>CM060402.1:7842500-9092500 GCA_030545235.1 Helianthus tuberosus
TGCTAATTCTTCAGACCTCGCTTGGTTACTTAGCAGTGTAAGAAGCAAACCTCTGTTGCTCTTTCGACATGTGAAACAGAGTATGTATCTGCAAGCAGCTGCTGCTCGTAGATCCTGTGGATTCAGCAACAGATGCGCGATTACGGTTTGCAATTTCTTACTTCTCCTAGTTTTGTTGATAATGAGGCTGCAATCAACATAACAAAAAATCCGGTACATCAAGCTAAAACTAAACATATAGAAATTCGTCATCACTTCATCCGAGGTTGTTTCGAGAAGAAGTTGATACGAATAGACAAAATCCACACCAACGAACAAAAGGCAGATTTACATACCAAAGCTTTTGATAAATCACGTTTTCAATATCTATTAAAATTGAATGATATGAAGCTTTTGTCGGATGCCGAGAAAATACTTGGCGTTAATGAGAAAACCACAGCAGAGGATGTTGAAAAGCAGACTGCTTTGGTTTATCGACTTTTTGGTTGTTTTGGTATTTAGGGGGAGATAGATATATTTCAGATAAAAACAAAAACAATAAAAAGTGCAAAAATTCAAAAACATTAAAATTTTCAAAATGTCAAAAACAATAGAAAACCCAAAAAGAGTTTGTGTATAAAAGAGGAAATGATAGTACATCAGCTAGACTGTTACGGTATGCTAAAGATATGGAACGTTTAGAAGCGTTAAACGGTCTCACTGATGATATGCCGATAGGTTTCTACACATTTAGTAGGCTTTTTTGGGATATAAACATAAAAATCATATCTTGCTTATTTCGTGGGGAACATCTCTCGGATATATAGGTAGCCCCTGAAATCTTGTTTGAAAGATTGCATGTTTCTGAGATACGGGGTCTTTATACTTAGTGATATCTGGGGTATTATACCTGGACTTCTGATTTTGCGGGAGCAATAGCCTAGTTGTAACACCCTAAATAATTTGACTGAATTTAACTACTAATTACATGAAACTTTATAAAAATCAGAGTTTACAAAAAGATTTCGTGTTTAAACCATACACCTTTGAGATAGTACCAACACATCCCAAGATAATCCATAACAAGTTTGAAGGTTAACCCTTGCTAGTAAACTAACCACTAGTTTAAGGGATTTAAAACATGATTAACAAAAGTGTTTACAACATGATTATGTCTAGACAAGATTAAGATTAATGCGGAAGCTTCAAAATGCGTGTTCGGTTCTTGACATCATACTTGATCACCATCCGGGGGAAACTTCATCAAACCTAAGGTCAAACACTAAAATCATTAGTTTTGACAACAATACATTACGTATAAACAAGTTATAACGTCGCAAAGTAACAAACTAAATTCAAGTTTTCAGGGTGCCACCGTAACTTACGGTGTCACCGTAAATTACGGTGGACCCTGAACAATCTTGGTCTGCCGTAACTCAGGAGTATTACACCGTAAAGCCTTTTGATGTCCACCGTAAATTACGGTGGGACCGTAATTTACGGTGGGCTCTGCAGATCTGACCTTAGTCTATTTCTCAACTTTGGAATGTCATAACTTTTCACTCCTTAGTCCGATTTAACTGATTCTTCTTCCTACGAGTCCGTAATAAAATTACGGATTCAACCATGTAAATTTCACAACACGGAAACCGAGATACCGTCAATTAGTTCACAATTTCCTTATTTCCATTATTCAACCCATTAGTGTAAGTGCATAGCACCCCTTTTTCCATTCTTAAACCTTTTAGACATAATTACCCAATTACCCGGGCTCATGACCTTGGAGTATACGCACCATACCATGGCTTCGCGTTTTCTCCGAACTAAAGACTTGTTTTTCACGGAATTCAAACCTCCCGTTTCCAACAACACCTTCTATTAACTTCTATTGTTTGACCCGATATACCGGGTTCGTAGACTTAAAATATCATAACCAATTTATTGATGTATTACCATCTATCACCTAGCAAGATATGAGACTTTTAAGTCTCTACTCATATGATTCGTTTTCAAACAACATTTTGACCCGTTTGGCTATCCAATGAAAATCATCACTATATTAACATGCCAACCCAAATTTCCATTGTTTATTTTGACCCGTTTGATGATCTAGTGAACTTCGCCACTTTAACGATACATCAAACACGTCAATTACAATCCGACATCATTTGAACATTAAAACTAAACATTATTGCATAATACAACGAGACTAAAGTCACGTACCTCTAAAGCACACCTTTTCCACGGGTATCACTTCCGGCGTGTCCACTTGACGTTCCGGATTCCTTGCCTAAAGAGTTCAATTCATAACAAGATTAGACCTCTCTTTCATAGGCTTTAACGCATTCATTCATAACATATGCAAATCTGCGTTTTTAGCAATATTTAACATTTTAACCCTCACTTAGGCGTTTTATCAAACACCTTGTGGGTCAGATTTCTACATGATCTACACCAAGATCATAACTTGAAATTATTACCCAAATCAACTTCAATTAGACAATATACACGTATTTTAACATCAACAATTTCAGAGATTATCTCAAAATTTCAGTTTTCACTAGAACAAGAATCTTAATCCTAGTGTTTATCAAGTTCTACTAACTTACTAATCACCCACTATAGTGATTTTGATCCTTACAACTAACATGCAAGATTTTGACAAGAATTCATCTAGGGTTTGTCCCTAGACTTCACATTACTTCCTATTTCATGTTTTACAACACATAATCAAGCTAAATCTTTGATTTCAATCACATGCAAGAATTTGAGTTGTATCAAAACAACCTAATTTGACATACCTTATGACCTCCTTGACGAGGAGATCACGATTCTATGCTCAGATTTCGTTTATGACATGATTTGAGCATTCAATTTGAGATTTTAGTAGAGTTTAGGGTTGTGAAGAAGTGGGTGTCGCCCCCTGTGTTTCTTTGATCGACCAGGACTCCAAATGGAGTGTTTGGTTTCTATTTTACTAATTATTAGTAATGAAAGTTTCTATTTTGACAACCTAAACCCCTCCACTCTTATTTAGTTTGTATTTTTGGCTTTTTAACTCATTTCTGTGTTACTACAAGGCTTCTAACTAACTGGGTTGTTTATCCTAGTTAGTTTATTCTTGTTTATCATACACTTTATAAATTTTAATATAAAATTTTGCGTTTTCGGGATGTTACAAGTCCGCCCCCCTTAAAAAGGGGTTTCGTCCCCGAAACCGAGATACGTACCGAATAGTTTTGGGTAGAGCCGTTGCATCTCTTCTTCGGATTCCCACGTGGTATCCGCACCCTTCCTGTGCTCCCATTTAACCTTCACTTGGTTAATTACTTTGTTCCTCAGATTCTTCTCTTTTCGATCTAAAATTGCAATTGGCCTCACTACATAATTGAGGCTGTTATCCTCCTCGATGTCATCATAGCGGATGCGATCGGTTTCATTTGCTAAGCATTTTCGGAGATGTGACACGTGGAATGTGCTATGAATTCCACTCAACTCCTCGGGTAATTCAAGGCGATATGCTACCTGACCAACCCGTTCAGTGATTCTGAATGGCCCAATGAACCTTGGACTCAACTTTCCTCTTTTTCTGAACCGTATAATTCCTTTCCATGGCGATACTTTTAGCATTACTTTATCGCCCACTTGAAACTCAATAGGCCTATTTCGCTTATCCGCATACGACTTCTGTCTATCCTGAGCTGCTTTTAAGTGAGCTCGGACCTTATCGATTTTCTCATTCGTTTTTCGGATTATATCCGTATGTGCTAATCCTCGTGGTCCCACTTCTCCCCAACACACCGGGGTTCGACACTTTCTACCATATAACATTTCATACGGGGCCATTTTAATGCTCGACTGATAACTATTGTTATATGAAAATTCGACTAAGGGTAGATGGACATCCCAACTGCCCCCGAAGTCGATGATGCAAGCCCGCAACATATCTTCCAACGTTTGTATCGTTCTCTCACTTTGCCCATCCGTTTGCGGATGATAAGCAGTGCTAATGTACAGTTTAGTTCCCATTTACTCTTGAAATTCGCGCCAGAATTTAGAGGTAAACCGAGTATCTCTGTCTGACACAATGGATATCGGCACCCCGTGACGTGCTATGATCTCATTGGTGTACACTTCCGACATCTTCTCGGATGTATAAGTCTCACGAATCGGAATGAAGTGAGCACTTTTTGTCAATCGATCTATGACTACTCATATAGCATCAAATCCGCGATTAGTCTTGGGCAATTTGGTTAACAAATCCATCGTGATTTGTTCCCATTTCCAAACTGGGATATCCAGCGGTTGCAACCTACCATATGGCTTTTGGTGCTCCGCTTTGACTTGTAAACAAGTCAGACACTTCTCCACGTACTTCACAATATCTCTTTTCATTCCGGGCCACCAATAGTTTTGTTTTACGTCATTATACATTTTGGTCGCCCCCGGATGAATTGAATAATGAGATTTATGGGCCTCATCTAGAAGACGTGCCTTGGCCCCACACGTATTTGGAACCCAAATTCTCCCAAATCGAGTTTTCAATCCTTGATTACCATCCTCCAAGTCTTTTAGTTGCCCAACTATCCTTTCCCTCTTCACATTTTCTTCCTTGATTGCTTCAATTTGAGATTTTCGGATTTGTTCAAGCAAACCCGATGTCACAATTAATTGCATCGATCGTACTCGAATAGGCGTATAATCCGTCTTTCGGCTCAACGCGTCTGCCACTACGTTAGCCTTCCCGGGGTGGTAATGTATTTCACAATCAAAGTCTTTGACAGTTTCTAACCACCGCCTCTGCCTCATATTTAATTCCTTCTGATCGAAGAAATACTTTAAGCTTTTGTGGTCGGTAAAGATAGTGCACTTCACTCCATACAAGTAATGCCTCCATATCTTTAAGGCAAACACCACTGCTGCTAACTCGAGGTCATGGGTAGGATATCTCTTCTCATGAGTCTTTAGCTGTCTCGAGGCATAGGCTATAACTTTGCCCCGCTGCATCAAAACGCAGCCAAGTCCCGAATGCGATGCATCCGAGTAAACTACCATATCCTCCGTTCCGTCCGGTAATGTCAACACCGGCGCATGGGTCAATTTTTCCTTGAGCGTTTGGAACGCTCTTTCTTGATCCTCGGACCAAATAAACTTTTCATCCTTACGGGTTAGTTTGGTCAACGGCGTAGCAATTTTAGAGAAATCTTGTATGAATCTCCGATAATAACCCGCAAGCCCCAAGAAGCTTCTAATTTCCGAAGGATTCTTCGGTGGAGTCCATCTTGACACAGCTTCTATTTTTGAAGGATCTACTAGCACTCCGTTTGCACTAATGATATGCCCAAGAAATTGCACCTCTCGTAACCAAAAGGCACATTTTGAGAATTTCGCATACAATTTCTCTTTCCTGAGCGTCTCCAACACTTCACGCAAATGACTTGCGTGTTCTGCTTCATTCTTGGAGTATATCAAAATATCATCGATAAACACTATCACTGACTTGTCTAGCATGGGTTTGCAAACCCGGTTCATGAGATCCATGAAAGCCGCGGGTGCATTAGTTAACCCAAAGGACATCACGAGAAACTCGTAATGTCCGTACCGTGTACGAAAAGCCGTTTTCGGTACATCCTCCTCTTTGACTTTCAACTGATGATACCCAGATCTGAGGTCTATTTTTGAGAACCAGCTAGCGCCTTGTAATTGGTCAAATAGGTCATCAATCCTTGGGAGCGGATATCGATTCTTTACCGTGAGTTTATTCAACTCCCGGTAGTCAATGCACATACACATGCTCCTGTCCTTCTTTCTCACGAATAATACCGGTGCGCCCCATGGAGACACGCTTGGCCGAATAAATCCCTTGTCGAGCAATTCTTGGATTTGTGACATCCATTCTTGCAATTCTGATGGCGCGAGTTGATACGGAGCCTTTTCCACAGGTTTTGCGCCCGGAACCAATTCGATCCCGAACTCTACCTCCCGTACTGGCGGTATTCCCGGTAAATCTTCCGGAAATACATCGGCGTATTCACGTACCACTGGTACGTCTTCCATCCTTGGTATCTCTTTGTTTGGTTCGTTTGCGTATATCATGAATGCTTTACATCCGCGCCTCATAAGTTTGTGGGCCTTTAGTATTGAGCACATAACGGGACTACCCCCTTTTTCGCCGTAAATGGTGACTTGCTTTCCACTTGGAGATGTCAACTGTATCTCCTTGCGGAAACATATCACCTTTGCATGATGTCGGGATAACCAATCCATCCCTACCACTACTTGAAATTCTCCCATTGACATAGGGATCAAGTCTATCAAGTATTCCTCATCATCAACGCTTATTTTGCAATCTCGACATACATCACATACAAGAAAACTTTTGTTATCACCTATCTCTACTTCTAATGGCATAGGCAATTTTGTTAGTACAAAAGAAGGATGTCGAATAAATCCATATGAAACAAAAGATTTATTCGCACCCGTATCAAATAACACATGTGCAGGAATTAAATTTATGGCAAATATACCTGAGACCACATCGGGCTCTGTTTTTGCCTCCATTGCTGTCAACTGGAAAGATCTCGCCTTTGCTTTTGGTGCCTCAGTAGGTGTATTCTTGTCATCTTTCTTTCCAACCAACTCCGGGCACTCAGATTTCTTGTGACCCGGTTGGTAGCATTTGTAGCACACCGACACCTTTCCCGGGCACAATGCAGCCGTGTGTCCCGTCTTCCCACATATAGGACACGGTTTGTCCTTGAACCGGCACTCACTTTTGTGCCCTTTCCCGCATATCTTGCAGTTTGATGACCCACCTTTACCTTCTTGCTTCTTTGAGGATTCTGTTGTGCGCGCCTTTTTCGTTGGGCTTGGATTTACTATCTGAGCCCTTCTTTCACCTCTTTCAATCTGTTTCTTCAACTCTATCTCCCGTTCCCGAGCAACGTTTATAATTTCGGTGAGAGTTTCATACTTTGAAGGAGTCATAAACTCCCTATACTCGGCGCTCAACATATTATAATAATAATATATTTTCTGCTCCTCATTCGTTATCAACTCATCACAAAACTTCATCTTATCCATGAATATTCCCGTGATTTTGTCAATAGATTCACCCTTTTGTCGAAGCTGCATGAATTCTTCCTTGATCTTGTTAATGACTGCTTTGGGACTGTGATGTTTAAGAAACGGCGTCTTAAACTCATCCCATGTCATAGCCTTTGCCGCTTCGCTTCCAATTCCTTCTTCTTGTTATCCCACCAGTCTTTCGCTTGACCCCTTAACTGACCCGTGCCATAGGCTACGTAGTCATCCGGATCACAATGAGTCCTTTCGAACACCCCATCCATATCGCTTAACCATCGCTGACATATGATCGGGTCAACCTCCCCATTGTAAATGGGCGGTTTACACGCCATGAACTCTTTATAAGAACAAGGTTTTCGTCCTTCTGACTTCTCCTTTGCTAAATTGGTATTATCCTCCCATTTCTTGATTCTTTCTTCCACCACTGATAATACCGTGGTTTGAATTTTGCCGATGAAACCCGACAAACTGTTTTCGATTGCTTTTCCTACCTCTTCAGCAATCACTTCTCTCATTTGCTCGGTGACTCTTGGCACCGCATCATCATTGCCTTTATCCGTCATCTTTAACTGAAATGTTTACATTAAGCGTTAACATTTCATTTATGACGTATGATTTATTCACTTCGGTTTGTTCAAGTTCATAACTTGTTTTCACCGTTCTTATTTAATGCACTTTCCGGGTTTGAGTGTGTTAACACGCTCTTCCCATGCATTTCCATTCTTTACTTCCCTTTTTATACTTAGTGACTCTACTTTAAAACAATTAACTCTTACCGGATGTTTGATCAAGCTTGAACCGAACACTTGTTAACAACCTTGGGCTCTGATACCAACTTGTAACACCCTAAATAATTTGACTGAATTTAACTAATAATTACATGAAACTTTATAAAAATCAGAGTTTACAAAAAGATTTCGTGTTTAAACCATACACCTTTGAGATAGTACCAACACATCCCAAGATAATCCATAACAAGTTTGAAGGTTAACCCTTGCTAGTAAACTAACCACTAGTTTAAGGGATTTAAAACATGATTAACCACTAGTTTAAGGGATTTAAAACATGATTAACAAGTTTGAAGGTTAACCCTTCCTACGAGTCCGTAATAAAATTACGGATTCAACCATATAAATTTCATAACACGGAAACCGAGATACCGTCAATTAGTTCACAATTTCCTTATTTCCATTATTCAACCCATTAGTGTAAGTGCATAGCACCCCTTTTTCCATTCTTAAACCTTTTAGACATAATTACCCAATTACCTGGGCTCATGACCTTGGAGTATACGCACCATACCATGGCTTCGCGTTTTCTCCGAACTAAAGACTTGTTTTTCACGGAATTCAAACCTCCCGTTTCCAACAACACCTTCTATTAACTTCTATTGTTTGACCCGATATACCGGGTTCGTAGACTTAAAATATCATAACCAATTTATTGATGTATTACCATCTATCACCTAGCAAGATATGAGACTTTTAAGTCTCTACTCATATGATTCGTTTTCAAACAACATTTTGACCCGTTTGGCTATCCAATGAAAATCATCACTATATTAACATGCCAACCCAAATTTCCATTGTTTATTTTGACCCGTTTGATGATCTAGTGAACTTCGCCACTTTAACGATACATCAAACACGTCAATTACAATCCGACATCATTTGAACATTAAAACTAAACATTATTGCATAATACAACGAGACTAAAGTCACGTACCTCTAAAGCACACCTTTTCCACGGGTATCACTTCCGGCGTGTCCACTTGACGTTCCGGATTCCTTGCCTAAAGAGTTCAATTCATAACAAGATTAGAACTCTCTTTCATAGGCTTTAACGCATTCATTCATAACATATGCAAATCTGCGTTTTTAGCAATATTTAACATTTTAACCCTCACTTAGGCGTTTTATCAAACACCTTGTGGGTCAGATTTCTACATGATCTACACCAAGATCATAACTTGAAATTATTACCCAAATCAACTTCAATTAGACAATATACACGTATTTTAACATCAACAATTTCAGAGATTATCTCAAAATTTCAGTTTTCACTAGAACAAGAATCTTAATCCTAGTGTTTATCAAGTTCTACTAACTTACTAATCACCCACTATAGTGATTTTGATCCTTACAACTAACATGCAAGATTTTGACAAGAATTCATCTAGGGTTTGTCCCTAGACTTCACATTACTTCCTATTTCATGTTTTACAACACATAATCAAGCTAAATCTTTGATTTCAATCACATGCAAGAATTTGAGTTGTATCAAAACAACCTAATTTGACATACCTTATGACCTCCTTGACGAGGAGATCACGATTCTATGCTCAGATTTCGTTTATGACATGATTTGAGCCTTCAATTTGAGATTTTAGTAGAGTTTAGGGTTGTGAAGAAGTGGGTGTCGCCCCCTGTGTTTCTTTGATCGACCAGGTCTCCAAATGGAGTGTTTGGTTTCTATTTTACTAATTATTAGTAATGAAAGTTTCTATTTTGACAACCTAAACCCCTCCACTCTTATTTAGTTTGTATTTTTGGCTTTTTAACTCATTTCTGTGTTACTACAAGGCTTCTAACTAACTGGGTTGTTTATCCTAGTTAGTTTATTCTTGTTTATCATACACTTTATAAATTTTAATATAAAATTTTGCGTTTTCGGGATGTTACACTAGTCCTCGTATAATACTCTGCACATGCTTGAAATAAAAGCCTCCCCTCAGTATAAAAATTGATAAATATCGAAAGATACAAATCAAGTGCTGTTGAAAAGAAGATCCCCAAAGGGGACACACCTAAAGTCAAGCCATCATCTCTCTGATTGAACGGGAGTTCTATCCTGAGCTCTCATGGTCTCGCAATACCCCTTTACAGATATCATCTAAGTATATTCACCTGTAAGACTGAATATGGGGAATCTGGATATAAGAGTATATTCTGAGGTGGGACACGTGAATAAGTTAAGTACTTAAAACACCTAATCCGTATCCTGAATTAGTTGAAATCTGTGTAAGAATTTAAGTGGATCACTATATCGACAATCTAAGTGAACTGTTTAAAGCTTAGTATGAAATTAAGCTCAACGGTACCTGTGACTTGTCAGCAGCTGATATGATCCTCCAACACACTGACCAAAAGTATGTTTGTAAATAGTTTATTGTTTACCTTACTGCATTTCATTTCAGCTAAGCTTAAAACCCAAAAAGATTTTAGTGTGCTTTAGCATAAAATTTCTTAAAAAATCCCAAAAAGATTTTATCTTCTGCTTTAGTTTACGACAAACCAAGGTGGAAAGCTGATCTCCAGAATCTCAGAAGTGAAGTGAAGCAGGAAGTTTCTAGGCTGAACAACTGGGTTGGGAGCTAATCCTGAAAGTCTGAGTATTTCAAAGTCAAAACAAGTTCATTAACTTGACACATGCACAAGTTTCAGAAAAATTATTTGAAAAAGTTTGTTCAAAATGTCAGTTGTTTCGTTTCTGGTCAACCAAGGTCATTAACTTGGACTTGGTAGGCAAATTGAGTACCTAGGGTCATTAATTTGGACCTAGATACTTGAGTGGATATCTATAACTGATCAAACACCAATTAAAGCTCAAGAAGAGAAACTTCCAAGGTGGGAAAGATCGAAAGCTGGTATTCCTGAATATGATAATTGGTGGAAGACTGAAGGAAGAGTCAAGAGAGAAAGAATGCTTGCTGAAAGGGCAAAGAAGAGACGAGAGAAAGCTTGACAGAGCAGACGCAGCTGGAGAGTTCACTAAAGACTATGCAGGAAGGAAGACTACAGCTACATCCAAGGGGGAGTCTGTTAGTGCAGTATGTCTGTAGCTTCTGTCTGTATCGAGTCTATGTATTTTGTCCTATATGTGTCATTGTATATTTGTATATGTATGTATTTTGTATCTAGACAAAAATCGGGAACGGAGCATTAACCGTCAAGTCTCATCCGAACGGATGATAAGTGTCATCCGGACGGATGGCTATCCGATCGGATGACCATCCGATAGGATGACTCCAACACCTCCCTGGTTTGCCTATAAATAGGTGAGTAGGGTCATTTGTCTAGAACTTTTTCCTGATTTTCATAGCGAAGCTCTGTCCAGTTTGCATACGGATCTGTTGTATTTTCACATTCTATCAATGGAATTGGACATGTTAAGCGTTAAGATTATTGTTGGTGATTCTCAGACGATGTCGAGGGATTCCGCACCTCGCCATTGATCGATTCTAACCACGTTCTCCATCTTAGAGAGAGAACCGATTCCTGCGAGTGGACTCACAACATGCATGCCTGGCCAATAATATCCAGCGTTCATAATCTTCGCCACCACCATGCGCGGCCCTGCATGAATCCCACAAATCCCTTCGTGAATTTCTCAGATAAAGTAATTTGCATCTTGTGGGTCCACGCAGCGCAAAAACGGACCCAAGTACGACCTTCGATATAGGATTCCTCCGTACAACTGGTAGAACAAAGCATTATTTTGAATCTTCCGTGTTTCAGCATTGTTGTCTGGGAGGATCCCCGCCTGCAAGTACTGGATAATAGTTGTCATACAAGAAGGTGACCCTATTTCGATTAGACTGACTTGGTGCACCAGGACGGAAGGGTTCTTTTGGACCTCGATTCGAACATCCTTGGCAAGATGTTGAAAAGCCATTAAAGCCAGCTTGCTGAGCACGTCGGGTGGCTTATTTTCACTACGGTTGATGTGAACAACCTTGAAAGATTGGAACTGGTGAATCAATTCTTTTGCTTGCTCAAGATAGAGTGCCATTGTGACATCCCAGAAAATAAGTATCTTTCTGGTTCAGTCTCGTTACGGCTATACTTAATTTAGGTGGTTATTGTAAAAATGCATGTGTTGCAGATAATTTAGTGTCGTGATACTCGTTGATATTTTATTAGCGTAATACTCGACCCTCGTAACCTAAACAATGTTATGTGAATTACGTGGAACCTAAACTCGAAACCGAAACCTTTGTAATATGTTATTTTTGCGAAACTCATGAGAAACTGAAACCCGTTACCTTATGACCCAAACCGAACCCACCCCTTTTCCCCACACTTCACGGCCCAAATAAACCCAACCCAAAACCCACCCTTCTCGGCCCACATACCCAAACCGCCCACACCCCCTCCTCTCTGTGTTTTATATTACGTATGATGTGCATGAGATCAAAAAAAAAATAAAGAAACCCTAGTCCCTGGTGTGTGTGCGACGGCAGCCCCCACCCCCTCTCTCTTGATCGCATCTTTCCTCCATAGTTCTCACATTCCGCTTCAAGGTTAGTGATATTCGTTATTTGTTTAAAGCTGCGTTTGTGATGATGTTTAGGATGTTATTCACCTAGGGTTTGTGTGAATCTTGATGTGCTAGATGATATTTGATGAGTTAACCTGCTGTTAGTTGATATAACTAAGTTTCATGGTCGTTTAAATTCGTTCTAGTAGTGTAAAGACGAAAACAGAAAGCTGATTAACATTTACAGCCAACTTCAGTTGGCTATAAACAGGCCATTATGTATCAAAAAACTGATTTTCTAAAGTCTAAAACATCCATTTTTGAAAAACGCTTCAAATGGCGCTGGAATCACATTTTTATGAGGTCTTTTGCTATTTTTAAGAGCAGTTTTGCACAGCAACCAAAGCAGCGTTTTTTTCTACAGAAATTGCATGATATTTTTAGAGTTAGGTCATGAAATTCGTATAGTAGCTGGACACGGATGTTGCAGAAAATCTCCCACTGGAATTTCACCAATCGGGCAGAAGATGATTTTTAAATAAATTGTTCCGTGGACTGCATTCAGAAAGTGACGAATCTGACTGGAGCCTAGTAGATGATTTTTCATAAATAATTGGTAATGAATTAGGTCATGATATTTTTACACAAGGTGATGTGGACCACTTAGAAGCTTCTGTAAAGTTTTTAGAATTTTTGGAATAAGAAAACTATTTTATAAAAATACCCGAAAACTGCCCAGTTCTGGACATCGAAGCTGAAACGTAATAAGTTGTTATGTGTGTATCTAAGTGTTGTTTATGCTATCCGAGAATGATCCAACTTGTTTGATGTCAACAAAAATGTTATGTGAATTATTGTGTGCTTTGATCACGAGTAATTATATGTGGAATATGTATATGTACGTAAGTTGTCAAAGTAAGTGCATGGTACGTGTTAGATACGTGTAGGAGCTTTGTGCCTTACTTGAACACACTAATAAAGTAAATGGAAATCGTATTAGGACGTGATTGACCTACCTCGACTCCTAATCATTTTAAGGGACCAACCGAGAAATCGAAGGTGAGTTCACACTTTTCTTAAAAGCATATGATTTCCGGTGGTTTGGGAATGGGTTAAATAACGACAGCTATCCCCCTTAGGTGGGACGCAACCTGCGTATTTTCCTTGGGTAGAATACGTACTACCGTTCTCCTAGGTGAAGGACGACAACCATTATAATACATGTCTTAAGCATACTAGACAGCAACTCTTTCTTAAAGTTAATCGCGGGGCCAATGGTGAACGGGTTATTAGTTAAATAGCGCTATTAGGTTTGACAAGCCTTACACCATACTGCCGAGGACGGGAGTTGACTAATATACTTGGGCACTTAGTCAATGATGATAGACATTGACTTGGGGCATTCAACATAACTTCAGTCAGTAGTCGATATGGTAAGGGTCTAGTGGTTTAAAACAGTGGGGTAGTTCCCCATGGCATGTTTTTATAAAGAACAAGGAACTTAACAACTTATGGTTTTTGGAACAACATTAAAACGGACAACCAACTGTGAACTCGCCAACTTTTTGTTGACACACTACTGCATGCTTTGCAGGTCGTTAGGTACATGGCTGGAGCTTGCACAAGGAGTGGACGTTGTGGCAAGGAACCAACTGTTGGGTTTCTAATAAGAAACATTATACTTTTGAACTATTAATGGGTGGGTTTTAAACTTTATGCTTTAGCTAACACTTAAACTTGGTTTTGGAATATTGTTTTGTGAACACTAAACGTTTGGATTGTGATGGTTTTACTTTACTTTACTTTATTTATTGTTCAGTATGATTGGTGGTATGATCCTGGTCAGTCACACGCCTCGCGGTATTACTCCGTTTGTGGATTTTGAGGGTGTGACAGCCATGACTTCGCCATTCGCATCGTATAACCCGTTAATTTGGTTAGCAACCAGTAGGGAGTCTACATGCGCTTGTAAGTGCTTTGCGCCCATCTTGATGGCCAATCGCAGACCTGCCAAGAACGCTTCATACTCGGCCTCATTGTTGGTATTCTTAAAATCCAACCAGATGGCATATGTGAACTCATGCTTCTTAGGGCTGACCAACCATAGCCCTGCTCCCGCGCCATCCTCATTTGATGCCTCGTTGGTAAACAGCAACCAAAGTTCATCTTATGTCCCTTGCGCGGGCTTCTCAACTGCTTCACATTCTTGTATTTTTTCAGCGGGGAATTCCGTGGCAAAATCTGCCAGGACTTGCCCCTTGATTGTTGGGCGCGGTCGGTAAACTATGTTGTGACCCCCCAACTCGATTGCCCATTTCGCTAATCTTCCTGAGATCTCGGGCTTTTGAAGAATGTTACCAATGTGGAAATTGGTAAGAACAATGATTACATGGCCAATGAAGTACCTGCGCAACCTTCTCGATGCGTGCACCAGCGCGAGAACTAACTTCTCCATTATCGAATAACGCGTTTCTGGATTAGTTAACATTCTGCTCACATAGTAAATTGGAGTTTGTACTCCTTCCAGTTCCACCAGTAAAACCGAGCCAACTGCCTTGTCTGAAGCGGACAAGTACAAGATCAGAGGTTGTTTCTCGAGCAGGGATGTTAAAGTGGGAAGTTGTATCAGACACTCCTTCATTTGCTGAAAAGCATTCTCGGCTTCAGGTGTCCACTTGAATTCATTATTTTCATGCAATTGCGCAGAGTACTTATGAAAGGAAAGGACTTCGTGACATGATTGGACAGGAATCGATTTAGTGTGGCCAAGCGGTCGGCTAGCCGTTGCATCTCCATGATGTTGCACGAAGATGGCCTCATTTCTATCGCTTTTAATTTTTCTGGATTCACCTTGAATCCTAACTTGGTGACCATGGACCCAAATAAGTTGCCTTCCTCCATCCCAAATGAACACTTGCTCGGGTTGAGCGTCATGTTGACACTTCGCAGGGAGTTGAAAGTCTTTTCAATATCTTTTAGCATCTGATCTTCTTATGGGCTTTTGATCACCAAGTCATCGATATATACCTCGATGTGCTTCCCGATGTCGTCTTCAAAGGTTTTATCCATCAGGTACTGGTAAGTTGCATCAGCGTTGCGAAGCCCAAAAGGCATCTTGGTATAGCAAAAGATACCTTTCTCCGTGCGAAAGGCGGTTTTATCTTCGTCTTCAAGGGCCATTTGGACTTGGTGGTAGCCCTTATAACAATCCAGGAAGCATTTCCAGCGGAATGGTTCGAGAGAATCTATCTTCTAGTCTATCTCTGGAAGAGAATAACAATCTTTTGGGTAGGCTTTGTTGAGATCTTTATAATGAACACAGATCCGCCACCCTCTTGTAGATTTCTCGACCATGACCAGGTTTGCAACCCGGGTTTGGTAACGTACCTCGTGCAGGATACCGGCCTTTAGCAACTCGCAAACTTTTTCGTTCATCGCCTTGGTCTTCTCAGACCCAAGGCTGCGCTTTCTCTGCACCTTTGGTTCAACCGACCGGAAGGTATTCAAGCAGTGCTCTGTGATGTCGCACGGGACGCCAGTCATGTCTGATGACGTCCAAGCAAAAATATCCATGTTACGAAAAAGCAGCTGCTTTAAAAACGATTAGATGTTTTTAGATATCGTTGGACCAATGCTCAAAGTTTGATCGGGATACTTGCGGTTCAGGATCTATTTCTCTGGCTCTCTGTGCGGAGTGACCTTGCTGGCCTTTCTGGCTGAACCTCATCAGCTGCCAAAACCTCTTTTTTCGAATAGATAATCCCCACCCCAGTTTCCGTCAAGAAACCAATTGCTGAGTGTGGGGTTGACATTACCATTCTCATCTGACCCTGAGTTTCCCTACCGATCAAAACATTGTGTCTTGATTTGACCGGCATGACCATGAAGTTCACATCGGTTTTTCTTGAATGCTTTCCATTAGAGAACGTGACTGGAAAACTGATCTGGCCTAGAGGGAATACCATTTCGTTACAGAAACCAGACAAAAGCTAATCCACTGGTTCTAGGCGCGCTTTGTCTTCAGGATTGAACTGGTTAAAACATTAGTTGTAGATGATGTCATCTGTACTTCCGGGGTCGATAAAGACATAATCCGTCTCTTAGTGGCCAATGATTCTAGTGATGACAACGGGGCATGTGGCGCGTGGCCCCCCGCGCACTACTAGGAAAATCACCTGTTGTTCTTGCCAAGACTCTTCATATGGGCGCTTGCCCTTGCTTTTTGGGCTTTTTTATGGTCCGTCAACCATGTGACTCTCTAAACGGTGGATTTTCTTCTGACCCCCATCATCGTTCCTTTGTATCTGGAGCGTCTCCTTGCGCACAGTTTTTGCCAAGTTCTCTAGCTTGCTGCTCTTGAGGGCCTTTTCTATCTCTTGGCGAAGGCTGATGCAATCATCTGTCAAATGACCCGTGTCTTTGTAGAAATCACAATACAAATTAGGGTCCTGGCCCTTTTTGTTTGACATGGGTTTAGGAGCTTTGAAATCATGGTTCTCCATTATAAGAACCACTTTAAGTGTCTTATTCAACGGAGTCCAGTGTTTCTCCCTGATCTCAATCTTTACCGCCTTGCGGTACCCAATTCTTTCGATCGTGGCGCACGCATCCTCCTTTTAGCTAGGCCTTTCCTCATTATCGTCGGACTGGTTTGACTTCCAGCCACGGTTTTTGTTCTTCTTATTATTCCTGCTTGAATCTTGGGCGTTGATCCTTGAGTAGTGGTCTTCGGAATGATAACTGGACTTGCCTCCAGTCGATGATTCCTCTGTCTGCGCGACCACCTTGGCTACTGCCATTATTTTGTCCCACTCCTTAGGCATGTCGTCTCTGCCTATGATAGTCCGGATCAGACTATCACAGCGGATTGCCTTTCTGAAGTGGGCGCGCATCAAGTCTTCACTCACACTGTCGATCTCTAACACTCTTTGTTGAAATGAGTGATAAAGTCTTCCAGACCCTAGTTGTCTCGTCGCCAAATATTCATGATTTCAGAAGTATCATGCTTGTAACACCTTTGTTGACTGAAGTGGGGAGGAACTTCTTTTGAAAATCGATCCACGATTTGATTCTACCCGCGGGGAAGCTGTCGAACCACACGTGAGCCGCCCTCATCAGTGTTTAAACAAAAATATGGCACTACATAGGCATGGTCCATCCACCCACTACACCAACGCTTGTAAAAAGCTTAATATGGTCATCCGGATCGGTTAGGCCATAGAACTTACCCACAGTTTGTGGAAGTTTGGCTTTTTCCCGAGGTGCCAAAGCGATGTTCCGGATGAATGTAGAGTGTTCAGCTGCTGCTGCTGCTGTGTGACACCTGGGTCACTGCGACCATCAAACAAATACCAAACCAATGACATATTGTATTTCATACTTGGTATTTTTACAAATATGTGTATCATTTGCACATATCAATTCTTGTTCGATTTCGGGCTCTTAATGCAACGAACACTCTGAAATAGTGAAATAGGCTTCACATACCTTAAATAACCTTTACATAACTTAGAAATAAGTTTTGAAGGCTTTGGTATGACAAAATCAAAGTTAATCGCTTACAGGGACTAAATTCGACAAACTACGAAAGTATGCCGATTTGAACTGTAACAGACATTCTAGAACATGACCATGAGTTAAAAATACCATAAATATCCTTTACATAGCTTATAAATAGGCTTTGAGGGGTTCGGTGTGCTAAAATAAACTTTTGGGTCATTCAGGGACTAAAAGCGTCAAAAAGTGCACAAGTTTGCACTTTCGCGCATAACTTACGTTCTGAATACACCCGGACATCCAAAAATTTATTTAAGCACTATAATATTATGCTTTAGTGTTTGGCTTGTCAAAAATCCATTCGTCGCGCAATTTGGATCGTTTTTCGCGCTTATGCGCATTCCGTCGTAATTAACCGAACATCGCGATCGTACAACCAAACGAACCAACATCCGGCATATTTTTGAGCATTTTTCATGTCCACAATGTTTAGGCATCATTTTAGGGCCTTAACGTTGGCTTAACGGGCCTTAAACGTGACGGAAATGAGCTTAAACATCAACAGGGACCAAAACTGTAAATCTGCCAAAGTTGCTGGCTTACGGACCGTAAGCCATCACCCTTACGGTCCGTAAGGCATCCCCAGAAGATCAGAAGCTTCTAATCCAGCTATTAACCACTCGCAAATCCTTTGCCACATGTTAATCCCTGATGGTGGGGGGCCAATTTGAGTTCCATAACATTCCAACAAGTGTAGGGACAAGATCAAAGCACGGTATTCGATAAACGATCCTAACGGTTGTCCATTTACTATAAATACCCAACCCCCCTTCCTTGCAAAACCCACAAAACTGATCTAAGAATGCTCTAAGTTGAAGCCATTGCTTCATACCTGAGCTACTTAGATCAAGTTTAGCTTTCGGGGACCCTTTGTAAGTGTTCCTTCGTTCTTTTCATTCGTTTTAGCGTTAAAGTCAAACTTTGTTTGACTTTCTGCATTGACCAGTTTATGGTCAACACGAAGTTCGTTTGAACTTCATAACGTGAGGGTAATCACGATGGTTATAGTCCCTAGTGACTATACCTACTGATTACCACGTTATCTAGACTCAGTGACGAGTCGTAGTTTCGGCCAAAATGCGCATTCTTCCGTATTTTGTAACCAAACTACTCTTAGGTATCAAAACCGTTTGTTTTGATACCAAACCTGTTTTCTAAACTTAGTTAAGCATGTTTTAACATGCTTAGCTCGTCACTCTTAGTTTAGTGCTTATATAGGGTCGTAAGGTAAGCGATCTAAACAATCGCTTATACTTTCGAACCCGACCCGTTTGGTCGATCATTAGGATCCGACCAAACACATTAGGTGACCATAGTTGTATAGGGAATAACCTTCCGAGGTTATACCTTATGGTCACATCGTTTGAGTAGTTGTAGGATAGGTAGTATATATGCCTTAAGTAAATTACCAAAGTACCCTTATTACGCCAAAATTCATTTTAAGCATATGTAACATAACTTTTAACATCTAAACTGATTTGGCAACAATATTAGACATGTTAAGGCATATTTTACTTGTCATAGGACTAGTTAGGCGGTTCGAACGCATTTCACGTGAACGACGCGTTAAAGTAGCATAAGCTACCTAAACGGGTCGTAATGGGTCATAAGCACTTAGGTTAGGTTTCATTTAGTATGTAGGCTTTGTTAAACCATATTACCTGAGTTCCCATACTCATTTGGTTTACGAGCCCTCATTCTATCTGATCTTCCGATTTAGGTCCGGTTTATTAATGTAGTTACCTATATTAGGTGACGTTTGATTCCGTGATCTTCTAGCATTGCTTGGTGGTTATCCTAGGACTATTGAGCAATCTCAAGTGAGTACATAGACCCCTCTTTTACTGTTTTCCAAACGTTTTGGGGTGAAACACATGTGCCTACTTGTTTACTTTCGTGTTTTCCTGTTTTCACATCATATACTTGCTATGTTCATTAGTGATGTGTGTAAAATGCAACATATAAATTACATCAAATGAGGCATAAAACTAACCCTTTTTTAGTACTAATATTGGAAAAAGAGTGTTTTTGTCTTCCTTTTGTATTTTCAGGATTAAATGAGCTCAAAAACGCAAAAGAAGCAAAAAGACAGCTAAATCCAACATAAATACAAGAAAAGGAACATTAGTGGATTGCCCGAACCCTCAACGGCACCTTCCAAAGCAAAATAGAGAAAACAGAAGGCTGAACACGCCCCGTGCTCAGCCAGCACGGGGCCGTGCCCAAGAAGCAGCAGAAAAGACAAACCTATAGAAGCTTCTATTGCCCACCACGGGCCGTGCTCAGCGGACACGGGGGCGTGTTGAAAGTACAGCAGGCGCATTTATTGTAATTGCGAATTACAATTAATGAGGAGAGAGAGTGTCAGACGGGCACGGGGCCGTGTCCAGCGGACACGGGGCCGTGTCCAGCTCTCTGTTCAGCCTATAAATAGGAGTGCTTGGATTCATTTCATCTCATCCCTTGGCACACCACCTCTCTCACACTTCATCCACCACCCACCACCATCACAACACCATCATCCACCACCATCATCCATTGTCCATCATAGAGTGTGTGAGTCGTCTCGGGATCCAAGATTGATCGTAAGAGTTCTTGACAATCAAGGCCATGTTTGCCTAAGTCTCTTACATCACTTGGTGAAGACAAAGTGTCTAGTATAATACTTTTTATTTCTAATCTTTTGCACTTTTTATTTGGTTTTGTATTAATGACTTTAATAACTAGTTACTTATGTTGAAGGTGATCTTTCCTTATCGTTTGTCCGTGGTGTCTTGGCATTATTTTACTGTCTATATAAAATAAAGGATTTTCACCATTCATATCTCCACGGTCTATATGGAGGTATGTTGGCTACCTGGTAGGGGGTTAAGGGAACGGTTTGGTAAAGGTCTTGCCATTGTTCAGCGTTTAGAGGTCCTGCAATGGACCTGGGTCAAATTTAGTAGGACCTCCTTCAATACTTCACGGTATTGGATGGCGGGGGTCCAAACTCTTTGATCCCCTCATAAGTTAACTACTATTAATACTATAACCCGGCTATTTAGGACTGTATCCCTGCTGACTCAGACTACTTAGTCGAGGGTAACGTCACCGCCAAAAGCGGGGCCTACCACAATACTGCATTAATAACTTAATTCATTATCTTCCAATAATCCACCCCTTTAGGATTGTATCCCTGCTGACTCAAACTACTGGGGTGAGGGTAACGTCACCTTCAAAAGAGGGGCCTACTACAATAACTAAGATAATCTCTTAATTATGTGCAAAAGTGCGGAAATAATCAAAGGTTATACTAGATACGAGTCGGAACCAAGTGATTCATCTTGTCTATCTGTTTTTATTTTATTTTTATTTTCAGCATTTTAGTTAGTTTTCATTTTTCTTAGTTTAAAACATTTTTCTAAACTTTTATTTTGGTTAGACGTTGAGGATAAACCGGTATTAAAAGCTCTTGTGTCCTTGGACGACCTCGGTATCTTACCAACGCTATACTACACTCAACGATGGGTGCACTTGCCCATATGTGTGTTTAGTGTTAGTGAAATATCGTGTTTTATAAATTTAAAACTTGGCTAAAATAAGTGTTAAAAAGGGCTTAAAATATACACCTAAAATATACGACACTTCACACGCATCAATTAGTACATTTATAGTACATGATTTCATTGTGTTTTTGCTATGTATGTCCATTGTGCGCATACTTAGTACATCGTTTTACATTACATTTAATGCTATGTATGTCCATTGTGTGCATACTTAGTACATTGTTTTTACATTACATTTTATGCTATGTATGTCCATTGTGCGCATACTTAGTACATCGTTTTACATTACATTTTATGCTATGTATGTCCATTGTGTGCATACTTAGTACATTGTTTTACATTACATTTTATGCTATGTATGTCCATTGTGTACATACTTAGTACATTTGTTATTCATCACATGCTTACATTTTGGTATGACATTTGGTTTGTTTAAATAAGACAATGTACATTCATTAACACCGATCATGCCGCTCGTTAGTAGGTAATGGTACCATAGGAATTGACAACTCCCGTTCCTGAACCCTAGGTTTGTTTGGGTGGAAGGAATGACCGAATTCGATAAACATAACAACAAGATAGACCTTTAAATTCGTTTAGGGGTTTATCGCCACAGTCGCAAGGCTTGGATGTATGAATTTTCACAATACCGCATAGATGTTTATATCAGTATAGCATGCATTTGTTCCACAAAACATAACTTTGATTTAAACCATGTTTTACTTCAATACCTTGTTTTTGTGCACTTTACATATGGTTTAGTTGATATATTTCACTTACCATACATAAACATTTTGAAATTTGATTATACATAAACATTTTACTTTGGTGGCTTGGTTTAAGTAAGTGATTTAAGTAAAGAGGCGTGTGTAATATGATACAAGCATGGTGGATATGCCGCTGGTACTTCCTATATATAAGTGCTTGTATGGTATTACATATCGTAGCATTATTTGAATCATTTCAATTTAGACATATAACATTTTATACAAATAACATACTTTTCACAATACATTATTTTACAAACAACTTATCTTATACCAACTCATTTTTACTTGGTTATTCATTTAACCTTACATTATTCTTTTACATATCATCTACTTTATTATTGCTTTTCAAATGAGTTATAAAACAAAACACTTTACAAGGATCATGACTGACTTTTGGTAAACAACCTTTTTCTAACTTATAAGTCATGAATCCTATTTTCACAAAACATATGTATCTCACAGGCATTTTTATGCTGACGTACCTATTTTCACATGTGTTTTCAGGAAATGATGCATAGGATTGATCAAGATACACTTAGGCGGACTTGGGCTTTAGTGACAATAAAAGATGCTAGACTAGTTAATTATGTTGTATTTCTTTGTTGTTAAGACATTGTAACTTCATTTGAATCAATAAAACAATATTTCAATTTCCATGTGTTATGAAACAATGATTCTGTTACAACACTCCCCGACGTTTCCGCCATGTTTTGTTGTTTTACGTGGTCGGGGTGTGACATGCTGGCCTATAGACGAGGCGGAAATCATGCTCTGCCGCTTCGTTGTACGTTATGTGTGGATTCGGCCTATAAGACTCGTGATTCTTCTTCAGAAGGATGAAAACCGATGAGCATACCTCTTGCTGGTATGTTGAGTCATTCCCATTAGTATCTTTTTCCCATTCATCATTGATGTTACGCGGCCCGAGCCGACTACTCAACGTTTTTGTTTCACATGTGAGGGAGTTTCATAATAACTGTCAGTTTTACCATAAGTGCGCGAGTATCACGCGCACTCTGCCTTCTTGGTGATGAGGGTCTATCATGTTGCTGTCTCTGTACGTGCTCCTAAGGCGGCGTCTCATGATTCACCTGTCTTGGTGCAGGTGTCACCAACGGAGATGGTTGTGTCTGAGCTTGAATCAGTGTTTGCTACGCGATCAACTGCGCGTATATGAGATTCAAAGGCGCTTGACTTTTTAAATACCACGAGGCGAAAGTTTCCCCCTCTGGTAGTCCTAACAGTGCAGATATGATTAATGGTGCTGGCGTTGACAGACCCGCACCATGACTTATTAGGGTCACCGCTTGGGTGGTGCGAACACCACTTGCACGGATGGCCCCAACGTTTATGCTCTCCCCCTCGGTAAACTCGTCATTTGGTAGGTTTTGGATGTGTAAGATGTCCTCCACCATACCTAATTGAGGGCGTGCACCGATGGGTGGAAAAGGGATTCCCTGATCAGCCATTGATCAAGAGAAAAGAACAGCTTAGAAAAAGAATATGAAAGTGACTGTAAAAAATCGGTGGGCGCCAATGAAGAAACACCAAACTAATCTGATGATTAATTTGTGGTGTGTTCCTTGACAAATAAGGTTAATCTGCTTTGTCTCGTCTAAGTTGTGATGTAATTATCCTGCAAAACACCACCATTAAGCTCGTTACGAGGAGGGGAATAGGGGGTTTCTCCTCGTAACCACCCTCCAGCGTGAGAATAAGTATAAGCTTTGAGGATATAATTGTGTGATTAAGAGTGAGAAAGCAAGGAAGTGGAATCCCTAAACCTGGAGGTGAAGGTCACTATTTATAGCCGGAGTGGTGTGGAAGGAGATGGGCTGATGGGCCTTGGGCCTGTAGTCGACAACAAGGAATATCCGTTTTCCCCCTCTGCCATGACCGTTGGTGCTTCTGGCTGAGAGGGAAGTTGGTGCATGCAGAATGGATCCACGTGGCCTGACCATTTCCCTTGTGGTCTCGTTTCTCATCAGCGGCTAAGTGGAGATCGTGGAGCAGATGTCGGTGCACGCTGATTGGTGCTATGTATACATCCTTGTGTACCTTCTTGTCTCTTGTATGATTGTTAATCATGGAGCATGATAGGATACAGTCTGTTGGACGCTCATTGGTCCACTGCTCTGCCACTTGTACCTTTGGTACATGTCTCTGGATTACCTACGCTTCTGTCCTCCGTGCGACCATCAGAGGTATCCTGTGTAGCCGGTGCAAGGTTCGAGAAGTGAGGGTTTTCATCCAAGAAGCTAAGTGTGAAATCTGGTCTTGTGTTGGCTATGACCTCGCGCACGGCCTAGGCTAAACCTGATTAGCCGGCGCGAGGTTGGGAAAGCTACCAGATTAGATAGATAAGACTATGGTCTCGCGCGCGGCCTGAGTTGTCGGCACATGTTTTTGGGACCATACCCATTCATTACCATATCCATTAGGCTCAGTAAACATGATCATAAGCAGAAATAGATTCATTGCCATATCCATTATTCCAAATTAATGTCCATGAATCATGAAACAACTCAACCCCCTTTTGTTACACATATATAGCCTCCACCCACCCATCCACACCCATCCACCCACACCATTATTCCAAAGTAATGATTGCTGACTAATTGCAAGCATGTTTGTGTATTTGCTTACTGATTGTTGAAATCCAAGAAAAGAGTATAAAAAAGATGAAATGATGTGTGTTATGTTGGAAACTAAGGTTGAAAATTTGAACTTGATAGCAGCTTTTGCATTTGTAAGTGTGAATCTCTTCCCTCCAAAACCACCACCATGTCGTGTATGGCCCCCTTAAATCCCAACACTTCTCCTTACATTCCTTATCATTTCCTGAATTCGAGTTCATTAAGAAGTAATGACTACTGACTAATTGCAAGACTGTATACGGCCCGTGTAAAGTTATGTGGGTCGTATAAAACCTTTATTAATTTTTTATTCGCTCGTATACTCGATATACAAGCACTGTTTTATTTCTTTTATATGGGTCGTATAACGTTATAGGACCCATATATAATTAACCAATTTTTTTTTAATTAGTATATGTGGAATTGATGAAAACGCAGTAACGTTGAGGATTTAGAACTACGAACTTTGTTTGAGTCAGTTAATATTACATCAATATAGTGATATTAGAACGATGTACACTGCATGTAAACACAGGGGCTTTGTGATGATATCTTACAAACTGGGAACCACATATTCATGTGTTGCAGTTTGGAAAGATGACCGAATAAAGATCAAAGCCAGCCTAAATCCACGAACTCCTGCGTCTTGTATTTATCAACGATGTTCTGATATCGAGAATTGTTGGAGAAGGCCCATCGTTCCTTGTAAAATTTTTCTAAGTCTGTTAAGAATTTGGGTGATGATGAAGGTTTGTTTGTGGAGAATGTTCTGGAAATTGAAGGAAAAGGACTTTGTTATGGTTTGGTAGGTTTTATTTTGAAACGTTGTGTTTTGGTATTTATATAATATCCATTATCCCCTTGGTGGTTCTGTACCCATCCTCGCGCGACATGGCGTCTAAACCCTTGAATCCCAATGCTTCTCCTTACATTACTCATCATTTCCTGAATTTGAGTTCACTAAGAAGTAATGACTGCTGACTAATTGTCGCCATGGTAGTTGTTACCATATCAATTATCCCCTTGGTAGTTGTTACCATATCCATTATATCATTACGTTAAGCTTGATCTTATTTCATGTTCTAACAATTTGTAATGATGAACGGTTGAAACTGTACAATAATAATGATTCAACTGCTGCTATAGAGTCTTCCATGCTTGTTGATTGATGAACGGTCGAAACTGTGCAATAATAATGATTTAACTGCTACTATTGTTGATTGTTGATCGTTTACCGTGGAATGCACCCTTAAACTTGGAAAGAGGACCGAATAGAGATCTATATACGGAATGAGATTCTTCGAGAACTAGCAAAGGGATACGGAACAAGATTCTTCGAGAACTATATCTATCCATTATCCCCTAGATTTCATTAGGGTATAGTTATAATTCCCTTAATATCAGGCCCATCGTTTACCGTGAAGTGCATCCTTAAGCTTCATAGCAGCAATATGGTGATGTTAGAGCACTGTACACTGCAAGTAAACACAAGGGATTTGTGATGATATCTTACAAATTGGGAACCACATATTCGTGTGTTGTAGTTTTGAAAGATGACCGAATAGAGATCTGAATAACCTATACAACCCATTTGTAACCCAACTAAAATCTCGTAACTGCGAATCTCTTCCCTCCAAAACCACCACCTTGTCACGTATGGTCTCCTTGAGCCTAGATTCTTGCTTAAACGATGTTCTGATATCGATAGTGTTCGTTCGGGGAAAATGTTCTGGAAATTGAAGGAAAAGGAAGGTTGAAACTGTACAATAATAATGATTCAACTGCTGCTATTGAGTCTTCCATGCTTATTGATTGTTGAACGGGTTGAAACTGTACAATAATAATGATTCAAATGATGCTATAGAGTCTTCCATGCTTGCTTTATGTTTATCAACTGGTCATTTGTCTGATTTTTCTTTCTCTTTGATGAAATAGGATTTGTTTCAAAGTAAAAAAAAAAAAAAAAAAAAAACAAGTTTTCCTTGATAGTTAAAAGTCGCCTTTTGTCGGTGGGCGCAAGGAAAATTGGTGGAACCTGGGTTTTGCGGTGTTGCGGTCCACCATCTTGATTGTTGGTCAAATGAGATTTGGTACTGAACATAAACTATTTGGATCTTGTTGGTGAAAGATGAGAATGACTAGTTCTCTCTAATGTGTGATCTGCAATCTATATAGTGTTCAGAACCATTACCCTACCTCATCGGAAATCCGATGAGATAGGGTAATGTGATTGGACGGTAGAAGCCATTCGATTTGATGGTCCTAAACACTATATAGACTGTCAGATCGAAACCCTAATGTGTGAATATTAACTCAAAGAAAAAAAAAAGAAATTCGATCTATATGGGCCGTATAAATTATACGGCCCGTATAAAACTATCGTATATGCTGTATACGACCAAAGTTAATTTTAACATGTTGTATAGGGCCGTATAAGGTTATACGACCCGTATAGAATAAGATAAACTGACAAAGGCTGCGCCCACAAAATTTGTTAGTTTATCTTATTCTATACGGGCCGTATAAATGTTAAAATAAGATTTTAGCATATTGACACCCTAAATTAATAATATTGAAATGTCTATCATGTTTTGTACCTTTTTCCCTTTTAATGTGAACTGATTGGATGTTACATTTAAATAGTGTGATTGGTGGTACTAGATATTCAATAGACTAAAAGACTTCTTCACATGTCATGATGAAATGAGTATGAGACGAGAACTAGACAAAAACACAGTGTTTGATATGATATTAAAATTCATGTGAAATGATTAGTGCTATCATGATAAAGATTAGTTAAATAATGTCATGTGAAATGATTAGTGCTATCATTGAAGTCTTCAATGTAATGTAGGTATCGATCGTTAAAAAAGTTTGTGGCTCGCTAGAAAAAAGCTCGGCTCTAAATAGGCTCGGTGGTAAAAGAGACTAGCCCGACCAAGCCTTGGGTCGTCTCGTGAGTTGCCTCGAATTATTTTATTATTATTGTGTGTATATAATTTTATATATATATATATAGAGAGAGAGAGAGAGAGAGAGAGAGAAAGTATAATGTACTTCACGCCTTAACGTACATTAACGTACTTCACGAAATATATAACATGCGTAATTATTTTTTTGACCAAAATAACGTGCGTGATTTTGGATCCCATGCGTGATTATGTGGTCCCATGCGTGATTATATGTTCCATGCGTGATTATACCCCTGATCCAACGGTTACCATTGTCTCCTACGTGAAGTATGATAAGCCGTGAAGTATGTTAACCTTTCCCTATATATATATATATATATATATAAAATTTGAACTCCTCCTTATGTGTTTGGAACAACAACAAATTATATGCTGATATATTTTCTGCTTACGTTTTTATATTTGCATTGTGTTATAATTTTGGAACTCTAAATAATGACTTGTGGCATGGGTTTTTTTCTCACTTTGACTCATGATTTCTTGATGCTGAAAGATCAGCCGATATTACTTATTAACCTGAGTCATAACGTCTTTAATTAGGTGCTTGTGCATAAAATTTCTTTATGATGAATGTTATCATCTCATATACTCATTCAGCATGATATTTGCTCCCATGTCACTTGCTGAGTCTGTTCTTTAAAATTATGTTCCTTTTGCGTTAGGTTTCCCAAACATGTTTGCGATGATTAGTGGGGGCTTCCCATGTGTATCGTATTAATCCGTATCGTGATTTCCCAGACATGTTTGCGATGATTTGAGGGGGGGCTTCCCATGTTGTATATTACTAGACTAGTCATATCCGTACGTGTCCTTCTTGATCCAAAGACCGTAGCAAGTATGAGTGTACGTAGGTTTTACGTACGTGCCCTTCCCAACCCGACGACAGTGAAAAGTAATTTGATAGTAATGATAGTACGAGTGGTTATTCAATCCTATTCCCAACCCACCGGGAATCCCATGCCTTTGGAGTGTGAACTCACATCGGTTGCTCGGTTTGACTCTCAAATATAGCTAACAGTCAAGGTCGGTCAATCACGTCCTAGTATGATTACCACTTAGTTTATTAGTGACTTCAAATAGAACACAAAGTTCCTACACGTATCTATCACATAACATGCGTCACTTTAACGGTTCATGCCCATATAAACTTCCCATCCATTCCCCACTCATACGACATTGCACATAACACTTTTATAGACATATAACATGTAATATCATTCTCGGATAACCTACACGCCATTTAGACACGCAAATCACTACTTATGTCGTTTCAGCTTTAATCTTCAAAGCTTGGCTGTTTTCGGGGATTTTAATAAAATAGTTAACTTGTTTCAAAAATTCCCAACTTTTTACAGAAGGTCTTAAACGATCCAAATATTATTGTGTAAAAATCTCGGGATCCACTTCATCACCAATATTTTATAAAAATTCATTTTCCGGACTGTAATCAGATTCATCTTTTTCTGATTGCAGTCCACGGAATAATTTATTTAAAATTCCTCGTAAGTCCGATTTATGAAATTCTAGTGGGGTAATTAAAAATACATCAGTTGTCATCTACCGTACAAATTTCATGAGCTGATTCATCATAGATTTCCAGTTATGACCAAAAACACATCACCCATTTACTGCAGCAAAAACTCAGCTTCAGCTGCTGTTTTTAAAAGGGTCTTTAAAAATAGTAAACGAAGTCCAAAAATTATGATTCTAGTGCCATTAGAACCGTATTTCATAATACATAAATCTATTCTTCAGAAAATACATTTTTCGCTTTATTAGGGTCCGGTTACAGCCAACTGAAGTTGGCTGTAATCACCAAACAGCAAACTGTTTTCAGCTTTTAACATTCTAAAGTGTGTTCGATTGATTCCGTTAACATGTTTAGTGATCACAACAACATCAAACATCAATATTAACAGGTAAATCAGCAATTAATCAGTACATATCAAAACAATTTCATACTAACATTATGACATCATGTTTCATCTTCTTGTTTAAACCCTTTTTAGTGTTCTTGTAGATTTAACATATTACATCTTTTTAAATCATGAAACAAGATGAACAAAGGTGACATAAGGAACTTACTACTAGCTTAAAGCTAGGGATGATTCTTAGTGAAGAAGATGATGAAGAAATGATGATGGAAAGCAAGAACAAAGCTCCTTGAATGCCTTTCAAGATGCAACCTCCATGGATCACCTTCAAGCTTGTATGAAACTTGAATATGATGAAGATGATGGTGGTTATGTGATGGTGAGGGTGGCGGTTTTGGGGTGAACCAAAAGTGAGAGAGAGGAGTGAGTGTTGTGGTGTCTTGAAGATGGAAATGCCTAATGTTCTTATAACCCTTTAAATGCCATATCTTCATAAGATCCTACAAGTACCATCATATCTTTTTACAAGATCACAAGAGATCTTACAAGATATTATCAAGATTGTATAAGATTATGGAGATCTTATGAAGGGGGTCCTTGTAACCGTTCACATGGAATGGGGGGGGGGTAAAGTGAAATTTTTTAAACTAATTAGTTAGATCATAATTAAATTCCAAGTATCTAGTTACAAGTGTTAGTTGTTAGATGATTTTAGTGGGTGTTAGGGTGTTCGGGGATCACGACTAGTCAAGAATAATTAAATAATGGTTTTGATAAATATTTGGTGTCCCGGGTAATGTCCGGTTGTTCGGTTGGATACTGTTTCGTTAAAGTGTTTAATTGTTCCGTAGAGTGTCTTATATGTATATTTTTGTAACACAATTAATTCCTAACACTCAGGAAAGCATACCGGACTATTTAGTAATTTTTCTGTATACTACTAGTATGTTAACACGCACATGTAAGTACAACACAGTAATCAGAGAGCAGTTAAATGATTCAGCACAGTCATCAAGCACTTTAATTATCATTAATAAATTGTACGGATACATGGAATTACGAGGGTTGTCACATTCTCCCCCTGTTAAGAAAATTTCGTCCCGAAATTTAGGGCGTAGTTACTGAGGAAGCTAGTTAAGTTGCGGTGTTTACTGGCTTTTCCTGGGGTGTCACATCATCCCCCCGTTGATTTGGAATTCCGTCCCGAAATTCTGCAGTAGCTTTAGCCTCAGTAGTGGTTGCATTTTTCTTAAACAGCTGGGGGTACTTGAGTTTCATTTGGTCTTCTCGTTCCCATGTATACTCTGGGCCATGACGGGAATCCCAACGAACTCGGACAAGAGGTATCCTGGTACGTTTGAGAATCTTAACATCTCGATCGGTAATCTCTACTGGTTCCTCGACGAATCGCAGCTGGTCGTCGATAGTGAGCTCCTTAAGAGGAACTATGAGAGTCTCGTCTGATAGACACTTCTTCAGATTTGACACGTGGAATACGTTGTGAACTCCGCTGAGTTTTTCAGGTAGATTCAACCTGTAGGCGACTTTGCCAATTTTCTCAATGATTTCAAACGGTCCGACATAACGCGGATTGAGCTTGCCTCGTTTGCCAAAACGAACTACGCCTTTCCAAGGCGAGACTTTGAGTAGCACTCGATCCCCAACCTGGAACTCGAGTGGTTTTCTTCCCTTATCCGCATAGCTTTTCTGACGGTCACGAGCTGCCGCCATTCGTTGTCGTATCTGAGCAATTCTCTCGGTGGTATCTACCACAAGTTCTGGGCCAGTGATTTGGCTGTCACCAACTTCTGCCCAACAGAGAGGTGATCGGCATTTGCGTCCGTACAATGCCTCGAATGGAGCGGCCTGGATGCTTGTGCGGTAGCTGTTGTTATATGAAAACTTCACTAACGGAAGATGTTTTTCCCAGCCGTTGCCGAAATCGATTACACATGCACGAAGCATGTCTTCTAAAGTTTGGATGGTGCGCTCAGACTGCCCATCTGTTTGCGGGTGATAAGCTGTGCTCATGTCTAATCGAGAGCCAAAAGATTTGTGCATCGCTTGCCATAGTTCTGAAGTAAAACGTGCATCACGATCAGAGATAATAGAGGTCGGCACTCCGTGCCTCGAAACCACTTCCTTTAAGTAAACGTCTGCTAGAGTGGAGAACTTATCCGTTTCCTTGATAGCCAAAAACTGTGCAGACTTGGTCAGTCGATCCACGATTACCCATATGGTATCATTTCCGCGTTGAGATCTAGGCAGGCCAGTAACGAAATCCATGGAAATTTGTTCCCATTTCCATGTCGTGATCTCTGGTTGTTGAAGCAGACCTGATGGTTTCTGGTATTCCGTCTTGACTCTCGCGCAAGTCAGACATTTGCTAACGTAGGTTGCTATGTGGGCTTTCATACCGGGCCACCAATACGTAGTGTTGAGATCGTGGTACATCTTATCTGAACCAGGATGTACCGAATAACGAGACTTATGTGCTTCATCCATCACAAGTTCGCGTAAGTTTCGTAAAGTGGAACCCAGATGCGCCCTGTTACATAGTAAGCGCCGTCTTCCTTTTGTTCTAGCCGCTGCCTCGATCCTCGTAAGGACACAGCCTTGATGTTCTCTGCTTTCAATGCTTCGACCTGAGCATCACGAATTTGAGCAGGAATACTAGATTAGATGGTAAGCTGTAACGCACATACACGCTTAGGTATAGTATCCTTTCGACTGAGGGCATCGGCCACAACATTGGCCTTGCCCGGATGGTACTTGATCGCGCATTCGTAATCATTCAAGAGCTCGACCCATCGGCGTTGACGCATGTTTAACTCCTTTTGCTTGAAGATATGCTCGAGACTCCTGTGATCGGTGCACTTGGTACCGTACAGGTAATGTCTCCATATCTTAAGCGCGAAAAAAACTGCTCCCAATTCCAAGTCGTGCGTAGTGTAGTTCCTTTCGTGAACTTTAAGTTGGCGTGATGCGTAGACAATGACCTTGTCACGTTGCATCAACACGCAACCAAGTCCTTGGATGGAAGCGTCGCAATAAACCACAAAATCTTCTGTGCCTTCAGGCAATGAGAGGATAGGCGCGCTACAAAGTCTATCTTTTAGGTGCTGAAAAGCAGATTCCTGTGCATCACCCCAACGATAGGTGATGCCCTTTTGTGTTAGTGAAATGAGAGTTTGCGCAATCCTTGAGAAATCCTTGATGAATCTTCTATAGTGGCCCGCCAAACCCAAAAATTGGAGGATTTCCGTTGATGTACGGGGTGCAGGCCAGTTCTTGATCGAGTCAACCTTGGATGGATCAACATGAATCCCATCCTTGTTTACCACATGGCCTAGAAAGTGGACTTCGCGAAGCCAGAAATCACATTTCGAAAACTTGGCATACAGTTGCTCTGCTCGAAGAAGTTCCAGCATAAGTCGTAGATGCTGCTCGTGTATAGATCAGTATGTTGTCGATGAAAACAATAACGAACTTATCCAAGTAAGGTTTGCATACTCGGTTCATGAGATCCATGAAGACCGCTGGTGCATTCGTCAACCCGAAAGGCATAACCAGAAACTCGTAATGGTCGTAACGAGTTCTGAATGCTGTTTTGGAGACGTCCTCCTCTCGGACTCTCAGCTGATGGTATCCCGATCTTAAGTCGATCTTGGAGTAGTAGCTCGACCCTTGCAGCTGGTCGAATAAGTCATCAATGCGTGGGAGAGGATAGCGATTCTTCACGGTCACCTTGTTGAGTTCGCAGTAATCTATGCACATTCTGAAGGTACCGTCCTTCTTCTTCACGAATAACACTGGAGCTCCCCAGGGCGAAGAGCTAGGACGAATAAAACCTTTTTCCAAAAGTTCTTGTAATTGCTTGGACAGTTCTTCCAGTTCGGTTGGGGCTAAGCGATAAGGTGCTCGAGCTATGGGCGCTGCTCCAGGAGCTAGCTCGATTTGGAATTCGACTTGTCGATGTGGCGGAAGGCCAGGTAATTCCTCAGAAAATACCTCAGGAAAATCGCGCACAATAGGAATATCTTCTATCTTCCTTCCTTCCGAGGATGTATCAGAAACGAGAGCTAGAATAGCAGTATGGCCCTTTCACAAACACTTCTGTGCCTTAAGAAAAGAGATAATGCCTACGACAGTACCACTTTTGTCGCCATGAATCACGATGGGCTCTATACCAGAACGAGGGATGCGGACAATCTTCTCGTTGCAAAGAATTTCCGCTTGCTGGTGAGATAGCCAATCCATCCCAATAACAACGTCAAAACTACCCAGGACGATAGGAATAAGATCGATAGAGAAGGTCTGACCAACTAAGACGAGGTTACAACCTTTAACTATGTGCGTGGCTTCGAGACTTTTACTGTTTGCTAGCTCTACTGTGTGTTTGGTGTTCAAAAGTGTTGGAGTGCGCTTAAGCATTTGACTAACTTTTAGAGACACATAACTGGTATCGGCACCCGAATCAAATAAGACAGTAACATAAAAGTCATCGAGAAGGAACTTACCCATCACAACGTTGGGATCGTTCCTTGCATCACCCTGACCCAGCACGAAAACACGTCCCCTGGCACCATTGCCGTCGTTATTACCCCCGTTGTTATTCCCGTTACCCTGATTATTGTTGTTGTTGTTATTCTGATTTTGATTTAACTGGGGGCAGTCCCGCTTGAAGTGGCCTTCAGCACCACCCTGAAAGCATCCCCTGTTGCCTCGTTGTTGCTGCTGCTGGTTTTGTGGAGCTTGTTGTTGCTGCTGACGATTCTGATTTGCAGGTCGTGAGCTCCTGTAATCCTTGGCTTCATGACCCATCTTGAGACACCTCTGACAACATCCCTTGTTGCACTGACCACTGTGGTGTCTGTTGCATTTGTTGCACTTTGGGTGGTTTCCTCGATATCCACCCTGCCCTTGACTACCAGAAGTTTGCTGACCAGGACTCTGGTAGTCATCAATCTTTCGCTGCTGCGCCTGAGACTGAACTGTAGTCGAACCCTTGCTGTTGGCTCCATCCCATTTTCGTTTGTTGTCACTAGGGATAGCAGAAGTAGTAGTAGCAGTAGCACCTATACGCTTAGGCAGCTTGTTCTGTTCCACTGCCTGGTCTGTGAGACGATAAGCAAGACGAGTAACATCCTGGATGGTAGCAAGGTTAGCAGCAGTCACATGGCTTTGTATCTCTGGTACTAAGCCTTTGAGGTACAGCTCAATGCGCTTGATGGGAGGATCCACCATAGTTGGACATAACACTGCCAGTTCGTTGGATCGCTTCGTAAACGCCTCTATCTCTGACCCTGTCATCTTCAGGTTAAAGAACTCCACTTCCAGCTTGTGAATGTCATCATGATTACAGTATTCTCGCTTGATCAGTTCCTTGAAGTCGTTCCATGGGGTGGTATTAGCAGCTGCCAGCCCTAACATTTGAACTTGCGTGTTCCACCAAGTCAGCGCAGTGCCTTCGAGGGTACCAGTGGCATACTTCACCCTACGAGCCTCAGGGCATTCACACATCTCGAAGACCGATTCGAGCTTCTCGAACCAGTGGAGGAGTCCAACGGCCCCTTCAGTGCCACTGAAAGTACTAGGACGACAGTCCATAAAAGTCTTGAACGTGCACACAGGAGGCTGAGCGTGTTGACCTCCTGCCTGGGCAGCTGCGAGTGCTGCAGTAACTTGTTCAGTGATCAAATCCGCCAACTGGGCTTGAGTCATGTTAACGCGTCCACTCATGATCTTCATATCAAAGGAAACATGGGTGAGAAAGGTTCACGAATATGCGATGACAGAAGAGGGTAAGCACACAAGTGTTTTCAAATGATAGTTGTTACGTTTATCTAAGCATACCACGAGCAAAGTTCTATGTAATTAGCAAGTAGGCAATATAAACATAAATCATATCACCTATAGTGTTGAGTCTTGCACGTGGAGCGAAGCGTCGTTGTGGATCGTTGAGCAATGTACAGGTTATAGTCTGGTTTTAACAAAAACTTTTTCCCTTATTAAAACCAAGTTCACTATAACCAATGGCTCTGATACCAATCTGTCACACCCCCAAAATCCACCTTGCGGAGCGTCACCGCTTGGAGGCGTGACATGACCAGGATCGAGCCACCAATCATATTGAACTACATAATTAAGTAAATCAAACCAACCACAATACGATTGGTGACCGAAAGGAAGTCAACCAAGTTTAATTTAAACAGCGGAAGCATAAGACGTTAAATCAAATCATGAGTTCGCAGTTCATAAGTTTAAAGACCCAAAACGTAAGTTCCATAAGTTCATAAAGTTTATTTGTTAGGCGCGGGACATAACAGTCCATATTCCACAACGACCTCCTCCCCGCGCAAGCTCCATGAGTACCTAACGAACTGCAAGGCATGTAACAACGAGTCAACAACAAAGTTGAGCGAGTTCACAGTTGGTTGTTTAGTTATAGTGTTCGTAAATCATATGTTTATTTTGTAAACCAGGTACTGTATTAATCTGTATCGCGGTTTCCCAAACATGTTTGCGATGATTAGGGGGGGCTTCCCATGTGTATCGTATTAATCCGTATCGCGATTTCCCAGACATGTTCGCGATGATTTGAGGGGGGCTTCCCATGTTGTATATTACTAGACTAGTCGTATCCGTACGTGCCCTTCTTGATCCAAGGACCGTAGCAAGTATGAGTGTACGTAGGTTTTACGTACGTGCCCTTCCCAACCCGAGGACAGTGAAAAGTAATTTGATAGTAATGATAGTACGAGTGGTTATTCAATCCCATTCCCAACCCACCGGGAATCCCATGCCTTTGGAGTGTGAACTCACCTCGGTTGCTCGGTTTGACTCTCAAATATAGCTAACAGTCAAGGTCGGTCAATCACGTCCTAGTATGATTACCACTTAGTTTATTAGTGACTTCAAATAGAACACAAAGTTCCTACATGTATCTATCACATAACATGCGTCACTTTAACGGTTCATGCCCATATAAACTTCCCATCCATTCCCCACTCATACGACATTGCACATAACACTTTTATAGACATATAACATGTAATATCATTCTCGGATAACCTACACGTCATTTAGACACGCAAATCACTACTTATGTCGTTTCAGCTTTAATCTTCAAAACTAGGCTGTTTTCGGGGATTTTAAAAAAATAGTTAACTTGTTTCAAAAATTCCTAACTTTTCACAGAAGGTCTTAAACGATCCAAATATTATTGTGTAAAAATCACGGGATCCAATTCATTACCAATATTTTATAAAAATTCATTTTCCGGACTGTAATCAGATTCATCTTTTTCTGATTGCAGTCCACGAAATAATTTATTTAAAATTCCTCGTAAGTCCGAATTATGAAATTCCAGTGGTGTAATTACGAATACATCAGTTTTCATCTACCGTACAAATTTCATGAGCTGATTCATCATAGATTTCCAGTTATGACCAAAAACACATCACCCATTTACTGCAGCAAAAACTCAGCTTCAGCTGCTGTTTTTAAAAGGGTCTTTAAAAATAGTAAACGAAGTCCAAAAATTATGATTCCAGTGCCATTAGAACCGTATTTCATAATACATAAATCTATTCTTCAGAAAATACATTTTTCGCTTTATTAGGGTCCGGTTACAGCCAACTGAAGTTGGCTGTAATCACCAAACAGCAAACTGTTTTCAGCTTTTAACATTCTAAAGTGTGTTCGATTGATTCCGTTAACATGTTTAGTGATCACAACAACATCAAACATCAATATTAACAGGTAAATCAGCAATTAATCAGTACATATCAAAACAATTTCATACTAACATTATGACATCATGTTTCATCTTCTTGTTTAAACCCTTTTTAGTGTTCTTGTAGATTTAACATATTACATCTTTTTAAATCATGAAACAAGATGAACAAAGGTGAGATAAGGAACTTACTACTAGCTTAAAGCTAGGGATGATTCTTAGTGAAAAAGATGATGAAGAAATGATGATGGAAAGCAAGAACAAAGCTCCTTGAATGCCTTTCAAGATGCAACCTCCATGGATCACCTTCAAGCTTGTATGAAACTTGAATATGATGAAAATGATGGTGGTTATGTGATGGTGAGGGTGGCGGTTTTGGGGTGAACCAAAAGTGAGAGAGAGGAGTGAGTGTTGTGGTGTCTTGAAGATGGAAATGCCTAATGTTCTTATAACCCTTTAAATGCCATATCTTCATAAGATCCTACAAGTACCATCATATCTTTTTACAAGATCACAAGAGATCTTACAAGATATTATCAAGATTGTATAAGATTATGGAGATCTTATGAGGGGGGGGTCCTTGTAACCGTTCACATGGAATGGGGGGGGGGGGTAAAGTGAATTTTTTTAAACTAATTAGTTAGATCATAATTAAATTCCAAATATCTAGTTACAAGTGTTAGTTGTTAGATGATTTTAGTGGGTGTTAGGGTGTTCGGGGATCACGACTAGTCAAGAATAATTAAATAATGGTTTTGATAAATATTTGGTGTCCCGGGTAATGTCCGGTTGTTCGGTCGGATACTGTTTCGTTAAAGTGTTTAATTGTTCCGTAGAGTGTCTTATATGTATATTTTTGTAACACAATTAATTCCTAACACTCAGGAAAGCATACCGGACTATTTAGTAATTTTTCTGTATACTACTAGTATGTTAACACGCACATGTAAGTACAACACAGTAATCAGAGAGCAGTTAAATGATTCAGCACAGTCATCAAGCACTTTAATTATCATTAATAAATTGTACGGATACATGGAATTACGAGGGTTGTCACACTAAACATAGGGGTTTGATTTAATAATTGAAACTTGGTTAAAAATATGAGCCCAGAACTAAATATAAGAGGTATAGAGATTATGCCCGCTAGGTGTTTGTTTAAATGCCTAAACGAATATTGATATGAATAAAATCATGAAAGAAACGCGTAATTGCCTAATTTGATGAGTTATGGGTGATATGTGATAACACGGATTCTAATCGTGATGTTGATTTAAGTTAATTACACATATCATATGATTAAAGGTAGTTAACTTTTGGAAAGTTAAACTAACCAATGACGAAATCGAATAGGAATTTCGACATAGAATTCGTAAGATGCAATAGTCGTAAGTGATAATGACTAATCTAACCGTCTTACGAATTATGATGATAGTTTGACGCTTGACAAGCTAGGTGGAGGCTTGGAAAAGAAGCGGGTCAAACGGATCGAGTACGCAGAAAAAGAGCATAACCGGATGCAAGGTAAGTAAAACTTACACCTTTTTGTGGAATGCGTGTTTATTCTATAAGTTATAAATATGATGATGATAACATTCGAAATATGGATTCCTATGCGAAATGATACTGGTCGGAACTAATATAAATGACAAAATCCATGTTTAATGGTAAAAGAGGCGAAGTGGTAATTTGGTCATGAAGTGACATATATATAAAACGCGTTTTCGAATGGTTACTCTATAAGTAAGCCTAAACGGATAAAAAGGGTTGAAACGGTGATTTAGTCGCTTATAAATGGATAAAAGCCGAAGCTTTAAACGACACCATGTGCCGTAAGCTATGTTGGGTTAAACATGTAAGAAACGGGTCAAATGGTGAAGTTGATACCATATGACAAATAAAGACTAATAAGTGCTTATCGAGTCTTATGCTCACAGGATTAAATGGTCTATGAATTAGCATATTATGGAGGAGAGGTATTAAAACGGGTCAATATGTTGACCCGAGCCAGGTACGCATAAATAAGTTTGTAGTTAAAAGTGCGATTTTGGTAAAATAATTAGTGAAAGTCATTTGTCGTAAAATGAGGGACTAAAATTGACCAAAAAGCCCTTGATGGGTAAACCGGGCAAACAACCCTTAGAGGTTGTTTAAGAACATGTAACATGATCATGTAAGTGGTAAATAAGCATAAAAGGTCTAGGCATAAGTTTTTTTTGGGTCAAATGTATCAAAACGGTCTCCGTCGTAAATTGACAATCCGAAATGGTACAAACTGGAATAAGAAATCTATATTATTAAATCACCACAATTATAGTTGAGGTGGCAGATAATTGTTGTTTTAATACGGAGTTGAATGTATGTAAAGAAAAGGAAAGATTTAAACTTAAAGGTTTAAATCCTCTAAACGGGTAAAAATAAATTAGGTGGTAAAATGTAGGTTTTAGTGTAAGAAAGTTACAAAATAAACCGGCGAATATAGATGCGTGTGCGAACCATGTAATGGGAGCGAAAACGCTAATGTTGGCAAGCCCGGGGATGGGTAAAAAGGGATTAGGAACAATCATTGTTGATAAACATGTAATATGTAGATAAATGAAACGGGTCAAATAATGGCATGAAGGATTTATAAGAAGTATGCTTATAATTCAGCTTTTGATGTGAATCAAGATGATAAACGGATCCGTAATTAAATTACGGACGCATAGAAACAAGAATTACACAAAACGGATGTCTAGATCAAAAGCTATGCTAATTTGAAGTTGGAAATTAGTTAAAAACATAGTTGGGCATAGAATTACAATTCACGCGGCGCAGCTATCTAGCTTGCTTTTGAAGTAATCTGTTTATTTGCGTGGGAAGATTCTTGAAATTTAAAAAGGAAAAATCTGACAGGTTTGTGCAAGTTGGTGGCGAAAGCGACGGCTAAGTTGACCGCTGACACAGTGACGATCATGTTGTCACTGTGTCAGGCGCGTTGTTTCGTCTGTTGTCAGGATAGTGAGGCTGGCGCGTGCGTGGTAGCCGTCACTCTGGGTTTACCGCCTAATGTGTCAATTTGTGGTTGGACACGCGTTGCGGTTGTTTCAGCACAGTTACTCATCGCGTTAAATGGAATGGGTATAAATAAGCGAAGTGGAAAGGGCAGAAGTTACTTTTACTTCGAATTTCTTCTCTTTCTCTCTTCAAATCTTCAATATTTCTCTGCAGATCTTCAAATCTTCAAGAACTCTCTGCAGATCTTCAACCTTTTCTTAAAGTTTCTACATATTTACTTCGAACCTTCTTCAAGTTCTTCCTGAATTAACTTTTAACATGTCGAACACAGATGATGTAGTAGTGGTTGAAGAATCCGGTGGTGGTGTGCCACTATTGAAATGGGAAGAAGGATTGTTTAAACAGGTGGTCTGGGGCCACCGGTTTGCCGATGAATGGGATGCCCGGTACCTTGCTCAAGGGCAGACTTCCGCTGATGCAACACCAGGGTACATCACCTTTTTGCCGACTTCTTTGGGGAACGTAACTTCCGTTTGCCGGCCACCCACTTCTTTGGTTATATCTTGTAGTATTATGGCTTCTATACTTCCCAATTGAGCCCCATGGGCATGGTTCGCATTCGGCATTTTGAGTTTGTTTGCCGATCACAAGAAGAAGAGCCCACTGTTGATAGATTTAGGGTGTTTTACCAGTTGCAAAGCAATTTGGGTTTCCTCTCCTTCGATGTCCGTTCCAGCAAGAAGACACTGATAATTCTGCCTAAGAGTTATCACGATTGGAAAGGCAAGTTCTTTTTCATTCGCGCGGAGGTGATTCCGATAATCATGCAGTTTCGCGATTCGGCGCTGATTCCAAAAGAAGATATAAAGATCCATCGCGGCGGGCCTGGTATGAAAAGTTGATGGCGCTGCCGAACCAAGCATTTGGTGAGCAAGTGCTTGTTACGGCGGGGATGAGTGATCGGCAGCCGAAGGATAGCACGAATGTACCTGTTCTCCTACTAGAGGGCGAAGGTAAACTCCTTTGTTTTATTACTCCTTTCTTTTTAAGAAGTTTGTGAAGATGATCTCCCCTGATGTTAACTTCTTGTGTTAATGAAGAGGTAGCGCTTTTCCACCGCGCGTTCCCGGCTCACGTTGGTGTGATGGGCGTGAGGCCATTGCGCGATGGTAAAGAGTATTTGTACGAACAGATTTGTCCAAACTTCATGTATGCAAAGGCTGAATCGTTTGCTTCCCCACCTTTTGTGACTGAAGGTGCGCACATTTCGAACCTTAGGCCATGTAGGGATATAATTCCTGCTGGAAAAGAAGTTGTATTTTTTCCAGTGAGGAGTCTGTAGCCTCCTCAGAACATGCGTTAGAATCTCCCCCTGATGTGTTTGCAGGTGTCCTGCGCAATCTTGGGGTTGACCGTGAAGAGAAGATGCTAAAAAGAGTTAGAAAGAAAAAGGTGTTGACTGTTGCTGAAGGGGCGGGCCACAAGAAACCAGAGGTGACCGACATAGCTTCTGATGCTATATCACGCAAAGGTATGGCTCGCATTCAACAACGTAGCCTAGATGACTCGTGTACGTAGCTGAGCCCTTAGAAGAATTATATTCTATAGGTGGAAATCCTCAAGGTAATGTGGCGGCCGGCGTGCGGAGTTCTGGGAGCGCATGTTCAAAAGACCAACCCTCCGGCGCGACCCCCACATCAATCCCTGTCGAGGAAACAGAGGCTGATCCTATCCCTGAGCTAACCAGGAAGAATGCTTCGAAAAGGCCACGTGAGGACGCAATACCTGACCCTACCCCTGGAGCTAAGAAGGTTGCAACTGGCAAGCCTGCGATTGGGAAGAAAGGGAGCGGCAGGACGTTGTATACTCACGTTTCGCCAGGTATGTGTTTCATAGTTAGATAACCTCAACATCTCACTTTCTTTGATTATGTGTTGACATAATGTTTATGTTGCAAAGAAAACAATCGCGCGGCCTAAGATAACCATCATACATCCAAAATCTGTGTGTACGGTTGTTGGTGATAAAACTCCTGGGGTCAAGAAACCCGTTGAGAAGACTGTGGATATTGCGAAGGATGTTGAAAAGGCTGTGGAGGCTGAGAAGGCGTTTGGGAAACCTGTTCAGAAGACTCCATGTCACACCCCTTTCTAAGGCGGAAGCACGAGGTGTGATCCTAAAAGGTTCTCATTGCATACGAATGGTAAACATACTACATGATTATAAAATAAACTCCACTTGCCATTCATAGTTTAACAACCCAAAATAAAGGTTAAGTTAAAAGTTTACATCACACATAAGATAATTATTTGTAAGTTTACAACTTTGTTTCATGTCACACCCCGACCACGATAAAACAACAAATCGTGGCGGAAACGCCGGGGAGTGTTGTAACAGAATCATTGTTTCATAACACATGGATTGAAGTTTTGTTTTATTAAATTAAATGTATTACATAACATTGAAATTAGAATCAAAACATGAACAAATAGACTTTCATTGTTATTAAGTCACTAAGGCCTCGTCCGTTCCTATGTGAGCATGCATCAATATCATCATCAAATATCACCAATTATGGTACCTGAAACACATGTGAAAATACGTCAGCATAAAAATGTCGGCAAGTACATAGGTTTTATATAAGTGTCGGATCCATGGCTAGTTTACATGTTGCAATACCTAATTAAAAACCTTGTTTTGAAAAGTATAGTATTGCAACATAATTAACCAACTCAAATCAAGTTGGTTATACTTTATAAAATCTCATATCCATGATTCTTAACCCAAAACATTTATTTTATTAAATCAAATTGTAAAACATCTCGTTAAAAAAACTCGTTAAAAAAACTCATATGGTTTATATTATTATAAAAACCTTGTAATATAATGATAACCTTTGCCCAAGTGATCTAAATAACGCAATGATATATAATGTGTTATAAGCACTTATATATAGGAAGTACCAACGGCATATCCACCATGCTTATAACACATCACACCCGCCCCGTTACCTAATCACTTCCCTAACCCAACGGTTCAAACGGTTACATAAATCAAACAGTTACAAACGGTTACATAAATCAAACGATTACAAACGGTTACATAAATCAAACGGTTACAAACAGATCACATAAATCAAACAGTTACAAATAGTCACATAATCAAACAGTTATAAACGGTCACATAATCAAACAGTTACAAACGGTCACTTAATCAAACGGTTACAAACGGATCACATAAATCAAACGGTTACAAATGGTTCAAAACGTAAAACAATGCGCTAGCATGTTAAGTGAACATACATAGCAAAACATAATGAAATCATGTACTATAAGCGTACTAATGAACATAGCAAGTATATAATATAAAATCATGAAAAACATGAAAGTTACAAGTAGGCAAATGTGTTCCACCCCAAAACAGTTTAAAACGGTAAAAGAGGGGGCTAGGTACTCACTTGAGGATGCTTAGGAGTCTTGACTAACAACCAAGCAAAGCTAGAGGGATCACGGAAATCAAACGGCACCTAATATAGGTAACTATGTTATTAAACGGACCTAAATCGGAAGATCGGATAGTACGAGGTTTCGTAAACCAAATGAGTATTGGAACTCATATGACATGGTTTAACAAAGCCTACATACTAAAACGAAAACTAACCTAAGTGCTTACGACCCATTACGACTCGTTTAGGTAGCTCACGCTACTTTAACGGGGCGTTCTCGTAAAACGTGCTCGGACCGCCTAATTAGTCCTATGACAAGTATTATATGCCTTAACATGTCTAATAATGTTTCCTAATCGGTTTAGATGTAAAAATTTAGGTTACATATGCTTAAAATGAATTTACGCGTAAAAAGGGCATTTTGGTCATTTACCTAAGGCATATAAACTACCTATCATACAACTACTTAAACGAAGTGACCATAAGGTATAACCTCGGAAGGTTATTCCCTATACAACTATGGTCACAATAAATGCTTGGTCGGATCCTAATGTTCGACCAAACGGGTCGGGTTCGCTTATCTTACGACCCTATATAAGCACTAATCTAAGAGTGACGAGTTAAAAATGTTAAAACATGTTTAACAAGGTTTGAAAACAAGTTTGATATCAAGACAAAGGGTCTTGATACCCAAAAATAGTTTGGTTGCAAAATACGCATAAATACGCATTTTGACCGAAACTATGACTCGTCACTACACCTAATCAACGTGGTAATCAGTAGGTATAGTCACACGGGATTATAACCATCGTGATTACGCTCACGTTGCGAAGTTCAAATGAACTTCGTGTTGACGAAAGACTGGTCAAAGCAGAAAGTCAAACACAGTTTGACTTTCACGCTTAGAAACGCATAAAAGCATGAAAGAATACTTACAAAGGGTCCAAGCAAGGAAATCTTGATCCAAATAGCTCAGGTATGAAGTACTAAACTCCAACTTAGAGCATTTGAATCAGATTTTGTGAGGAACAAATTAAAGGAGTTGGGTTTATATAGGAAACCCACAACCGTTAGGATCGTTCCTCATAAAACGTGCTTGAATCATGGCCTTCCATGTGGGCCCATGGTTTTCAAAACCATAGGAATGTTAAAAACCATCAAATAACAGCCCATAGTATCCAAAATCAGCCATTAAAACCCATCAAAACTTTAAAAATGGACTAGATTCAATGAATCTGAACTGAGTTTCCAGAAATGTCAAAAATGGTCCCTGCATGTTTAAAAAGTCAGTTTTCGACATGTTTAAGCCCCGTTAACCCCATTTTAAGGCTCTAAAATGAATTTAAAGTATAGGGAACTTGAAATGTGCTCAAAATTATCTCGTATGTCGGTTCGTTTGGTCGTACGGTTGCGTTGTTCGGGTAATTACGACGGAAATCGTAACGGACGCAAAAACGATCCAAATTACGCGACGAATGGAATTTTATCATGCCAATCACTAAAGTAAAAAATATTTTAATGATTACATAAATTTTTGGATGTCCAGATATATTCAGAACGTAAGATATGCGCGAAAATGCAAACTTATGCACTTTTTGACGTTTTTAGTCCCTGAATGACCAATAAGTTTATTTTAGCATACCGAACCCCTCAAAGCCTATTTCTAAGCTATGTAAAGGATATTTAAGGTATGCTTAACTTATGATCAAGTTCCGGAATGTTCGTTACTACGCAAATCGGCATAGTTTCGTAGTTTGACACAAATAGTCCCTGCGATCGAACAAACTTGTTTTCAACACACCAAACCATCCAAAACTTATTTCTAAGTTATGTGAAGGTTATTTAAGGTATGTTAAGCCTATGTCACTATTCCGGGGTGTTTGTCGCATTAAACTGATTATGTTTACGCATCAGTTCGCGTATAACTTCCCAGAAAGCGATTTAGAGCTCGATTGAACAAGAATCGATATGTGAAAACGATACACATATTTATACAAATCCCAAGTATGAAATACAATATTTCATTGGTTTGGTATTTGTATGATGGTTGAAGTGACACAGGTGTCACAGTCTCCCCTACTTTAGGAAATTTCGTCCCGAAATTTATTCGTAGGAGTGTGTCTGTGACGCTGTGTTAAATAATTGTCTTGCATGGAATCTAGGGTGTTTATCTATTTGCGTAGAATAACCCATCAAAGATATGCAAGGCATAATCCTATCATTTCCCTCAACGGACATTCTTCATAAACGAAAATGAACGGACGGAGTCATTTTCAACAGGTATTCTTCAGAAACGGAAAATGAAGGAATAAACAAAAAGGATATTCATTTTCCTCAATGGACATTCTTCAGAAATGAAAATGAACAGACGGGGTCATTTTCAACAGATATTCTTCAGAAATGGAAAATGAACGAATAAACAAAAGGATATTCATCTCCCTCAATGGACATTCTTCAGAAACGAAAATGAACAGACGGAGTCATTTTCAACAGGTGCTTCATCAGAAATGGAAATGAAGGAACATGATATTCATTTCCCACAACAGACTTTCTTCAGAAACGAAAATGAACAGACGGAGTCATTTTCAACAGGTGCTTCATCAGAAATGGAAATGAAGGAACAGGATATTCATTTCCCACAACGGACTTTTGATGTGTGTAAAATGCAACATATATATTACATCAAATGAGGCATAAAACTAACCCTTTTTAAGTACTATTATTGGAAAAAGAGTGTTTTTGTCTTCCTTTTGTATTTTCAGGATTAAATGAGCTCAAAAACACAAAAGAAGCAAAAAGACAGCTAATTCCAACATAAATACAAGGAAAGGAACATTAGTGGACTGCCCGACCCCTCAACGGCACCTTCCAAAGCAAAATAGAGAAGTCAGAAGACTGAACACGCCCCGTGCTCAGCCAGCACGGGGCCGTGCCCAAGAAGCAGCAGAAAAGACAAACCTATAGAAGCTTCTATTGCCCACCACGGGGCCGTGCCCAGCGGACACGGGGGCGTGGCAAAAGTACTGCAGGCGCATTAATTGTAATTGCGAATTACAATTAATGAGGAGAGAGAGTGTCAGACGGGCACGGGGCCGTGTTCATCGGACACGGGGCCGTGCCCAGCTCTCTGTTCACCCTATAAATAGGAGTGCTTGGATTCATTTCAACTCATCCCTTGGCACACCACCTCTCTCACACTTCATCCACCACCCACCACCATCACAACACCATCATCCACCACCATCATCCATTGTCCATCATAGAGTGTGTGAGTCGTCTCGGGATCCAAGATTGATCGTAAGAGTTCTTGACAATCAAGGCCATGTTTGCCTAAGTCTCTTACATCACTTGGTGAAGACAAAGTGTATAGTATAATACTTTTTATTTCTAATCTTTTGCACTTTTTATTTGGTTTTGTATTAATGACTTTAATAACTAGTTACTTAGGTTGAAGGTGATCTTTCCTTATCGTTTGTCCGTAGTGTCTTGGCATTATTTTACTGTCTATATAAAATAAAGGATTTTCACCATTCATATCTCCACGGTCTATATGGAGGTATGTTGGCTACCTGGTCGGGGGTTAAGGGAACGGTTTGGTAAAGGTCTTGCCATTGTTCAGCGTTTAGAGGTCCTGCAATGGACCTGGGTCAAATTTAGTAGGACCTCCTTCAATACTTCACGGTATTGGATGGCGGGGGTCCAAACTCTTTGACCCCCTCATAAGTTAACTACTATTAATACTATAACCCGGTTATTTAGGACTGTATCCCTGCTGAGTCAGACTACTTAGCCGAGGGTAACGTCACCGCCAAAAGCGGGGCCTACCACAATACTGCATTAATAACTTAATTCATTATCTTCCAATAATCCACCCTTTTAGGATTATATCCTTGCTGACTCAAACTACCGGGGTGAGGGTAACGTCACCTTCAAAAGAGGGGCCTACTAAAATAACTAAGATAATCTCTTAATTATGTGCAAAAGTGCGGAAATAATCAAAGGTTATACTAGATACGAGTCGGAACCAAGTGATTCATCTTGTCTATCTGTTTTTCTTTTATTTTTATTTTTCAGCATTTTAGTTAGTTTTTATTTTTCTTAGCTTAAAACATTTTTCTAGACTTTTTATTTTGGTTAGACGTTGAGGATAAACCAGTATTAAAAGCTCTTGTGTCCTTGGACGACCTCGGTATCTTACCAACGCTATACTACGCTCAACGATGGGTGCACTTGCCCATATGTGTGTTTAGTGTTAGTAAAATATCGTGTTTTATAAATTTAAAACTTGGTTAAAATAAGTGTTAAAAAGGGCTTAAAATATACACCTAATATATATAACACTTCACACGCATCAAGTTTTTGGCGCCGCTGCCGGGGACACAAGGATTTTAAGAAAGTTAGGAATCAACGGCCTAATCATTTTTCCTTTTTCTTTTTATTTTTTTAGGATTTTCTTAGTTTTTCAGCTTCTGCAGAGCTCAGCACGGGCCGTGCCCGCTGAACACGCCCCCGTGCTCAATCATTGGAACTGGCAATCCTGTTTTACGTCAGACAGTAAGCTGAACACAGGGCCGTGCCCACTCAACACGCCCCCGTGCCCAAGTTTCAGTTACTGAAAACAGAACCGTTAGATCCCGGCGGTTGGTAATTTCTGACATAAACATGAGTGATAGTAATTGTTTTTACTTTCGGCACTCTTATGGTACGTGGTGTCAATTATGTGGTGGCAAACATGAAGAAGTAGAATGCTACTTTCTAAATTATAGGCCCCACTACATGGACCCACCGACTTCTTACAACCTTAAGAGGGGCGAAAGTAAAAATAAGCACTATTTCTCCCTCGAATGCGCCCAGCCAGATATTCTAGGGGAAATGCTCCTTGATGAGTTATTTCAACTAGAAAAGCTAATTCTGAATTGGTCAGAAGAGCTTAGGAAGGATTTTATTAATCCACCCCAAGACGATGACCATGACGAAATGCTGGAACCGCATTCCAACAACCTCGTTGCTCCCGAAAATGCCTTAGTACCTAGCAGAGACTTGGACGATAGTCGTCCCTGTGTCGATTGTGCCGTGAAGGACTCTCCATCGACTTCGTTCGGTGCATACATAGACCTGAGCGATTCGGCATACACCTTCTTTAACAAGAGCCCGGGAAAGGGTTGGACTTGTCCACCTAGAATAAAAATAGGAATTACCCTCACCGACAACCTCTTGCGTTCTCGCCTTAGTCTAGGACAATTAAGGTATCTTAGGCACTTTGGGGTTGTTCCAACCAGTAAGGAACCACCCGATTTCAACGAGACCCTTAGAAGTAGCAAAACTCCATAAAACAGCCTCCAGACACGGGGCCGTGTCCAGGTCAACACGCCCTCGTGCTCACCATAAAGATTCTCTGCTGATTTGGTCAGAATACGGACAAAATGTGTCAGGATTTCCTCTGAACACGGGGCCGTGTCCAGTCAACATGGGGCCGTGTCCAGTGCACTGTCGTTTTCTTTAAATGCAGCCTGATTCCTGCTCATTTTTTACCACTTCAATTGACAGAGATTCCTGGGATTTTCACTCATACCATCCTAGGTAAGTGCTAAAAGAAGGTTCCAAAGGAACCTCTTGTCCCTTCCACTTTTACTCATTTCCTCCATGGAAGCTTGGAAATCCCTTGATTCCAACCCTCTATGTGAAGTTTGTAAGATTATTTGCTAAGGATTCTTGTTTAAAGTTAGTTGTATAACTTTATTTTAAATTATCTAAGCCTAAAAACTAGCTAAAAATCATGAGAATAATTTAAAACTCCAAGACTCCTTAGCATAAAATCCTGCAGACAAATGGACACGGGGCCGTGCTCAGCGAGCACGGGGCCGTGTCCGGGGATCTGTTTTGTAAAAATTTAGCTTTCTTCGGTTTCCTTCGCAGAAAATGGCAAGCAGAACAAGCGGATCATCTTCAAGAAGTAACCGACAAGGGAGGAGATCTTCAACAGCAGAAGACTCTCTTGTAAACTATGTTTACGCTCTAAGGGAGGCTATTGATGAAATGACGGGAGTGGAAGAAGCATTGGTCGACCGTATCAACCATCTTACAGTGGGGCTGGAGGGCTGTCTCCATGAAGTAAACCTCTTGCACCAGAGGTTGAACCTTCTCGCCTCCCCGCCTTTGGTACCTATAATAACCCAAAGGGCATGGAACGTGGTACCCGAAGTTGTCATTCCGGCCGAATGGTATGCCATGCACCAAGAGCCTCCGCGAAGAGTGGTGCAAGGAGTCCCGGTGAATGTTCCCCCTCAACCACCAGCTGCGGAGGAAAATGAAGCCGCATTCTTCCTTCCTAGGGAAATCGAAGAATGGCTTTAAACAACGTTTAGGGAAGAAATCATTCGGCTAAAAGTCCTACTATATCGGGAAACTATTCTCGAAATTTTCTTAAAATAGTAGAACTCCTTATGATAACCTCGTGTACCTGCTGACCTATTTAGTTAAGTTTTAATTTTATCTTAATTTAGGACTATGTAAGTTCTCTCTATGATGAAATGAAATGATGGTTTTAAGGTTTGGATGGTTTGTAATGAATAAAACACACTCATGGTGGTAAAGGATGAAAAGGGGAACGAGAAAAATGAACTCATGCACAAGAACAAGGCGACCCGACAATTCTCTCCATTTCAGAAGGTTCAACACGGGCCGTGCCCAACCAACACGGCCCCGTGCTAAACCACCTGCAGAAAAACGTCCAGTTCAGGTAACTGGACACGGGCCGTGTTCACCCAACACGCCCCCGTGTCCAGACTTCTGTTTCTCTTGTTTTAATTTTGTTACTGGCACTTGAACACGGGGCCGTGCCCGGACAACACGGGGCCGTGTTCAGCGCCCAGTATCACAAAATTTTTGCTTTTTAACATTATTTTACACATCTAATCAACCTAAAAATTTATTTTTGGGACACATTGAGGACAATGTGTAATTTAAGTGTGGGGGGGATGCTAAAACCTTGAATTTTGCAAGTCCTAAACACAAGCCTTACACAAAACTCTATTGGAACTGCTAATCAGCCCAAATTTTTTCAAAAATTTCATTTTTTTACTTGTCTAGATTTAACTCGGGAAATTCAAGTTCTCAAAAAGGTTATATTTTTACAAATTTACAACCGATAGCGTAGTGATAAAAAGAACCAACATAAGAAAATTATGAAAAGGCAGGGCAAACTTAGTTAAAATTTGATTATATATACTTGATCACATAAAAACCCATTCCCACAAAAGTGAGTTTTGAGCCTTTATTGAGCACAATTACATATCATTAAAACTAAATGCTCATTTTTCGTTTCTTGTGTGAATAGCCGCTTGGTTCTTACGACTCTAGAACTTGCCATGACGATACATTCCCGGTCCTTATCAACTTAAACCCGAGTAAGTAAACGATGGAGGCATTAGGACTAACCCTTTTTTTTAATTTCTACACCATTATTTTTCTTTTTCTTTTACCACCTACCCAAAAATCCCCCTAGTTAGCCCCTTTGAGCCTAAACCTTTTCATTTCATCACCCAAACCAAAAAACCCTTTTACCCACCAAAACCTTTTTTATTTTTAACCCTTTGTTTTAGTAACAAGTTCGGTTTTTCGTAAAAAAAATGTGTTGTTGATGAAGCAAAAAGAAAAACAAACAAGTTCATCAAAAATAACTTTGTTTGAATAAAAGCTTCATCAAAATAAAAAGTTGCAAAAATAGAAAATCTTACGAAAACCGACACTTGTTACGCTTTTCGCCCTTTTTATACTAACCACTAACCACTATCCCAACCACCTACCTTTAACCCAAGCCTAACCCTTAACCCACAAAGTCCTCTTGATATTTACAAAGGTATAAAAGTTAAAAAGGATGAGGATTGATTGCTTGGCAAGCTTATGGTAGGAATAAGTTCCATGCCGCTCTCGAGTGATTCACTAAAAATACACCTTCGGCCGAGTGTGAGTGATTTCTCCCGTGAGGTATGTGAACTTGTATATAAATGGAATTTTAAAAAAGGCATGTTATGCCCAAATAAGTAATTTCTCCTATGAAAAGTTCTAAATAAATCATTACGAATAGGATTGTAAATAAATAAAGATAAAACCCAAAAAGACCTTGGATTCCCGACACTCTACGACAAGCCCAAAACCTTCTCTTCTACCTATTCCATTTGGGAGTGTAAGCCACATATTAAAGAGTTTTGCTTGAGGACAAGCAAAAGTTCAAGTGTGGGGGTATTTGATGTGTGTAAAATGCAACATATAAATTACATCAAATGAGGCATAAAACTAACCCTTTTTAAGTACTAATATTGGAAAAAGAGTGTTTTTGTCTTCCTTTTGTATTTTCAGGATTAAATGAGCTCAAAAACACAAAAGAAGCAAAAAGACAGCTAATTCCAACATAAATACAAGGAAAGGAACATTAGTGGACTGCCCGACCCCTCAACGGCACCTTCCAAAGCAAAATAGAGAAGTCAGAAGACTGAACACGCCCCGTGCTCAGCCAGCACGGGGCCGTGCCCAAGAAGCAGCAGAAAAGACAAACCTATAGAAGCTTCTATTGCCCACCACGGGGCCGTGCCCAGCGGACACGGGGGCGTGGCGAAAGTACTGCAGGTGCATTAATTGTAATTGCGAATTACAATTAATGAGGAGAGAGAGTGTCAGACGGGCACGGGGCCGTGTTCAGCGGACACGGGGCCGTGCCCAGCTCTCTGTTCAGCCTATAAATAGGAGTGCTTGGATTCATTTCAACTCATCCTTTGGCACACCACCTCTCTCACACTTCATCCACCACCCACCACCATCACAACACCATCATCCACCACCATCATCCATTGTCCATCATAGAGTGTGTGAGTCGTCTCGGGATCCAAGATTGATCGTAAGAGTTCTTGACAATCAAGGCCATGTTTGCCTAAGTCTCTTACATCACTTGGTGAAGACAAAGTGTCTAGTATAATACTTTTTATTTCTAATCTTTTGCACTTTTTATTTGGTTTTGTATTAATGACTTTAATAACTAGTTACTTATGTTGAAGGTGATCTTTCCTTATCGTTTGTCCGTGGTGTCTTGGCATTATTTTACTGTCTATATAAAATAAAGGATTTTCACCATTCATATCTCCACGGTCTATATGGAGGTATGTTGGCTACCTGGTCGGGGGTTAAGGGAACGGTTTGGTAAAGGTCTTGCCATTGTTCAGCGTTTAGAGGTCCTGCAATGGACCTGGGTCAAATTTAGTAGGACCTCCTTCAATACTTCACCGTATTGGATGGCGGGGGTCCAAACTCTTTGACCCCCTCATAAGTTAACTACTATTAATACTATAACCCGGCTATTTAGGACTGTATCCCTGCTGACTCAGACTACTTAGCCGAGGGTAACGTCACCGCCAAAAGCGGGGCCTACCACAATACTGCATTAATAACTTAATTCATTATCTTCCAATAATCCACCCTTTTAGGATTGTATCCTTGCTGACTCAAACTACTGGGGTGAGGGTAACGTCACCTTCAAAAGAGGGGCCTACTACAATAACTAAGATAATCTCTTAATTATGTGCAAAAGTGCGGAAATAATCAAAGGTTATACTAGATACGAGTCGGAACCAAATGATTCATCTTGTCTATCTGTTTTTCTTTTATTTTTATTTTTCAGCATTTTAGTTAGTTTTTATTTTTCTTAGCTTAAAACATTTTTCTAAACTTTTTATTTTGGTTAGACGTTGAGGATAAACCGGTATTAAAAGCTCTTGTGTCCTTGGACGACCTCGGTATCTTACCAACGCTATACTACGCTCAACGATGGGTGCACTTGCCCATATGTGTGTTTAGTGTTAGTAAAATATCGTGTTTTATAAATTTAAAACTTGGCTAAATAAGTGTTAAAAAGGGCTTAAAATATACACCTAATATATATAACACTTCACACGCATCAACTTTGTCACACCCCCAAAATCCACCTGCGGAGTACTACCGCTTGGAGGCGTGACTGACCAGGATCCAGCCACCAATCATATTGAACAAGCATATAAGTAGTTATAAAAATCCAACCAATACAATTGGTGTTCAAACAAAACATAGTTAAGTTGCAAGCGGAAGCATAAGTCTTAAATCAAAACATAAGTTTAATTGTTTCAAAGTTCAACATGGCACACCGCCGTCCATGTCCCACAACGATCCTCCTCCATGCAAGCTCCAGCTAAGAACCTAAGGACCTGCAAAGCATGTAGTAACGAGTCAACAACAGGTTGAGTGAGTTCACGGTTGGGTGTTCGTTTTAAGTTGTTTTGAAAACAGTTTCCTTTATCTGGCAATCCTGCCGTGGGGGTTACCCCATAGTTGAAAAGTGTGACTTGTTTATTCCCGGTTACTCTGGCAATCCAGCCGTGGGGGCTACCCCGTGTTAGTTATCTGGCATTTCGGCCGTGGGGGCTACCCCATGTATACACTAGACTCGTTACCATATCGACTGCTGACTGTAGTCATGTTTATGTGCCCTGAAACTGTCAATGTCTATCATCATTGACGTGCCCCAGATCCATTAGTTCACGCCCGTCCTCTGCGGCACGGTGTGAGGTTTGTCAGACCTAAATAGCGCTATCTAACTAATGACCCGCTCGCCATTGGCCCGGCGATTAAGTCGATATAAAAATGAGGGACTTCGTGATAGAGTTTTGGTCTAGTACGAGTTATCTGTCCGTGAGGACGAGGAATTACATTCCTGAACCATTGCTGTCCTACCCAAGGAGGACGAGGAATCCACATTCCTTTACCCCATTCCCAACCCAGGGAATCCCATGCTTTGTAGAGGGTGTGAACTCACCTTGGTTTGCTCGGTAGGTACACAGAAAAGTCAGTCAAGCTATATTGGGTCAACCGCGTCCTAACATAGTTGTATCATACAAGTCAGGTTCGTATCCAAGTTGTGCACGTATGTTCTCCACGTATTGTACTCAAGTAATAATCATGGCATACATGTATAAACATGGCAGTTTGCAAATAATGCCTACGGGTTGAACAGTAGTATATAAATAAACAAAGCCCAAGGTCCGGCCCATCAACTAAGCCCGTAATACAGTAAGTCTGATCCGGTGTATGTGTACGTGCTCCCGAGTCGAGACTAGAGATCTCGAGTCGAGACTGTGCGGTTTCGAGTCATTCATGCATTAGTCGAGACAGGCGGTCTCGAGTCGCAACCGGACTCGCAATCATGGTCTCGGTTCATGCTGTTTTGGTCTCGAGTCGCAACCGGACTCGTAACTGAGATTTCGAGTTGTGCTGTTTTGGTCTCGAGTCGCAACCAGGCGTTTGTGACTCGCAACCTGGGTCGCAATCGGGGATCTCGAGTTGTCATGTGGCGGTTTCGAGTCGAGACAGGAGGTTTCGGTTGGACAACTGCTGATTTCCGACATGTACTATCCAATGAGGTTTTAATTTCATGCAACCATTTTGTACTATCCACTAAACATGTTTCCTTGTCTAATTACTAAACAAAACAGATCAAACAATCAAATTTCAAATATTCAAAGCATGTTCATATCATATTCATCATGTTCTTCATATATTCATCAAATATTCATATAAACTTTAACCCAACAAGAATCATGATCAACAACCTATCAACACTAATATGCACCCTATGATATCACACAATGAATCACCCTAATAGTAAGCTTTCGGTTCTTAACACAAGAGTATGAAATCCGATTTATATGAACATTATCTAACATACATGTGCAAGCCGATTTCATGAACATCAACAACCATGGTTTAAATCACATTTAGACACAAGACATCATGAGTTCATTATGCGACATATCCGAAATTAAAACATGTTAGCCGATTATCACCACCATACACATCCGAGAATATGATAAGACCATAATCATACATTTTTCCACTTATTTAAACATGGAGACAAGTATTCAATCATCAAGCACAAATACTTAATACATGGTAAGGCACTAACCGATTGGGTTCTCTAAGTGTGAGGGTATGAAGAGTTGATGAGTGAACTTCTGAATGGTGATTCCGAGCTCGATCCGAGAGTCCTAGTGCCACCGGTTTGATCCAAGAAGAAGGAGAAGGAATGTGATGCTTGGTGTCTAGAGTTTTAGTGAGAGAATGGAGAGTGTGTGTGAGAGTGAGTGTGTTTGTCCAAAATGGTAAACATGGATAGTCACTAAGGTTATATACCCGTCCCAAGTAGTGCACCCTAATGGGTCTTCGAATGGGCTAAGGGTGTGTGTGTGTGTGGCCAACCGGCCCATATGTTGCATTGTTCACTCGAGACCGCATGGTCTCGAGTCGGGTCCTTGTTGTTTCGGTTCATATACATACTCGCATACATACAATCACAAACATAATCATATAAGTTCACATATATCATTCATTAAATCATCAAATGAGTTAGTCACTTAGCGTTCAAGCGTACAACGAAAGGTTCTAAATTTCGAGTTGTCACATCATCCCCAAGTTGGAAGAAATTTCGTCCCGAAATTTGGTAGGCACTCACTGAGGAAGCTAGTTAAGTTGTATGGTTTTCCTGGTTTTCCTGGGGTGTCACAAACTTTCTTCAGAAACGAAAATGAACAGACGGAGTCATTTTCAACAGGTGCTTCATCAGAAATGGAAATGAAGGAACAGGATATTCATTTCCCACAACGGACTTTCTTCAGAAATGAAAATGAACAGACGGAGTCATTTTCAACAGGTGCTTCATCAGAAATGGAAATGAAGGAACAGGATATTCATTTCCCACAACGGACTTTCTTCAGAAACAAAAATGAACGGACAGAGCCATTTTCAACAGATGCTTCATCAGAAATGGAAATGAATAGAGTTAATTCTAGACACATGACAAAACATGCTGTGGTTTCTGTGGTTTCTGTGCACTAAATTCCATAATTATGTATGCATCCATAATTACGTAATTCCTTGCACAGTCCGCACAGTGCATTTCATAATGTGTAGGGGAAGAAAATCAAACCTGTGATGAGTGTGACTAGACTACCATAGGGTCCGTTTAATTAGATCGACAAATGATCTCTTTCATTAGACCACCAAGGAGTCTTTTCAGCTATATCATCACATGATATTCCTAACCAGATTTTTTGATCAATCTGTTTAACTAGACCACTCAAGGGGTCTAATTATGGAATAGTACTTTATAATCCAAGGGCCTTAACTATTATGTAGAAGCCCATTAAGGATTTAAGGTAGTACCTTTGGATATCCTACTATGAATCCCTTATACAAAGATATGGAAGATTCTACGAGGATTTGGATAACGAAAATTCAGATCGCACAAAAACATAAAAGGGAACACATAAGTACATAATAACAAAATCACATAATTGTTTATCTTGACCATTAATTTGTTATCTTTGGACACGGGTATTTAAAGCACACTAGGAATCCAATCCGTGGATTTCATTTGGCACTTTAAACATCTTCAAGAATCTAACCATGAAGATACGAAGATCTTAATAGGAATTTGGCTTTGTCCTTATTGAATCGTAATGTACGTATTGAATCATACAAAGAATTCAATTAAGGGCTCCTATGAACGATATCCATCCACAAGGATCTTAATTATGTGGATAGAAAGATCCTTTATGGATTTTGGAATTTGTGTAACGAGAGGCGTTTCGACACCTTGCACTAGGCGTGCTTAAGTCGATACACAAGGTAGAAAGTTCATAAGGTTGAGGTACTAGATATGCCAAGGCGACATATGAAGCAGAATTTGAAGGTTGAGCAGCAGCAGGATTTGCAACAGATTTGCTTTGGATTGCAAAGCGGCACATGTTAACCAAATGTCCCCATCGTCCACCGTGGGTACATTTGAAACAGGGTAATTGATTCGGTGATGACGGTGGCATTGATTGCACCAAGGAGCAGTTCCCTTGTATGGCTTCATCCCTGAGGCGAGTCATGGTGATAGCTAAATCAACGGTCCTCTGGAGTACGACGCCTATTTGTCGGGCAATTGTAGCACCTGGTTCGGACACTTGAGTGTTGTTGCAATGAAGAGGCATCTTGAAGATAATGGAAGGCATGGGAGGAAGCAAGCGAGATGTTATCGGATAATCAAAACAAGATGACAACGCATAAAAATTGCAATCATTTGTTTGTTACCTAAGGCAAACAAATGAGATGGTGACTAATCAAAGTAAGCGGGTCATTTTAATGTATCGCGAAGACATGCTTTAGCCTATAAGTGGACACTCACTCCAAGAGTTCCCAGGTAAGAATGACTGGTCTGATTTTGTTGATTTGTACGAACACTCTAGCCTTAGACAGAAAACTCAGAGTACAGGCGTCCACCCTTCCAGATCGTGTTCACATTATAAGACACAAACTTTGACGGGATCTTGAAAACTTTGAAGGTTCAAAACCTTATAATAAATCATCCTAGAACAGATGATTACTTTTCAAAGTGGATTCGAAATTTATGTTCTTGTTGTGGTTGTCACCTAAGGATAAGTGACGGTATTGTTTTAAGATCTAAACACAAGAATCTTGTGTTAGGGTCCTAGGAAGGTTATAGACTAGATCAAAACTAATAACCTAATTCCCTATAACCATGAGCTCTGATACCAACTTTTCTGTCACACCCCGACCACGATAAAACAATAAATCATGGCGGAAACATCGGGGAGTGTTGTAACAGAATCATTGTTTCATAACACATGGATTGAAGTTTTGTTTTATTAAATTAAATGTATTACATAACATTGAAATTAGAATCAAAACATGAACAAATAGACTTTCATTGTTATTAAGTCACTAAGGCCTCGTCCGTTCCTATGTGAGCATGCATCAATATCATCATCAAATATCACCAATTATGGTACCTGAAACACATCTGAAAATACGTCAGCATAAAAATGCAGGCGAGTACATAGGTTTTATATGAGTGTCGGATCCATGGCTAGTTTACATGTTGCAATACCTAATTAAAAACCTTGTTTTGTAAAGTATAGTTTTGCGACATAATTAACCAACTCAAATCAAGTTGGTTATACTTTATAAAATCTCATAGCCATGATTCTTAACCCAAAACATTTATTTTATTAAATCAAATTGTAAAACATCTCGTTAAAAAAACTCGTATGGTTTATATTATTAGAAAAACCTTGTAATATAATGATAACCTTTGCCCAAGTGATCTAGATAACGCAACGATATATAATGTGTTATAAGCACTTATATATAGGAAGTACCAGCGGTGTATCCACCATGCTTATAACACATCACACCCGCCCCATTACCTAATCACTTCTCTAACCCAACGGTTCAAACAGTTACATAAATCAAACAGTTACAAACGGTTACATAAATCAAACGGTTACAAACGGTTACATAAATCAAACGGTTACAAACGGATCACATAAATCAAACAGTTACAAACGGTCACATAATCAAACAGTTATAAACGGTCACATAATCAAATAGTTACAAACGGTCACATAATCAAACGGTTACAAATGGATCACATAAATCAAACGGTTACAAACGGTTCAAAACGTAAAACAATGTGCTAGCATGTTAAGTGAACATACATAGCAAAACATAATGAAATCATGTACTATAAGCGTACTAATGAACATAGCAAGTATATAATATAAAATCATGAAAAACATGTCTAATAATGTTGCCTAATCGGTTTAGATGTAAAAAATTAGGTTACATATGCTTAAAATGAATTTACGCGTAAAAATGGCATTTTGGTCATTTACCTAAGGCATATAAACTACCTATCATACAACTACTTAAACGAAGTGACCATAAGGTATAACCTCGGAAGGTTATTCCCTATACAACTATGGTCACAATAAATGCTTGTTCGGATCCTAATGATCGACCAAACGGGTCGGGTTCGAAAGTCTAAGCGGTTGTTTAGACCTCTTATCTTCCGACCCTATATAAGCACTAATCTAAGAGTGACGAGTTAAACAGGTTAAAACATGTTTAACAAGGTTTGAAAACAAGTTTGATATCAAGACAAAGGTTCTTGATACCCAAAAATAGTTTGGTTGCAAAATACGCATAAATACGCATTTTGACCGAAACTATAACTCGTCACTACACCTAATCAACGTGGTAATCAGTAGGTATAGTCACACGGGACTATAACCATCGTGATTACACTCACGTTGCAAATTTCAAACGAACTTCGTGTTGACCAAAGACTGGTCAAAGCAGAAAGTCAAACACTGTTTGACTTTCACGCTTAGAAACGCATAAAAGCATGAAAGAATACTTACAAAGGGTCCAAGCAAGGAAATCTTGATCCAAATAGCTCAGGTATGAAGTACTAAACTCCAACTTAGAGCATTTGAATCAGATTTTGTGAGGAACAAATGAAATGAAATGAGTTGGGTTTATATAGGAAACCCACAACCGTTAGGATCGTTCCTCGTAAAACGTGCTTGAATCATGGCCTTCCATGTGGGCACATGGTTTTCAAAACCATGGGAATGTTAAAAAAACCATCAAATAACAGCCCATAGTATCCAAAATCAGCCATTAAAACCCATCAAAACTTCAAAAATGGACCAGATTCAATGAATCTGAATTGAGTTTCCAGAAATGTCAAAAATGGTCCCTGCGTGTTTAAAAAGTCAGTTTTCGGCACGTTTAAGCCCTGTTAACCCCATTTTAAGGCTCTAAAATGAAGTTAAAGTATAGGGAACTTGAAATGTGCTCAAAAATATCTCGGATGTCGGTTCGTTTGGTCGTACGGTTGCGTTGTTCGGGTAATTACGACGGAAATCGTAACGGACGCAAAAACGATCCAAATTACGCGACGAATGGAATTTTATCATGCCAATCACTAAAATAAAATATTTTAATGATTACATAAATTTTTGGATGTCCGAATATATTCAGAACGTAAGATATATTGAGTTTTGAGATATCAAAAGGGTTCTCAGAACTTATTGATCTGCATGATTCTGAATTAGATTCTGATGTAAATTTATTAGAAATCTGATGTGTTGGTTTCAAAAAGGTGGTGGGTTTAATTTCAGTTGTTTTTACATACCCTAAACCCTCACCTCTGTTCTTTGGTGTAGTTTCAATAAAGTTAATGAATTCCTTTGCTTGTTGAAAACCCTTTACATTGATTTCTTTATCATGAATTTTCTTGTAAAGTTCTTTCCTTTCTTTTTCGTAAAATTCAATTTTTTGCTCTGTGATCTAAGCTCTCTTCTATTAGTAACTGGTTTTCAAGTATAACTTTACTCAGGGTTCTTTGCAACTCATCAGATTTTTTACTATTTGATTTTTGTTTATCTTGTAGACTTAGAAAATCTGACATGAGTTTGTTTAATTTGTGTTCAAGGTCAAGATTGTCTAAACTTACCTTTTGTTCTGATGTTTCAGGTTGTTCACCAGAAAGTGCCATAAGACAAAAATTTTCCATCTCTTCTTCTTCTTCATCAGAAGAGTCATCAGACAGCCATGTATCTGTCCCAGCAATTAAACTGACTTTGTGTTGCTTCTTTGCTTCTTCCAGCTTCTTCTCATAGTATGCAACATCCTTCAGTTTCTTGGTTTTACACTCTGATGTATAGTGACCCTTTTGTTTACATTTGTAACACACAACTTCAGCTTTTCCCTTATCCTTTAATCTTCCTTCATCCCTAGATCTTCCTTGCATCCTCCTTTTATCACTTTTCTGGTATCTTTGGCCACCTCCCCTTAACCTCTGCTCAAAAGTTTTGGTGAGCAGTGCAATTGCTTCAGCAAAAGCTGAAAATCGGATGATGTATAAGAATTTTCAATATTTTGACTGTCTGAGGTTTGTGGATCATTGATGGGTGTTCTTTGTGGGTTTGAGATTAAAGCTAAAGATCCCCCTCTCTTATTTGATTCTTCAAATATTTCATCTTCTCTGGGGACCAGAATGCTATATAAGTCATGAAGACTCATATTACCTAGTTCTAAGGTTGAGGACAAAGTCATGGTTAAACTTCTCCATTCTCTAGGCAAAGCATCCAGAAATTTGATGTTTCTTTCATCATTTGATTTTGTTATTCCAAATTTCTTTAGCTCGTTCAAAAGTTTAGCAAATCTATGATAAGTTTCATAAAGTTTTTCATTTGGTAAGCTTTTAAACCTCTTATAGGAGGAAACACAGTTAGTTCTTTTGTTCCTTTTCATCATTTCCCCTCCTTCACAAAGATTCTCCAACTGATCCCATATCACTTTAGCTGATGCACATGCATCAACTTGAGAGAATATGTCATTAGGAAGAGCCATTATTAAAAGTGATTTTGCCCTTACATCTGCAGCCATGAGGTCCTTGTCTTCTTGGCTCCAATTATTTTCACTTTTGGGAGCCAAGGAGGCAGGGACTCCTGTTTATGAATTAGTTGGTGGAATAGCTGGTATTTCAGTCGTTGGTACATATGGACCCCTTACAATGGATTGAAACAGTGTTCGGTCATGTCCATTAAGGAAGTTGACCATCCTGATTTTCCATTGTGGGTATTCCTCTCTGACCAAGGTCGGAGGTTTCGACATAAAACCAATGTTGAAAGCGTTATTCCACGTTTGAAAGTTTGCCATATCTAGTTTAAAGTTGGATATCAAAAAATATGTAACAATCCTCAAGAAAACCGACACCCTCGAATATTTTCCGACACCCTAATATATTTTAAAATATCTCAATATGTCCCAAAATACACCCCATACGAGAAAACGGGCCCCGAATACCCTAAATAGTATTAAAAATAATTAAAAATCAGGTTTTGGGTCTGAGGCGGGCCGCGTAAGCCAAAGCCCAACCTTCACGCGGGCCGCGTGAACTTAAAATCTGGCGCAACCCTGGGCCGCCATGTGGCCCATCACCCGGCAGACCTATACATCGACTCAGCCCAGCTACGCATTGACCTGGGGTCAACGCGGGCCGCGTAGGCCCTGCCCTTATGTTATGTGGGCCGCGAGAGGACCAGACTCAGCAACTATAAATAGAATGCATCGGATCTTCAGTCTGTTCATCCAATTTTCTTTTCTCAATCCCAATATTAAGTAGTAGAAGTCATAATCGGGTATAATACCCCCCCTAAATAGCGAAGTTATGCTCCGTTGTAAGCATTATAACCCCTGGATACGTATTAGATACGCTACCCAATTGATCTAGGGTTCTGTAACGGTTGTCGTGGTTCTGCCCGACGTAGTCGTTGGAATGCCGTCTCGGGGAGGGTATTACTAATGTTAAAATGGGTTATTATACTAACGCGTGTACATTTGTGTAAATTATAGAAAATTCTCAGGAAACCCTTACAGAAAATCTAAGAAAACAATGTGAGTAATCTCCTTTTTGTAAACAGTTTTTACAAAACCTTAACTATTTTACAATGCAAATTAGCAGTGATTGAGTCTTTGTAATTCTACGATTACTGTCGGTATGTTGGGGTTTTGTATACAAAATGTGAGTAACGTTACCATTGGACGAAGAGTTAGCCAATGTGTAATATGACCCACCAGTCAGGATTAACAGTACTGAATGAGTAATTGGGTAGATATAAACATTGTAATCGCCCTCAATACTGTTAAGTTTAAATTAAATTAATAATTCTTGATTAAACTGGGATTCACTCACTAGTATTTCCCACTGACAAATGTTTTTAAAACGCGTTTCAGGTAACACAATGTGAAAGCCAATTAGAAGCCAGCTGGACAGCACTGAAGGCTTGGAAAAGTGGCTATAAAAGTTACCCAAATAAAGAAGGTGTTTTAATTCAAATAAAATGGGATTTATCCCTATAAATCAGCTTGTAATAAAAACTTGGATTTCATCCCAGTATGTTTATTTATATATAAATGGTGGTTTTACTCTGATAAACATTTCCTAACTACGGTCCTGATGAAAATTTCCGCTGCCAAAAATTAGACAATACACGATACCACCAAAACTGGTTCGCGGCCTCCCGTTCCCGGGACAGATAAGGGATCGGGGGTTGCGACAAAATAAGCAGTTGATCTTTTGAAAATAGTTTATTCAGTCTGCTCTGATACCAATTGTTGATCCCAGAAAGAGATACCCAAACTTAATATGGCAAGTGATTTCAATAAATGAGAAAATAATGTGCGGAACTAGAAATCAGACTTTCAAGAAACAAGATATAGAATTTTTCAAGTGTATTAAATGACTTTGTAAACACAAAGTTATTGACTATTACAAAATGAATACTCAAAGAATTATAAGTGAAGGGCAATGGAGTTTTTAGTGTGTGTTTTGAATGCTAAGCACAACTCATTTATCCTTCGGGGTTTGACATCTCTATTTATAGAAAGTTCAGATCTGAATAAACAATTGTTTATTCAGCACTTGAACTGCACAAAAGGACCTTCTTGGCATATTTATTGAATCGGTTATGGCCAACTTGCTCCTTTTTGGGTTTGTGTCAGGCCTTATCTTGAAGACAAGTGGGCCTACCAGAATTTCTGGTGACTACTTACCAGAATTCTGATGAATCAAGTTCATCAGATTTCTGGTGATCAGACTGTACCAGATTCTGATTATAAATACCAGATTTATCATCAGACTTCATCAGAAAAGTTCTGTCTGATTGTCTTCATTCTTTAGATCTTCTACTGATTCTTAGTTGAAGATGTATCTTTCTTTTCTTTTTGTCAAGATATTATTTTGGAACCTTCTTAGTAATACTCCTTGACTGTATCTTCATCTGTTGATCAAGAAGATCATCTTTTTCTTCAATACTTATACTTAATGTTTCCTAATAGGAAGGTATTCAAGCAGTGCTCTGTGATGTCGCGTGGGACGCCAATCATGTCTGATGGCGTCCAAGCGAAAATATCCATGTTACGTAAGAGCAGTTGCTTTAAAAACAATTAGATGTTTTCAGATATTGTTGGACCAATGGTCACAATTTGATCAGGATACTTGCGGTTCAGGATCCATTTCTCCGGCTCTGTGCGTGAAGTGACCTTGTTGGCCTTTGCCGGCCGAACCTCATCAGCTGCCATAACCTCTTTTTTCGAATAGATAATCGCCACCCCATTTTTCATCGAGAAACCAATTGCTGAGTATGGGGTTGACGTTACCATTCTCATCTGACCCTGAGTTTCTCTACCGATCAAAACATCGTGTCTCGATTTGACCGGCATGACCAAGAAGTTCACGTTGGTTTTTCTTGAATGCTTTCCATTAGACAACATGACTGGAAAGCTGATCTGGCCTAGAGGGAATACCGTTTCGTTACAGAAACCGGACAAAAGGTAATCCACTGGTTCTAGGCGCGCTTTGTCTTCAGGATCGAACTGGTCAAACCATTACTTGTAGATGATATCAGCTGTGCTTTCGGGGTTGATAAAGCCATAATCCGTCTCATAGTGGCCAATGATTTCAGTGATGACAATGGGGCGTGTGGTGTGTGACCCCCAGCGTACTACTAGGAAAATCACCTGTTGTTCTTGCCACGACTCTTCATACTGGCGCTTGCCCGTGCTTTTTGGGCTTTTTCATAGTCCGTCGACCATGTGAGTCTCTAAACGGCGGATTTTCTTCTGACCCCCATCATCGTTCCTTTCTATCTGGCGCGTCTCCTTGCGCACAGTTTTTACCAAGTTCCTTAGCTTGCTGCTCTTGGGGGCCTTTTCTATCTCTTGGCGAAGGCTGATACAATCATCTGTCAAATGACCCATGTCTTTATGGAAATCACAATACAAATTAGGGTCCTGGCCCTTTTTGTTTGACATGGGTTTAGGAGCTTTGAAATCATGGTTCTCCGTCATAAGAACCTCTTTAGTTGTCTTATTCAACGGAGTCCAGTGTTTCTCCCTGTTCTCATTCTTTACCGCCTTGCGGTACCCAATTCTATCGATCGTGGCGCACGCATCCTCCTTGTAGCTAGGCATTTCCTCATTATCGCTGGATTGGTTTGACTTCCAGCCAGGGTTTTTGTTCTTCTTATTGTTCCTACTTGAATCTTGCGCGTTGATCCTTCAGTAGTGGTTATCAGAATAATAACTGGGCTTACCTCCAACCGATGATTCCTCTGTCTGCGCGACCACCTTGGCTGCTACCATTAGTTTGTCCCACTCCTTAGGCATGATGTATCTGCCTATGATAGTCCGGATCAGACTATCACAGCAGATTGCCTTTCTGAAGTGGGCGCGCATCAAGTCTCCACTCACACCGTCGATCTCTAAACACTCTTTGTTGAAATGAGTGATAAAGTCTTCCAGACCCTCGTTGTCTTGTCGCAAAATATTCATGACTTCAGAGGTATCATGCTTGTAAAGCCTTTGTTGACTGAAGTGGGGAGGAACTTCTCTTGAAAATCGATCCACGATTTGATTCTACCCGCGGGGAAGCTGTCGAACCATGCACGAGCCACCCCCGTGAGTGTTTGAACAAAAAGATGGCACTACGTAGGCATGGTCCATCCACCCACTACACCAACGCCTGTAAAAAGCTGAATATGGTCATCCGGATCGGTTAAGCCATTGAACTTACCCACAGTTTGTGGAAGTTTGGCTTTTTCCCGAGGTGCCAAAGCGATGCTCCGGATGAACTTAGAGTGTTCAGCTGCTGCTGCTGGCTTATAGACGAGGCTGAAATCATGCTCTGCCGCTTCGTTGTACGTTATGCGTGGATTCGGCCTATAAGACTCGCGATTCTTCTTCAGACGGATGAAAACCGATTAGCATACCTCCTGCTGGTACGTGGAGTCATTTTCATTAGTATCTTGCTCCCATTCATCATTGATGTTACGCGGCCCGAGCCGGCTACTCAACGTTTTTGTTTCACATATGAGGGAGTTTTGTAATAACTGTCAGTTTCACCATAAGTGCGCGAGTATCGTGCACACTCTACCTTCTTGATGATGAGGGTGTTTCATGTTGCTGTCTCTGTACGTGCTCCTGAGGAAACATCTCATAATTCACCTGTCTTGGTACAGGTGTCACCAACGGGATAGCTGGTGATTGGTCAGTTGCTGGAATAGCAGGTATATCAGTCATTGGTGTATGTGGACCCCTTTCAATGGATTGAAACAGAGCTCGGTCATGACCATTAAGGAAATTGACCATCCTGATTTTCCATTGGGGGTATTCTTCTCTGACCAGAGTCGGAGGTTTGGACATAGAACCAATGTTAAAAGCATTATTCCAGGATTGAAAGCTGGCCATATTTAGAGAAAAGAAGATGAGCGATTGATCATTTGAAAATAGTTTATTCAATCTGCTCTGATACCAATTGTTGGACCCAGTTCGTCCTTAAAACAACTTCTTTTCACGTAATATGGCAAGTGATTTCAGTAGATGTGAAAAAGTTGTGCGGAAATGGAAATCAGACTTTCAAGAAACAAGACCTACAGAATTATCAAGTTTATATCACTTTGAAAACAAAAGGGTTTACAAGGTGATTGTAAGATTATTATCTAGTACAAACGAATCTTGAATTCTGTGGGTGAGAAGCGCAATGGAGTTTTGATGTATGTGTGAATGCTAAGCTTCAAACTCACTTTGCTTCTCCTGGTTGAGCCTTCTATTTATAGAAGGCTGGGTGCATGAATAAACAATAGTTTATTCATGCAATAATTCTTGCGAAAAGTGCCCAATTGACATATTCATTGAATCCAACGTTCAAGTTGTCTTTTTCATCATGATATCAATTAATGTCAACTTGCTTCGGTAAGTGTGGCAGGACAGAGCCAATTTCAGACAAGTGGGGTATTTCATCAGAATTCTGATAAGCCACTTCATCAGAAATTCTGATGAACAAATCATCAGAAAAATCCTGATGATCAGAATCGTCAGAAACTGATGATATTTCATCAGAAATATCATCAGATCCATCAGAAGTGACCTTTTCTGATAATCCAATTCTTTTCTTGATCAAATTGTGATTCTTTGAAGTAGATGCTATGCATTCCAGTTGTCCCATCTTATCTTCTTTTTCTAGTTCGTGATCTTCAGGACTGTGATCTCTTCATAGATCCAGTTGATTGTGATTTTCTTCAATACTTAAAAATAAAGTTTCCTAACAGTTTCCCCCTAAGTATTGTAAGAAAATGAACTACCTCATAAACATAAAATTTCCAAACAGTGGAAACATAATTCTTGCAAAATTAAACCAGTTACTGATTTTTTTGAAAAACAAATTACATAAAAGATGAGAAATCAAATAAACAGTTTCTTCAGTTCAGCTTCAGTCTTTTATGCACATCTCCTTTCTTTAACTTCTTTTTGTAGGAGATATATTTGTTGCAGCTGACATACATGTCTTTGTACCATTCTCTTGCTTGGATCCATTCTTCAATCATCTGCTCAATTTCTTTTCTGCTTCCCTCCAAGTTCTTTTCTATCTTCTGAAGATGTTCTTGTCTTGTGTTCATGGTTTTCAAGATATACCTCAAAGTTTGATTTGAGTACATGCAGATGTCAACACTTCTGAACATAGCTTTGTTATTATCATGATCTCTGAAGATTACACCATAGTCTTGTTCTTCATTTTTATTTGCCAGCATAATGATGTCTCCAGATCTTGCATCTTCCAATATATGTGAGGGAACTTTCGTCTTTGGTGATCTGACATACACCTTTTTGTTGTGTACATGCTCAAAATTGATGCATAGATCAAAATCTGAAAAGGCCATTCTTTCAAATAGCAATATTCCAGCTTTTGATATGCCATTTAATGCTCTTCTGACTTCTTGATTATTTTTCTTTTCCTTTTCATAGTGATCCTTCATAAACAAAATGTCTAAAGGATGCAACTGGTCAGCTATTTCTTCATCAGTCACCTTTTGTTCTTCCCCATTCTCCCTCTGAAGTGTGTATCTGTTTTGCACATGAGTTCCTCCAACATCATCAGTTGTAACTTTTACTTCATTCACCATTAAAATTCTTTTTACTGGATTCCCATTCAGTTTGTGAATGCTTCCTGGCCCTCTTTTCATCCTTTCTTCTCTTAAACCCAGTCTGGTAGGAGATAGTGATCTTGGTTTTTCATCTTCTTTCATTAAATAATAACTCACCAGATTGGACTCAGGGAATATCATTACATCCCGAGCAATCTCTTTAACCAGGACTGATTTGGTTTCAAAGATTTTTCTCTTAACAATCTTTGATTTTATTGCTGACTCACCTTCTTGTTCCCATTCATTCATTATTTGTATATTCATATACTTACTTATTGCTGAGTCATCAGATATTGTTGGATTTAGGACAGATGCTAGCAATTTCAAATTTGTAATAACTTGAGGTTTTGCTAACCTTTTCAGCATTTCATCTCTTGGGATATTCGAAGGTGGACCCATCACTGTGGTTCCAGTTTTGGTGATTGGTGTGGTTGATGATTGTTGAGGAGTTGACTTTGGAGCTTCTTGATGTGAGCTTTCAGCAGGAATCTCTTTCATGAGTTCTTGGGGTTCCACTTTGGCCAGTTTTGCAATGTTGAATTGCATCTTCTCTATTAGTTGTTGCACCTCTTTTACCTGTTTTGAATTGTTGTTTATGTTTTTCTGAACATTTGTGAATTCTGTTTGAGCTTTTGTCTGAATTACAGCCCATTCTTTTGACAGCTTCTCAAGGACATCTGTGATACTATTATTACTTGCCCTTAGTATGGTAACTTCTTCCAAAACTCTATTTGTACTACTTGACTGCCTTGATTCAATCACCTTTGCAACTTGTGCTTTGATCTTTTCTATTTTTGTGAGAATCGTTTGGATTTATGATGAAGAGATATTGGATTCTGGTGCCTTTTCTTTCATCTTTTGAAGAGTCTTTAGTGCTTCAGTGTTTTCTTCAGTTTGCTTCTTTATTGCCTTCACTGATTCTGACAAAGTCTTCATATCAGCCCTTTGACCTTGTATTTCTGACAGTAACATATCAAGTTTTTCTTCCACCGGATTTCTTTTGCAGGCTTTGTAAACATTTTTCAGCACTGTTTCTAAGTTTTCTTGGTTTAAGGGTTTTTCAGGGAAAATTGGAACAACAGATGTTCCTTCTAACATTCCAGCTGCAAACACATTTGCTACTGTTTTAGAAATGATAGGGTCACTTTTGGCTTTACCAGATTTTGGTGCAGCTTTAAGTTTAACAGAATCATTTCCACTAGTGATGAAAAACTCATTTTCATCCTGGATTTCCTTATGTCCTTGAATCATATCAACATATGATCCTCCATAAGTTTTTGAGGTAAACAGATTACCTTTAGCCAGATTTCCTTGATCAGTTTCCTGATCTCCATCTGTTGGGATCTCATCCGCTTCCTCATTTTCTGATTCAGAGTTGAGATTAATGGCACTAGTAACCTCTTCATCAACCTTAGTTGTTCTGTATTCTATCTTGTAGGATACATTAACTGAGCTCTCTGATTTTGTTTCTTCTCCGTGAGACTCAACTAAAACAGTGTTTAAAAGAGATGTACCAGCAATATGAGATTCATCATAATGGATGACTTCAGTGGCTTCAATTTCTTCAGTATGAGTTTCTCCAGCAATATGTGATTCTGCATCATGTTTTTTATGGATATCAAATTCATGGTGAATTCCTGCTTCATGAATCTGTTGACTTTCAGCATGTTTTTCTTCATTTTCTGGTGAGTTGGCTATCTCCAAGTTAGCTGTTTCCAGAATTCTTCTTCCTTCTACACCCTCCTTTTCTGATGGTGAGGACTTCTCATCTTCTCCTTTTTCTGTTGATGAAGAACAGTTTACAACTTCTCTGTTGGGATTTTCTATTGGAGAATTTGATTTTGTCAGAAGTTTTTCATGTTGTATTCTGTATTGTGAGTCTGGTACAATGAAGCATAACATGCTTTCTGGTAACACACGGACATCTTTGTCTGATTCCCATCCATGATTGGAACTCCAGGCCTTCATGGTTTTTGATCTCCAGACATCTTCTAAGATTGTAATTTCCATGTTTCTTTCAATAAATGCTTCAGAAATGAAAATTGAGATTAACCTTGGATATGGCAGATGAGAGGTTATTCTTCCATTTCTGGTGATGATTGATCTTTTGAGAAGGTTAAAAATTTCTGACCCATAATCGATCTTGAACCCATTTATGAGTCCAAACATGATTGTCAGAATAGCTTGATTGATTTGATCAGTTCCTCCTATCTTTGAGGTGAGACATTTGTTTAACACTTCCATCATCACTTGCCAGATGGCTGGCAATTCACTTCTTCTTATTGCTCCAATTTTGTTGACATCTCTTTTCTTGTATCCAAGCCTAATGACGAAGTCTAATAAATCTTCTCTGCTTGGGGCTTCAGTGTAACTGCCAAGAATAGGTAGTCCAAGCCATTCTCTTACTCTTGCGGGGGTTAATGTTACATAAACACTTCCCCATACATGTGCAGACACCTGATTTTCTTCAACTTCATTAAAGGTGTAAACAAATTGCTGTAGTAGCCTTTCTGGTATCTCTCTTTCTTTTGTTAGTGCACCTGAGATTGGACATTTTGTGAGATATTCTACCAGAAGTTGACATCTTTTATCATACTCTGAATGATCTGTATTCATCAGCAGATTGTTTTCCTTCATTGGTAGAAATTCAGCTTCCTAGACAAAAGGTACTTCATGTTGAGTGATTGGAATATTGAGGTTAACTTCTGCCATTGATGGTCTCTATGAGTTTAGGGTTTGAAATTTAGGGATTTTTGAATTGTGAGTGAAAAACAGGGGATTTTAGGATATGTTGTTTTTGTGAGGAATATGAGTGTTTTTTAGTTTCTTCTATATGTGTGTTTTATAGGAGTGTTTCAGCAGAGTATAGTGGGTGTATGGAGTTGAAAGGATATAGAACGTGGTATGAAATAGTGATAAAGAGATCATTTATTGTCTTTATAACCGTTAGATAGTGGGTGCTGAGTTTCTGGTTCAAAATGTAACCGTTGGATCGTGGGTATTAAGACATTAATGAAATTGTTTTATCATGAAATCGTGGTTATGCCCTTTCAACTTGACTCTTCAATTTGTAGTTTCTTCAATCAAGCCTCCTTGAAAATGTTGCATTGATTTTTGATTGGAGAAGACTATCGGCTCTATGACACCTTTTCTTCTTTGTGGACCCTTTTTGACAGAAGGTCCAATCATCTTCCTTCATATGTACCCTCTTTTCTTCGTAAGTCAGAAAGTCCCATTCTGATAAAGTCATCAGAAATTCTGTTGATCATATGTATCCCTCTTTTGCTTTGACTTCTGTTGACTTTTTAGATGTGGTCAACATAAGTAAACATACTTTTCAACAGAATCTCTGAGTTTTCCCCCTAAACTTATGATCCTTTTCACCATTTTTTTTAAGATGAGAGGGAATAAGTTAAGATTAGAAGACTCACATTTGTTTTTCTGGTAGCATCCATGTCTCTTTGCCTTTTCTGATATTTTCTAAAAACATTTTATCATCTTAACATTTTATCAGAAAAAAAATTAAGATCCAATTTTGAATTACCAGATTTTGTCTTTTGTCATCAGAAAACTTGAGTTTTGAGTCAGAATGTTAATTTCTGATGATCAAATCATATTTACCCATTTAAAAAAATATAAACCAACAAAACAAGTAAGCACAGAATATTAACATATTAACAGAAAGAAAAAGTACAAGCAAAACCAACAAAAACTAATCAATATCTATTCCTTCACCATGTTCTATTTCCAGAAGTAATAACAGATCAGTTATTAGCCCATAGTTGTGGTTGGTGGGTACAAGCATGCTGAGACCCATGTTTTCTTGAAGTCTCATATCAGCTCTTGGATAACTCGCAGGTATGCCTGCAAAGTCTAGCTGGCTCGTTATTATCTTTGTCAAAAAACGAGGATACATCAAGAATGGCTTGCCAACCCACATATTACTTGCAAAATCACTCATTAGATAATGAGAGAAGTTGTAAGGTACATTGAGTACAAGTGCCAGTATGGGCTCCATCAATCTTAGAGATACCTCATGATGATTGATGACCTTCTTTGAAAAACATGCGCCCATCTGCGTGACCAGATATTGCCATGGCCTGATGAAGCCATGTTTGTTGATTGCTCGTTGTTCGGTTTGTGTGTGATAACCCATTTGTCTCAAGACATCATCCTTCTGAGCCCTTGTGAACATCAGGACGTCATTATCATCATTGAGTTGAAGAGCTGTCCTGATGGTAGCTTCATTTAACAGAATTTGTTAATTTAGCACCACACTCTTGATGACCATCTGTTCCCTGTTCTTATACTCAGATAGTGTTGCATTTTTCCAGAAGATTTGAAGAATTTATGGATGAAGACTTATGTGAGCAGTAAGTGCATAGTTCAAGTTGCTGCTCATGAGCATTTTGAGCACAACTTGACACCCTTCCCACTGAGGACCTTCCAGATTGGTCCTCACTCTAAGGTTATGATATGGATAAAGAACAAGTGGGAAGCATTCATCTTTGATGACGTTCATTTTGTGAGAGTGTGTGAGAATGAGGTGAAGAAGAGAAGTGATGAAGATGGATTTTAACACAAAGTGGTGATTATTTATAGTAAATTTAAAATTTGCCATAAATGGAAGCTACCAACTTGTAGATTTTCTTCACCGCAATCTCTGTTATTTTAATGATTACCAGAGGACAGTAAAAAAATAACAGAGATATGTTTCTTCTCCACTTCACATGCAATTTAATGATATAGGCGGCTAATTTCTGGTAATGTAATCTGATAGCCTACCAATATGTCACTTCATCCTTCTTAATGCATGATGGGGTGTAATAAATGAAGGAGAGAGAAAGTTCTATATTAACGAGTTCCCAGAAATTTTCTGTTGGATGACGTTATTAGCACTAACAAAAAAAACTCCTTTTTTTATTGAATTTTTTTTTTAAAAAAACAAATGTACAACTAATGAATATACAGTCAAGAGATACGAAAAAGGATGATGATATGCAGCAATTTGTTTTACTGAATTACGACAATTCTGACTATCCAACATATTTTCTGATGATTCACCAGAATTCTGATGACTTATCAGATTTTCTGATGTTGTGTCAGATTTTCTGATGACTTCATCAGAATTTGACATAAGTTGCCAGATTTGCTAGTGATTTATCAGATATATGATTTTGATTATTACTAAAGCAATTTATCAATCATTTTTCTGGTGATAAAATTGTCTGAGTAATTTTTATCATTGATCTGACCATGTCAAAGCAGATAATTTGTTAAGCCTTCAACATAGGCTACTCTCTCTATGGTCAGACATCAATACCTTATGCATCCATATCCCATGATCCTTCCTTTCACTCCATTTCCAAAATTTACCATTCTACCCAGCCTTGAAACAAAGTTGCTGAGTAAGCTCCTGTCCCCAGTCATGTGCTTGGAGCTTCCTGAGTCGCAGTACCAGATCTGCTGCACATGATGGTCCTGAAATGAAATGATTAGAGGGTTTTTGGTACCCAGGCATGCTTGGGTACTGTTTCTGATGGAATATTAATCACTTTATTTTTTCTTCTTCTTGTTTTTACATCAGAAACTCTGTTATATGCTGAGCCATTAACAGATTTTACATTTTTCTTTTGAAGATGGTGTTGAACAAGCTTCGGTATGTCAACACACATACAAGAGTTATCAGAATTTCCTTATATTTCTTCTTGTCATGGAATGAGTGGATAATTTTGAAAAGATGAGTGAACTGCTTCTGGAGTTTTTACAGATTTTTTACTGCATTCACTATTGTTTGTTTTGAAGTTTGGTTTTTCAAAAGAGTATTCAGAACAGGTTGTCTTGCAAGATTCATATTCAGACTCTGATGTAAATTTATCAGAATTCTGATGAGTTGCTTTTACAAAGATAGTGGGTTTATTTCTATTTGATCTTGTAGAACTTGTATAGCCTAAACCCTCTCCTTTGTTCTTTGGTGTGGACTCAATAAAATTTATGAACTCTTTAGCCTGTTGAAAACCTCTTACATTGATTTCTTTATCATTGATTTTCTTGTAAAGATCTTTTCTTTCATTTTCATAAAACTCAATTTTAGCTCTTTGATCTAAACTATCTTCTATAAGAAGTTGGTTTTCAAGAATGATTTTATTCAAAGTCCTTTGCAACTCATCAGATTTTCTAATATCTGATTGATGTTTTTCTTGCAAATTTAGAAAATCTGACATGAGCTTATTTAGCTTGTGTTCAAGATCAAGATTGTCTAAATTTACCTTTTGTTCTGAAGTTTCTGGTAGTCCTTCAGAAAGTGCCATCAGGCAGAAATTTGCCAATTCTTCTTCTTCATCATCAGAAGAATCATCAGATAACCATGTATCTGTTCCAGCAATTAAGCTTACTTGTTGCTGCTTCTTTGCTTCTTCAAGCTTTTTCTCATAATAGGCAACATCCTTCAGCTTTTTGGTCTTGCATTCTGATGCATAATGACCTCTCTGCTTGCATTTGTAACACACAACTTCAGCCTTCCCTTTATCCTTAGATCTAAACTCTTCTTTAGATCTTCCATCCATCCTTCCTTTGTCACTCCTCTTGTATCTCTGGCTACCTCCCCTCAACCTCTACTCAAATGTTTTGATGAGCAGTGCTATTGCTTCAGCAAAAGCTGAAAAGTCTGATGATGCATCAGAAGTTTCAAGATTTTGGCTGTTTGATGGTTGTGGATCATTGGTTGTTGTTGATCTTTGTGAGTTTGAGATAAGAGCTAAAGATCCCCCTCTTTGAATAGTTTCTTCAAATATTTCTTCCTCTCTGGGGATCAAGATACTGTATAAGTCATGAAGACTCATGTTTCCTAGTTCTAAGGTTGATGATAAAGTCATGGTTAGACTTCTCCATTCTCTAGCAAGGGCATCAAGAAATTTTATGTTTCTTTCATCGTTTGATTTTGTTATACCAAATTTCTTTAGCTCGTTTAAAAGTTTTGTAAATATTTGATATGTATCATTTAACCTTTCATTCAGAAAACTTTTAAACCTTTCATAAGATGAGACATTGTTTGTTCTCTTGTTTCTTCTCATCCTTTCTCCTCCTTCACAAAGGTTTTCCAACTGATCCCATATTTCCTTAGCTGATGCACATGCATCAACTTGTGAAAATATGTCATTGGGGATGGCCATTATTAAAAGTGACTTTGCCCTTTCATCCCCAGCCACCAGGTCCTTGTCTTCCGCACTCCAGTTTATTTCACTTTTGGGAGTGCGGGAGGCAGGGATAGCTGGTGATTGGTCAGTTGCTGGAATAGCAGGTATATCAGTCATTGGTGTATGTGGACCCCTTTCAATGGATTGAAACAGAGCTCGGTCATGACCATTAAGGAAATTGACCATCCTGATTTTCCATTGGGGGTATTCTTCTCTTACCAGAGTCGGAGGTTTGGACATAGAACCAATGTTAAAAGCAGTATTCCAGGATTGAAAGCTGGCCATATTTAGAGAAAAGAAGATGAGCGATTGATCGTTTGAAAATAGTTTATTCAATCTGCTCTGATACCAATTGTTGGACCCAGTTCGTCCTTAAAACAACTTCTTTTCACGTAATATGGCAAGTGATTTCGGTAGATGTGAAAAAGATGTGCGGAAATGGAAATCAGACTTTCAAGAAACAAGACCTACAGAATTATCAAGTTTATATCACTTTGAAAACAAAAGGGTTTACAAGGTGATTGTAAGATTATTATCTAGTACAAACGAATCTTGAATTCTGTGGGTGAGAAGGGCAATGGAGTTTTGATGTATGTGTGAATGCTAAGCTTCAAACTCACTTTGCTTCTCCTGGTTGAGCCTTCTATTTATAGAAGGCTGGGTGCATGAATAAACAATAGTTTATTCATGCAATAATTCCTGCGAAAAGTGCCCAATTGACATATTCATTGAATCCAACGTTCAAGTTGTCTTTTTCATCATGATATCAATTAATGTCAACTTGCTTCGGTAAGTGTGGCAGGACAGAGCCAATTTCAGACAAGTGGGGTATTTCATCAGAATTCTGATAAACCACTTCATCAGAAATTCTGATGAACAAATCATCAGAAAAATCCTGATGATCAGAATCGTCAGAAACTGATGATATTTCATCAAAAATATCATCAGATCCATCAGAAGTGACCTTTTCTGATAATCCAATTCTGCTCTTGATCAACTTGTGATTCTTTGAAGTAGATGCTATGCATTCCAGTTGTCCCATCTGATCTTCTTTTTTCTAGTTCGTGATCTTCAGGACTGTGATCTCTTCATAGATCCAGTTGATTGTGATTTTCTTCAATACTTACAAATAAAGTTTCCTAACAACGATGATTGGTGCCATGTATGCGTCCTTGTGTACCTTCTTGTCTCGTGTACGATTGTTAATCGTGGAGCATGTAGGATACAGTCTGTTGGACGCTCATTGGTCCACTGCTCTGCCACTTGTACCTTTGGTAGTTGTCTCTGGATTACCTGCGCTTCTGTCCTCCGTGCGACCATCAGAGGTATCCTGTGTAGCCGGCGCAAGGTCCGGGAAGTGAGGGTTTTCATCTAAGAAGCTAAGTGTGAAATCTGGTCTTGTGTTGGCTATGACCTCGTGCACGGCCTAGGCTAAACCTGATTAGCCAGCGCGAGGTTGGGAAAGCTACCAGATTAGATAGATAAGACTATGGTCTCGCGCGCGGCCTGATTTGTCGGCATATGTTTTTGGGACCATACCCCTTCATTACCATATCCATTAGGCTCAGTAAACATGATCATAAGCAGAAATAGATTCATTACCATATCCATTATTCCAAATTAATTTCCATGAACCATAAAACAACTCAACCCCCTTTTGTTACACATATATAGCCACCCACTCATCCACACACACCATTATTCCAAAGTAATGACTGCTGACTAATTGCAAGCATGTTTGTGTATTTGCTTACTGATTGTCGAAAAGATTTGTTGAAATCGAAGAAAAGAGTATAAAAAGATGAAATGAGACGTGTTATGTTGGAAACTGAGGTTGAAAATTTGAACTTGATAGCAGCTTTTGCATTTGTAACTGTGAATCTCTTCCCTCCAAAACCACCACCATGTCGCGTATGGCCTCCTTGAATCCCAACGCTTCTCCTTACATTCCTTATCATTTCCAGAATTCGAGTTCATTAAGAAGTAATGACTGTTGACTAATTACAAGACTGTATATGGACCGTGTAAAGTTATGTGGGTCGTATAAAACCTTTATTAATTTTGTATTCGCTCGTATACTCGATATACAAGAACTGTTTTATTTCTTGTATACGGGTCGTATAACGTTATACGACCCATATACAATTACCCAACTTTTTTTTAATTAGTATACGTGGAATTGACGAAAACGCAGTAACGTTGAGGATTTAGAACTACGAACTTTGTTTGAGTTAGTTAATATTACATCAATATGGTGATATTAGAACATTGTACACTGCATGTAAACATAGGGGCTTTGTGATGATATCTTACAAATTGGGAACCACATATTCATGTGTTGCAGTTTGGAAAGATGACCGAATAGAGATCAAAGCCAGCCTAAATCCATGAACTCCTGCGTCTTGTATTTATCAACGATGTTCTGATATCGAGAATTGTTGGAGAAAGCCCATCGTTCCTTGTAAAATTTTTCTAAGTCTGTTAAGAATTTGGGTGATGATGAAGGTTCGTTTGTGGAGAATGTTCTGGAAATTGAAGGAAAAGGACTTTGTTATGGTTTGGTAGGTTTTATTTTGAAACGTTGTGTTTTGGTATTTATATAATATCCATTATCCCCTTGGTGGTTTCTGTACCCATCCTCACGCGACATGGCGTCTAAACCCTTGAATCCCAACGCTTCTCCTTACATTACTCATCATTTCCTGAATTTGAGTTCACTAAGAAGTAATGACTGCTGACTAATTGTCGCCTTGGTAGTTGTTACCATATCCATTATTTCATTACGTTAAGCTTTATCTTATTTCATGTTCTGACAATTTGTAATGATGAACGGTTGAAACTGTACAATAATAATGATTCAACTGCTGCTATAGAGTCTTCCATGCTTGTTGATTGATGAACGGTTAAAACTGTACAATAATAATGATTTAACTGCTACTATTGTTGATTGTTGATCGTTTACCATGGAATGCACCCTTAAACTTGGAAAGATAACCGAATAGAGATCTATATACGGAATGAGATTCTTCGAAAACTAGCAAAAGGATACGGAACGAGATTCTTCGAGAACTATATCTATCCATTATCCCTTAGATTTCATTAGGGTATAGTTATAATTCCCTTAATATCGGGCCCATCGTTTATCGTGGAGTGCATCCTTAAGCTTCATAGCAGCAATATGGTGATGTTAGAGCACTGTACACTGCATGTAAACACAGGGGCTTTGTGATGATATCTTACAATTGGGAACCACATATTCGTGTGTTGTAGTTTTGAAAGATGTCCCAATAGAGATCTGAATAACCTATACAACCCATTTGTAACCCAACTAAAATCTCGTAACTATGAATCTCTTCCCACCAAAACCACCACCTTTCACGTATGGTCTCCTTGAGCCTAGATTCTTGCTTAAACGATGTTCTGATATCGATAGTGTTCGTTTGGGGAAAATGTTCTGGAAATTGAAGGAAAAGGAAGGTTGAAACTGTACAATAATAATGATTTAACTGCTGCTATTGAGTCTTCCATGCTTGTTGATTGTTGAACGGGTTGAAACTGTACAATAATAATGATTCAAATGCTACTATTGAGTCTTCCATGCTGAATCATTGTTGAACGGGTTGAAACTGGTCATTTGTCTGATTTTTTTTCCTCTTTGATGAAATAGGATTTGTTTTAAAGTAAAAAAAAAAACTAAAACCAGTTTTCCTTGATAGTTAAAAGTCGTCTTTTGTCGGTGGGCGCAAGGAAAATTGGTAGAACCCGGGTTTTGCGGTGTTGCGGTCCACCATCTTGATTGTTGGTCAAATGAGATTTGGTGTTGAACATAGACTATTTGGATCTTGTTGGTGAAAGATGAGAATGGCTAGTTCTCTCTAATGTGTGATCTGGCAGTCTATATAGTGTTCAGAACCATTATCCTACCTCATCGGAAATCCGATGAGGTAGGGTAATGTGATTGGACGGCAGAAGCCATTCGATTTGATGGTTCTAAACACTATATAAACTGCCAGATCGAAACCCTAATGTGTGATTAATTAAAAAAAAGAAATTTGATCTATACGGATCGTATAATATTATACGGCCCGTATAAAACTATCGTATACGTTGTATACGACCAAAGTTAATTTTAACATGTATACGGGCCGTATAAGGTTATACGGCACGTATAGAATAAGATAAACTGACAAAGGTTGCGCCCACAGAATTTATTAGTTTATCTTATTCTATACGGGCCGTATACACTACGTTAAAATAAGATTTTAACATATTGACACCCTAAATTAATAATATTGAAATGTCTATCATGTTTTGTACCTTTTTCCATTTTAATGTGAACTGATTGGATGTTACATTTAAATAGTGTGATTGGTGGTACTAGATATTCAATAGACTAAAAGACTTCACATGTCATGATGAAATGCGTATGAGACAAGAACTAGACAAAAACACAGTGGTTAAAAACGACAAAATGAAATCATGAAAAAGATTAGTTAAATAATTTTATGTGAAATGATTACTGCTATCATTGATAAGGCTGGCAAATCGTGTCTTAACAAGTTTAACAGGTTTCTGACGGCGCGCACAACATAAGTTTCAAACATGATTACGACTCGTTTAACTACTTTCTACCTCATGTTTATAAAACAGTTTTATGTTTTATGTACAAAGATGAATAAATAATAGATCCTAACATTGTAATTTTAATTATTTTAAAAATTAAAAAAGTCAAAGGGTGTATTTTTCAGTCAAACGGGTCTAATCGTGTCTTAACAGGTACCCAATTGTCAGCCCTAATCATTGAAGTCTTGAATGTAATGTAGATTTCAATTGTTAAAAAAGTTTGTGGCTCGCTAGAAAAAAGCTCGGCTCTAAATAGGCTCAGTGGTAAAAGAGACTAGCCCGACCAAGACCTGGGTCCTCTCGTGAGTTGCCTCGAATTATTTTATTATTATTGTGTGTATATAATTAATTATATATATATATATATATATATATATATATATATATTCGTACGCATTTATCAAATTTGAAATAATATTTTATTTAAGTTATTGAACTCCTCCTTATGTGTTTGTTACGACAACAAATTATATGCTGATATATTTTCTGCTTATGTGTGTGGAACAACAAACTATATGCTGATATATTTTTTGCTTACGTTTTTATATTTGTATTGTGTTGTTGGGTTGAGTTTATTTCAGAACTCTAAATAACTGCAGAACTTTCAGAACTCCTAATAAACAATCATTTTATATAAAAGTTTTTTTATTTAGGATCTTTTTATCATCTATTATATGTATTTCTTTGATTACATACATGTTAAAAGTAATTTACATATGTTTAATGGCCAAAAATATATATATGTGTCATAACTAAGTACATATATGTAAAAAAACTAGTTTACATATGTGTAATTATAAAATTACATATAAAAAATGATAAAATTACTCTTAACATTTATGTAATCGTAAAACACACATAATAAATGATAAAATTATCCTAAACATAAAAATATATAAATAAAAATATTGTTTATTAGGAGTTCTGCGAGTTCTGTAAATATTTATGGTTCTGAAATGATCTGGTCCTTGTGTTGTTATAATTTTGGAACTCTAAATAATGACTTGTGGTATGGGTTTTTTTCTCACTTTGACTGATGATTTGTTGATGCTGAAAGATCAGCCGATATTACTTATTAACCTGCTTCATAACGTCTTTAATTAGGTGCTTGTGCATAAAATTTCTTTATGATGAATGTTATCATCTCATATACTCTATTCAGCATGATATTTGCTCCTTTTGCGTTAGGTTTTTTGCAGCACTAATATGGCTAACACTATCAATCTAAACAGGACGTTTGATTTATATGAATAACATGAAAATCCTTCTATAAAAACCAAGGTAACCCAAAGGAAGAAAAAAAAAACTTTGAAATGCATATTTTGCACTTTTGAATAAAATATGTTTGCAATTTTTAGCCCTTGACTAAAGTAAGTTGTCTTTTTGGGATGTCTTGAAGTAGATTGAGCTAATTCGAATTCCGAATCAAGCTTAGCCGACTCGTTTATTTTATCTTGCCGAACTTGAGCTCAAGATTTTAGCTTGATTTGAAATTCAAACCGAGTCTAGCTAGCTCAATTTTAATTTAGAGGTTGAGCTAGCTTTGGCTTGGCTAAGCATAGCCCTTAAAGCTTTGCTTTACAAAATGATTAGTTTTATTGGAATAACTCGTTGTTCGCTTTTAAATAGTTTTGCATTTTTCAAGATGTAAACTTCATATAGTAAGAACAGAGAAGGATTTTCTTTTACATAGCAAAAATATATTATATGTAGACAAAAACTTGAAACTTTTACATAGCAAAAATACATTATATGTAGACAAAAACTTGAAATATTAGATAAACACATTTATCATGCTTATGATGTAGAGGTTTCATCAACCTGCTTCCCTCTAAAAAGAACAATAGTCACAAAATATAGTACTGAACATGTGATGATGTTAAGTACTGTACTATAAAGTAGTTCTGTGTCATGCACTCGTTTAATTATGTTTATACATATTTCTATATTTGTAGTATATTGTAGGACCTTCATATTTAAACACCCAAACCTTATTTCGACATCTTTAAAGCGTCCCGCTTTGACCAAACCGGGGCGTTTAGGCTTGCTTTCCAAACAAAAGGTGATGTGATGGTGTACGATGTCTCTGTTCTGTACCTTGAAGCGCCCCGTTTTAACCAAAGCGGTGCGTTTAGGGTTCTTTCTGCAGACAAATGGTGATGAGACTTAATGCGAAGTTATATTATGTACGATGTTGCAGAAAGTGTCACGTTTGAACCCTAAGTGTCGCGCTTTGGTCAAAGCGCGGCGCTTCGACCCCCATTTCAGCTGCATTTAAAGAGGCAGGCCATGCATTCTGTTTCGTATTCAAAAAAAATTTCATCCATTTCAAAAAATTGAGGTTGAGGTTCTGAAAAAACAACAACCGCTTAACCTTCACCCCGATTTCCCAAATATCACGTTGAGTCCTAAGTCGGATATAGCTATCGGGAACTATGTATCTCAAATTCCAAAAGTGTTTAACCCATACATCTCGAAGATAAAGGATGTTAAACCAGATGGTCACTGTGGGTTTCGTCGGTAGCTGCAGGGTTAGGACAGAAACAAACAAAGTATATGTCTATCCGGCGACATCTTTTGTTGGAGATGCATCAAAACGAGGGTATTTAGAGGCAAGTCTTCCATCCTGAAAATGTAGGACATTACGATGAGCTGTACAACAGGATAAGTTTTGAGGGAGTGGGTATGTAACAACCCGAAAATGGGTTTAGTAATTTAACCCCGTTAATAATAATGAACGGGTAAAATACCGTTAATGGTAAAATTGACCCGGTGAATATTAGGATTTAAATTAATAATCCTATATTAAGCAAAAAGAAGAACAAACGCTTTGAGAAAACAAAGTTTATAAGAAGCCCGAGTTAACGGAACTTAAAAATAAAACGGGTTTTGACTTCCCCGAAACCGCTAAGTAACTAGGAATATCAACCTAGTTAGTTAAGTGTGGTTAAAACAATAATGGAAACATGAATTAGTTAAACCTTTTATAAAACTTGAAACCTTGAGGGACTAAAAGGGTAAAACATGAAAGATGTTTTAATTAAACAAATCAAAAACCAAAACACACACATAAGTGTGTGTTTGGTCGACGTTTTCCACAGAGCATGAGAGGGTTCCTCCTTTCAAACCCTAAACTCATCAAATTGCTCAAAACCAAAGAGGAAATCAATCTAAGAATTACGGCTTCAACTAAATTCGTGATCACCTAAGCTAGGAGATCGCAAAGTATGTCAAATTTTGTAATTTGGTGATGTTTTGAAATTATGATAAACTCTCATAATCAAAATTCTAGAGTGAATGTTAAATGTATGAGTGATATTGACATGAGTACAAGTCTAGGAACGAACCCTAGATGTAAATTTGTTAAATTATTGCCATGAATTAATGATTTGGTTAGCTAATCATGTATGTGCTAAGTGGGTTTTATGACAATATGATGAACACAAGAATTTGTAAGCTAGATTGTGAAAAATTGATGTTATGATGCAAAATTGATATTGCTCATGAGTGCTAAACATAGGGGTTTGATTTAATAATTGAAACTTGGTTAAAAATATGAGCCAAGAACTAAATAGAAGAGGTATAGAGATTATGCCCGCTAGGTGTTTGTTTAAATGCCTACACGAATATTGATATGAATAAAATCATGAAAGAAACGCGTAATTGCCTAATTTGATTAGTTATGGGTGATATGTGATAATACGGATTCCAATCGTGATGTTGATTTAAGTTAATTACACATATCATATGATTAAAGGTAGTTAACTTTTGGAAAGTTAAACTAACCAATGACGAAATCGAATAGGAATTTCGACATAGAATTCGTAAGATGCAATAGTCGTAAGTGATAATGACTAATCTAACCGTCTTACGAATTATGATGATAGTTTGACGCTTGACAAGCTAAGTGGAGGCTTGGAAAAGAAGCGGGTCAAACGGATCGAGTACGCGGAAAAAGAGCATAACCGGAAGCAAGGTAAGTAAAACTTACACCTTTTTGTGGAATGCGTGTTTATTCTATAAGTTATAAATATGATGATGATAACATTCGAAATATGGATTCCTATGCGAAATGATACTGGTCGGAACTAATATAAATGACAAAATCCATGTTTAATGGTAAAAGAGGCGAAGTGGTAATTTGGTCATGAAGTGACATATATATAAAATGCGTTTTCGAATGGTTACTCTATAAGTAAGCCTAAACGGATAAAAAGGGTTGCAACGGTGATTTAATCGCTTATAAATGGATAAAAGTCGAAGCTTTAAACGACACCATGTGCCGTAAGCTATGTTGGGTTAAACATGTAAGAAACGGTTCAAATGGTGAAGTTGATACCATATGACAAATAAAGACTAATAAGTGCTTATCGAGTCTTATGCTCACAGGATTAAATGGTCTATGAATTAGCATATTATGGAGGAGAGGTATTAAAACGGGTCAATATGTTGACCCGAGCCAGGTACGCATAAATAAGTTTGTAGTTAAAAGTGCGATTTTGGTCAAATAATTAGTGAAAGTCATTTGTCATAAAATGAGGGACTAAAATTGACCAAAAAGCCCTTGATGGGTAAACCGGGAAAACGACCCTTAGAGGTTGTTTAAGAACATGTAACATGATCATGTAAGTGGTAAATAAGCATAAAAGGTCTAGGCATAAGTTTTTTTTGGGTCAAATGTATCAAAACGGTCTCCGTCGTAAATTGACAATCCGAAATGGTACAAACTGGAATAAGAAATCTATATTATTAAATCACCACAATTATAATTGAGGTGGCAGATAATTGTTGTTTTAATACAGAGTTGAATGTATGTAAAGAAAAGGAAAGATTTAAACTTAAAGGTTTAAATCCTCTAAACGGGTCAAAATAAATTAGGTGGTAAAATGTAGGTTTTAGTGTAAGAAAGTTACAAAATAAACCGGTGAATATAGATGCGTGTGTGAACCATGTAATGGGAGCGAAAACGCTAATGTTGGCAAGCCCGGGGATGGGTAAAAGGGGATTAGGAACAATCATTGTTGATAAACATGTAATATGTAGATAAATGAAACGGGTCGAATAATGGCATTAAGGATTTATAAGAAGTATGCTTATAATTCAGCTTTTGATGTGAATCAAGATGATAAACGGATCCGTAATTAAATTACGGACGCATAGAAACAAGAATTACACAAAACGGATGTCTAGATCAAAAGCTATGCTAATTTGAAGTTGGAAATTAGTTAAAAACATAGTTGGGCATAGAATTACAATTCACGCGGTGCAGCTATCTAGCTTGCTTTTGAAGTAATCTGTTTATTTGCATGGGAAGATTCTTGAAATTTAAAAAGGAAAAATCTGACAGGTTGGTGCAAGTTGGTGGCGAAAGCGACGGTTGAGTTGACCGCTGACACAGTGACGATCATGTTGTCACTGTGTCAGGCGCGTTGTTTCGTCTGTTGTCAAGATAGTGAGGCTGGTGCGTGCGTGGTAGCCGTCACTCCGGGTTATAGCCTAACGTGTCAATTTGTGGTTGGACACGCGTTGCGGTTGTTTCAGCACAGTTACTCATCGCGTTAAACGGAATGGGTATAAAAAAGCGAAGTGGAAAGGGCAAAAGTTACTTTTACTTCAAATTTCTTCTCTTTCTCTCTTCAAATCTTCAAATCTTCAATATTTCTCTGCAGATCTTCAAATCTTCAAGAACTCTCTGCAGATCTTCAACCTTTTTCTTAAAGTTTCTACAAATTTACTTCGAACCTTCTTCAAGTTCTTCCTGAATTAACTTTTAACATGTCGAACACAGATGATGTAGTAGTGGTTGAAGAATCCAGTGGTGGTGTGCCACTGTTGAAATGGGAAGAAGGATTGTTTGAACAGGTGGTCTGGGGCCACCAGTTTGCCCGATGAAAAGGATGCCCGGTACCTTGCTCAAGGGCAGACTTCCACTGATGCAACACCGGGGTACATCACCTTTTTGCCGACTTCTTTGGGGAACGTAACTTCCGTTTTCCGGCCACCCACTTCTTTGGTTATATCTTGCAGTATTATGGTTTCTATACTTCCCAATTGAGCCCCATGGGCATGGTTCGCATTCGGCATTTTGAGTTTGTTTGCCGATCACAAGAAGAAGAGCCCACTGTTGATAGATTTAGGGCGTTTTACCAGTTGCAAAGCAATTTGGGTTTCCTCTCCTTCGATGTCCATTCTAGCAAGTAGACACTGATAATTCTGCCTAAGAGTTATCACGATTGGAAAGGCAAGTTCTTTTTCATTCGCGCGGAGGTGATTCCGATGATCATGCAGTTTCGCGATTCGGCGCTGATTCCAAAAGAAGATATAAAGATCCCGCGCGGCGGGCTTGGTATGAAAAGTTGCTGGCGCTGCCGAACCAAGCGTTTGGTGAGCAAGTGCTTGTTACGGCGGGGATGAGTGATCGGCGGTCGAAGGATAGCACGAATGTACCTATTCTCCTACTAGAGGGCGAAGGTAAACTCCTTTGTTTTATTACTCCTTCCTTTTTAAGAAGTTTGTGAAGATGATCTCCCCTGATGTTAACTTCTTGTGTTAATGAAGAGGTAGCGCTTTCCCGCCGCGCGTTCCCGGCTCACGTTGGTGTGATGGGCGTGAGGCCATTGCGCGATGGTAAAGAGTATTTGTAAGAACAGATTTGTCCAAACTTCATTGTATGCAAGGGCTGAATCGTTTGCTTCCCCACCTTTTGCGACCGAAGGTGCGCACATTTCGAACCTTAGGCCATGTAGGGATATAACTCCTGCTGGAAAAGAAGTTGTATTTTTTCCAGTGAGGAGTCTGTAGCCTCCTCGGAACATGCGTTAGAATCTCCCCCTGATGTGTTTGCAGGTGTCCTGCGCAATCTTGGGGTTGACCATGAAGAGAAGAAGCTAAAAAGAGTTAGAAAGAAAAGGTGTTGACTATTGCTGAAGGGGCGGGCCACAAGAAACCAGAGGTGACCGACGTAGCTTCTGATGCTATATCACGCAAAGGTATGGCTCGCATTCAATAACGTAGCCTAGATGACTCGTGTACGTAGCTGAGTCCTTAGAAGAATTATATTCTATAGGTGGAAATCCTCAAGGTAATGTGGCGACCGGCGCGCGGAGTTCTGGGAGCGCATGTTCAAAAGACCAACCCTCCGGCGCGACCCCCACATCAATCCCTGTCGAGGAAACAGAGGCTGATCCTATCCCTGAGCTAACCAGGAAGAATGCTTTGAAAAGGCCACGCGAGGACGCAAAACCTGACCCTGCCCCTGGAGCTAAGAAGGTTGCAACTGGCAAGCCTGCGATTGGGAAGAAAAGGAGCGTCAAGACGTTGTATACTCACGTTTCGTCAGGTATGTGTTTCATAGTTACCTCAACATATCACTTTCTTTGATTATGTGTTGAGATAATGTTTATGTTGCAAAGAAAACAACCGTGCGGCCTAAGATAACCATCATACATCCAAAATCTGTGTCTACGGTTGTTGGTGATAAAACTCCTGGGGTCAAGAAACCCGTTGAGAAGACGGTGGATGTTGCGAAGGATGTTGAAAAGGCTATGGAGGCTGAGAAGGCGTTTGAGAAACCTGTTGAGAAGACTCCATGTCACACCCCCAAAATACCACATGCGGAAACCCCCGCGAGGCATGTGACGTACCAGGATCCAAGCCACCAATCACATTGAACTCATAAATATAATTAAATAAAACTTTCATTCATTAACGTAAAGTATCACAAACGTTACATATCATTCATTGAATACAGCGGAAGCATAACTCATTTGTTAAGTGATTCGTAAACCATGTGTACATAAACCATTAAGCTTGTATTGAGATTCCACGTATCTCGACCCATGACCACTCCAGCATCCCAGACAGCAAGTTCCAAATGATATCAACCTATAGACCTGCAAGCATGCAGACAAATGTGTCAGACGACGCTGGTGAGTTCAAAGTTTTGTTAACACGTTTCAGTTACCAGATATGAGTATAAGACAGTTCAATGATTTGATTTGATGTTGTTATTAACTCGATTTCCGTATGTGGCTACTAGATGTGTTTGCCCAAACCCCAATGCCTCTATCAAAGCATTGGTCAAGTGGTCAAGGTAAATAGTTCACGCCCGTCCATTCCGGCCCGATGTGAGGGTGCCAAACCTAATAGCGCGATCAACTAGATACCTTGTTGCCTTCCCGGCAACAATCGGTAGATGTAAGGGGTCTTATATGATAGAAACTGAGTAATAACAAACATCCCATTAACCTGACATTCTTCCCTGAAAACGTTACCCAATATCCCTTCCCGGGATGCATGCTTGGAAAAGAGCAGTGAACTCACCTTAGATTTGCTCGGTATGTTACGTTACATTACCCGTTCCAAGTTGACCAACCATACCCTAGTGTGGTTACCAATAACAGTCAGTTTGTATGCACATAAATCACGTATTCCACATTCAAATTACCCAAGTAGCGTCCACATAACACACATAGCGTACGAGTCATAACAGTTTATCATGCAACGTAATAGTCAATTATCATCGCGAGATTCCATAGCAGTTATTCGGTTCCCATACAAGTTTACACTACAATCCACGTTTCAATACACACCAAGCAGGCTATCATTATTCATCATAAAAGTGCGCGACTATTATCATGCGGCCCTTTTAGAGTGTGTGTGTGGTCCAAACAATTAACACTAAAGTAACAAGCAGCCCAAACATGTAATCGGTATATAATTGTGTGTGTGCAGTTCAGTATATCCATCAGTCCAACAAGGAGTGTGTGGTTTAGTTGTTTATCTGATCCAAAATGTGAGAGTGTGGCCCAATTAAATCATCAGCCCAATCATGATCTTTTGAATTAACAGAATAGGACAGCATCAATTCATGCACATATAGGTGTGCCACTTGTTCCTTGTGTAGTAACTTATGTTACTAAAATTGTACATTCTTTATCATGTTTTTCAAACAACCAATTCACAAAACATGATCTGACAGATAGGACAAAATCCACTTTTCATCCTACAAATTTCAAATCAACAATGTCCAATCTGTACCTTGTGCATGTTTGGTTGTACGTTACCATCAAAACACATTCTTAGGAAAATATGAATGGCAATCGCCAAATAGACAACCATCATCATTACTGTCATGCAAAATAACTAATTGGTGTTTTATTCTTTATTTATTAATCATTCTAGTGTGCATAAACCGGTTGTAATATAAGCATATCTAGTTGTACCCTCATGAAAACACAGCAACCAATTCGAACATCAGGCATACAGATTCATCACCGTAAACATTTATTCCAAATTACTCACATTTCATTCGAAAATCTAGAAACCCACATCCGGCCTTCATTTAACATTTTAGCATGCAAATAATTTTAAAAGGTGGTGTATTTCCATCACATAATGGCGCAACCAGTTAAGTTTCGGACCTTTAATCTTCAAAGCGAATCGCAGAATCATCATCATCATTTATTAAAAAAATAATCATTATCATTTAGAACTAAATCATCATAAAACAGAATCATAATAAATCTTTCAAGAAATCATTATCTTTTCGATTAACATAACAGATATCATTATCATCATATAAAGCAAGCTAACAAGATTTATCATAATCATCATTCATCACGTAAACATGAAGTCACGCAAGCGATTCCTACTCCTTTGTTCTAAACAGTTTTCATCATTATTCAAACAGTTTCGAGAAGATGGTTTGACAGCCGAGTTTAAAACACGCGAAATCTAACCTGGATTCCGAAGTCGGATTAGTGTGCGTGCTGAATAAATGAAGCTGAAACGGGGTTCCAGGTTGCGGAGGTGCGAGCTGCCGACTAATCTGCCGTGAAAGTTATAATCCCTTCACATCCTAAACTACAAGGGTTTTATGGTAATTAAAGAGAAGAGTGGCGGTTACATAGCGGTTACAAAGTACGAGGACCAAAGTTGACAAGATGGAAGTTTGAAACTACCCTCACTAACCGAATGGGTGTGTCTCTACACACACACCATTTCGAATCAATACAAGGCAAACATCAAGGGACGCGACTGTTGATCATGCGGACGAGAATCAACACACCTCTTCAAGATCCAATCTCAACCACACATCCAAGAGACATGACTTTTCACGAAGAGACGCGTCTATTCACTCGTACCCGTTGGAAAACTATAAATAGGGATAGTTAGATTCATTTGTACGTTGTTCATTACATTCGAAATCAATTGTATATACTCTCAATTCGATATTGTATACATTCGGTTATTATTCAAGTTATTCAAGTTTGTTTTATCACGATCTAGAGATCAAAGATCCATTTTGGGGCCAACAATTGGTATCAGAGCGTCAGGCTCTAGGCGTGGGAATCGCAAGGCAACGAATCGGCGGGAAGTCATTCGCGATCAGGTTTCAATTTCGTTTTAATTCGCAAAAGTTTATTTCAGAATTTTATTTTCGGTTCTAGGATAATCGGTTGAACCGAAGGGTTGGTTAGGAATCTAGGGTTTGTTGATTCCGGGGTTTAGTGCGAATTAGATTGATATGGTTATTACGCGTTTCGGGTTATACGCGGTTTAAAGATTTGAGAGTTTGTTGAATTCAAGGGAATTGAATTTACCGGTACAGTGGTTCGTATTGGTGGCAAGGAAATTTTAGAAACAAGAAACTAAGGGTTGTGAGAATTCTAAGTTAGCAATCAGACTAGGGTTTGTGAGTATATCGAACCGAGTACAGGAGCGCAAAACAAGGGCTGTTGTGTTTTCGTTTGAAGTGTTATCTAAATCGAATTTGAAGACCAGCAAATTGCAAGGGAATTGTGATTGTGATTGTGATTATGATATGTTAAGAAAAGCATTCGAGTGATTCGACGAAAAGCGGTGATCGTTATTTGGAAAGAAACTGGTGCTTTTTTCGTGATGAACCAAATGAATGTCGAGTGAAGCGATAGAAGGCTCATGAAGAAACAAAGTACTATGCAAAGAAACACGGTGGTGCAGCGAATGCAGAAAAGGGAAATGTGATGTAGTGAATACAGGAAACAAGAAGAAAAAAAAAGTGCAGTGAATGCAGAAAAGGTTGAAGTTATTGAAACAATGAATACTATTGGTGAGACATCAAAAGGGTTTGTGTGATTCGAAACCGTGTGGAAAAGTGTAGTCGATTTGTGAGGAGTCGAAGGAAAGAAAAATCATGTGATGCGGAGAGAGAGATAACCTGTGAAAGGTACAACCCAACAATCTAGTGAATGGATCAAGAAAAAGGTGAAGAACCCGTAAGGAAACCAATCAATCATGAAGAAATGTTGTGAGAGACAACCGTGAAGAAGATAAATCAAGGAGGAGACATGTGTGCGAAACATACAAATAATCCTGTGACCGGGTCAGAAGAAGGAATTGTTGTGTGATACAACCGCAAGAGAAATTTGAGTGAATCAGTTTATCAAAATCTATGAGAAATGGATTCCGATCATGTGATATGATGGTGGGCAAGTTAATCAAGACCGGTGGAGTTCGTGTTGAGACAACTACACAAGAAAAGGTTCGTGTGATACAAATCAAGTGCGGTCAAGACAAGTGTGAAGCAAAAATGTTCGTGTGAAGCAAGTTAGCGTGAAGCAAGTTCATAAGGAGCAAGGTTGGTAAATAAGAAGATCCGTGTGAAACGTCGGATACCGAGGAATTTCAAGAAGATCAAAGTTCGAGATCTGCAACTCAAGGATGTTCGTGATTAGGGGGGTGAATGAAAGTTATAATCCCTTCACATCCTAAACTACAAGGGTTTTATGGTAATTAAAGAGAAGAGTGGCGGTTACATAGCGGTTACAAAGTACGAGGACCAAAGTTGACAAGATGGAAGTTTGAAACTACCCTCACTAACCGAATGGGTGTGTCTCTACACACACACCATTTCGAATCAATACAAGGCAAACATCAAGGGACGCGACTGTTGATCATGCGGACGAGAATCAACACACCTCTTCAAGATCCAATCTCAACCACACATCCAAGAGACATGACTTTTCACGAAGAGACGCGTCTATTCACTCGTACCCGTTGGAAAACTATAAATAGGGATAGTTAGATTCATTTGTACGTTGTTCATTACATTCGAAATCAATTGTATATACTCTCAATTCGATATTGTATACATTCGGTTATTATTCAAGTTATTCAAGTTTGTTTTATCACGATCTAGAGATCAAAGATCCATTTTGGGGCCAACATGCCGGAGTAGGACGATGTCGGAGAGAACGGAGAGGGATGCGGTTGTCGGAAACTTGATCGGAAAGAAGAGAGCATGAACGGAGTTGTTGCGGGTTTTGGATTGAAGGAGAAAGGATTAAGGTGAGAGAGACAGAGAGAGAGCTTCGATTGATGGGATTGTCGTCGCCCACGAGGAGGAGAATCAAAGGAGTTAGGGTTTACAACACAAGGTGTGACAGGTAGCGTGCATATACATACCGCATGCATAAGGGATAACAAGGTTGGGCCTGGTTTGGGCTGCACGACTTGGACCGAGAGCTAAGGGAGTTTTGAGTGCCATATAGCATGTTTGGGCCAAGTGCTTGGGCCGGCTAAGCGTTTGGCCTTTACATAAAATTCATAAAACCCATAAACGTGCAACCCGACCCATGAGCTTAAAGCATCACTCACTAGTAACGACTAATAAGTTCTAAATCCACTAGTAACGATAACCTTTTAAGGCATAAAGAACATATCGATATAAAATAAAAAGATCGTGGAAATCAAATAACACTAACCTTGAGAACTCGGGTTGTCACACTCCATGTCACACCCCTTTCTAAGGCGGAAGCACGAGGTGTGATCCTAAAAGGTTCTCATTGCATACGAATGGTAAACATACTACATGATTATAAAATAAACTCCACTTGCCATTCATAGTTTAACAACCCAAAATAAAGGTTAAGTTAAAAGTTTACATCACACATAAGATAATTGTTTGAAAAGTTTACAACTTTTCTTCATGTCACACCCCGACCACGATAAAACAACAAATCGTGCCGGAAACGTCGGGGAGTGTTGTAACAGAATCATTGTTTCATAACACATGGATTGAAGTTTTGTTTTATTAAATTAAATGTATTACATAACATTGAAATTAGAATCAAAACATGAACAAATAGACTTTCATTGTTATGAAGTCACTAAGGCCTCGTCCGTTCCTACGTGAGCATGCATCAATATCATCATCAAATATCACCAATTATGGTACCTAAAACACATGTGAAAATACGTCAGCATAAAAATGCCGGCGAGTACATAGGCTTTAGATGAGTGTCGGATTCATGGCTAGTTTACATGTTGCAATACCTAATTAAAAACCTTGTTTTGAAAAGTATAGTATTGCGACATAATTAACCAACTCAAATCAAGTTGGTTATACTTTATAAAATCTCATAGCCATGATTCTTAACCCAAAACATTTATTTTATTAAATCAAATTGTAAAACATCTCGTAAAAACTCGTTAAAAAAACTCGTATGGTTTATATTATTAGAAAAACCTTGTAATATAATGATAACCTTCGCCCAAGTGATCTAGATAACGCAACGATATATAATGTGTTATAAGCACTTATATATAGGAAGTACCAACGGCGTATCCACCATGCTTATAACACATCACACCCGCTCCGTTACCTAATCACTTCCCTAACCCAACGGTTCAAATGGTTACATAAATCAAACAGTTACAAACGGTTACATAAATCAAACGATTACAAACGGTTACATAAATCAAACGGTTACAAACAGATCACATAAATCAAACAGTTACAAACGGTCACATAATCAAACAGTTATAAACGGTCACATAATCAAACAGTTACAAACGGTCACATAATCAAACGGTAACAAACGGATCACATAAATCAAACGGTTACAAACGGTTCAAAACGTAAAACAATGCGCTAGCATGTTAAGTGAACATACATAGCAAAACATAATGAAATCATGTACTATAAGCGTACTAATGAACATAGCAAGTATATAATATAAAATCATGAAAAAACATGAAAGTAACAAGTAGGCACATGTGTTCCACCCCAAAACAGTTTAAAACGGTAAAAGTGTCACACCCTGGCTTTTGCGGAAGCGTGGGTTTATTTGGTGTGACTTCTTAATACCACAGCAACAATCACAACAATGCTATATGATAAAAATACGAGATGTTCATCCATTAAAAATAGTGAGAAAATACCACAATATCATTGTTTAGAAACATCGACATTTGAAATAAGTTACAAATCCAAAAATTATTTAAAACATTTTCATAGGACACCAAAAGACTTTAAATAAGACGAGGTTTAGAGATATGTAACCCGTCCAGGAATAGGTTACTGATGTATGTAAAATGCAACATATAAATTACATCAAATGAGGCATAAAACTAACTCTTTTTAAGTACTAATATTGGAAAAGAGTGTTTTTGTTTTCCTTTTGTATTTTCAGGATTAAATGAGCTCAAAAACGCAAAAGAAGCAAAAAGACAGCTAAATCCAACATAAATACAAGAAAAGGAATATTAGTGGACTGCCCGACCCCTCAACGGCACCTTCCAAAGCAAAGTAGAGAAATCAGAAGACTGAACACGCCCCGTGCTCAGCCAGCACGGGGCCGTGCCCAAGAAGCAGCAGAAAAGACAAACCTATAGAAGCTTCTATTGCCCACCACGGGCCGTGCTCAGCGGACACGGGGGCGTGTCGAAAGTACAGCAGGCGCATTTATTGTAATTGCGAATTACAATTAATGAGGAGAGAGATTGTCAGACGGACACGGGGCCGTGCCCAGCTCTCTGTTCAGCCTATAAATAGGAGTGCTTGGATTCATTTCATCTCATCCCTTGGCACACCACCTCTCTCACACTTCATCCACCACCCACCACCATCACAACACCATCATCCACCACCATCATCCATTGTCCATCGTAGAGTGTGTGAGTCGTCTCGGGATCCAAGATTGATCGTAAGAGTTCTTGACAATCAAGGCCATGTTTGCCTAAGTCTCTTACATCACTTGGTGAAGACAAAGTGTCTAGTATAATACTTTTTATTTCTAATCTTTTGCACTTTTTATTTGGTTTTGTATTAATGACTTTAATAACTAGTTACTTATGTTGAAGGTGATCTTTCCTTATCGTTTGTCCGTGGTGTCTTGGCATTATTTTACTGTCTATATAAAATAAAGGATTTTCACCATTCATATCTCCACGGTCTATATGGAGATATGTTGGCTACCTGGTCGGGGGTTAAGGGAACGGTTTGGTAAAGGTCTTGCCATTGTTCAGCGTTTAGAGGTCCTGCAATGGACCTGGGTCAAATTTAGTAGGACCTCCTTCAATACTTCACGGTATTGGATGGCGGGGGTCCAAACTCTTTGATCCCCTCATAAGTTAACTACTATTAATACTATAACCCGGCTATTTAGGACTGTATCCCTGCTGACTCAGACTACTTAGCCGAGGGTAACGTCACCGCCAAAAGCGGGGCCTACCACAATACTGCATTAATAACTTAATTCATTATCTTCCAATAATCCACCCTTTTAGGATTGTATCCCTGCTGACTCAAACTACTGGGGTGAGGGTAACGTCACCTTCAAAAGAGGGGCCTACTACAATAACTAAGATAATCTCTTAATTATGTGCAAAAGTGCGGAAATAATCAAAGGTTATACTAGATACGAGTCGGAACCAAGTGATTCATCTTGTCTATCTGTTTTTCTTTTATTTTTATTTTCAGCATTTTAGTTAGTTTTTAATTTTCTTAGTTTAAAACATTTTTTCTAAACTTTTATTTTGGTTAGACGTTGAGGATAAACCGGTACTAAAAGCTCGTGTGTCCTTGGACGACCTCGGTATCTTACCAACGCTATACTACACTCAACGATGGGTGCACTTGCCCATATGTGTGTTTAGTGTTAGTGAAATATCGTGTTTTATAAATTTAAAACTTGGCTAAAATAAGTGTTAAAAAGGGCTTAAAATATACACCTAAAATAAGTAACACTTCGCACGCATCAAGTTTTTGGCGCCGTTGCCGGGGACACAAGGATTTTAAGAAAGTTAGGAATCAACGGCCTAATCATTTTTTATTTATTTTTTTATTTTTATTTTTATTTTTTTAGGTTTTTTTCTTAATTTTTCAGCTTCTGCAGAGCTCAGCACGGGCCGTGCCCAGCATCATCACTGGCTGTTTTTATTTTCTGAGTTACAGAGAGCTGAACACGGGGCCGTGTCGGTGCAACACGGGGTCGTGTCCAACTCCCAGTAACTGGGAATCCAGAAAACAATTACTGTATCTCTGACCACGGGCCGTGTTCACTGAGCACGGGGCCGTGGTGAACTTTCTGACCAACGTTCTTTTCTGTTTTTATTACAGGACATGGAACCCAAGTGCCACATTTGACCCTCCTACGTAGTGCATGAGCTCCAGTTCTAGTAGAGACATAAAAGAACCCTTAGAAGAACCCGAACGCTTTCTTAGAAAAAGACTTAAAGCTAAAAATCAAGAGAAAGCTTCGGGGGACCCAATTCCAATGGCGGACCAACGTACCCTCATGGATTACCTACGGCCTACCGTAGGCAATCTCGGCGCCGCTATCAATGCACCAAATGTCGAGGCCAACAACTTCGAACTTCGGCCGCATTTGATACAAATGCTCCAAAACTCCGCAACCTTCCACGGGCTTGCGGACGAGGATCCCCATCTACATATTACTAACTTCTTAGAAATATGTGATACCTTTCGGATCAATGGAGCATCAAATGACGCCATCCGCCTTCGAATGTTTCCTTTTTCACTAAAAGACCGAGCTAAGGCTTGGCTTAACACCCTCCCAGTTGGATCGGTAAACACCTGGGATGAACTAGCCCAAAAGTTTTTGTATAAGTATTTCCCTCCTGCTAAAACGGCTAAATTAATGACTGAAATTAATACATACTCACAAGAGGATGGGGAATCCTTATATGAAACTTGGGAAAGGTTCAAGGAGCTTCTAAGAAAGTGTCCTCACCACGGTCTAGCGGTATGGCAACAAGTATCCACTTTCTACAATGGATTGTTGCCACACACAAGACAAACACTTGATTCAAGCTCCGGGGGACTTTTAGGTAATCGTCGTCCAAATGAAATATATAACCAAATTGAGGAAATTGCCCAAACCAATTTTCAATGGCACACTCCCCGAGGTAATAAATCCATTGCCCCGGGCGCCCATAAGGATGATGAAAGCACCTCTTTACAAGCCCAAATCGAGGCCCTCTCTTCAAAAAATCAAAAAGCTAGAAATGACAAAAACGGCCTCGGTTATGGCTTGTGAAGGGTGTGGTGGGTCACATGAAAATTGGAGTTGTATGAAAGAATTAGATGAACAAACTGAAACGGTAAACTACATGGATAATAGACCTAGGCCGTCGGGTCCTCCAACGGGTACCTACAACCAAGGATGGCGTAACCACCCAAATCTTGGTTGGAGAGATCCCGGCAATAGTAGTAACCAACAAAACCAACGAACTAATTTTCAACAACCGCAAAATTTTTCTCAACAACAAGGTGGAAGAGAAAGGCTTGAAGATACTGTATCTCGCCTCATCTCTGACACTGAAAAGAAAAACTCGGATCGATTTCAACAATTGGAATCGAATTTCAGAAATCAACAAGCTAGCATTCAAAACGTTGAAAAACAATTAAATCAACTAGCTCAAAATTTCTCCGAGAGACCACAAGGCGCGTTACCTAGTAATACCGAAACGAACCCGAAGGCACAAGTACATCTCATCACATTAAGAAGTCGAACCGTGGGACCCGAGGATGCTCCATTACCGCCAACTGAAAGAAGCCATTCTGGCCAGCCTATGACTCCTCCTGCGCCAGAAAAAGCTTCTACAACAAATCAAGAGGCCACCAAGACTCCTCAAATTCCATACCCCGGTAGGTTAAATCGTCAAAAAACTGATGAGCAATTCGCGAAGTTCGAAAGTTTACTAAAACAATTGCATGTTAATATTCCTTTTATTGAGGTCCTAACCCAAATGCCTAAATATGCAAAATTCATGAGGGATTTCCTCACTCACAAAAGGAAAATTGAATCATTGCAATTAGTTAACTTAGGCGAAGAATGCTCAGCTCTAGTACTCAACAAACTTCCACAAAAGAAAATCGACCCCGGGAGCTTCACAATCCCTTGTTCGATTGGAAAGTCCCCCGTCAGAAATGCTTTAGCCGATCTTGGGGCTAGCATTAACCTCATGCCCACATCAATGTTCAAGCGACTCGGCCTAGGAACAACAAGCCCTACAAAGATGAGCATACAACTCGCCGACAGGTCCGTCAAATTCCCACAAGGTGTCGCCGAAAATCTGCTCGTTAAGGTTGACAAATTCGTCTTTCCAACCGACTTTGTCATCCTAGACATGGAGGAAGACACCGATGTCCCTCTCATCCTCGGGAGGCCATTTCTAGCCACCGCCCAAGCGTTGGTAGATATGAATGACGGAACTCTTACATTGAAGTTTGGGGATGAGGAAGTGAAATTTGAATGTGGAAAGCGAGTAGAGGAAGAAGATCCGGTCAACTACATGAAGGTCATAGACTCAAGCTTGGATGACGCTCTCCGACGGTGTAACATGGGATGCAACACATCCCACTTGGGTAACATATGACCAGGCTTTGGGTCTAGCCAAGGACCCTTATAAACGTGGCGCACCATGGAGGCATTCCACGGAACTATCCTTAGTTTTATTTAGATTAATTTTTATGTTTTTAGTTAGTTTAACTTTCATGAATAAAACACACCCATGGTGGTAAAGGATGAAAAGGGGAACGAGAAAAATGAACCCATGCACAAGAACAAGGCAACCCGACAATTTCAGAAGGTTCAACACGGGCCGTGCCCAACCAACACGGCCCCGTGCTGAGCACCCTGCAGAAAACGCCCAGTTCAGGTAACTGGACACGGGCCGTGTTCACCCAACACGCCCCCGTGTCCAGGCTTCTGTTTCTCTTGTTTTAATTCTGTTACTGGCACTTGAACACGGGGCCGTGCCCGGACAACACGGGGCCGTGTTCAGTGCCCAGTAACACAAATTTTTGCTTTTTAAACACTATTTTACACATCTAATCAACCTAAAAATTTATTTTTGGGACACATTGAGGACAATGTGTAATTTAAGTGTGGGGGGGATGCTAAAACCATGAATTTTGCAAGTCCTAAATACAAGCCTTACATAAAACTCTATTGGCGCTAATCACCCCAAATTTTTTTCAATAATTTCATTTTTTTTACTTGTCTAGGTTTAACTCGGAAAATTCAAGTTCTAAAAAAGGTTATATTTTTACAAATTTACAACCGATAGCGTAGTGATAAAAAGAACCAACATAAGAAAATTATGAAAAGGCATAGCAAACTTATTTAAAATTTGATTATATATACTTGATCACATAAAAACTCATTCCCACAAAAGTGAGTTTTGAGCCTTTATTGAGCACACAATTACATATCATTTGACTAAATGCTCATTTTTCGTTTCTTGTGTGAATAGCCGCTTGGTTCTTACGACTCTAGAACTTGCCATGACAATACATTCCCGGTCCTTATCAACTTAAACCCGAGTAAGTAAATGATGGAGGCATTAGGACTAACCCTTTTTATTTCTACACCATTATTTTTCTTTTTCTTTTTCTTTTACCACCTTCCCAAAAATCCCCCTAGTTAGCCCCTTTGAGCCTAAACCTTTTCGTTTCATCACCCAAACAAAAACCCTTTTACCCACCAAAACCTTTTTCATTTTTAACCCTTTATTTTAGTAACAAGTTCGGTTCTTCGTAAAAAAAAAAAAAAAAAAAAAATTGTGTGATAATGATGAAGCAAAAAGAAAATAAACAAACAAGTTAATCAAAAATAACTTAGTTTGAATAAAAGCTTCATCAAAATAAAAAGTTGCAAAAATACGAAAACCGACACTTGTTACGCTTTTAGCCCTTTTTCTACTAACCACTAACCCAACCACCTACCTTTAACCCTAGCCTAACCCTTAACCCACAAAGTCCTCTTGATATCTACAAAGGTATAAAAGTTAAAAAGGAGGAGGATTGATTTCTTGGCAAGCCTATGGTAGGAATAAGTTCCATGCCGCTCTCGAGTGATTCACTAAAAATACACCTTCGGCCGAGTGTGAGTGATTTCCCCGTGAGGTATGTGAACTTGTATATAAATAGAATTTTAAAAAGGCATGTTATGCCCAAATAAGTAATTTCTTTTATGAAAAGTTCTAAATAAATCATTACGAATAGGAGTGTAAATAAATAAAAATAAAACCCAAAAAGATCTTGGAAATCAGTTGCTGGAATAGCAGGTATATCAGTCATTGGTGTATGTGGACCCCTTTCAATGGATTGAAACAGAGCTCGGTCATGACCATTAAGGAAATTGACCATCCTGATTTTCCATTGGGGGTATTCTTCTCTTACCAGAGTCGGAGGTTTGGACATAGAACCAATGTTAAAAGCAGTATTCCAGGATTGAAAGCTGGCCATATTTAGAGAAAAGAAGATGAGCGATTGATCGTTTGAAAATAGTTTATTCAATCTGCTCTGATACCAATTGTTGGACCCAGTTCGTCCTTAAAACAACTTCTTTTCACGTAATATGGCAAGTGATTTCAGTAGATGTGAAAAAGATGTGCGGAAATGGAAATCAGACTTTCAAGAAACAAGACCTACAGAATTATCAAGTTTATATCACTTTGAAAACAAAAGGGTTTACAAGGTGATTGTAAGATTATTATCTAGTACAAACGAATCTTGAATTCTGTGGGTGAGAAGGGCAATGGAGTTTTGATGTATGTGTGAATGCTAAGCTTCAAACTCACTTTGCTTCTCCTGGTTGAGCCTTCTATTTATAGAAGGCTGGGTGCATGAATAAACAATAGTTTATTCATGCAATAATTCCTGCGAAAAGTGCCCAATTGACATATTCATTGAATCCAACGTTCAAGTTGTCTTTTTCATCATGATATCAATTAATGTCAACTTGCTTCGGTAAGTGTGGCAGGACAGAGCCAATTTCAGACAAGTGGGGTATTTCATCAGAATTCTGATAAACCACTTCATCAGAAATTCTGATGAACAAATCATCAGAAAAATCCTGATGATCAGAATCGTCAGAAACTGATGATATTTCATCAGAAATATCATCAGATCCATCAGAAGTGACCTTTTCTGATAATCCAATTCTGCTCTTGATCAACTTGTGATTCTTTGAAGTAGATGCTATGCATTCCAGTTGTCCCATCTGATCTTCTTTTTTCTAGTTCGTGATCTTCAGGACTGTGATCTCTTCATAGATCCAGTTGATTGTGATTTTCTTCAATACTTACAAATAAAGTTTCCTAACAACGATGATTGGTGCCATGTATGCGTCCTTGTGTACCTTCTTGTCTCGTGTACGATTGTTAATCGTGGAGCATGTAGGATACAGTCTGTTGGACGCTCATTGGTCCACTGCTCTGCCACTTGTACCTTTGGTAGTTGTCTCTGGATTACCTGCGCTTCTGTCCTCCGTGCGACCATCAGAGGTATCCTGTGTAGCCGGCGCAAGGTCCGGGAAGTGAGGGTTTTCATCTAAGAAGCTAAGTGTGAAATCTGGTCTTGTGTTGGCTATGACCTCGTGCACGGCCTAGGCTAAACCTGATTAGCCAGCGCGAGGTTGGGAAAGCTACCAGATTAGATAGATAAGACTATGGTCTCGCGCGCGGCCTGATTTGTCGGCATATGTTTTTGGGACCATACCCCTTCATTACCATATCCATTAGGCTCAGTAAACATGATCATAAGCAGAAATAGATTCATTACCATATCCATTATTCCAAATTAATTTCCATGAACCATAAAACAACTCAACCCCCTTTTGTTACACATATATAGCCACCCACTCATCCACACACACCATTATTCCAAAGTAATGACTGCTGACTAATTGCAAGCATGTTTGTGTATTTGCTTACTGATTGTCGAAAAGATTTGTTGAAATCGAAGAAAAGAGTATAAAAAGATGAAATGAGACGTGTTATGTTGGAAACTGAGGTTGAAAATTTGAACTTGATAGCAGCTTTTGCATTTGTAACTGTGAATCTCTTCCCTCCAAAACCACCACCATGTCGCGTATGGCCTCCTTGAATCCCAACGCTTCTCCTTACATTCCTTATCATTTCCAGAATTCGAGTTCATTAAGAAGTAATGACTGTTGACTAATTACAAGACTGTATATGGACCGTGTAAAGTTATGTGGGTCGTATAAAACCTTTATTAATTTTGTATTCGCTCGTATACTCGATATACAAGAACTGTTTTATTTCTTGTATACGGGTCGTATAACGTTATACGACCCATATACAATTACCCAACTTTTTTTTAATTAGTATACGTGGAATTGACGAAAACGCAGTAACGTTGAGGATTTAGAACTACGAACTTTGTTTGAGTTAGTTAATATTACATCAATATGGTGATATTAGAACATTGTACACTGCATGTAAACATAGGGGCTTTGTGATGATATCTTACAAATTGGGAACCACATATTCATGTGTTGCAGTTTGGAAAGATGACCGAATAGAGATCAAAGCCAGCCTAAATCCATGAACTCCTGCGTCTTGTATTTATCAACGATGTTCTGATATCGAGAATTGTTGGAGAAAGCCCATCGTTCCTTGTAAAATTTTTCTAAGTCTGTTAAGAATTTGGGTGATGATGAAGGTTCGTTTGTGGAGAATGTTCTGGAAATTGAAGGAAAAGGACTTTGTTATGGTTTGGTAGGTTTTATTTTGAAACGTTGTGTTTTGGTATTTATATAATATCCATTATCCCCTTGGTGGTTTCTGTACCCATCCTCACGCGACATGGCGTCTAAACCCTTGAATCCCAACGCTTCTCCTTACATTACTCATCATTTCCTGAATTTGAGTTCACTAAGAAGTAATGACTGCTGACTAATTGTCGCCTTGGTAGTTGTTACCATATCCATTATTTCATTACGTTAAGCTTTATCTTATTTCATGTTCTGACAATTTGTAATGATGAACGGTTGAAACTGTACAATAATAATGATTCAACTGCTGCTATAGAGTCTTCCATGCTTGTTGATTGATGAACGGTTAAAACTGTACAATAATAATGATTTAACTGCTACTATTGTTGATTGTTGATCGTTTACCATGGAATGCACCCTTAAACTTGGAAAGATAACCGAATAGAGATCTATATACGGAATGAGATTCTTCGAAAACTAGCAAAAGGATACGGAACGAGATTCTTCGAGAACTATATCTATCCATTATCCCTTAGATTTCATTAGGGTATAGTTATAATTCCCTTAATATCGGGCCCATCGTTTATCGTGGAGTGCATCCTTAAGCTTCATAGCAGCAATATGGTGATGTTAGAGCACTGTACACTGCATGTAAACACAGGGGCTTTGTGATGATATCTTACAATTGGGAACCACATATTCGTGTGTTGTAGTTTTGAAAGATGTCCCAATAGAGATCTGAATAACCTATACAACCCATTTGTAACCCAACTAAAATCTCGTAACTATGAATCTCTTCCCACCAAAACCACCACCTTTCACGTATGGTCTCCTTGAGCCTAGATTCTTGCTTAAACGATGTTCTGATATCGATAGTGTTCGTTTGGGGAAAATGTTCTGGAAATTGAAGGAAAAGGAAGGTTGAAACTGTACAATAATAATGATTTAACTGCTGCTATTGAGTCTTCCATGCTTGTTGATTGTTGAACGGGTTGAAACTGTACAATAATAATGATTCAAATGCTACTATTGAGTCTTCCATGCTGAATCATTGTTGAACGGGTTGAAACTGGTCATTTGTCTGATTTTTTTTCCTCTTTGATGAAATAGGATTTGTTTTAAAGTAAAAAAAAAAACTAAAACCAGTTTTCCTTGATAGTTAAAAGTCGTCTTTTGTCGGTGGGCGCAAGGAAAATTGGTAGAACCCGGGTTTTGCGGTGTTGCGGTCCACCATCTTGATTGTTGGTCAAATGAGATTTGGTGTTGAACATAGACTATTTGGATCTTGTTGGTGAAAGATGAGAATGGCTAGTTCTCTCTAATGTGTGATCTGGCAGTCTATATAGTGTTCAGAACCATTATCCTACCTCATCGGAAATCCGATGAGGTAGGGTAATGTGATTGGACGGCAGAAGCCATTCGATTTGATGGTTCTAAACACTATATAAACTGCCAGATCGAAACCCTAATGTGTGATTAATTAAAAAAAAGAAATTTGATCTATACGGATCGTATAATATTATACGGCCCGTATAAAACTATCGTATACGTTGTATACGACCAAAGTTAATTTTAACATGTATACGGGCCGTATAAGGTTATACGGCACGTATAGAATAAGATAAACTGACAAAGGTTGCGCCCACAGAATTTATTAGTTTATCTTATTCTATACGGGCCGTATACACTACGTTAAAATAAGATTTTAACATATTGACACCCTAAATTAATAATATTGAAATGTCTATCATGTTTTGTACCTTTTTCCATTTTAATGTGAACTGATTGGATGTTACATTTAAATAGTGTGATTGGTGGTACTAGATATTCAATAGACTAAAAGACTTCACATGTCATGATGAAATGCGTATGAGACAAGAACTAGACAAAAACACAGTGGTTAAAAACGACAAAATGAAATCATGAAAAAGATTAGTTAAATAATTTTATGTGAAATGATTACTGCTATCATTGATAAGGCTGGCAAATCGTGTCTTAACAAGTTTAACAGGTTTCTGACGGCGCGCACAACATAAGTTTCAAACATGATTACGACTCGTTTAACTACTTTCTACCTCATGTTTATAAAACAGTTTTATGTTTTATGTACAAAGATGAATAAATAATAGATCCTAACATTGTAATTTTAATTATTTTAAAAATTAAAAAAGTCAAAGGGTGTATTTTTCAGTCAAACGGGTCTAATCGTGTCTTAACAGGTACCCAATTGTCAGCCCTAATCATTGAAGTCTTGAATGTAATGTAGATTTCAATTGTTAAAAAAGTTTGTGGCTCGCTAGAAAAAAGCTCGGCTCTAAATAGGCTCAGTGGTAAAAGAGACTAGCCCGACCAAGACCTGGGTCCTCTCGTGAGTTGCCTCGAATTATTTTATTATTATTGTGTGTATATAATTAATTATATATATATATATATATATATATATATTCGTACGCATTTATCAAATTTGAAATAATATTTTATTTAAGTTATTGAACTCCTCCTTATGTGTTTGTTACGACAACAAATTATATGCTGATATATTTTCTGCTTATGTGTGTGGAACAACAAACTATATGCTGATATATTTTTTGCTTACGTTTTTATATTTGTATTGTGTTGTTGGGTTGAGTTTATTTCAGAACTCTAAATAACTGCAGAACTTTCAGAACTCCTAATAAACAATCATTTTATATAAAAGTTTTTTTATTTAGGATCTTTTTATCATCTATTATATGTATTTCTTTGATTACATACATGTTAAAAGTAATTTACATATGTTTAATGGCCAAAAATATATATATGTGTCATAACTAAGTACATATATGTAAAAAAACTAGTTTACATATGTGTAATTATAAAATTACATATAAAAAATGATAAAATTACTCTTAACATTTATGTAATCGTAAAACACACATAATAAATGATAAAATTATCCTAAACATAAAAATATATAAATAAAAATATTGTTTATTAGGAGTTCTGCGAGTTCTGTAAATATTTATGGTTCTGAAATGATCTGGTCCTTGTGTTGTTATAATTTTGGAACTCTAAATAATGACTTGTGGTATGGGTTTTTTTCTCACTTTGACTGATGATTTGTTGATGCTGAAAGATCAGCCGATATTACTTATTAACCTGCTTCATAACGTCTTTAATTAGGTGCTTGTGCATAAAATTTCTTTATGATGAATGTTATCATCTCATATACTCTATTCAGCATGATATTTGCTCCTTTTGCGTTAGGTTTTTTGCAGCACTAATATGGCTAACACTATCAATCTAAACAGGACGTTTGATTTATATGAATAACATGAAAATCCTTCTATAAAAACCAAGGTAACCCAAAGGAAGAAAAAAAAAACTTTGAAATGCATATTTTGCACTTTTGAATAAAATATGTTTGCAATTTTTAGCCCTTGACTAAAGTAAGTTGTCTTTTTGGGATGTCTTGAAGTAGATTGAGCTAATTCGAATTCCGAATCAAGCTTAGCCGACTCGTTTATTTTATCTTGCCGAACTTGAGCTCAAGATTTTAGCTTGATTTGAAATTCAAACCGAGTCTAGCTAGCTCAATTTTAATTTAGAGGTTGAGCTAGCTTTGGCTTGGCTAAGCATAGCCCTTAAAGCTTTGCTTTACAAAATGATTAGTTTTATTGGAATAACTCGTTGTTCGCTTTTAAATAGTTTTGCATTTTTCAAGATGTAAACTTCATATAGTAAGAACAGAGAAGGATTTTCTTTTACATAGCAAAAATATATTATATGTAGACAAAAACTTGAAACTTTTACATAGCAAAAATACATTATATGTAGACAAAAACTTGAAATATTAGATAAACACATTTATCATGCTTATGATGTAGAGGTTTCATCAACCTGCTTCCCTCTAAAAAGAACAATAGTCACAAAATATAGTACTGAACATGTGATGATGTTAAGTACTGTACTATAAAGTAGTTCTGTGTCATGCACTCGTTTAATTATGTTTATACATATTTCTATATTTGTAGTATATTGTAGGACCTTCATATTTAAACACCCAAACCTTATTTCGACATCTTTAAAGCGTCCCGCTTTGACCAAACCGGGGCGTTTAGGCTTGCTTTCCAAACAAAAGGTGATGTGATGGTGTACGATGTCTCTGTTCTGTACCTTGAAGCGCCCCGTTTTAACCAAAGCGGTGCGTTTAGGGTTCTTTCTGCAGACAAATGGTGATGAGACTTAATGCGAAGTTATATTATGTACGATGTTGCAGAAAGTGTCACGTTTGAACCCTAAGTGTCGCGCTTTGGTCAAAGCGCGGCGCTTCGACCCCCATTTCAGCTGCATTTAAAGAGGCAGGCCATGCATTCTGTTTCGTATTCAAAAAAAATTTCATCCATTTCAAAAAATTGAGGTTGAGGTTCTGAAAAAACAACAACCGCTTAACCTTCACCCCGATTTCCCAAATATCACGTTGAGTCCTAAGTCGGATATAGCTATCGGGAACTATGTATCTCAAATTCCAAAAGTGTTTAACCCATACATCTCGAAGATAAAGGATGTTAAACCAGATGGTCACTGTGGGTTTCGTCGGTAGCTGCAGGGTTAGGACAGAAACAAACAAAGTATATGTCTATCCGGCGACATCTTTTGTTGGAGATGCATCAAAACGAGGGTATTTAGAGGCAAGTCTTCCATCCTGAAAATGTAGGACATTACGATGAGCTGTACAACAGGATAAGTTTTGAGGGAGTGGGTATGTAACAACCCGAAAATGGGTTTAGTAATTTAACCCCGTTAATAATAATGAACGGGTAAAATACCGTTAGTGGTAAAATTGACCCGGTGAATATTAGGATTTAAATTAATAATCCTATATTAAGCAAAAAGAAGAACAAACGCTTTGAGAAAACAAAGTTTATAAGAAGCCCGAGTTAACGGAACTTAAAAATAAAACGGGTTTTGACTTCCCCGAAACCGCTAAGTAACTAGGAATATCAACCTAGTTAGTTAAGTGTGGTTAAAACAATAATGGAAACATGAATTAGTTAAACCTTTTATAAAACTTGAAACCTTGAGGGACTAAAAGGGTAAAACATGAAAGATGTTTTAATTAAACAAATCAAAAACCAAAACACACACATAAGTGTGTGTTTGGTCGACGTTTTCCACAGAGCATGAGAGGGTTCCTCCTTTCAAACCCTAAACTCATCAAATTGCTCAAAACCAAAGAGGAAATCAATCTAAGAATTACGGCTTCAACTAAATTCGTGATCACCTAAGCTAGGAGATCGCAAAGTATGTCAAATTTTGTAATTTGGTGATGTTTTGAAATTATGATAAACTCTCATAATCAAAATTCTAGAGTGAATGTTAAATGTATGAGTGATATTGACATGAGTACAAGTCTAGGAACGAACCCTAGATGTAAATTTGTTAAATTATTGCCATGAATTAATGATTTGGTTAGCTAATCATGTATGTGCTAAGTGGGTTTTATGACAATATGATGAACACAAGAATTTGTAAGCTAGATTGTGAAAAATTGATGTTATGATGCAAAATTGATATTGCTCATGAGTGCTAAACATAGGGGTTTGATTTAATAATTGAAACTTGGTTAAAAATATGAGCCAAGAACTAAATAGAAGAGGTATAGAGATTATGCCCGCTAGGTGTTTGTTTAAATGCCTACACGAATATTGATATGAATAAAATCATGAAAGAAACGCGTAATTGCCTAATTTGATTAGTTATGGGTGATATGTGATAATACGGATTCCAATCGTGATGTTGATTTAAGTTAATTACACATATCATATGATTAAAGGTAGTTAACTTTTGGAAAGTTAAACTAACCAATGACGAAATCGAATAGGAATTTCGACATAGAATTCGTAAGATGCAATAGTCGTAAGTGATAATGACTAATCTAACCGTCTTACGAATTATGATGATAGTTTGACGCTTGACAAGCTAAGTGGAGGCTTGGAAAAGAAGCGGGTCAAACGGATCGAGTACGCGGAAAAAGAGCATAACCGGAAGCAAGGTAAGTAAAACTTACACCTTTTTGTGGAATGCGTGTTTATTCTATAAGTTATAAATATGATGATGATAACATTCGAAATATGGATTCCTATGCGAAATGATACTGGTCGGAACTAATATAAATGACAAAATCCATGTTTAATGGTAAAAGAGGCGAAGTGGTAATTTGGTCATGAAGTGACATATATATAAAATGCGTTTTCGAATGGTTACTCTATAAGTAAGCCTAAACGGATAAAAAGGGTTGCAACGGTGATTTAATCGCTTATAAATGGATAAAAGTCGAAGCTTTAAACGACACCATGTGCCGTAAGCTATGTTGGGTTAAACATGTAAGAAACGGTTCAAATGGTGAAGTTGATACCATATGACAAATAAAGACTAATAAGTGCTTATCGAGTCTTATGCTCACAGGATTAAATGGTCTATGAATTAGCATATTATGGAGGAGAGGTATTAAAACGGGTCAATATGTTGACCCGAGCCAGGTACGCATAAATAAGTTTGTAGTTAAAAGTGCGATTTTGGTCAAATAATTAGTGAAAGTCATTTGTCATAAAATGAGGGACTAAAATTGACCAAAAAGCCCTTGATGGGTAAACCGGGAAAACGACCCTTAGAGGTTGTTTAAGAACATGTAACATGATCATGTAAGTGGTAAATAAGCATAAAAGGTCTAGGCATAAGTTTTTTTTGGGTCAAATGTATCAAAACGGTCTCCGTCGTAAATTGACAATCCGAAATGGTACAAACTGGAATAAGAAATCTATATTATTAAATCACCACAATTATAATTGAGGTGGCAGATAATTGTTGTTTTAATACAGAGTTGAATGTATGTAAAGAAAAGGAAAGATTTAAACTTAAAGGTTTAAATCCTCTAAACGGGTCAAAATAAATTAGGTGGTAAAATGTAGGTTTTAGTGTAAGAAAGTTACAAAATAAACCGGTGAATATAGATGCGTGTGTGAACCATGTAATGGGAGCGAAAACGCTAATGTTGGCAAGCCCGGGGATGGGTAAAAGGGGATTAGGAACAATCATTGTTGATAAACATGTAATATGTAGATAAATGAAACGGGTCGAATAATGGCATTAAGGATTTATAAGAAGTATGCTTATAATTCAGCTTTTGATGTGAATCAAGATGATAAACGGATCCGTAATTAAATTACGGACGCATAGAAACAAGAATTACACAAAACGGATGTCTAGATCAAAAGCTATGCTAATTTGAAGTTGGAAATTAGTTAAAAACATAGTTGGGCATAGAATTACAATTCACGCGGTGCAGCTATCTAGCTTGCTTTTGAAGTAATCTGTTTATTTGCATGGGAAGATTCTTGAAATTTAAAAAGGAAAAATCTGACAGGTTGGTGCAAGTTGGTGGCGAAAGCGACGGTTGAGTTGACCGCTGACACAGTGACGATCATGTTGTCACTGTGTCAGGCGCGTTGTTTCGTCTGTTGTCAAGATAGTGAGGCTGGTGCGTGCGTGGTAGCCGTCACTCCGGGTTATAGCCTAACGTGTCAATTTGTGGTTGGACACGCGTTGCGGTTGTTTCAGCACAGTTACTCATCGCGTTAAACGGAATGGGTATAAAAAAGCGAAGTGGAAAGGGCAAAAGTTACTTTTACTTCAAATTTCTTCTCTTTCTCTCTTCAAATCTTCAAATCTTCAATATTTCTCTGCAGATCTTCAAATCTTCAAGAACTCTCTGCAGATCTTCAACCTTTTTCTTAAAGTTTCTACAAATTTACTTCGAACCTTCTTCAAGTTCTTCCTGAATTAACTTTTAACATGTCGAACACAGATGATGTAGTAGTGGTTGAAGAATCCAGTGGTGGTGTGCCACTGTTGAAATGGGAAGAAGGATTGTTTGAACAGGTGGTCTGGGGCCACCAGTTTGCCCGATGAAAAGGATGCCCGGTACCTTGCTCAAGGGCAGACTTCCACTGATGCAACACCGGGGTACATCACCTTTTTTCCGACTTCTTTGGGGAACGTAACTTCCGTTTTCCGGCCACCCACTTCTTTGGTTATATCTTGCAGTATTATGGTTTCTATACTTCCCAATTGAGCCCCATGGGCATGGTTCGCATTCGGCATTTTGAGTTTGTTTGCCGATCACAAGAAGAAGAGCCCACTGTTGATAGATTTAGGGCGTTTTACCAGTTGCAAAGCAATTTGGGTTTCCTCTCCTTCGATGTCCATTCTAGCAAGTAGACACTGATAATTCTGCCTAAGAGTTATCACGATTGGAAAGGCAAGTTCTTTTTCATTCGCGCGGAGGTGATTCCGATGATCATGCAGTTTCGCGATTCGGCGCTGATTCCAAAAGAAGATATAAAGATCCCGCGCGGCGGGCTTGGTATGAAAAGTTGCTGGCGCTGCCGAACCAAGCGTTTGGTGAGCAAGTGCTTGTTACGGCGGGGATGAGTGATCGGCGGTCGAAGGATAGCACGAATGTACCTATTCTCCTACTAGAGGGCGAAGGTAAACTCCTTTGTTTTATTACTCCTTCCTTTTTAAGAAGTTTGTGAAGATGATCTCCCCTGATGTTAACTTCTTGTGTTAATGAAGAGGTAGCGCTTTCCCGCCGCGCGTTCCCGGCTCACGTTGGTGTGATGGGCGTGAGGCCATTGCGCGATGGTAAAGAGTATTTGTAAGAACAGATTTGTCCAAACTTCATTGTATGCAAGGGCTGAATCGTTTGCTTCCCCACCTTTTGCGACCGAAGGTGCGCACATTTCGAACCTTAGGCCATGTAGGGATATAACTCCTGCTGGAAAAGAAGTTGTATTTTTTCCAGTGAGGAGTCTGTAGCCTCCTCGGAACATGCGTTAGAATCTCCCCCTGATGTGTTTGCAGGTGTCCTGCGCAATCTTGGGGTTGACCATGAAGAGAAGAAGCTAAAAAGAGTTAGAAAGAAAAGGTGTTGACTATTGCTGAAGGGGCGGGCCACAAGAAACCAGAGGTGACCGACGTAGCTTCTGATGCTATATCACGCAAAGGTATGGCTCGCATTCAATAACGTAGCCTAGATGACTCGTGTACGTAGCTGAGTCCTTAGAAGAATTATATTCTATAGGTGGAAATCCTCAAGGTAATGTGGCGACCGGCGCGCGGAGTTCTGGGAGCGCATGTTCAAAAGACCAACCCTCCGGCGCGACCCCCACATCAATCCCTGTCGAGGAAACAGAGGCTGATCCTATCCCTGAGCTAACCAGGAAGAATGCTTTGAAAAGGCCACGCGAGGACGCAAAACCTGACCCTGCCCCTGGAGCTAAGAAGGTTGCAACTGGCAAGCCTGCGATTGGGAAGAAAAGGAGCGTCAAGACGTTGTATACTCACGTTTCGTCAGGTATGTGTTTCATAGTTACCTCAACATATCACTTTCTTTGATTATGTGTTGAGATAATGTTTATGTTGCAAAGAAAACAACCGTGCGGCCTAAGATAACCATCATACATCCAAAATCTGTGTCTACGGTTGTTGGTGATAAAACTCCTGGGGTCAAGAAACCCGTTGAGAAGACGGTGGATGTTGCGAAGGATGTTGAAAAGGCTATGGAGGCTGAGAAGGCGTTTGAGAAACCTGTTGAGAAGACTCCATGTCACACCCCCAAAATACCACATGCGGAAACCCCCGCGAGGCATGTGACGTACCAGGATCCAAGCCACCAATCACATTGAACTCATAAATATAATTAAATAAAACTTTCATTCATTAACGTAAAGTATCACAAACGTTACATATCATTCATTGAATACAGCGGAAGCATAACTCATTTGTTAAGTGATTCGTAAACCATGTGTACATAAACCATTAAGCTTGTATTGAGATTCCACGTATCTCGACCCATGACCACTCCAGCATCCCAGACAGCAAGTTCCAAATGATATCAACCTATAGACCTGCAAGCATGCAGACAAATGTGTCAGACGACGCTGGTGAGTTCAAAGTTTTGTTAACACGTTTCAGTTACCAGATATGAGTATAAGACAGTTCAATGATTTGATTTGATGTTGTTATTAACTCGATTTCCGTATGTGGCTACTAGATGTGTTTGCCCAAACCCCAATGCCTCTATCAAAGCATTGGTCAAGTGGTCAAGGTAAATAGTTCACGCCCGTCCATTCCGGCCCGATGTGAGGGTGCCAAACCTAATAGCGCGATCAACTAGATACCTTGTTGCCTTCCCGGCAACAATCGGTAGATGTAAGGGGTCTTATATGATAGAAACTGAGTAATAACAAACATCCCATTAACCTGACATTCTTCCCTGAAAACGTTACCCAATATCCCTTCCCGGGATGCATGCTTGGAAAAGAGCAGTGAACTCACCTTAGATTTGCTCGGTATGTTACGTTACATTACCCGTTCCAAGTTGACCAACCATACCCTAGTGTGGTTACCAATAACAGTCAGTTTGTATGCACATAAATCACGTATTCCACATTCAAATTACCCAAGTAGCGTCCACATAACACACATAGCGTACGAGTCATAACAGTTTATCATGCAACGTAATAGTCAATTATCATCGCGAGATTCCATAGCAGTTATTCGGTTCCCATACAAGTTTACACTACAATCCACGTTTCAATACACACCAAGCAGGCTATCATTATTCATCATAAAAGTGCGCGACTATTATCATGCGGCCCTTTTAGAGTGTGTGTGTGGTCCAAACAATTAACACTAAAGTAACAAGCAGCCCAAACATGTAATCGGTATATAATTGTGTGTGTGCAGTTCAGTATATCCATCAGTCCAACAAGGAGTGTGTGGTTTAGTTGTTTATCTGATCCAAAATGTGAGAGTGTGGCCCAATTAAATCATCAGCCCAATCATGATCTTTTGAATTAACAGAATAGGACAGCATCAATTCATGCACATATAGGTGTGCCACTTGTTCCTTGTGTAGTAACTTATGTTACTAAAATTGTACATTCTTTATCATGTTTTTCAAACAACCAATTCACAAAACATGATCTGACAGATAGGACAAAATCCACTTTTCATCCTACAAATTTCAAATCAACAATGTCCAATTTGTACCTTGTGCATGTTTGGTTGTACGTTACCATCAAAACACATTCTTAGGAAAATATGAATGGCAATCGCCAAATAGACAACCATCATCATTACTGTCATGCAAAATAACTAATTGGTGTTTTATTCTTTATTTATTAATCATTCTAGTGTGCATAAACCGGTTGTAATATAAGCATATCTAGTTGTACCCTCATGAAAACACAGCAACCAATTCGAACATCAGGCATACAGATTCATCACCGTAAACATTTATTCCAAATTACTCACATTTCATTCGAAAATCTAGAAACCCACATCCGGCCTTCATTTAACATTTTAGCATGCAAATAATTTTAAAAGGTGGTGTATTTCCATCACATAATGGCGCAACCAGTTAAGTTTCGGACCTTTAATCTTCAAAGCGAATCGCAGAATCATCATCATCATTTATTAAAAAAATAATCATTATCATTTAGAACTAAATCATCATAAAACAGAATCATAATAAATCTTTCAAGAAATCATTATCTTTTCGATTAACATAACAGATATCATTATCATCATATAAAGCAAGCTAACAAGATTTATCATAATCATCATTCATCACGTAAACATGAAGTCACGCAAGCGATTCCTACTCCTTTGTTCTAAACAGTTTTCATCATTATTCAAACAGTTTCGAGAAGATGGTTTGACAGCCGAGTTTAAAACACGCGAAATCTAACCTGGATTCCGAAGTCGGATTAGTGTGCGTGCTGAATAAATGAAGCTGAAACGGGGTTCCAGGTTGCGGAGGTGCGAGCTGCCGACTAATCTGCCGGAGTAGGACGATGTCGGAGAGAACGGAGAGGGATGCGGTTGTCGGAAACTTGATCGGAAAGAAGAGAGCATGAACGGAGGTGTTGCGGGTTTTGGATTGAAGGAGAAAGGATTAAGGTGAGAGAGACAGAGAGAGAGCTTCGATTGATGGGATTGTCGTCGCCCACGAGGAGGAGAATCAAAGGAGTTAGGGTTTACAACACAAGGTGTGAGAGGTAGCGTGCATATACATACCGCATGCATAAGGGATAACAAGGTTGGGCCTGGTTTGGGCTGCACGACTTGGACCGAGAGCTAAGGGAGTTTTGAGTGCCATATAGCATGTTTGGGCCAAGTGCTTGGGCCGGCTAAGCGTTTGGCCTTTACATAAAATCCATAAAACCCATAAACGTGCAACCCGACCCATGAGCTTAAAGCATCACTCACTAGTAACGACTAATAAGTTCTAAATCCACTAGTAACGATAACCTTTTAAGGCATAAAGAACATATCGATATAAAATAAAAAGATCGTGGAAATCAAATAACACTAACCTTGAGAACTCGGGTTGTCACACTCCATGTCACACCCCTTTCTAAGGCGGAAGCACGAGGTGTGATCCTAAAAGGTTCTCATTGCATACGAATGGTAAACATACTACATGATTATAAAATAAACTCCACTTGCCATTCATAGTTTAACAACCCAAAATAAAGGTTAAGTTAAAAGTTTACATCACACATAAGATAATTGTTTGAAAAGTTTACAACTTTTCTTCATGTCACACCCCGACCACGATAAAACAACAAATCGTGCCGGAAACGTCGGGGAGTGTTGTAACAGAATCATTGTTTCATAACACATGGATTGAAGTTTTGTTTTATTAAATTAAATGTATTACATAACATTGAAATTAGAATCAAAACATGAACAAATAGACTTTCATTGTTATGAAGTCACTAAGGCCTCGTCCGTTCCTACGTGAGCATGCATCAATATCATCATCAAATATCACCAATTATGGTACCTAAAACACATGTGAAAATACGTCAGCATAAAAATGCCGGCGAGTACATAGGTTTTAGATGAGTGTCGGATTCATGGCTAGTTTACATGTTGCAATACCTAATTAAAAACCTTGTTTTGAAAAGTATAGTATTGCGACATAATTAACCAACTCAAATCAAGTTGGTTATACTTTATAAAATCTCATAGCCATGATTCTTAACCCAAAACATTTATTTTATTAAATCAAATTGTAAAACATCTCGTAAAAACTCGTTAAAAAAACTCGTATGGTTTATATTATTAGAAAAACCTTGTAATATAATGATAACCTTCGCCCAAGTGATCTAGATAACGCAACGATATATAATGTGTTATAAGCACTTATATATAGGAAGTACCAACGGCGTATCCACCATGCTTATAACACATCACACCCGCTCCGTTACCTAATCACTTCCCTAACCCAACGGTTCAAATGGTTACATAAATCAAACAGTTACAAACGGTTACATAAATCAAACGATTACAAACGGTTACATAAATCAAACGGTTACAAACAGATCACATAAATCAAACAGTTACAAACGGTCACATAATCAAACAGTTATAAACGGTCACATAATCAAACAGTTACAAACGGTCACATAATCAAACGGTAACAAACGGATCACATAAATCAAACGGTTACAAACGGTTCAAAACGTAAAACAATGCGCTAGCATGTTAAGTGAACATACATAGCAAAACATAATGAAATCATGTACTATAAGCGTACTAATGAACATAGCAAGTATATAATATAAAATCATGAAAAAACATGAAAGTAACAAGTAGGCACATGTGTTCCACCCCAAAACAGTTTAAAACGGTAAAAGTGTCACACCCTGGCTTTTGCGGAAGCGTGGGTTTATTTGGTGTGACTTCTTAATACCACAGCAACAATCACAACAATGCTATATGATAAAAATACGAGATGTTCATCCATTAAAAATAGTGAGAAAATACCACAATATCATTGTTTAGAAACATCGACATTTGAAATAAGTTACAAATCCAAAAATTATTTAAAACATTTTCATAGGACACCAAAAGACTTTAAATAAGACGAGGTTTAGAGATATGTAACCCGTCCAGGAATAGGTTACTGATGTATGTAAAATGCAACATATAAATTACATCAAATGAGGCATAAAACTAACTCTTTTTAAGTACTAATATTGGAAAAGAGTGTTTTTGTTTTCCTTTTGTATTTTCAGGATTAAATGAGCTCAAAAACGCAAAAGAAGCAAAAAGACAGCTAAATCCAACATAAATACAAGAAAAGGAATATTAGTGGACTGCCCGACCCCTCAACGGCACCTTCCAAAGCAAAGTAGAGAAATCAGAAGACTGAACACGCCCCGTGCTCAGCCAGCACGGGGCCGTGCCCAAGAAGCAGCAGAAAAGACAAACCTATAGAAGCTTCTATTGCCCACCACGGGCCGTGCTCAGCGGACACGGGGGCGTGTCGAAAGTACAGCAGGCGCATTTATTGTAATTGCGAATTACAATTAATGAGGAGAGAGATTGTCAGACGGACACGGGGCCGTGCCCAGCTCTCTGTTCAGCCTATAAATAGGAGTGCTTGGATTCATTTCATCTCATCCCTTGGCACACCACCTCTCTCACACTTCATCCACCACCCACCACCATCACAACACCATCATCCACCACCATCATCCATTGTCCATCGTAGAGTGTGTGAGTCGTCTCGGGATCCAAGATTGATCGTAAGAGTTCTTGACAATCAAGGCCATGTTTGCCTAAGTCTCTTACATCACTTGGTGAAGACAAAGTGTCTAGTATAATACTTTTTATTTCTAATCTTTTGCACTTTTTATTTGGTTTTGTATTAATGACTTTAATAACTAGTTACTTATGTTGAAGGTGATCTTTCCTTATCGTTTGTCTGTGGTGTCTTGGCATTATTTTACTGTCTATATAAAATAAAGGATTTTCACCATTCATATCTCCACGGTCTATATGGAGATATGTTGGCTACCTGGTCGGGGGTTAAGGGAACGGTTTGGTAAAGGTCTTGCCATTGTTCAGCGTTTAGAGGTCCTGCAATGGACCTGGGTCAAATTTAGTAGGACCTCCTTCAATACTTCACGGTATTGGATGGCGGGGGTCCAAACTCTTTGATCCCCTCATAAGTTAACTACTATTAATACTATAACCCGGCTATTTAGGACTGTATCCCTGCTGACTCAGACTACTTAGCCGAGGGTAACGTCACCGCCAAAAGCGGGGCCTACCACAATACTGCATTAATAACTTAATTCATTATCTTCCAATAATCCACCCTTTTAGGATTGTATCCCTGCTGACTCAAACTACTGGGGTGAGGGTAACGTCACCTTCAAAAGAGGGGCCTACTACAATAACTAAGATAATCTCTTAATTATGTGCAAAAGTGCGGAAATAATCAAAGGTTATACTAGATACGAGTCGGAACCAAGTGATTCATCTTGTCTATCTGTTTTTCTTTTATTTTTATTTTCAGCATTTTAGTTAGTTTTTAATTTTCTTAGTTTAAAACATTTTTTCTAAACTTTTATTTTGGTTAGACGTTGAGGATAAACCGGTACTAAAAGCTCGTGTGTCCTTGGACGACCTCGGTATCTTACCAACGCTATACTACACTCAACGATGGGTGCACTTGCCCATATGTGTGTTTAGTGTTAGTGAAATATCGTGTTTTATAAATTTAAAACTTGGCTAAAATAAGTGTTAAAAAGGGCTTAAAATATACACCTAAAATAAGTAACACTTCGCACGCATCAAGTTTTTGGCGCCGTTGCCGGGGACACAAGGATTTTAAGAAAGTTAGGAATCAACGGCCTAATCATTTTTTATTTATTTTTTTATTTTTATTTTTATTTTTTTAGGTTTTTTTCTTAATTTTTCAGCTTCTGCAGAGCTCAGCACGGGCCGTGCCCAGCATCATCACTGGCTGTTTTTATTTTCTGAGTTACAGAGAGCTGAACACGGGGCCGTGTCGGTGCAACACGGGGTCGTGTCCAACTCCCAGTAACTGGGAATCCAGAAAACAATTACTGTATCTCTGACCACGGGCCGTGTTCACTGAGCACGGGGCCGTGGTGAACTTTCTGACCAACGTTCTTTTCTGTTTTTATTACAGGACATGGAACCCAGGTGCCACATTTGACCCTCCTACGTAGTGCATGAGCTCCAGTTCTAGTAGAGACATAAAAGAACCCTTAGAAGAACCCGAACGCTTTCTTAGAAAAAGACTTAAAGCTAAAAATCAAGAGAAAGCTTCGGGGGACCCAATTCCAATGGCGGACCAACGTACCCTCATGGATTACCTACGGCCTACCGTAGGCAATCTCGGCGCCGCTATCAATGCACCAAATGTCGAGGCCAACAACTTCGAACTTCGGCCGCATTTGATACAAATGCTCCAAAACTCCGCAACCTTCCACGGGCTTGCGGACGAGGATCCCCATCTACATATTACTAACTTCTTAGAAATATGTGATACCTTTCGGATCAATGGAGCATCAAATGACGCCATCCGCCTTCGAATGTTTCCTTTTTCACTAAAAGACCGAGCTAAGGCTTGGCTTAACACCCTCCCAGTTGGATCGGTAAACACCTGGGATGAACTAGCCCAAAAGTTTTTGTATAAGTATTTCCCTCCTGCTAAAACGGCTAAATTAATGACTGAAATTAATACATACTCACAAGAGGATGGGGAATCCTTATATGAAACTTGGGAAAGGTTCAAGGAGCTTCTAAGAAAGTGTCCTCACCACGGTCTAGCGGTATGGCAACAAGTATCCACTTTCTACAATGGATTGTTGCCACACACAAGACAAACACTTGATTCAAGCTCCGGGGGACTTTTAGGTAATCGTCGTCCAAATGAAATATATAACCAAATTGAGGAAATTGCCCAAACCAATTTTCAATGGCACACTCCCCGAGGTAATAAATCCATTGCCCCGGGCGCCCATAAGGATGATGAAAGCACCTCTTTACAAGCCCAAATCGAGGCCCTCTCTTCAAAAAATCAAAAAGCTAGAAATGACAAAAACGGCCTCGGTTATGGCTTGTGAAGGGTGTGGTGGGTCACATGAAAATTGGAGTTGTATGAAAGAATTAGATGAACAAACTGAAACGGTAAACTACATGGATAATAGACCTAGGCCGTCGGGTCCTCCAACGGGTACCTACAACCAAGGATGGCGTAACCACCCAAATCTTGGTTGGAGAGATCCCGGCAATAGTAGTAACCAACAAAACCAACGAACTAATTTTCAACAACCGCAAAATTTTTCTCAACAACAAGGTGGAAGAGAAAGGCTTGAAGATACTGTATCTCGCCTCATCTCTGACACTGAAAAGAAAAACTCGGATCGATTTCAACAATTGGAATCGAATTTCAGAAATCAACAAGCTAGCATTCAAAACGTTGAAAAACAATTAAATCAACTAGCTCAAAATTTCTCCGAGAGACCACAAGGCGCGTTACCTAGTAATACCGAAACGAACCCGAAGGCACAAGTACATCTCATCACATTAAGAAGTCGAACCGTGGGACCCGAGGATGCTCCATTACCGCCAACTGAAAGAAGCCATTCTGGCCAGCCTATGACTCCTCCTGCGCCAGAAAAAGCTTCTACAACAAATCAAGAGGCCACCAAGACTCCTCAAATTCCATACCCCGGTAGGTTAAATCGTCAAAAAACTGATGAGCAATTCGCGAAGTTCGAAAGTTTACTAAAACAATTGCATGTTAATATTCCTTTTATTGAGGTCCTAACCCAAATGCCTAAATATGCAAAATTCATGAGGGATTTCCTCACTCACAAAAGGAAAATTGAATCATTGCAATTAGTTAACTTAGGCGAAGAATGCTCAGCTCTAGTACTCAACAAACTTCCACAAAAGAAAATCGACCCCGGGAGCTTCACAATCCCTTGTTCGATTGGAAAGTCCCCCGTCAGAAATGCTTTAGCCGATCTTGGGGCTAGCATTAACCTCATGCCCACATCAATGTTCAAGCGACTCGGCCTAGGAACAACAAGCCCTACAAAGATGAGCATACAACTCGCCGACAGGTCCGTCAAATTCCCACAAGGTGTCGCCGAAAATCTGCTCGTTAAGGTTGACAAATTCGTCTTTCCAACCGACTTTGTCATCCTAGACATGGAGGAAGACACCGATGTCCCTCTCATCCTCGGGAGGCCATTTCTAGCCACCGCCCAAGCGTTGGTAGATATGAATGACGGAACTCTTACATTGAAGTTTGGGGATGAGGAAGTGAAATTTGAATGTGGAAAGCGAGTAGAGGAAGAAGATCCGGTCAACTACATGAAGGTCATAGACTCAAGCTTGGATGACGCTCTCCGACGGTGTAACATGGGATGCAACACATCCCACTTGGGTAACATATGACCAGGCTTTGGGTCTAGCCAAGGACCCTTATAAACGTGGCGCACCATGGAGGCATTCCACGGAACTATCCTTAGTTTTATTTAGATTAATTTTTATGTTTTTAGTTAGTTTAACTTTCATGAATAAAACACACCCATGGTGGTAAAGGATGAAAAGGGGAACGAGAAAAATGAACCCATGCACAAGAACAAGGCAACCCGACAATTTCAGAAGGTTCAACACGGGCCGTGCCCAACCAACACGGCCCCGTGCTGAGCACCCTGCAGAAAACGCCCAGTTCAGGTAACTGGACACGGGCCGTGTTCACCCAACACGCCCCCGTGTCCAGGCTTCTGTTTCTCTTGTTTTAATTCTGTTACTGGCACTTGAACACGGGGCCGTGCCCGGACAACACGGGGCCGTGTTCAGTGCCCAGTAACACAAATTTTTGCTTTTTAAACACTATTTTACACATCTAATCAACCTAAAAATTTATTTTTGGGACACATTGAGGACAATGTGTAATTTAAGTGTGGGGGGGATGCTAAAACCATGAATTTTGCAAGTCCTAAATACAAGCCTTACATAAAACTCTATTGGCGCTAATCACCCCAAATTTTTTTCAATAATTTCATTTTTTTTACTTGTCTAGGTTTAACTCGGAAAATTCAAGTTCTAAAAAAGGTTATATTTTTACAAATTTACAACCGATAGCGTAGTGATAAAAAGAACCAACATAAGAAAATTATGAAAAGGCATAGCAAACTTATTTAAAATTTGATTATATATACTTGATCACATAAAAACTCATTCCCACAAAAGTGAGTTTTGAGCCTTTATTGAGCACACAATTACATATCATTTGACTAAATGCTCATTTTTCGTTTCTTGTGTGAATAGCCGCTTGGTTCTTACGACTCTAGAACTTGCCATGACAATACATTCCCGGTCCTTATCAACTTAAACCCGAGTAAGTAAATGATGGAGGCATTAGGACTAACCCTTTTTATTTCTACACCATTATTTTTCTTTTTCTTTTACCACCTTCCCAAAAATCCCCCTAGTTAGCCCCTTTGAGCCTAAACCTTTTCGTTTCATCACCCAAACAAAAACCCTTTTACCCACCAAAACCTTTTTCATTTTTAACCCTTTATTTTAGTAACAAGTTCGGTTCTTCGTAAAAAAAAAAAAAAAAAAATTTGTGTGATAATGATGAAGCAAAAAGAAAATAAACAAACAAGTTAATCAAAAATAACTTAGTTTGAATAAAAGCTTCATCAAAATAAAAAGTTGCAAAAATACGAAAACCGACACTTGTTACGCTTTTAGCCCTTTTTCTACTAACCACTAACCCAACCACCTACCTTTAACCCTAGCCTAACCCTTAACCCACAAAGTCCTCTTGATATCTACAAAGGTATAAAAGTTAAAAAGGAGGAGGATTGATTTCTTGGCAAGCCTATGGTAGGAATAAGTTCCATGCCGCTCTCGAGTGATTCACTAAAAATACACCTTCGGCCGAGTGTGAGTGATTTCCCCGTGAGGTATGTGAACTTGTATATAAATAGAATTTTAAAAAGGCATGTTATGCCCAAATAAGTAATTTCTTTTATGAAAAGTTCTAAATAAATCATTACGAATAGGAGTGTAAATAAATAAAAATAAAACCCAAAAAGATCTTGGAAATCCCGACACTCTACGACAAGCCCAAAACCTTCTCTTCTACCTATTCCATTTGGGAGTGTAAGCCATATATTAAAGAGTTTTGCTTGAGGACAAGCAAAAGTTCAAGTGTGGGGGTATTTGATGTATGTAAAATGCAACATATAAATTACATCAAATGAGGCATAAAACTAACCCTTTTTAAGTACTAATATTGGAAAAAGAGTGTTTTTGTCTTTCTTTTGTATTTTCAGGATTAAATGAGCTCAAAAACACAAAAGAAGCAAAAAGACAGCTAAATCTAACATAAATACAAGAAAAGGAATATTAGTGGACTGCCCGACCCCTCAACGGCACCTTCCAAAGCAAAGTAGAGAAATCAGAAGACTGAACACGCCCCGTGCTCAGCCAGCACGGGGCCGTGCCCAAGAAGCAGCAGAAAAGACAAACCTATAGAAGCTTCTATTGCCCACCACGGGCCGTGCTCAGCGGACACGGGGGCGTGTCGAAAGTACAGCAGGCGCATTTATTGTAATTGCGAATTACAATTAATGAGGAGAGAGATTGTCAGACGGACACGGGGCCGTGCCCAGCGGACACGGGGCCGTGCCCAGCTCTCTGTTCAGCCTATAAATAGGAGTGCTTGGATTCATTTCATCTCATCCCTTGGCACACCACCTCTCTCACACTTCATCCACCACCCACCACCATCACAACACCATCATCCACCACCATCATCCATTGTCCATCGTAGAGTGTGTGAGTCGTCTCGGGATCCAAGATTGATCGTAAGAGTTCTTGACAATCAAGGCCATGTTTGCCTAAGTCTCTTACATCACTTGGTGAAGACAAAGTGTCTAGTATAATACTTTTTATTTCTAATCTTTTGCACTTTTTATTTGGTTTTGTATTAATGACTTTAATAACTAGTTACTTATGTTGAAGGTGATCTTTCCTTATCGTTTGTCCGTGGTGTCTTGGCATTATTTTACTGTCTATATAAAATAAAGGATTTTCACCATTCATATCTCCACGGTCTATATGGAGATATGTTGGCTACCTGGTCGGGGGTTAAGGGAACGGTTTGGTAAAGGTCTTGCCATTGTTCAGCGTTTAGAGGTCCTGCAATGGACCTGGGTCAAATTTAGTAGGACCTCCTTCAATACTTCACGGTATTGGATGGCGGGGGTCCAAACTCTTTGATCCCCTCATAAGTTAACTACTATTAATACTATAACCCGGCTATTTAGGACTGTATCCCTGCTGACTCAGACTACTTAGCCGAGGGTAACGTCACCGCCAAAAGCGGGGCCTACCACAATACTGCATTAATAACTTAATTCATTATCTTCCAATAATCCACCCTTTTAGGATTGTATCCCTGCTGACTCAAACTACTGGGGTGAGGGTAACGTCACCTTCAAAAGAGGGGCCTACTACAATAACTAAGATAATCTCTTAATTATGTGCAAAAGTGCGGAAATAATCAAAGGTTATACTAGATACGAGTCGGAACCAAGTGATTCATCTTGTCTATCTGTTTTTCTTTTATTTTTATTTTCAGCATTTTAGTTAGTTTTTAATTTTCTTAGTTTAAAACATTTTTTCTAAACTTTTATTTTGGTTAGACGTTGAGGATAAACCGGTACTAAAAGCTCGTGTGTCCTTGGACGACCTCGGTATCTTACCAACGCTATACTACACTCAACGATGGGTGCACTTGCCCATATGTGTGTTTAGTGTTAGTGAAATATCGTGTTTTATAAATTTAAAACTTGGCTAAAATAAGTGTTAAAAAGGGCTTAAAATATACACCTAAAATAAGTAACACTTCGCACGCATCAAGTTTTTGGCGCCGTTGCCGGGGACACAAGGATTTTAAGAAAGTTAGGAATCAACGGCCTAATCATTTTTTATTTATTTTTTTATTTTTATTTTTATTTTTTTAGGTTTTTTTCTTAATTTTTCAGCTTCTGCAGAGCTCAGCACGGGCCGTGCCCAGCATCATCACTGGCAGTTTTTATTTTCTGAGTTACAGAGAGCTGAACACGGGGCCGTGTCGGTGCAACACGGGGTCGTGTCCAACTCCCAGTAACTGGGAATCCAGAAAACAATTACTGTATCTCTGACCACGGGCCGTGTTCACTGAGCACGGGGCCGTGGTGAACTTTCTGACCAACGTTCTTTTCTGTTTTTATTACAGGACATGGAACCCAGGTGCCACATTTGACCCTCCTACGTAGTGCATGAGCTCCAGTTCTAGTAGAGACATAAAAGAACCCTTAGAAGAACCCGAACGCTTTCTTAGAAAAAGACTTAAAGCTAAAAATCAAGAGAAAGCTTCGGGGGACCCAATTCCAATGGCGGACCAACGTACCCTCATGGATTACCTACGGCCTACCGTAGGCAATCTCGGCGCCGCTATCAATGCACCAAATGTCGAGGCCAACAACTTCGAACTTCGGCCGCATTTGATACAAATGCTCCAAAACTCCGCAACCTTCCACGGGCTTGCGGACGAGGATCCCCATCTACATATTACTAACTTCTTAGAAATATGTGATACCTTTCGGATCAATGGAGCATCAAATGACGCCATCCGCCTTTGAATGTTTCCTTTTTCACTAAAAGACCGAGCTAAGGCTTGGCTTAACACCCTCCCAGTTGGATCGGTAAACACCTGGGATGAACTAGCCCAAAAGTTTTTGTATAAGTATTTCCCTCCTGCTAAAACGGCTAAATTAATGACTGAAATTAATACATACTCACAAGAGGATGGGGAATCCTTATATGAAACTTGGGAAAGGTTCAAGGAGCTTCTAAGAAAGTGTCCTCACCACGGTCTAGCGGTATGGCAACAAGTATCCACTTTCTACAATGGATTGTTGCCACACACAAGACAAACACTTGATTCAAGCTCCGGGGGACTTTTAGGTAATCGTCGTCCAAATGAAATATATAACCAAATTGAGGAAATTGCCCAAACCAATTTTCAAAGGGGGACATGAACTCACCTTGATTACGAGTAAGTCCTAACGAGTATGCAAATGTGAGAGTTCTTGGAAATAAGATTCCACGTCACTCTAATTGATTGAACATGCAACAATATGGGATATGTATCAACAATAATGTTTAATTGGATAATTAGAAATCCTAAATCTATAGGATTCGGTAGTGTTTTGTTTAAATGGTACTTATGTGGTTAGGATAACCTAGAGAGAACTCGGAAAGTGAATATGAGGTAACAGAATTATTTATAAAAAGTATTTATTTATCATAAATAATAAAATTACATAAATTGTACAAATGATTTAATAAAAACATTTGTAATAATAAATCAAATATATTTAACTAGTGTAATTAAATAACATAATTAAATATAATGATTATTGGTAAAATATTGTCCAAGTGATATAATTAATTTATAAAAATTATAAATTAATTCAGATGGTTGAAATATATATTATTTGATAAATAATAAATATTTTGTTTAAAAAAAATACATATGATAATTATATGATTAATTATCAAAATAATTATATTAAATCTGAATAATAAAAAAATAACATTTTTAATTATTGAACTTTAGTATTACAGATTTAAAATAGTTATTATGGCCTTGGAATCATTTTAAATGATTAAAATGAATTAAAATGGTTAAAATAACCATAAATAAGTTTATATAAGTTTAATTATCTAAATAATTAAATATAATAAAAATTCAGATTCTTAATTTATATAAACTCAGGATAATGCATATTTTGTCATAAAAATAATTTTGGATCAAAATTATATAGTTATATAATTTAATTACACTAAATTAAACTATATAAATAAGTATAAATACTGATTTATTTATATAAATATCAAATTTACATAAAATATCAGTAACATTATTATTTTTGTAAAGTCCAACATGTAAAATAATTACTATAAAAATTTCAATAATTAATTCATTAAATTCGAATTATTATAATTTTGTAAAAATTAAACTATTTTTAATTTATAAAAAATAGTTTTATAAACATTTTGACTAACATAATATTTTTAATAATTGAATCAGTAATTAAAGTATACATGTTAGAAATTTCGGACTTTAACTGATTATAACAGATTTACTAGAAATTAATAAATAAACAGTTAAATATATACGAGAAAAAAAAATAAAACTAATGTTCATCATCTTCCCCAATTTAAGTCAACAGAAGTCAAACAGGCTTAATTCACGATCAATTCTAAGTTATACTCAAATTAAATTCACAGAAACATTAAACGAATGTAAATATACCGATTAGTCGAATAAAACAACTCCGGTATCGCCGGGAAAGATGGCTCGGCAAAGCTCCGGCGACCGAACTCCGGCTATGACTTGCAGACCCGAACCGAAAGATTTTTCGAAGTGTAAGAGGTGTAGAATGATCGTGGGAGTTAGAGGGATTTAAATGTAGATTCAAATCGATACAAAACAAACGAATTCAGTGGATTCGATCCACTTTTGTATTTTTTTATAATTTTTCGGTTATTATATGAAAAAGCATCGAATTAGTCAATATGTTACGAATATGATATGTAAAGTAGTTGAGAATTAGTGCATGATGATTTCAGATGGATTAAACAAGTGAACAAGAGGACAAAATCAAGTTAGGTGTGTTTTTGTTCGGATCCGCGAACCTGCGATCTTGTTTGAATAATCAGATCTGATTTAAACTAATACATAAATACAATACGAGTCAGGTAATACACGGATGTGGCATGCCCGGCCGAGTGGTTACAAGTTCACTTATTAACGCTAAGGTCCCGAGTTCGATCCTCGCACACGCCGGTTCAAAGGGTTTGACCCCTTTTTGACCGGATTTTTGGCAATTTACACATTGGCCCCTCATGTTTCGTTTTGTACAAAAATAGTCCCTCAAGTTTCGAAAGTTTACAAAAACAGCCACTAAACTTTGATACAAAATACATGTTTGGTCCCTGAAGTTTTGAAAAATGACATAATTGGTCCCTGTAATAGTCAGTTGGTTAAACTAACTAGGTTAATGTTTAAATAAGAGATCCTTTTAAGATATTTAACTCGGTTAGGATTTTAAGGTTAAAACAGTTTCAAAAATTACAATATCAGTCCCTGAAGTACATCTTTCATAAAATGACTGAAAGGTCCCTTGACTTTTTAGTCCCTGTACTTTTGTACTTTCTAAAAATGACGGTTTTAGTCCTCGGACTTTAAATCAACGTTTTCAAGCAAGTTTCATGAAACGCCCTAACACGTTTTAACCTAATTTATCGCAGCGGAAATTACATATTTTTAAATATTCTTTTATTAATTTCATTCATTCACCTTAAATACTTTAATCCCTCTATAATTTAAGTAAATCCTGACATAGTTATGTCATATTGCGTAACCACGCACATCCACGTACAATCCATGTCTTGACTCGATCTTCAACCGCGTACACTTCTTAATGAAACATCCATAAACCTGTACAACCTGCAGTCACCACATTCAATCATATTGTTAACAACCGGTGACATAATACAAAATCTTAACACATGCATAATAAGGCGTCAACGTATCATGCTTTCTCTTATACTAGCCCCTTCATCCATCCGTTCGTTCACTCGCATCGGACTGCGGAGTCAACCTTCACTTCCATTGTTAACATGCCTATACTTCACATTAATTCTCAAATAGAAAAACGGTTAGTATCATTAGCTTCCCTTCATATGAACATGTCCTCGAATACACATAACTCATCTTATTCATTCAAGCATATAATTAAATACCCACTCCAGCATGTATTCACTTTCTATTCATACACGTACTTACAAATTTACATCCTACATGTAAAACTCCTCAATTCATCTTTATGCATAACTCATTATGTAAGTTCCCTTTCTTACCCAAACTTAATCGAATCTCTTTCTTAACCACTTCCGACCCATTTGCACTAAAACTTATCTTAGTCATAACATCGATTCATATCTTCTTATATTACATTCAATAATTACCATACATCATAAATACATTACCAAACAATAGGGTAAGTTCGGAGTTCACTTACCTCGTGCGCCCGAGTTCAAGCATAGCTTCCGTGTTTATCCTTGGCCCGTTGCCCTTCCATGCTTGTGTCCACGTTGACATGATTCCTATCCGTACATGTCATTACATTCACATTCTTGTTAGCATATACGATTGTACGTATGAACGATCATATCAAATTCATATCCAACGTATGACTTTCATTAGTCAATTCAAACAAGCATAAAGCATACTCAACATCAACCTATCATAATCTTCACATGAACTATATCTAAAATGCATTCCTCATGTTAGTTTACTATCAATTTCATCATTACCACATTCTATACATGTTTACCCATTAATTGCTTACAATTTCACATATTATTGTTATTTAGACATTTCATCAAACACTTGGTGTGCGTATTACTTTCTAAGCGTAATGTACAAGTATTTCATGTGTTTCTTCCTAATTATCACTTTCATTCATCAATACAAGTAATCATCTTACAAATTATATATCATACTTAATCCATATACAAATACACATCACATACTACACATATTCCTAATCAAGTTCATACCATTTCATGGATTAAACATAAACCCACTTAACTAAGTGTGGTAATTCATCCAAACACCTAAATTCTAGCAATTTACTCAGAGTCTTCGCTTAGGGTTTGTTCCTAAACGTGCATACATCACTAATTTGGCCATAACCTTCATGATTCATACATAATTCACCACTAGTGATGATTATCAAGATTTCTCAACTTCATTAAACATCAAAATTCAACATACCTTATGATCCCCTAGCTTGGGTGATCGTTAATTCATGTTCCTTCTTGAATTTGAGCCCCGATTCATCCTTCAATTGGGTGATATATGATGAACTAGGGTTTGGCTCTCTAGAGCCTTCCCCTGATCACGCACAGAACACACACGAAGTGTGTGTGTGTGTGTGTTATTTTCATTTATTAAAACCACTTTCAAGTTATCCCACTTTGGTCCCTCTTGTTTCGTTTTAATTAAATAAGGCTACAACTCTCCGTTTAATACCAACGATATTAAAAATCAACTAGGTTAATTATTCCTAGTTATTATTCATTTACGGTTCACTTTTATCCCCTAACGGCATTTTACCCGTTCCCTTGTATTAACCGGGTTTAAATTACCAAACCCATTTTTGGGGTGTTACATTTCAAAGAATGTCAAATAGGTCCCTCAACCTATTGTTTGTCTATGTGTTGGCATTGTCAGCATGTTTCTGAGTTATCCGTTCACTGTGCTAACTGTGTTTTGTGCATCAAGTTTATCACTAAAGCTTGTGTGTAATAAATGGAGTGACAGTATGAAATATGATGCATATGTATGTATGATATTGTGACAACCCTCACCAAACCAGGTATCCGTACGACTAAATTAATGATTAATTACTGCTTAATTAGTGTGCTTGCTTGAACTTGTGAATAAACTGCTACTTGCATACTGATACATGCACTTACTTGCATCATACTTTATTTGCTGTCACTCCATATTTTGCTTACGGCACCTTAGTGACAAACATGATGCACAAAAAGCACAGTAGCACTATAACGGATAACCTATTGAACATGCTGATAAAGCCAGCATCAGGCAGACACTGCCTCTAAAGGCCTGTAAGAGCCTGAGATATTTTGCTACACTAGTGGTGAGTATAGGGATATAAGGGTTGTAGAACTGCGTCTCTAGGGATAAGTCACAATGACTGGATGTGCCTAAAACGTACTCTAAGTACAAAACTCAGCACTTTACATAATAATTCAGCTTTTAGCTAACTAGTAAAGTGCCAAAACATGAGAAAAATATTACTAGACACTTTCCAAAGTGTCAGAAATAAGTTGTGTCACTAAAAAGGGTATTAACGACACTTTAAAGCTTTATTAAGCGCTTTAACAGATTACTATCCAACCGAACAACCGGACTATACCCGGAACATGAAAATATAGTTATTTTCATTATTTATCTTTTTCTGAGCTAGTTAGGGCCCCTGAGTACCCTAATACCCATATTAACGCATGACACACAACTAACCAAGTTAACTACTTAACTAACTTGGTTTAACCTAACTAATAAGTAACTAACACTTGGAATCGGACTAGGACCCCCCCCCCCCTCTCTAACCGGCCCCAAACTAGAGGGGACACACTTGTACCCTTGTTGATTATTAAATTCCCAAATGCTTAATATCTAGGAGGCACATTAACCCTTGGATAATTATCATTAACTTTGTCTATAAGTACTAAACTAAACCCAACATGTTCATTCATCACATCTCACAACACTCACACCACTCTCTCCCTCCCTTTGGTTCACGGCCGAGAACACCCACCCCCTACCCATCATATTTCGATTTTCAACAAGCCATTCCATCATCATACAAGCATCAAGGGTCGTATACAAGGAGTCTTGGAGCAAGCGGAACGCGAAGGACCTCTCTACTTAGCTTTTATCCACCTCTTTTGCGCATAGATTCTTCCCTAGCCTCGAGCTAGAGGTATAATGCTTAAAACTCGTATTTGAACTAATCTAAGGTGGTTAATAAGATGTATGATGATTAAAACTCGAAATCTTACAAGTTGATGCTTTAAAGTCTACTTAAAACACTAAAAATGGTGGTTAATAACTCATATGTTGTGTAAATGATGTAGTATTCGAAATGTATGATTATTTAGGCCCGATCTATGATGTGGTAGCTCGGATCATCGTTTAACCCGGTTTGGTAAGATCATGGATCTTAACATAAGCTTGTTTTGAATAATACAAGGGTTAAAAGGTGAAACTCTACCACACGCGAATCATGAACTTGTGTAAAAATGTTTTACTTGTGGAATAGTGTTTAAAACTAGCAGATCTACGTATCTGCAAGTGGTATTTTCAAAGGACCAAGCGTTAAAGGAATCATGCTTTCTAAAAATGGATCTTACACTAACAAGAATGATTTTTTTTATAAACCACAAGTGTGTAAACACTTGTGAAATGAAAAGATCCGACAAAATAACAGTTTTTGTAAAAGGAGACTAGAAGTTGTAAAGATGGATTTTCTCTAAAAACGAGTTTTTTTACAAGATCAAATTACCTTATATGAAGATCTACTAAATTTAAGGGGATTTACACCACAGTTTTGGGAAAAACTGCAAGTTCATGTAATTTTTGGCAAGTTACACATATGTTGACTAGTTGTTGTGATGAAAGTTGTTCTGCACAAATAAAGAAAATTGTTGAGTTGATTTGTTAAAGAAAATGATACGCTTGAAAGCGTGGCCACCTCCAGTTACAGAGGAAACTCTGGCGAAATTTTTCTAAAAACCTAACACTTAGAACTATTTACACTACAAGTGTTAGAATTATTTTTGACATGTTTTCGAAATATAAATTTCGCCATGACTTTATTTACTAAATATTCGGAGGTGGGATTTACACAAAATTTAACGTGATAAATATATATTTTCACACACTGTTTATGATTATTTTGTGAAAATACATAGATATTATTTTTGGAGTAAAAATAATATTTACGAACATTAACGGATCCAAAATAATACGAACGCTTTCACCATGAATATATAAGTTACACCGGTAACTATATTACCACTCGATTGTTAAACGTAACTTACGCACTTACGGAAATATTTACGAACGCGTATTTTAACAACGTATTATTGGAAAAAAAATACTTATATTTTGGAATTGGAAATATATACATATTAAGTGAGACTTAATGATATAATTTGAACGCACATGTATCGAATCCCCCCATCCTTGGGAAGGAGATTAACTACCAAGTATATACAGAATGTAAACACGAAATAGTTGTCTAACTATTTCTCAAAGACTTAAACTATAAAGCTAAGGCACGGCCGTCCGTCTAATAGAAATTAGCACCTGTAGGTCGTCGCACAGCTGCGTGAGCAGGAGATACTTGGTAGAGACGCTTCACTGTGAGTTCATGTCCCCCTTTTCTCTAACTGTTTTCAGTTTTCTTAACTGCGGGGGTGAAATACATGTTACTTTGATTACAAGTACTTTATACACGGTATGGTTAGCGTAAGGAGGTTTACTACTTAGATCATGTGAGTGGGTAGGAGCAATATGAGGCCATTAGTCCTCATACCGGGACCGAGGGACAGGAGCGGTAGATCTATCTGGGTGTAGCGAGCCCAGCCCCAGGCCAAACTAGAAACGGACCTTGGGGTGACTTTGTCCACATACAAATGCCGTGGCGAAATCTGCTAGGTTTGAGTCTCCCTATTTGCACTTCACATGTATCAGTGGCCTTGCAAACCATTGGTGATCTCAATTCCCTTATTTGCTACATACCAAGACTATTTTTATACTCACAAAGGTTTACTTACTCACTTACACATGAACTCGCTCAACATTATTGTTGATTTTTCAACTTACATGTATTTCAGGAAATTAAAGGATCTGGTGCGGTATGGCACGTTTTCCCGCTGCACTAGTTTCGAGGTCATCCGGGTTTGGGGAATGTGACTCTTTCCTGGACAAGTCACAGTCCTTAAACTGTTTTTATGTCATGTTGATGTTTGTGTTTGTTAAACAATGTCGTTAGGATATGTTTCCGTTGAGACAATGTTGTTGAATTTGGTTTTTAAAACTTAATCGAATGGATGATCTTGCATGATTTTATTTCATATAGCTTTGTTATGGTTAAGCTATGGTATTAAGAAGTCACACCAAAATAACCACGCTTCCGCAAAGCCAGGGTGTGATAGCTTGGTATCAGAGCTCTGATCATAGCGAACTAGGATTCCTTCTCGAGTCTAGACTATGATCACTAGGGCTCTCACGAAAACATTTTACTGCATACCACTTAAGTCCAGATCCAAAACTTTTTTACAAACAAATGTTGAGCACATTTTATTATTTATAGGCTCAGCCTGGAGGGCTGAGGCTCGGTCTGGAGGATCGAGGCTCGGTCTAGGTGACCGAGGTAGTTGAGCACGTTGATTTATTATAGGCTCAGCCTGGAGGGCTGAGGCTCGGTCTGGAGGATCGAGGCTCGGTCTAGGTGACCGAGGTAGTTGGCTAGTGAGGCTAGGAAGAGTAGGCTCAGTCATGAAGGCTGAGGCTCGGTCAAGGGGACCGAGGCTCGATCTAAGAGGTCGAGGTGGAGGATAGAGCAGTCTTAGAGACTGGGAGGAATTTGGCCAGGGGAATTATGTGATACCTTACTTGGTGACTTATGTGATTATATGATTATATGATTGATTATTATACGTATATGCGTTTGTGTTACAAACATCATGCTTTCATCATATACTAGAAAGATGGACACTACGAATCCCATGGCCATAGTGTCAGACGACATAGTTTCATCGAAGCACGAGGTGTACATTTCCGATACTACCGGCACAGACAATGACGACTTCCAGCCCTTTTGCGCTGCCTGAAGTCGTAGCAGAGCCTACTGATGGCCATCTTGTTGGGAGTTTGCCACTCGCGGTGATCCCTGCTCCTGTGCCCCCTTGCCACTTATCCTATTGATGATATGCCCCCCAACGTGGCCTCTAACGACGATAACGACCTACTAGAGGAGGACCCATTCGAGGGCAGGACCCTATTGCTGCTGGTATTAGACTACTGCATGCGGACGCTTCTGCAGGGGAAACTCATGCCAATTCCCCTATCCCAGACTCATTTGAGTTTCTGACATCCGCATCTTTGCACATACAGGGAGTGCAGCACCACTCACACGACGCCGACCCTGATATGGCGTCATCAGCGGCCCCAGTTCTCGCACACAGATTTGAGTTTGATCGCGATATTGAGGACGATTCTGTTTTTCCACCTGGTTGTGATCCAGACCATGACATTGAGTTCATGCACTTAGACCAGCCTTTGGAGGATCCTGTAACCCCTGTGTTTGTTGATCCAGCTGATCTTGAGATGGAGTTTCTGATCCGGAGCCAGCCGTGGCCCCTGAGCCAGGCGTTGCTCCTGACCCCGCATTGTAGCATGACCCTGTCCATGCCGATGCACCTGCTGTTGCTCCTTGATTGATCATCTGCTTGGACGAGAGAAAATTTGGGGTAACTGTGCAAGACAATTTATTATTACGGGGGCCCACGTAATAACGACTTGTAGTGCACAGAAATCCTGGTGGACTCTGCGGGTCAAGCTAATGAAAACCAATGTAGCAGGAAATATCTAAAACACGAATGACCAAGGCGAGGCGATGTAGCCTCGAGTTCATTCTATTACAAGCAACAAGCCAAATTGGCAAGCCTATGTGAAGGCTCAGAAATTTACTCCCCCACTCATACATTGAGTATATTTGCGTGTGAAATTGGGTGATTACATGATGGCTTATGTTGCTATATACCTGATAGACAATTGAAACGTTGTCTAACCCGCTTCACATCACTTCGACAAAAAGGAATGTCACCCAGACGTGACACAAACACCAGTACGTTGCCAAGGGCAGAAATCGAGCTGCAAGGACGCATCTCACAGATAAATGCACGACATAAAGCCCTCCGCTCTAAGTACAACAATGGCATTACTAGAGATAACCCTCCAAACTGGCTGCACCTATAAACAGTTCCTGAACTGCAAGCCTTTGAACTCTGACGGAACAGGAGGCGCTGTTGCATTTGTTCGTGGGTCCAAAAAGATTGACTCCATTCCAAGAATGAGTGACTGTCCGTCCCAACAGAGTGTTACCTACATCCCGGGGTTATTTCTAGATAACTCACTCTCATGGTGAGACCTTCAGTCTCAGATCCTTGGCACAGACGCTGCTTATGCACTGAGCTGGGATGATCTCAAGGAAACGATTGAGAAGAAATGTTGTTTTAGGACTGGAATTTAGAAGCTTGAGGTGGAGTTCTGGAATTGAAAATGGACGGACCAAAGATTCCTGAATACGTCCAGCAATCTCCCGACTTGTCTAGGGTCGTCCCCTACTTAGTCAAACCGGAGTTCAAAAGGATTGAACGATTCATTTGGAGACTTGCACCCCAGATCAGGGGTATGGTTACTACCTCAAAGCCCTCAACCATTGCAGAAGCTATCAATATGGGTGATCTATTTATAACATGAGATGTTATGTGATTGATAACATGAGATGTTATGTGTTGATATTGTTGTATACTTACGTACACTCTACTTATTATGACCAAACCTACGTAAACCATCTTTTAGAAGATGCCGCCGAGACGTGAGACACACATGCCTACTAATGAGGCAGAACTCCAGCAAATTATCGCTGCTGCCATTGCACAATACGCCGCCTCTCAAGGAGGGACTAGTGAAAGCAACTCTGGCAACACTGGCAACAACAATAATCCACCTCATGGGTGCACCTACAAGCAGTTCTTAGACTGCAAGCCCGTAAACTTTGATGGCACAGGAGGTGCTGTCGCCTTTGTTCGTTGGGCTGAGAAAACCGAATCTGTTCTTCGCATGAGCAAATGCGCGCTGGATCAGCAAGTCACCTATATCTCAGGGCTATTCTTGGATGGAGCCCTCTCTTGGTGGAATCTACAAGTACAGACACTAGGCGAAGCTGCTGCCTACGCGCTGACCTGGACCGAACTAAAGGAACTTATGCGCAAAAAGTACTACTCCCGCGCGGAAATCCAAAGATTGGAAACCGAGTTCTGGCACTTGAAGATGGACGGTCCAAAGATCGTGGAATACGTTCAAAGGTTCCATGACTTATCGCATGTGGTACCTTACATGGTCACTCCTGAGTTCAAGAGAATTGAACGCTTCATTTGGGGACTAGCTCCTCAAATCATAAGCATGGTAACCTCATCCAAGCCTGCGACCATTACTGAGGCGATCGATTTGAGCGTAGCTCTCACTGAGGAGGCTATTCGTTTAAACAAGTTTGATGAAGCAGAGCCGAAGAAGAAAGAGACTCACGTCGAGTCATCAGGAGGTAGCAAACGGAAGTTCTCAAACTTCAAGCAAGGCGCCAGTGTGGCGGTTAAGAAAGGAGGATCAGCTGGTAGTGGAAAGAAAGGAAAAGGATATCAGGGCACCCAGCCCAAGTGTAATACCTGTCAACGCCATCATACCGGCCATTGTAGTGTGAAAGTATGCGAAGCATGTGGAAAGCCGGGCCACTTGAAGGATTCTTGTTGGGCTAGTGCTGGCCGGGGAGGCCATGGAGGATTTGGGAATAGAAATAATAACCGTGGTGGTATTGGAAATCGCCCACAAGGAAACTATGGAGGAAACGGGAATCGAGGCAACCTTGCGAATCAGGCTGGCAATGCAAACCAAAACAACAACCAAGCTGGAAATGGAGGTGGAAACGGGCAAAGACTTGGATGTTATAACTGCGGTGATATCGGGCATTTTAAGAAGAACTGCCCAGAGTTAAACCAAGCCCGTGAAAGAGTGTTCCAAATCGAAGCTAGGGAAGCGCACCAGGACCCAAATGTTGTTACTGTTACGTTCCCTGTAAATCAACGCTATGCATCCGTTTTATTTGATACTGGTGCCGATTATAGCTTCCTGTCGTTAGAATTTAAGAATATGCTTGGTTTAGCCGCTAATAAGTTAAATATTCCGTACTCAATCGAATTGGCCAATGGGAAGTTAGTAGAAGCCAATGAAGTTATCAGAGGTTGTGTGATCGAATTAGGAGAGCGTGAGTTTGCTTTAGATCTACTACCAGTCCAGTTGGGAAGCTTCGACGTGGTGGTAGGAATGGATTGGTTATCAGGCAACAAGGCTGAGATAGTTTGTCACGAAAAGGTTGTTCGTATCCCAACCGAAGATGGCGAGACAATTGTGGTTCACGGAGAGAAGCGTGATACGCCGTTAAGGATTATCAGCTGCCTGAAAGCGCGAAAGTGTTTGCAGAAAGGATGTGTTGCCTTCCTGGCACACATTGTGGATAAGAAGGCTGCTGAGCCAAAGATCGAAGACATCCCTGTCGTGAGGGAGTATCCAGAAGTCTTCCCAGAAGACTTGCCTGGACTGCCACCTCAGAGGCAAGTAGAGTTTCGCATCGACTTAGTTCCAGGCGCCGCGCCTGTGGCTAAGGCACCTTATAGACTTGCTCCGTCTGAAATGCAGGAACTGTCGACACAGCTTCAAGAGTTGTTAGACAAGGGATTTATCCGACCAAGCTTCTCGCCTTGGGGAGCTCCGGTCCTGTTTGTCAAAAAGAAGGACGGTAGTTTTCGAATGTGCATCGACTACCGGGAGCTGAACAAGCTGACGATCAAGAATAGGTACCCTCTACCAAGAATCGATGATCTGTTTGATCAACTGCAAGGCTCAAGCTTTTATTCAAAGATCGATCTTCGATCTGGATACCATCAGTTAAGGATACAAGAGGAAAGTATCCCGAAGACAGCCTTCAGAACTCGTTATGGGCACTACGAGTTCCTCGTTATGCCATTTGGTTTGACAAACGCACCTGCGGTATTCATGGATCTAATGAATAGAGTTTGCAAGCCGTACTTGGATAAGTTCGTGATTGTATTCATCAATGACATCTTAATTTATTCAAAGACGAAGGCTGATCACGAGCAGCATCTTAGAGCCATTCTAGAGCTGCTGAAGAAGGAACAGCTGTATGCCAAATTCTCCAAGTGCGAATTTTGGCTACGTGAAGTCCAATTCCTTAGGCACGTGGTAAATGGAGATGGAATCCACGTGGATCCAACCAAGATCGAGGCGATCAAGGATTGGGAAACGCCAAAGACGCCAACCGAGATTCGGCAATTCTTGGGTTTGGCTGGCTATTACCGAAGATTCATTGAGAATTTTTCAAAGATCGCTCAACCATTGACGCTCCTCACGCAAAAGGATAAGAAGTTTGATTGGGGAATCAAACAGGATGAAGCGTTCCAGGTACTGAAGGATAAGCTTTGTAACGCGTCAATCTTAGCACTACCGGAAGGTACTGATGATTTTGTGGTATACTGCGACGCATCGCGTGAAGGACTGGGTTGTGTGTTGATGCAACGCCAAAAGGTTATTGCTTACGCATCGCGTCAGTTGAAAGTGCATGAAAAGAACTATACCACACACGATTTGGAGCTCGGCGCAGTGGTTTTTGCTTTAAAGATCTGGAGACACTACCTTTATGGTACAAAGTGTACAATCTTTACAGATCACAAGAGCCTACAACATATATTCAACCAGAAGGAGTTGAATATGAGGCAAAGACGATGGGTTGAATTGTTGAACGATTACGACTGCGAGATAAAGTATCATCCAGGGAAGGCGAACGTGGTCACCGATGCCCTAAGTCGTAAAGAGAGAATCAAACCCATAAGGGTTAGAGCTTTAGAAATGATTATCCAAACCGATCTTTCCTTGCGCATTCGTGCCGCGCAAAAGGAAGCTCTCAAGGAAGGAAACCTTGAAGAAGAATATCTCCGCGGGATGAAGAAGCTACTGGTACCAAACGAGGAAGGAACGTTATGTTTTGAGAAAAGGATTTGGGTTCCTCTGTTTGGTGGTTTAAGGGAAGTTATTTTTGATGAAGCTCACAAGTCGCGGTACTCTATCCATCCTGGAGCGGATAAAATGTACCAGGATCTCAAAGATTATTATTGGTGGCCTAGGATGAAAGGCGATGTTGCTGTTTATGTGAGCAAATGTTTAACGTGTGCTAAGGTTAAAGCCGAATACCAGAAGCCTTCAGGACTTCTGCAACAACCTGAGATTCCCAAGTGGAAATGGGAACAAATCTCGATGGATTTTATTACGAAGTTGCCAAGAACGCCAAGAGGCCATGACACTATTTGGGTAATAGTGGACCGATTAACGAAGTCAGCACATTTCTTACCTATCAGAGAGAAGGATAATACGATCAAATTGGCTGAAATTTACATGAGAGAGATCGTCGCGCGCCATGGAGTGCCTCTCTCAATCATTTCTGATAGAGACGGAAGGTTTGTGTCAAGGATATGGCAGTCCTTCCAAGAAGCCTTTGGCTCACAATTGAATCTGAGCACTGCGTTTCATCCGCAAACTGACGGCCAGAGCGAGCGAACGATACAGACTTTGGAAGACGTGCTGAGAGCGTGTGTTATGGATTTGGGCGGTAGCTGGGATAAACATTTACCTTTGGTCGAATTTTCATACAACAACAGCTACCACACCAATATTGGTGTCGCGCCATTTGAAGCCCTTTACGGACGCAAGTGCCGATCACCCTTATGTTGGGCTGACGCAGGTGATAGGCAGCTTGCTGGTCCCGAAATCGTCCAAGAGACGACAGACAAGATCGCGCAGATTCTTAAACGCATCGAAGCAGCTCGCCACAGACAGAAGGCCTATGCGGATCCAAACCGGAAACATGTCGATTTCCAAGTTGGAGAAATGGTGTTATTGAAAGTCTCACCCTGGAAGGGTGTGGCACGCTTCGGGAAGCGTGGGAAGTTAAATCCGCGCTACATTGGTCCCTTCAGAATTCTGGAAAGAATAGGACTAGTAGCATACAAGTTGGACCTACCCGCTGAACTGAATGGTGTTCACGACACCTTTCATGTATCCAATCTAAAGAAAAGTCCAACTCAACTCACCGTTGCCATTCCCACCGACGAGATTCATGTTGACGACACGCTCCACTTCGTTGAAGAACCTGTTGAGGTCACGGATTGGAAAGTTAACAAGACCCGCCGGAGCAGTGTCAAACTCGTCAAAGTTCGTTGGAATGCCAGACATGGTCCTGAATACACCTGGGAACGTGAGGACCGGATGAAAGAGAAATACCCTCACCTTTTTCCTAAGAACCTTGCATCTACAAGCAGAACTTAAATTTCGGGACGAAATTTATTTAACGGGGGGAGAATGTGACAACCCTCACCAAACCAGGTATCCGTACGACTAAATTAATGATTAATTACTGCTTAATTACTGTGCTTGCTTGAACTTGTGAATAAACTGCTACTTGCATACTGATACATGCACTTACTTGCATCATACTTTATTTGCTGTCACTCCATATTTTGCTTACGGCACCTTAGTGACAAACATGATGCACAAAAAGCACAGTAGCACTATAACGGATAACCTATTGAACATGCTGATAAAGCCAGCATCAGGCAGACACTGCCTCTAAAGGCCTGTAAGAGCCTGAGATATTTTGCTACACTAGTGGTGAGTGTAGGGATATAAGGGTTGTAGAACTGCGTCTCTAGGGATAAGTCACAATGACTGGATGTGCCTAAAACGTACTCTAAGTACAAAACTCAGCACTTTACATAATAATTCAGCTTTTAGCTAACTAGTAAAGTGCCAAAACATGAGAAAAATATTACTAGACACTTTCCAAAGTGTCAGAAATAAGTTGTGTCACTAAAAAGGGTATTAACGACACTTTAAAGCTTTATTAAGCGCTTTAACGGATTACTATCCAACCGAACAACCGGACTATACCCGGAACATGAAAATATTGTTATTTTCATTATTTATCTTTTTCTGAGCTAGTTAGGGCCCCTGAGTACCCTAACACTCATATTAACGCATGACACACAACTAACCAAGTTAACTACTTAACTAACTTGGTTTAACCTAACTAATAAGTAACTAACACTTGGAATCGGACTAGGACCCCCCCCCCCTCTCTAACCGGCCCCAAACTAGAGGGGACACACTTGTACCCTTGTTGATTATTAAATTCCCAAATGCTTAATATCTAGGAGGCACATTAACCCTTGGATAATTATCATTAACTTTGTCTATAAGTACTAAACTAAACCCAACATGTTCATTCATCACATCTCACAACACTCACACCACTCTCTCCCTCCCTTTGGTTCACGGCCGAGAACACCCACCCCCTACCCATCATATTTCGATTTTCAACAAGCCATTCCATCATCATACAAGCATCAAGGGTCGTATACAAGGAGTCTTGGAGCAAGCGGAACGCGAAGGACCTCTCTACTTAGCTTTTATCCACCTCTTTTGCGCATAGATTCTTCCCTAGCCTCGAGCTAGAGGTATAATGCTTAAAACTCGTATTTGAACTAATCTAAGGTGGTTAATAAGATGTATGATGATTAAAACTCGAAATCTTACAAGTTGATGCTTTAAAGTCTACTTAAAACACTAAAAATGGTGGTTAATAACTCATATGTTGTGTAAATGATGTAGTATTCGAAATGTATGATTATTTAGGCCCGATCTATGATGTGGTAGCTCGGATCATCGTTTAACCCGGTTTGGTAAGATCATGGATCTTAACATAAGCTTGTTTTGAATAATACAAGGGTTAAAAGGTGAAACTCTACCACACGCGAATCATGAACTTGTGTAAAAATGTTTTACTTGTGGAATAGTGTTTAAAACTAGCAGATCTACGTATCTGCAAGTGGTATTTTCAAAGGACCAAGCGTTAAAGGAATCATGCTTTCTAAAAATGGATCTTACACTAACAAGAATGATTTTTTTTATAAACCACAAGTGTTTAACTGCGGGGGGTGAAATACATGTTACTTTGATTACAAGTACTTTATACACGGTATGGTTAGCGTAAGGAGGTTTACTACTTAGATCATGTGAGTGGGTAGGAGCAATATGAGGCCATTAGTCCTCATACCGGGACCGAGGGACAGGAGCGGTAGATCTATCTGGGTGTAGCGAGCCCAGCCCCAGGCCAAACTAGAAACGGACCTTGGGGTGACTTTGTCCACATACAAATTCCGTGGCGAAATCTGCTAGGTTTGAGTCTCCCTATTTGCACTTCACATGTATCAGTGGCCTTGCAAACCATTGGTGATCTCAATTCCCTTATTTGCTACATACCAAGACTATTTTTATACTCACAAAGGTTTACTTACTCACTTACACATGAACTCGCTCAACATTATTGTTGATTTTTCAACTTACATGTATTTCAGGAAATTAAAGGATCTGGCGCGGTATGGCACGTTTTCCCGCTGCACTAGTTTCGAGGTCATCCGGGTTTGGGGAATGTGACTCTTTCCTGGACAAGTCACAGTCCTTAAACTGTTTTTATGTCATGTTGATGTTTGTGTTTGTTAAACAATGTCGTTAGGATATGTTTCCGTTGAGACAATGTTGTTGAATTTGGTTTTTAAAACTTAATCGAATGGATGATCTTGCATGATTTTATTTCATATAGCTTTGTTATGGTTAAGCTATGGTATTAAGAAGTCACACCAAAATAACCACGCTTCCGCAAAGCCAGGGTGTGACAGATATAGAAATCTTAAAGCAGTTTAAATTGTCTGTTGTAAACAAGCACAATCATTAAGCACATAATTTAATATTAATTACTTCGTACGGATACCTGGTTTGGTGAGGGTTGTCACAAAAAGAGGGGGCTATGTACTCACTTGAGGATGCTTAGGAGTCTTGACTAACAACCAAGCAAAGCTAGAGGGATCACGGAAATCAAACGGCACCTAATATAGGTAACTTTGTTAATAAACGGACCTAAATCGGAAGATCGGATAGTATGAGGTTTCGTAAACCAAATGAGTATTGGAACTCATATGACATGGTTTAACAAAGCCTACATACTAAAACGAAACCTAACCTAAGTGCTTACGACCCATTACGACTCGTTTAGGTAGCTCACGCTACTTTAACGGGTCGTTCGCGTAAAACGCGCTCGGACCGCCTAATTAGTCCTATGACAAGTATTATATGCCTTAACATGTCTAATAATGTTGCCAAATCGGTTTAGATGTAAAAATTTAGGTTACATATGCTTAAAATGAATTTACGCGTAAAAAGGGCATTTTTGTCATTTACCTAAGGCATATAAACTACCTATCATACAACTACTTAAACGAAGTGACCATAAGGTATAACCTCGGAAGGTTATTCCCTATACAACTATGGTCACAATAAATGCTTGGTCGGATCCTAATGATCGACCAAACGGGTCGGGTTCGAAAGTCTAAGCGGTTGTTTAGACCGCTTATCTTACGACCCTATATAAGCACTAATCTAAGAGTGACTAGTTAAACATGTTTAACAAGGTTTGAAAACAAGTTTGATATCAAGACAACGGGTCTTGATACCCAAAAATAATTTGGTTGCAAAATACGCATAAATACGCATTTTGACCGAAACTATGACTCGTCACTACACCTAATCAACGTGGTAATCAGTAGGTATAGTCACACGGGACTATAACCATCGTGACTACGCTCACGTTGCGAAGTTCAAACGAACTTTGTGTTGACCAAAGACTGGTCAAAGCAGAAAGTCAAACACTGTTTGGCTTTCACGCTTAGAAACGCATAAAAGCATGAAAGAATACTTACAAAGGGTCCAAGCAAGGAAATATTGATCCAAATAGCTCAGGTATGAAGTACTAAACTCCAACTTAGAGCATTTGAATCAGATTTTGTGAGGAACAAATTAAAGGAGTTGGGTTTATATAGGAAACCCACAACCGTTAGGATCGTTCCTCGTAAAACATGCTTGAATCATGGCCTTCCATGTGGGCACATGGTTTTCAAAACGGTCCTCTGGAGTACGACACCTATTTGTTGGGCAATTATAGCACCTGGTTCGGACACTTGAGTGTTGTTGCAATGAAGAGGCATCTTGAAGATAATGGAAGGCATGGGAGGAAGCAAGAGAGATGTTATCGGATAATCAAAACAGGATGACAACGCATAAAAATTGCGATCATTTGTTTGTTACCTAAGGCAAACAAATGAGATGGTGATTAATCAAAGTAAGCGGGTCATTTTAATGTATCGCGAAGACATGCTTTAGCCTATAAGTGGACACTCACTCCAAGAGTTCCCAGGTAAGAATGACTGGTCCGATTTTGTGGATTTGTACGAACGCTCTAGCCTTAGACAGAAAACTCAGAGTACATGCGTCCACCCTTCCAGATTGCACGTGTTCACATTATAAGACCCAAACTTTGACGGGATCTTGAAAACTTTGAAGGTTCAAAACCTTATAATAAATCATCCTAGAACAGATGATTAATTTTCAAAGCGGATTCGAAATTTATGTTCTTGTTGTGGTTGTCACCTAAGGATAAGTGGCGGTATTGTTTTAAGATCTAAACACAAGAATCTTGTGTTAGGGTCCTAGGAAGGTTATAGACTAGGTCAAAGCATTACTAATAACCTAATTCCCTATAACCATGAGCTCTAATACCAACTTTTCTGTTACACCCCGACCACGATAAAACAACAAATCATGGTGGAAACGTCGGGGAGTGTTGTAACAGAATCATTGTTTCATAACACATGGATTGAAGTTTTGTTTTATTAAATTAAATGTATTACATAACATTGAAATTAGAATCAAAACATGAACAAATAGACTTTCATTGTTATTAAGTCACTAAGGCCTCGTCCGTTCCTATGTGAGCTTGCATCAATATCATCATCAAATATCACCAATTATGGTACCTGAAACACATGTGAAAATACGTCAGCATAAAAATGTCGGCGAGTACATAGGTTTTATATGAGTGTCGGATCCATGGCTAGTTTACATGTTGCAATACCAAATTAAAAACCTTGTTTTGAAAAGTATAGTATTGCGACATAATTAACCAACTCAAATCAAGTTGGTTATACTTTATAAAATCTCATAGCCATGATTCTTAACCCAAAACATTTATTTTATTAAATCAAATTGTAAAACATCTCGTTAAAAAAACTCGTATGGTTTATATTATTAGAAAAACCTTGTAATATAATGATAACATTTGCCCAAGTGATCTAGATAACGCAACGATATATAATGTGTTATAAGCACTTATATATAGGAAGTACCAGCGATGTATCCACCATTCTTATAACACATCACACCCGCCCCATTACCTAATCACTTCTCTAACCCAACGGTTCAAACGGTTACATAAATCAAACAGTTACAAACGGTTACATAAATCAAACGGTTACAAACGGTTACATAAATCAAACGGTTACAAACGGATCACATAAATCAAACAGTTACAAATGGTCACATAATCAAACAGTTATAAACGGTCACATAATCAAACAGTTACAAACGGTCACATAATCAAACGGTTACAAACGGATCACATAAATCAAACGGTTACAAACGGTTCAAAATGTAAAACAATGTGCTAGCATGTTAAGTGAACATACATAGCAAAACATAATGAAATCATGTACTATAAGCGTACTAATGAACATAGCAAGTATATAATATAAAATCATGAAAAACATGAAAGTAACAAGTAGGCACATGTGTTCCACCCCAAAACAGTTTAAAGTGGTAAAAGAAGGGGCTATGTACTCACTTGAGGATGCTTAGGAGTCTTGACTAACAACCAAGCAAAGCTAGAGGGATCACGGAAATCAAACGACACCTAATATAGGTAACTATGTTAATAAACGGACCTAAATCGGAAGATCGGATAGTATGAGGTTTCGTAAACCAAATGAGTATTGGAACTCATATGACATGGTTTAACAAAGCCTACATACTAAAACAAAACCTAACCTAAGTGCTTACGACCCATTACGACTCGTTTAGGTAGCTCACGCTACTTTAACGGGTCGTTCGCGTAAAACGCGCTCGGACCGCCTAATTAGTCCTATGACATGTATTATATGCCTTAACATGTCTAATAATGTTGCCTAATCAGCTAAGATGTAAAAAATTAGGTTACATATACTTAAAATGAATTTACGCGTAGATAGTGCATTTTAGTCATTTACCTAAGGCATATAAACTACCTATCATACAACTACTTAAACGAAGTGACCATAAGGTATAACCTCAGAAGGTTATTCCCTATATAACTATGGTCACAATAAATGCTTGTTCGGATCCTAATGATCGACCAAACGGGTCGGGTTCGAAAGTTTAAGCGGTTGTTTAGACCGCTTATCTTTCAACCCTATATAAGCACTAATCTAAGAGTGACGAGTTAAACATGTTAAAACATGTTTAACAAGGTTTGAAAACAATTTTGATATCAAGACAAAGGGTCTTGATACCCAAAAATAGTTTGGTTGCTAAATACGCATAAATACGCATTTTGACCGAAACTATGACTCGTCACTACACCTAATCAACGTGGTAATCAGTAGGTATAGTCACACGGGACTATAACCATCGTGATTACACTCACGTTGCGAAGTTCAAACGAACTTCGTGTTGACCAAAGACTGGTCAAAGCATAAAGTCAAACACTGTTTGACCTTCACTCTTAGAAACGTATAAAAGCATGAAAGAATACTTACAAAGGTCCAAGCAAGAAAATCTTGATCCAAATAGCTCAGGTATGAAGTACTAAACTCCAACTTAGAGCATTTGAATCAAATTTTGTGAGGAACAAATGAAAGGAGTTGTGTTTCTATAGGAAACCCACAACCATTAGGATCGTTCCTCGTAAAACGTGCTTGAATCATGGCCTTCCATGTGGGCACATGGATTTCAAAACCATGGGAATGTTAAAAAAACCATCAAATAACAGCCCATAGTATCCAAAATCAGCCATTAAAACCCATCAAAACTTCAAAAATGGACCAGATTCAATGAATCTGAATTGAGTTTCCAGAAATGTCAAAAATGGTCCCTCCATGTTTAAAAAGTCAGTTTTCGGCACGTTTAAGCCCCGTTAACCCCATTTTAAGGCTCTAAAATGAAGTTAAAGTATAGGGAACTTGAAATGTGCTCAAAAATATCTCGGATGTCGGTTCGTTTGGTCGTACGGTTGCGTTGTTCGGGTAATTACGACGGAAATCGTAACGGACGCAAAAACGATCCAAATTACGCGACGAATGGAATTTTATCATGCCAATCACTAAATTAAAAAATATTTTAATGATTACATAAATTTTTGGATGTCCAGATATATTCAGAACTTAAGATATGCGCGAAAATGTAAACTTATGCACTTTTTGATGTTTTTAGTCCCTGAATGACCAATAAGTTTATTTTAGCATACCGAACCCCTCAAAGCCTATTTCTAAGCTATGTAAAGGATATTTAAGGTATGTTTAACTTATGATCAAGTTCCGGAATGTTCGTTACTACGCAAATCGGCATAGTTTCGTAGTTTGACACAAATAGTCCCTACGATCGAACAAACTTGTTTTCAACACACCAAACCATCCAAAACTTATTTCTAAGTTATGTGAAGGTTATTTAAGGTATGTTAAGCCCATGTCACTATTCCGGGGTGTTTGTCGCATTAAACTGATTACATTTACGCATCAGTTCGCGTATAACTTCCCAGAAAGCGATTTAGAGCTCGAAATTGAACAAGAATCGATATGTGCAAACGATACACATATTTATACAAATACCAAGTATGAAATACAATATTTCATTGGTTTGGTATTTGTATGATGGTTGAAGTGACACAGGTGTAACATTTCAAAAACAAATATCAAGGTTTTGATCATTATATCACCGCAGGAGGCGGGATATAACAAATAAATCCTACAAAAGTGGTTGCGGAGCATCAACACGAAATAACTTGACACATAAACAATCATCCTGAACAAGGAGACCGCGCGTACATCCACCTAGTTACCTGGCATACATGTAAGTTTTGGAAAATCGTCAACATAAGTTGGTGTGAATTCATGCAGTTTTGTGTAAAACATTGAAGTATTCGTTGTAAGAATCATGGTATGTCATTGTACTTGAAAAAGTAATCTGTAAATGTAAGGAAATCGAGATCGCTAATGGTTTGCAAGGCCATTAACATATGTAACGACATAGGAAGCATCCAAACCATAGGCATTTTACTTGTCGGTTCACGACTAGAGACACAAAAGTACTCTTGGTAACAAAGTGGCCAAGAGTGTGGCTGCCTGAAACCCATTAGATCTAACATTTTGTTCCGCGGTCTAAGTATCACGTTGATTAATGGTGCTTAAGTCTCACCCTATTCGTGACATGATCTATAGTATCATTCCTTAGTTTTTGTTTCTACATACCACAGTACATGTATTTTCCCCAAGTTTAGAAAACAAGAAAATGTTTAAAAAGTGGGGACATGAACTCACAGTTTTGCGTATCTTGCGTCGTAAACTTCACCGGCTTTGTCGTGTAGGTGTCGCAACCTATAAGTATTCTATGTGCGTTAATCACTAGACTTGTAACATACTATGTACAAGTCACCATCTTAAGTTTAGGTATTTGTTTGGTGTAAGTTCATCACTCGTGAGGGCCGTGCCCTTGTTTGTCGGGTCTTGCCCGTTTGTCGTGTTCTTATATTTTGAATTTGTATTGTTTTCTCGTAAATATATATTTTACTTCCAAAAATATATATTTGTTTATGTAGCATTTGACAAACGATAGTTGTTAAAAATAATTATATTTTTAACTTGTCCAAATATGTTACTTATATTATTTTCCAAAAATAAATATAAGTATTTTGTTAAATAATATTCTCAATATTATTTTTGTGCAAGTATACTTAGGAAAGTATACTTGTATTTTTATGTAAACTAGGATTGCGACCCGCCGCAATGCGGCGGGTATTCTTTAGTTATAACTAAGTCAATCTAGGACCCGCACGTTATGTTAAACCTGTCAAACGGGGAAAAAATAGACGATGTAAAAACGTTCACCCACACACGCACATTGCGTCGTGTTAACTCGTAAAATTTAGACCAACACGTAAAAATGTTAAACCAACGACGCACGTTGCAATGTGTTACATCACAAAATTTAGAACCAAGCATAAAGCGAAAAATTTGCGGAAAATGAAAACTATAAAGGATCAAAGTTGAAAGTAAAAAAAGTTATGAGAATAGATTAGAAAAGATAAAAAGTTTTGGGCTAAAAGTAAAAAAACAAATAGGGTTGGGTTAAAAGTAATTTATGAAATACTTTTGTGTGAAAAGTAAAAAAAATCAATCATTTTTGGAAAACCCCCAAAGCCAACGTTACGACAACCATATGCATAACCATTTTTTCTTTGAAACCCCCCAAAGCACACCCCGCGTTGCGGGGGGGGCGTAAAACGGTGTGTCAAATAGTACTAATGTCACACAACCGTCATCGACCACCAACACTGACTCGACCTAGGATATGCGTGTTGCGACGAACCTGTCAAACATGGAAAAAATAGAGGTAAAAACGTTGAATCACACATGCACGTTGCGTCGTATTAACTGGAAAAATTTAGAACTATACGTAAAACGAAAATTTGCGAAAGATGAAAAGTGTAAGTGACAAAAGTTGTGAAGTTAAATTGCAAATAATGAAAAGTTTTGGGTTAAAGTTAAAAAAAACAAATTATGAGGGAAATTGGAAAATGTACAAACCTTTTAGTTAAAAGTAAAAAAATAAGTTTTTTTTTTGAAAAACTCACAAAGCACAACTTACAAGTTGTGATGCACAAAAAGTTTGCAAACTTATATAGGTTTTAATACTCATGTATTTTACGTAATTTGCCAAAATCAATACTTTGATTTTTAGTACTTTTCGGAATTATATTTCTTAAAAATAATATATTTTTAAGACATGTGTGAAATATATATATATTTTGTTATTCTTGTAAAATATATATATTTATTTTTTGTTATCTTCCGATTTTTGTTTAATTCGCATTACTTGGTAGTAGTTATATATATTTGTCCAAATATATATTTATGTCCAAAATTGTCCATAAATTGTCCAAGATCCAAAATGTGTTAAAGAATATATTTACACAAATGCATTTTCTTGTATTTGTCCGTATACCCTTTCATGGGTTATTTTGTATGAATATTCTTAGGTATTTGTTATGTATTTTTATGTGTATTTTGTTGGGGATACTCCTTAGGAGTATTTAGTGTATTTTCATGTTCCTAATACACTACAACATATAATACACATAATATACACTTAGCACAAAATTTGGTGATCACTAAATATATATATTTTTCCTAAAATATACATACTTAATATTGATTTTAACTTGAAGAAATCCTTATTTCTTAGCTTGTAATTTTGTACTAAAATTAGGAAACCTTGATAAATATTTTTAGGTGAATTTTTGGGGAATAAGTTTTACCATAACTTATATTTTTTTCTAAGTGTCAAAATTTTATAAAAATTTTGACATGGTTTTCCCTAAAAATGGAGGTTTCCCATGTTTTCAAAACATTTGTTTATTTTCTATTCATCACCAAAATCAATTTATATAATTTTCACGAGTAACATACACTAATTACATCATGTAAAACCTTATGATGAACTTGATTCTTGTTAAAATGTGTAGTCATTTAGATCTAAACTTTACATACAAGGATCTTTCAAAAACAAGTGTTTCTTGTTAACTTTAAACAAACTTTTTATGAGACTTTAACTTTCACAATAACCATTCATGAGCTTTTAAGGTTTCAAACCTTGAAAAACATATTCTAAAATCATTCTTATGCTCATTTAAAAGATCATTATGTTCATCATCAAGTTTCATTATGGATCTTTCAAGATCCATACTTAACATACTTGAATCTTTCACAAGTAGGCTTCTGAATGAACTTTTTACAAACTTTTTAGGAAGTTTAGTTTCATAAGTTAACTTTACATAAACTTAGTTACTTCAAGAACACAAGATCATGCTTTAAAAATCATTTTTCAGGTTCACATAAAGGATTTTTAAGTTCATCTTCAAGTTTAACCATGGATCTTTCAAGATCCATGCTTAAACTTGTTAGATCTAAGCTTCTAACAAACCTTAAAATGATAGATCTAAACATAAACACAAGATCACTTGTTTTTCTTTAGATTATGTTAGATTTTCATATCTTCATCATTTAAAGTTTAGTTTCTTAGATGGTGTAGCTTGTACATAACACTAACATGAAGTAAAATAGAGTTTAACATGCTTACTACTAGCTCTAATGGCTAGGAAGTGGCACAACAAAGAAGATGATGAAGATAGAAGAGTATGAGAGGTTAAAAGCTCCACAAGGTGGTCCTTCAACTTCTAGCACTTCAAGCCTTCTTAGATAACCTTCTTACACCTTAATATAACCTTGGATTGCTTGGTTGAAGATTGAAATTGGTGGATGAATGTGTGTGGGAGTGAGGCCGGGCGCAAGAGAGGAGGGAGGAAGGAAGAAGATGAAAAATTTGAATGAAGATGACAAGTGAAGAAGTCTTATGGTTCCTTAGCCCTTATATCCACCAACACTTAGTTACACATAGGATTTTATGCTTAATATCTTAGCAACATTAGAAATATTATAATCAACAGTTGTGGGGCCATGTTGGGCCGGTTACCAAAGGAGGGGGTAAAATGTAAAAACTGGAAGTTGAGGGTTATAAGTATAAGTTGGAAGGTTTATGTAATATTAAGTGTGTTTATGTGTTTTTATGATTTTTAAGGTGTTTTACCACCATAACTAGCTTTATATCATAAAAACAATGCTTCTAGTCTAGTTTTGATGTTTTGGGTAGTGTCCGGTTATTCGTTCGATTATCGGTTCGTTAAAGTGCTAAATTACGCAGTTTTACTAGATATGAAGTACCTTGTGTGACAGTTTTAATTCCTGACACTTTACAAGTTATTTTGGACACTAAAACATCAATTCTGCATAGTATTTCAGTGTTTAAATGTTGTTTTATTGATGAATTATGCTGAATTCTATAGAATTCAGCATTTAAAGTGAGTTTCGGGTGTCTTTTAGTGCTTATTTTAGCTTCCGGAAAGTGTATTTGTTAATCCTTGTACCCACACTTGGGTTTTAATGTATTTCTTATGCTGGACCTACTCCTAGGCCCTAAATCTACTGTCTGATTGTGTTCTACAGAAATGCTGATACAACTTGTCTTACCAGAGAGTTTACTAGTCTTTCTGACGCAACGCTTAATGTAATGCACAATGCAATATTTGAAGTATAAAACATGCATGAATTCATATGTAAAGCAAGTAAGCACATGATGTTGACGTTTAAGCACATAATTGCAGATAATAAATAATAAATAAAATAGTACGGAAATTACCGGTTTTGTACCAGTTGTCACACTCCAGAGGTTGAGAAGCCTCTTTTCGAGCGCATAGAGAAGGTGGTGCAGGATGAGTAACCTTTAGTGTTGCAGGCTACCTCAATCGAGACTGAAAATCCTGCGCGGACTATTGAGGAGCTTGTGCATGAAGTTCATGAAGAGGGTCATGTGGAGACTCGAAATGTGGAGGTTGAGGCACAACAGAGTAGTGCTGAAGGCGCAGGTGCATCTAGCATGGATGGTGGAAGGGCCAACCCTTTCAAGGTTCATCAAAATGAGCCTTCACCAATCCAGCCTGAGGATACACTGGGCGATATTTACTATATATCTTATAACGAAGATCGCACCGATGAAATCCATGCACCTGTATGGGGTGTGAAACAAGGCGATACCTTCTATACCTTCCCCCCTTACCAAGAATGGTTTCTGGGGGCTTTCCCCCCAGGTGAAGTGATCTATCAAAAGAAACGTGGACACGAGAACCTGTATCGGGCTCACGTATTTGCTCATGCCAACACAGCGTCTACTAGTAATCAGATTACGCGCAAGTGGCGTACCTAGTAACGGGAACACGCTGAATGGGAGAAGTACAGGGATTGCTTATCTGCCGAAGCCAAGTCATTTGAGAAGGCTAAAGCTGAGCTTGCGAATCAAAAGGTTGAATTTGAGAAAGAGAAGAAGTTAGAGGAATTGGGCTTCCAGGGCATAAAACGGAAGCTTTAGGCAAGTGAAGATACACTTGCTGAGGAGCGCCGCAAATGGCGTAAGGCTTTTGACAGAGAAAACCAAAAGATGTATGTCGCGCGCACCGAGATTACCAATCTCAAGGCGTGGGTAGAAACGTTGACAAAGTCGGAAGTGGACTTCAAGGAGAGGTACGAAGAGGCGAAGTCGCATCGAGAGCGTGTGGAGGTCCTTCAGGTTAGTACCATCTCCATGTGTAAATAAATAAATAGAATTAAGAAAATTCCATAACTTGTTCATTTTTGCCCCGAAGGGTTTGCAGGTAGAGTTGGAACAACAACTCATCGTTAAAGATAGGGACATGGCTGGCAAGGGCATTGAGATTGTTGAGCTCAAACGTCGCTTACGCGAGTCAGGGGAAGCTTTAAAAGTTGAAAAACAGAAGGGTGGGTCCCTTGAGATTGACCTCATGGCTGAAACGTTAAAGTCTGAGTCTGCTAAGGAGGCGCGCAAAGTTAGCCAAGCGGCCTTGGATGTGGCTCAAGACAACTATGCAGAGGTTCAAGCGACTGTAGAGCCCCTTGTCAACAACTTGGAATGACTTCAAAATTATGGGATTGTCCATGTGGGTTTCTCCTTAATTTCCCTTATCTGATTTGTTACTCTCTCCTTACTTGTTTCCGTTTCTTTGGATAGGTGGCGAATTCTATCTTGAATTCTATTGAACTGGGCCAAGCAGTGGCTGCGCTTACTGTTGCCTCACTCCATGTTGGTCATTGCGAAGGCTATGTTGAGTGTACGTCGCATGTTGAGACTGCGTTTGACGTCCAATGGGGTACTCGGCATTGTTTGGTCAATGAACATGCGGAGGAAGGTTTGCGCAAGGCCGAAGAAAATTACGACAACCTCTCCTTGCATGTCATGGACCGAGTCTCTGAGGTGCTCAAACATGACGATTATGTGACGCGCTTAAAGGTGATCCTTGAGCCACCTGAGACACTGGAGTTGACCGATGACGATGATGATGATGCTGGTGATGGCAATGCGGAGTGAAGGTTGAACTTAGTTCATAGGTTCTTGTAACTTAGGCGTTTACAGCCTTGTAATCTTTTACTACCTCTTAAGGTAATCATCGCGCGCTTGCGCTTGTTTATATAAATGAAATTACTAGTTTGCTAGCTTACAATGTTACAATTATTGCACTGTGTTAGAAACTTTGTTTAGGTAGCGCTAATAACTGTAAGTGTGGCTCGTGTTTGAACATTATAGCCTGGTTCCGCGCTATGTTCGCGGGAACCTTGTAGGCTTAGCTCATGAGCTCGTAATATACTGTAGTGTTTTTGCTCGAACTAAAAGTTGAACATGCATATGTAAATTGGGATAAACATTAATACACAGCAAGGAAAAATAATGTAAATGCCTCTTTGCATTAATAAACTTATCAGGCGCATGGCCACCGCTTGCAAAAAAGGTTGTGTTACGTATAGCATTTTCACAGCTGCTGCGCGTTCCAGGTTCGTGGAACAATGTGACCGTCCAAGGTACGTAGCTTGTACACGCCTTTGCCCAGGACTTCATGGATAAGGTAAGGACCTTCCCATTTAGGCGCAAGTTTTCCTTGGCGTTCAGGGTTGGAGGCCTCATTGTCACGGAACACATATTCGCCTAGATTGTACGTACAGATGCGCACCCGCGCATTGTAGTACTTCTCCAATCGGGACTTGTACTTGGCTACTTTGATGGCCTCATTTTCGCGTCGTTCTTCAAGTAAATCCAAGTCAAGTTGGCGCTCCGCCTCATTGTTGATTGCGTTGACAACCGTCAAGCTTAGTGAGGGAAGGCCAAATTTCAGTCGGGATAACTGCCTCTGCGCCATAGACTATGCTAAAGGAAGTTTCGCCGTTACTGGTCTTAGGCATGGTACGATGAGCCCATAATATGCTTGGGAGCTCATCGACCCATCCTCTTCTCTTGGTACCCAGCCGGGCCTTGATTCCTTCCATGATGCCCTTATTTACACTTTCTACCTGGCCATTGCCTTGAGGGTGCGCAATGGATGAGAAAATATGTTCGATGTGCAGCTCTTGCATCCAGTTATGGAGGTCTTCCGAGGCAAAGTTCGTGCCATTTTCGGTTACAATTCTGAGAGGTAAGCCAAAAAGGTAAATGATGTGCTCCCAGATGAATTTGTGCACGATCATCACTTGATTAGTTTCGCGTTTCTTCATACCCCTTCAGATTACGATTTGATTTGTTTCCTGCGATCTTTTTTTAAAGTGAGATAAGTTTCAATTTTAGCATATAAGGCCTTGGAATATACTTTAACCCCCCTTAACTCCACCTAGGTGTCACATCACCCATTTTTTTCCCGTTTCACTCTACCTCACTCGAATGAAATTGTTTAATCCCGTTAACTCCACCTAACCCTATATTTGGTGGTTTTTGGTTTAAAATAAGGAAAAAAAATAATTCAATCTTAGCATCTCGTTAACATATTAACAAATAACAAGTAATCCCTTTAAAGCCCTTGACACAATGAAAGAGTGGTGTGCAACGTCAGCTAACATGCCATGTCTCCTTTAACGCCTCAGTTATTAGTGTACAACCCAAGGCCTAAGTATATGTTTGAGCATGGTTACTTTATTATCTGGGGCAAGATATTTAACAATCAAACCAAATATCTTATCTTATATTTTTTACATCTTGCAAATTATTTGGACCATGTGCTATCGTTTTACAAATTTTCACTTCATCGTCAAAAAGTGTCTGTTACATCAATATTAGGTAGGCATGACCGCATGAACTCTCGATCGATCACTTTTTACACCTTTAGTGTGTAATGATTTCACAAGTTTACAATATCCCCACTAATCAAAATAATAATTTATATATTACACATTAGTAAAGAAACAAAAACGGAAGGGTGGATTTAGTTGGTTGAAAGTCTTCTAAAACCTTCTCCTTTACTAATCACTAGTGTGTACTGCCTCACCCCCCCCCCCCCCCTCCCCCAACAATTCTTTTACGCCTAGTAATACGACTAATATTGATGTATGGTCTATGTTTGGTGCCGGGTAGCCAGCTGCCCATGCTACATGACATGGTCGTTAGTCAGTAAACACACAGCCTCATAGGGTAACATAAAAAAGAAAGGTGTGTGATCACTTGACCATAACTAAAACAAGTTATAGGGAATACGCCGACATGAGGCTAGCCTACTTGGTAGAGATGCATGCAGGAGGATTTTTACCTTTACACGCATACTTTAAATACTCAAAGCCAAACACGACCACACCACATCCAACAGTATGTCACATACCCGTACGTATTCCTTATTTCATGGAGGGAGTGACCCCTTCTTTTGTAAGCACGACAAAAATTACGAGAAAGACCAATGATTTAGCTCACGTCTAGGTTTCCCGGACCCTAAGATCTTCATGCAACTTACGCATTTTCTATTTGCTTCAAATTTTTAAAAGTTGTGTGGTCAGTGTACAATTTAGTTCGAGTCAAAAGAGATTCCGACTAAAATTGACTTGGGTTGTAAAAGCCAAAAGAGGGTAGATGTGTTCTTTCAGTTTTGTAAAACTTTTGTTGATTTTGAAACTCAAAGGAATATTTGTAAGTAAAATAAGTTGATCTGGGATAGAAAGATGCCATAACACGATATATATTGGTTTGGTTGAATTTAAATCCTCAACCTTACGTCCACTAATCATTGTTCTTTTACTGAAAGTTTTCTTTATTATTAGACCACCCGTAGTGGGGTTTTTTGTACGTGGAGTTGGCAAAAAAGCCCCAAGACGCCCGGTCCACCAACCCCATTGGCGCTTGATTTCATTTTTTTGCTTGGGCATTGGCATTAAAATGCCGGATGAAAAATTGGTGGACCAGTAAGAAATTTCCAACTCATTTATGATAATATTATTTGTTTTATTTTTTTAAACAGATAATAATGCCACACTACAGATAATAACCCCCCTTTCTCTCTTGCTAGATGGTCTTGAGCGTTGACTTTTCTTAGTATAATCACTTGAGTGTTGACTTTTCTTAGTATAATCACTTGAGAATATTAGCAAGTGTTATGTGTTTTTCTGAGAGTCAAAATTCTTAAAGAAAAAATTTATACAGACTCAAGAGTTTTAAATCAAGATTTGGTTATTTCTTCATCCAAGACTATAAAGACTGGAAAATTAAAAGAAATCAAGTAGAATATTGAAGGGTTTTCTAACATGATTTTAAAAGTTTGTCATGGGGTATATTCGATCGACAGTTGTTTAGCAAGGGTTTTCTAACTTGTTGTTTGCCTATGATCAGGGGCGGATGTACCTTATCATAAGGGGTAGCTTGGCGCTCGGGCGGTAGTGTAAATTTTGGAAAAAATTGACCTTTTTTTAACGTTTTTTCGATTTCGTTACCCCTTTCTTATAAAACGTTACCCCTATAAAAGTTTTCTAGATCCGCTGCCTATGATCTCGTAGATTTCAAATGGTTGCTTCACAGACGATACATGGTACGGCTGTACACTACAAGTTATGATACTTTTAATTGATTCTAATGTTTTTTTTTAAACCAGTAAAGTAGAGAAAATATGGAACACTTAAATTGTAAAAAAAATTATGGTAAATTAAATTAATTAATAATTAGGGTGTAATCCATAATGGTTTATGATTTTGATGAGTTATTTAATATGATTTATACTATGTATCCATTCCAATCGGCAGTTCATATTGGAATTATCATAAGGCCCACGAGAAGAAAAGAGGACATGAAGAAATGAAATCAAGTTGGGCTTCATTAAATCAAGAACTGAACTAAAGGTGTGGCTAAACTGATTGGGCCAAACTTTTTTTTAACGGTAAATTTAGATCACTGATAGACTACTGGAGTATCATCGTGTCACCAGTAGAACCATCCGATTATATCCATCTCCACTAGGCATAATGTCTATGGGGTAAGATCAAATAAAAAGTTTATTTTGCCTAAGTAGGATGAGAAGCAATTTTAACCATCCATTTTTCAAATCAATGGTTAAGATGCAAGTGTAGGAGAAAGGAGGAGTGGAAGGGAATCTTGGGAAAATCCTATTTATGGACTTTCTCTCTCCACATGCAAGGCACATGCATATTCCACCCTCGTTTGTTAAACGTCCATAACTTTTTTATACGACATAATTTTTTATAAAAATTTCACCGTAAAATCGAGCGTCTTTTTATTTTTAATTTGAGTACCATATTTCTATATAAATATGAAGACTAAAAAAACCCACTAAAATGTGTTGTATTTCTATGTTGTATAACTTTTTTTGTGCTAGATTTTTGTACTATATTTTTGTGCTGAATTTTTTGTATTAAATTTTTTTTCTTAATTTTTTGTGCTGGATTTTTTTTTGTACTACATTTTTTTGCTGAATTTTTTCGTGCTATATTTTTTTGTACTAGATTTTTTTGTACTATATTTTTTTGTACTAGATTTTTTTGTGCTACATTTTTTGTGCTATTTTTTTTGTACTATATTTTTTGTGCTAGATTTTTTTGTACTAGATTTTTTTTGTGCTAGATTTTTTTGTACTAGATTTTTTTTGTTGTATTTTTAAAAAACAAAAGGGGTGTCACATGTCATTTTCACTCCTATTTTTAAAAAACAAAAGCGCTGATTCGAAGCCGAGAAGAAAACAAGTTGGTCTAGAGAAGATGATGGTTCTCGCGAGCACAACCGAGTGTTGGTTCGATTATTTTGATTGCAATACTTTAATTTCTAAATGTTTGTTTGAACAATAAAACAATCCCTCGCATTAATACAATGTTGTTTGATTGTGATTTTGTTACTAAAATAGTAATCTTTGTTTTAATTTCATCGTAAATTATGGGTCTACATATTCACACATCCAAGGGCCTATTTCCACACCCTTTAAGACGGCTTGTATAGGCATAGACGGGACATCTAGGGTTTTTGTCTCCGACCAAATTCTCAACCTCGTACCATGTCAAAACAAACACATCATACGGGGCGTCTTGGTCTAGACAATAGAGGAAGACGCCTCGTCTAGGCCTAGACGGGGCGTCTTGAAAACTGATTTGACTATGTTGTCGGGCACGTGAATAAATTAATACGATGGGTATAGAGCTGTACAAGGGATATATATTGGAATTCAAACTATTGAAATAGGGACATGCAGAGCATTCTTCAACCATCGACGGCAACTACCGAAATTCTCTGCTTCTTCTTTGCCTTTTATTTGATATCATTGAAAGGTGCTCAAATGTCATCATTCTGGAACGGCAACTATTTCTTTGGGCTGTATTCTAGCGAGTCATGGGTGCCCGAAGCCGAGCCGGTATCAATTATTAGCTTAAATTACTTATTGTTTTAATTATTTACTAATGATCATACCGTTTTTAGGAGGAGACTGGACCTCCCGATTCTAACAAGCAAGAGGAGGTTGTGTCTACTCTAGTGTACAAGGAAATCAAAACAGACCGTTTATAGATTTGAACACGCATCCCCTGATGATGAAACATCCCCTGTAGATGATTCATACCATGTCGATGAACCATGTTATCCGACGCAATAAAATTTATATCATAATTTGACAAAAAGTTGTATACAATTGTGTAATTAGATTTTTTTTTTAAGTTAACAGACAAAAGTTATTAAAGAAAATATAAACAAATTGATAAATAAAATATTTCTTTAATAAAAAAAGTTAAGGATGAGGTTCAAGTCCTAATCGACAATCAAACCGAGTAGAAAATAGAAGAAAAGAATTTAGATTGAATAACTCTCAATCTTATTAATCAGAAAATAACTCAAAACTGATTACAAACTCTCAAACCATAACTCAGTTTCTCTCTTGTCGTGTCTTCTCTTATCTTAATAACTAGTTTAAGTTCTCGTGTGTTACATAGGTTGTATAAAGAAAATACTTCTTATAAATCTATTGATATAATAATTTACATATAGATGTAGATGCTACTATCTTCAACGTTTTTATGTGTATACTATAGCCATTGTGTCTTCAAAGATCTTTAAAACTCTCAATGATTTAATCATTTTACACTACCACATTGTGGTTTTTGGATAAAACCTCAGTTCCCAAGTCAGCCAGTAGTGAAAATCTTGCTTCAACATTAGCATGTGTGGCTTGCCACTTAGATTCACTATTTTTAGACGAACAAATACACCATTTTTATTTGATATTTACAACATCATATATGAATTCTGTCACAATGTCATAAAAGATAAATAAATACTTGGATAGTTGGATGCATTAACGTACCTTTGTTGCATTAATGAAGAATTCCAAATCAGTTAAAAAGGTCAGAACTTCTCGAGGGACCGATGTACCAAGTGCCCCCGATCAATATCTTAATCCTCGTGCTCAGTCCTACAAAGTCCAATTCCTTAAGCACCATTGTTTCTGGCTATTAGGGAATCATTAGGTGTTTCTAATTTGCCATAACCTATCCAAAAACCACCAAAAAGCAGCACATCATTTCAAAACTCTATAGTCTATACTACAGGTGCGGAAATTTCTGACACAACATGAAAATAATCAGTTTTTAGGTTGTCATTAATCTTTTTAATAATAATAATAATCAACTTTGTGACAGGGCTCATATTTTTTATAACATTGTGACAATGTAATAATTAAGCCCCAAATTAAATATAAAATAAAAGATTAACTGAGACAAAAGGTAAATAAAAATAAACCAAATTATAATATTTTTCTTTGCAACGTGGCAGTCCATTTCTTCCTTTTCTACACCTGAACTTCCATATTAGGAAGAAAAAATTACACTTCTCAACCATACAAAGTCGATTCCTCTTAATAAAATTGAACAAACCCAAAACCCTCAAAATACATTTTGAGGTGTTTGACTTGTTTCTTTCATCCTGAAGCGCCTCAAATCAAATCAATAATTGAAAAACATCAAAGAGAAATAAAATCAATGAACCGTTATAATAAAATCAAATTACAATTCCTCATATCATCATCATCATTATAACCATTAAGGAAAAAAAACTAATTCTAGCTTCGTTCTTCCTCTGACTTAAAATTTAAAAAAATTAAAACATATAATAAATGCATGAATCACAAATAATTAAACCTTGATGAAAAGAACGATCAATCGGTGCTAATAGATTAAAAAGACAAAGATAATTCTTAAACTTTGAAAAGCGACATTAAGAACATAGATCATTCATGAAATAAGCGCAAAACAAACATAAATGTTCAAGACAAAATTGAAATCGTAGAAAGCAAGAGATGAAAGCGGTTACAAGAGTAAATCGCCACTGGGGAAATCGAAGAAAGATAGGGTTTGTGATTTGCAATCACATTCAAAAAGGAAACAATTTATAAGGAAAAAAAAGGAAAGTCTAATTTCTTTAAATTTCGACATTCAAAAAGGAAACGGTGTAGAATAAAAGGAAAGTCCAATTTCTTTGATTTTTGATTTAGTTACAGGAGGAGAAAAGAAGCTTGAGTGTCCCCTCCTAAAGGCAATTAAGGTGGCCTAAGAAGATGCCAAGTGGCATATAGTTGTTTTGCTTTATTTAGGGGTGTAAACAAGCCCAAAGGCTCGAGAGCTACTCGTGATCGGCTCGGTTAAAAGCTCGAACGAGCCGAGCCTTAACGAGCCCGAGCCTGAATTCTTGCTCGTTTAGTTATCGAGCTCGAGCTCGAGCCTGAAATACATAGCTCGTTTGGGCTCGCAAGCCTAATCGAGCCCAACCAAAAATAGAGTTTTTTAAATATATTATATTTGATATAATTATTTATAACCCAATCCAATTAGGCCCATCTGATATTTTAAGTGTAAATTAGGCCCATATGATTATAGTAAAAAAGGGTTCAAGTGTTTTACCCTGCCAATCGAGTTTTGACGTTCCAGTTTCCCACCCAAATCCCAATTCCACTGCCAGTACAGATACGCCATCACCATTCAAGCATTCACGTTCAACGACGCAATCGTTCGTCTTCATTCATCCGTCATCATCGTATCATCAGGTTTGTAACTTCGCCGATAATCCTTCGTTTTAATCACCGTCGATAATCTTTTTTTACTCACCGTCGGATTGTAATCGAATGGGCCAGTGGCATAACTGTCTTTATAATCGAATGGGCCTGTGATATGTTGATGAACAATGATGTTGAATCATTCATTAATAGGAACTGAGATAACATTAATAGGATGGTATAAAGAAAAAGTCAAAGTACTGTAGGATGGTATAGGATGTTGAATCATTCATTAATAGGAACTATGCGATATGTTGATGAACAATGACGTATGGCATCTGTACTGTTTTTTTTTTTTTTTTTTTTGGGTATGTGCATATTAATGAAAATCTCACATTCATTCATATGTTTGTTTCAATCTACTGTTGTTTTTTTAGTATTCCTCATTCATTCATATGTTGTTTCTTGTTTTGGTTACAAAATCTCACATGTTAATGTATGGCCTCTGTACTGTTGTTTCGTGTTTGTTTCACAATATCTCACAAAATCTCATATGTTTGTTTCTTGTTTTGGTTACAAAATAAGTGAAACAGATCCGATGAGCCCAACGCAGAAAGGGAGTGAAAATCAATCGTCTCAAGCATCTGAATACATCAACATTGAGGCTGAGGAGAACCTTGATGAAACAAATGACCAAGATGTAAACAAAGGTCATGGTGAAGAAGATGATGGTGAAAACCATGCTGAAGAAGATGATGGTGAAGATCATGCTGAAGACAATGAGGGCCAACACTAGTTTGGTTCATATAGACTAAACCTAACTTGGTGGCCAAGACATTACCATATTAATTATAAGAGTTAATTACTGTTTTCGTCCCTGTGGTTTGTCAAAAATCACTATTTCAGTCCATTAGTTTAAAAATTGCGATTTCAGTCCCTGTGGTTTCACTTTCGTAACCATTTCAGTCCACCTCCGTTAACCCCATCCATTTATTCTGTTAAGTACATGTGAATTGACCATAATGCCCTTATTAATAAAAAAACAAAAAGATATCTAAATGAGTTAATTATTGTTTTCGTCCCTATGGTTTGTCAAAAATCACCATTTCAGTCCATTAGTTTAAAAATTGTGATTTCAGTCCCTGTGGTTTCATTTTCGTAACCATTTCAGTCCCGTCTCCTAACACCGTCTATTTTACCATTAAGTTTTTAATGAAATACCTAAATTACCCTTGTGTTAATTAAATATGGACTTATATGATTTTATTATTGGATTTATATGATTTTATTGTTATATGACATATGGACTTAAATTGGATTGTAGGGTTCGACCCACCATGGCTTCAGTAGAAGTAGAAGTCTGGCACTATTTTCACATATATAGTTCTAAAATTTTAATTTTGGATTTTAGAATGAGAAAATGTTCAGGTAAGCATTATTTTTCAAAGTCATTATGTTAATTGTTGCTGCTAGGAAGATATTAATTGGGGTGGGGTAATGGGTCGCCGGACATTAAGAGGGTGGGGTTGTGATGCCGGAGAAGATGACCGGAAACTTTTGCCGGAAATGAGAGCATGAATGGAGTGGGGTGGGGTAGCGTGGGGTTGTGTTTTAACAAGTGGGTCCTAGAATACAATCTTTTAAATTTCCATGGTTTTTTAATTTAATTAACACAAGGGTAATATAGGTATTTCATTAAAAACATAACGGTAAAATAGACGGTGTTAGGAGACTGGACTGAAATGGTTACGAAAGTGAAACCACAAGGACTGAAATAGTGATTTTTAACAAACCACAAGGATGAAAATAGTAATTAACTCATTTAGATATCTTTTTGTTTTTTATTAATAAGGGCATTATGGTCAATTCACGTGTTCTTAACAGAATAAATGGATGGGGTTAACGGAGGTGGACTGAAATGGTTACGAAAGTGAAATCACAGGGACTGAAATCGCAATTTTTAAACTAATGGACTGAAATAGTGATTTTTAACAAACCACAGGGACGTAAATAGTAATTAACTCAAATTATAATATAATTAGGAAACTTAACCAACTATGACTTACTTGTCAACATTGATTACTCAAGTTCACCGACTTGTGACTTCAAGTCCGTAAATTACCAACAGAGGTTGTATTGAATTTATCAAATGGAGAAACTACTTGTAGCGATTTGCATTTTTGTACTTTCTTTATTTAGAAGGATGTATTCGCATTTCTATTTTTGGAAATCTTGTCATCGTAATTCATTTCAATCTACGTAAATGTTGGTGCATATTTTGTACGTCTGCCACTGTGCGAATAGTTAGATAGAGCGTGTGTTGAATATTGTATAGAATAGGAAAAGTCGGACACGGTTCATGCGTTGTAAGGGTCCATCCGGACGGATGGACACCATAAAGTCTAAACCCCCATCCAAATGTAGGTGTAACATTGTAAAGTCCATCCGGACAGATGGACACTAGCTCATTCGGACCGGATAGGCTGTTGCCTATAAATAGGGAGTTGGGGTTCCCATTTGGACAAGCTTTTGGATCCCAGAGGGGACATGCTATCCAACTGGTCTCATGGTGCTGTAACTTTCAGATATGATTAAGAGACCAGATTATAAGTGACAGCTCGGTGTCGTATCTATCTTCTACTCCTTTCTTAGTTATAATAAACGCACCGAACATGTCGTATCGGGACCGAAGCTCTGTCAAACTCGTCGGTTCCTAGAATCACAAGTGGTATCAGAGCTATGGTACCGATTTAATCGATCTAACAATCGGTTAAATCACCCAAGCTCATCAATTTTGGGTTAAATGGGAGTTTTGACGTTAAAACTGTCACACCCCGAAATATCAGAGTCTGGCGTGACTGGACTGGTATCTTCATTGCACAGCGGAAGCAAATAAAGCTAAGACTCTTAGACAACGAACGCCCACTAAGTACTTGAGTCTCCAATGGTTCTCCTATTCCAACCGTGCCATGATTTGAAAAAGTAACCTGAGAAAGAAACATGCGAAAAATCAACATAAAGTTGAGCGAGTTCATAGTTTGTTGTAAAAGATTTGAAATAAATCTTTTGAATAACCGGTTTGTGAAATATTATTGAGAAAACGAATTTAGAAATCATTTTCTTGTCAAGTTATATGGAAACTTTGTATTTGTAACGCATTATGTTCGTAGAAACGCCCACCAAGTACTTGAGTCTCCAATGGTTCTCCTATTCCAACCGTGCCATGATTTGAAAAAGTAACCTGAGAAAGAAACATGCGAAAAATCAACATAAAGTTGAGCGAGTTCATAGTTTGTTGTAAAAGATTTGAAATAAATCTTTTGAATAACCGGTTTGTGAAATATTATTGAGAAAACGAATTTAGAAATCATTTTCTTGTCAAGTTATATGGAAACTTTGTATTTGTAACGTATTATGTTCGTAGAACTATGTATTTGTAAACTCTTGTATTTGTAAAGTGTGTATAACCGTCAATGCCCACCCTGACTTTGACTTCATGCCCGCATAATCCTATGCTTTGAACTTGTATAAAACCTTTGTAAACCGTGTATGTATGTATATAAATCCCTGTATGAAAGCAAACAAGGAAAAGATCACCAATGGTTTGCAAGGACACTGATATGTATGACGGTGTAGGAAGACTCAAACCTAGCAAAGTTGTATCGGGCTTCCGGCTGGAAGACATAGTCACCACTATGGGCCTCCCTGGTCCTCATGGGTGTGGGCTCGCTACACCCAAATAGATCTATCACTCATGCCCCTCGGTCCTTATACGAGGATTAATGGTCCCAAGTATCCGCCTACCCATTCACATGATCTATGGTTCTTTCCTACGCTAGCCATACCAATTGTAATTGTATGTAATCCTTTTTTAACATTTACTCATAGGGTGTCCCGTTTCTCAAACGCAGACCCACCCAACCCCCTTATTATAACTAGACGATCCCATCCCTAGTCATGAAAATCATTCACTTTTCGATAATACGCATTTGTTTGAAAAACTGGTATATTTAATATGTTTCATTCGTAAACCATTTGAGTTCCTTGAAATCCGTTCGTAACATGTCTTAAAAATATGAGTTTTCGTTCATTCAAAAACCTCGTATGTTCCTGCAAAACGTGCATGTATTTCCTGCAAAACGTGCATGTATTTCCACCCCGAAAACATTTATAAAAATGTAAAACCGTAAAAAGGTGGAGGTTATGAACTCACCTGGATATTCCTGTGCAAAGCTAGCTATTTACGACTTCGTGATGTCGTTTCCAAGACGAGATTCGCTAGCGTGCATTCTACAATATTCCTAACATGGAATATCTTATAAGTTTCTAAATAAAAGCGGTAACTAACTACGTGTCACCGAGCTCTACCGAATCGTTAACCGAACGATTCAACGGTAAGTCGTTAACTTAATGAAAACGATTAAGTTATACTCGTTAGGTTTCGACTAGTGTCGGTAATAGATCACTAAGTCTTTGAAAAACACTTAGTTCTCATGAGATTTAAAATATATAAATATTTATATAAAAATATATAAATATTTCGGTAGAATCCCGTTAGTCGCCTTGAGAAGTCGTCGTGTATGTAACAAATATTTATATGAAAATAACATGTAACAAACTCGTACGTGATATATATATGATTCATAGTGTGTCGTTTAGGCGTTTTGAAATAAATATAGAAGTTATATTTATTTTATAAAAGGATCGTCGAGTTGTTTGAAGTCTGAAATAAATAGATAAACTATATCTATTTTATAAAAGAAATTGTGTTGTACGTCATTTAAAATAAATATATAAGCTATATTTATTTTTATAAAAGAATTTGTCGAATTTCCATAGTTTCAAATAAATATAATAACTATATTTATTTGTTGTATATCCGAATCGTTGCTTTCAAGAGTCGTTCAGTGTTGTCGTTTGAAACAAATATATATAAACAATTCATTTCATAAAAAGAAGTCGGATTATTTGATGTTGAATCAAATATATATGATTTATTTAAAATAAGATTCGTATTGTTGTAGATTTGAAATAAACCATATTTGTCTTTATAAAAATAATCCGTGTTATCGTTGTTTCTTGTATGTTATAGAGTGTCGTTGAAATAATATATATACATTTGTATTGGTTTTCATAAAAGTCGCTTGGTATCGATGGTTGTCGTTTTTAAAACAAAACATGTTTTGGGTTACGGGTTTTCTCGAAAAACGAGCAGAGTTTTGCCTCTGTTTTTGGATGGCCCCGACAACACAAGTTGTCGTTATATTCAAAATTCAATCAATAATTCACTATTATTTAGTATAACCAATTTATGTAAACAAGATTGCGAATAAAACCAAGTATGTTTTAACTAATAATTTGTCACTTCGTTCGGTTCAAGCTCATTACCACGTAAGTTTGTAACTATGAAAATAACGAAATTATTAAACGCGTTGATAATTTTACCAAGTCTTCGTGTCGAACCGTCGGAAATGGTTGACTGAGTTGACCGAGTTAACTGAGTTGACTCGGTTTGACCGTGTTAACCGAGTTGACTCGGGTTAACCGAGTCGACCCGGACCTGAACTCTGACCCGAACACCGAAACGCGAACCGAAAAACCCGAAGCTCCATAATCTGACCCGAACCGGAGTCTGTAACCCGAACCATAACTTGATGTTGGCTGCCTTAACTGTTTGATCTGGACCCGAACCGAGTTAACTCGGTTTAACCAAGTTAACTCAAACCAAAACCCGAAATCAATCTGACTCGTTTGGGCCCAAAACTGAAACCACGAGGCCTGAACCACCTTTGAACCCGCTGACCCAAACATAAACTTAACCCGAACCTGCTCCAAAACTAAATCTGACTTTGAACTTGAACCGAGTGTACCCGAACTTAACCTGACCCGAACCAACCTGCTGCGCCGTGACCCGAAACAAACCCAACTCAGATCATCACCACCACTGCAGTCGCAGTTGTTGCCGGTGCCGGTAGAACATCTGGCCGCTGTCGGCCTTCAAAGAACCACCGCGAAATGTTTGTCGGAGAAGAAACCACCACCGTCATCAAAGCCGTGAGCCCCTCTGTTCGTTGGTCAGTCGCCTCCACTGCCGCTGGATTCTTCGTCGAGAAATCGTGAGGGCCTCACCAGCACCATCTACCATCGTCGGAGCTCTGCCGGTGGTTGGCTGGTGCCCGGTTTGTTTTCTGCCGAGAGAGAGAGAGACGAGAGAGAAAGGTTTACGGTGGTGTGAGTGTGCGAGAGGGAGGAGGAGGGTGGTGTGGTTGTGTGGCCGGTCGGGTTACCTGCGCCGTTGACCGACCGGTGGTTCGCCGGTCAGACATCGAGCACAGGAAATGGATGGGGGGTGTCGACTGTTGGTTGAATGTAGAAGGGATGTTGAAATTACTAGCTCTAATTGTTGTTTTATGTGTGTAATTGAGAGAAAGTGAAGAGGTGTTTGGTATTTTCTTGAAGATAAAGATGCAGACAAAGTGAGAAGGAAAGAAGAGGATAAGGATCTTTTATAGAGATCTTGTGAAGATCTTGGTGAGATTTGTAAAGATTTTGCATAGATTTGTAGAGATCTTTAGAGATCTTATAAGATCTAATATATTATGTGCAGATTTAGGCTTGTGGGTTTTGGGCTTAGGCTCAGGGCCCACAAGCCCATCTCATGTGTAAGTGGCCCGTAATTCCTACGAGACCCGTTGTCAAAACCCGAACACTTCGTAATGTCGTAAAACATAATGTCAGTATCAAAACACATAAATTAGGGTCGGTTGCCGTTGTTCGTCGCGTTTAGTCGTCGGTTGCGTAAAATGCTTCGTGTATCGTTTTTAATCCGTTTTTCGATCCGTTTTCAACTACGGATAATAAAAATTAAAACGAAGATAAATATATCAAAATATATTAATATTGAGACGAAATTCGAGTCCGGTGCTTCTGTTTCGTCGTTGTTTGTCGGTGCGTTACTGTTTATGCGTTCTTCGTTCACGTTTGCGTTTGTGTCGCACGGAAGCCCAATAAATTCACAAAATTAATTTCATAAATATAGAATATTCGTAGAAAATCCGCATTTGTCAGCGTTGTCAGTATTTTGTTCGGTTTCACTTTATTACCGTTAGATTTCCAGCAGTTTCTTCGCATATCGTCACACGAGCACTATACGGTCGACGAGGCGTTCCCAGGCACTTCCAAAGGCTTAATTAAGTTAATTTGCATCGTAAACACTATTTATTGTCGCATTAATCGCCTGTTAATCACGTAATTAAGGGCCGTAAATCACCGGTTGTCACAAAAACAGAGAAAATCATCAAAATAAAGGTCGATTCACGGATGGATTTTGGAATTGAAGCCATCAATCTATTTGGAATTGATTCGTGAACAATCCTGTGAAGTTTCATCATGAAATTCACACAAATAATGATTCTAGATCGAAAAAAACGTGATTTCGAGTGTTCTTGAGTTGTTAGAACATATTCCTCCGGATGACCATCCGGATCATTTAGTCATCCGGACGAATGGTCATTCGGACCATATAGTCATTCGGACGGATGGGTGAAACCTCATCCGGATGGACATCAACTCCATCCAGACGGATGAAGACACTCAGGTGGCTAACAGATTTGATGATGCGATCACGGATTATGGAAATTAGTGGGGTAGTCATGATATTGGTGCAGAATGTTTATCATTCAGATTATCTGACTATTTATGGGCCAAAACGTAAAATCTGTAATGATGAAAAACTGATGTTTGAGGAAAATTGTCATATTTTGGGCATAGTCGAGTTTTTCACAGATAAAAGAGGTATGAATTGCTCAGTTTGAGGGAGAATTCAATAATAGAGACGTTATAATTTGCAAAAATGAGGGGGAATAAAAATTTTCAGATGTTCTAGTGTTTATGAAATTCGTGACGCTGCAACAGTATTCAGGTGGTTCCGATTTTAGAGTTGTCTGGGAATGTGAATCTGATCGTGGGTGAAAGATTCCGAGATCAAGATGATCCGAGGTGTTGATATCTGATCGTGGACAAAACCATTGGAGATCTGAGAGTGATCATGGATGATAACTTCTGAGAGATCTAGATTATCCGAGGAGATGAATCTGATTGTGGACGAATGCTTCGGAGATCGGATTACATTACCAGATGATTTATTTTCCGATGAATATTTTCTGATTGTGGAGAATACCGTTTACACGAATCTGTCATTCTTACAGTGCGTTAACCTTGATCACGGAAAATGGGATATCAGATCTTCAGGGGGAATTACGGATTTGAAGTTAACCAGTGGGGTATTTGAAGTTTCTATAAATTGTCGGTTGATTTTTTGTACATTCTTAGATTGAGCAAGCGGAATGCGAGATCGTGGTGCTAACATGATATATCAAAAACTAAGCTCGGATGCGGTTAAAGCAGAAACAGAGAATGTTGCAGTGATTAGTTTCAAATTGGTGATTGTTCGTGAAGGTTGAAGTTTAGCAAATAAGAGGAGAGTTGTGAACTGTGCAAAAGACCTGAAGATTCATTTTAGGGGGAATTGGTGCTTTACTCTGTCAAAGCAAACCCGAATCATCCATCGAGGGGGAATCTATTGTCAGATTTCAAGATGTCTGATTGAAGTTGCAGAATAATTGAAGATTACGAAATATTCTAACACGGCTCAAGGTTCTCAAAGAGTTAGAGACGACTCGACAGTGACAGCCGCGGGGGAATCTGTTGGTGCATATTTTATACGTCTGCCACTGTGCGAACAGTTAGATAGAGCGTGTGTTGAATATTGTATAGAATAAAAGTCAGACACAGTTCATGCATTGTAAAGGTCCATCCGGACGGATGGACAACATATAGTCCAACCCCCATCCGAATGTAGGTGGACACTATCTCATTCGGACCGGATAGGCTATTGCCTATAAATAGGGAGTTGGGGTTCCCATTTGGACAAGCTTTTAGATCCCAGAGGGGACATGCTGTCCAACAGGTCTCATGGTGCTGTAACTTTCAGATATGAATAAGAGACCAGATTATAAGTAACTGCTCGGTGTCGTATCTATCTTCTACTCCTTTCTTAGTTATAATAAACGCACCGAACACGTCGTATCGGGACCGAAGCTCCGTCAAACTCGTCGGTTCCTGTAAATACGTTTTTATTCACACTTGTTCATGCATAACTACATGATACTTAATCAATCTCGAATACGTGCTTTATATACTAAACATAATTATACTTGATGTTTAATTATATTCGGGATCATACTCATATGCAATTATGTTATTCACACACTCATATATTCTGGGCGGGCAGAATGTTTGAAAACTCGCGAATTTCACCTATTTTCCACCTCCAACCTTCACCAATCACCTCCTAACTTCATTTAAGACCCAACCCTAATTACCCACTTATAAATATATGCCTTCCACACCTTTCTAACACTTTTACACACTCCACAAATCACTCCAAACACTCAAATTCTCTCAAGAAATTCAGTTTTGGGCTGAATACCCTCTACCGTTCAAAGTGAGTTCTAACTCACTTCCTCCACTTTTTCTTTGTGTTTTCTTGTATCAAGCTACTTGGAAAACCTCCAAGGATGTTACCTAAAGTTCAGCGTGGTGTAACAAGGTGGTATAACCCAAGAAATGGTATCCAAAGTAGTTAACACGTTCTGTTTTTAACCAAACTTTTCATACATGTTCATGTTCATCTTGTTCTTGTAAGAATCCTACACCTACCTTGCTTATAACCAAACCTATGGTTATGGGGCTAGAATAGAGTTGATTCCCACAAGTTTAGAGGTCCAAGAACCTCCTAAAATTTCTGTTTTAACAAGGTTCCAAGCAACCTACAAGTGTTGAGACCATCCAAGCTCATCATCTTCAATATGGTGAGACTTGTGTTTTGGTGAATGTGTGAACCATGGAAGCTTTAGCTCTCCAACCTTGTTCCACTACCTCACTTGTTTGATTTGTTGCTTACCTTCATACCACTAAATCTCAAAACAATTTCCAAACAAGGGGACAAGGCTACATCACGTCCCCAAACACTCTCCATGTTTGGGATGCACGCATCTAGCTAGCTTACTTGGTTATTTTTAGATCTAGTAGTTTTATGTTCTTATCTTCACATTCATGAACAACTTAAATCATCAACAAAGTTGATGATTTTGTGCTTTGGTAAATAATATAATGAGAAAGTGAGATAATTTCGTTCTTGGCATATGTTTAGCTAACAGACCTTAATAACATGCTATGAAGAAAAGAATTTTCCTGTGAAAGAAGATTGTTGACCTGACATTATTAATGACTGAAGTTGCATTTCCAGTATGAGAAATGTTTATGTAAAGTGTGTTTCCAACACAAGGGCTGGTGGTTGGCTTCAAGTATCAAATTAAGTTTATGATTTCCAAACGATCTCTATAGAGTGGTTTCAGTTTTTCTAGTGTCTACATAGGCTTTGCAATGAGTTATCTATTAGAACACATTCGGTCAAAACCGAATCTCCCACTAAAGGAGTTTCAAATTCAAATTAATTTTATTGTTATAACTTACCAATTAATTGGTCAATATCCTAGCTTGTTTAGTTCCATAATTTTAGCTCATTAGTTCCTAGACTATAGCTACAATCATGTATATATGTAATCCTTTTTAGTCATTGAGAAATCACAAGTTGATACATTCATATGGTATCAGCCAGGTTTTGTAAAACCTAAACACAACCATCCTCTCCTCCATGGCCGACAGTGTTGTTACCACCACCACTTTAACCACCGGCACCACAGCCACCCAATCGATCAACATGGTCAATTTCCCTTCATCTCTAAAACTCACTTCTACCAATTACCTTAGTTGGAAAACCCAACTAGAAGCCATCCTCCAAGGTTTGGACCTATTCAAATTCATTGATGGTTCTCACCTTGCTCCTTCTCCAACCAAAAACACCGACGGCTCCTCTGTCCCACATGTCGACTATCCCGCCTGGTACCGCCAAGACCGACTCATATTCGGTGCCATTGTCGGCAGCCTTTCCGCCGAGATTGTCCCCCTCGTCACCAATGCCAAAACTTCCCTTGATGCTTGTAAAATCTTGGCATCCACCTATACCTCCCCATCTCGAAGACACATCAAACAACTCCAACATCGCCTCAAAAAATCCCTTAAAACTCCAGACCAAACCATCACCAATTTTATGCAATCCATAAAAATACTTGTTGATGAATTAGCCATCCTTGGGAAACCCATGGATCCCGAGGATGTTACGGACATTATCCTTCAAGGCCTAGACACCAAAACATACAAACCCGTGATTGAATCTGTCCACGCTCGTGATAATCCCATCTCCTTTCATGAACTACATGAAAAACTCATCAACCACGAACTTTCCATCTCCCAAAACCCATCCGATTCCACCTCCATTCACCAACCCGCCACTGCCTTTGCGGCCCACACCCGTCCGTCACCTAGACCGTGGTCTTCACGACCACCCACCAACACCCCTGGCCTGCTTCCCACACCCACTTCCGCCCCTAGCCAACAACTGTTCCTTATCAAATGCCAATGGTGCTTTACCAAAGGACATTCATTAACCTCATGCAGATCATTTAAGAAAGCCCATCCCTCAATCACACCTCCAACCTACAACCGATCCAATAACCCACCCAAACCCCAAGCACACATGATGGCAACACACCCCACCGTGGAATCCGATTTATCCTGGCTGAAGGATGGTGATGCTTCTCATCACATTACCAATGATCTTAGTGCACTCCCTATGCATAGTCCATACGATGGTACCGAGGAACTTATCATAGGTGATGGTTCGTCTCTTAAAATTACTCATATTGGCACCATGACTCTTTATTTTTCTAATGTTCCTATTATTCTTAAAAACATTCTTTGTGTTCCTTCTATCTCTCGTAACATCATATCCATCTCTCGCTTATGTCTTGATAACAACATACTAATCTTATTTTTTTCTTCTTATTTTGTCATCAAGGACTTTCCCACTCACTAAACCATTCTTCGGGGAATCACTAGTCATGGACTCTACGAGCTCTCCTCAAGCTTTTCACTTACAAACCACCAAGAAGTCTTCATGACATCACCGCCTAGGACATCCACATTCACGTGTTTTACAACATTTAGCGTCCTTTGTCCCATTTATTTCTAGCAAGCATGAATCATGTAATTCTTGTTGCATTAATAAAAGTCACAAACTCCCCTTTCATTCATCTTCATTAACCTCTAATATACCTCTAGAATTAATATTTTCCGATGTTTGGTCCTCTCCAGTTGCATCCTTTGATGGTTACAAATATTACATAATTTTTGTTGACCATTTCACAAAATACATTTGGATTTATCCATTAAAACACAAATCGGATTCTCTTAATACTTTCCTTCGATTTCAAAAACTTGTTGAGAATTTTTTTCCAAACCAAAATTAAGAAATTATTCTCAGACAATGGTGGAGAATACATCAAACTATCCTCTCACCTAGCCTCTTGTGGCATTTCTCATCTCACCTCTCCTCCTCACACACCCAAACACAATGGCTATGCCGAACGTCGTCATCACCACATCGTCGAAACTGACCTATCCCTACTTTCTCATGCTAAAATGCCTCTCAAATTTTGGCCCTCTGCTTTCACCACCGCCACTTATCTCATAAATAGATTACCCACGCCCACCTTGCAAAATGATTCTCCTTATTTTCGCCTCTTCCACATCCATCCAAACTATGAGAAACTTCATAGTTTTGATTTCTTATCATACCCTTGGTTGCGACCCTACTTAAAACATAAACTCGAGTCTTGGTCGAAACCGTGCATCTTCATCGGCTACTCATCCTCTCAAAGTGTTTTCCATCTCCTTGACCCCCTTACTCATCGGATTTACACTTCTCGTCGTGTCCATTTTCTTGACCACATCTTTCCCTATAAATCTCTTTCTCAAACCTCTACTCCAATCTCACCTTCACCCGAAACTTGGTTACCCCTCACCACGCAATCCATTTCCATTTCTACACCTCCTCAAAATTTAACCCCCCAAATCCCACTACAACTGCTTCTACACCATCCACTTCAAACCAAATCATCCTCACCTATCAAAGGCGTCCACCTCCCACCCAAACCCACCCCACCGAACCTCCACCACCACACACTGAATCCCCTCAAACATCCACCGACCCTACCACCAATACCAACCCGACGTCTCCAATCCCTTCACGCATCCCTTCGGACTCGTCCTCCCCTACATCCGAACCCACCAAACCCACCACTTCTTATCGCACCCGACCCACCCGTAAACCGAACCCAAAGTATCACAACTCCGACTTTGTCTTATACCACACCACCACTCATACTCTTCCCAAACCCACTTCCATTACTCAAGCCCTCAAACAACCATTATGGCGAGAGGCCATGCAATCAGAGTTAGACGCTCTAACATGTAATCAAATATGGACACTCGTTCCTCCCGATAATGCTCCTAACCTTGTTGGATGCAAATGGGTCTACCGTACCAAATTCAAACCCGATGGTTCAGTGGACCGCCTAAAGGCACGACTTGTCGCTAAAGGCTTTCATCAACGTCCCGGTTTAGATTATGTTGAAACCTTTAGTCCCGTGGTTAAACCCGCTACCTTACGCCTCATCCTTCCCATAGCCACTTCTTTCAATTGGCCTCTTCGCCAACTTGACATTAACAACGCCTTCCTACAAGGCACTCTAACCGAATCGGTTTACATGTCTCAACCACCCAGGTTCGTGAACCCTTCCTACCCTACACATGTTTGCAAACTTAACAAGGCTATCTATGTTCTCCGTCAAGCCTCCCGTGCTTGTTATGACTGTAACGACCCGACTTTTGAAGTCAAAGGAAGAAAAGATTGCAAATCAGATCTGTCATTCCTGGCTTAATTATTGCTTGTACCTTCGACTCGATAATCGATACTTTGTTTGACGCTACTTATTTTACGATTTATTAATATATGAAGTAAAAATGCGATAAACATAACTAAATGCTAATCTACTAAACGCTATCACGTCGCTATCGCATCGCAATTCGAATTACAGGTTCGGGATATTGTTTTAGGTGTGTGTGCTATTATGTGCTTTACTTGTGTGTGCTTATATTGTGGGATGTTAATCGCAAACATAATCGCAAATCTATCACATCGCATTGCAACCCGAAATGAAAGTTACTTTTATGGTTATTAGGTTGATTATGTAATTTGTGTAACTAATGTGTAATAATATCGCATCGCTTATTCGCAACGCAACGCAACGCTCAACGCACGAAATGAAAAGTCGGAAACTAACTCACACGTGCCATCCAATCGAATGACCATTCGATCGAATTGTCATCCGTCCGGATGGCCATCCGATCGGATGGCCATCCAATCGAAGGGCCCTCCGATCGAACCACTCCACACCGCCTCTTCTCCTCTTCAACTATAAATACCCCACTTGTCACATCACTGTTCATGATGTGACAGCTCCCTCTGTTCCAGCGCATTCTCAGCTTACTTTCTCTCGATTCCTCGTGATTCTTGAAGGTTTTCATCTCAAATCTTGTACTTCCTTGATCTATACACACTTCTCCATCACTTTCACCATCAAATCACAACTTTTAACCATGAAATCACCTGATTTTGGGCTGTTCAATGGTGACGTCATCACAGGTTCTTATGAATCTCGGAGAATGACTTCATTCCAGCAAGAATGGTTCCAATCTAACAGATTTCTACATGATTTTTCGCTAAATTCATCTAAATAAAAACACTTGTTAAATGTTTCAAACTTTTCTTCAAACATTCTTCAATACCGATAAAATCCGAGCTCGTTCAGGCCTTCTACTCATCCCATAGTGAAGTGCCGGTCTGAGAATGGATTGCAATTAAAGAGACAATCGATTCACGGGTTGAACATGGAACACCGTCACGAACAGCTGGTTCGGATCGAACGGGGTAATTCCCGTTCGACCGGACGAGTTGGAGCTGATGAGGTTTCTGTTGTTTAGCACGTTGTCACATCGTCTCGGTCAAGCCGAAAACTTTTAACTTAACGGATTTACAAACCAAGCAAGTTATCTGAACGAATCGTCGTCCGACCAGATCACCATCCGATCGAACGACGATCTGATCAGGAGACTTGTGATCTTCAACACTTAAACATTTTACAAAACTTCAAGCATATCAGTTCCAAACGAATGGCCATCCGACCGAACGGTCATCCGTCCGGATGACCATCCGACCGGGTAACCTGATATGTAGGAACATTTCTCATCTTTTAAAATGCTACAATGAAAACTTCAAAGTTCCATCATACACAAACACATCCATCCCAAACGGACAACCCTCCGACCGAATGGTCATCCGTCCGGATGGTCATCCGACCGGATCACCATCCGTCTCTAAACTCACCGACATGCTATTTTACGCACTGTTCAACGCTCATACAGTCGTACTGTGATCAGGCTAATCTGTCATCGCTCCCTTCAATCCAAGACTGTGTTTATTCATTAAACATGCTCTGTGAGTATACTCGATCCCTTTTTGCTTTATGCACTTTTGGGTGTTACATACGTTACCTATATCAAATCACAATCAACACACAACGCATACACTTTTATACGCTAACCGCTCTCGCATGTTATACGTGCTATTCGATGAATGCTAGTATGTTATGTTTACACAGTGATTATTGCCTGATACCTTAGCAACGATAGTACTATAGTTTGGACTCAGCACCTGTTGTGGACAGGGATTGTTAAGGGCTTTTCTTCACATGTCACAGTGGTGATATGTGTTGGGCATTCTACAACTCGCAGTCACGTCTGTGCATATTTCAATGTCGATAACTTACCTACTTCACATCTCTACGTGTTACATGCTGGTTATGCGTAAATCGTTTTTGCTACTATTATACTATTAAACTTGTATGCTCACCTTTACACTATGTGTATTGACTTTTATTTTAACGTATGTGACAGGTGTTTAGGATGATTTTACTTGCTGGAAGTCATGGAATCAAGCTAGGAGAGTCTAGAAACGAACTAAATAAAATCTGTGTTGTCGGAACAATTTAATTTGTCTTTGAGATACTATGTCTGTAATAACTGTTTTATTGGATATGTTATGGTATGGGACGTAATGTTAAATATCTGGTAATATAGTTGTTATGGATTCTCCTGGAAAATTTGTTTCGCTCAGTGTCGCGCCCCGATGTTTCCGCCATCGGTTGGGGTGTGACAGATTGGTATCAGAGCCATAACTATAGGGAATTAGGCAAGACTCGACCTAGTCCGGGTCGATGTCTTAGAATCGACCTAGTCTATAGTCTAAGTACCAACAGACCGCCTTGTGCAAACCCAGTAGGGGTTCTGCGCGGGCTTACTCTCTATACTCTCGTTAACACTCGCTAGATTCACAACTCTGCACGAACATCGCATACTATAGCTTCATTCAGCACTCAGCCTTTCCTAAGGCTGACGACACACACAATTTTCAAAAACATTTGAGAGATTCGGTCGAGACTAGGTGTGAAAACCGCAAACTCTCGATAGAATTTTTCGCTCGACACGCTTTTATCTAATATAAAACACGAGAATCTGCATTGAGTCAGGTGTGAAAACCATACCTCGACACAATTCTCCCTATCTATCTCGTGATCTTATCACACAAACTGGATAAAGTTGTTAAGTTAGGGGTGAAACCCGCATCTTAGTGACTTATTCCGTTCTATATTTTGGTTTTACAAAGCTCTCACCAAAGTCTCGATGGGTTCCAATGACTAGGGTCGCGTAATGGCCGAAAGGATGCGTGCCGATCGCCCGGATTGAGGCGAGAGCACAGTCTATTAAGCCAACCCATGTACTCAAAGTCCTTGAGAATAGTCGACTCACTTTGGGCAATCAACGTCTAGCACGCCCGAGACATTCTGATTTTCGCCGATTTTACGCCTTATCGCTTTTACGTGTTTCGATTCCGTGGATCGCCACCGCTGACTCTGAAATTTATCGCTTTTATGTGAGATTTTACGTGTTTTATGTGGTTTTTTTATGTGTTTATGTATGTTTTGGTTTTGGAGATTTACTCGCTTTCTGCTTCGATACGCACGCACAACTCGCTTTATATATTTATCTCAATACACTAACGAATCGCAAGCTCTACTACTCGTTATGTTTCTCGCTTACGATATCGCTATTTCTACTCGCTCTCGTAACTCTCGAACGCTTATCGCAGCTGTGAAAGATAGGTGAATACGTGAAAAATATGTAGGTGTATACGTGCAAAATATAGTGGAATATGTGCTTACGTGGACTTGCTTCTGTGCTCTACGTGCTTATGTGATTCTGTGATTACGTGCTTATGTGCCTACGTGATTTATGTGTCTCTATGAATTATATGCCGTAAGTGTTGGATGTGTTCCTGAGCTTTATAGTATTCTTATTAAACGTTGTGTGGTGAGATTGAGTGTATCGTCTAAATCCTATGACGATGTCTGTTGCAGACAATGTCGTCATTCGGATCTCATACTTCTCGCTCTACTCACCACAATCACGCTGACAAACGCATACTAGTCGCCAAGAAGATGGCTAAATTCATTCCGTAAATCGTCAACGAAATTAATGAAATCTCTAGCAAGTCCTCCGAGGAATCAAGGACTGACTCTCCAAAAGCAACGTTCAACTTCAAGCAGTTTAAAGCTTGTGGACCCAAAGACTTCACTGGGGAAGATGGGCCGAGCGCAATGTTTGCATGGTTCGACTCGATTGAGGTCACTCTACGATAAAGCAGATGTCCAAACAACCTCCGCATTGTTAGCGCAACTGGTGTCTTCCAGTCTAGGGCACTGGAATTGTGGAGAGCGGAGCAAAACAGGTGTGGGAACGATGCAACTTATGGACTTTCTTGGGAGGAATTGAAAGAATCATGATGAAAGAGTTTTGTCCTCCGTACGAGCTCCAAAAGCTGGAAGACGAGTTCTGGCACATCAAGCAAGAGTGTGGCGACAATTCTGGTCTTACTGCGCTCTTCAAACAACTTAGCATCGTCTGCCCTGGCCAAGTCACAACTCCCGACATCACAATCAAGAAGTATATTCGAGCATTGCCTGATTGTGTTGCCGATTTCGTCCAAGTGGCCAAGACTACAACAATTGAGGAGACATTCCTGCTCGCTGCCGAGATTAATGACAAGCGAGTTCGGGCTGGTTACTTCAATAAAACCACCAAGAGTCTTCACTAAGCCACCGCAACTTCTGCCACTCCCGCCGCTGAAACCGCTTCACCACAAGCTTCAAAGTAATCACGCCACAAGCGCAAGAACAACAACAACAAGAACTGTGCAGTCACAACTGCTCCACTCAATGTTGTTCTTGTCCAACAGCAGAACCAGAATCGCCAAATTACTGCACCAGTGACCAACGCACCTCCTGCAAAACGTGCGTCTACTGGTCCCCACCCACTATGCCCTACTTGTACTTACCATCATCCTGTTGGGATCGCATGTCGATTTTGTGTTCACTACAACCTTTACGGCCACTTTACTACAAACTGCCGTACTGGTCCCCGTCAAGCTCAAGTTCAAGCTCCTCCTGCTCTGCCAGCTCAACTTCCCACTCCTCAGGGACAACAAGCAGCTCCTGCTCCCGCTGCTCACACAAGAGCCTGCTATGCATGTGGTGATCCCAACCACTTCGCGAATGTCTGCCCGAACAGAGTGGTGAAGCAAGAGCCACAGTAGCAACCAGCGCAGCAACAACATCAACAGCAGCAGCAGCAGCCAGCTCAGCAAGCAGCCCGTGGGCGAGTCTTCAACATCAACGCCCTTCAGGCCCAAGCAGACAACAACGTGGTTAATGGTACGTTTCTTGTAAATTGTATATATGCTTCGTGTTTGTTTGATACTGGAGCCGATAACTATTTTGTATCGTTCGAATTCGAAAGGCTCCTTGTAGGACCGAGTTTCGTGACCGAAACCGTGATTCGTGTGAGATCGGTTCAAGACGGAAGAGATTAGAGATGATAAACAAACAACTTTGTATTAATCCGGTAGTAAAACATTACAAATCGGCCCGATTAACAAGCTAACCGAACCATACCAAAGGAGTACACATCCGGGGAGAGACCAAGTGGTGATCTCTCCCGGTGAGGTCTCAAACCTCCTAAAATCTCCAAGTGTTGCAAATGGCAAGGGTTTTCTATTTATAGTCACACCCCTTGTCTTGCAAACACACACGGTCAAACAAATAACCCTCTCGTTTGACCACTTCAAACGAGCGGGTCAATACACGTTCGTTTGACCGTTTCACTAACTATTACAAATTCAGCGTAAAATAATAACTAATCTATTCGACAAGCATCGGACACAAAATCTGCATCAACAAATTCCCCCTTGTCCGTTGCTGTCGAATGCTGAAAATGCAACTGCAATCGATCTTCAGTCAAGTATTCATCTTCTCTGTGTTAACAAATTCCCCCTTGACCGATGATCCAGGTAAGTAGTATCTTGATGCTCCTTGTATAATATTTCCCCCTTAAAGTACGCGTATCCGTGTTGGGTGTTGTGCAATTTCCTCAATTGACCGATCTTCCGCTGATCTTCCAATACTCCAACCGGCATTTGATAAGGGTTCCAATCTTTAAGAACTGCATCAAGTCTTGATCTTGTCATAAGAACTCTATTTCATACAAGCATACTACATTGATAGAGATTTCTGGTGAACTGTCTTCTGTAAACCGTCTTTGTGGAATCGACCAAGTAATGCACTTTAATCTTCGGCATCAACACTCAGGAAAGTCAGCTAGACCAAGTGTATCCCTTGCAAGCTCAACCAGCATGCTTAGTTGAACTACATCCAGATCTCATTGTCTCGCCTTTGTGAAGTTGACCACGTAATGCACTACGGATCTTCAGCATCAGTACTCAGGAAGTCAGCTAGACCAAGTACATCGTTTGCAAACTCAACGAATTGAGTTACCCCCAGATCCCTGTAAAATCCCAAAGAAACATCAAACCCAAAACCGAATCCTGCAGGTCTTCAGTCTTGAACTATCAGCTTTCATAAAGATTCCCCAGGTCTTCAGTGAACAGCGCTTTTGTAACTACTGTAGACTTTAGAAACCTGTATTTTTCCGTGCAAAACCCTTCACGCTGGCTGGAGAATTAATTAAAATCCTCAAATATGTGTATGTGCAAAACATTCCACGCCGAACCGTTTGTATCACCAGAAAATCACAAACTCTACCACCTGTGATTGCGTTTAGAAATTTACCGAAGAAATTCAACATACGAAAATTTTTATTCCCCCATTTCTTTGGTAAGATCTCTAAACCTTAACAGATTCCCTTCCACTTTAAAGGAACTGTCGTCAACTTTCAAATGTTCACCAATTCCCTTCACTTAGCGGAACTGAATGTTCTCGGTTCCGAAAAATCACGAAAACGACTTTCTTCTTTGCATATTCTAGTTGAATAAGAACGTCCCCTAGTACCCCGTAGGATCCGACTTGTATCCCTCCAAAGACTTTGTGAACTCGTTAGGACCGGTATTGACATTCTAGGTTCATTCATTCGTTACCAAATGCGAGAATATGACAATAAACAAAAAGATTTCTTCGTTGCATATTCTAGTTGATAAAGAAATTTCGCCTAGTACCCCGTAGGATCCGACTTGTATCCCTCCAAAGACTTTGTGAACTCGTTAGGACCGGTATTGACGTTCCAGGTTCATACGTTCGTTTTCAAATGCGAGAATATGACAATAAACAAAATGCTTTCGAACATTTACGAATAACCGATAACAATCATAAATATTGACGTGCGGAAGTGAACATACCGTTCTTGTTTTTGGCCCATAATAGTCGCGTCACCATTTTTGACATTTGCATCGGTAACCGTGACTACCCCACAATTTTCAAAATATCATCATCTTTTGTTTTCATCATTTCACATCATCTCGCGCGCTCCCAAAACCCGTACGAATTTTGACCTTGATATTTAGAAGCGCGATTCAAATCAACTTTGCGAACACCCGACCAAAACTGATCAACATTCCATCACCACTAAAAGTTTTTTTTTTTTTTTTTTTTTAATATTGCAAACCTCCTTTCCTAGGTGTGTATGGCCCAAACAAAAATATCAAATATATTCAGCTGATTAAGTGATGGCCCAATTAAAAACATTGTTATATCCTTTTTGGCATCTAAGTGTTACCCATATTCTGATTTGTTAATGAAGGCCCAATATGAACTGAAGTCCATGATGCGAAAAATGGAGAGTACACCAGGCCCAATCCTCAAATCAAAAACCTAGATGTCAAATAACAATTTCAGCCGACACTTTGTTGTACAGCACACCCATCATCAACCTCAGCTAAAAAAAAATCAAACATCCTGCTTTTCTTCTTCGATACAATGAACAAATTCAAACCCCCAAAGAAATTTCCATTACACAAACAAACAGCCGACATCTTCTCTTCCTTGTGTTGTAACTCATCCAACATTATTTGGAAGGTATCTCTCCTCTTTCTCTTCGATACCCAGCACAACAATCAGAACAGAATCCATGAAAATCCAAAATTAACAGCAAACATCTTCCTGTCCGACTTTTTCTTCTATTTCTGCGATACTTAACATCAGCAGCAAACTTTCACCTTCAAGTCTGTCTCCCCGAAGAACAACAACAGCAACCAGCGATACATAACAATCAAACCTTTCCTTGGTGATACCAACCATCAAAGAATATGCTGGACGATTGATGCTCGAAAGATGAATTGGTCAACGAAGGATTTGACCTATTGGATCCTTCGAGCTGATCAGACTTTTCGAAAGATGGATCAGGTCGAAAGATATCCTTCGAGGATAATCTTTCGAAGTTGTTGAGGGTTCCCACAAATATCTGGTATCTTTCGATCCAGATCTGGATCCTTCGACCCAAAGTCTCATCTTTCGAGCACCTTTTTCATCTTTCGGGAGTGGGGATGAAGAAACCCTAGTTTCTTTAAGCGCCGCCAAGAACATCAAGAACACAGCACTGTTTATTTTGCAGATTTGACGAAAATCACACATTTGATGATGAAAACTTGAATATTTAGGTGAAAAACATAAAACCCACACTCGTTTCAGCACAGATCTGAATATTCGGGTCCAGATCTGAGTTTTTCTCATTTTCACCCAACTTCTCTTCTTGAACAAAAATCACTAAAATCACAGATCTAGAGCACATGTGACTTAGTAAACGGTTAGATTTACTAAATCGGGCACCATGGCTCTGATACCAATTGTAGGACCGAGTTTCGTGACCGAAACCGTGATTCGTGTGAGATCGGTTCAAGACGGAAGAGATTAGAGATGATAAACAAACAACTTTGTATTAATCCGGTAGTAAAACATTACAAATCGGCCCGATTAACAAGCTAACCGAACCATACCAAAGGAGTACACATCCGGGGAGAGACCAAGTGGTGATCTCTCCCGGTGAGGTCTCAAACCTCCTAAAATCTCCAAGTGTTGCAAATGGCAAGGGTTTTCTATTTATAGTCACACCCCTTGTCTTGCAAACACACACGGTCAAACAAATAACCCTCTCGTTTGACCACTTCAAACGAGCGGGTCAATACACGTTCGTTTGACCGTTTCACTAACTATTACAAATTCAGCGTAAAATAATAACTAATCTATTCGACAAGCATCGGACACAAAATCTGCATCAACACTCCTAAACTGTAAACGCGTTGACCTCCCATCAACATTCGACGTAGAAGTTGCCACTGGAAGAACCGTCACTGTTAATTCCGTTCTACGTGATTGTACCATTGAGCTCAACAATCACGTTTTCCCGATCAATCTTATCCCGATGCAGCTCGGTAGCTTTGATGTCATAGTAGGTATGGATTTTCTTCGCGAAAATCATGCTGAAATTGTCTGTTTCGATAAAATGATTCATTTTTCTCTCACAAACGGCTACCAATTATGTGTCTATGGCGAAGTCGCTTTGAAGAAATTACAACTCATGTCGTGTGCCCAAGCAAGCAAATATCTCCGCAAGGAATACAAGGCTTTCTTGGCGCATATCATAGTAGCGGAGAAGGAAAAGAAAGAGAAGGCAATGGAAAAGGTTCTCGTGGTTCGTGATTTTCCTAACGTCTTTCCTGATGATTTACCTGGTTTACCGCCATCTTGTGATATCGATTTTCGAATTGATCTCATTCCTGGAGCTAATCCTGTCGCTAAAGAGCCTTATCGTCTCGCTCCATCCTAAATGCGCGAACTCTCGAGTCAACTCCAGGAATTGCTTGATAAAGGCTTCATTTGCCCTAGCACCTCTCCATGGAGCGCACCTGTCCTTTTCGTCAAAAAGAAGGACGGATCGTTCCGGATGTGCATCGATTATAGGGAACTCAACAAGCTGACTATCAAGAATCGCTATCCCTTGCCTCATATCGGTGATTTGTTTGACCAATTACAAGGTGCTACATGTTTTTCCAAGATCGATCTACGCTCTGGCTATCACCAGTTACGAATTCAAGAGGAAGATATACCCAAAACCGCTTTTTGAACCCGATACGGCCACTACGAGTTTGTTGTTATGCCTTTTGGCCTAACTAACATCCCCGTAATTTTCATGGATCTAATGAATCGCGTGTGTAAACCCTTTCTAGACCGCTTCGTCATTGTGTTCATCGATGATATCCTGGTCTATTCCAAGTGAAAAGCAAAACACGCGCAACATCTGCGTTTGGTTCTTGAATTACTCCAAGGAAATCGCCTCTATGCCAAGTTCTCCAAGTGCGAATTTTGGCTTGAGGAGGTTCAATTCCTCGGTCATATTTTCAATAGTCAAGGTATTCACGTTGACCCCACGAAGATCGAAGCAGTTAAGAGTTGGATTACACCAAAGAACCCGTTATAAGTTTGTTCTTTTCTCAGATTGGCGGGTTACTATCGCCGATCCATCGCTGATTTCTCGAAGATCGTTGTTCCTCTCACCTCGCTTACGCACAAGAACAAACCTTTTGTTTGGGGAACTGAACAAGAAGAAGCCTTTCAAACCCTCAAACTCATGCTATGCAACGCTCCTGTGCTCGCATTACCCGATGGAAACGAAGACTTCGTAGTCTACTATGATGCCTCTAACCTCGGTCTCGGTTGTGTTCTTATGCAACGGGACAAGGTTATCGCGTACGCCTCTCGTCAGCTCAAGATCCACGAGAAGAACTATACAACCCACGATCTCGAGCTTGGTGTAGTTGTTTTTATGTTAAAGATTTGGCGACACTACCTTTATGGTACCAAGTGTAGGGTCTTCACCGACCATAAGAGCCTGCAACACATCTTTAACCAGAAAGAGCTGAATATGCGCCAACGCCGATGGGTTGAACTTCTCAACGATTACGACTGTGAGATTCGTTACCATCCTGGCAAAGCAAATGTCGTTGCCGATGCTCTCAGTCAACGAAGCTATTTGCATAGCGTTCGTAATACTCAAGCCCAACAAAATCTCGAAGCTCTTATCCGTGACGCTCAACATGCTTGTTTTACCGAACGCACCTTGAAGAAAGGAAGGATTATCGGAAATGGTGAACAACTAGTGAATAAATCGAATGGTATATTTCACTATCTTGACTGAATTTGGATTCCCAAACGCACTAATTTACGAGAGATTTTGCTAGACGAAGCCCACAAGTCTCGATATTCCATTCATCCTGGTGCTGATAAGATGTACCAGGACCTTCGCTACAGGTATTGGTGGCCGGGCATGAAGAAGGATATCGCTATCTATGTTTTGAAGTGCCTAACCTATTCGAAGGTCAAGGCTGAGCAACAACGACCCTCTGGCTTACTCGTGCAACCCGAAATTCCCATGTGGAAGTGGGAGAGTATAGCCATGGATTTCATTACGTAACTCCCCCGCACGCCATCAGGTCACGATAGCATTTGGGTTATCGTTGATCGTCTCACTAAATCCGTCCACTTTCTACCGATACGGAAAGACTACAAGGTAGAACGATTAGCACGGATCTATACCAACGAAGTCATTTCTCGACACTGGACACCTCGTGACATCATCTCTGACCGCGATGGTCGATTCACTTCACGCCTCTGGGAGACTCTTCAATCTGCTCTCGGTACTACTCTCAATCTTAGTACTGCATTCCATCCCCAGACTGACGGTCAGACTGAACGCACGATTCGCACCCTTAAAGACATGCTTCGCTCATGTGTTATAGATTTCGGTGGTAATTGGGATTCGCATTTACATTTAGTCGAGTTCTCGTACTGTAACACCCCGAAAATGGGTTTGGTAATCAAACTCCATTAATACTAAAAGACGGGTAAAGTACCGTTAGTAGTAAAAATAATCAGGTGAATGTTTGGATTTAAATAAGAAATCCTAATAATAAATACACGCGAATCAAAGTTTTAAGGAATTGAGTTTATAAGAGCCCGAGTTAACGGGACTTAAAATATAACGAGTTATAGTTTCCCGAACCCATTAAGTTAACTAGGAATAATTAACCTAGCTATTAAGGTGCAAGTAAGTAATAAAACATGGAGTTCTAGTCCCTAATAATTAAAATTAAACTTGAGGGACCAAAACCGTTAAACAGGAAACAAGTTTTATTTAATAAAAAAAAACACACCACACACACAAGCTGTGTGTGTGGATCGATCTACAGGGGCGACCAAGAAGGGGTAAACCCTAGCTCATCTCAATTTCACCAAATTGGAGGGCAAAAGTAGCTGAAATCGAATGCATGATTACATATAAACGATCACCAAGTCAAGGGGATCATAAGGTATTTTAAATTTTGTAATATGGTGATGTTTTAGAATTTCTTATGAACACTCATGATCAAAATTCGTGAATGAAAATGGAGTGTATGAGTGATATGTGTTAAATTTATGCTTGGGAACAAACCCTAGATGTAAACTCGTTAATTTAGCACCATAAATTAGTGTTTCGGTTAACTAGTTATGTAAGTGCTAAGTGGGTTTTGGGGGAAGATGATGAACACTAGATTCATGATCATCAATTTGGTGTTATTCGACTTCCATGAAGTAAGTCTAGGTGTTGATATGCATGCTAGACATAAGAACTTGTGAATGAGGTTAAAACTTGGGTAAATAACTAGTTATGAAAAATTGATTTTTGATTTTATAGAATATGCCCACAAGGTGTTTGTTAAAATGCCTAAGTGAATGTTTATATGTTGAATTTTCGAGTGAAAAGCACATTCGAATAATATGGAAAATTAGGCGAAATATAAAACGGTAAGAGTTCTAAATATCATGTTGATTTAGACTTAATGTTGTAAATCATGTGATTGAAAGTAGTTGACTTTGATAAGTTAAGTTAACTAATTGATGAAGTCGAATAGTAGTTTCGACATAGAATCCGTAAGATGAAATAGTCATAATAATGATGACTAATCTAACCGTCTTACGAATCATGATGATAGTTTGACTCTTGACAAGCTAGGTGGAAGCTTGATGAGGGAGCGGGTCAAACGAATCAAGAAGGAAAGGAAAAGCGTAGTTCGGATGCGAGGTAAGTAGAACTTACGCCCCTTTTTCACTATTTGCGAAGTTACTAAATTTCAAGTATTAATATGAATGCTACTAAATGGTTAGTACATGATATCCCGACATGATTCAATGAGAGTCGGAATAATGGAAGATGGTAAGAAATCATGACTGTAATAAAAGGAGTAAAATGGTAAATTAGTCATGTAATAACGAATAAATAAAAACGGCTTGAGTGAAACAAGTTCAAAGGAAAACCGGAAAAAGGGTTTAAGGGGATGAAATGGTAATTAAATACCATCTCATACGGACAAATAGTCGATTAGACTAGATGGGTCAAATGGTGTTGTTAACACCATTTGACAATAACATTTGACAATCGCTTGTTGAGTTTTGTAATCACAGGAAATAACATAAGCTTGCATCGCTTTAACTAGAAAGATTTAAAGCAAAAGTTATGTAAACGGGTCAATACTTTGACCCGAGCCAGGTATGTATAATCAAGCTTTTAGTTAAACATACAATTTGGTCAAATATTTAGCGAAAGTCCTTCGTCGATTAGTGAGGGACTAAAGTTGACTAAAATACCCTTGAAGGGTATATTGGGCAAACGACTCATAGGGGTTGTTTAGAAACTTACATTAAGATTATGGAATCATTAGACATGTATAAAGGTCATAGGAATGCACATTCGCGAGTCAAATGCTCAAAAGTGGTCATTTGCGTAAAATGATCAACCGATGGGTAAAATTTGGGAAAAAGGGGTTCGTTATGATAAATCCACCACAAATTAGTTGTGGTGGAATAATTGTAGTTAACTAGATATGGAACTTTTGTAGCGACAAAAGAAAGGTACAAATTCTAGACTAAAATGCGTAAATACCCTTAACGGGTCAAAACAAGCATTTAAGTGTAAACGGGATTTTATTAAGTGAGAAACCCGTGATTTGAGATTAATATGATATGAGATATTGTATTAATGAATTTCATGAGTTTAAAGGTCAATAAAACATGTTGGTGTGATAAAATCACGAATGGGTCAAAAGTCGGTAAAAAGGGTAATAAGCCGAAGAATTAAAGTCTGAAATTTTATTATGTAAGATCTTGGATTTTAACACCATTATATGGAGAATTAAATTACGGACGCGTAGGAAAAAGAATCGGGTAAAACGGATCAATAACGAAGAAGTTATGGCCGTTTCCGTGAAATCAGATCGTACATGGAATATGCAGCAACATTCTGCTGAAAAGGGGGCCTAGCGTCACGCGACGCCCCTTGGCGTCACGCGACGCCCCCAAACTTGGAAAAATGTTATTTTTTGTCATATTTAACCCCTGTACTTGTTTGAACTTCATATTTAACCCCTGTAATTGTTTGAACTTCATATTTAACCCCTGTGCTTGTTTGAACTTCATATTTGACTATCAAAACTAACTTTTAAGTTGGTTTTGATCATAGGTGATTGCCATGAGTGCCCGGATGAAGATTAAGCGACGAGCAAGAACCGAACACGATCACGAAATAAGCTTCCGCATGTCGTTTCGTTGTTTCTTTTAAGTGACGAACTTAATTACATTATGTTCTAAACTTATAAATTGTAAAAAGGTTTTAGTAAACCCGTTTTTCCGATGTATATGTAATCTTAATTACATGATTGTTTTCGTAAATAATACGCTAAACCTTGATTTATAAGAACGGGTGTTACACGTACAATAACAGTTATCACTCTAGCATTCAAATGGCACCATTTGAGGCATTAGATGGAAGAAAATGTCGATCGCCTATTGTATGGCACGAGATTGGGGATGCGCAAATTACCGGTCCTGAGTAATTGCAAGAAACGACAGACAAGATCCTCCAAATACGAGAAAATCTCCTGAAAGCTCGAGTCGTCAAAAGAATTACGCTGATAAACTCCGCAAGCCCCTTGAATTTGACGTTGGCGATCACGTACTCCTAAAGGTTGCACCTTGGAAGGGAGTGATCCGATTCGGCAAGAGAGGAAAGCTAGCGCGTCGATATGTTGGACCCTTTAAGATTCTGGAGAGAATTGGCAAGGTGGCCTACAGACTCGAATTACCGGAGGAACTCAGCAATGTATATCCGACTTTTAATATTTCGAACCTCAAAAGGTGTCTAGTCGACCAAAATTTACACGTCCCTTTTGAGGATCTACAAGTGGAGGAAACATTACACTTCGTGCAAAAGCCAGTCGAGATCATCGACCGAGAGACCAAGAAGCTCCAACGCTCACGCATTCCCATTGTGAAGGTTCGCTGGGAAGGAAACGCGGTGCCGAGTTCACCTGGGAACTCGAAAGTGATATGAAGGCTAAATACCCACAACTATTCGTTACGCCTGCGCCTTAAATTTCGGGACGAAATTTCCTAAAGTAGGGGAGGCTTTAACAACCCGACTTTTGAAGTCAAAGTCAAAGTTAAAGTCAAAGGAAGAAAAGATTGCTAATCAGATCGGTCATTCCTGGCTTAATTATTGCTTGTACCTTTGACTCGATAATCGATACTTTGTTTAACGCTATTTGTTTTACGATTTATTAATATATGAAGTAACAATGTGATAAACGTAACTAAACGCTATCACATCGCTACCGCATCACAATTCGAATTACAGGTTCTGGATATTGTTTTACATGTGTGTGCTATTATGTGCTTTACTTGTGCGTGCTTATATTGTGGGATGTTAATCGCAAACGCAATCGCAAATCTATAACATCGCATCGCAACCCGAAATGAAAGTTACTTTTATGGTTATTAGGTTGATTATGTAATTTGTGTAACTAATGTGTAATACTATCGCATCACTTATTCGCAACGCAAAGCAACGCTCAACGCACGAAATGAAAAGTCGGAAACTAACTCACACGCGCCATCCGATCGAAGGGCCCTCCGATCGAACCACTCCACACCGCCTCTTCTCCTCTTCACCTATAAATACCCCACCTGTCATATCACTGTTTATGATGTGACAGCTCCCTCCGTTCCAGCGCATTCTCAGCCTTTTTTCTCTCGATTCCTCGTGATTCTTGTAAGTTTTCATCTCAAATCTTGTACTTCCTTGATCTATACACACTTCTCCATCACTTTCACCATCAAATCACAACTTTTAACCATGAAATCACCTGATTTCGAGTTGTTCAATGGTGATGTCATCACGGGTTCTTATGAATTTCGAAGAATGACTTCATTCCAGCAAGAATGGTTCGAATCTAATAGATTTCTACATGATTTTTCACTAAATTCATCTAAATAAAAACACTTGTTAAATGTTTCAAACTTTTCTTCAAACATTCTTCAAAACTGATAGAATCCGAGCTCGTTCAGGCCTTCTACTCATCCCCTAGTGAAGTGCCGGTCTGAGAATGGATTGCTATCAAAGAGACAACCGATTCATGGGTTGAACATGAAACACCGTCACGAACAGTTGGTTCGGATCGAACGGGGTGATTTCCGTTCGACCGGACGGGTTGGACCTGATGAGGTTTCTGTTGTTTAGCACGTTGTCACATCATCTCGGTCAAACCGCAAACTTTTAACTTAACGGATTTACAAAGCAAGCAAGTCATCCGAACGAATCGCCGTCCGACCGTTTCACCACCCGATCGAACGACGATCCGATCAAGAGACTTGTGATCTTCAACACTTAAACATTTTACAAAACTTCAAGCAGATCAGTTCCAAACAAAGGGCCATCCGACCGAACGATCATCCGTCCGGATTACCATCCGACCAGATGACCTGATATGTAGGAACATTTCTCATCTTTTAAAATGCTACAACGAAAACTTCAAAGTTCCATCATACACAAACACATACATCCCAAACGGACAACCCTCCGACCGAATGGTCATCCGTCCGGATGACCAACCATCCGGACGGTCATCCGACCGGATCACCATCCGTCTCTAAACTCACCGACACGCTATTTTATACACTGTTCAACGCTCATACTGTCGTACTGTGATCAAGCTAATCTCTCAGCGCTCCCTTCAATCCAAGACTGTGTTTATTCGTTAAACACGCTCTGTGAGTATACTCGATCCCCTTTTGCTTTATGCATTTTGGGTGTTACATACGTTACCTATATCAAATCACAATCAACACACAACGCAAACACTTTTATACGCTAGCCACTCTCGCATGTTATACGTGTTATTCGATGAATGCTAGTATGTTATGTTTACACAGTGATTGTTGTCTGACACCTTAGCAACGATAGTACTATAGTTTGGACTCAGCACATGTCATGGACAGGGGTTGTTAAGGGCTTTTCTTCACGTGTCACAGTGGTGATATGTGTTGCGCATTCTACAACTCGCAGTCACGTCTGTGCATATTTCATTGTCGGTAACTTACCTGCTTCACATCTCTACGTGTTACATGCTGGTTATGCGTAAATCGCTTTCGCTACTATTATACTATTAAACTTGTATGCTCACCTTTACACTATGTGTATTAACTTTTATTTTAACGTATGTGACAGGTGTTTAGGATGTTTTTACTTGCTGGAAGTCATGGAATCAAACTAGGGGAGTCTAGAAACGAACTAAATAAAATCTGAGTTGTCGGAACAATTTAATATTTCTTTGAGATATTATGTCTGTAATAACTGTTTTATTGGATATGTTATGGTATGGGACGTAATGTTAAATATCTGGTAATATAGTTGTTATGGATTCTCCTGGACAATCTATTTCGCTCAGTGTCGCGCCCCGATGTTTCCTCCATCGGTTGGGGTGTGACAATGACGAACTCAAACACTATCTTTTATCGGTTCATTTTAAACCCTCTATCTCCGATCCCTCTCTCTTCATCAACAAAGTCACATCTTCTCCTATCTTCATTCTAGTTTACGTCGATGATATAATCATCACCGGCGAAAATCCATCTCTCATTAAGTCTTTCATCCAAACTCTTGCCACTAGATTTTCTCTAAAAGATCTTGGCAACCTCTCCTACTTCCTTGGTATCGAGGTCATTTCTCACCACCATGGTCTATTCCTATCTCAATCCAAATACATCCTTGACATTCTCACAAAAGCCAACATGAGTAATTGCAAACCGTCGCCTACACTGATGTCTAGTTCCTCTACTATCACCGTATTGGATGGTGACCCCTTACCATCCCCGACCGAATACCGTGCCTTTGTTGGAGCATTACAATATTTATCTTTAACCCGTCCCGATATCTCTTTTACAGTTAATAAGCTTTCACGGTTCATGCACAAGCCAACTACTACACATTGGGAAGCTTTGAAGAGATTGCTTCGGTATTTACATGGCACCCTAAATCATGGAATATTTTTCAGACATCACTCGCCTCTACAGCTCCACGCCTTTACTGATGCGGATTGTGCTGACGATCGGCCATCTTACCGAAGTACCACCGGCTATATTGTTTACCTTGGTCAAAACCCAATCTCATGGAGTTCTAAACGCCAACCGACACTGGCCCGTTCTTCAACCGAAGCTGAATTTCGAGCTGTAGCTTCCACGACAACAGAAGTGCAATGGCTAATCTCTTTGATGGTCGAACTCGGCTTCAAATCAACGGTTACTCCTACCATTTATTGTGACAATCTAAGTGCAACACACTATTCAGCAAATCCGGTTTTCCACTCACGTATGAAGCACCTTGCCTTAGATTTTCATTTCGTTCGTGAAAAGGTTCAAGAAGTTACTGTCCGCGTCACTCACATCTCCGGAGACGATCAACTTACGGATGCTTTAACCAAACCTCTACTATGCCAACGGTTTCAACTTCTCACCTCCAAGATTGGTCTCCTCTCACGATCGTCCATCTTGCGGGGACATATTAGAACACATTCGGTCAAAATCGAATCTCCCACCAAAGGAGTTTCAAATTCAAATTAATTTTATTGTTGTAACTTACCAATTAATTGGTCAATATCCTAGCTTGTTTAGTTCCATAATTTTAGCTCATTAGTTCCTAAACTATAGCTACAATCTTGTATATATGTAATCCTTTTTAGTCATTGAGAAATCACAAGTTGATACATTCATATTATCTTGTTAAGGGGATACCCAAAAAGGCATTCCAATGGGGATCAGTCCGACTCATTTGAACCAGCCAATGGTTCGAATGATTGCACATTTTATGCAGGCTTTGCAATGAGCCGTCTTTGAGAGTGAATAACAGAAAAAGGCATTTCAAAGGGAATCAATGTGACCATTTCAACCAACGTGTTACTTAGGCTTTGCAAGCCAAATGGTTGCACATTTTACTTAGGCTTTGCAATGAATACCCAACAAGCCCACAACCCATTGTGATCGTATGAACTAGTCAACTAGACCAGCGAACCAAGTTTAAAAAGTGCAACCATTCAAACTGCTTCTAGCCAAGACAGCTAAAAATATAACAGCGGCTTTCAACCACCATATGGATGTATCGAGTACGAACACGCAACTGAAATTATATATATTAAGACTAGACTAATTCAGGTGATTTTAACGTCAAACCCGTAAAAAAATTTAATTAATTGTGTTGGTCTCATTTCCATTAATTAATGTAAAAACACCATACAAGGGCAATTTTGTTCGCTCAATAATGACCATAAACAAGAAGATTCTCAACCTCGTATCCTTAACCAAGAAACTTTTATTTTTAGAAAGTTCGTTACAAATAAGAATCACCAATCCTTAAAGGAGTAAGAAACGAATTCCTCAAGTTCATATTCATTATCTTTGCTAGAATCACAAACAAAGCCAGGATTAAAGACAATGGCTCGTGCGAAGCATACTTTGAGTCTCGTTTCCATTTTCGTGATTCTCTTATTTACACAATGTCCTAGGGCGACTTCATCCCGTACCCCTGCCCCGGCCCCGGCCCCTATCGAGGAAGAGGTGGCCCCTACGCTTGCGCCTACCACTATCCTCACATCGAGACCCGCCGATGACAACCCGTTATCTAGTTCTGCCACATAAGCTGGCACGTGAGCTAAAACTAACTGGGTTAGACCCTAGTTAGAAAACGCTCGGTGGAGGAAAATAGTTTGCAAGTTGGGACTGTCATAGAGAATTTTTTAAATTGAGTTTAATGCAGGCCAATGAGTAAAAGTTAGGATTATTAAAATCCAATATCACTTTTTGTAATCATAATGAATGCATCATGTATTAATAAAAAACTTATAGAATAACAGAATATTTTGATATTAGACTACTGTGATGTGTAAGACCATGTGTACTCGGGAGTCATATAGCGCCAAACACACCTATAGCGCCACATATCCATGCGCGGATCTATAGCCAAAAAAGGGGTCCCAGAACCCTGTTTGGTTTGTAATTCGTAGTGTTAAGTTAAATAGAAAATACTAAAGGAACCCTTTAATATTCTTTAGGGAGCCTACTGTGTAGTGGTCTGCAGGCGAAAATGAATGTTGTATGTAGTTGATGTCTTAAGTTCGAGCCAATCAGGTGCTTTTTTCCTCTTTTTTTTTTGTGGTTTTTTCCCCTGGTGTTCTACCTTTCAATGCATTATTTAATGTTTAAAAACAATAAGTTTCATAGGGGGTTTGCCATTCAATGCATCATTTATCAAGAAACAAGGTTGTACACAACTTCGTGAAGAAACTTACCTGAATCATCGAACCGACCCGAAATTTTTTATTTTTCGGACATATGAAATTGGAATATTTAAAAATGTGAACCCCTTGAAAAAAATTCTTGGATCCGCCACTGCCCATAGCGTCCGCGCACACTGCCCCCTGGGGCGCTATGGCTTCGGAACTTGGTTGCTTGCGATGAACATAACGCCTGGAACACATTTGCCTCTCTCTCACACACACATATATACATACATATATAACCCCACATCTAAATAACCCCCATCACACACTCAAGTTATATAACCCCACATTAGAGATGAGCATATCGGGTTTTTTTATACCTGGAACTGGTTCCTAACCGTACCGGTTCCAGATCCTACCCGGTTTTAGACCGTTAATACTAGAACCGATACTAACCGATTCCGGGTAGGGTTGTAACCGGTTCCTCGGAAGAACCGGTTCCTTCAGGTAATTCAATGAAAAAGCTGCAAAAATTGTGGGAATCGGTTTCAACGGCTATAATGCCGTTAGAAACCGATTAATGGCCATTAATCGATAAGCACCTACTCCAAAAATACATAACTTACACCTTCATATCTATATTTTCAAAGTTCCACAATTAAAATGGCATGCAACGATGAGGTCGTTATGGTTTTGGAAACAAAGAGAAACCCCACAATTTGGAAGCACTTTGATTTGTACTTAATGAGCGATAGCCACGAGATCAAGATGGCACGGTGCAATCCATGTGGCAAATTCATGAAGGCTACGACCAACTCCACGTTAAAAAAAACACACCGATCGTCATTGTCTGGTTACAAAGGCGAAGAAAAATGAAGTCGGTGAAGCATCCGGAACCGGTTCTTCGAATGTTTAGTGTGTTTTATGTAACCGGTTACTATCTAGGACTTTAGGAGTTAAGTTTAGTTGTTAAATAAATGTTTAGTGTTTTATGTAATGTAGGATTTAACTTTCGTTTAAAATGTCATTTAATGTAACCGGTTCTAATAAACATTTATGCTTTATGTATGTTTTATGTAATGGGCACGTTCTAAAAAAGAAACTTACATTAATAAAAACTTAATATAAGAAAAAAAGACAAACACTAATACTTGGAATAAAAAATTACATATTAAAAAAAGACAAACATATTGCATTGTAACCAGTTTTTTTTATACCTTGTATCTGATTCTAAAATATTACATTTATTTCTTTGACCGTTTACTTGTGGTGGGTGCGGCCCTTTGAGTAGAAAAAGAATCAAGAAGAAGATGAAGATTGTGTGATGATCCAATGAATAATGTGCACTATGTATACTGTCAGGAATCGATTCCAAGCCGTTGGAATCGATTCTGTCACACCCCAACCGATGGCGGAAATCATCGGGGCATGGCACTAAGCGAAACAGATTGTCCAGAAGTTTCCATAACAACTATCATTACCATTCAATTTAGATAATACGTCCCATACCGTATCTCAAACAGTTAAACAATTATTACAGACAAACATCAAGACAAATATTCTGTTCCGACAACTCAGATTTAAACATAACTAATTTATTTGTTGGTTTCTAGGACTCCTGTTCCTAGCTTCGATTTCATCACAGCACAGAGAGCATACAAGCAACCTATGCACCTGTCACATACGTTAAAATAAAGTCAATACATATAATGTAAAGGTGAGCATACAAGTTTGATAATAGCATATAGAGTTCGAATCCGTTTACGCATAACCAGCACGTACACATAGTGAAATGAAGCACGTTAGTTATCGACATAGACCCATCGATACCAATGAATGCGGGTTGACTGCCTGAGGCAGTTCGCAATACATGATTACCACCGTAATCCATGCAAGTAAAAGATCCTTAACAACCCCCGTGAGAACGGGTGCTGAGTCCAAACTATAGTACTATCGTTGCTAAGGCAGGTAGACAGCATTCCATGTGTAAACATAACAAACAAGCATTCATGAGCCACGTATAACATGCATTAACGGTTAGCGTTCAAATAGTTTGAGTAGTGTGATAATTGTAGTTTGAATATTCGTAATGTATTTAACACCCAAAAGTGCTTAAAGCAAAAAGGGATCGAGTATACTCACAGTGATTTATGGATTGAAGGGAGCGCTTAGCGAATACGGTTAGCCTGAATAGATTCGGTAGCATAACGGTAAGTGAAACGTAAAACAGGAAACAAGTATGGAGGAGTCGGACAGCTGGTCGATCGGACGGCAGTTCGATCGGACGGCTGACCGTTCGGCTTACAGTCCGTACGGTCTGCTGTTCGGTCGGTCGGTAGGCCGATCGGATGGCTGTACGAGTGGATTGTTTCTTCCTTTGAGAATGATGTGTTTGTGTATGATGGCTTGACCTTTGAAGTTTTCGTTGTAGCATTTTGAAAACATTGAAGTACCTTTGCCTTTCAGGTCGGTCGATCGGACGGCTGTTCGATCGGCCGGCAGCCCGATCGGTTAGGCCTTCAACAGAATTTCAAGGTGAAGTCTTTGGATCGGACAGGTGTTCGATCGGTTGGCAAGTCAACAAGTCAAAGACTTTAATGAATTGCAAGATGGATCGGATGGTTGGTCGATCGAATAGCACAACTGCTGTTCGATCGGACAGCAGGGTGTCACCTGATCGGACGGCTGTTCGATCGGGTGGCACTTCTAGTGCATTAAACATGTTGAAAATTGATTAAGTGTTGAAGCATAGTATCTCATGATCCGAAGAGTAATCCGATCGGACAGTAGTTCAATCGAACAGCAGTTCGTTCAATACCATTCTTCAAAACAAGTTGGTTGTGTGGGACCATGTGCTAGCCGATCGGCTGGCCAGTCGATCGGCTGGTTTATCCGATCGGCTGGCTGTCCGTTCGGACAGCAGTCCGATCGGTCAGCATCCTGACCTGATCAGCCTTGATTCTAACACCTTGTTTGTTCTGTTTGTTTGTCGTTTTATCGAGGTACTTTGACAGCGAGTAAAGCCATAGATGCCTCGTTCTTACTTGGTCCCCCGGGTCGGACAGGAATCACCCAAATCCGGTCGGTGGTCTGTTCGGAACGAAGTTTAGCATTTAACCCGAAGTCGGTTAACCTCGTGGATAGAATCCAGATCTTGAGCCGTATAACCACTGAAGTGCGTTGTAAACCGGCTCAGGTTCCGTTTCCACTGGTTCGAGTGAAAAGAGTTGAAGAAAGTTTGGGGAAATCCGTCCTTCAATCCTTTTCATCAAGTATATGTTCAGATCTATAAAAGATCCTTGTTTGTTTTTGTGGAAATCGGCTAGATCCAAGTCATTCTTGGTGGGTTGAGGCCAAAACATGAAGTTCTTCAATAACTCATGATGACATCATCCTAGAACACTTGATTCTTGATGATTTCACGGTTAAAAGTTTAGATTTGAAAGATAGAAAGGTGTAGGAGTTTGTATAGATCAGGAAAGTACAAGATTTAGGACGAAAAATTACCGGAATCGAGAGAAATCTGAGAAAAGGCGAGTTGAACGTGCTGGTCGAACAAGGGTTTCCAAAAGTGGTAAAGGGTGATAATGACAGGGGTATTTATAGGATGACAAAAGAGGAAAGGGCTAGCCGATCTGTTGGTAGCTCGATCGGACAGCCTGTCCGATCGGACAGCAGTCCGTTCGGCTGGCTGTTCGATCGGCTGGGAAGCCTGATCGATCGGTTGCACCTTTTGAGTGTTTCGCGCGACGATTTCGGATATTTCGATTTCGATTGCGAGCGGTTCGATACGATAGGGTTTCCTAGTCAAATTACTTTTAGTCTCAACTACTTCGATTTTGATTTGGGTTCGAGTTAGATTTCGAGTTCGATTGAGTTCGCTTGATTTCCACAACATAACACAAATAAACATGCACAGGCAACACGTAAGGCACACACACGTATAAACAATAAGTAAAATTACGTAGTTCGAGTTACGATTCGATGTCACTTTGATTAGCATAGCTTGATTTACTTTATCGCATTGTTACTTCCTATAGTTCACAGTCGTAGGTCGATTGAAATACGATTAATACTCATCGATTATTGTAAGTAACAACACTTACTCCACATAATATAAATAAAATAGAGATATTTCTACAAGTCAAGTTACGCGAATCGGTCGTTGACTTTGACCTTGACTTTGACTTTCACTCGTGAAAACACGGGGTGTTACATATTCCAACGGTAACAAAATCATAAAGGTTTGGTTGCAACGGCTAGGAATCGATTCCAACGGTTGATGTCTGTCGTTATGGACATGCAAAAACCAACTAACTCTATAGCTAGGGTAAGTCGGATATCGAACCAGAGGAGGATTGTGGAAAGTGTTATTATGCTAAGTTTCAATTAACTACTACAGAATTAGAAAATCAGTGTGTTTGATTGTTAGAAATAACTGAATTAACGAATAAAAAGTGTGATTTAAATCAATAAGAGAAAAGATGGTTCCTCCAGATTTCAGGTTTTGCAATTAACTTTAACTATGTATTTAATCGTTACTTACATAGACATAGGTGTTAATTTTGATTAATTAATTGTGACAACCAACGACTAAGTACTCCGGTCAATACATAACGGGAGGTTATCGAATGATTATCAATTACATTTACAAACCCTAACCCCATGTCAAATATATCCTAATTACTAGAACTCTCGGGAACTTAATGCTTAGAAATTAAGGTTTAAATAAACGTAACTGTTTACAACCAATAAATCAAATCCATGGTGAAAAGCATCGAATGCTTAGATCACCAGGTTAAAATGATTGTATCAAACACATAATAGAGACTAGCCGCTCATGATGATGGGTTGATCCTTGTATCCCCAAGAATCCAGCCCACAAGTGATGTTGGATGATTAAAATAATGGGCCTTGTATCCCCAAGGAGTCCACTTCTCCTTGTAAAATCGCGTGCATCCCCTCTTTTGTGTCTCAAGTCCACCAACAACCCAATCAGTGCGGCCCATCACGTAACTGATGATGATGATTGTATATTAACTAGAGGGATAACCCGCGCTACGCAGCGGGTTTTCTATCGACACTTTATGTAACAACCGAAAGAGGAATTCGATTGGTATTCTTATGCCTTATTATGGTACCGATACTCACTTTAGCAATCGGAAAATAAAGTCCTAATATGTCTAAAAAAATATCGGCACATATTTTACATTGATCGAAAAACCATAAAATGAATGTTGGTTTCGATAATATCAATGCTAAATATTATTCGGTCATAATTAATAATACAGCCCTAAGGTTTACGTTTTCTCTTTCATTATACAAATATTTAGAATAAATAATAAAAAACTGATGGTATTCCCATATTAATTATTTTAAATGGATTTAAACGTAACACATGGTAACTTTCTTAATATATAAAGTAAATTACCTTTTTGACATTTACCACCTCCATATATATTTTCATCTCAAACTGTATTTTATTTGCATTGATATTTTGTTATTTATTGCACACAGATTTTAAAAACCATGTGCAGACTGTGCAGTTAAAATTTTCCTTTATGTAACCACCAGAACATTTTGTTCATCTCCTTTGACATTCGAGTTTGTTTTGCCCTCAGCCACCGCCATCAAGTCATCGGTCCATCACTGTCAGAGTCCTTTGACTATCAACATCGCTTTCAGACGACCGCTGCCACCACATCTCAGACAACCACCATGATACCATCTCTAACAAATTAGGGTTCCGGCCAACTTCCGGTGAGCGAATCTAAACTTGCATGTGTTATTTCGGTGTAGATCGGTATCGCTAAAATACAACTCCACAATCTATATAGATCGTTTAAGTGTTAACATTGCATTCTCCGACACTCGATGTTAACGGCTGAAGTCATAGCGTCTTTGGTGACGGTGATAATCGTTAACGATGCGTCACCTTGGCTGCAGAACAAAGGAAGTTGTGGTGGCTATTGATGGTGGTTCAGAGCACTTTCGTATTTTTCTTGGGGGTCGCCTCATCATCATCGGTTTTGGATTTATGCCCTTACTCACCGCTAGAAGACCCGATCAAGCCTTGGAACCACGATCGTCAGTTGATTCCGCCGGATTAGCGGCTGTTTACCGCAAAATTGTCCATCACAAATTTCAACAGCAACGACTGTTGCACGTTTTTTGCAAGCGGCTGTGGTGCGGTTTTCCGGAAGCCGAATCTCTCTAAATTGCGAGACTGTGAAGAACATATAAGAAACACCGGCAGATGTAGATTAAGGAAACCTGGAAACGGTGACGGTGGTTGATTTGGAATCAAGGGCAAAGCTGTAGTTTTCTTGGCCGACGATGTCAAAAAATAGCCGCCCAAAATGCCCAATTACTAAGTGCCAGGCAGGTGGTGGGCAAATACCCAGCGGACACGCAACTGGGTGGCACTGGTCATCCAAGTTCGTAAATGTTATAGAGTTAATTGTGTTGTTCACTAAAAGTCAAGACCCTCAAAAAGTCGGCCCACTATGGCTGCCTCAAGTCCATGTGACTCCCTCTATCACAACTAAAGTCTACGTGGCTTTTTGTTGATGGATGATGCTCCTCTGCCCTCACTTGATGTCAGCCCACACAAGTCCCATATATCGGCCCATACTCCAACAACATGTGCTCGGCTGCATGTGTTTCTTCGTGTATATTTGATGTGGCCCATTAACTTTTGATGGAATATAATAACAAAACAAGTTCACGTCACTTCTCAATGTTGTTGCCTCCAATCTTTGTGAATCCCATTAATAATATAATGATGATGAGAATTAGCTTCACATGTGCACGCAACCCCCAATGCCGTCAATATGATGATGGATGATGTTGACTTTTTCTTTTTATAAAAGTTGTTCCAAAAGTCCCTATGGCTGCTAGCATGTGCGTGTCCAAGACTTAGGGTATTAAACCCTTTAAAACTCTTAACATAAAAGCTAGGGGTGAGCAAGAAAACCGAAATAATCGAATCGTAACCGAATAACCGAAAAAACCGAACAGAAACAAAAACCGACGGTTTGGTTTTCGGATTTTTAATAACCGAAAATTTCGGTTCGGTTTTCGGATAAACGTTTTCAATAACCGAAAAAAACCGAACCGATAAGTTACAATCCATATATTTTTATGTTTAAGTGTTTAACCCAATGCTAGTAGAAAATGTTAATTTTATTCTTGAATGTAAAGTGTTTATAATAAAAACATTATAACTAAAATGATTTATTATTACCTATAAGATATAACAAAATTTAATATAAATATTAAATTTAATAAAACTTTGAAGAAACATAAAAATATATTAGAAGGTTAGGTTTATGTAAACAATACTAATTAAAGAGGTGAACTATAATAACTTAAATATAAACATATAAAAAGATTGTTATAATATAAATTATACTTTTTATTTTTTGAATCTTACATAATTTTGTTCCAAAAACCGAAATAACCGAAAAACCGAACCGAACCGACGTAAAAACCGAAAAACCGAAAAAAACCGAAACCGAACGGTTTTTAAAACCCAAAAACCGACATTTCGGTTTCGGTTTTGATTTTACCCAAAAACCGAACCGAACCGAACCGTGCACACCCCTAATAAAAGCCCACATGCTGCCTTTTGTAACCCACCGTAGCCTACGGTTAAAACCGTAGGTTACGGTCTTCATATTCTGTCTCTTTTTGAATTCTTGGCCGTAGGTTACGTTATGTATACCGTAAGTTACATTCCAACTTTGCTGGAGTCTTTTTATTCGATGTCGCTCCTTGTGACTTTATTTTTAGCATGCCTTTCAACTTTCAACTAATAACAAACAGCCCCCGATAGTGTTGCAACGCGTTTCTCGTTCCTATAAACTATCTTTCGACCCGAACAACTCCGGTTTAGCATGATATCTCTTTAATACTCCTCTGTGCTTGTCCCGTTTCATCACTAAACTCTCTAACTTCGCCATATTACGCGTTTACCTGTGAAATTACAAACACACGTAGTTAACACATTCAAAGCACATTATCACTTAAACAACAATAATTCACATAAAATACGCATGTTAACACTCGGGTTTCACACCCTCCATCAACGGTAACATCATCAAGAATTTAATGCATCGGGTCGGAATTGGTTACGGAGGAACCGTTTCCAGGGAGGAACCGGTTCCGGATAGGAACCGGGTACAGACCGATTTTTTTTATAAAAAGTGGAACCGGGTAAGAACCTAGGGTTTTTTTGAACCCGGAACCGGTTCTTCAATAAAGCGAGTAGGAACTAAAACCGGTTCCAGGTCGGGTCTATCGGATCGGGTTTGAAACCGGTTATTATGCCTATCTCTACCCCACATAACCTCATTTTCTTATACAATTGGGCTATAACCCCTATTTGAGCCTAAAAACGACTTTGAGTGATATGAAAATAAGTCCTAGAGGTGGAATAATAAATTAAATAACGTGTGTACGTAGAACATATTATTATGGTGATAAAAGTATTCATGGATCAGTTATTTATTTAAACTTATCAATTATGCTGTGTGCAAATTAGCTTCGTTATGAATATTTGATTTGTCTCTAGATCACACTTTTAATTATTACTGAAAAATAAAACAAAATGTATATCCTACAAAAGTGTTCTTATTATTTTATGAACTTTTTTCATCACCAATAAATCCTTTTAGTTCTGGTCAAATTTTTATTAAATATTTTTTTTCTAAAGCGAACTAAGCGGTATGGGGCTCGTCCCCGGCCCGTCCTCCCCCAGCCGCCCCAAAAAGACCACCCCCAGCCCCGTCGCCGTCCCTCCCTCCGTCCAAAACGTCCGCCCACAGCCGAAGTCGACGCCCCTCTCTCCTCTCTCCTAACACACACATCTATACATACATACATATATATATATATATAAAGGGGTTCATCCCCCACCCCCTAGGTCCATCCCCTCTAAGCCGAGCCTACGTGGCGCTGATGTGGCGGCCCATCCCCTTGGGGATGAGGCTCTCCATACCCACTAGTCTAAAGCTAAAGTATGTATGCATGTTCATATTCATCATACTAGTGCGTGTTTTTGCTTTAGCTAAAGTACATATACATACAAGTGGTAGTGTTGAAAACACTAACCAAACAGCCGGATCCCATAATCTGAACATATATATAGTGAACACACTAGATCGTGTGAATTGTCAACATAGTGTTTTTCAGGCGCGGGTTACGGCTCAATCCTGTATTCGTAATGTATTTTTTTTTTTTCAGTTTTATACAAAGGATACCCCTAAAAAATACGAGGATACCCCTAACCAAAAGAAATGATACTTGATATTACTAAAGTCACATTTTTTTATAAGCCTAAAGATTTTTTACAACCCGAAAACTTGTAGAATAATTGAGCCCGAATGATAAAATAAGCCCAAATTAACAATAATAGAATTAATAGGAGGCTCAATTGGTAAATAACAAAGCTTAGCCCAATTGGTGATAGAATTGTTGAAAGGCGGCAATTTGGAAAACCAAACGTCGAAGAAGTATCTGTGTCAAACAGAAGCCAACGACTCTACTGGAATCGTCCATGGCCCTGCTGTTTAATCGTCTTTGTTGTTAACTGTTTGATCGTCCATGTTGTTTGATTGAAACCAACGCCGATGATTGGCATTGACCGATTGGGTTTGACGTGATTTGTGAGTTCCCTTGTCCTTTGATATCTTGTGTATAGTGTTATAGCTTATGTCAATTTTTTTATGATTACATGGTAAAAAAAATCGAGATACCCCTAAATTAATGGGCTAGCTCCGCCACCAGTGTATTCATAACTAAATACACTAGAGTATTGTCATAATAATACCCATTTAATGCATTGACAGTGAATAAACTAAAGTATACTTAGAGCATGTATAGTGGTTAACACCCCACCCTTGGGCTTTTTGCGCCATGTGGCAGTACAGTCAGTAATGGGGCATTATGGGACGTTTTCTAAAATGGGTGTAGTGGGGATGTGGGCATTGTGGGGCATTATGTTAAAAGGGGTGTAAAAAATAAAATAAATAAAATAAAATAAACCAACGAGTAAACTGCCATTTTGGTCCCTGTGGTTTGGCCAGTTTTGTCACTTTAGTCCAAATCTCAAACTTATTACATCCAGGGCCCTGTGGTTTGCATTTTGTTGCCATTTTAGTCCAAAACTCAAAAAGTCTTATTTTTGACTGATTTTCTGACCCTTTTTTGTCCTGTTGTGGAGGGGTAGTTTGGGCATTAAAGTTTCATTAATGTATTTCATTAATTAAAAAAACCATATAATAATAAAATACCCCCTTATTATCTTATTATTTCACAAACAATACATCATCCTCTTCAACCCCTGTTCTCAGTTCAATCTTCTCAAACCCTAAACAAACTCCGGCGATCTGCATTCTTGCCAAAACGATTCTGATGTAAAGTGCAAAGGCCCATTAACAGCCGGCCACCTCCGACTCCATCATTAACAACAAAATTTTTTTAACATCAGGAATCTTCAGAAAATGAAAACAAGATGAAAGAGAACAAGGGTTTTACCGAAAATTTATAGGAAACAAAACCACCACCGTCGCCGGCCATTACTCCGGCCGTCAGCACCTCAAATCACCAGCCTCATCTTCCTCTAACAGCGTATCATCATTATCATCTCGACATCATCATCAGTCCATGAAACCGGAAAGAACGACGGTGTTGGGGGTGTTTATCGGTGAAGTTAATCAGGCACCACACCACCGCCGCCGCTCACGGCGGTGCGTTTCCTTCACCTCGAGCTCTCTCTCTCTCCCCTCGCCTCTCTGTCTCGTCGCCGTGCTGCCACCAGACGGGGGTGGTGGTGGCCGGCCATCCCATCGATTGATGGCAGCAGGTGGGTGGGTGTGGTTTGTGTAGATGAAATTTCTTGTGTTTGCAGGTGGGATTCGAGAGAGTAGCAGGAGATTTGTGTGTGTGTGTTCGGGATGTAGCTAATGTTCTGTGTGTGTATATAGAGAGATGAGAGAAAAGGTATGGGTTTTGTGTGTGTTTATTGTATATGTATAGATCGAGAGAGGGTGAGACAGACTCAAACTATTCTGACCTTAATCATAAATACATTCATCCAACCTTCATACCTCCATTTTATCTTCATCTTCTTCTCGCACAGCCATTCTTCATCTTCCGATCTTTCAATTTCAGTTGTTTGTTTCCAGATCTGGATTTTAATTAATGAAATACATTATTAATAAGATAATAAGGGGGTATTTTATTATTATATGGTTTTTTTAATTAATGAAATACATTAATGAAACTTTAATGCCAAAACTACCCCTCCACAACAGGACAAAAAAGGATCAGAAAATCAGTCAAAAATAAGACTTTTTGAGTTTTGGACTAAAATGGCAACAAAATGCAAACCACAGGGCACTGGATGTAATAAGTTTGAGATTTGGACTAAAGTGGCAAAACTGGCCAAACCACAAGGACCAAAATGGCAGTTTACTCTAAACCAACAAAAAAACTATTGGAAAAGAAAAAGAAGATTAAATGTGATTGGCCAATTCAAAGTTTAATCCGGCGTTTAAAAAAGAACGCTCCATACAATTTTTGCACAAAAAACGCCCATGGGGGCCGCTTGGGGGGCGTGCTCCGGCGTCCTCGTCCAAAAAAAGGCCCAAATTTGCACGAATATATATGATCTTAATGCTTTTACCAAATTGTATTTTTTGTGTCACGCAGCGTAATTACAAAAAACAACAAAACACTAAACTATTAATTTTTCACTTTTTTTGAACGGCCAATGAATCCTTCAAATTAGCTACGGGTGAAATTCACCACATCACGATACACTCACATCCGAATCGGGAAAACCCTCACCTAGGACAAAATCGCGTGAACACTCACGATTACGTCATCATGTGATTTTTTTTTTTATTTTTTTTTTTTGTCTTTTAGCACCTAAATAAATTCCACATAACGATTCACTTATTTACAGATATATATACACACACCACCATAACGGTTTTAGAAACTGCAATAACCGTCTTTGAAAAAGCACCCCTTTAAAATAGCAACCGATTCCACTTTTCAACAACAACAACAAATCCACATTACTAACCGGCGGCAGTTACAGTTTACAGTTCAGTTCTTCAATGGCGAATGAAGGTTCTAGAGAAATGATAATCATCTGGGACTTTGATCAGACAATCATCACCGACGACTGTGATCACTGGGTGGTTCTTGAGACAGACCTCACCAAACTCTTTCATCGCGTTCGCGACACACTCTCTTGGCACCAAATCATCGTTCGTTCCTTTTTCTCACTCCATTCGATAGTTTCCGCTTTATCAGTTTCATTACTTACTGTCTTTATAGTTTATGATCAGGAGATTAAAGGTATGCATGTTTTGAATTTGATTGTTACTTTGTGTTATTGAGTTTAGGATAGGATGATGGATGAGCTACATGCTCAGGGGAAAACAATCAATGACTTTGTAGACCGTTTGAATAAGTTTACGATCGATCCACAAATGATTTCAGCCATCCGATCTGCTCATGCTTTCGGGTACCTACTTAGGTTCTTATTTAATCTGTGTTTGTTTGATAGATGTTAAGATTGAAAGTGTTTGTTTGTGTTTCAGATGTGAAATGAAGGTGCTTAGTGATGGTAATCACTTCTTCATTGAAACAATCTTGAAAAACAATGGAGTGTTTGAGTGTTTTTCGGGGATCATCTCGAACCCGACTGTTGTGGATGAAGAAGGCAGGCTTAGAATCTTGCCTTACAAGGGAAAGAATCGTTTCCCTCATGGCTGCATGCTTTGCTCTCCTAATTTGTGCAAGGTACTTCTAAGCGACTTTACGTGTCATTATTTTCATTGAATCTTGGGTGATTTGAACTTGTATTTTGATCAGGGGACTGTGATTGATGAGATTCGACATTCGGATAAAAAGAAACGAGGCATAATCTACATTGGAGATGGGAGAGATGATTTATGTCCGACCCTGAAACTTACTGAAGAAGATTATGTTATGCCCAAAGAAAAGAAGACTTTGCATCACATGCTTACATTAGCAAAAGTACCTATCAAACCCAAAATTCATGCCTGGAAAGATGGAGAACAACTCGAAAACAATTTGATTCGCCTTCTTTCACCGCAACCTGAAGTCTTAGAGAGTTAAAACCAGAATTGGTGTGTTTTTTAGCGTTGTGTCTGCAGGTAAAACAGTTTCTGGTACTTGTTTGAGTATGAGTTTTATGAGAATTTGTGATAGCTTTGATCATGTAAGGTGTTTTGAGATGATGACAAATGACTGTAGCTTTGGTTGGCAGCGAGTTTAGAAGTTTTATGAATGCCGGCTATAATAATCAGATTGTTTTGTATGAAGCAATTTACAACAGTTTTTAGCTAGTGAGTTGAAACCATAAATCAGTAGAAACATTGGTAAGATTTTTGCGTGTCGTGTTTGTAGGTAAAACTGTTTCCGTTACTTGTTGGCATAGTTGTGGCTAGACTTTTATGAGAAATGAGGACAGTTTCGTATATGACGTATGATTTGTAGCTTCGGTTGGCTTCAAGTATTAGATGTTTATGAATGCCTATAATAAATAATCCGATTGTTTTGTGTGAAGCAATTTACAACAGTTGTTAGCTAGTGAGTTGAAACTTTAAATTGGTAGAAACATTGGTATGATTTTTGTGTGTCAGTGTTTGTAGGTAAAGCCGTTTCTGATGTTTGTTCTAGTAGTTGTGTGTAGACTTTTACGAGAAATGAAGATAGTTTCGTTTATGACATATGAGTTGTAGCTTTGGTTGACTTCGAGTATCAGAAGAGGAGGATTTCTTGCTCAAGTATACACACTTTTAATACTCAAAGCCAACCACAACAACATTCAACAGATTGTCATAGTTGAACCAAATGAAATTAATAAAAATAATGTGGTCATTGATACATACTAGTTCAAGTCAATACAGATTTCGTCTAAAACTGACTCAGGTTGAAATGTGTAAAAACCAAGAGGGGTAGATGAATTCTTTCTAATTTTGTAAAACTTGTCAATTTTATGTAAACTCAAATGAATACTTGTAAGTAAAATAATCATTAGGGGTAGAAAGATGGGTAAAAACTGTTTCTGATGCTTGTTCTCATGACTTCTATAAGAAATTGAGACAGTTTCGATAATGTCAGATGCTATGTAGCACGGGGACTTCATTTATGTGGCTGTACCCGTCTCGGGTACTTGTCGGGGACGGAAACACCATGGGTACTCGTCGGGGACGTTTCCTAAACGTTTCCAATGTCGGGGACGTATCTGGTAGAAGTATCCAGTCTGTTTCCATTTATTTTTAGGGTTTTTACCCTTTCAAATTCCACAACCGGCCATTAAATAAATAGACCTATGATATTCGGCTTCTCTAATCTCTAAACTCTCAAGTCTCATCATCTCTAATTCTCTATCGATTGCCGATCTCTCACTAGATGAACCGGAATTTGAAAATGATTTGATTATTGATAATTAATTACCTTTGGAAGATGTAGTATTCTTGGAATTTGTTTAATGTATTTTATTTTTTTATATTTTTTATTGTCGTACCCGTATCTTGGAATTTTGAGTTTTGCCGTTCCTCGTTCCCGTATCGTCCCCGTACCCCGATCCCGTACCCGTCCCAGTGCTACTTAGGTCAGATGTTTAGAGATGATAAACGATTGTAGCTTTTGTTGCAATCGCTGCCAACCCTACACAGAAACTTCAAACACTCAAGCCAATTCAGGGGTGAAGTATAGAAGGGGCGGGAGGGGGCGCCCGACCCCCCGAACTTTTCTCTCAGTAGTGTTATATATATGTAGTTTTTGTATAGAATTTTTTTGGTATATACGTTTTCGACCCATGGCTTCAAATATGAAAAGTTGAGTAAGGTAATTTCGTTAAATTAGCACGTGACTTGAAATCGGTTTGAATAATTTCGAGTCAAGGTAGTCTTTCAAACTCCTTTAGTTTTAGCTTTCCTAGGTGTGTTGAGAAGAGTTTTTCAAAAATTTCAATATTTCATTCGAACTAACCAATCGTTCGAAAGATTGCACAGGTTACATAGGCTTTTGCAACATATACCTAACAAACCTGCGAATCGTTGCAACCAGGGCCGGCTCCATAGGCTTGGCAATCTAGGCACGGGCCTAGGGCCACCAAAAAATAAGGGCCTCCAAGTTTTTTGAAAGTTTTTATATGGTATATGTATTAGGGGGACATTTATTTTAAAACTAAACTGGTTTTTCATTAAAGGAGCCCAAAATAAATATTGTTTAGCAAAAAAGGCCAAGTTTCAAAACCAATTTCGCTTTGATTTCCAACTATTACAACACAACAACCATCGACCTAATCATCAATATTTAGCAGCCTAAAGCCACTAATACAGCCGCAACCATCGTTTCCACTTCCCATCGCAACCTGCTTTTAATTTCTATGTTATCGGCTATAACTAGATGAAAAAAGTAAGGGACCCATGGCGTCGGGATTGGAGGAGAGTTTATCGACGAAATTAGGGCGCTCACTTCATAGTTCGCTTAGGGTCTCCAAAAATGTAGGAACGGCCCTGGTTGCAACCATTATCGAACCAACCTAAACATTTGCAACCATTCAAATTGCTTATGACTGAACCAATCGAATGTATAGTAATTACAAAGAAAGGTTACCTCTTGGCTTATAGTTAGTACTTAAATAATACTTTTTACTATTTAATTCAGTAATAATAATAAATCGTTATTAGGGGAGGGGGGTGGTTACTAGTGACCATTTTTCCATCACTCACAATATCCAATCATGTTCCGCCATCACGATACACTCACATCCGAATCGGGAAAACCCTCACCTAGGACAAAATCGCGTGAACACTCACGATTACGTCATCATGTGATTTTTTTTTAATTTTTTTTTTGTCTTTTAGCACCTAAATAAATTCCACATAACGATTCACTTATTTACAGATATATATACACACACCACCATAACGGTTTTAGAAACTGCAATAACCGTCTTTGAAAAAGCACCCCTTTAAAATAGCAACCGATTCCACTTTTCAACAACAACAACAAATCCACATTACTAACCGGCGGCAGTTACAGTTTACAGTTCAGTTCTTCAATGGCGAATGAAGGTTCTAGAGAAATGATAATCATATGGGACTTTGATCAGACAATCATCACCGATGACTGTGATCACTGGGTGGTTCTTGAGACGGACCTCACCAAACTCTTTCATCGCATTCGCGACACACTCTCTTGGCATCAAATCATCGTTCGTTCCTTTTTCTCACTCCATTTAATAGTTTCCGCTTTATCAGTTTCATAACTTACTGTCTTTATAGTTCATGATCAGGAGATTAAAGTTATACATGTTTTGAATTTGATTGTTACTTTGTGTTATTGAGTTTAGGATAGGATGATGGATGAGCTACATGCTCAGGGGAAAACAATCGACAACATCGTAAACCGTTTGAATAAGTTTACGATCAATCCACAAATGATTTCAGCCATCCGATCTGCTCATGCTTTCGGGTACCTACTTAGGTTCTTATTTAATCTGTGTTTGTTTGATAGATGTTAAGATTGAAAGTGTTTGTTTGTGTTTCAGATGTGAAATGAAGGTGCTTAGTGATGGTAATCACTTCTTCATTGAAACAATCTTGAAAAACAATGGAGTGTATGAGTGTTTTTCGGGGATCATCACGAACCCGACTGCTGTGGATGAAGAAGGCAGGCTTAGAATCTTGCCTTACAAGGGAAAGAATCGTTTCCCTCATGGCTGCATGCTTTGCTCTCCTAATTTGTGCAAGGTACTTCTAAGCGACTTTACGTGTCATTATTTTCATTGAATCTTGCGTGATTTGAACTTGTATTTTGATCAGGGGACCGTGATTGATGAGATTCGACATTCGGATAAAAAGAAACGAGGTATAATCTACATCGGAGATGGGAGAGATGATTTATGTCCGACCCTGAAACTTACTGAAGAAGACTATGTTATGCCCAAAGAAAAGAAGACTTTGCATCACATGCTTACATTAGCAAAAGTACCTATCAAACCCAAAATTCATGCCTGGAAAGATGGAGAACAACTCGAAAACAATTTGATTCGCCTTCTTTCACCGCAACCTGAAGTCTTAGAGAGTTGAAAACAAAATTGGTATGTTTTTTTTTAGCGTTGTGTCTGCAGGTAAAACAGTTTCTGGTACTTGTTTGAGTATAGGTAGAGGTTTATGAGAATTTGAGATAGCTTTGATCATGTAAGGTGTTTTGAGATGATGACAAATGACTGTAGCTTTGGTTGGCAGCGAGTTTACAAGTTTATGAATGCCTATAATAATCAGATTGTTTTGTATGAAGAGTTGGAACCATAAATCAGTAGAAACATTGGTAAGATTTTTGCGTGTCGTGTTTGTAGGTAAAACTGTTTCTGATACTTGTTGGCATAGTTGTGGCTAGACTTTTATGAGAACTGAAGATAGTTTTGTATATGACGTATGATTTGTAGCTTCGGTTAGCTTCAAGTATTAGATGTTTATGAATGCCTATAATAAATAATCAGATTGTTTTGTATGAAGCAATTTACAACAGTTAGCTAGTGAGTTGAAACTTTAAATTGGTCATTGATACATACTGGTTCAAGTCAATACAGATTTCGTCTAAAATTGACTCAGGTTGCAATGTGTAAAAACCAAGAGGGGGTAGATGAATTCTTTCTAGTTTTGTAAAACTTGTCAGTTTTATGTAAACTCAAATGAATACTTGTAAGTAAAATAATCATTAGGGGTAGAAAGATGGGTAAAAACTGTTTCTGATGCTTGTTCTCATGACTTCTATAAGAAATTGAGACAGTTTCGATAATGTCAGATGTTTAGAGATGATAAACGATTGTAGCTTTTGTTGCAATCGCTGCCAACCCTACACAGAAACTTCAAACACTCAAGCCAATTCAGGGGCGAAGTATAGAAGGGGCGGGAGGGGCGCCCGACCCCCCAAACTTTTCTCTCAGTAGTGTTATATATGTAGTTTTTGTATAGAAATTTTTGGTATATACGTTTTCGACCCATGGCTTCAAATATGAAAAGTTGAGTAAGGTAATTTCGTTAAATTAGCACGTGACTTGAAATCAGTTTGAATAATTTCGAGTCAAGGTAGTCTTTCAAACTCCTTTAGTTTTAGCTTTCCTAGGTGTGTTGAGAAGAGTTTTTCAAAAATTTCAGTATTTCATTCGAACTAACCAATCGTTCGAAAGATTGCACATGTTACATAGGCTTTTGCAACATATACCTAACAAACCTGCGAATCGTTGCAACCATTATCGAACCAACCTAAACATTTGCAACCATTCAAATTGCTTATGACTGAACCAATCGAATGTATAGTAATTACAAAGAAAGGTTACCTCTTTGGCTTCAGTTAGTACTTAAATAATACTTTTTACTATTTAATTCAGTAATAATAATAAATCGTGATTAAAAAAACCCATAAACTTAAATTCAATTTATAGTCATCATTGAATCGAACTTGCTGTTTGTTTAGCTCTTAATGGTTCAGATCTCTAATGATTCAGCAATTAATGGTTCAGACTATTTGTCAGTGGCGGACCCAGGAATTTTTTCCTGAGGGGCGGAATATTTTCAAAGATTTTAGGCCCCTAGCTGTATAAAAATATCGGTTCATAGCGGGTCGGATCGGATCATGTAGAACAAAAGAACATCAAACTAAAATTTATAAATCATTAAAAAGACGTCAAACATCATTACAAATTACAAACGTATTTAAAATTGTACCCTACATGTTTTTTTTTTTTTTTTTGAAATATATCCCAAAACACGCCATAAATTTATTACATTCTTACTCATTGTTCATAACACATATAATTTGCTCCATAAGTTCATAAAACAACACTTAACACTTAAACAAAATAAACAATCATGTTCAACCATAGCCCATAACTCAATTATATTTTTAAACATTCAAGCCCTAATATTAAATGTTGATTACTTGTAACTAATCATTTAAACAAACAAAGCTATAAATAAAACAACAAAATCATTTAACTACAAGTCTAGAACAACAAAAAAATCAAAAAAAATATTAAAAAATTAAACCCTTACACATCACATAAAACAAAATAAACAAATAAACCATACTAGTTCTATATTGGAATTCTGACGTAATATGAGTCTGTCCAACCGGAATTTTGGTTTTTCTGGTAAAAAAAACCACCAGGTCGTGAGCAGTGGTGTCAAGTCGCTGGGAGTTGTTTTGGGGACGGGATTTGGAAATGGAATTGGTGGATGGGTTTGGATTATTTTATTTAGTTCAAATTTCTTTAGGTTAGGTTTAGGCTTGTGTTAATAAAAATTGATTGCAGATTGGGTTTTGATTAGATTAAATAACTAAGTGAATAAGTGGTTAATAATTATTTTTTTTCTAAGTGGGGCGGTTGAAAATTTTCAAGGGGTGCGGGTGAAAAATTCCAAGGGGTGCGGTCGGGATTTCCGGCGAAAAATAACACTAAAACATATTTTTTCATGGGGTGCGCCCGCCCACCCTTGGCTTAGGGTGGGTACGCCCCTGCTATTTGTTCGCAAGCAGATGGCTGAATGGTTCAGACATTTGCCTTTGAATGGCTAAACATTATCCTAGGTCTGAATGGTTAAGACCTCTAATCTGAATTGGTGAAACATTTATCTATAAACGGTTAAGGATTATACTACCTCTTAATGATTCAGACATTTTACTGGTTTAGCACTAAATGATTTAGACTTTTAAGTTGTCAAATGCCCTTAGACTTAACAACTACATCATCATCATCATACTCAGTAAATCCCATCAATAGCAAAGCTAAGGTAGGGTCTAAGGAGGGTAAGATGTAGACAGCCTTACCTCTACCCCGTAGGAATAGAGAGGCTGCTTCCAGTGAGACCCCGGCTCGATAGACTTAACAACTACATTCTACTTAAATATCATGATATGAAATGATAAAAAGAAGAAATTTCATATGAAAGAAAAAGATCCATACAATGTCCATCTACTATTCTACTCACATTTCTTGAAGAAACTGTCAATTCCGCGAGTGCCAGCTGGCACCGAGTTTTTCTTCTTCTCATCGCTTTTATGAGATCGATCGGTTTTCTTCGACGAGATCTGAACCGGTGGCGGCATCGGGAGAGAATCCAGAAGAAAATCAGCGGTCGGACGGTGCCTATTCACGGCCATTCGAAGATGCTCCAGCTTTATCGTCTTCCGTTTCTTCTCGATTGCAACTTCCGATGATTTCTCCGTTAAGAACTTGAGGAAAAGGTCGGTGGCGTTGGAGATTACGAACAGCGCATCGGAGTTTATTTTGTTTATTTCTGTGTCCAGTTTTATGATTCGCTTAACTCTGCCTGCCGGAAAACTGGATTGAAGTGTTTCCGTGTTGATTTCGTCACTCTCCGCCATTGTTGATTGCTGTAAAATTAGTAAAGAGCTGATTGTTTTTGCTTATTTAGGGTTTTGATTTTGGCGGGAGAATTGAGGGATATTGTTTTTGGCGGGTTGTGAACTCCCCCAATTTTATTTTTAAGTTGCGAATTTAGCCTATAATTATGCTAAATACCAGCCTAGTCCCTGTACTTTCACTGTTGTTTTATTTTAAAGATTATCGAAATAAATAAAGCCCATTTGAACAACTTTACAGTTTACGCTTCAATAACGTTAAGCCCAATTTACTAAAGTGAACAATGCCGGGTTACCAGGTAAATAGATTCGTATACTTTAGGTGGAACCCGTGAAAAAAGTTTGATTAAACGGGTCAGTCATGGATCAATCTAGAGGGTTGATGATATCTTAAGAACAGATGATCACAATCTTGTTTGGCTGCACAAACTATTTCATTTAATATGTTTTCACACATTTACTATATCTTATAATCAAAGGTCGGTTGCACAAACTCCAAAAGAAGCAAGACGTCAATATTGGTGTTGTGATTGTGATGTCAATATGGAAAAGAAACAAAACAAAGTCAAAGATGATTTTCTTTTGTGGGCATGATATATATAAAATGGTTTTTGGTTTTGCCAACTTAGTAAGTTAGTACGTTCTTAGATCGGATACGTTGAAACACGTGTTTTCACATGGTTAACGTATCACATTACGTACCGCCAGCTATAAACAACTAAGACGTTGCCGCCGCAACGCGCGGCTATGGCAACAATCTAGTTAAATATGATTTAAAAACTTATATTGTATGATTTAATCAATGTTATGACTTAGAAGTTGTATGCATTAATTATATACTTGAAGGGGCTTTCTATCTATTCGACTTATTTTATACACGTTCTATGTAAAATTTGGCTTTCTATCTATTCGACTTATTTTCAGTTCCCCAAACTACTCCAGTTACTATTGATGTATCAGTTAAAGAGGAGAATAGAGAAGAAACTCATCCTTCAAATGTTGTAATAATCAAACAGTAAGAGATACAAGTAATTCCGAAGGACGCTGATCTCGATAAAGACAAATGGTGGTGTGACAATATAGATGACATCCTTGAGATGTTTAAGCCGTATGATTACTAAATTGCTCTCATTATGATACAAAGTATATTTGACACTTGATCTTTTAGTTTTCAACTTTTATATTTAACACTTATACTTCCTTATTCGTGTACTACTTTATATAACTTTTATTTATGTTTAAGACTTATTTTTTCTTATTCGTGTGTTACTTTATTGCGTCAATAGTTTCTTGAAGTACTTGATAATTTAAATTTAAAATTTAATAATTACTAGACATGTGTAATACCTCTAGCATATATCCACCACAATAACGAGTGCCGCAATGCAAAGTATCACCCCCCCCCCCCCCGGCCGCATCGCGCGGGCACCTTACTAATTTTATATACGTTCTATGTAAAATTTGGGTTTCTACTTGCCCTTCTCTAGGTATTGAGGTTTACATATCAATATCACATTATTTCACACGTTGATTTGTTTATAATTATGTTGTTTTTTTCTTCTAAACTTGCTACACTTTGGCGTATTACATTAGTTTTTAAACACTCTAGATATCAACATGTTTTAAATGATAAGCTATTTGTAGCAATTTTATAACAAAGGTAAAATGTTTGGTACTGTCAGTGACATAAATATACCAAAATATGATTGTTCTCGTGATTTTCCCTGTATATACTCCTAATAGTAAAACATCAAACAACAATATACTATTGTAGTTTTGATGTGCCTCAATAATCTTATGTTCCATACAACTTTCTGGAGCTTGAAGAGCACAAAAACTTGAAATGATCAGCATCCAGATTTGCTTAACCCGTGAAGGTTCAAACAGTTAAAAGTAGTAACCTGTGACTTGAACCAGTTGCCAAATGGCAGGCTTGGTTGGGTTACGTAAGTTTTGTGTGAGACGCACTAGAGCTGGTCAAAGCTGATTAGGCGACGCGTGGATGTTATATAATCATACGGACATTTTAAGTAATGTTATGTATCAATGGGAATTCATTATCTTCATAAAATTATCCATACACTCACTGGATCCACGTTACGCGTTGATTGGCTTGCCATTTAGTTTAGGAAAGGGATCTTGTTTGCTTAGAACCGCCACTTTGCTCTTGTGTGCAAAATACCCTTTCACCAAATTCTTGTATATTAAAATCGACATTATGCATTCAACCTGTCAACAAAAACCTCGTCAAACTCAACACTCGCTTTCTACTTTACCTGTTCTTCGGTTTGTGGGTCCCACCTAGAACCTGGCATAACCATTTTGAACTATAATTCAGATAAGAAACACTTTACCTCATCCAAATCCATCTCCATCTGGAGCCATTTCAAAGCTTTAACAATCATTTCTAACTTGATCTGATGTGCCTTGCTCGGGTCCTTCTGCTTTTGAATAATATAGCTGCCATAACAACACCACATGTGAGATAAACAAAAAGGCAATGATAGAATAAAACATGGGTAAAATACCATTTTCGTCCCTGAGGTTTGGCCAGTTTTGCGACTTTCATCCAAAGGTTTGTTTTTTCGCATCTGGATACAAAAGGTTTGAAATCTTGCCGATTTCATCCGACTCGTTAATTCCATTCATTTTTCTCCGTTAACTCAGGGGTATTTTCGTCTTTTTGTTAACTTAAAGGGAAATTCGGTCTTTTGAATACTTGTACATTATGCTAAATGCTTGTATATAATATGAAAAAGACCAAATTGCCCTATAAGTTAACAAAAAGGACGGAAATACCCCTGAGTTAACGGAAAAAATGGATGGAGTTAACGAGCCGGATGAAAATGGCAAGATTTCAAACCCTTTGAATTCAGATGCGGAAAAACAAACCTTTGGACAAAAGTCGCAAAACTAACCAAACCTCAGGGATGAAAATGGCATTTTACTCATAAAACATTATTCAACAATGAACGCTTACATTTTCTTTACGAGTCTTTGGTACACCTGAAGCTCTAGCTTTTCAAGGACAAGATAAACACCTGATCTCAAGAATCTAAATGAAAAACGTTTAGCGTTCTAGAAGAAAAAAGATAATTAACCGGCAACAAGTACAACAAGTAGAGGTGGTAAAATAGACGTACCGATCTTCATGCTGCTCAAGTGCATGTCTAAGAAGTCTGAGATCACCTCTTCTCATAGCTAGCACAATGTCACTATACTATAACACAATCAAAAAGTACCTTTAAGACTATAGTATCTTTATTTAGTGAAACAAATTAATACGGACGCAATGACAATATATGATTATGCCCCACATTAGGCAGAAACAAAATTGCATATTTAGTCCTTTCTATTAACCTAATTTGAGAGACTTTCACTCGCATTTAACAAGATGTTTCTCACTTTTTCACAAGAATGTTTTCATTATAATTTTATCTTTCAGTTTCTTAAAGTACTAAAATTTTCAAGACACTCAAACAATCGGTCATCTGATTATACAATTTCAAATAGCAATAACACAAACCCACCCATTTTATTACGGGTGTTTGGTACCCGTTAGGGCTGCAAACGAACCGAACGAACACAAACAAGACCTTGTTCGTGTTCGTTTGTTGAGGAAATATATGTGTTCAAAAACTGCTCATGAACACTTACCAAACGGGATTTGATGCTTGTGTTCGTTTGTTAAGGAAATGAACTTGTTCGTGTTCATTTGTGTTCGTTTGTTAGTTTCAGGCAACGAACAAAAACGAACATTCACGAACACAAACTAATGTTCAGGAGCACTAATATTCGTTTGTTAGTTGTTATTTTGAAGTATTTAAATAAAATATAAAAGCTAAAAACACTAATGACCTATCGAACACAATCGAACATAAACGAACATGTTACCGAACGTTCACGGACATAAATGAACGAACGCGGCCTCTGTTCATGTTCATTCATTTAACTAAACGAACAGAATTTCTTGTCCGTGTCTGTTTGTCGGATAAACGAACGAACACAAACGGATTTCCCGCCGAACGGTTCACGAACTGTTCGCTAAACATTTGGTTCATTTGCAGCCGGTATTCCACAACCTAATGCCCCCCAAAGGATTATGAAAATACCTCAACTAGATTATACTTCTCGAGGAGTGAGTTTTTTGGTAAGATCCCTATTGAAAGCTTCACGGGTACCAAATATTTCAAGATCATCCTGTTTCAGCAGACTTTACATAAATTATCATCCCAAAACAAATACAAAAATGATAAACAAAATAATCATCGTAAGAGCGCCTACATTAACTCTAATAATGCTATTAATTATAGTTTTGCTATCAAGATTAAAAGATATTCAAAATGAGAACAAAAAACGTGCCTTATATTTGCTTCGCTTTGAGGGTCGCAGTGTTTTAGCGCGTATGATAATTTATGATCAGCCTGCAGAATAAATAAAAAAAGACAAATTATCAAGATAAAGAAGAAAAAATCATACAAAATCATGACTACTGGTACACATCTTTAAAATCATAATTTCTCAGACTACTTACAGCTGGAAAATTTTCGTTAAGTACTTCTAAGCGACCAGTATAGTACATGTAGGTTACCTGTAATACAATATAAAAGAATAGTTATGATTTTTATAAGCTAGTTTAATCACAATCAAATATCTTACTTTATCTCTGACAGGAAATTCCTCAAAATCAAATATACGAGCTGTTTCAATGCTTCTTATCACACTCCGGCAAAGATGAACAGTGCCAAGCTGCAAAATTACGTAAAAACATTAATTCATATACTTTTTATAACATGTCGAACGTGTAACAAAGAAAAGATTAGATAATAACAAAAACATATCAACCGAGTCAAACGTTCCGAAACTCGCCCAACGTATACTTCTATACATAAAAGTAAAACCTCATAAATCATTTCAATTAAAGAATTGAACTTTGTTGAAATAAAATAAGTTTTGTAACAACATCTGTCAATAATAATTTGTATTAAAAAAACAATATATTTGGATGGAACTATGGAAGGTATTTCGAGTAACAGTGTATAAGAAACAAATAGTGAAGAAAAGGTTAATTTGCAGAAGAATAAAAAAGACAAACAGTAAAAAAGAGGGTCGAATTCTGCACAAATGTAATAAGATAAATAGATATGTAAAAAATCGAAGAAAAGCGTCACCTTGAAATAGACTTTGAACAATTGGCAAGTGACATATAGCGCTCCAACACGTTTTGGTCCTTTTCCCTATATTGAAAACGACAGGATTTAAGCTATTAAACAAATATATATTTTGTGGGTAAATAATTAAGTGCAACAAGAATAGGTCAGACAAGTCAAACGGGTTGATTCGGATATCTTTTATTTCTAACAACTCAAATGGATCATATATGTAGAGCAAGCCACACAGGTCAAAAGTGTAAGTTACGGAAACACATACCGCAAGAACACCAAACACTTTCATGAGGAATGACCCAGCTGCCTTTAGTTTCTCAGGTGTTTTTCCATTGGAAGCCAACTCTCTGTCGGCCTGCATACACAATAACACATTTTAAAAAAATTAACTTCAACAAAATCAGTAAAATACAGTTTTTTGCATAGCCAACGTACTGTTATATTGTCCCATTTTAGTCAATGTAATCTTTTTTCTGATACAACTGAGTCGTTAAAAGATGACTTTGTGTCCCGTTAGGGTTCCGTTTGCATGCAAAACCGGCAGTCAAAATAAATATTTTTTTACAAAAATGTTAAATTATATTATATATACTATAAATATGCTATAGTATCACATCAACTAACTTTAGCCCCTCAACTTTAATAATAAACAACTTTAACCCCTCAACTTTAAAAATGTCATGTTAGCCCCTCAACTTTAATAATGGCATGTTTAGCCCCTTAACCAACTTTAATAGTAAACAACATTAACCCTTCAACTTATATAATGACATGAATAGCCCCTGAACTTTAATAATGACATGTTTAGCCCCTTAACTAAAACATCAAACAACTTTAACTCTCGCAATTTGCTTATTCTTATCTCTTTCCGAACCCGCGGCGGAGTACGGTTGGTAACCCACTAGTTAATGTATAAAGATGTTGATTTATATAACATGTTAGTTTCATATAGAAGTTGATTTTACCTATTACAAAAATTACCCAAACAGTACACAAACCATCTTTTAATGACTAAAAAGTAAGAAAAGGTATATTGAGTAAAATGGGACAAATGATATAAGAACGTTGATCTTTATGCAAAAGCATTACTGATAAACATGTGCTTAGATGAAACTGAATAGAAAATCATTATTTCTTTCGTCTATTTATTTATGTTGTTCATTTTCTGCTGCCCCAAAAAAAAATTGTTGTTGAGTCTCTAATTTCGATTTTTCTTTTTCAAGCTTTAATTGTAACTATAGTTCCATACCTTCTCAGCCAAAATCCTAATTTCATATACAACCACATACAATGCTTCTAACGCCCATGCAGATTCCCAGTTCCGAAATTCCTGAATGAAAGCACTGAATAATTTCCCATTTTAGCAAATCCAACCGTACAATATCAATTGGAAAACTTGAGGTGGCAAATTCGACCCATTTTATCATGATGGGTCTATTGGAGTTATATTTATATCTAGAGGGAAGCAAAGGTACGCTAAAAAGATACCTTGAAGAAACAGGATGAAAGTCATCCAAAGTGTGATTTTCATGCATTAAACCTCCATAATCATTTTATTCCAAAACATGTTTTTTAAATAATATTACACCTCCTGAATATACTTTTAGACTGCAGGGAGTGGGGGGGCTTGGGTTGGGGGGCTTTACTCGACATGTGGCGATTGTGGGCTCCACAAGCTTATGGTGAAAAATGAGGGGTGTGGTGTGACTTAGCTTGGTGTGGCCAGCCATGTGACTTTTTTTTAATTAAAGTAGCCAACCAAAGCCATCCAAGTCACCCCCCCCCCCCCCCCCAAGGCTGAATACCCAAGCCTAAGGGGCAACGCCATGCCCAACTATCACCCAGAGTGGAGCAGCTGGCGTTGAAGGGCTTCCCCCGCCCAACCAACACCCCCACTCCCCGCAGTCTTATACGGAAAGCTCTGACTTTTATTGAAAATATATATTTCAGTAATCATTTTTTATTGAAAATATATATTTCAGTAATCATATTACACTTAACTATCTATAAAAATGTAGAATTTGGACAAAATTGTTATGTGTCTGACCCAACTAAACTTAAAATTTACTCGTATTGACCCGTACTAAAATTTACATGTTTTGACTCTTTACCCAACCCACCATTTTGCCACCTCACAAGAAACTAATAAGAACTCTAATTATGCCGAAAATTACTTTGCTGATTTCTCAAATGCTTGATATGATTCAACCAAATGGCCAACCCGGTAACTTTGCATAGCACGAAATAATGGAGCTACTATTTCAGCATATTGGGAATATTTATCTGCTTGTTTGATCACTCTGTTAGCATCCTGCATACACAAACTTCAGTAACAATGTATTTCTCAACACACTTTACTTTAAAATATATAAACAATTAAACACACACATCTACACATGTTTCAAAAAAATTAGACACGTTAAAGACTAACTAGTGGGTAACTGATGCCGAATTATTAGGATTAACTATTATATCATCATAATTGGTTACTTTTTGCAAAATAACCATCACCTAATTTGAAAAAGACAAAAAGAAAACCATATGGTTTCCAAGAAGTGTTAGCACTTTCTGTTCACGATTAGTCATTCTTGTAAATTACAGTGTCTTTTTCGTGGTTTTTTTTTACTAGAACTCCTTTGTTAGACATAATGCTCCAATCACATCAATCGAATTCAAACTAAGGCTCGACTTCAAAGATTACAATTCCAATAATGGAGTTGAAGCATAATGTATATACAGTTCCAACATTCGAACAACACAAGCTCCAATTCGTTTCCTCCATCCCAAGCACTACTTAAGATGTCTTAAAATTTTCTATAAATCTAAAACCAACAGTGCTAACAGCCCTAAAAGGTTAATCTAGAGCTTGCAAAACCAAATAGCTTTGGATAAATTGTACAAGTATAAATTATGCATCATCATCATCATCATCATCATCATACTCAGTAAATCCGACCAATAGCAAAGCTAAGGTAGGGTCTAAGGAGGGTAAGATGTAGACAACCTTACCTCTACCCCGTAGGAATAGAGAGGCTGCTTCCAGTGAGACCCCCGGCTCGATAGTAGCTTTGCATCAAATCAAGCCTTGGACATAAGGCAAATGACACTCAGCAACCGGGACAAAGGCCGATTAGTGCATGTATCCCCATGTCTTTCGGCTATCAACGCCACCACACGATGCATGATTAACCCTCCGTCGCTTTTAACGTTATTTTCACGAAATTAGTAAAATAACGTTAAAATTAGTGCAATTTCACTTTTGCTCCCTGAGCGCCCACACATATATACATTATATGCGCATACCGCAAGCGGGGCGTCATAAATTATGCATCATCATCATCATGTACAAGTATAAATTGTGCAGAAAAAACATTTATCTAGTCCAATTCCAAATTCACTCATAACTGCTAACTGCATTCCGTTTTAGCACCAAACACTCCAAAACTTACACTATTCAAGATATCATCATATGAAATGAAATTAAACAGTTCATCTGCATTGTGCAAGAACAGGTACCTTTGGATAATTTGTACAACTATAAATCATGCAAAAAAAAACATTCATACACTCTAATTCCAAATTCACTCATTATTACTAATTGCACTCCTTTATACCACCAAACACTCCGAAACTTACACTAATCAACATATCATCATCTGAAATGAAAGTAAACACTTCATCTACAGTTTGCAACAAGTACCTTTGAATAAATTACACAAGTATAAATCATATAGAAGCACATTAATCCAGTCTAATTCTAATACTGGATTCCTTTTTAGCACCAAATACTCTAAATTTTACACTATTCAATACATGATTATCTGAAATGAAACTAAAACAATACATAAACCCTAACAAACATCCAAATCCACATAACAATCAATGAAAACTGAAAAGTTAATAACTGATTGAAACCTGGAAGATATTTAGGGCATCGGCGAGTGCGAGAAAAGACGGTGATTCAGACGATAGATAAAGCAGGTTTTTAAGAGAAGTTCCGTCTTGATACGAAATGACGTCAACGAATCGATTCAGATACTCCGTTATTCTTCTGTGTGCTTCCCCCATGCTCATGTGTGACGCCATTGCTAATGATTCTGCTGTGAATCTTCCGATTTGTGGTCTTTGTACGTGTGTGTGTTATTTGAAGTGTTGAATGATCGTTTTCTAGGGTTTATCTGGTGTGATTGATGTTAGAAATTGAAAAAGGGGGAGAATGAATTGGAAACCTTTTTTTTTTGAACGGCCATGATAATCAATTCCGAGCACGACATTTACCGAACCAAACGCAGTACTCCGAGAGTAACCCGAGCCCATCACCAATTCCGGGGAAAACCCGATAACCCACCCGCTCATACGCATGACAGTAAAATTACCGGTAAAACTCGTTTGGCTCAAGGATCGAACTCAGGTTTTCTTAGAGTGAAGGGAGTGGTTAAACAGGTGAAAGTGGCAAACTTTAAAATGGACCAATCAGATAGTGCCACGTCAGAGAAGAGAAAAAGTTTAAACTTTACTGAAAAGTGTTGGCAATGGTTAAACACTTTGGAATTGGTAAACTATTTTTTTTATTTTTTATTTTTTTGTCATCCCCATCCACCACAAATACCCATCACCTTCATGAACAAACTCATAAAGTCAGCCATTCCTTGTTTTCAATCAGCTCCACAGTCGACATCTTCACCCACCGGAAAAATCAAGATCTTCACCCACCGGAAAAATCAAGAACCAGCCACCCCCACTTGGCTGGTACCACCACAGTCACCTCCACCGCCACCATCACCACTTCCTGGTACCGCCACCATCACCACTCGCCACCACCACAACCACGGCCACAACCACCACCGGTTCCACCTCCATCACGATCACCTCCACCACCACCGGTTCCACCTCCATCTTCAGCATCATCCAATCATGATTTTAAAGTTTGCCACTTTTAGCCGCCGTGGCTCCGCCCATCGCCACCGCCACCAGTCGCCGTAGCATGTACCATGCAGAGATGCACGGAAAAACATGCTCCAACGGTCATGTTTCAAGCTTTCCCGCATCGGTGAACCTTTAACGCGATGTTTGTTTTGCCGAGCGGCAAAGGTGGCCGGCAACGGTGTTGCCGCGCGGCAAACACCTTTGCCGTTTGGTTTGCCGAGCCACTCCCTTCACCCTTATGTCTTCTATCATTGTCTGCCCACCGGTGCCTCGCTCTGCACTAAGTGGGAGTTGAACGTGTATCTCCCAAGAGAAATGCAACCCTTCCACCACTTGATCTATAGAGATCATTGGCAGGATGAATTAGAAACTAACTGTGGAAATTGCATCCAGTTGCATTCGCTGGTTTGTAAACGTGACGAGGGGGTTGGTTTGTAAATTAGTCGAGTCCGAGACAAGGTAAGCCACGCTGGCTGTTTGGTAACTTCTGAACGGGTAAGTGTTATGGATCGAAATCATTGCAAGGTATGGGACTTGTCCCACATCGGTTGTATGGGCAACTGATGTGGGTTTATATATCAAATGGGCTCACCCACCAGACTAGTCTTTTGGGTTGAGTTCTCTCGTTTGGTATGTAACAGTGGTATCAGAGCCAAACTCGGGGTTGTGGCCCATAGAGTGGTGGCCTGGAGAGGGCCGGTCGTGACCAACGAGGACGTTGGCCCTTAAGGAGGGATGATTGTTATGGATCGAAACCATTGCAAGGTATGGGACTTGTCCCACATCTGTTGTGTGGGCAACTGATGTGGGGTTTATATATCAAATGGGCTCTCTCACCCACCAGACTAGTCTTTTGGGTTGAGTTCTCTCGTTTGGTATGTAACAGTAAGTGCTGAACTCGTAAGACGTCTGATGAACCATTAAGAGTCAGTATAATGCTTAACCGTTCAGAGTCAAATATCTGACCAATTCAGATAAGAGGTCTTTACAATTCAGAGGCAAATGTCTGAATCATTCAAACATCTGCTCGTGAAACAAACAATCAGAGCCGGCCCAATGGCCTTGTGGATCTAGGCAAAAGCATAGGGCCTCCAAATTTTAATGGCCTCAAGATTTTGGATTTTGAGCCTCCTTCTTCAATAATATTAGCTTCCAAGCTCAAATGCCCAACTATTGAATATGGGCATGTTCCTACGTTCTTTAACTTACTATGTCCTATCGTTTTTTACCTAGGGTTGCTCTGCTTTCTTACCTTGTCTGTTGTCAGACACATGTCAGGCACGCTCACGGCTCACGGTGCACGCAACCATATATGATGATGAAGATCCATTGCAATTCCTTCCTCGCTATTCCAAACGACACCATAGATGATGAAGATCCACGACTCACGGCGCACGCAACCATAGATGATGATGAGTCATGATTTGGGGAAAAATTAGGGGAGTCATCATGTTAGTTCCGAAATTAAAGTAGGTTAACGGCTATTTCATATGTGGGGAAAAATTAGGGGAGTCATCGTGTTAGTTCCGAAATTAAAGTAGGTTAACGGCTATTTCATATGGTATAGGTTTATATATGTGTCTTTTACTCAATCAATGTTTGCCCTAAAATTCGAAATCTCTGATTGAGGCTTTGTCTTTGTTGTTGTGTCTGAGATTGTGACTTTGCTTGTGGAATTGCAATTGATTATTGATATTGTGGTTGCAAGTTAAGATTGGAGTTGTGTTTGGAAGGCACAGAACCTGTTCAGACTTTCAGAGAAGAGAAGAGAATAGTGAAAAGTGGCTATTGCACAAGTAATATTTCGATTCCTATTTTATATTTCTTAGAAACTATTATTGCTTTTTGATATTAGTTAGGCTATATCTAATTGATATTTGCTACAAAATTAGGGATTGTTGTGTTAGAAATTATCATAATAGTCAGAAACTGTGATAGTAGATATTTGCTAGATTTCAATTGCTATTTGATATTTGTTAGAAACTGTGATAGTAGTTAGGCTATTTGCTATGTCAAATCGAATCCGAACTTTTAAATCCGGTTATGCAAAAAGACAAAAAAAACGAAAACAAGACGCTTTATTTGAATCGCAAAAGGGAGCACTTCTAAAATTTTGTTCCAAACAAAATTCTACAAAAGATATACCTACAACAAGTGAACATCCAAACGATAATATACCTACAATTTGCGAACCTACAACTCAACCAATTATGAACTTTCAAAAAAAATTAGTTTAAAATTGTCGGTCCCAAGCCGGGATAAAGGATGAGCGTTTTGTTACTAAATATGTTGAAAATGATAATTTTGCAAAAGGGCCACCACTTCGTAGTTCGATTAGGGCCTCCGAAAACGTAGGAACGGCACCACAAACAATTTGAACCATTAAGTGTTGAACCAGTAAAAAATCTGAACCATTAAGAGCTTCATTAAGAGTTAAACAAACAACTCCTTATTTGTTTGGCTTAAGTAAAATCGGACCGTGTATTCGTGTTGACCTAGTGTTTATTTGTGGGTATGGGTAATACATTGTAACTTAATTGCAGTTTGAGCAGCTAATTGCTTTAACTTAATGAAATGTTTTTGTACCTTGTGTAAGGGCGTACCTACCAACATTTGTGGGTGGGTGGGCGGGCCCACCCCTTGAAAAAAAATCAGTGTTAATTTTCGCCGAAAATCTCGACCACACTTCTTATAAACTTTTACCCGCACCCCTTTAAAATTTTCAACCGCCCCCCTTAGAAAAAATTGATGAATTATTAAAAAATAAAAAATTTAAAAAACAGATTATTATTAATATATAACTATATAATACAATTTATATATTTATTCTTTAACTATTTAATTACTTAACTCAATCTACAATCTATTTTTATTAACCCAATTATCCAAGCCCAAACCCAACCCAAATATTTTGAACTAAATAAAATAACCCAAACCAACCCACCCGTTCGGCTTCCAAAATCCAAATCCCGCCCAAAAAAATACGCCCAACGACAGCACAAGCGACTCACAACCGGACGAGTTTTTTGGCCGGAAAATTCAGAATTCCCACTGTTCCGACCATAATTACACCGGAATTCCGACTTAGAAGGGGTATCCTTTCTTTATTGATTGTTTTTTTTAATGGGGTGATTAGGAGAAAATACAGATGTATAAGGGTTTGATCTTTTTTATGTTTTTTTTTATGGTTTTCTTGGTTGTTCACTTGTTCTAGAGTTGTAGTTAATGATTTTGTTGATAACTAATCAACATTTAAAACTAGGGATTCAATGTTTAAAGATTAAAATTGAAAAATATGGACTATGGTTGAACATGATTTTTTTTATTTTGTTTAAGTGTTTAATTTTGTTTTATAAACTTATAGAGCGATTTATATGTGATAGGAACCATGAGGGTGAAAAATTCCAAGGGGTTTTGGATAGATATGTGAATGGAACCATAAGCGATTTATATATGATAGGAACCATAAACGATTTATATAGAGAATGACTTGGTTAAGAAAATATTTCTAGATGATATTTTGGATAGATTTTCAAAAAATGAAAACCCGTAGGGCACAATTTTAAATATATATGTAATGACGTTTGACAGGTTTTTGATGATTATATAAATTTTAGTTTGATTTTCTTTTGTTTTACATGACTCATATAAATTTTAGTTTGATATTCTTTTGTTTTACATTACCCGACCCAACCCAACCCAACCCGACCTGTTTCGATCCGCTATATGAACTGATTTTTTTTATATAGTTAGAGGCCTAAAATCATTAAAAAATATTCCGCACCCCCATGAAAAGTTTTCTGGATCCGCCACTAAAACTGTGTTTATTTATCTTTTTTTTCTCCTAATCGGTTATTTGTAATTAACAAACTTGGTCTATATATTTACATCGAGATTAAATAAATAAGAAAGCGAATGAAATGATTGAAGAATGATAATTTAAAGCTATTGAATAAATTTTTTGGAAATTCGAAGGTGTGAAAGATTAAATTTTGAGAATTTTCAAAGTGAGTTCACGACTTCACGTTGGAGATAGGTTACTCATCAGCTCATATAAGTTTCTCATTTCCTTGTATATTTTGGTATTCTATAATTTAAGGCTTGTATAATTTAATATTATTGTTAACTTACTATTTGGTATTTTTACAAACATAATAAACATACAAATCATTAAAGTTTAAAAATCAGGTTAACTTATCGAGCCAAAAGCTAGCTCGTGCTCAATACAAGGTGCAGCTTGAATCGGATATTATGAGCCTAGCAAGCTTATCTTGTATTCAGGGACGACCCAAGCCCAAGCCAAATGAGGCTAGAGCTTTAGGCCTCAAAATCTATATAGCCTCAATTTTCCAAAAGAAAAAGTTATAAGTGTAACATTGGGTTGCAAGTCTACAACAAGTTTGTGACATAGTAAGCTAAAAGGCCTTAACTGAAATTAATTTGCTAGTTGATTAATCCAGAGAAAGTGTAACATTATATTCGACTGCAAGTCTACAACAGGTTTGTGTTGTTGGAAAAATATGTGAAAATAGCATTTTTCACAAATATAGGAAAATGATTTTTTCCTATTTTGGACTAGAAATAAATATAATAAAATGAGCGGGTTTTATATATTTATTTGTGGGTTTGTGTTCTATGTTGGAAGAGCTTCGCAACGAACTAAACCATGTCCAAAACGGAGCTAAGATGAATGAGATATCGATGCTCAAAGTTGGGTGTTTAGAACATTCAATTCTGAAACAAAAGGGAAAGTAGCACCTTGTCCCACATCGGATGAGAGATGGAACTTAAAGGGGTATTTAAGTGGGAACTCTCCATCCTTATTGTTTCATGGGAGCACTCACTAGTGTACTCGCGAAGGGTGCAGAGCACCCTAACTCGCACTCGCACTCGCACACGCTCGCGCGCGCGCGTGGGCGATGAGGCGCAATGTGGCGCTTTGATGGCGCACTTTGCACTTCGCCCGCTTGAGAGCCGAGCCGCCTTTGTATTTTTGACCATGTGCGCGTGGTGGATCTCATGGGCTGCAGGGACCAAGTGGAGGGCAGGTTCGAAGCGCGTGACGTGGCAGTCCGCGCGCGGGTATACGTGGCACGAAGGCTCGCGGTTGCGCATGGTGCATGGGTCCGGAGGTGTCGTGCGCGGCGCACCAAAGTGAGGCGTGCTCGTAGAGGCTCACAGGTGACGTGGCGCACGCGCGCATGGGTGTGAGCCAAGAGGACGCACCGCGCATGGCGTGCACACCTGGGCGCGCGCGCACCAGTGTGGCTTGCGCGTGCGCGTGCAGAAGCTTCCAGCATTGAATGACAGAGCAGTTTCAGTCCAGCTTCGTAACTGACGAGTTAACGGGCTTTGACTGAGAAATAAATGACGTATTAAATTGCATTGAAGACGTTTAATGCAATTTAAACCTCTCTTTAATTCGTTTTTTACTGTTTCGACTTAGGAGCTGTATAAATACAGCTCCATACCCACTGCAGAAATACACCAGCAACACAACAGCAAATACCACTTTCTCTCAAACAGCTTCCTGATCTTTTCTAGCAGTTTTCAAGGTAACCTTCGGGTTGTAGGCGAACTCCGGCAGTACTACTGCTCCGGCTGTTGTACCCTGGGAAACAAAACGAGTTCTCTTGGGAGACTCGGAATTTGTTTTAAGGGAAGCGTGTTGAACGCGTGACTCAGCCACTCTTCTTCTACATTTCTTGTATTTTGGTTTATTTCAGTTGTATTCGTACTAGTATTTTTTTAGCTTTCTCATTTCTGTATTGTAATCGTATTAATAAAATTTGTTTTATTTTATTTATTTATACGAACGGTTCCTACAATCTTAAAACAAATTTTTAAAACCGTTCGTGTAATCAAAACCATTCTGTTTGTGATTCAAACCAGTTTTGTTTTCACTCAGTTTGTGTTTTAAAAACAGATTTTTTTTAGTTTTCATCTTCAAATGAGCGACTTTGGTTGAAAACTAATTCTGGTTTACATTCAGACTTGTCTTAAAAATTTGCTAAAACTTTCTGATTTGGTCTTCAAAGTTGGACTTAGAAGCCAATCAGTAAGTTCTAAAACTATTAAAATTTTCTGTTTTTAGTCTTCAAAGTTGGACTTAGAAGCCTAAACAGTCAATTTGTGGTAAAATTAAAATTAACTTGTTTACTTCTGGTTTTTGCGCAAATCAGAATTTTTGACTAAAAATTTTAATTTTAATTTTTTCAGCATGTCGAACGAAAATGTCAACGTTAACAACACCACAAATGTTGTGACGGGAACCCCTCTTAACGCCACCACTGTGGGAGCGTCCACAGTGGCCAATCACGCTGAACGACCCGAGAAGTTCTCGGGTCTACACTTCAAAAGGTGGCAGCAGAAGATGTTCTTCTACCTCACCACCATGAACCTTGCGAGGTTCTTGATGGAAACCGTTCCCCAACCTGTGGAAGGGGAGACCGACGCACAAAGACAGTGCGCGGTAGATGCGTGGAAGCATTCGGATTTCATATGTCGTGGCTATGTGTTAAACGGCCTGTCGGATGCGTTGTATAATGTGTACTACAACGTCAAGACTTCCAAAGACCTTTGGGATGCCTTGGACAAGAAGTACAAAACGGAGGATGCTGGCACAAAGAAATTTGTGGTAGCCCGTTTTTTGGATTTCAAAATGGTTGATTCTAAAAGTGTTATGAATCAAGTCCAAGAATTCCAAATTATACTACATGACATCTTTGCGGAAGGCATGACACTTAGCGAGACATTTCAAGTGGCAGCGATGATTGAAAAGTTACCTCCTGGTTGGTTGGATTTTAAGAATTATCTTAAACACAAACGAAAGGAGATGACTTTAGAGGACCTTATTGTTCGTCTTCGGATTGAAGAGGGCAATTGAGGGCAATAGAATTGCCCTAAAAGGCAGCCAGGCGCAAACTTCTGCTAGCGCAAATTTGGTTGAGCATGGGCAATCCTCTAAGGGCGCAAAGGGTAAGGGGAAGAAGGACAAGGATAAAGCAGCTAGCAAACTTGGACCGAAGAAAGGGGTTGTGAAAAAGAAACCTCCAACGTTCCAAGGGACTTGTTACAACTGTGATGAGCCGGGGCATCGGGCTAACAAATGCAAGAAACCAAAGCGTGAGCGTGCGCACATGGTGGATGAAGACGGAATGCCTTTGGTGGCAATGATTTCCGACAAAAGCGCAATGATGGATGAGGTCAATACTGTGACCAACACTCCAAAAGGATGGTGGGTTGATACGGGCGCGACCCGTCACGTTTGTGCAGACAAAAGCCTCTTTACCACCTTCAAGGCGCTTTCTGGAGAAGAGAAGCTGTATATGGGAAATGCAGCCACCGCTGACATCATGGGTGAAGGAACGGTGATCTTGAAGTGGACTTCGGGGAAGGAGCTCACTCTAAGCAACGTGTTGTATGTCCCGGACTTGCGCAAGAATCTAGTCTCGGGTTGGTTGCTTAACAAGTTTGGATTTCGTTTAGTTTTTGAGAGCGATCAATTTGTACTAACTAAACGAGGAATGTATGTGGGTAAGGGCTATGCCCAAAATGGTATGTTCAAATTGAATGTAATGGCTGTGACAAAGAACATGAATAAAATTGCTACTACTTCTACTTATATGCTTGAGTTTTCTGATTCGAATAAATGGCATGGTAGATTAGGTCATGTTAATTTTAATTCTATACGTCGTTTAATCAATTTAAATTGCATACCAACATTCCATATTGATTCACACTATAAATGTGAAACATGCGTTGAATCCAAACTTACAAGAACATCATCCAAATCGGTTGAACGAATAACCGAACCCCTTGATTTAATTCACACCGATATTTGTGATTTAAAAGCGGTACCCACAAGAGGTGGAAATAAGTACTTCATCACGTTTATTGATGATAGTACTAAATATTGCTATGTATATTTACTAAAAAGTAAAGATGAAGCAATAAGTAAATTTATCTTGTATAAGAATGAAGTTGAGAATCAACTTCAAAAGAAGATAAAAGCTTTGCGAAGCGACCGAGGAGGCGAATATGTTGCACCTTTTGCCGATTTATGCGCAAAAAGTGGCATTGTACATGAGTGTACACCTCCTTATTCTCCACAATCAAATGGCGTGGCGAAACGAAAGAACCGCACATTGAAAGAAATGATGAACGCCATGTTGATAAGTTCTGGGGTGAGCCAGGAAATGTGGGGGGAGGCCATTCTCTCGGCCAATTATCTTTTGAACAAGATACCATTGAAAAAGAGAGACGAGACTCCATATGAGTTATGGAAAAAGAAAAAGCCTTCATATAAATACTTGAAAGTGTGGGGGTGCCTAGCAAAGGTGATTGTACCACCTCCTAAGGCTCTTAGGATAGGACCCAAAACTATTGATTGCATATTTATTGGGTATGCGCATCAAAGTAGTGCACATCGCTTTCTTGTACACGAGTCCAAGAATCCTGATGTACACGTAAACACTATCATGGAGGTGAATCCTAACGTTGTGTCTTACTTTGAAAATGTGTTTCCTTTGAGAAGACAAACACATGCAACGTCATATACACCTACTTTTGAAGTAGGTGAAAGCTCATCTAGACCAGTTAATGAGGTAGTTCATGATAAGACACATGAACAACCTGAGGTTGAAGAAAGTGACCGTAGGCGAAGCAAAAGGCCAAGGGTTGAAAAATCCTTTGGTCCATACTTCGTTAGCTATATGGTTGAGGGCGAGCCCAATACATATCGCGAAGCGGTTTCTTCTTCAGAAGGACCTCAATGGAAAGAAGCAATAAGAAATGAAATAGATTCTATATTGCAAAATCATACTTGGGAGTTAGTAGATCTTCCACCTGGTTGCAAACCACTTGGATATCGCTGGATATTCAAAAGGAAGATGAAAACTGATGGAAGTATTGATAAATACAAGGCTAGGTTGGTGATTAAAGGATTTAGACAAAAGGAAGGTCTAGATTACTTTGATACCTACTCGCCTGTGACGCGCATAACCTCGATTAGATTGGTTCTTGCTATAGCGGCTTTAAGAAATTTGGAAGTTCACCAAATGGATGTTAAAACCGCATTTCTAAATGGTGATTTAGAAGAAGAGATTTACATGGAGCAACCTGAAGGTTTTTCCGCCCCAGGTCAAGAGGGTAAAGTATGTAAACTCGTCAAGTCTTTGTATGGCTTGAAGCAAGCACCAAAACAATGGCACCAAAAGTTTGATCATGTCATGATTGACAATGGATTCAAAATAAATGAGTGCGACAAATGTGTTTATTTCAAAGACACAAATGGAGGTTATGTGATTTTATGCCTTTATGTAGACGATATGCTTATCATTGGGAGTAATGATAAAATTATCAAAGCTACTAAAAGCATGTTGAAAGCGAGATTCGACATGAAAGACATGGGTTTAGCGGATGTGATTCTTGGGGTAAAGATCATAAGAACCCAAGATGGTCTTGTGTTAAGCCAATCTCACTATGTGGATAAAATTCTTGAAAAATTCAACTCGGAAGATAAGAGTGTAGCTCGAACTCCAGTTGATACCTCTCAACATCTCAAGAAAAATAAAGGAGATGGAGTTGCTCAGTTAGAGTATTCAAGAATTATTGGCAGTCTCATGTATCTAATGACATGTACTAGACCCGACTTGGCTTACGCGGTGAGTAGGCTAAGTAGATACACCAGTAATCCGTGCGCGGATCATTGGAAAGCTATCACGAGGGTGCTTAGATACATAAGATACACAAGAGATTATGGACTGCATTATACCCGACAACCAGCAGTGATCGAAGGATACACTGATGCAAACTGGATATCGGATAATAAAGATTCCAAATCAACAAGTGGTTACGTATTTACACTTGGAGGAGCTGCTATTGCTTGGAAGTCTTCTAAGCAAACGGTCATAGCGAGATCCACAATGGAATCTGAATGTATCGCCTTGGATAAGTCAGGCGAGGAGGCGGAATGGCTACGTCAATTCGTGGAAGATATTCCAAGATGGCCAAAGCCTTTGCCAGCCATATGTGTACATTGTGATAGCCAATCAGCGATTGGTAGAGCCCCAAGCTTGATGTACAATGGCAGATCAAGGCATATGCGATGTAGGCATAACACGATATGACAACTACTCTCAACGGGTGTTATCACAATTGATTATGTGAGATCAACGGATAACATTGCGGACCCGTTTACAAAAGGCTTAAGCAGAGAGTTAGTAGAAACGTCGTCAAGAGGAATGGGACTAAAGCCCGTGGTAAATGGGAATATGAGGGAAACCTAACTTAGCTGACTGGAGATCCCAAGATCTAAGTTCAATAGGCAAACTTAATCATATTACCAAAACGGAGTCACTGTGGGGGAGTACCCCAAAATAAATAAAAAAGGGAGTTATATATACTTCCTAGTCCATTCCAATCAGTGACATTGAAGTGAGGCTAAGAATATTAAGGTTAACGATTTCGGGAAATCAAATAACCATGATGCTTTTAATGATTCAGAGGAATCACCTATGTTAGAGAGAAGTAGGGTCGCTTCAAAGGGATTTGTGGGGTGCGCAAATCCTAGAGCTCTCGCAGAACCAGGCTAGTGTTCCAGGACCATAATAGGACACGACAATGAGGAGTTGGCCAAACCAGGGAGAGTATTGTGTGAAGTGTATTGTCGTTTACACAAATGGGGGTATGTTCAAGGACATCGCGTCTACACACCGCTAGTAAGCTAAGTGCTCTTCACAAAAGAAGGTTCAAAGGCTTTAACCTACCTATCTTGCAATACTCAACTGTCGAAGTTTATCGTTGAAAGGTGTAAGGAAAAGATCCATTTCCATACATGTGGGGGATTGTTGGAAATTTGATGAAAATAACATTTTTAATGTGGGGGATTGTTGGAAAAATAGGTGAAAATAGCATTTTTCACAAATATAGGAAAATGATTTTTTTCCTATTTTGGACTAGAAATAAATATAATAAAATGAGCGGGTTTTATATATTTATTTGTGGGTTTGTGTTCTATGTTGGAAGAGCTTCGCAACGAACTAAACCACGTCCAAAACGGAGCTAAGATGAATGAGATATCGATGCTCAAAGTTGGGTGTTTAGAACATTCAATGCTGAAACAAAAGGGAAAGTAGCACCTTGTCCCACATCGGATGAGAGATGGAACTTAAAGGGGTATTTAAGTGGGAACTCTCCATCCTTATTGTTTCATCGGAGCACTCACTAGTGTACTCGCGAAAGGTGCGGAGCACCCTAACTCGCACTCGCACACGCTCGCGCGCGCGCGTGGGCGATGAGGCGCAATGTGGCGCTTTGATGGCGCACTTTGCACTTCGCCCGCTTGAGAGCCGCCGTTGTATTTTTGACCACGTGTGCGTGGTGGATCTCATGGGCTGCAGGGACCAAGTGGAGTGCAGGTTCGAAGCGCGTGACGTGGCAGTCCGCGCGCGGGTATACGTGGCACGAAGGCGCGCAGCGCACCAAAGTGAGCCAAAACGGCGCGACTGTGTGGCGTGCTCGTAGAGGCTCACAGGTGACGTGGCGCACGCGCGCATGGACCTGAGTCAGTGAGGCGCACGCGCGCATGGGTGTGAGCCAAGAGGACGCACCGCGCATGGCGTGCACACCTGGGCGCGCGCGCACCAGTGTGGCTTGCGCGCGCGCGTGCAGAAGCTTCCAGCATTGAATGACAGAGCAGTTTCAGTCCAGCTTCGTAACTGACGAGTTAACGGGCTTTGACTGAGAATTAAATGACGTATTAAATTGCATTGAAGACGTTTAATGCAATTTAAACCTCTCTTTAATTCGTTTTTGACTGTTTCGACTTAGGAGCTGTATAAATACAGCTCCATACCCACTGCAGAAATACACCAGCAACACAACAGCAAATACCACTTTCTCTCAAACAGCTTCCTGATCTTTTCTAGCAGTTTTCAAGGTAACCTTCGGGTTGTAGGCAAACTCCGGCAGTACTACTGCTCCGGCTGTTGTACCCTGGGAAATAAAACGAGTTCTCTTGGGAGACTCGGAATTTGTTTTAAGGGAAGCGTGTTGAACACGTGACTCAGCCACTCTTCTTCTACATTTCTTGTATTTTGGTTTATTTCAGTTGTATTCGTACTAGTATTTTTTTTAGCTTTCTCATTTCTGTATTGTAATCGTATTAATAAAAAAAAATTAATCCAGAGAAAGGCCCCGAATTTGTAACAAGCTTTGGGCCACCAAAATGGTTGAGCCGCCCTGCTTGTATTCTAGTTGGTTAGAGTCCGTGTTGATATTGGCTTGATTCGTTTCAGACCTATACCCATAATTGTAACGGTGTGTTCTTATATGTGTTTTTTTTTTTTGCGTGTTCAAGAACCTATATTTATTTCTCCTTTCTAATGTACAGTAAATTTACAATAATGTATAATAAAAGATGTTTGGGTCAATAACTTTCTTGTTGTACAAATGACATTTTCTAAAGTACTTAGATTTACTTTTCTTTGAGGTTTTTAACGCATTCTTTCGTGACTCCTTGAATCCATTCGTTAAAAGCATTAACATCTTTGTCCTCACCATCCGAATCTAAGAAGCAATCGTTGCACGCTTCGATATCAGCAGCAATACCACTAATATCCATATTTGCCGTTTCAAGGTCTTGATTGTTGATGCTTTCAATGCTTATTTTGACACCATCAATCGCGTCTTCCAAATTTTCATCGCATTGCGTGAGGCATTTTTTTGATGCTTCTGATTCGGACCCCGCTTGTCGTTTTGCGAGGATCGCTTTGAAGTCCTCGATTTTACGTTCGATTCCTTCTAGTTGTTTGTTTGCAACCTTAGCTCCCTCGCTTTGTAGTGTGACCGCTGCCTTTTGTACACCGATATCAGGTAACGAGAGTTCAAAAAGTTCAGAACTAGATAATGGGCTGTCGGCGGTGGGTCCTGAGAGGATGGTGGTAGGCGCAATCGTAGGGGACACCTCTTCCTCGATAGGGGACGGGGCAGGGGCAGAGGTACGGGCTGAAGTTACCTTAGGACATTGTGTAAATAAGAGGAGCGCGAAAATGGAAACAAGATTCAAAGTGCGCTTCGTGCGGGCCATTGTTTTTAATCTTGGCCTTGTTTGTGATTCTATCAAAGATAATGAATATGAACTTGAGGAATTCGTTTGATACTCCTTTAAGGATTGGTGATTTTTATTTGTAACAAACTTTCTAAAAATGGAAGTGTCATGGTTAAGGATACGAGGTTGAGGATCTTCTTGTTTGTGGTCATTATTGACTAAACAAATTTGACCTTTTATGATGTTTTTATATGAATTAACGGTTAACACTAGTTATACATGACTTTCTCTATCAATTTCATGTTTGTAATACGAATTACTAAAATTTGGAAATTTGTATTTTGGAAAATTTTACCTGTTAACAAAATTTGGAAAAATTTATATTAATCGGGATTTAAAAACCGGTTTATACTGGCCGATTGAACCGGTTAAACCGGATGCCGGAAGCTTGGCCGGCACAAAACATACCGGTAAACTGGGGAACGGCAAAGAAGTTGTACCGTTAGTAAATTGGGTTATACCGGTTTAAACCAGTACCGGACCAAATGTTAAAATTTGGGTGTTTAATCTTTTATGGACTCAAAAAGGTGATGATTCACCTTCTTAATAAAACCTACCACCCAAAAAGGTACCAATAATAAGTTTTTGGATTATTTTTTTATTACGGATTAACGTTTAGAATATTTTTTTATTATGGATAGATGTAGTTTGGGATTATTTTTTGAGATGAAATTGTAATTTATGGATTTATAGGGTTAATTAGTCAACTCGGTTGAATCCTCCGGTACAAGCGATTGAACTATTTCTGATCTTAACCCGGTACATTTTAAAAATTGGTTTTTAAAACACTGATTTTAATCATCCAAACCATGACTCACTTTGCGATAATAAATCATAATCACAATATGATCAATAACACTCCGAATTTTTACTTTTGTTGTCAAGGACAACCTCATTCGCATAACCAATGTAGTGTGTGTTCATGGTGAGAGAAATATAGTTAAAATCAAGTGTAAATCAAGTATAAATCTACAATCAGTATGCGAGTGGGATTGCTCTTGGCAATGAAGGTGAAAGTTAGGAGAGTCAATGGTCAAATTCATTAGACAATAGTTCATAGTTTAGATTATCAAAATTCAATTTGTCTTACATATTTATATATAATGATGGTGTTCAATATATTTTTTTGTACAATGTCACATAAACTCGAATAGGTAAAAGTTCTTCGACCTCCTACAATTTGTTATGGTAAAGATACAATGTTTACAATGCAGAGCCTGTCTTTATAGAAGCCAAAGACTAATAAAAAGGCAATAATAGGAAATAGGAAAGTTAATAATTTAGGAGATTTGTAAAAGGAGAAATATGCAAGGCCGTTTAGATACAAGTCCCACACAAATTACATTATGCTCACACATGAAGGATAGTTTTGACATTTAAGCAACTAGCCAAGTCAATGTGTTTCGTTTGTCTTCATTTTTGTTATAAACTAGAAAAATACCTCCGTGCGTTGCGCGGACGGTTTTGTTCATTACAAAGTTGGTACGATACCAGCACATGCCACAACAACCGAAGAAGAACACCCCCAAAAATAAAGTCATGATATACCAAAAAAGATGTTTATACATGTTTTACTCGACCAAAAACTATATACACATTATCAATTACGATTTAGAATCAGATAGGTATGGTATATATACGAAAATTTATAAAGGAAAAGGTTCCTTTAGAACTCAAATCCAAAATATTTAAAGACCAATTTCCACAAATATAAAACCACAACTCGTTGCTGATTAATGTCCCTTTGAATAGTATTTTTGTCATTAACACTAAAAAAATTTTGGTTATCGATATTTAATCAATTGCTCTAAATTGATGAGAAGAATTAAATCAATATTTCTCTCTCTCTCCAGAACTACTTCTTCTCTCCCAAATCATTTTTTTTTTCCAGGAAACCCTTGTTTTCTTCTTTAATTTTTGTTTTGAAATTTCTGATAATGTTTTGTAGAGTTCCTGCTGTAATGGGGGTCATTATAGCATCTTGTTATTGCTATGTTGGCTCGTTTTGGTTTCGTAGTAAAAAGTTTCGTATCTCCATTCAAAAATAAATCAAGGTCACCAGAATCTGAATCTGATCTCCAGTATGTCACCATATTACCTTACCACCAACGTCGCCCAAATATCTATGCCAACTCTGCATAAAACGGAAACCGGTCAGTCGGTCACCACCACACATCAGCCACCGTGATCGTCGCAAACCACCACCTGTTAGTCCCTATTCACCCACGCGCCGGTCGAATTCTGTCACCGAAAGCCATACTCGTAGATGAAGGTGGTAGGGAAGCTGGTGGTTGTCGATGGTGAAGTCACTTTAGATCCCGTCTCTCTTCTTCGCAGGTTGAACCCATCCACCGTTTGCTGAAAAACAAAGAAATATAGAGAGAAGGAGATGGAGAGTTATACACCATAAAAACCAGAAAAAAGATAAAGAAAAATGAATTGGCATGGCCCAATTGTAGACTGCCATGTACAATGAAAGCACTGTAGCCAAGCATCGACCCAAAATGTTATATATAATAATAACTAGAACACGTGTTACGCACCTGACGTGTCCGTCTAGAATGCGTTTTCGCATAATATGGACACATGGAGTGCGTTTTCGCACAAAAAGCACTAGTCATACGTTCATTTAAGAATTATCTTATTCTTATATTATTCAACATATACAAAAAGGGTGGTCGGGAATAGTGTGTTTGTGGGATTGGTTGAGTTGGGCGGCCACCACTGCCACCCACAAATTTTTTTTTTCCCCTAAATTACGACTTTTCCCCGTTTACATTTATACTCATGCATTACACTCCCCTATTGGCTAAATAAATTTACGATTTTATCCCGTTTTAAAATTACGATTTTACCATTAGTTCAAAATTATGCTTTTACCCCCACTTAAAAATAAATTTACGCTTTTGCTCCAGCTAAAAAAATTCTATTTTGCCCTCGGTTCAAAATTACGATTTTGCCCCATTTAAATTTACAGTTTTGCCATTAGTTTTTCGGTACTTTTTCCCTCTCACAGCCAAGTTATAATTTTGCCCTCAATTTCCTTATAATAACGATCTTGCCATCTGTTCAAAATTATATTTTTCCCCCATTTAAAAATAAATTTACGCTTTTCCTCCCAACTAAAAATTTCAATTTTGCCCTCGGTTCAAATTTACGATTTTGCCCCGTTTAAATTTACAGTTTTGTCATTAGTTTTTTTCTCTCACAGTAAAGTTACAATTTTGCCCTCAACTTAAATTTACATTTTCTCCATCGTTTTTGTTTGTTCTCCTGGTTAAATTACAATTTTGCCCCCATTGTAAAATTATAGTCATGTCGGCAGCTGCCTGACACTCCATCATTGGTCCATTTAATTTACGATTTTATCCCTGAAACAAAATTAGGATTTCCCCCTCAGTTCAAAGTTACGTTTTCCCCATCGTTTTAGTTTTTCTATCAAAACTATAAAAGTTTTGTTTTAATTGGTTGACTAAATTTAATTTTTTTTCGTCTGAATGAGCTGTCTAACACTCACTCATTAGTCCTGAAAAATTACAGCTTTGCTCTGAGCCTAAAATTACGGTCTTATCATCGTTTTAGTTTTTTTTCCTAGCAAAATTATAGTAGTGTTTTTTTAATTGATTTAAAACTATTCGGCCATCGCCCCGCAACGCGGACGGGGCATCAACTAGTTATTTCTACAAAAGTCGAATCTACAATATTGCTGTACTAGGAATAAACCCGCCGCTTCGCGGCGGTCACGGATAAATTTTAAGTTTTAAGTGAAAACATATACACATGTAAAAAAAACGTTAAAATACGTTCCGATCAAAATAATATAATTTTTCATTCCGATAAAAAAATATAATTTTTCACGACCAATTATTAGAATGTAGTGTGCAAAACCTTTAAAGTAACATAAAAAGTTCCAAAAAACAAACATATAAATGTACATGAACTAATATATATATATATATATATATATATATATATATATATATATATATATATATATATAAATACATAAAGAAAAAAATATAGATACCTATAGTTATGTTTTTTCAGTTAATAATTAAATGCATTTCGATTTTTAACAACACTCAGTACCAAACCTCTGGATATCACTCAAGTATACAAAGTCTGAAAAATACTCAAGTCTCAAGTATATCAGATTTTTGAATTTTGATTACTTCAGTTTAGATAAAAATAAGTTTAGTTTTTTTTTTTTCCTATCGTGTTCTTTAAATGAACCCTTGTTCAAATTCATTAAGTAAGATTGCTCCAATCCCTCTTAAAATCCATTTTGGAAGCTAAACTTTCGAAAATTGTTATCATTGCCAACAAACACAATCACCACCCCCTACCTTACCGCGCACTGGACTACCTCGCCATCACTCTCCTCCGCCGCCTCCGACCGACTACCAACGTCTCTAGCACCATACCGCCACTACGGAACAACCACCTAACCATCACGCCCACCGCCACCACAACCACATAAAAATCATGTAATTATCACCTCTCTCTCTCTCACTTTTTATTGATCGGAAAGCCTACACTCCATAGATTCCGAAATACACCCTGGTTGTTAAGTCATCTTCCCCACGTCGGACCGCCACGACCGCTGCTCCAGAAAACCATCTTCGCCGCTCCCTCTGCTTTGTCCCACCGTCGCCAAACTCAAACATCAAAAACCCTCTCTGCCTGGATGAAACAACGTTGACAACGGAGAAATTACCTAAATTGCCCTTTGGCATTGTAGCCAAGCATCGATGTGAATTGTTATATTACGAGGAAGAATACAACAGTTTGACTAATTACCATCATTTGCTGTCGGTATTCAACAGGGTAACGATTATATCACCGTTGACACCTCATACTTACGACGATTTGACCATGACGACGGGATATCTATAGAAAAACGAACCCAAACGAAGAAGTAAAAGTTTTATATTCCATGTTTTTAGTCTACAACTATGCTTTTCTTTTATGAATTTATGAACTTATAATATTATTTTCATACTTATGCATTTACTTAAATAAATATATTAGGTCTCTTCGTAAAAAGGTATAGTTACCTTAAATAAAATATGGACAAATTAATGAATATAAAAATGTATAAATACAGTCATGATACCAATTCAAAACCATCAAAAATTAAAATTCAGTATTATTTTAATTATGTAAATTAACTATCCATTTGTTTTCTCAAACCATTTGTCAGGATGACACCTATTCAAAACCATCAAAAATTAAAACCATTCTTCCTCCTCGCATTAAACACACAAAATAAATCTGGATAGAGAGACACATCTGGTTCTTTTTTATGTACAAAGGCAGAATTTGAAGAAGAACCTTGGAGGGAGGAAGAGCAACATGGTAAAGAGATGCTGCAAGATTCAATAAACTATACCCCAAATCCATGGCTACTGTATTTGTGTGTGTGAGAGAGAAATTGAAGAAGACGTAAAAAGATTAAAAAAAACGGAAGGGGAGTATGTAGCGGTGGAGTGCGATGAGTTCAATCGGTAAAAGCAGGTCCGGTATCCAGCCAATTTTAATGGTTTTAGTGATCGGTTTCAAACTAAAAAGGTCACCAGTTGTTGCAGGTCTCAGTTCCGACCAGTTTGGTAAAGGGTTGCGGCGAGTTGAGGGGTTTCGGTTTCACTCAACTCCGGTGTTTAGTTTCGCCGCCGTAGCTCCGTTGTGGTTCAGCCGCGTCGCCGCCCGATGCGGCGTTCGACAACCCCATTCTCTACAACCTATCTCTCATTTTTTTCTTTCAAGACAGTGATCGTTTCACTCAACTCCTGTTGCAGGTCTCAGTTCCGACCACTAATCCGGCGGCAATCCTAGACCAGCAAAGGGTTTCCGACAGCCAGATCTAGCGGTGGTGATGGAGGACAGCTGCGTTGTCCTGTTTCCGGCGACCTAAGGCAAATGACTTGTACCTTATGGTTGGCTATCTCTATGGTGGTAATGACCGGCGGATGTGGGTTATAAGAACCTGGAAACTGGCACTGTAGTTAACAACCTACCCAAAATGTTATATTGTATAATAACTAGCAGATGTCCCGCCCGCGTTGCGGGGCGATGGCCGAATAATTCTCAATCAATTACAAAAAGACTACTATAATTTTGCTATGAAAAAAAAATGATGATATGACCGTAATTTTGGGCTTCTCTCTCATGACATATATGTCTGTACAGAGAGAAAAATCGTAATTATATTTTGAACCAGAGGCGAAATCATAATTTTAAACTCACAGCAAAATCATAATTTTTAGCTAGGGGGAAAAACATATTTTCATTTTGAACGGTGGGCAAAAGCGTAATCTTGAGCTGAGGGCAGAATCGTCATTTTGAGCAAGAGGAAAAAACAACATTTTATTTTTAGCTGGGGGCAAAAACGTAATTTTAAATGGAGGGCGAAACCATAATTTTAAACTGGGAAAAAAATGAAAAGTGAGTTTTTGAACCGAGAACAAAAGCGTAAATTTAAGCTAGCAGCAAAATTATAATTTTATTTTTAGCTGGGGGCAAAATCGTAATTTTAAACAAAGGACGAAAGCATAATTTTAAACTGGGAAAAAAATTAAATTAAAACTGGGCTGGTCCGATAGGGAAGTGCCAGAAAAATTTTGTACTGGGGGCAAAAACATAATTTTAAACGGAGAGCGAAACCATAATTTTAAACTGGGAACAAAAGTAAAAGTGAGGTTTTGAACCGAGGGGAAAAGCGTAATTTTGAGCTAGGGGCAAGATTATAAGTTTATTTTGCGCTGGGGGCAAAAACGTAATTTTAAACAAAGGACGAAAGCATAATTTTAAGCTGGGAATAAAATTAATTTAAAAAAAAAGTTGGTCCAATGGGGGAGTGCCAGACAGCTGCCTGGCACTATTCCCCCACATGAACTTTGTAGTTGTAGGTAATTCATATCAAACGAAACACATATTGTTTTGGATTGAAGGGAAAAGATCAAATAGGAAGATTAATTTCGCTAGGAATGATAGGAAGCAATAAGAGGATGACATGTGGCAACATTTAAAATAAAGAAAAAGGGTATTTTAGTCAATCCAACCCTTTCTTCTTCCTTTTTCAAAACTCAGTAACTTCAAAACCCACCATTTTCAAAACCCACCATTTTCAAAACCCACCATCTTCAACCATTTCTTCACTTTCTATCTCAATAATAACTACATTATAGTGCGATTTTCATCACCAATCAATGATTCAACCCCCCGATCAACGTGTTCTTCAGTTTTTTGAAGAAAACCCAGTTTAATTTCATACAAAATCTCGTTTTTTCCGGTGATTTTGAAGATAATCACTCGATTTGTTCGATTCAATCGCTGATAAGTGTTTCTATCATTTCAAATTTCGTCAATTGATGAAGAAACCGGCTTCGATCCATGTAAGAAATTCTTTAATTTCATTTTCACGATCTGGGTTTTTATTTAGTCATTGCGTTTTACGATCTTGGCGGGGGTCCGGGGGCAGCAGCCCCCGGTAGCGGGGTCCCAGGGGCGGCAGCCCCTGGGTTTTTATTTAGTCAGACAGTTCACAGACAATTCACAAACAGTTCAGAAACAGTTTTATGTGTCCATTGCGTTTTAGAAATAAGACAGTTTTATGTGTTTTCTGGCTATTGCGTTTTAGAAAAAACACATTTTTAAGTATCTTTAGTCATTCCGTTTTAGGTAAAACACATTTTTGAAGTGTTTTAGTCATTGCGTTTTAGGTAAAACACATTTTTAGGTGTTTTCAGTCCATTGCGTTTTACAGAGAACACTTTCTTTTGTTTTTTTAGGTCATTGCGTTTTAGAAATGAGACATTTTTAAGTGTTTTCTGGCCATTGCGTTTTACAAATAAAACATTTCTTTGTGTTTTCTGGCCATTGCGTTTTACAAATAAGACATTTCTTTGTGTTTTTTGTGCATTGCGTTTTAGGTAAAACACTTTTTTATGTGTTTTCAGTCTATTGCGTTTTAGAAATAAGACATTTCTTTGTGTTTTCTGGCCATTGCATTTTACAAATAAGTCATTTCTTTGTGTTTTTGTGCATTGCGTTTTAGAAAAATGTCATTTTTTAGGTTTTTTTTCATTGCGTTTTACGTAACTGGTTGTTTTTCTGTTGCGTTTTACACAACTGGGATTAAATTTTTTTTTTTAAATATAGCAATAGTATACTCGTTTTAAAGATAAAAAAACGCTCGTTTTTTTGGTGCAATTTTTATAAAAAAATAATGTCGTATGAAAGAGTTATTAACGTTTAAAAAATGGGGGGGAATTGGAGGAGAGAGAAACTATTGGCTTGGATTGACTAGAATGCCCTTGAACAAACTCACGCGCCTCTTTTCTTCTTTTCAATTTCCCTGATTTAATCTTAGCCCTTGATTAACTAAATGGATGGTCAAGATCACTTCCTAGCCAAATTAACCTCCTATTGTATCTCCACCCTTGGATTGAAATATACACATATTTTTTAAATTCTTTAAATATGTAATCTTCTAGGTAAGGTACCCGTTTAGTCTTATTTGTTTACCCATGGCCAGCCTTGAAGGTGGGCGGGGAGGACCACCGGCCATGGCCCGATATTTAGATGGGCACGTTATTTTTTAAAAAAACTCCGATATGTATATGTAAAAATAAATAAATTAATAGGGTATACCCATACAAACACCAACATATGCCCACTTACAAAACTATTTTTATGGTTTAGATTAGTTATTAGCCCACTAGCATTAGGTTTAGACCCTTAGTGAGCCCAATACTCAATTTCGTTAACGCCTAAGGGCATGTTTTTTTGAGCTCGAACAGGGTATATGAATTCTCAGGGCCGGCCTTGTGTTTACCCTTCACATCACATTTTTTTTCTAAATATTTAACTCTACTTGGTATTTTAATTATGTAAATGATTGTACTTTCTTATTAAAGTATATAATCAAATTAAATATCACATGTTTAATGAATAAAGAAAGTGATATCATTCTTTGCAACCAATGAGGTGGTGGTCCATTGACAAAGACAAAACCTTTAAAACACCTAGGCTGGGAAGAGGAAGGTCCTGGGTTCAAGTTCCACAGGCGACAGGGGATTAAAGAAATTAGCCGTTCAAAAAAAAATATATAGTGCAATCCATTAGAACATTAATCTTGAAACTCTTTCTTACTTGCAACTGTAGACCACCTGTATACGTCACTGCCACTGGTCGCCACCTATTTTCGTGTGTTTTGAAGACTAACAAGGTAATCTATGGTGACCCGAACCTAATTATCAAATGTTTTGATCTCCAGATCTTTGTTCATCATGTCAATAAAACATTAGTTGCACGCATAAATGTCTGTTGATATGGCTCTTACATCAACATTCACCTTATGAAGATCTTGTTTATTGATGCTTTCAATGCTCGTTTTTACACCATCAATGGCGCCCACAAAGTTATTATGGCATTAGTTTAGGAAAGTATGTGTTGGTTTTGATGTTTTTGTATTCGCTATTGAGTACCATTTTGAACTCGTTCATTTTACGTTCAATCGTTCGTAGTTGTTTGCTAGCGACTTCAGACCCCTAAGTATTTGACACGATCACTTTCTTCTGTATGTTTTTAGGTATTGTTGGTTGTGTTCACATTGATTCTCGCATTAAAGGGTGGTTCCTAACCGATCCTTATCATATATATATAATACCTTTGTTTACCAACAAAACAAGATTTTGAGCGAAATTAATTTGATTTCCATTTAGTTTCAGTTAAATTCAATTAAAAAATAGTGTTTTTTCATAAAAATATAGGAAACAAAAAAATTGGTTATAAACTTCTAATTAATTCTTTGATACTATAGGTATACTATAGTATTACAGTAGGAATATTAATATGGACGGATGTTATGGACTCTCACGTCACCTGTGTTTGACGACTATCTCCAAAAAATGCAATGTTTTTAGGATTGGACCGGATGTCGAACTTGTCTTCTTATCGGTCCACTGGTCAGGCCGGTCGGATCGATAGAACTGGATTTAAGACCAAGTGATGTCCTAAATACTATAAAGAGTAAACTACAATTTGAGTCACTGAAGTTGACATTCAATTGCACATTTGAGCCCCTTCTTTTCTTTTCTGATTTCAACAATCAAGTCCATGCTGACATAATTAGTTAGTCAACCGGGGCAAGGTTGTCTTTTTAAGTTGACTACTAAGGGTATTATTGTCTTTTGCGTTATATTATTATTATTATTATTATTATTATTATTATTATTATTATTATTATTATTATTATTAGGGCTATTGGATTTTATCACCCCCAACTATCGGCCTTTGGCCGTTGCCACCCCCAACTAACACTTTGACACCCGACACCCCTAACTTGACTTTTAGTTTGTGCTGGCACCACTCAGTTAAATCTTTACTAACTAAGTTTGTTTCTTATCCTACGTGGCACACACTTGATGAGATAGACAGGATTATGTGGCGACTGACTTAATTACGTGGCACTATATTTATATATAAAAACCTATCACCACCCTCGTCACGATTGCAACGCGCAGGTATGGAAACCGACCTGCTATCTCGTCTCGCAGCTAACCACCTGTTTCTAGGTCAAATCGAACCATTTCGAGCCACAATTCTCGCTCTCCGATCTCGAAACCCTAACCTAGCTCGCTCAATTCTTCAAACAATTCTTGCCAACGGTGGCCGGTATGAGAATATCCTGTTTAGTTCCGATTGTTCACCGGCGATTTTAACGTAAATATGTACTGTAGAACTTTTTCAGTTTAATGATAATACGTTAGGTGTTTGGAGTTTTGATTCCAACACATTGCGTTTGCGTGCTGAATTTGTGCTTTATGTTCAGATTTTTGTGTCTAGGGTTTTGGAGAGTAGGAAAGAGGATAGTAATTTAGGTCAAGGTGAATTGGATGTTGTTAATTCGGATTCGCTTAGTGATAATAAGGGTACTGGTGTTAGCGATATTGATATCGATTCGAAACAGCGGATTAGTGAAACAAAAGGGGATACCAGTGAGTTGGACATTAAATATTGGGATTATGAGGAAGTCTTGAGGGTGGTGGTGGGGTTAGATGGGTTGGATTCCATGGCGGCTGGCGGTGGCGGTGGGGGGGAGGGGGTTACGGCGGCGATGGTTGAAGTTGATTGGGTGAGTAATTAAGGTTAGGTTTTTATATATAAATTTGGTGCCACGTAATCAAGTTAGTCGCCACATAATCCTGTCCATCTCATCAAGTGTGTGCCACGTAGGATAAGAAACAAACTCAGTTAGTAAAGATTTAACTGAGTGGTGCCAGCACAAACTAAAAGTCAAGTTGGGGGTGTCGGGTGTCAAAGTGTTAGTTGGGGGTGGCAACGGCTAAAGGCCGATAGTTGGGGGTGATAAAATCCAATAACCCTTATTATTATTATTATTATTATTATTATTATTATTATTATTATTATTATTATTATTATTATTATTATTATTATTATTATTATTATTATTATATCTACCTTCACCTTTATCTTCAGATCTACTATTCTCTTCTAATCAACATTGAAAAATAAGCAAAACCCATCAACCATTCATCAAACCCTAACTTCATTAACCATTTCAAGATTTTTTGAAAAAAGTTCAAAAACAATGAAGCAAATATATGCAAATCATTTAGACGACGATAGCCAGAGTAAATTCAACACCGAAAAACCCATTATCATTATCTAGCAAAAATCATGTTTTGGAGCTTCTTGTTTCTCTAATTAATCTTGGTTTTATTCTTCCAATAGCCACCCAATTTGTCATTTCCATCTCCAATTTCATCAAACCCTTCTAGTAGATCGTTAAAAACACAATCTTGGGGCGGACCAGTTTAGGAAAAACAGGTCAAATCCTCTGCCCGAATCTGTTTCAGAACTGGGTTTTCTGTATTGGTCATTGACACCGCATGTTCATCAGAACCAGCGTCAGAATCACGTTAAAACGTTGTGATAATGACATTTGAAGTGTTAATGACTTTAACGAGTATTACGATCCGTCACCATGACTAAGCTTGATTTGGGTGAACGTTGACGATGGTAGGGTTTGTAAGTGTTTAAACAACCGATGGGGATTTGTTTAACAGGAGGAAAAAAGTCAGGGTTTGTGTTTTTAGAGCTTGATTTGGTGATTATGTTTCAGAGTTGAGAGTTGAAGATGAAGTGAGAATAAACCCATTTTTTTTAATTTTTCTAAGTTAAAATATAATAATATGAGGGGTATTTTAGACATTTCACCAGTCAACTAATGGTTGACTACCAAATCTGTTAGCAGGGACTCAGTTGTTGAAATTGAGCAACGACATGGACTTGACTGTTTAAATTAGAAAAGAAGGGGCTCAATGTGCAATCCGGTGTCAACCACATGGACTAAAATTGTAGTTTACTCTATTATAGAAATAAATAGTGTAAAATTGAATTTTTTTTTATTAAAAAATTTGGTTCAATCGGACCGTCTTCCTGTCTGATCGCCGGTTCCTGAACTAACCGGCTGGTTCGACTCAAAATAGGTTTGTTTGGGTGAACCGGACCGGGTCTCCAGTTCCCTGTTTGACCGGTCGCGCCGGTCCAATCCGATTTTCAAAACATTGCAAAAGTGTCCTTTCTCTCTCCAAAGTCACGAAGCTCACCCAATTTTTCCACCTCTTAAAAGTAACATCCCTCGTCTCCTCCACAAATTGTACGTGCTCCTCGCTCCTCCATGTTGATGTTTTATGGCAATATTTATAATTACTATTTGTAACATTATAGTTGATATAATTATATAATTAATTAATAATAAACAACTCAAGCTCACGTAATTGTAACACGTGACACAACTATAAACTTATAGATTGTTTTTACTTTTTTATATTACATAGAACAATGATCATAAGTTTTTGTGATCCGATTCAATTCGTAAACACATAGCAACTGTTTGATTTGTTTAGTTTTCAATTTTTTTTTAACTATTTAATGTTACTTTCTACTTACCATAAGAAACTAACCGTAATCATTCTAAAAATTAACTGAAATTATCAGTTTTATAGTTTTGTTGGGTGTAAGGGGTGCTCCCCTTGTGGGAAATGGTAACTGGTAACCTTTCCACCACATCCAATCACAACATGACACGTCAACTCCCCCCTCCACTCCATATTTTGCACTCAAACATAAGGAGTGCTCCCCTCGCAAGGAGTAGTCTATTTCTTTTTATTTTTTTTATTTTTACAAATTATGCATTAATAATTAAAACACATTTTAAAAAAAATAAAATATAATTACATTATATTATATATAATATAAAAACAAAGAAGTTCAACAGTGTTTTATTAGAGTTAAATGTCATTTTAGTCATTGTGGATTGGGTCATTTTGTCATTTTAGTCCAAATGTTTTATTTTTCTCCCGTGGGTTAAAAAAGGTTTCACCGTTGCCATTTTAGTCCACTGGATTAACTTTATTAATTTTTTCTGTTAACGAGATAGGCAATTCGGTCATTTTATATGGCCAACTTACCCTTCTAGTTAACGGAATTACATATAAAATGACCGAATTACCCTTCTTGTTAACAGAATAAATGGATGAAGTTAACATAGTGGACTAAAAATGGCAACGGTGAAACCTTTTTGGACCCACATGCGAAAAATTAAACATTTGGACTAAATTGCCAAAATGATCCAACCCACATAGACTAAAATAACACTTAACTCGTTTTATTATTATTATTATTATTATTATTATTATTTTGTCATTTAGCGTAAACTTTCATTTGCACCTCATTTATTTTAATTACTGTGTTCTTTTTCTTTTAGTTTGACCAAATTACTTTTATACCCCTAAACATTAATAAAGTTATTATACAACTTCTAAACCAATCGAATTCCTATCGTTTTCTTTTTCGTTTTACCTTTATTTACCTTTGTTATTTATTGCATTGTTTTACTTTTACTTTTTCTTATTTTTTATCTTCAAAGCCGAGTTACGACAAAAATAACATAACACATCTAGATACTATTTTGTCATGGTGTGCGATACATTATGAATTTCAACCGCGTCCCTACGCAACGCGTGGGTGACTATTACCCTAGTTAAATTAAAAAAAAAGACATTACATTAAATTAAACTAAATAAAATTATTCCATATATAACTTATCAACATTTTTGTGCATCATAACTTGTACTTTATGCTTAGGGAATTTTTCAAAAAAAAAAAAACTTGATTTTAATCCATTACTTGATTTTCCACTTTCAACCTTAAAGTTTTATCTTTTACATTTTAATCCATTACTTGATTTTCCACTTTCAACCTTAAAGTTTTATCTTTTACATTTAACACATTTACAATTTTTACTTTTAACTCAAACTTTTTCATCTTTTGTAATTTACCACAACACTTTATTATTTACTACTTTGGTCCTCCATACTTTTTATCTTTTGTAATTTACCACAACACTTTATTATTTACAACTTTGGTCCTCCATACTTTTTATCTTTCGCAAGTTTTTCGTTTTACGTTTCGTTCTAAATTTTGCGAGTTAACTTGTCGTAGCGTGCATGTGATGTTCAACGTTTTTGCTCTATTTCTCCATATTTGACAGACCCGTCGCAACGCGCCCATTTTTTCCCTTTTGAAAACTTCGCCGCAACGGGCGGGTCCTAGATCGACTAAGTTATTATTTTCTATGTTTTACGTTTCTGGTTAATTTCTTCGCATTAACACACTGTAACGGGTGTGCGTGGTTCAACGATTTTAGTCTCCTTTTCGTTCAGTGTAATTTTTACCATTTTATCTATTTTATTTTTACGATGTTGAGAGTCGATGTCGTTGTGGCATTAGTGCTACTTGGCACGGTTTTACGAACGTTTTTAACCTATTAAAATTTTTACTAATATTTTGTTTCGGTTTACCCCTATATTTCATTTACATAAAAACTATTTTTACGTGCATATTTTATGTACGAGTATGTATAAATATGATTTCTTCTGCATTCCGACGTAAATTTTTTTTATAGACGAGTCAGGTCAAGTATAATACATTTTCGTTTAAAGAAACCATTTTTACGTGCATATTTTTATGTACGTTTCGTATAAATTCAACTTATTGTTTGACATAAATTCCATTTACTTTACGTTTGATCCAATGACAATGCTTATACAGGTTACACTGAGTTCAACTGGATACGTCGAAATGTGTGTTTTCATATGGTTAATGCATCATATAACGTTTGGACTAATCCATTCAATGTTTACGATGTACCCGCGCCGCAACGCGGGCGGATCTTAACCCTAGTTACACTAAATTAGGAAAAGACATTTTAAAACTAGGAAAATAAAAACATAAACCATAAAACTAAAAAGAAATTTACTACTTGTCGTCGGAATCCGCCAATATATGGGGTAAATCTAGTCCTCCAAGATGCTCCACGAGATCATGCTTTAGTCTCCAATGCGTATCTTCCTCAATGAGCTCGTTAAAAGCAATATCATCGAAAACGGGCTCGACTGAAGGATCCCAAATATGTACCGGTGCTATCGTGTGGTCGTCTTTTAGAATCATGTTATGTAAAATAATGCATGTATACGACATACCTAATCTTTTTCACAGTCTTGGCACGTATTGGTCAATTAAGGAGTGAATTGCAAGGATTGTCCTTTATCTTTATACCCATTTGCAGGCGCTGTCCTTTATGTTTAAAATTGACGAGTTTTGTACTTTATGTTTTCAAATCATACACGTTTTGTCCTTTAGCCCTAACCCAGTTAGATTTTTCTATCAAATCTGGTCATGTGCAATGCACATGAGGGTAAAATTGTCTTTTCACCCTATTCTTTAAAAATACATAAAAAAGAAAAAAAAGTTATATATCATAACAAAACCCTCTTCTTCCCCAAATCAATCCCATTTCAAAACCCGAATTTCTCTTCAACAACCTTCATTCTTTCTCAATCCCTCAGGCGACACCGACAACCGCCACAACGCCACCACTTCCACTACCCCACTCGCCACTCCACCGCCGCAACACCACCACCGCAGCACCACCGCCGCCACTCTTCCCCCCTCTCAAATATTGTGTTTTATTTGCAGGCCGCCACAAGTAGGAACATTTGGATGCGATATGACATCGTTTACTTCCATGAATAACACAAATCAACAACAAAGTGGATTTTATGCTGCACCTGCTGCTACGCCAAACATCTTCTCTTCTAACCCATTTGGGTAAATAAAAAAAAATGAAATTTCATTATATATTGAATGATTATTCAACAAGTATGCAAAATCATCTAATTTGCTTGCTCGAGAATCGTCAAAGAGGGTTCCTGTTGTAGATTTGTATTTATCAACTTCATCAGTTGGTAAATTAAGGTGCAGTTTTCTGGCCAATGTAAAATCTGTCATGTTGTAAGGAAAAAAAATTGGTGGTAGAAGTTTTATTAAGATTTTTGTTTTCCTCAAGATTTGTTTTTGCAACTTTGGTTCTTATTTAGATTTGAGGGTTTGGGGGTCAGGTCCTGCAAAGATGAATTGTGAAAATATTGCAGTAGGTTGTTGTGAAAGAGAGAGAGAGAGAGAGAGAGAGAGAGTTGAGATATGATATATAATATTTTTTTCTTTTATATGTATTTTTAAAGAATAGGGTGAAAAGACAATTTTATCCTCATGTGCATTGCACATGACCAGATTTGACAGAAAAATCTAACTGGGTTAGGGCTAAAGGACAAAACGTGTATGATTTGAAAACATAAAGTACAAAACTTGTCAATTTTAAACACAAAGGACAGCGCCTGCAAATGAGTATAAAGATAAAGGACAATCCTTGCAATTCACTCGTCAATTAAGTATACCCCATTTTGACTTTAAAATACCAAAAACCCATTCCACGTCTTTTCTTTCCGCCTCGTGTTGCCTTTTGAACTTTTTTCATTCGAAAGGTGAGGAAATGGAAATGTTTTCACAAACACGGACCAAGTAAGGAAGATTACATTGGTATGATAATGTCCCCGTTTGTATAAGTGGTTTTTCACGTAAAATGGACATTTTGGCGCAGTTCCATTTTGTTGAGTAAGAAATAATGGAGATTGTTGGAGCACATTGATGTCGTTTTGTGAACCTGGTGGACCACAAAAAGCATGCCAAATCCACAAATATTGAGAGACCACCGCTTCGAGCATAACTGTCGGGTACATGTGATCGCCTCTCATATATTTGTCGCGCAACTCTGTGGAACACATTCTCCAAACGAAATGCGTACAATCAAGGCTAACCAACATTCTAGGAAGGTGATGTTTCTCCTCATGAGCTTGGTACAAAAACGCAACATCGCGGCTTGTTGGTCTACGTAAGAACTCGGGAGCGTATAAACTACTTACTATTTCACATAAATATTTTAGACATTCATGTGATGTCCTTTCGGCCATATTTAAATACTCGTCGTTCTCGTCTGGAGGGTTATTGGTTGCAAGTTGTTTAATCGTCGATGTAACTTTTTGCAACAGTGTAAAACTCTTCTTCATTCTCCCATCGAAGCCCTCTTGAAACCACGGGTTATTCGCTTCCATGTCGCTCACAATTTTTAAAAACAACCCTTTTGACATACGAAACCTATGACTCATCATTTTATTTCAGCTCCTTGACAAAATAATATGCCATAAGGGTTTCATGGCCTTTCTCCATATCACAACGGATATATCTTTTTCTACTAGATGCGCCTGTATCTTCTATTTCGGCTTGCTCGATGAGATTTTTGAAAAAAAATAAGCTACTATCGCTTGAGGATTAATCATCGTTGTGATGCTCTATATTTTCTGTACTTTCCCTATTTAGAAAGTTTTATTCGCATTTCTATATTTAGAAACTTGTATTCTTATTTCATTTCAATCATTGTAATCTCGAGACTTTGATCATAATAAAGTATTTTTATATCAACCTTGTTTAATCATACATGCATAATACGTAATCAATCGCGAAATACATATTTTAATTTAATACCGAAACATACATCAAGATTATATTTTCTCGGAATCACATTCATATCTATTTCATACTTATAACATGCTTTCATACAATTTTATAGCATAAATAACCAACAATATAAGTGCAAGGACTAAAAATGAAAATTCACCTTCATTAACTCCCAACCACCTACATTAACTCCCAAACCCTAATCCCCACTTATAAATACAAGCCTCCACTACCTCCTCAACATTTTCCATATACCAAATTTTCTCTGAAACTCCCAAATTCTATCAAGTCTTCAAAGCAAGGAAGAAAACTCTGAGTGTTCTAAGTGAGTTTTCACTCACTTTTCTTCATCTTTCTTTTTCATTTATTCTTTCAAACTACTTGGACAACCTATAGGAAGGTTTCAACAAGTTTGCCATGGCAAATTAAGGTGGAACCTCACCACATTTGAGGTCCAAAGTAGTATAAAAATTCTGCTTCAATGTATCTTTTTATTTCATGTATATTTTATTTGAAACTTAGTGGAATCTTGTACCCACCATGCTTCTAACTAAGCTTGTAGTTGTGGGTTTGTTTAGTGGTTGCTTTCCACAAGAAACAAGGCTCAAAACCTTTATAAAATTCTGCCCTAAATAGTCTCAAGTGACTTCAAAGTGTTGGAACCATCCAAGTTTTCAACCTTCAAAGTTGAAAGACTTGTGTTTTGGTGAAGGTGTGAACAATGGAAGCCTTGGCTTTCCAACCATGATTCCACATACCTCACTTGTTTTAGTGGCGAGAATACCTAAGTAGCTTCTAGATTCCAAGTAAGATAACCCCGCATCGCCTTCAGCATTTTCCATGTTGGGTATGACACGCACGTGTTGTTCTTATTTGGCTACTTAGTATGTCAGTAGAGTAGTTTATGTTCTTATCATTCATGACCAATCAGGTTTACCAACTATGGTGGTAAACTTTGTGCTTTGGTGAATCATACAATGAGGTATTTGATACCTCCATGCTTGACTTAGATGAATTCTATGATATTATAAGATGGACTATTACTATATAATACAAAATATATATCTAGCCAAATTCGTGATACTAACCGATTTACGGTTAAGTGTTATGAACTTAGGCTATTCTATCTTCGTTCTAAATTCCTCGTTTATGATTCTAATGGGCAAGTTAGGATACATGAAAAGTTTGTGTTAAAACGAGTGTTTAAGACACAATTTTTTTTGCATACATATACTTTATTATACGTAAATCCCGAATTCGAATCCTTCGCCAAATCCAACTACTCACACACCTCCGTTTTCCCCTTGTAGGGTAACTTCGGTATTCCAAATTCAAACGATCGTCAAATTATCAGTTGCTATGAACGCTTTGCAAAACCGTGAGTATACATGACTCCCTTTTTCACTTTTAACACTTTTGGGTGCAATACGTATATGCTATTAGACTCACGCAATCACATACTTTATACTTAAATCACAAACAAATAATCCAACTCATATATGCTAGAATTCTTTATGCATTATACTTGTCATTAACTTCGTACGAGCCTCCTTAACATGTATAACGCTATAGGTAGGGCTGTAAACGAACCAAACGAACACGGACAAGGCCTTGTTCGTGTTCGTTCGTTAAGGAAATAAATGTGTTCACGAACGGTTCATGAACACTTACCGAACGAGATGTTATGTTCGTGTTCGTTCATTAAGGAAATGAGCGTGTTCGCGAACGGTTCACGAACACAAATAAATTTGGCGAACGCGACGAAGGATAAAGGTAGATGGCCCAGAGAGTATCACTGGAACTTGAATCCCTTATTGTGGAATAGAGGTCAATGGTATTCGCCGATGTAAATAATGAGAAAATAAAGGGAAATGGTGTATAAACAATGTGAAAGAGGGTTTCCTAGTTTAATTGTTAGGGTAATAAATTAAAGAGTAAAATGCACGGATAGTCCCTGTGGTTTTGTCAAATAACACCTATAGTCCCCAACTTTTGGAAATTACACTGGTGCTCCCTGTGGTTTAACAGTTTGTTACTCGTATGCTCCCCAGCATGGATGGCAGTTAAGTTTTCTGGTTAAGTCAATGCAAAATGACTAAAATACCCCTTTTTATTAAATCATTAAGCCTTTAAAGATATTAGATATATATATTTGTGGGACCCATCTATAATATTGAATTGTAAAAAATTGAGTGGGCCCCACCATTGTCTTTCTTCCTTCCTTCTCCATCACCATCGACCTGAAATTCCGGCGCCTTCATCTCCCATTATCTCCATTCCAGAAGCCACCACCTGGGCCACCATCAGCCACCAACCCCTGCCACCACTACTTAAAAATTCGTCCGTAACTGAAACCGGATCTGAAATACTAGAAAGTAGAAACATATATGAAATACCGCAAAACCGGATCTGAAATGTTGGTTGTCGGCTAGATGTGGTGGTGTAGTACTGAATCGTCAGCCAAAGTTAGAGGGTTTAGTTTTGTGGGTGATGGTTGAGTAAGATCCGCCGGGCGTTCAAATTGGAGGCAACGATGATAAATCGTTGTTGATAGGTTCGATGGTTATGTGTGCCGGGTTAGGGTTACGGCACCGACGAATAAGAACGGCGAGCCAGGGGATTGAATGCAGACGGCTAGGGCTTGTCGGCGGGTGGAGTTAAAGTTGCAGTGATGGTGAAAACCAAGATTATTTCCAATATTCAAGCTCTGTTTCTGTAATTTTGTGAAAATTTGGTGAATGGGGTGCTGTATAAAAGGTTGAATGTGACAAGCAAGAAACTTGACCGGAAGTATTTTGGGTTTAAATTTAGTTGATCTGTATTTATTCTTGAATTCTTTGTATCTAAAGTTTTTTGGGTTTAAATATATTTCTTTTATGTTTAAGTTATTATATTAAATAGTAAGGGTAGTTTTGTCATTTTACATCCACTTAACTGAGAAAACTAACCTTCATCCACTCCAGGGACTATCCGAGTAACAAACTGTCAAACCACAGGGAGCACCGGTGTAATTTCCAAAAGTTGGGGACTATAGGTGTTATTTTAACAAACCACAGGGACTATCTGTGCATTTTACTCTAAATTAAATAAAAGTTTAATAATATAAAAAGTATAGATAAAATATATGAAAGTACAAAAATCTTTAATTAAAACACAAACATACGAACATAAACGAACGTATATGAACGAATGTTCACGAACATCTTACCGAATGTTCACGAACACAATCGAACGAACGAGACCTCTGTTCATGTTCGTTCATTTAACTAATCGAACGAAATTTCTTGTTCATGTTTGTTCGTTTATTAAACGAACGAACATAAACGAACTTCCCGCCGAACGGTTCACGAACTGTTCGCTGAACGTTCAGTTCGTTTACAACCCTAACTATAGGATCAAGGCACCACCCATATTTTTGAGGTCATGTTAAGTTAAACAAAATAGTCTTATCGTTGCTACGATGAGATTACGCTACGATGAGATTACGCTAGCACTCCCCTTACCAAATGTCATTTTCATAAATTACATATATTGTTGCTAAAACAAACCTATCAAAATAAATTTAAAATTTAAAACTTTGTGACATTTTCTCTATTCTTTTTAAATAACACCTTTACGTTGAATACGATGCACCGTTGGCATAAAACACACTTCACTCTGATTCACACCAACAACCCGCAGTGAAGTCCTCCACCGTCGTACACCGCCGTACGCCGTCGCCGGCGACTGTTTACTTCCACCGACACATCCTCCTGAACCTGATCACACATCCGCAGCCTCATAATGTTGCGAAAATCACTTCTCCGTGTAATCTTCTTCTTCGTTTTCATTCTTCTCTGCTTTACGTGTTTACTTGCAGCAGAAGATTCGATAATATTCAACGAAGACATTGGCGTTGTTAATTTAACCGCTACTGGATCGAATAGATCTAGGGAAGATAGCTTTGCTGGCATGCTTGATCGTGCTCTTGAAAAGGAGTTTCCGGAGAACGATGAACAGTCTGACGGTTAGTTAGTTAGATCTTGTATTTTATTCGTTTTTTTGTGTTTTAATTTTAATGAATTGTGATATCTCAGTTTCTGCTAGGTTTAGGTTTAAGTGATTGTGAGTTCTGATTTAGTTTGACATTGTAGAGTATAGAATCAGAGGTTAATTAGGTTTCTGCTAGTTTTAGTTGATTGTGATTACTGATTTAGTTTAATTTTGAGTTAATTAGGGCAGGCAGTTTGGTGCATTAAGAAATCATATTGTTAGTTTACTTACATTAGGAATTACGTCTGTGAAATCATATGAATTGTGAAGTCTTAAATCTTAATTGAAAGTTTGTTCTACGCAATGTGCTCTTAAAAAGGAATTTCCGAAGAAAGTCTGATGGTTAGTTAGTTATATCGCGTATTGTATTCGTTCTTTTTTTGTTTTTTTTTCGGTTTTAATGAATTATGATATTGCAGTTTTTTTTTTGTTTTTTCTTTTCAATTTTAATGAATTGTGTTATTGCAGTTTCTGCTAGGTTTAGTTTTTTTGATTTTGATTTATGATTTAGTTTGACATTGTTAACCTACTCGCATTAGGATCTTGTCTTTTATTTGTTTGTTAATTTTAACGAGTTATAATATTTCAGTTTCTGCTAGATTAAGGTTTAATTGATTGTGATTTCTGATATAGTTTGACATTGCAGACTATAAAATCAGAAGTTGCTTTGTTTGAGCTAGTTAGGGCTGGCAGTTAGGTATTTCTGCTAGTTTAAGTTGATTGTGATTACTAATTTAGTTTCGTTTTGAGCTGTTTAGGGCAGACAGTTAGGCAGAATAAGAAATCTTATTGCTAATTTACTCACATTAGGAATTATGTCCGTGTCATCGTTTGAATTGTGAAGTCTTAGTTCAAAGTTTGTGCTATGCAAAATGCGTTAATAATATATAACTTACTTTGCATAATTATCTATGTTACTCAGCTACTGATCCTGGGAGCTTCAATAACAGTGTGGCAGGGCAACAGGTATGTCATATCATCTCAAGATTTAAGGTTTTTTCGTTTAAGTTTCAAATTTTTTGTCTAAGAAAGCAAATCGGGTGCATTGAAATGCCATTGACTATCTTTTTGAACCAACAAGTATCACTTTATTCATTACTAAAAATAACCTGGCTGAGTTAGGTACTATAATGTTGTGCATCGTCATATCAACAAATTATGTACCAATTATAGGGTTATAGTTTAGAGGGGATCAATGTTGTTGGTGACTACCAATATTATCTGTCTGTTAGCTTAAGCTTATACATGTTATAGAGAGTTAGAGACCCTCATTGTTCAATTATCATTTGAATGTATCTTACATGAATGTATATGAATGTCGAAGTTTGATCTAACCTGAGATTTATTCGGAATTTCCCCAAACATATCATGATCTTTCACGATTCAGTGTTCCTGTGATGCACCTAATTGGCATTGGCCATCTTATATCCATTCTGTATAAGGGATTTACGTTTTTTTTTCATTTTGTGAGCCCGTCTTCACTTCTCCCTCACGTCAAGCAAATGCCTTTGGCGTTCTTCTCATAAAAAAAGTGAAGGGGGCAAAAAGAACATTACTTATATAATATGGAAAGTTGATACTATTACAAATAGAAATTGTTTTCGAGAAATTATTAACAAGCTCTTTATTATATCTTCTATAAGAAAACACCTGGTTTTGCATGATTTTTTTTTGGAATTTTCTTTTCCATGAACGGAGGCACTAGTGTTTTTTATCATTAATTTTTGACAATGTTTACGTGTCAGGCAGTTCTGGAAACTGTTGCAAGAGTCAAGTCAAAGAGAAATGAAAGCAAAGAGGAGAAGTACGCGCTTCTCGTTGTGTTCACCTTTTATTTTCTATATATGTCAAGTGTGCATAAATGTGATAATTATAGCTCTTATGATTCAATTTCATTTCAGTGAGAACAAACTTAAAAGGTTCCTTGTTTCTGTTACTTCTTGGTTATGTGGTAGACAATAGCCTAATACACCTAACTTTCATGTCACTTTTTTAGGTCATTTCAGCTTCATGATGTTTTCAATTTGGATAATGAAAACCGCCCTGAAGATACACCAAGACTAATAGATAGCAAGGTAATCTTTCTATCTTTTCACGCCCAATGCTTCAACTAAAATGTTCTTCTGTTATATGTTTGTTCATGCGTGCGCGTATGGATTCCACAGTTCTATATAAAATTGATCTTATCTTCCGATCTTTAATCAGGACAATGTCTTTATCATGTCGAATCCCAAGTCTAAGTATCCTGTGCTACAATTAGACCTACGGTATGTCATTATCATATCTATTATTGCTTTTATAGTAAAATGCCATTTCGTCCCCTAGGTTTGGCTACTTTTGCGACTTCCGTCCAAAGGTTTGTTTTTCTGCATTTGGGTCCAAAAGATTTGAAATCTTGCCATGTTCATCCAGCTTGTTAACTCCATCCATTTTTTAACGTTAAGTCAGGGGTATTTTCGTCTTTTAGACATTTTTTGTGATGATTAAAGGGTTTGGGTGTGGAGAGACTAGAAAGTCAACATAGGTGGATCTTTATTTCTTGTAGTGTTTTTATTCAAATAAAAAATGTCCAAAAAGACGGAAATGTCCCTCATTTAACGGAGAAAAATGGATGGGGTTAATGACTCGTATGAAAATGGCAAGATTTCAAACCTTTTGGATCCAGATGTAGAAAAACTAACCTTTGGACGAAAGTCGCAGAAGTAGTCATACCTCTCCTCAGGGACGAAAATGACATTTTACTCTTGCCTTTATGCTTCAAAGCTTTTTATAAATTATTAGCTAATGCCTATTTTTTAACCCTATATACGTTTTAACAGATTGATATCGGATTTGGTTGTGGTCATTGTTTCTGCAACTTGTGGTGGCATTGCATTTGCTTGTGCTGGGCAGCCGGTCTGGTCATTGTTTATTATTTATTAATTACTCTTTTTTCTTTTTCAAATAAGATTCTTCTTGAAACTTGGACAATTTAGTAATGGGGTTATCCTATTTTTGAAGACGTATAATAAAATTTAAAACCATGCAGGTAATTACAGGATATTTGCTAGCAGGATCTGTGATTGGACCAGGTGGACTTAGCTTTGTTAATGAACTGGTTCAGGTATGTCCTTTCAGGATTGTTAAAATTAGTACGTTAAGCCCTTATTTTTGTCCCCGGGTTTGTCAAAAGTTACGAAAATTGTCCCTGATGTGATATAATTACACTGCACGTCCTTGATTTTCGTGTTCTATTACGGATTTAGTCATTATACTTAAACCATGGTCCAAAATCATAAAGAAACAGTAGAAGCAGGGACATACAGTTGGGCCTGTAAACGAACCGAACTTTCTTGAACTGTTCGGCGGGAAGTTCGTTTATTTAATAAACGAACGGACATGAACACAATTTTTTGTTCATTTAACTAACGAACGAATATGAACACACCTTTTGTTCGTTCATTTATGTTCGTGAATGTCCGTTTATGTTCGTTCATTTGTGTTCATTTATATACATTTGTTTATGTTCATTCGTTTATATAGATATAATCAATTGGCAATTGTGCTTTCTAGTAATAAAAAGGGGGTTTCCAATGGAGTTTATCATATTAATCACTAATTTATATGAAAAATTATTTTATGTTCGTTTATGTTTGGTAAATTATGTTCATTTATGTTTTTTCAATTCTGTTCATTTGTGTTGTTTATTGTTTGTTAAATTATGTTTGTTTATGTCGTTTTACATTCGTAAACTGTTCGTTTAGGTTTTAAACGAACGAACATAAACGAACACGAACATGCTCATTTTCTTATTAAACGAACATAAACGAACACGAACATGCTCATTTTCTTATTAAACGAACATGAACAAAAAAGTGTGTTCGATTATATGTTCGTGTTCGGTTAAAGTTAAATGAACGAACACGAATATGCCTATGTTTGTGTTCGTTACGTTCATTTACATGCCTACATACAGTGTAATTATGTCACATTAGGGGCAACATTTATAAATTTTGACGTACTTAGGGACGAGAAATGTAATTACTTTGATTAATATGAGCATCCTGTTTTGTTCTCATTGGTATTTTAACATAAAGCATGTGTTGATACTAATCACTTATTCCCTTGTGCATATATATATGCAGGTTGAAACTGTAGCTCAGTTTGGTGTCATTTTTCTTCTTTTTGCATTAGGATTGGAGTTCTCAGCAGCAAAGGTACCTCAACCTCCTCTTTCGTCTTTTCACCCTCACACAGAGCTTGCATAAAGAAATTCATTCGTATATTAATCATTTCGTGTGTGTGGCTCACTCATAATCAAGTTTTTCCACTCTTCTCTAATTTCAGCTTCGTGTGGTCAGAACGGTTGCTATCTTAGGAGGTTTGCTCCAGATATTTCTTTTTGTGTGCTTGTCTGGAGTAATCGCTGTGGTATATATATCTTCTATAGATTCTTCTATTCGTATTACAAGGCTTCCACATTTTTTTTGAAAATGTTTTTGTTTTTTTTTGAAAATACGAAAATTGGTTAAAGAACCTTGATGTTACCTTCATCTTGTTTGATATGATCACTTGATTTCTTTTGCAGTTATGTGGTGGTGAAGCTTCTGAAGGTGTATTTGTCGGTGCCTTTCTTTCCATGTCATCAACTGCAGTGGTAGTTACACACGCCATAACTGAAATATCAAATCAGATATTGATTTTATTTAGCAGCATTATAAATAATCATTTATTGGTATATACCACAGGTTTTGAAGTTTTTGATGGAAAAGAATAGTATTAGCACTCTTTATGGTCAAGTCACTGTTGGTATTCTTATCTTGCAGGTATGTTTCTTACTTTCTTCTTCTTTTTTTCACTCGCTGCAACAATATTAGAAAAGAAACCATGAAAGTGACAATTTAGAGTTTTCAATCCATATATAAAGGGGTCGATTCGGGTTATGTTTTTATCTTTAGCATGTCAAATGGTCAAAATAAAAAGGGAATGGGTCAAACAAGATCTAACAGGTTGGAAGTTGTCCAAAGTGTATTCTTGTGCACACAACCTCCTATTATTTAAAAAGACGGAAGTACCCCGACTTAACGGAGAAAAATGGATGGAGTTAACGAGCCGGATGAAAATGGCAACATTTCAAACCTTTTGGATCCAGATGCGGAAAAACCAACCTTTGGACGAAAGTCGCAAAACTTGCCAAACCTCAGGGACGAAATTGACATTTTACTCTTATATTTTACACACTTTTTAAAGATGACATATTTTTGGACAAAAGTGTTTTGGGTCAACCCCACCGTTTCGGCCCATAAATTGGAGAATCACTTGTTTGACCCAAACCCATTCTGACCCGTTACCCAGACGACATGCCCCATCTATTCTACCACCTCTAGCAACTATGAATGACCTCGATATTTTAAGCAATCAATGACGACTACTAGACATTTGCACTACTCCACTACGTATTATTAATGTCTTTTTTTGTGTGGCAGGATTGTGCAGTGGGTTTATTATTTGCACTACTTCCAATCCTGGGTGGTACTTCTGGAATTTTTGAAGGCATGTTGTCTATGGCAAAGACGTGAGTAAATCAATCTGAACCTACTCATGTATTGAATATTGCTATCTATACGCAAAACTATACTAGTAAACTTCCAAGTTTTATAATTGCTTATCCCATAGGTTGTTCATCATCCAGTTGATCCATGTTATTTGTGGTCTCATATTTCTTTTTACTAAATGCATGCATAACCATTGATCACAGATAAAATATTTGATTCTCTGTTTTCAAAAACTTCATCTAACAAATCAATCTTCAAGAGAAAGTAGAATACTTTCTCAATGAAGTGCGTATACATATTTATAGGTTTTTTTTAATGTTTCTTGAGCTATGCAGTTAATATCGCCGATATATATATATCGGTTATTGGTCTCCTTGTGAGATATGGGTGCAAAATATCAGTCAGAATATCGGTACCGATATTATCGGCAATATTGACCGATATTCCCGATATCAGTACCTTTCTTCTTAGGTCTACCATTCGTCTTTCTTCGTATTGCTGCTATTAGTGTTAAATGTTAGTGTTTATCAGTTCCTACTTGCTAAAATTGTTAGTGTTTTGCAAGTTGCAAAAGGTTAATTTGTTAATGGTAGGAGAGTATACTGAATTGTTAGTGTTAAATTGCTATATATATAAATACTGCATGATATTAAAATCGCCAATATCCCACCGCGATAACTTATATCTCAAATATCGGTCCTTGACCAATATCTGATATTTTACCGCATTAACTGCTTAGTTCTTGAGTTAACTTTGTACTAGATTGAAAAATTTTAATGGATTGAACTGCCACCTCTACTTTGTACTACACCAAATCAAATCAAATCAAAACAACACAAACACACACCACATATAAAGGGAGAGTGAAAAGAAGAAATTAACCAATTTAGTGTTAAGTTACGCTAATTTTGTAAAGTTATATCTCTTCATTTGTACATCTCCTAGGCCCTAATGACTTTTGTTATCAGGTTGATGACCTTAATTATATTCTTGGCTGTTTTGTCGGTATTCTCCCGAACATGCATACCTTGGTTTTTTAATCTAATGATAAGCCTATCATCCCAGGTAATTAATGTTCCTTTCTAGATTCTATCTTAATGGAATTTCTCTACGTTCTGATATCTAAAACAATTTAATTTCTCTTCATACTGATTCCTATGTTCTGATGTCATGTTATTTCATTGACAATTTTCAGACCAATGAACTTTATCAATTGGCATCTGTGGCTTTCTGCTTGATAGTTGCATCGGTTAGTTCCACTACTTCACAACACTTTGGCTTAATCTTTTTGATTATTTAATACGGGTCAAAGAAGTAAAAATTTAACCAAAAAAGCTGATTATGAAATGGGTTGGGGTGGACTGAACGTGTTATGGATTTTTTTTATGCACACAACCTTGTTTCTTTTAAAATATTAGTTTTAAAGTACACGGATGGTCCTTGTGGTTTACCAAAATTTTGGATTTGGTCCCTAGCTTTCCAAAAGTACACAAAATGGTCCCTGTGGTTTGCACTTTGTAACATATTTAATCCCCAAAGTGCCACCTTTATCTGCGACTGTTTGATAGCTATAAGGATGCTTGTTGTGCTTATTATGATAAATTATTTCAGTGTAGTGACAAGTTAGGTCTAAGCCTTGAACTGGGCAGCTTTGCTGCAGGAGTGATGATATCAACAACGGATCTTGCACAACATACGCTTGAGCAAGTAAGATCTACTTGTTAATCTGGACGTAACAATCATTATATCTGTTCTTTTTTTTTTTGCAAATTTGTCTGGTATCCTTATTCAGGATGTGTTTTTTTTTTTCCGGATTAATCTGGAACTAATTGAATTTCAGGTTGAACCCATTCGCAATTTCTTTGCTGCTCTTTTTCTTGCAAGCATTGGGATGCTTATACATGTTCAGTTTCTGTGGAACCACATTGATATCTTACTAGCAGCTGTTATATTGGTGGTTGTTGTAAAGACTGTTGTAGTTGCTACTGTAGTCAAAGGATTTCGATACACTAACAAGACCGCTCTTCTTGTAAGGGTTTATGCTATCGGTCATTAGACATCTTAAATTAGAGGTGGCCAAATGGGTGGGATAATCGGGTCAGGTAACTGGTAATATTTTTTTAACTGATATATTTGGCTTTTATTTAGCCAAATATTTTATATTAGAGTAAAGTAAACGGATGGTCCCTGTGGTTTACCAAAGTTTTGGATTTGGTCTCTAGCTTTCTAAAAGCACACGGACGGTCCCTGTGATTTGCATTTTGTAATGCATTTAGTGCCCAGCTAACAAATCTAAAGGTTTGAGCATGTCCAAGTTAGGGACTAAATACATTACAAAGTGCAAACCACATGGACCTCCATGTACTTTTGGAAAAAGTTGAGGTCTAAATGCGTTACAAAGTGCAACACAGGGTCCATCTGTGTACTTTTGGAAAGATAGGGACCAAACCCAAAATTTTGGTAAACCACTGGAATCATCCTTGTACTTTAGTCTTTATATTACCTATTTAACCTGTTACTGATACTCTGATAGACACAACCCAAATAGACCCATTCATACGTAAATGAGTTGAAACTGCCACCTATACTTTCAATGGTTTACTTTTCTCCACTTTTGTGTGTGTATGTAGGGTGTGTATATGTATATACATGTGTGTGTAACTATTTTTGATAATTGAGCCTTCGTTAATAACTTGATGTAGGTTGGAATGTCCCTTGCCCAAATCGGAGAATTTTCGTTTGTTCTGTTAAGTCGTGCCTCCAATCTTCATCTAATCGAGGTAACATTTCAATTCAACCACTTTCATCCTTTTTTTATCATGGTATTTTATAAGAAATTTATAGATGAAAAAAAACATGCATTTTCAACTTTATTTGTTTGCTTTTAAAACGTGGGCTTTACATGCTGTTGCAGGGAAAATTGTATCTACTGCTTCTGGGCACAACAGCTCTCAGCCTGGTACGTAAATTGTACAGGTGGCAGTTTTGACCTGTTTTACTTATGAAGGGACTGATTTGGGTTGTGTTATTATATGTAACTAGTGGATTACCACCTGCGCTCTGCAACGGGTTCGAAACGTAGATAAAAATAAGCAAAGGTCTAAATAGTAACTATAATAAAGTGTAAATGTAAATAATGAAAATAAAAAAAGGAAACCTTATTAAAGTTGAGGTGCTAAACATGTAGTTATTAAAGTTGAGGGGCTAAGTATCTCATTACCAAAGTTGAGGGGCCAAAGTTGGTTGATGTTGACAAAGGTTGAGGGGATAAACATATCATTATTAAGGTTGAGGGGCTAAACATATCATTATTAAAGTTGAGGGGCTAAACATATCATTATTAAGGACAAGGTTGAGGGGCTAAATATGTTATTACTAAAGTTGAGGGGCCAAAGTTGGCTGATGTTGACAAAATAGCATTTCAAGTATACATAGAATTGGTAAACTAAATAAAGGGAATTATATAAGATCTTAAAACAGAAAGTCGGTGGCTTTTGCCACCGACAATTTCTCCGTTTTTGTGTCCAGAGCTAAATTATTTTTCTATGACAATTATACCCCTTTACCAAATTGGAAAGCATTTTTTTTTCGTATTGCTTTTTTAAAATATGCAATATTTTTATATTTTTGTCTCTTAGGTAATGTATTTTGTGGTGGATATTATATTGTATACAATCTTAAAAGACAAAGTCGGTGGGTTTCTTACCGGCTTTGCCTCTCTGCCCTTGTACTTTTACGATGTTGCAATTTTAGCCCCTTGACTTTGGTACCTTCAAAGTTTCATAAAATCACAAATTTAGTCCATAAACTTTCTACTTTGAATTTCCAAAACCACTACCTCATCTTTCAAACTTTGCACCCTTGACTTTGGTAATTTAGTCCCTAAACCTTCTACTTTGAATTTCCAAAACCATTACCTCATCTTTCAAACTTTGCCAGCACCAACCCTCTACTTTGGTTTTCCACCATCACCCCCTTAGCTCTTACACAGTTACGCCACCAACCATCTTCTTTTACATTTCCACCAACACCCCCTCATCTTTTACACATTTCCGCCACCACCCCTATATTTTTACACTTTGTCGTTTTTAGATTTTGCTTTTTTACCCCTTGCACTATTACTCCATTTTTACACCCGCCCAACTTTAAAAAAATTGCAATTGTAACCCCTAGACTACAACTCCTACTTTTGCAAATGCCAATGTATTGTGTTTTACTAAATGTCTTAAGCATTATGTTTTACACTTTGTGTCTACCTTTGTGTTTTACACTTTTTTTTTGTAATTGTCTTTTACGCACTGCGTTTTACGAATCGTGTTTTATCTTACTATATGTTTCCACCCGCCGCGCGCCGCCGCAACGCGCGGCGGGCAAAATACTAGTTGCTAACAATAGCTCTAAGGGCTATGGTTAACTACTAGTTTATCATAACCAATTATAGGTGGCTGGGTAAAAAAATGACTTTTGATGGTTAATGATAAAGTTTATATGAGTTGCTCCCTGGTTGAATAATTATTATTATAATTTAAAAAAGATTCTTTTTTTTTTGGTTGTAAAAATTAGTTGTTACCCTTAGGGCCATGGTTAGCATTTAAGAAAACAGTTGGAAGGAAACGGGTCTTAAGAGGCCAAACGGGTCAAACGTCTTCTAAAATGTAAGTTTAAAAATCAGCGATAGCCTTAATGTTTTGTTTTTTACAGGTGACAACGCCTTTTCTTTTTAAACTGATTCCAACTGTTGTACATCTTGGAGTATTATTGCGCTGGTTCACACCAGATATCCCCACAGAGGTGATGAATTTACACACGTGCATGCACACATGCTATCATTTGCAACATCATGTGCTAAATTATGACTTGTTATTATTGTTCCAGATGCTATATAAAGGAGAACTGATGCGTTCAGACACCGCCAAGCGTATTAGTTTAATGGTAGACGTCTCTCATGATTTATAACATATCATTAAATATGAATTACAAAAAAAAAAGACGTTACTTCAAATCTCAGGCTGTACCCGACACACATATGATACTTGGGATAAATGCAGAAAAGGTTGACCTGATCTTAAAGTCAAAGCCCAAGGAACAAGTTTAATACCTCCACTCTTTCCACCGAGTAAAAGCCATATACGTACGTACGTAATCGAGCCTGCATCACTATGTACATATATAGATATACCCCTCGGACAATTCTGATTTCTGTTTGTTTTCTTTGTAGAAATTGTTGATTTTGTAATGTAGACAGGGTGATTTTTTTTTGTTTCTGTTCAAACGGGTTGCGTATGCTGTGAAAAAAGAAGAGGTGACAATTTTGAATCAGTTGTAGGTAAACAGGTTAACGTGGGTTAAATTTTGTTCCTAACATGTCAAGTTAGTAACTTAAAAAAAGTATTTTTTAATGTGAAGTGAAAACAGGTTAATTGGGTCAAGTTGGTCAAAAGTGAAAACAGTCTTCTAGTTCAAGCTTAACATGTTTTTGTGCACAGTTTTGTTTTGTGTATTTCTCTACTTTTAATATGTTTGTTAATTATTAAACTAATTATGATTTTTAACTTGAAGTTTTTAAGACGGATGAATCGATGAATATTCGGCCCCTATTTGATGGCACTTGTATGAAAACAAAGGCAATCGTAATTCGTAATATGAATACATAACAAACTTATTTTGTAGATGCACTAGAATATCAAAATATTCTATTATTTTTACATGCTACAAGACTTCTTTAAAAAAAATGCACAACAAACAGTTTTATGACTTTATCTATTATTCTGGAAGTTTTTATTAATAAATAATGCATTCATTATGATTATAAAAAGGAATATTGGATTTAAATAATCCTAATTATTCACTGTTGGCCGTTAATAATCCCAACTTAAAAAATAGCCACTAGCAGTTTCAACTATTGACATATTGACCACCAATGAATCTCTGACTAACCGAACCCTAACGCCGTTAGTCTCCGGTCGCCGGAAAACCATTTTCGCCAGAAAAGGTTTCTAAAGGTCTGATCTAAGGTTACAAAGAGGTTTGGAACGAAAATGTTGATTTTTCTGGTTAAAAAGTTGAGTTTTCTGGCCAAAAAGAAGTTTTCCGGTGAAAAAGGAGTTTTTCGGCGACTTCAATAATTAGGGCTTTTACTAGAAAAAAGGTTCCTAAAGGTCCGTAATAAGGTTACAAAGAGGTTTGAGATGAAAATGTTGAGTTTTCCGGCCAAAAACGTTTTTCCGGCAACACGAGACTAACGACGTTAGTGTTCTGTTAGTCAGGGTCCATTGGCGGCCAACGTCGAATAGTTGGGATTATTAAAATCCAATATTTCTTATAAAAATGATATTGTTACAATATATATATATATATATATATATATATATATATATATAGGGGATCGCTAGAATGAGAACCACCACGAGTTATGAGAACCACGAGAACCGCGCCCCGCGGGTGGCCGTCGGCGACGAAATTTTTTTTACACCTAGATCCGTATATTTTAGCGGGGGGTTTAAATTTTCGGTTCAAACGGCGCGCCCGAGGGGGTAGTTTTTTACGCCCAAAGTTTGGGTTTTTTTTAATTTTTCTTTTTTTTTTACCAAACTTTGGGCGTAAAAAACTACCCCCTCGGGCGCGCCGTTTGAACCGAAAATTTAAACCCCCCGCTAAAATATACGGATCTAGGTGTAAAAAAAATTTCGTCGCCGACGGCCACCCGCGGGGCGCGGTTCTCGTGGTTCTCATAACTCGTGGTGGTTCTCATTCTAGCGGCTCCATATATATATATATATATATAGGATTAGGTTCAAACGTGAACATTTTCTCCAGCGTGAACTGCGTGAACTGATCTGGGCCCTTGATTTTTATGATCTTGAGATTTTAAGTCAATGGCATGATGGTAATTATTTGATTAATTGTTACTATTTAATTAAATCAATAAGGGTAAATGTGTAATTTCCTTTTTAAACTAATTCCATAAATCTCGTTCTCTCTCCTATTCAATCTTTCTTTATCATCAAACTCTCTCTCACCTTCATTGACCAGATCTAAGAAAATACATTCAATCTTTCTCTCATCTTCATCGCTCAGATCCAAATTTCTCTCTCACGTTCATCGCCCAGATAGAAAAGTATCGCCGGATGGTTTTTCAGATCCGAATCAAAGGAAAACGGGACATCGTCGTTTCATCGCCAACATTGATCTTCGCCGGATCGTTTTTCAGATCCGAACCGAAGAAAAACGATTCATCGCGTCTGTTTCATCGTCGGATCGTATTATTCAGATAAGGTAATTCTAATCCGATTATTGTTATTTATACGTAATTGTATTATATAGCTTTTTAGTTTTATTCAGATGGATTTTATTAATTTTGGAACATTGCTATCGTTTAAGTTGTTTCTCAAAAAAAAAAAGAAGTTGTTTTTCTTTGTTTGATTTAAGCTTGTCTAGATGATAAAGTTGTTTTTCTTTGTTTTTAATTTTGGAACATTGCTGTCATTTAAGTTGTTTCTCTAAAAAAAAAAAGAGGCACAACAACAGGAAAAAGTAAGGACGCACACCAACAGTTCGATGAAATGTTCCTGTGAATAATTTAACTTTTTGTGTTGAACTTGCTTAGGTTTTTATGGGTTGTTTGTTGTTTGATAATGGGTCAATTTCTTTACAAGAAAGTTGTTTGATTTCACTTCTTTTCTTCTTTTCTAAATCTTGGTTGCTGTCAGTAATAAAAAGGACTTTTTTTTATAAAAATGTGATTAAAACTTAACAATTGTATAAATTACGGTGAAAATTTTGTGGGCATTTAATGAATAAAAAACTTTAGTTTAACTCTGTTTCTGTGAATAACTTTAGCTTTTTGTTTTAATGTGATGTACACATGTGTATTTTGATTTTGCTCTGGTTTTAATGCGATGTACACATGTGTATTCTGATCTTAACGCGATGTACACATGTGTATTGCGTCTGTTTTTGTTATATCTCAGTTTTTTTTTGTATTGAATGTGTAAGGTTGTTGATGTACACTTGTGAATTATGCAAAGTATTAGTTGCTGAGTTTTTTTGTGCTATTATAGGAGTTGTCGTTAACGAGAAAAGTGGAGATGGAAGGTCGATAAGGATGATTCACGTATGAGGTCGATAAGGATGATTCACATATGTTTTTTTGCTTGGTCGACAAGGATGATTCAGCATACAACGTTGCGAATAGTTGTAAAAGATTATGTTTTTTGTTTTTTCGATTATGTTGGGTTTATTGTTTTTACGAAACTGGAACTTGTAATTATATGTTTTTTTGTTTGGTTTGGAAAACATAATGGAACTTGTAATTTGTTAAATATAAAATAGTTTTACAGGTATTGTTTCTATGTACGTATTATGTAGCTAATTACACATATGTACGATGCTGAGTACACATGTGTACTGTTCTATTTACATCCAAGTACACATGTGTATACCGTTGAAATATGAAGGTTACGTGGATCTTAAAAATCAAAATTTGAATTCTGGTGATGAAATCTTAAATAAAAATTAAAATTGAAATAAAACATTATGTGGATAATGAATTTAAAAAAGGAAAGATGTAACTTAATTCAATATTTAAATAATGATTTAAATCTAATTTTTTATACAATTACAATCCTACCCTTAACAACTAAAAAGGAAATCAAGGGTCCAGATCTGTTCACGCAGTTCACTCTTGGGAGGTTGTTCACGCTGGAACCCTACCCTATATATATATATATATAAAAGTTATATAACAAATCTTCTTATAATCAAAGCATTCAAAAAAAGATAATAAATAAAAATTAGTAGATTCACATGTGGTGTTATTTTTAAACCTACAAAACTGTGAGGGGAATTATATACACTACAAAGTACAATGTCGGCACATGGCTCCCATTGGCCAAAATGGGCGGCGTTGAAAAATAAGTTTTTTTTTTCTTCTGTTTTGCCCCTAGCTCAAACTAAAATTACGCTTTTGCCTCCAGCTAAAAATTACGATTTTGCCCTCAAGTCCAAATTACGATTTCGTCTGCCACTCTCCCGTTCGACCAACCAGTTTATTATTTTATATCCATTTTAAAATGACGTTTTTGCCCCCAGCTAAAAATAATATTACGCTTTTGTCCCAAATAAAAATATTTTTCCTCCGCAGCTAAAAATTACGATTTTGCCCTCTGTTAAAAAATGTTTTTTTCCCCGTTAAAAAAATTACGATTTCGCCCTCGGTTGAAAATTACCGTTTTCCCCACTTCAAAATAAAATGATGCTTTTGCCCCAAACTCAAAATTACGCTTTTGCCCTCGGTTCAAAATAAAATTGTGCTTTTGCCTCCAGCTTATAATTACGATTGTACCCGTAGTTCAAATTTATATTACGCTGTTACCCTAGGTGAAAATTTACGAATTTGTCCCTATTAAAATTTCAAATTCCCCCCCCCCCCCGGACTGCCATCACTTTAGATTTTAGCAATTTACGATTTTACCCCAGTAAAAAAATACAACTTTCCCTCAGTTAAAAATTACAATGTTGCCATTGTTTTAGCTTTAGGTGAAAATTTACGAATTTGTCCCTATTAAAATTTCAATTCCCCCCCCCCCCCCCGGACTGCCATCAAATGTTATTTTTCCCCATTAAAAAAATTACGATTTCGCCCTCAGTTGAAAATTACGTTTTTCTCCCCTTCAAAATAAAATTATGCTTTTGCCTCCAGCTCAAAAATACGATTTTGCCTTCGGTTCAAAATAAAATTGTGCTTTTGCCTCCAGCTTAAAATTACGATTGTGCCCGTAGTTGAAATTTATATTACGCTGTTACCCTAGGTGCAAAATTACGACTTTGTCCGTATTAAAATTTCAAATTCCCCCCCCCCCCCTTCAAATTTACAGTACTGCCATCACTTTAGGTTTTGGCAATTTACGATTTTACCCCAGTAAAAAAATACAACTTTCCCTCAGTTAAAAATTACAATGTTGCCATTGTTTTAGTTTTTTTTTATAAAAAATATAAAAGTTTTTTTTTATTTGTTGACTCGATTTAGTTGTTTTTCGTGTCAATGAGTTGCTGCCTAACACTCGCTCATTATTCGTCCACCGCCCCGCAACGCGGGCGGGGCATCTAACTAGTATCATACAATTTGAACTTAATCATGATAACATAGGACTCAAAAGATCAATTTGATCAAATGAAATACTTCTCTCTTTAAATCCACACTTCACATAAAAAGCCTTGTTATCACCACTGCAATCAAGAATCACCTTATAACAACCCGTTAAACCAGCATGATCAGCAAGAAAACCGACAATTTTTTTCCCGAACTGCAACCCTCTAGCACTCGAATCAACCACATCTTCTAAATGCCCAACTTTTCCGACAATTCCTTATAATTTTTTTTTTTTTTTAACGGCAAATTTGGATCACTGACGGACCACTGGAGTATCATCGTGCCACCAGCAGAACCACCCGATCATATCCATCTCCAGTAGGCAATAATGCCTATACACCAATTCAGGAGGAAACCCAATACATCTAGGAAAAACCCCCTTTTGTGTGAATCGAACCCATGACCTAATGGTCATAAGCCTTATCCCACCAATAAGATACCACTAGGCTGTAATGCCATGGTAATTCCTTATAAATTTCTTTTCAAGGAACACAGTTCCAGTTGCAACAATCTTTGATGAATCAACGTCTTCAATCATTTGGTCGGAGTTTCCCAAATCACGTTGCTCTTCTTCAATTCTTCTAACTGATTCAACAACAGAGTCACTATAGCCCCTGATTTGAACAAGCATAAGCCTTGGCAAGTCCTCAATTACAAAGGGAATCTCTTCAAGATATTCGCAGAAGAAAGCGTCTAATGGTCGAAACTTTGTACCAATGGCATCCTGCAGTTCAGCTTGGCCTCCTGCCATCATCGGTAGGATAAGAACCCGGAGATCAGGTAAAAACTTAACAAATGACATATCACTCCACTCTAGAAAACAGTTATCTAGTTTAAGTATTTGCAATCTTTCAAGGGATGTAAAGTGATTGGTTTCAAGGTAGGGTGTGAGAGATTTGACATCACCGACGTCAATTTTTAAGTTTCCTGAATCATCTAGCTCTTTTTGAATTCTTCTAACAGATTCACCAACAGAGTGCCGGCAATTCTTTATTTTAATAAGCTCAATCGTTGGTATGTCCCCAATTTCAAGGGGTATCTCTTCAAGATGGTAGCAGCCGGAAACTTTTAATATTTCGAGACATGGGAAGCTTGTGTCGTAGGCTTCCCATACTTTGATATCTAACCCCGCAAGACTCAAGAATTTTAGCTGTCCAAACTCATGTTCATATGTGTCCCAGTAGCTTCCGACAAAAGCCTTGTTGCGTAGTTTGAGAACCTGGAGATTAGGTAACGCCTGGATGATTGACATATCACTCCAAGGTAGATGACACCCAGCTAGTGTAAGTATTTTCAATGATGTTGGGAATGTAATGTAACTCTTTCGACAACTTGGCTCACCTTGGGGACTGCCATGCACAGCAGTTGTTAAATTGAGCTTTTCAAGGCAGGCGAGAGATTTAAAATCATTTTGTGCATCTAAGTAAGTAGTACATCTGAGTTCCTTAACGTAAGGAAAACACTTTTGAAAATCGTCTACCTCATCTCCCAACTCCACATGTGAAATAGTTTGCAAATTCATTGGGTTTTCAATGGAAGGAAGATAAAAGGACATTTTCACGTTGCTATCTGTAGTAGAAAGAAGATAACTCCACAAATGCCTCAAATTTACCAAATCTGATATGTTCCTTGGTAAAACCGTCCTTTCACAAGTTGTAAAATAAAGGAGGGTTTGAAGATTCCATAATTTGCATATTGAAGAGGGGAAATATGCAGATGAATTCCAAATTGCAAGATACCTCAAGTGAACCGGCAAATCCACGCCACATGAAAAATAATGCAATCTACAGTGTTGTAGGTCTAACACCCTAAGTAGCGCAAAGGAACAGAAACACTTTGCAATGTCATCACTGAAGGATCGAAAATTAGCGAAACACATAACCGATCGAAGGTTTTGGGCAGACGGATAGGGGAAGCCTAGAATGTTGACATCTTTATTTATGAACATGCGGACTGGCTTATATGGTGGTGTAACAACATCATAAAACTGAGAGGACAATACTAGCCTTTCTATTTTAAGGATGAATCTTTCTTCCTTGGCTTTTCTTAGGCATAGCTCCCTAACAAAATCATGCATTTTACAAGCTTTGACACCTCCATTAGACTTCCTCCTGTCTGCTACAATTACAAGATTTCTGCCAATTAAATCCATCAGGTAACCCTCTGCAACATCCTCCAAGCTTCTATTTCCGTATTGTTGAATGAATCCCTCAGCCACCCATAACCAGATCAACCTTTGTACCCGAAAGTTGTAGTCTTCAGGGAAGCCACCAAGGTAAAGAAAACACTCTCTCAAGTGAATAGGAAGATGATTGTAACTTAAAGCTAAAATCTCCAGGCATCCATCCTGGTCATCAACAATGTACGAACCGACCCTGTTAGTAATTTCCACCCAAAACTCTTCACACCATGCTTCTTTTGCTAGAACTCCTGCAATGACAACCACTGCAAGTGGTAGTCCTTTACAACTTTCTACTATGCGCATTCCATGTTTAATTGACCATTCAGGGCACTCATTCCCATGGAACACCTTCTGACACAACAACTCCCAACTTTTTTGTTTGTTCAAACATCCTAAGACCATGCGTAATGGGGCGTTTTTTTTAAAAAAAATTGCAAAATAACGCCGTATAACGCCCCCTCCCCCACTACATGGGGCGTTTTGGGGCGTTATATTTGGAAAAATTGGTTGTAGGCGTTTAAATTAAAACGCCGAAGGAGTTTAGTTGACAAAATGGTCTCTGACATAAAGGGTCTTGTCCACCAATTAAGTTGAGATACCCACATGCCACTTCACCACTTTTGCTGACATCCCTTTTCCTTTTTTTTTTTTTTTTTTTTATTAAAAATAATATGGGCGTTATTGGCATAATGCCCCACTACGCCACTTTTGTTATAATGCCCCATTGCTGACTAGGACGCCACGTGTGGTATAATGCCCCATGGTGGGGGCATTATAACCTTCTACCACTACGCATGGTCTAAGTGATGAATGTATCCATTGGAATTTGCATGCATAGCAACTTCGGTGAGGCGACTAGTGAGCAAAATTCGACTTCCGGTGTTATAATGGGGGAAAAACAATTTCAAGGCATCCCATGTTTCTACATGCCAGATATCATCAATGACAATCAAATATTTCTTACCCATTAGTTGTTTGTGCACCAATTCACAAAGTCGAGACTCACTAGCCTTTTCAAGGTCAAGTTGACAACGGACGGATTCCAGAATTTGAATCAAGACATCGCGCTTATTATATTTTTGGGAAACAGTGACCCAAATACGGACATGAAAATGATGCTTAACATAGCCATCATTGAATACTTTGGTGGCGAGGGTAGTCTTCCCAATTCCGCCCATACCGACAATAGAGACAACAACTACCTTCTTTTGATCTTCCACAAGTTTGTCTCTTACAAGCTCCGCGTCGTGATCAAGCCCCAAGATTTCATCATCCAATAATTTCTTTGATCCTTGTGCATTTCTGGTGATTGAATGTTGTGCAGCAGCAGATTGATTAACTGGTCTTCTAAACAAATCCATCTTCAGGTTACCACCGATGATGATACTCATGAATTCTACCTTGACAGACTTTAATGATCTCCTAACATCATCAAGATCAAGATCAGCATCCTCAGATATACTGAAATGCCCATTATTCTGAATATGAACACGGGATAGAAACAGATCGACGATATATTGTGCCTCTTCTGCTGCGTATAGGAATCTTTTCTTCAGATCATTAAGTTTTTCGAGGTCTTGATGTTGATCGATGAAAAGGGTTTGGATCATGGAGCCCAGCTCTTCATATAAAAGTTGGAATTGAGGCCTTGCATATATAACTGGCGGGATATTGATTAATGGATTGTTGTTGCAGTTAAGAAGCTGCTTCAACTTCTCCATGAACATCTGGATACCTGCGTACGCCATCTTGTCTCAATCTTTCTGAGTTCTAATGAATTTTGTTGGTCAACGCAAGAAAAGAGTTTGAGTACGCGTTCCAGTTACAACTTGATGTCTTGGCCACTACTTTTGTCTTTGTTTCGGGTCTTTTGCTATCTAACAAGTTACAAGTGGGTATTTATTATTCTATAAAATAAAATTAGCTTCTACCCCTACTAATTATCAATTGGCCACTACTTTTGTTTTTGTTTCAGACGTTGTTGATATCGAAACAAAAAATGTATAAACTTTCTGGTCATTCTACATTAATTTTTTTAAACAGATTTTGATAGAACTAATATTTTTAAGGGCATCTGTTGAATTCGCTCATAAAAATCACTGGACTTTACTTTTGCACGATTAAATCTTTAAAATTTTATAATGTAGCGATAATGTTCTAATTTTAGAGACTTGATCATTGAACAAATTTATTTTTGGTTAAAAATAAAGTCTAGGGACTAAAGCATATCTGATATTAGAAATTTATTAAAAAAATTATATTTGAAAAAAGAAGCGTTTCTAGACGATTAGACAACTCAATCGGATCTGACTCGTTTTAACAGACCTTAGCATTGTTCATTTATGGAAGTTATACACACTATCATTTGCATCGCCAGATGCTATATAAAGGAGAACTGATGCGTTCAGACTGCCAAACATATTAGTTTAATGGTAGACGTCTCTCATGATTCATAACATATCATTTTTTTTTGAAAGGCAAACAAACTTTATTCAATAAGAACTAGGCTAACACATATTAGCCCAGCACCAAATTACATCACCAAAACAAATTACAACATATCATTAAATATGAATTACCAATAAAAGACGTTACTTTAAATCTCAGGCTGTACCCGACACACATCTGATACTTGGGACAAACGCAGAAAGAGTTGACCTGATCTTAAAGTCAAAGCCCAACAAGTTTAATACCTCCACTCTTTCCACCGAGTAAAAAGATAGCTTATGGACTAATACCATTGCAAGGTATCTAACAGTGGTATCAGAGCCAAACTCGAAGTGGTGGCCTGGAGAGAGCCAGCCATGACCAACGTGGTTGTGACTAACGAGTACGTTGGCCCTTAAGGAGGGTCAATTGTATTAGCACATATTATTATTATTATGATTATCTTATTTTAGGAAATCATTGTATAGATTAGTTGGCTTTGTATATCATTCCTAAAATAGTGCTAGGTTTGTTATGTTTTGTATTCTATATATAGGGACCATCTCATTGTAATTGATCATCGAAACATTAATACCATAAACCACTTTTATGGTATCAGAGCCTTGGCTCAATTAACCTAACCCTAACAAAATCGCCAGCAGCCTTTCTTCTTTTTTCGCCTTCCGGTTTCGACCATGCCTAAGGAAGATGATGCCGAACCCTCATCCGCGACTGCAAAAACCACCCCCTTACACCCGGCGTATTCCGTAACCAATATCCAATCAAAGGTCTGCACCCTAGACGGCAAACAGGTCACGTACACAGCCTGGACCCGTTTGTTTCGTATGCATGCAGTCTGTTGGAACCTGAAGGTTTATTCATGTAGGTTAGCAAAGTTGAAGGGTTGTTTCTATGCTTTGTTTAGTTTATATTTGGGCCGATTATGTATGGTTTGGGTCTTAGATGGTTTCGATTGGGCTTAGACTAGTAACTATTGTGTTTTAGTATTTAAGCAAACCTAAAGTATTGTTTTAGGGTTGATCGTTCACAAGAAGTCGAAACCAGCTAGTAGTCGAAACTTTTGAGGAGTCTTGTATCCGTCTTTGCTAGTCTTTGAATGCAAGATTTCGGTTTGTGATTTCATATATTATTCTTGTGTTGATTATTATAATTTGTTCTTGAATCGGCTTGTGATTGTTTTCCGCACCTTCACAAGTTAAAGGTTGATATCATTGAAAGATCCTAACGGGTTTTACAATTGGTATCAGAGCCATTGAAGCCATTCAAGGGCTCGGTTTTGATATCATTCGGATTCAAGAATCGTTTGTGCTACTGATCTATTTTGTTGCATGTTTTGCAGTGAAATACTTAAACTGTTCCTGACCGATTCATCAAAATTATACTGATTTTGGTTTGTTGATTTCTGAAAAAAGGTGTTTGCTGATTTTACGGGAAGTTGGTGGTCAACAGATTCAAAGATTACGATATCTTTGAATTTTGGAAGTGCTGAAAAATCGGGATTGCGAGTAAACAGATCTTATCGTTTATTTTTTTGCAGGTTTCGACTCGCAACCATCTCTGTTGCGGTTCATCACGTTCTGGTTACGACTCGCAATCATCATTGTTGCGGTTCATCACGTTTTGGTTTCGACTCGCATTCACCACGGTTTCGGTTCATCCTGTTTTAGTTACGACTCGCAACCAGTAGTCAGTCTCCACTCGCAACCAAAGCTGTTACGACTCGCAACCTTGGTTTCGGCTCATTCTGTTTTAGTTACGACTCGCAACCACAGCAGTTACGACTCGCAACCACAGCAGTTTCGACCCAGCTGTTACGACTCGCAACGACACTGATTTACGGACATTTGAACTGTTGACTTTTGGACTTAACACAAAAATCAATTAATTAATTAACTAATTAATTAAACATGTCGTCAAACAACAGTGAATTGACTGCCCTTAATCAACAACAAGAATTGGATTCAAAGCTGGGTACCACAACACGCATTCCTAGGTTAACTGATGCTAATGATTTTCCCGAGTGGAAGTGGCGCTTTGAACAGCATCTGAAGGTTAAGGATTATAAGCTGTGGCGAAGCATTTTGCGAGGTCCTAGGGAAATCATGATGGAAAGCTCAACTGAACCAGGTCTTAAGGTAAAGAAACCTAGGGATCAGTACACTGAAGATGATTTGCTCATTGTTGAAGAAGATGATCGAGCTCTTTCCTACTTAACCATGGGTTTGGGTCCTGATATTGCTATTGGTTTTCGCACCTGCAAATCTGCCAAAGAATTGTGGGATTCTCTGATCGAAGTATATGAAGGAAACGAAGATATGAAAGAGAGCCGAAGAAATCTGCTGCAACAAAACTTCAACAACTTCAACCATATTTATGGTGAAACGGTAGACAATCAGATTCAGAGGTTTGTGAAGCTGATCACCCAAATGCAAATGGAAGAAATTCATACAACAAATGCATCCACAAACCGACAACTTCTTAATGCACTACCAAAGAGTTGGGATCATCATGTTGCTATGATCAAGAAGACTAAAGATCTCGCTAGATGCACTCTGTCAGAGATGATCTCTCACATTAAGGCATGCGAACTGGATGATAAGCAAAGAGAAACAAATTACAAGAACAGTATGCTAGCTGCTGGTTTCTCCATTGCTCCCGCTTCCTCTAACAACAGCAACACAGCATTACCGTCTCAAGGTGGTTTTCAGATGTTTCGCAATACTTCATCCACTACTCCAACTTCAGCAAAGGTGCACTCATCTGGATCCTCTAATCAAGTCGTCTCTCCAGCTTCTCCTGCTTCAATTCCAAATTCTGGAAATATCTCTACTGCTGCTTCTGCTTCCGCTGCTAACAACGAAATGATAGCCTTCTTTGCTAAACAATCAAAGGAAAACTTGGATATCGCAGCTTCAGTGATCAATTGTTTGAATGCTTTTATTGCAGGAAAACTTGATCCACCAAAGTGGAGTCCTGATGATCTGACACAGATTCATCCAGATGATGTTGAAGAAATGGACATCACCTGGCAGATGGCAATGGCAGCTTTTAGAGCCCAAAAGTTTGTGAAAAGAACAGGTAAAAACAGGTGGGGAAATGCATGGAATGGAGCTGCTAAAGTGCCCTTTAATCTTCGTTGCTTCAACTGTCATGAGGAAGGACACTATGCTCGAAACTGCCCAAAGCCACTTATAAACAGAGATCAAACTCCTGCAACTCCTGCCCAACCTGCAACTCCTAATCGAGAAAGAGCTCTTGTGACCACTACAAGTATAGCAGATGCTGTTGCTTCTGGAAGTCTACAGCCGCAAGGATTAGCACAAGCACTGGTGGTTCAGCCCAACCTCAACTTTGATTGGACTTCAGAAATTGAGCGTCTGAACATATCAGCTCCAGAGAATCAAACTGCTACATCCAACATTGCTTTCATGACTTCAAGCGAACATAGCCCAAAGCCAGAGGAAGAGACTGTAGCTGATGATTTTGCATTCATGACTCAAATTCTTTCAGCTCCTGTTAAAGGTCTCACCAAAGAAGAGGTAATTTATGTTTTCTGTACTCCTGAGTGTAGGGAAAGGGTTGAGGCTTACAGAATACACAACGCTGAGCTCATTCAAGATTATAATGACATAAAAAATAAAAATTTTACTTTGTCTAAAAATGAAAAGCTTTATAAAGAAAAGATTGAAGCTCAGCGAAAAGACATCATCAAACTTAAGGATGATGTAAGTGTAAAAACAACCCATTTCTTAGAGGCACAGGAAAAGGTATGCATTTTAACTAAGGAACTGGAAGATATTAGAGACAGATATCAAATTAATGAACTTAATATCAAGAAATTTGATTCTTCCAGCAAACTAGTTAAAAACCTGTGCGATCAACAGCTTGCGTACAAAGAAAATAAAGGGCGTGGTTTGGGTTTTAATAAGGCTCCTCCTCCTTATAATGACAATTATACTTATTTACCTATGACTGAGGAGGAGATGATAAATGAAAGTCAAATGACTTATGGTCCCAAAAACAATAAGTCATCATTTAATGGCAAACCAGTTGAGAAACAGAAGTCTGCTTCAATCAATTTTGTTTCCAAAGGCACAATTGATCCTAATGTTTCATCTTCGTGTGCAGATGATAGCTCTGAAGTAAAGTGTGATGATGTTCATGGGAGTGAACCGGTTATTATTTCAAATGTTTCTGAACCATATTTTGAACATTATTCTGAACCAACTGAGTCAGACATTGCTTTTACTAGTTCTTTGTTTGCGTCGTTTTCAGCTTATGTTTCGTCTTGTGAGCCTGTTGTTTTGGGCAAAACTGATAATGTTTGTGTGGATGATTTGAAAAATAAGTGTGGTGATGGTTGTTTTTCAACTAATGTTTGTGATCCTAACATCTCTAATGTTTCAGCTTGTGAAAATGTTACAGGTGAGGTCCCTCAGGATGCATTCAGTGAAACCACTGAAACGACTTCTCAAGAAAATCAAGAGTATCCTGATTCTTCTTCTGAATCTGTCTCAGTGGGTGTCCCTAATGTTGAATCTAGTGGGACCCCATTGGAAACTGTGTTAAACAATGAACCTGAATCTGTGTCACATGATAAATGCTCTGAGAAAATGCATATTGATGAAACTTCTTTAGGCTCAGAAAAGGAACCTGAATCAGTTTCACATGACAAATGCATTGAGGAAGAGCATATTGTTGAGACTTCTTCTTGTTCGGGAAGTGAACCTGAATCGGTTTCAGATGATAAATGCCTTGATAAAACGCATTTGGATGAAACTCGTACATGTTCAAATTCGGAATCAAGATTAAGTAACAATGAAAGGGATGCTGATCTAAGAGAGAGATCATTAGAAGAAAAGTTGTCTAAAGAAAAACCACAAGTCAAACATGTTCAGAAAACTAAAACATCAAATCACACGAAATCAAGCAAACAGAGTCAAAATGTCAAGAATATTCAAAATGTGAAACGTCAAACCTGTTTTAACTGTGGCATTGCTGGTCACATTGCCAGAAATTGTGTCAAACTCCCAAGGACACCGAACAAGAAAACATCAGAGCGAAATCAGAAGGTCACGTCTAGTCGATATCACTGTTCGGAGTCCATGATGTCTGCAAAGACTAAGACAATGAAGAACAACTATCACAGGACTAGACCTTCTGATCAGGATTGGAATGCAGCCAAACGCTATAATCAATATCAGAATAGACAAACAAATTTTCAGCGTAATCGAAGTAATTCTTTTGGTAACGCTTATGAAAGTTTCAATTCTAACTGGTCAAGACAGTTTTGGAAACCTAAAGCTAATGGCATGCAATCCAATTCAATGAAATCATGTCATCAAAATGTCGCCAAAAGGGATGTTTCAAAATTTCTGAATAAAGATAATTTAGTGTGGCAGAGAGTGACGTATATTGATGCACAAGGAAAACCCAGATCCACTATGGGCTGGGTTCCTAAATCTAACTAATCCCGCTAATCGTGCAGGAACAGCTGTGGAGGACTACCGTGCGCCTCTGGTACATGGATAGTGGCTGTTCCAGGCACATGACAGGAGACTTATCCCAACTGGTAAATGTCAAAGAGTTTAATGGTGGATATGTCTCATTTGCGGGAGGAGAGTCAGGCAGAATCATGTTAAAAGGAACTGTTCGAAACGGCGTCTTAAGTTTTGAAAATGTTAATTATGTTCCAGAACTGAAACACAATCTGTTAAGTATTTCGCAGATCTGTGATCGAGGGAATTCAGTTCATTTCACGAAGAAGGGATGTCATGTTCTTAAGCCTGGGATTGTTATTCCAGAAGACTGGTTCTTGATGACAGCTGAAAGGAAAGGTAATGCTGACGTCATTGATATGAACAAGAAACCGTGTGAAGAGATCACTTGTCTATTTTCAAAAATTTCGGAGCATGATGGTCTGTTGTGGCATCGTCGACTTGGGCATGTGAATATGAAAAATCTGAACCGTCTAGCTAAAGGTCAACTGGTACGTGATCTTCCAATCAAGGACTTCATGTTGGTGGAGAAATGTGTTGCTTGTGCGAAAGGGAAAGCTCATCGAAAACCTCATAAGACTAAACCAGCACCTTCGACAAAAGCTGTACTCGAACTACTTCACATGGATCTTTTTGGTCCAGTGAATGTGCTGAGCATTGGGAAGAAAGCTTACTGTCTGGTAATCGTCGATGATTACTCTCGCTACACTTGGGTGTATTTTCTCAGCCACAAAAATGAAACTGCTGTCTTGGTAAAACAATTCATTACTTTGGCTGAAAATCAAGCGAATACTAAGGTGAAGGTTATTCGATCAGACAATGGGACAGAATTCAAGAACGTTACTTTGGATACTTTCTGCATTGATAAGGGAATTGATCGTCAGTTCAGTGCGCCTCGAACTCCACAACAAAATGGAGTGGCTGAAAGAAGGAATCGTACTCTCATTGAAGCTGCGCGTACTATGCTGGCTGATTCAAAGCTTCCTAGCTTCTTTTGGGCCGAGGCAGTTAGCACGGCTTGTTATATCCAGAATCATGCTTTAGTAAACAAACGTCACATGAAAACCCCTTATGAGATTCTGGAAGGACATAAACCTTCGGTTTCACACTTTCGTATCTTTGGTTGTCCATGTGTATTATTACTAATGGACTCCAACGGAAAGTTTGAAGTCAAAGGTGACGAATGTTACTTTGTTGGATATGCTAAAGGCTCTGCTTATAGGGTATACAACAAAGTAACTAAAAAGGTCGTCGAGTCGTGCAACATTGAATGGCTTGAAGAGAATGCTACGGACGCTAGAGTTGGTCCAGAATGCTTATACGATTATTCTGCTCTGTTTAAATCATTTAACATTTTGTCAAGTGATGTTTCAGTTCTATTCCCAAACAACCATTGTCGTTTGAAGATACAGAAGACGAAGCTCAGATGCAAGACAACGTGAGGCATCATACCATTGATCCACCGGGAATGGTGTTTACGCAACATCCTACACCAACTCCGACGGTCAATCGATCTCCTGAGGGTGCATCAACTAGTGACTCTGCTTTATTTCCTGAACTAATTCCTGAGGATTGTGTTGTCACTTCTCCTGTAGTTCACACTACTACAGCACCTAATGAGGGGGAGTCTAGCAACACCACCACTGAAGAGGAGATTGTACCTGATTTGGCCATACCTACGAGCGTTCAACGCAATCACCCAATCGAGAATGTGATTGGTCCTGTAAATGCAGGAATTTTGACCAGGAGTCAATCAGGAACCATTAACACTTGCTTATATTCTTGTTATCTTTCTCAAATCGAACCTAAAACTATTGATATAGCTTTGCAGGAACCTGGCTGGGTAGATGCTATGCACGAAGAGCTGAACCAGTTTGAAAAACTTGGAGTATGGAAGCTCGTCAAGTTGCCAACAGGAAAACGTAAGCTTGGAACTAGATGGGTATTTCGAAACAAGCAGGATTCTGCAGGAGTCATCGTTCGAAACAAAGCAAGGCTGGTGGTTCAGGGATTTAGACAAATTGAAGGACTGGATTATGATGAAGTATATGCTCCGGTTGCACGACTTGAAGCCATCCGGATCTTTTTGGCTTACGCGTCATACATGGGATTCACTGTTTATTAGATGGATGTCAAGACCGCGTTTCTCTATGGAGATGTGAAGGAGGAAATTTTTGTCGAGCAGCCACCAGGGTTTGTGCATCCAGACCATCCTGAATACGCTTACAAGCTAGACAAGGCGTTGTACGGGTTACACCAGGCTCCTCGAGCTTGGTATGCCACACTAACAGAGCATCTGTTGGCTCATGGGTATACGCGTGGCACCATAGACCAGACTCTATTTATCAAGAAGGTAGGACGTGATCAAATCTTGGTTCAAATCTATGTTGATGATATCATTTTCGGATCTACAAGTGAGGATCTTTGCAAGGAATTCGAGAGAGTTATGAAGAAGAAGTTTGAAATGAGTGCTCTGGGGGAAATGACACTGTTTTTGGGTCTACAAGTCAAGCAGAGTTCACAAGGAATTCTTATTCATCAAGGGAAGTATGTGGATGATGTGCTGGCAAAATTCAAATTCACGGACGCAAAGCCTGCTGAAACACCTATGGCAGAGAGACCACTATTGACTGAAGATGAAGAAGGAGAGTCTGTCAATCAACGTCAATATAGGTCCATGATCGGGTCATTGATGTATCTCACAGCTAGCCGTCCGGACATTATGTTTGCTGTTTGCAACTGTGCACGCTATCAGGCTAATCCTAAAACTTCTCACCTTACTGCTGTTAAAAGGATCTTTCGGTATCTTAAAGGCCGACCTCGGTTTGGCCTGTGGTATCCGAGGGATTCCAATTTTGACTTGTTTGCTTTCTCTGACAACAATTTTGGAGGTACTGACAGTGACAGGAAATCTACATCTGCGGGATGCCAATTTTTGGGTGATCGGCTCATTTCTTGGCAATGCAAGAAACAACAAACAGTGGCGATATCTACAGCTGAAGCCGAGTATGTTGCTGCTTCTGCTTCTTGCTCTCAAGTGGTGTGGATGTAACATCAATTGCAGGATTATGGTTTGACTTATCTTAACACTACTATTTACTGCGATAATGATGCTGCAATACAAATTGTTCGAAATCCTGTCTTTCACTCCAAAACCAAGCACATTGATATTAAAGTTCATTTTATCCGAGACTGTTTTGACAGAGGTCTTATTACTCTTGAACAAATCGACACAGATGCAAATGCTGCCGATTTGTTCACTAAACCTGTCAGCAGCTCGAAATTCAGAGTGCTTGTGGATTTTCTAAAAATGATCCGTTTTACTGATTGAGCATGTTTATTTTTTTTTGTTTTGTTTTTCGTAGGTAAATTTGTTCATAAAGTTTTCTATTCTTAGGTAGTTTTTTATTTATGCTCAAATTTAGGGGGAGAAAACTTCGAAAAATAAAAAAAAAATTAAAAAATTTGAAAAATACAAAAAGAAGTGTGGCTGGACTGGGAAATGAAATGAATTTTCACATTATGGTCAAGGGCTGACTCATGTAAGACCAGTGTCGAAATAGTTTGACTCTAGTATGATGTGTTGGTAGGCTCTATCCTTAAGACTGGAAACATTGGCTGTTTCTGTTCAGAACTAAAATTGTACATGACCTCAGGAAAGAAAGTCACTTGGAATTAGCTCATTTCTATTTGAATGTCTGTATGTTGTCCCGATACACACAATTTTGGTCTGACTCTGAAATCTTCTCTGAAAAAGTCGTGTATCTCCTCTGCTGCATCCAGATATATGCTGACCTGGAGGTGCTAGGCAACGTCAGCTTCTGCTGCATCCAGATATATGCTGACCTAGCTGTACGTTGTCGTTCTGTAGATCAATTAAACACCCGAAAGAGGCCCTCTAGTGCCCAAAAGAAACCCGTGAAACCTATATCAAATTGAGAAAAACTCATTTGATCTGTATATTAGACCATCTCTGCTTAAGATCTATTCTGTTCTTTTCTCAATCTATTCCCAGTTAAGATTTCAGAGATCTGGATTGGACTTGTGAAATATGTGGTAGGGAAGCTACTTACATGATAGAGTGTGCTGTTATAATTCCGGGATTTGATTAGTATTTGTTTTGAGTGTTCATTGTTAAGATGTCAAAACATGATAAATTGAGTTACAGGCAGCTATATGGAAAAGGTCTAGGGAGATGAGTTTAAGGGGACAAATATACTGACAATTGTCTAGATCATCCAGTAGTAGATCAGTGTTGATAAGTGAAGTCAAGCCCGAAACCTTGTGATTTGATCCCTGAGTATCTATGCATATTTCCTAATTTTATTTTGTAAATAATATTTTATTATTTATTTTTGTTTTTAGGTTTTATTTTGCAAACATTGCTCAAAAGGTTTAGCGGATATTTTTAAAAAAAATTAAATCTGAAATTAAAATTCAGATTAATGTTTTTTTAAAGGAGAAATCGATAACTCTGTTAAGTCAAGGACTCAAATTTGTCAAGCCCATCTGTTATAGTTGTGACCCAAGAGTTAAAAGCCCATGATGGCCCATGATCAGACTCGTGGTATAAAAGGGTGGTTGCGAGTCGAGACCTCATTTCTCACTCGCAACCAAGCCTTATTCTCTCTCAAAAGCTCCGGTGATCTGTTGAAGATTCCGTTTAATCTCCGGTTGCGACTCGCAATCTGCTTCATTAATCATCAAGGTATAATGACGTCATTATTCAAGTTTTGCAGGAATTATGAATGTTTGTTGAATATTCCGATGAAGTTTTGAAGATTCCGATGAGGATTTGAAGATTCCGATGAGGATTTGAAGATTCCGATGATGTTTCCGATGAAGTTTTGAAGATGTTGACTCGCAATCAAGAACACTTAGGACTCGAAACCAGTGGTTACGAGTCGCAACATCAAGATTGCGACTCATGGTTGCGACTCAATGTTTGTCAGTTGCGACTCATGGTTGCGACTCGAAATCTGTTGGTTGCGACTCATGGTTGCGACTCGCAGACAACTGGTTTCGACTCGAGACCTTTTGGTTGCGACTCATGGTCTCGAGTGAACAGTAACAGTGTTTGTTTTGGTTTTTATTTTTATCACTGTTATATTCGAAAGTTGGAAACTTATTTGATTTGTGTTGTGTGCAGAAAATGGATTTAAAGTTTATATCTTCACATAATCAAGTTGGATATTTAGCACTTCCACCAGTGAAGCACAAGCAGTTGTATACGTCGTTAATGAAAGGCCTAAATACATGCCGGATTGTTCATGCTCTTCGTGAGAATCCAGTTGTTTATGAAAGCCTTATTCGAGACTTTTGGAAGACTGCTAACGTTGAAATCATTGAAGGAAAGGGAGCTATAGTTGCTGAAATTCAAGAAAAGAAAGTTATAGTGACTGAGCAGATGATTAGAGAAGCGTTAAGATTTAATGATCAGGAAACAGATCCTATAGAACTTCCAGCTGGAACAGTAGAAGCAATTTTGCCTCGTTTAAGCTACGAAGGAAAGTTTCCTCCCTTGGTAAAGAAGTTTGTACATCCATACTGGCGTTTGTTGCTGCATATGTTCCTTGTGTGCATGACAGAAAATAGAGGGGGAATTGATCAGTTGAATACTACTCAGTCTGCTGCTGTGATATGTGTAATTACCAATGAGTCGTTCAATTATTCAAGATATATTTTGGAAGCTATGAAGAGGAATGCAATTGGACTTCAAAAGGATAAGTTTCTGATGTATCCGAGATTCTTGCAGATGATTCTGAATAATCAATATCCAGAATTGAAGAGATCTGGTAATACGTTGGAATTGAAACCAATGGGTCCATCATGTTTTGGTGCTCTTACTACAAAGAAGGGTACTGAGAAGAAGTTTGAAGGTTTGATTAAATTGGAGAAGTTTGGTCAGTTTGCAGAGACGGAAGATGTTAGTGAAAATCCGGAAATAGCACAATCTGTTTCAGTGCATAGTGTATCTGCAAGTGCTATTGTTGCTGAAGAACATGATATTCGTATGGATGCTGAAGATCAGTCTGAGACAGAGATTTTAACAATAGACTCTGACGATGAAGGCATTGAGATTATGTGTGATTCTGGTGAAGATAAAGAGCTTCCTCCTGAAGCTGAAGTTGATACCGCTGTTTCTGTTGTTCCACCCGTGATTACTGCTGAAAGTTTGGCTTTGTTATTAAAATCTGTAACTGATAAGATGGGAAATCCTCCTTCTGATCTTTCAGTGTCAAGTGAAAAGCCTAGTGAAGACCCAAAGGATTCTGATTCCATGCCATTGAAACGGAAAAGGAGGGATCCTCGGCTCGGAATGTATATTGAGCATAGCAAAGATCAACCCGTAATTACTGATGATGATGATGAAGGTCTTTATGACTTTGAGTTTGAGAAGAATGTCACCGATACCACCACCGCTACTGAAGACATCTTTGATTTTGATGCTGATACTGAAAGAACTGATATGGTTATCACTACTGATGATGTTCAGGTTACTAGTATTGATGTTGATACCACTGTTGAGACAACGTTACCTAGTGCTACTGAAGCTGCAGGTTCTTCTAGAGTTGATCTTGATATGCCTAGTAGTTCAAGTGGTAAAAGACCTGAAGAGCCATTTAGAATGCCATTTGATGATGATTCAAGTGATGAAGATGAGTTTATCAGCATGAGAGATATGAAGAAAAGAATGGTTATTCTTGAGCAAGATTCAATTCATAAAGATGCGAAGATTATTCAACTTGAAGATACAGTTGTGAAGAAAGATCAACAGATTGAGCAACTTCAAGGAGATGTTAGTTTGTTGTTTAACATGGTGTATGACTTGCGTGGAAAGTTGGAGAAGAAATTTGGACAGGAGTTCTCAGATCCAACTGATGTTGAAAACAGGAAAAAGGCTTTTGAAAAGGATGATGCTGAAAGAAGTGCTGCTATGGAACATTACTTTAAAAGAATCATTGATCCTGTTGCAGACAAAGAGAAGGCTGAAAGAATCAAGAAGAAAAGAGAGTTTGTAATTATGAAGAATCGGAATCTAAATCCAGACGATGATGATGCTCATGCAACTCATCATTTGATGGATGTTGGTGAAACTCTCTATGATAAGGTTGGAAATCGTTCTGGTGTAGTTAGCTGGGGTTATGATCATGATCGCAAGAGATGGTGGATAAAAAGGAAGATTGGACCTGTTGAGTGGTACAAACATCCAGGCCAGTTTCAGTCGTTTACTAAAGTGGATTTGACGAACTTGTCTAACGCACCTTATGTAGATGATAAGCCTGGAGGAGTTGGATATTTGTTTTTCGAAAGGTTGAAGAGGGAGGTTCTTAAGGGTTTTCCTTCAATGCGTACTGCAGAGTCCATTGTTAAACCAGCTAAAGGCATCAGAGATCCATATACGAACAAGCGATTGAAGATTGTGCGCTGGCCTGTGACTGACAAAGAGAAGGTGATTCCATTGGTGGAAAAGATACCAAAGGGTGCACTAAAGTCCTTACATTTTTGGTCTTATGATGAGCGCTTAGGGCAGGCAGTGATTGTATGTGATGGTGATGTGTGTTTTCGCTTGGTGGATCAGATTGATTTACTGAATGTTGCTCATGAAGATTTGGAAGTGTTAGCTCGTCATCAAATTAGAGCTACTGAAAAATATGAAGAAATTGCAAAAGCTTGGACTAGAGCTGTTACATCATCGATTCATATTCGTACAAAGGGTTTCGGTGGTCTTAAGGATCGGTTGCAAAGTGATCGTGAAAGTTAAAGTGTCAAGAACCTGCATGCATAAACCTAGGGGGAGATTGTTGGAACCTGAAGGTTTATTCATGTAGGTTAGTAAAGTTGAAGGGTTGTTTCTATGCTTTGTTTAGTTTATATTTGGGCCGATTATGTATGGTTTGGGTCTTAGATGGTTTCGATTGGGCTTAGACTAGTAACTATTGTGTTTTAGTATTTAAGCACACCTAAAGTATTGTTTTAGGGTTGATCGTTCACAAGAAGTCGAAACCAGCTAGTAGTCGAAACTTTTGAGGAGTCTTGTATCCGTCTTTGCTAGTCTTTGAATGCAAGATTTCGGTTTGTGATTTCATATATTATTCTTGTGTTGATTATTATAATTTGTTCTTGAATCGGCTTGTGATTGTTTTCCGCACCTTCACAAGTTAAAGGTTGATATCATTGAAAGATCCTAACGGGTTTTACACAGTCGCATACAAAGTGTTAAACCATATCGATGGTACTGCAGCTCCTGCAGAAACCGATCCCGAATACTCACAATGGTTGGAGATTGATGCCTTGGTATTACAATGGATCTGCAGTACGGTTGCCGATAGTATTCTGCCGCGTATCCTCGGTAAAGTAGACAACGCACGGGCTGCTTGGGTGAAGTTAGAAAAGACGTATCTCAGTAACAAAAAGGCACGGGCCGCTGCTCTCGAAACTCAATTCTGTAACTTGACTCTCGCAAATTGCTCCTCTGTTGACGATTATTGCCAAAGACTCCAGGAGCTTGCAAACCAACTAGAAGACGTTGACCAACCCGTTACGGAATCCCGACTCGTCCTTCAACTCGTACGCGGCCTCCCAGCCGAATACGACACAACCGCATCGTTAATCAACCAACAAAACGCGGATTGGGATACTGCGTGCACTATGCTACAAGAGGAAGTTATTCGCCTTGAAGCTCGACAGTCTTCTAACTCCTCTGTTCTTGTTGCGCAACAACAACCATCACAGCAGTCATCCACTCCGCAAAACTCATCTTCAAACCCACCCACTTATCAGTACTCTTCACGTGGACGCGGACGAGGACGGAGCCAAAATTATTACCGCAGCAACAGGGGACGCGGACGTGGAAACAGCAGATCCGGAAACTCTTGGGCCCCTCAAATGCAGGCATACCCACAGTGGGCTTGGTGGAATGTCCCGCCCTGCCCCTATCCGACCCAACCTGCCTGGAAACCGGGCCCACAGCAGCCGCAAAATCCGGCCCAGAACTATATGGCTTCGGCCCAGCAGCAACACTCCTCACAACAGCAGCCCGCTTCGGCCCAATACCCAGGATACACGGCTGCTCAGCCTTCCGCACCATCTGCACAGTTCGGTTATGACGCGTTATGCCCCTCGGATATTAGTGCAGCACTCTCGGCTATGAACATGAACCAACCGGACCACACGGACTATATGGATACAGGTGCTGAGGCTCACGTCACTCAAAATCAAGGTAAAATTCAAATCCCTTCATCATCTCCTGTTTACACTAAACTTTTGGTTGGTAATGGCGAATATGTACCTATTGTTCGGTCTGGAACCGACTTTCACCCAACCCCAACCCGTACCTATATCCTTCCCAATTTACTTTATAGTCCTAAAATTATTAAAAATCTAATCTCGGTTAGACGATTCACTCGTGATAACCAAGTTTCAGTTGAATTTGACCCATTTGGTTTTTCTTTGAAGGACCTCCACAATGGAAGACTTCTTTCCCGCCACAATAGCACTGGGGACCTCTATCCGTTCACACCACCACAGCTTCCGCCTCAAGCCTGCTTCATCACCACTACTTCCCTTCCTTGGCATGATCGTCTCGGGCATCCAGGGAATCAAGTTTTAGATATTTTAATTCGTAATTTCAATTTTCCATGTAATAAAGACCATAAGTCTAATTTTTGCAATTCTTGTCAATTATCCAACAGTAAAAGATTGCCTTTTCATGCTTCAAACTCGTATACTTTTGCCCCTTTCGACATTGTTCATTGTGATCTTTGGACTTCCCCAGTGGTCAGTAAATCGGGTTACAAATATTACATGGTTTTAATCGACAATTTTTCACATTTTATTTGGGTATATCCCTTAAAATATAAATCTGAAACTTTCCCCACATTCGTCAAATTTTACCGATTAATTGCAACACAATTCAATCGACCCATTAAAACATTTCAATGTGACTTAGGAGGTGAATTTGATAATAATGCCTTTAAAACCTTTGCCCATCAACATGGCCTCCTCTTCCGTTTTTCGTGTCCCCAGACATCCTCTCAAAACGGCAGAGCAGAGCGCATGATTCGTCTCCTAAACGACATCATTCGCGCTCTACTCATTCATGCCAACCTCCCACCTGCCTTTTGGGTGGAAGCCCTTCACACCGCTGCCTACTTACACAACATCCTACCCACCAAACGCCTTAACTTCTACACCCCCACCTTTGCTCTTTATCTGCGTCATCCGACTTACGAACACTTACGAGTGTTCGGATGCGCATGCTACCCAAACACATCCGCTACCCAACCTCACAAACTACACACCCGATCCATTAGGTGTGTTTTTCTGGGCTATCCACCGGACTTTCGGGGTTACCGGTGCTTAGACCCGACCACGCGTTCATATTTCCCGACACGTCACCTTTGACGAGTCCTCGTTTCCTTACACCATGCCTGCCCCGGTATCCACTTTTCGCTTCCTTGATGACCCTATTCCAGCCCATTTCCAATTTTCCCAGCCTACTACATCACCTACGGCCCCACATCCAAACTCCCCAGGCCCAGCACCCTCTGGCCCACAACCTCCTAACATCCCAGGCCCATCACCCAGCTCGCCGCCTGCTTCACACCGTACCCAATCAACATCCCACGGGCCCCCCACCTCTCACCAGCCCACTACTCCAATCACATATAGCCGTCGGCCCAAACAAACTACCGGCCCACCTGCCCCTCCACCCGGGTTTCAGCCTATCAATACCAACACACCACCCGCTCCACCACCCGTTTTTCAGCCCATAGCCCAATCTCAACCAACACAACACGCCACATCCAACACTCACCCAATGACTACCCGTTCCAAAACCGACAACTTAAAACCGCAAACACCCCTTAACTTACATATCGCTACCATTTCCCCAATACCGAACACCTATGCCAAAGCCTTTTCCGACCCGCAATGGGTACACGCCATGCAAACCGAGTTTAATGCTCTACAGGAAAATGATACTTGGGATTTGGTACCTAGATCTGCGGACAGCCCCGTTATTCGGTGTATGTGGCTTTTTCGGCACAAATTTAAGTCAGATGGTTCATTGGAACGTTATAAGGCGAGGTTAGTTGTGAATGGAAAATCTCAAACGGTTGGTATTGATTGTGATGACACTTTTAGCCCGGTTGTTAAACCGGCAACTATTCGCACCGTTTTATCATTGGCTGTCTCCCGTTCCTGGCCTATTCACCAGCTGGATGTTAAGAATGCTTTCTTACATGGTAATTTACAGGAAACGGTCTTCATGCACCAACCACCGGGATTCGTGAATAAACGATTTCCAAACCATGTTTGTCGTCTCAAGAAATCCTTGTATGGGCTTAAACAGGCTCCACGTGCGTGGTATATGCGGTTTGCTAATTATTTTGTCTCGCAGGGTTTTGCTAGCAGTGCTTGTGATACGTCTTTGTTTATTTATCGGCACGGGGATCTCACGGCGTACTTATTGCTCTACGTCGATGACATCATACTTACAGCATCCACGGATGCCTTTTTACAGGAAATCATCGGTGCACTCTCACGAGAGTTCGCTATGACGGATTTGGGACGTCTTCATCATTTTTTGGGGATCAAGGTCACTCAATATACTAATGGCATTTTTTTGTCTCAATCTCAGTATACTAAGGATATTATTAATCATGCATCCATGACAGCCTGCAAACCGTGCACTACACCGGTTGACTTATTTGCTAAACTTAGTGCTTCTGATGGGGCTCTATTTCATGACCCTACGTTATATCGTAGTCTTGCTGGGGCATTACAGTACCTTACATTTACTCGTCCCGATATATCTTATGCAGTCCAATAGGTTTGCCTTTTCATGCACGAACCGCGTGACCCCCACTACGCTTTTATGAAGCGTATTATACGCTATCTACAGGGGACGCTTGACTATGGCATACAGATTGTTAAATCCGGGGTCCATTCGCTGGTAGCCTATTCTGATGCTGACTGGGGAGGTTGTCCCGACTCCCGTCGATCGACTAGTGGGTATTGTGTTTTTCTCGGTGATAATCTACTTTCATGGTCTTCAAAGAGACAGCCTACTATTTCTCGGTCAAGTGCTGAGGCCGAGTATCGGGCAGTTGCCAATGCGGTTGCAGAGGCAACGCGGATTAGAAATTTATTATTGGAGCTTCATGTCCCTCTACGCACAGCGTCCGTGGTTTATTGTGATAACGTCTCGGCGGTTTACTTGTCAAATAATCCGGTTCAACATCAAAGGACGAAACATATTGAAATAGACATTCACTTTGTTCGGGAAAAGGTTCGCATCGGTCACATACGAGTCCTTCATGTTCCCTCATCCTCACAGTTCGCTGATATATTTACCAAAGGGATCTCTAGACAACTATTTCAAGCTTTCAGATCCAGTTTGACCGTTTGCTCTGCGCCCGTTCAAACTGCGGGGGACTATTAGCACATATTATTATTATTATTATTATTATGATTATCTTATTTTAGGAAATCATTGTATAGATTAGTTGGCTTTGTATATCATTCCTAAAATAGTGCTAGGTTTGTTATGTTTTGTATTCTATATATAGGGGCCATCTCATTGTAATTGATCATCGAAACATTAATACCATAAACCACTTTTAAATTGTTATGGACCGAAATCATTGCATGGTATGGGACTTGTCTCACATCGGTTGTATGGGCAATCAATGTGAGGTTTATATACCAAATGGGCAATGTTACATACCGAACGAGAGAACTAAACCCAAAAGACTAGTCTGATAGATGAGAGAGCTCATTTGGTATATAAACCCCACATTTACAAGAAAACCCAACAATACCAGCGGGGCATCTTCACCGGAGCATCACCGCAGCACCATCGTCAGCGGAGCATCTTCTCCAGCAACTAACTAGCATCTTCTTCATCAGCGGAGCATCTTCTTCAGCACCATCTTCACTGGAGTATCTTCTCCGTCAACCACCACCGTAGTTCTATGTAGAAATTGTGTAGCTTTGTAGTTTTATGTAAAAAACGTCTTTGTTTTGTTTGATTGTATGGATTAAATATATGAGATTTGAATGATGATATAATGCTCCTTTGTCTTCCATCTTTGTTTGAGGTTTTGGATAACCAATTTATTACTTCAGCCACCTTTGTAATATGGAAATTCGACTCCGGCGAGCGTTTTCGCAATTTTCCGGCAGAATCATTAGCGGCGACATTAGCGACGACACTTTGATCATTAGTGGCCAATTTTTATGTTGGTGCAGTTTTTGTGTCCGATGCTGTTCGAATAGACTAGATTAATTTTATGCTGATTATGTAATAGTTAGTGAAACGGTCAAACGAACGTGTATAGACCCGCTCGTTTGAAGTGGTCAAACGAAAGGGTTATTCGTTTGACCGTGCGTGTTTGTAAGTGAATGTGGTGTGGCTATAAATACCCCTCTTGGTTCATTTGCAAAGTAGGAAGGTTTTAGACTTTAGGGCAGAGATCATCACTTGGTCTCTCTGCGGATGTATACTCCTTTGGTATGGTTCGGCTAGCTTGTAATCGGGCCGTTTTGTAATGTTATACTACCGAACTTATACAAGGAAGTTGCCTTATTCGTCTCTAATCCTCCCGTCTTGCACATAATCACACACTATGTAACATTCCCAAAATTTTTATTTATAAAATTTAAAATAAAGAATATAAAAACTTATGTTATTAAACGGATAAATCATGGGTAAGTTGACCGATAGAAACATGAGGTATTTTGGCAAACGTAGGAACCGTTTAATAATTATAATAATAAAAATACGTTATAATTAACCTTACTCCGTTTTTAATGAAACTCAGGCCAAAATGTAGATAAAAATATTCTTGTTTTAATGGCATATTCATTGTTTTACAAAACGTCATATTTTAGATGTTATAAACGCCAAATGAGTGTAGTGGTTAAATTAACTATAATAACAGTAATACAATAATAGATTGAAAACTAAAATGGATTCTTATTAAGTTTGTACGTGTACATTAAGAAAAGGAAATCCAACATACGTGGCCTCTTGTTAGCGTGAATTCCAAGTCCAGCATGTTGTATAAATAGACAAAGGAAGTATCATTCCAAAACTCCTCATTCTTTCCTTCTGCTATGTCTCTCGATAATTTTCCCTCTTTCTAGGATTCTACTTTTAATTTTTATAATAATAAAGCCCTGCCCCGTTTTAAGTATTTTAACCTCTGATCACTGATACCCTGTCCGATTGACGTAGGACCCCGTAACGAATGTCATGGCTCTGCCCGACTAATACCCCCTAAATAGCGAAACTCTGCCTCGATGTAGGTATTATAACCCCCGGTTACGTATTAGGTACACTGCCCGATTGATCTAGTGCTCCTTAACGACTGTCGAGCTTCTGCCCGACGTAGTCGTTGGAGTTCTGTCTCAGGGAGAGTATAACTAATGTAAATTGGGTTATTATACTAACGCGTGTGCATTGTTTAATTAATAGATTATAACCAGGAAATCACAAAGGAAGTACCTAAGGTAGCAATGTGAGTTTATCCTCTTTATCTAAACCTTTTTGTAATTGTTTTTTACAAAACCTTAAATATTTTACAATCTGATTAAGCAGTGATTGAGTCTTTATAGTTCTTCAATTACTGTCGGTATGTTGGGGTTTTGTATACAAAATGTGGAACACGTTACCATTGGACAACGAGTTAGCCAATGTGTAATATGACCCACCAGTCAGGATTGACAATACTGAATGAGTAATTGTGTAGAAATAAACAATTTGATAGCTCTTAATACTGTTTAATGATAAAATCTGTTTTGATTCAACTGGGATACACTCACCAGTATTTTCCACTGAAAAATGTTTTTAAAACACGTTTCAGGTAACAAAATGTAAAAGCCAATTAGAAGAAAGCCAGCTGGAGAGCACTGAAGGCTTAGAAAAAATGTGGCTATAAAAGTTACCTAAAAGACGATGTTTTAAAGTCAATAAAATAGAGTTTATCCCTATAAACATGTTGTAATAGACACTTGGGTTTTACCCATGTGTTTATTAATATAAAATATGGTGGTTTTACTCTGATAAAATATTTCCTAACTACGGTCCTGATGAAATTTCTGCTGCCAAACTTATAAACACCGATACCACCAAAACTGGCTTGCAGCTGCCCGTTCCCGGGACGGATAGGGGGCGGGGCTGTGACAGAAGGTGGTATCAGAGCCACTGGTTTAAGCATTCAAGTGTTCTTTTAATACCTAAAACTTAAACATTATGTTAGGAAATTAATATAATAATTTATGTGTTATCCTGTGTAGATAAATCTAAATATTTATATTATGATTTTTATGCTTTGAGTTCACAGTATGAGTGATCAATATAATTAAATGTACCCTTAGGCTACCTAGGCAAATGTATTATATTACACTCTTTTACAATTAGTAACTTAGGATACTACCTTGAGTTATATTTCTTCATAAATAAATAAATACACCAGTTACAAGAGATAGTTACGAAATTGAAATGAATTAATTAATTAAATAATAATAGTTTACAACAATAAATAAACATATTCTTACGTATGTAAATATGATATGGTTATGAGCGTAATGCCATATGCCATATTTATATGTATAGATCTGGTTATATGTGTATATTTATATTTATATTTATATTCACAACTAAACATATATGTTTGCTGTTATTAAGTTAACCGATTAAATTAAGATGAACAAATTATCAATACATTAAGTGTATAAGATTGAAGTATTATATATGTAAGTGGAACTTAGCTACCATTAAGGTGAAATAGTATATATAAACTACATATATACCTTAATTTAGGGAATGTATACTTTTCACAATATATATGAAGTGCAAAAGAAGAGGGTTTGGCCGATTAAACATATTACATATTGACTAACTCATTGTCCAATGGTAACGTGTTCCACATTTTGTATACAAAATCCCAACATACCGGCAGTAATTGAAGAACTACAAAGACTCAATCACTGCTTAATCACATTGTAAAATATTTAAGGTTTTGTAAAAACAATTACAAACAAATTACAAAAAGAGGATAAACTCACATTGCTACTTTAGGTACTTACTTTGTGATTTCCTGGTTATAATCTATTAATTAAACAATGCACACGTGTTAGTATAATAACCCAATTTACATTAATTATACTCTCCCCGAGACAGAACTCCAATGACTACGTCGGACAGAAGCTCGACAGTCATTACGGAGCACTAGATCAATCGGGCAACGTACCTAATACGTAACCGGGGGTTATAATACTTACATCGAGGTAGTGCTTCGCTGTTTAGGGGGTATTATGCCCGGAAATTACTTTGACTATATAGAAATTCGTGAGAGAGAAAGAGATTTGAACGATCGAAACTGAAGGCCGATGCCCACTTTATATAGGGCCTGATTTTGGTTCCGTCGCGCCCCGCGTAGAACACGGCCAGGGCCTTCGCGGCCCGTGAGGCTAGCTAGGGTAGCCCCTAGCTGCGCTGATTCAGCCACTAGGCATGACACGAGGCTACCACGTGGCGGCCTGGGGGCTCGCCTGAGATTGGAGCTGTCGCGGCCCGCGTAGGTGGTAGCCAAGGGCTACGCGCCCCGCGAGAGACCATTAAAATATGTTTTTATTTAATTTTTATAAAAATAAAGGTATTCAGGCTCGTTTATCGCATACGAGGTATATTTTAGGAAGTGTAGGGGTGTCAGGGGTGTTTTAGGAGGGTGGTTATACTATTTAATATGTAAAGTACTCATGTTAAGTATGGTAACCCAATTTAACTTTATCCCTACGTCACGAGACAGAACCCCAACGAACTTAGTCGGGCAGAGCCTTGACATTCGTTATGGGGTCCTACGTCAATCGGACAGGGTATCAATGATCAGGGGTTAAAATACTTAAAACGGGGCAGGGCTTTATTATTATTATAAAAATTAAAAGTAGAATCCTAGAAAGAGGGAAAATTGTCGAGAGACATAGCAGAAGGAAAGAATGAGGAGTTTTGGAATGAAACTTCCTTTGTCTATTTATACAACATGCTGGACTTGGAATTCACGCTAACAAGAGGCCACGTATGTTGGATTTCCTTTTCTTAATGTACACGTACAAACTTCATAAGAATCCATTTTAGTTTTCAATCTATTATTATATTACTATTATTATAGTTAATTTAACCACTACACTCATTTGGCGTTTATAACTTCTAAAATATGACGTTTTGTAAAACAATGAATATGCCATTAAAACAATAATATTTTTATCTACATTTTGGCCTAAGTTTCATTAAAAATGGAGTAAGGTTAATTATAACGTATTTTTATTATTATAATTATTAAACGGTTCCTACGTTTGCCAAAATACCTCATGTTTCTATCGGTCAACTTACTTACGCATGATTTATCCGTTTAATAACATAAGTTTTTATATTCTTTATTTTAAATTTTATAAATAAAATTTTTGGGAATGTTACATACTCCCCACCTTGTTTTAAATCTCGTCCTCGAGATTTGCTGAAATATGGATGAATACTGTTAGTTTGTCACTGATCCTAGTTCTTAAGTATATTCTGGTCCTTGCTTTGAATTCCACTTTACTTTGACCAGAACTAATTTCTATGTTTTGAGACTCTTATCTTCTCAAGAGTTCTTGATGAAGGTAAAAATTACTCTTATTAGCGTAAGTTTTTAGATATTTTGGGTCTTAGCATAATTCTTAGTTATAGTTTCCTAATGCGTCTAAGGTAACGCAAAGGGAATTCTTAAACTTTCGGTGACGTTCCAACTTATAGGGTTCCCGTCGTTCATCTTGTCACACAAGTTACGAGACGGATGATCAAACGAAATAGTGTTTGATACTGGAATTATAGACGTATATGAGAGATTTCTAATAAAAAAATTCTAAAATTATCAGTGACACACATGTTCGTGATTTATCCCTATTTGTCAATTATTATGGTCTTTGGATTTTCTTATAGATATACATATCTATATAGTCATATATTTCACATACTGTAATATACATACCATTCATAAGATTAATGTATTTAACAGATTCATATTTCCAAAAACAGGTCAGATATCAAGTCATGGTACTATTTAGGGAATTCCATTAACATAACATATACCCCATCTTACCCGGTCTCACCGGAGAGGTACCCCCATCTTACTCGGACAAGCTGGAGAGTCTAATACACCCTACCCAGTCTTGCCGGAGAGGTAATTATCATTGTATTTTCCTTAATTTTTTTTTCTCAGATCATGATTTTAAAAGTGCATTATTATGACTTATATCAAGAAACAAGGAAATTAGCATTCTCATGATGGATCACATTCTAGAACCGAGTAGTACTAATAAACAAGAAATAACAGTGGCCAGGTGTTATCGCTTATTTATCATACTTGCACTGTTCTAGTTATCATCCTCACGACATACCAATATCCATCACACTTTATCTACTCAAATAATTAACTTATCTCGAAGCTTATACTAAGGCATTTTCCTTAGGTTCAAGTCTAAATACTATCCTAAGTGTTACTAATAAATATTTATATCATAACTCTTTTTGCTTAAGCATAGGTATAATTATGGTTGTGACTTTCTTTTGTTTGAAAAATGGAGTTTCAAAAAGGTCATTGCCTCCATTAATATTATGGCTAGGTTCAATGTGATGAGTATGCTTACAGCTAACTCTATTCATGCTTATATATCATGAGATTCTGTTGCAAGGAATATTTTATTGAGACATATGGTATTTTTAAAACATAACACGCTTCATGATTTATTCTTATAATGACTTCATGTTTTCATATGAATCACCAGTGATATATATATATTTCCTTATGTTTATCTTCAAAAAATATTTGGTTATTACATTGTGTATACCATCAAGAAATTCTATCATATATATACATATATGTGTATATTTGTTATTTAGAAACATAAAAATTTAAATTTCTTACGTAATATACACACACACATATATAATACTAGATTACTATATATCTGATGGTACCAATTATCAAGCTTATTCTCCTAACTTTATTTATCCTTTTATAAAAATAGTATATTGAAATAAACTTCTGTTAAATTTATTGAATATAATATTTTGAAATTTAAAGGATGGATAAATAAAAGTTTAGGGAAATAAATTACTCAAAATATAACTTTCTAGACTCATGGGAACAATTTCATTTTTAACTAGTGGGTTGAATCCTATTGGTTTAAAATATTAAAACTTAACTCTTAATTTATTTTATATTATATTATTTATTCAAAGAAGTATTATAGTAAGTAATACAAGATTTGATGTTTCAAAAGTTGATTCTAAATATATTGAGTAATTAAGTAAATACAGGTATATGCATATATATCTCAAACAATAATAACAGTAATTTATTTAAAGATATTATAATATTAATACTATTATTTGATCTTTAAATAACTATATAAAGGATAAGTGTATTAAACACATTTGAGTCAATTATCTTTATGTGGGGCATCCATTGTTTGAAAATGATACAATACTAGAACGGTTAAGGAAATTTTAATGTGCCAAGAAAATATAAATAAAGTACTAAATTATTAATTAAGTTGAGTAAGAGAAGATGTTATCATTTTGTAATATCCTTACTTTTAAAAATTAATTATCTACTTTCTTTTATATGTACCGATTGTACAAACCATCAGACCTTTTTTTTTTCATGATTACTTAAACAAATTTCATTTACAAAACTAGTCAGATTAATATTTTAAAAGATTGTAATCTAAATTATTACTACAAGAATTTATTGTATTCAATATATTTTAAAATTTTAAATTCTAAGGTAAGGTAAATTGTTTTAGGTTAAAATACTTAAAACAGACCTTTGCTGATTTTAAGAACAACTTCCGTCTTTTTCAATCATAGTAGAGCAACTGAGTCTTCTTATAATATTTTTGGTTACGACATCATTATATAAGACCAACAATGTAATTAAACAATATAACACGTATTTAGATGAGGTATAAGATATAATTAATATTGACTATTATAAGTTATATTATAATCGTCAATATAGTACTAGGGTTTATATTTTAACTAAAAATAAACGTACCAAAGATCTTGTAACATATGAACTTAGTCAATAGGTTAAAACATTTATTTCATAACGACCCTTTATTTTCATTAATTAGTTTATATAATATAAATAAATTTATATATAACCAATACTGATAACACATAATCATTTTATTAAATAAACTAGTTGTAGATAAAATATTAAACCTGTAATTAAAACTGTGGGTACGGTACCTTAAATAAGTAGAATGATACCGACAAAATTTATGCTGCGATATACGTAGTATCTTTACTAGTTTTATATAAATTTTGACACCTTTTAACAATTTAATTCAACATATTCTTTATAGCAGTTTTTTCATAATATCATTTCATAGACACCTTGTGGCACACACCTATCTACAACCTTTCTATAAAATCTTTAAATCGTAGCTATATTTATTTATTAAATATAATAATACGGTCAACTTTTGCAACGAGAAGAAAAATCAAAACTTTGATTGGCTATAAGAATATATAATTATATCAAATATAAATAAAATTTTGGAGCTTATTAGGAGCTTGATGAAGACTAACTTCTCATGATAACACGTTTTCTATATAGAAATTTTGGGTGGGTGTCACTTTGTTTATTTGTTACGAACTTTTCATGTTAGCGATAATTTAATATATAATATATCAAAAAAATTAATATTAATAAAACATATATATATATATATCATCGTTATATATAATTTCAAACATAATATAACGGTAAGCATCGACGGAATTACAGGAGGCTTATGGAGGTCACCGAATCCACCCACCAGTCAGGAATGACAACACTGAATGAGTAATTGTGTAGAAATAAACAATGTGATAGCTCTCAATACTGTTTAATGATAAAATCTGTTTTGATTCAACTAGGATACACTCACCAGTATTTCCCACTGACAAATGTTTTTAAAACACGTTTCAGGTAACAAAATGTAAAAGCCAATTAGAAGAAAGCCAACTGGAGAGCACCGAAGGCTTAGAAAAATGTGGCTATAAAAGTGACCTAAAAGACGATGTTTTAAATTCAATAAAATAGGGTTTATCCCTATAAACATGTTGTAATAGAAACTTGAGTTTTACCCATGTGTTTATTAATATAAAATATGGTGGTTTTACTCTGATAAAATATTTCCTAACTACGGTCCTGATGAAATTTCCGCTGCCAAACTGATAAACACCGATACCACCAAAACTGGCTCGCGGCTGCCCGTTCCAGGGACAGATAGGGGGCGGGGGCTGTGACACACTAATCACGGGTCACGGTCCGAATCACGGTCTTTCAATTGGTATTAGAGCCATGGTACTTGACTTAGTGAATCTAACCTTTTGCTAAATCACATGTGCTCTAGATCAGTGATTTTTGTGGTTTTTGTTCAAGATGTAAAATGGTGTAAACATGAAGAAAAACACAGATCTGGACCCGAAAAGGATGGATCTAGATGAAATAGACCATACACAAGGGTTAAGTTTTATGTTTCACACCAAGAAAATCAAGTTTTCATCATTCTTTATCATTTTTGAGGTGTTTTTGGTCAGATCTGCGGATGAACAGTTCGCTGTGTTCTTGAAGATGATGGCGGCTGTTAAGAAAAGATCTAGGGTTTCTTCAGAGTGACCTGCGAAGAACCTCTTAGGCCGTAAAACCCCACCTGCGAAGAACCCTGACTGCCGAAGAACTTGGATTTCACGAAGAACTCCATTGGCGAAGAACCAAGCATCATTAGTTACGGAGAACCTATCTTCTTCGTCACTCTGCTCATTCACGAAGAAACTACCTTCTTCGTAGGTTTGAGTTTCATTTGGGACTATGGTTCTTCACAGGATATCATCAAAGAAGAACCCCACATGTTCTTCGTGGGTTCAGGTATTTCGTGGATGTATGCTGGACGAAGAACATCATTCCACAAAGAACCAAGGGACAAAGACCTGGTCTTTCATGGTCAGCCACTCTTCGTGGGCTTCCTGTTCAGCTCCTCCCATGTCTTTCCAAGATTGATGATGTAGATTCCGTTGTCACGGCGCTTGAAGACGTAACGTTACATCTGAAAATCTCAGTTTTTGGTGCCGAGGTGGACTTCAGCAGACAACATCATCTGCACATCGAATTCCTTTATGGATAAAGCTTTAGGTTGCGCCATTGTTGTAGATCCGATCGGCGGTGGTTCACGGTGACTTGGGTGTCGGTCGGTTGAAGACAATCAGAGTTAGTCTTCTGGTGATGTCGGCATATATGGTTCTCCAATCAATGGTGCTTTTCGGCGTTGTATGGTGGCGAAGTTAGGGAGATATCAGAGTGTACGGTGTTGGGGGTTGGGTTCTACGATGATGGTGTTTCTGGCGAAGGGTTGTTGGCTGATGTCACACCCCCAAAATCCACCTGCGGAATAGCACTGCTTGGAGGCGTGACTGACCAGGATCCAACCACCAATCATATTGAACAAGCATGTAAGTAATTATAAAATCCAACCAATACAATTGGTGTCCAAACAAAAACATAGTTTAAGTTGCAAGCGGAAGCATAATGTTTAAAACTAAAACGTAAGTTTAAATATCCAAAGGTTTAACATGGCACACAGTTGTCCATGTCCCACAACGACTCTTCCTTGTGCAAGCTCCAGCTAAATACCTATTGACCTGCAAAGCATGTAGTAACGAGTCAACAATAATGTTGAGCGAGTTCACAGTTGGGTGTTGGTTTTAGTTGTTCCAAAAATAGTTCCTTTAACTGGCATCCCTGCCGTGGGGGTTACCCCATAGTTGAAAAACGTGATTTGTTTAACCCATTAACTCTGGCAATCCAGCCGTGGGAGCTACCCCATGATAGTTATCTGGCATTTACACTAGACTCGTTACCATATCGACTGCTGACTAAAGTCATGTTTAAGTGCCCTGAACTGTCAATGTCTATCATCATTGACGTGCCCAGATCCATTAGTTCACGCCCGTCCTCTGCGGCACGGTGTGAGGCTTGTCAGACCTAAATAGCGCTATCTAACTAATGACCCGCTCGCCATTGGCCCGGCGATTAAGTCGATATAAAAAGGAGGGACTTCGTGATAGAGTTTTGGTCTAGTAAAAGTTATCTGTCCGTAAGGACGAGGAAATTACATTCCTGAACCAGTACTGTCCTACCCAAGAAAGGACGAGGAATCCATGTTCCTTAACCCCATTCCCAACCCCTGGGAATCCCATGCTTTGTAGAGTGTGTACTCACCTTGGTTTGCTCGGCAGATAAACAAAGGTCGATCGAGCTGCTAGTGGTCAACCACGTCCTAACATGGTTACCATACAAGTCAGGTCTAGGTTCCAGTAATGCACGTATATTTCTACACGTATACTAACAGTTTACATACACAAAGGGATCATGGTATACACGCATAAATACTTCAGTTAATCAACAGGGCACAAACACATCCAATAGCCTCATCTACGTAAATAAGCAAAGTCCAAGTATGCGGCCCAAATAGTTGGGCTCGTAACAGCATGCAAGTCCAAAACAGTGTGCACGTGTATATGGTCTCGAGTCGAGACTAGAGATCCCGAGTCGAGACTGTGCGGTCTCGAGTTGTAGCCTACAAGTTCTCGAGTCGCAACTGAGGATGTCTCGGGTCATACGTTCATCACTCGAAACTAGGTGGTCTCGAGTCATGTCTAGAGTCGCAACATGACTCGCCACCATGATCTCGAGTCATGCTGTTTTTGTGCTGATGTGGTGTGGTATCGAGTCGAGACTATGGGTTCTCGACTCGCAACCCGTGTCGAGACCGGAGATGTAACTGATTTCCTGGTTTCCTTACTTTGCAGCTCATTAATTCCGTAAAAACAGCAAACAACTTTGGCAGTTTCGCAAATCAGATTAAACAACACTTTTAACAGCAATAATGAATATTCAGCAACCCTAATCATGATCTAAGCAAGAACAATCAACCAATCATCATACGGAACATACAACCAGATCATTAAACTAGCGGATTCTAGACTAACATGCACCCTAGTTCATGTGTACATCAAATCATTCAAAACAACAAATCACTTATCCGAGTCATCATCATAAATCTGTTAACATGTTTTCAATCCATTCGATTTATATGAACACTATCCAATATATATATATGAGCCGATTACAAGAACATCAACGTTAACAGTTTATAACATCATCAATTATATTTCATCCCTTAATTCATCATGTAGAGCATATATATCACCACATCATGTATAATACAACCAACAATAATCACTAACCAGATTAGAGGATGAACAAGAATTAATCCGAAAGCTTCAAGGGATGGGGGTGGGGTCGCCGGTTACAAGAGAGAGGAAGAGAGAGAGGTGTAGGGTTTGTGTGTTCTTGTTTTGCAAGTAATGAGAAAACTAAACCCCCTAAAGGTTCATGTACACGCATAAGGAGTGGGCCGAACCCATTAATGGGCTGCCCTTGGTCTCGAGTCGGCCAAAAATAGTGAGCCGAGAGAGATAGGTGTGCGGCCCAAAGGGCTTGTGCGATTAGGACAAGTGTTGTGCAACCGAGCTTATAAAATTCACATACAATTACATAGCACATAGCATAACAAAACATAATATTCCATTACAATCAAACATGTCAACTAGTCACGTAATGTTCATACAGGTTACATCAAAGTATCAAGAAAGGTTCTGAGATACGAGTTGTCACATTATCCCCAAGTTGAAAGAAATTTCATCTTGAAATTTAGTACGTACTTACTGAGGAAGCTAGTTAAGTTGCATGGCTTTCCTGGGGTGTCACATCCTCCCCCCGTTGATCTGGAATTTCGTCCCGAAATTCCGTAGCTTCAGCCTCAGTAGTGGTTGTACCATTTGCGAATAGTTGGGGATACTTTTGTTTCATCTGATCTTCGCGTTCCCAGGTGAACTCTGGGCCGCGACGTGAGTTCCAACGAACTCGAACGAGAGGTATTCTAGTACGTTTGAGGACCTTAACATCCCGGTCCGTGATTTCGACTAGTTCCTCGACGAATCGCAACTGCTCGTCGATAGTGAGTTCCTTCAAAGGAACTATGTGGGTCTCGTCTGACACACACTTCTTCAGATTCGACACGTGGAAAACATTGTGAACTGCACTGAGTTCTGCTGGTAAGTTCAGTTTGTAGGCCACCTTGCCTATTTTCTCAATGACCTCGAAAGGTCCAACGTATCGTGGGTTAAGTTTTCCTCGTTTACCAAAACGAACCACACCCTTCCAGGGTGAAACTTTGAGTAGTACTCGCTCCCCAACCTGGAGCTCTAGTGGTTTTCTGCCCTTATCGGCGTAGACTTTCTGGCGGTCACGAGCTGCTGCCATTCGTTGTCGTATCTGAGCAATTTTCTCTGTTGTGTCAACCACATGTTCTGGGCCCATGATCTGACTATCCCCCACCTCTGCCCAACAAAGAGGTGACCGGCATTTATGCCCGTACAATGCCTCAAACGGAGCAGCTTTAATGCTGGTGTGGTAGCTGTTATTGTACGAAAATTCCACAAGTGGCAGATGCTTTTCCCAGCCGTTGCCAAAGTCAATCACACATGCCCTAAGCATGTCTTCAAGGGTCTGGATGGTGCGTTCAGACTGCCCATCCGTTTGCGGGTGATAAGCTGTGCTCATATCTAAACGTGAGCCAAAAGACTTGTGCATTGCTTGCCACAGTTCTGACGTAAAACGTGCATCTCGATCTGAGATAATAGAGGTGGGCACTCTGTGCCTCGAGAAAACTTCCTTGAGATATACGTCTGCTAGTGTGGAGAACTTATCCGTTTCCTTGATAGCCAAGAAGTGAGCAGACTTTGTGAGTCGATCCACGATCACCCAAATAGTATCGTTACCACGTTGAGATCTAGGCAGGCCAGTAACAAAATCCATGGAAATTTGCTCCCATTTCCATTGTGGTATCTCTGGTTGTTGAAGTGGGCCTGAAGGTTTCTGGTATTCCGCCTTGACTCTCGCACAAGTCAAGCACTTGCTAACGTAAGTTGCTATGTGGGCCTTCATGCTAGGCCACCAATATGTAGTTTTGATATCGTGGTACATTTTATCCGAACCAGGATGTACTGAGTAGCGAGACTTGTGTGCCTCATCCATCACAAGCTCTCGTAGGTTGCCATAAAGTGGAACCCAAATGCGTCCTGTGACGTAGTAAGCACCGTCTTCCTTCTGTTCTAAGCGTTGCCTTGAGCCGCGTAGGGCTTCAGCCCTGACGTTTTCTGGTTTCAATGCTTCTACCTGAGCATCTCGTATTTGAGAAGGAAGACTAGACTGTATAGTAAGTTGTAAAGCTCGTATGCGCTTGGGCGCAGTGTCCTTTCGACTGAGGGCGTCGACCACAACATTGGCTTTGCCTGGGTGATACCTGATCGAGCATTCATAGTCATTCAGTAGTTCGACCCATCGTCGCTGTCGTATATTGAGTTCCTTCTGTTTGAAGATATGCTCGAGGCTCCTGTGATCAGTGTAGATAGCACATTTGGTACCATACAGGTAGTGTCTCCATATCTTAAGTGCAAAAACAACCGCTCCCAGCTCTAGATCGTGTGTAGTGTAGTTCTTTTCATGAACTTTGAGTTGGTGTGAGGCGTAGGCTATAACTTTATCCCGCTGCATCAATACACAACCAAGACCCTGAATGGATGCGTCGCAGTAAACCACGAAGTTGTCTGTGCCCTCTGGCAATGAAAGGATAGGTGCGCTGTAGAGTGTATCCTTTAAGTGTTGAAACGCTAATTCCTGTGCATTTCCCCAACTATAAACAACGCCCTTCTGCGTTAGTGAGGTGAGAGGCTGTGCAATCTTGGAAAAATCCTTAATAAAGCTCCTGTAGTAACCCGCCAATCCCAAGAATTGGCGAATTTCCGTTGGCGTACGAGGTGCAGGCCAGCTCTTGATCGAATCTACCTTGGATGGATCAACGTGAATCCCATCCTTGTTCACTACATGGCCCAAGAAATGGACTTCACGAAGCCAGAAGTCGCATTTTGAAAACTTGGCATACAGCTGTTCTGTTCGAAGAAGTTCCAAAATGAGCCGTAGATGCTGCTCGTGTTCCTCCTGACTCTTTGAATAGATCAAGATGTCGTCGATGAAAACTATGACGAACTTGTCCAGGTAAGGCTTGCACACTCTATTCATCAAATCCATGAAAACCGCAGGTGCGTTTGTCAATCCAAAAGGCATAACCAAAAACTCGTAGTGTCCATATCGAGTTCTAAAGGCTGTTTTGGAGACGTCCTCTTCTTGGACTCTCAGCTGGTGATATCCTGATCTCAAATCAATCTTTGAATAGTAGCTCGACCCTTGCAGCTGGTCAAACAAGTCGTCAATACGTGGAAGAGGGTAGCGATTCTTCACAGTCACCTTGTTAAGTTCACGGTAGTCGATGCACATTCTGAAAGTACCATCCTTCTTCTTTACGAATAGCACTGGAGCTCCCCAAGGCGATGAGCTGGGACGAATAAAACCCTTATCCAAGAGTTCTTGTAGTTGCGTAGAGAGTTCTTTCAACTCTGATGGAGCTAAACGATACGGTGCACGAGCTATGGGTGCTGCTCCAGGAGCTAGCTCGATTTGAAACTCGACTTGCCTGTGAGGAGGAAGGCCAGGCAATTCCTCAAGGAATACCTCAGGATAGTTGCGTACAATTGGAAAATCTTCTATCTTCTTCTCTTTCTTCGAGGTGTCAGTAACTAGAGCCAGAATAGCAGTGTGACCCTTTCTCAAGCACTTCTGAGCCTTAAGGAAAGAGATGATGCTCACAACAGCACCACTCTTGTCGCCACGAATTATGAGAGGTCCATCACCTGGGCGAGGAATACGGACAATCTTTTCGTTGCAAAGAATCTCTGCTTGGTGTTGGGATAACCAGTCCATCCCAATGACAACGTCGAAACTACCCAGAGTGATAAGGAGGAGGTCGATCGAGAAAGTGTGATCAGCAAGAACAAGATTACAACATTTGACTACGTGTGTGACCTCTATACTTTTACCATTATCTAACTCTACAGCGTGCTTGGGGTTCAAAGGTGTTGGGGTACGCTTAAGCAGTTGACTAACTTTTAGGGACACATAACTAGTATCAGCACCCGAATCAAATAAGACAGTAACGTAAATGTGGCACCTGAGCGGAATCCGCAACAATCTTGATTTCTCATTTCACTCTTTCGTGCTTACTTGCCAAATTTCGGGACGAAATTTCTTTCAAGTTGGGGATGATGTGACAACCCGAACTTTCGAGGTTAGTAACGTGTAATATTACGATCTTAACTCCTCGCTATTCAGTTATAACATCGTTAAACTTAAACGTTTGACAACTCGGTTAAATAACTTATTAAAAATTGTTGGGTCGCGTATATCTCTGTGTATTATAATTGTATCTTGAAATAACACACCATACCATATTGGCCCAAACGAATCAATTGAGCCCAACTAGTTATTTGTGTGTATTGTTTATCTCGGCCCAAGTTAAATAGCCCAAGGCAGCTTATAGATCGGCCCAACTGCTTTAGTGTTTTTAGACTTCTGTACGTAAATCACTAAACCACAAATATCAAACCCTACATCCCCTACGTACGCACGGCAGCAGGAGACACCCCCCCTCGTCGTGATCACCATCACCATACTCTCCTTAATCTCGGTTAGTATCTCTTGTGTTGTTTAACTTGTTGACCGAATTGATTATGATGTTATCTAGGGATAGCCTATGTGCAAATAACATGAATATGGTATTATCGAGAATTATAAACATGGTTAATATTATCTTGATCAGTAAACACATGGATTGGATTAGAAGTTGTGGGTAACTTGGTGGTTTGGTTGGGCATATATGTGTGGTTATATATTTAGTTATAGTATGTTCGTAATCAGGGATTGATGATCAATGTTATTGTATGATATTGTTATTTATGATATTGAATGAGATTAAGGATTGATTATTTGTGATAATATGTGTTGAGGTTGTTATACGGTTATGCGATGTGTGTATATGCATGTGTAGAATGGAAACATGAGTTAGGGTATTATTAATAATTGATTTGAGTCTGATTGACACGTTAACTTGTGGTTAAGAAGGCTTCAAGAATTAGGATCAAGGGGTCACTAGATTCGTTAATATATATATATATATATATCAGCAGCATAATGATCATTATACGAAACAGTTTTGCTATCTGGTAGATTGGGTTGATGAATGTGATTAGTTATCATGTATTAACAGTTTGATAAGGACCACGGATAATGAAATCATATTACTCACTGTGATGATTAATTGTGACCGAATGAATTGTCAAATTCAATAAAGAGTATCAGAACCTAATGCACATGCAATTGCCTGACAATCTCACAACTAGCTTAATCACTATTGGACCTCTTAACTGGATATCAAGGTTCATTAATTGCCTCTGATTGGAATTGTGGATGTTTGGACTGAACAGAAATCACGTGGGCTGTGCAAGTGGGTAGCCGCACATCTGGTGTGGGCCGCCCCATTCTATTGGGTAACACAATTATTAAACTGCACATGATGTTCAAGTGGAGTCTGCACATGTATTGGTTTGAGGGGTCCATAAATAATATCCATTTCGTGGTCTGGTCCCTCAAATGTTTAAAAGGTCCGAAGTCCGAACATAGGAAGTAAAGTGTGGACAGAAGCTGTAAACTTTGAAAAGGGGTTCACCCATATCTATGATAATATTCACTCACAACTAATATATCATATAAGTATTATTATATGTCTACGTTTATTGAGAAAGGAAATTACATGCATATCTTTCATTGTATTCACATTGAGAATGTCTATTTATATAAATAGTGGGCCGAGTAATATATGTATTGCATGTTAATAAAAGGTCGCACATAATGTTGGGCCATACACGGAGTCTGGGCCAACATGACTGGTCAACCGTACAAACCAGAGCTAACCACATATTCTCTTGAATTAAATAACTGACTACTGTGTGTTGTGTGAAACATGAACTTGTGATGTGGCATGTGACTCGATTACTAGTTGTATATTGATACGGATAACTGTGTTGCTTGATTTCTGGATATGAACTTGTGTTGTGTATGTACCTAGGACCCGAACATTTGCTAAGACTTGCATAATAATATGTGTTTTGCTTGGTTGCAACCTGTGTAATGTGTACGAAGAACACGTGTTTTGTGTGTACAAAACTAACTGTCTCTGGTAACCATGATAGGATTTGATTGATCAACTGTTTAACGAGCATTTAATCTAACCGAGCAAACCAAAGGTGAGTTCACTACTTTGAGCATGCGTCCTAGCGGTTGGGGACAGTCAGTGGGTATCCCGTGGAGGGATAAGTCTTTTGGGTAAAAACGGGTATATTGGTTAATATTCTCACCTATCATTCTTGTAAGTCCCTTATCGGGTATTAGTTGGTAGCGCTACTTAGGTTTGGCACCCTCACACCGCTCCTGGATAGGACGGATGTGAACTAATGACCCAGTCGGGCCCAGTACTAGATAGGAGTACGTGGGAAGGGCAGTCATGTATTTCAGGAGCCGTCTTGTTCAGAAATGAGATATTAACAATATTACTTGCATTTGTCAGTGAACTGTTTAACGTTTTCTTAAACTGTGAACTCGCCAGCTTTGTCTGATACACTTGTTACATGCTCGCAGGTCGTTAGGTACTTGGGAACAGGAACTTGCTGGCTGGAGGGCGTGAGTGGTCATGGTTGCATTGATGGGTTTATTTATCAAACATTTATTTAGTATTTACATTATGTTACGTTAATGCTTCCGCTGAACTTGATGGTTTTTGAATTACTTATGTTTGGATTTTATTACTATTAAATGATGAAACTTTATTTTAAACTTGTGCTTTAATGTAATTGGTGGCTCATTGCTAGTCATCACACGCCTAATGGGGACACTCCCTAGGTGGTAATTTGAGGGTGTGACAGTTTGGTATCAGAGCCACTGGTTATAGTGAACTTGGTTTTAAAACGTTTTTATAAAACCAGACTATAACCGAACTGATCCGAAATCGACCATGACACTCAGCTCCAGACTGCAAGGTTCGTCTCTTGTTTACTATTGCATAGTATATCTAGTGTTTGCTTATGATTAACATCACATGCGAATGCACACTTGGCACTACAGTATGAGTTTCTATGTTACCCACCCATGTTACGTGTGTTAAGAGAGGGACTCTTCTTGAACTTACATGCTCTATGTTGTGATGTCATTGGTCGTGTTGCTTGAATTCGGGGGAACCTTTTAGCGCGAGTTAAGAGGCACTGAGATAAGCATGCAAATTGCCTTATTATTATGGGTGCACACATAATAATAATGTGGAGTGCATGTGAGTCCCAGTGAGGCTTAACGAGTGTGAGAGGGGTTCCGCTCTGTTAATTAATGTTATGTTAGAACACAACAGTCTATAGGAATCATAGCAGTGATTGTCTCCTACTCGAACATGATCTTTTCACCCCTTTCTGAATCCTTACGAATCTCGATGCTATCGAGTATCACCTGATCACACATCTGAACACCTAGCGAACTGTGTAGAATGTTAGGTGCTATTATGAACGTCCCTGAGTTGGATGGCTCAGCATCAAATGGTTGGACTATACTTTCCTCACTTATCTTTGTTGGCTGGAACTTAGCGTGTTGATGCCTTAGATCCCGAAGTGCGATCACTTCTGCAACACTCTCGCGACATACCGTGTATTACTCAGTCAACTTGCAAGAACGATGGATAAGAGGGTAAACGTAGTACCTTACCGACTTCAGCATTTGAACGAACCTAGTTACCGGCAACGAACAACAGCGATTTGACTCCAACCGAATGCTTAACCCCAGCCAGCGACTCATGGGAGTCGACTCTTACGAACCAATCGGGACAAAATCGATAACGATTGACTGTAGAGCGGACTGTGTAACCGCCCGCACCATGAGTAGTGCCTTAGGACGTGGCACGGAATGTGAAAAGATGGACCTTGTTGGTGAAAGGACGCAGGACACCGTTTCAGGCAACAATATTAGAGGCAACAGTCGCGGAAACAACAAGGTACTCGTGATCGTAGCTTACAATATGGAAGCGAAGGTGACTTCGACAAGGATTGACTGTGTTAAGTCAAGGTGACGACAACCAATGGAACGACGGCAGTACTGGAAATTCTCGTGACGAAAACAACACTGGAAACGAAGCTCATGGAAGGACATTTAGTATAGGCATAGGCTATACCAGGCGTAATAGCAACACGATAACTTGGATGGGTAACTATTCGCTTCGTTTCTGTTCTGTTTAACCCTGATGCTTCTTGAAACCGAACCTGTTGTGGAGTCGGTTGATGCAAGTCAATTGAAGCCTTATATGTTTGCTGGGATGCAAACTCGACCTTGGGGGACAGGTGTTCGACATCGACCTTCCTTCCACTACCCTTGATGGTTGCAATACAGTAGTTAATGTGGATTGGTTATCCAGAGATCGCGCAGATACACCAGGGAGGGGAAAATCTTGTGTGGAGAATCGTTATTTGTTCTAAAGCGTCAGAGTGGTGCAAAGGTTAGCGCCATTTCAGCTATGAAGGCCAGAAGTGTCTACGGAGGGATTACTCCGCCATAATAGCAAGCGTTACTGATGTTAGGGTTAAGGAGACAGAGGATTGAGGATCCACAAACCATTCGTGATTCTTCGGTGTGCTACCTAAGGAACTTCCAGGTTTACTTCCACAACTGTTAGGCAGAATCTCAGTTTGATCTCACGCTAGATGCCGCTCCGGATACTCATACTCTTACCATCTTGCACCAGGAGGGTTGCAAGAGCTGCCTAATCAACTTCAGGAGCTATTGGACGGAAGTTTAAACGGACCAAGCCTTTTTGTGCGTGTACTGATTATCGGGAACTTAACAAGGTGACAGTTAAGAACCGTTTGCCTCAACCATGTAGTGACAACCTGTCGACTAGTTGCGAGGGACAAGCTTTCATTCGAGGATTGATTTACGAACGGGCTATCATCAGATGGAAGTCCAAGGGGAGAATGTTCCCAAAGCGGCATATCAAACGCAGTATGGCCATATGACTTTGTAGTCCATGACCTTTAGGGTAATCAACACATCAACAGCTTTACGGATCACATGAATCGACCGTGTTTTGATGACGTTTTGAATCACTACCAGGGGAAGGGAACACCATGAACGACACCTGTATTTTGTCCTAGAGCTCCTAGGGGAGGAGAAACTTCACGTGAACTCTAGCAAAGTGTGACTTCAGGATATGGGAGGTACACTTTCTTGGTCATGTAGTCAACAAAGTGGGGACACATGCAGATCTCGCTAGAGATCCATTTCTTTAGATATTGATCGGCACCAAATAGTCCATCGGGGATACATTAATTTCTTGGTTTAGCTAGTTACTATCGTAGATTCATCACAGGACTTTCGAGGATTTCGCAGCTTCAATCACTTTAGCACATCAGGGTGCTATGTATTCGTGGGAGACAAATAGGAGAACATCTTTTCAGCTTTTGAAACCCAACGCTGCAGTGCGCTGAGCATCGTCTTTACCCGAGGGTACGGGTGATTTAGTGGTATACCATGATGGTTCGAATCAGAGTCCACGTTACACGCCGATGCAACACGAGATGGCGATGGTTTACATAGTGGAGTTACAAGAAGAGTGGCATGAGTCACAACCTACGGTGGGAACCATGGTCTTTGGATTTAAGTTGGAGGCACGACTTGGACGGTACCGGATGCACCACTTAGACCGATCACAAGGGCCTCCCGTGTACCTTTGTTTCGAGAAAGCTAAGCATGAGATGGCATCGCTGGATTGAACTTTCAAATGATTACGAATGTGAAACTTGAACGTGCCCGAGCCTTGCAGCTCATTATCGACTCTAACCTATCTTATCAGACTCGCTCTGTTCAAACCGAAGCATTGAAGGAAGAAACTTTCAAGTGGGATCCATGCGGGGAATGGGGGAACAATTGTTGGCGAGTCGGACGATATTCGCTACTTCATGGAACGAATGTGGAACCCACTATACGGCAACCGTGGGGAAACTTGTGTTGAGCAAAGCACACCAGCATCGTTATTCTAGTTGTCTGGATTTTGATAGGGGATATTAGGATCTATAAATCTAGTACTGGCAACCGGGCGTGAAGGTTCATACAGCAATGTAGGTGAACGATGCTTAACTTGTGCGAAATCAAGATAGAATATCAAGAACCTTCTGGCTGGTGTCGGCAACCAGAAACACCCATTGGGAAATGAGAACAGACTGCCATGGATTTTGTCACCAGATTACCTAAAACCCAGAACGAAGACAGTACCACCTGGGTGATCGTTGAATGTCTCACGTTACCAGTACACCCTTTTGCAATCAAGGAAACTGACGAGTCGTCACAGCTTGTAAATTTTCCTCTGAGAGAGGTGACTTTTAGGCACGAGGTGCCAACTCCTGTTACCTTTGATTTTGAGCTATACCTGATTTATGGCAGGCAATACGCAACACCCTTGGCTCACATATAGGCATGAGCATTACTTATCACTGTAGGACAATCGGGCAGAGTAACGAACCAACCTGACACACGGAGACATGCTGCGAGCATGTGCGTGATTGACTCTAGTAAACATTTGGGAAGGACACTTATCTTTGGGTGAGCTCTACTGCAGTCGTTATCGTATTAGTATGCATACAGCTCTGTTTGAGGCATTGCATGGGTGATAATGCCAATCTCCTCGTGGACGGAGGTGGATGACAACCTAATCACGGGTCCAGGACTTGCACTCGAAACACTTGGGAAGATTATTTGGATTGGAAATCGTTTGACGGCAACACGTGACCGTCAGGAAAGCTCATAAACTTGGGAAACGCTGGAGGCAATCGTATTGTGTTGAAAGTCTCACCCTGGGAGGGTGTGGTACGCTTGGGAAGCTTGACAAGCATTCGGAATTCTGGAAAGAATCGGTCACGTCGCCTAAAACTCGAGTTACCCGACGAATTGGGTAACGTTCATGATGTCATTTATGCCGCGAGTCTAAAGCAGTGTTTGTCTGACAAAATGCTTGTGATACCTTCTTAGAGTCTGAGTTTAACGTCAAGTTGCAGTTGTCAAGGTGCCTATTGAAATCATACCCCAGGAGGTTAAGGTTTGCGAGAACTGTCAAATTTCAATTATGAGAGTTCGTTGGAACTCGAGACTAAGTACCCGCAATCGTACGAATCTGCTGAATCAATTCCGATGCAACTGGTGAATTTCGAGGACAAAATTCCCTTTCAAGTTGGGGATGATGTGGCACCTGAGCGGAATCCGCAACAATCTTGATTTCTCATTTCACTCTTTCGTGCTTACTTGCCAAATTTCGGGACGAAATTTCTTTCAAGTTGGGGATGATGTGACAACCCGAACTTTCGAGGTTAGTAACGTGTAATCTTACGATCTTAACTCCTCGCTAATCAGTTATAACATCGTTAAACTTAAACGTTTGACAACTTGGTTAAATAACTTATTAAAAATTGTTGGGTCGCGTATATCTCTGTGTATTATAATTGTATCTTGAAATAACACACCATACCATATTGGCCCAAACGAATCAATTGAGCCCAACTAGTTATTTGTGTGTATTGTTTATCTCGGCCCAAGTTAAATAGCCCAAGGCAGCTTATAGATCGGCCCAACTGCTTTAGTGTTTTTAGACTTCTGTACGTAAATCACTAAACCACAAATATCAAGCCCTACATCCCCTACGTACGCACGGCAGCAGGAGACACCCCCCCTCGTCGTGATCACCATCACCATACTCTCCTTAATCTCTGTTAGTATCTCTTGTGTTGTTTAACTTGTTGACCGAATTGATTATGATGTTATCTAGGGATAGCCTATGTGCAAATAACATGAATATGGTATTATCGAGAATTATAAACATGGTTAATATGATCTTGATCAGTAAACACATGGATTGGATTAGAAGTTGTGGGTAACTTGGTGGTTTGGTTGGGCATATATGTGTGGTTATATATTTAGTTATAGTATGTTCGTAATCAGGGATTGATGATCAATGTTATTGTATGATATTGTTATTTATGATATTGAATGAGATTAAGGATTGATTATTTGTGATAATATGTGTTGAGGTTGTTATACGGTTATGCGATGTGTGTATATGCATGTGTAGAATGGAAACATGAGTTAGGGTATTATTAATAATTGATTCGAGTCTGATTGACACGTTAACTTGTGGTTAAGAAGGCTTCAAGAATTAGGATCAAGGGGTCACTAGATTCGTTAATATATATATATATATATCAGCAGCATAATGATCATTATACGAAACAGTTTTGCTATCTGGTAGATTGGGTTGATGAATGTGATTAGTTATCATGTATTAACAGTTTGATAAGGACCACGGATAATGAAATCATATTACTCACTGTGATGATTAATTGTGACCGAATGAATTGTCAAATTCAATAAAGAGTATCAGAACCTAATGCACATGCAATTGCCTGACAATCTCACAACTAGCTTAATCACTATTGGACCTCTTAACTGGATATCAAGGTTCATTAATTGCCTCTGATTGGAATTGTGGATGTTTGGACTGAACAGAAATCACGTGGGCTGTGCAAGTGGGTAGCCGCACATCTGGTGTGGGCCGCCCCATTCTATTGGGTAACACAATTATTAAACTGCACATGATGTTCAAGTGGAGTCTGCACATGTATTGGTTTGAGGGGTCCATAAATAATATCCATTTCGTGGTCTGGTCCCTCAAATGTTTAAAAGGTCCGAAGTCCGAACATAGGAAGTAAAGTGTGGACAGAAGCTGTAAACTTTGAAAAGGGGTTCACCCATATCTATGATAATATTCACTCACAACTAATATATCATATAAGTATTATTATATGTCTACGTTTATTGAGAAAGGAAATTACATGCATATCTTTCATTGTATTCACATTGAGAATGTCTATTTATATAAATAGTGGGCCGAGTAATATATGTATTGCATGTTAATAAAAGGTCGCACATAATGTTGGGCCATACACGGAGTCTGGGCCAACATGACTGGTCAACCGTACAAACCAGAGCTAACCACATATTCTCTTGAATTAAATAACTGACTACTGTGTGTTGTGTGAAACATGAACTTGTGATGTGGCATGTGACTCGATTACTAGTTGTATATTGATACGGATAACTGTGTTGCTTGATTTCTGGATATGAACTTGTGTTGTGTATGTACCTAGGACCCGAACATTTGCTAAGACTTGCATAATAATATGTGTTTTGCTTGGTTGCAACCTGTGTAATGTGTACGAAGAACACGTGTTTTGTGTGTACAAAACTAACTGTCTCTGGTAACCATGATAGGATTTGATTGATCAACTGTTTAACGAGCATTTAATCTAACCGAGCAAACCAAAGGTGAGTTCACTACTTTGAGCATGCGTCCCAGCGGTTGGGGACAGTCAGTGGGTATCCCGTGGAGGGATAAGTCTTTTGGGTAAAAACGGGTATATTGGTTAATATTCTCACCTATCATTCTTGTAAGTCCCTTATCGGGTATTAGTTGGTAGCGCTACTTAGGTTTGGCACCCTCACACCGCTCCTGGATAGGACGGATGTGAACTAATGACCCAGTCGGGCCCAGTACTAGATAGGAGTACGTGGGAAGGGCAGTCATGTATTTCAGGAGCCGTCTTGTTCAGAAATGAGATATTAACAATATTACTTGCATTTGTCAGTGAACTGTTTTACATACAACTGGTAACAAAACGTTTTCTTAAACTGTGAACTCGCCAGCTTTGTCTGATACACTTGTTACATGCTCGCAGGTCATTAGGTACTTGGGAACAGGAACTTGCTGGCTGGAGGGCGTGAGTGGTCATGGTTGCATTGATGGGTTTATTTATCAAACATTTATTTAGTATTTACATTATGTTACGTTAATGCTTCCGCTGAACTTGATGGTTTTTGAATTACTTATGTTTGGATTTTATTACTATTAAATGATGAAACTTTATTTTAAACTTGTGCTTTAATGTAATTGGTGGCTCATTGCTAGTCGTCACACGCCTAACGGGGACACTCCCTAGGTGGTAATTTGAGGGTGTGACAGTAAAAGTCGTCGAGAAGGAACTTACCCGTCACAACATTGGGATCATTCCTAGCTTCTCCCTGGCCAATAACGAACACACGACCCCTTGCCCCATTGCCATTGTTACCCCCGTTGTTCCCATTTCCCTGATTGTTGTTATTGTTGTTGTTCTGGTTCCTGTTCAGCTGGGGACAATCCCTCTTGAAGTGGCCTTCAGCTCCACACTGAAAGCACCCTTTGTTGTTACCCTGCGGCTGCTGTTGCTGGCGTTGATTCTGTTGAGCTTGTTGTTGCTGACGATTCTGGTTTGCAGGGTATAAACTTCTGCAGTCCTTTGCTGCGTGGCCTGGCTTGTTGCACCGATGACAGTTACCCCTGGTGCATGGCCCGCTGTGATGTAGGTTACAACGATTACATTTAGGGTGATTCCCCTTGTACACACCATGACTTTGGCTACCAGATGATTGCTGACTAGGACTCCTATAGTCGTTAGTCCTTCTCTGCTGAGACTGAGATTTCACAGAAGTTGAACCTTTGCTTGAAGCTCCATCCCATTTTCTCTTGTTGTCACTAGGAGCATCCGAAGTAGCTGTAGCACTTATACGCTTTGGTAACCTATTCTACTCCACCGCCTGATCAGTGAGACGGTTAGCCAACTGAACAACCTGCTGGATGGTGGCGAGGTTTGCTAAAGTCACGTGACTTTGGATTTCTGGCACTAAGCCCTTGAGAAAAAGTTCAATACGCTTAATTGGAGGGTCCACCATAATAGGACACAATAATGCAAGCTCATTCGATCTCTTAGTATACGCCTCAATTTCTGACCCCGTCATCTTGAGGTTGTAGAACTCGACTTCCAGCTGTCGTCACTTCTGCAGTATTCCTCCTTGATCATCTCTTTAAAATTGTTCCATGGGGTGGCGTTAGCAGCAAACAACCCCAGCATTTGGACCTGAGCATTCCACCATGTGAGGGCTAAACCCTCGAGAGTGCCGGTAGCATACTTCACCCTGCGTGCCTCAGGGCATTCACACATTTCGAACACAGATTCTAGTTTCTCAAACCAGTGGAGGAGACCTACTGCTCCTTCGGTGCCGCTAAAAGTAGTGGGTCGGCAGTCCATAAAAGTTTTGAAGGTGCACACAGGTGGCTGAGCATGCTGACCTGTTGTGGGTATAAGAGAGGACAAAGTTTAACACAAGGGTAGGTTCACGAGAGTAGGACCTAAAGATCCTAGAATGAGTTTAAACTGCAGGGTATACCTCCTGCTTGTGCGGCTGCAAGTGCCGCATCAACCTGTTCGTTAATCAGAGCCGTCAACTGGGCTTGTGTCATGTTAATGCGTCCAGACATGATCTTCATATCAAGAGAAACATGAGTGAGAATGGTTTGCGAAAGTGCGATGACAGGAGAGAGTACACACATACGTGTTCAGGAAACAGTAGCTATACCAACTAAGCATATCATAAGCAAAGTTCTACGTAATCTATCATGTAGGTAATATAACATAAACCATATCACCTAGAATGTCGATTCTTGCACGTGGAGTGAAGCGTCGTTGTGGATCGTAGAGCACTGTTACAGGTTATAGTCTGGTTTTAACAAAAATCATTTTCCCTTATTAAAACCAAGTTCTCTATAACCAATGGCTCTGATACCAATCTGTCACACCCCCAAAATCCACCTGCGGAATAGGACCGCTTGGAGGCGTGACTGACCAGGATCCAGCCACCAATCATATTGAACAAGCATGTAAGTAATTATAAAATCCAACCAATACAATTGGTGTCCAAACAAAAACATAGTTTAAGTTGCAAGCGGAAGCATAATGTTTAAAACTAAAACGTAAGTTTAAATATCCAAAGGTTTAACATGGCACACAGCTGTCCATGTCCCACAACGACTCTTCCTTGTGCAAGCTCCAGCTAAATACCTATTGACCTGCAAAGCATGTAGTAACGAGTCAACAATAATGTTGAGCGAGTTCACAGTTGGGTGTTGGTTTTAGTTGTTCCAAAAATAGTTCCTTTAACTGGCATCCCTGCCGTGGGGGTTACCCCATAGTTGAAAAACGTGATTTGTTTAACCCATTAACTCTGGCAATCCAGCCGTGGGGGCTATCCCATGATAGTTATCTGGCATTTCGGCCGTGGGGGCTACCCCATGTATACACTAGACTCGTTACCATATCGACTGCTAACTAAAGTCATGTTTAAGTGCCCTGAACTGTCAATGTCTATCATCATTGACGTGCCCAGATCCATTAGTTCACGCCCGTCCTCTGCGGCACGGTGTGAGGCTTGTCAGACCTAAATAGCGCTATCTAACTAATGACCCGCTCGCCATTGGCCCGACGATTAAGTCGATATAAAAAGGAGGGACTTCGTGATAGAGTTTTGGTCTAGTAAAAGTTATCTGTCCGTAAGGACGAGGAAATTACATTCCTCAACCAGTACTGTCCTACCCAAGAAAGGACGAGGAATCCATGTTCCTTAACCCCATTCCCAACCCCTGGGAATCCCATGCTTTGTAGAGTGTGAACTCACCTTGGTTTGCTCGGCAGATAAACAAAGGTCGATTGAGCTGCTAGTGGTCAACCACGTCCTAACATGGTTACCATACAAGTCAGGTCTAGGTTCCAGTAATGCACGTATATTTCTACACGTATACTAACAGTTTACATACACAAAGGGATCATGGTATACACGTATAAATACTTCAGTTAATCAACAGGGCACACACACATCCAATAGCCTCATCTACGTAAATAAGAAAAGTCCAAGTATGCGACCCGAATAGTTGGGCTCGTAACAGCATGCAAGTCCAAAACAGTGTGCAGGTGTATATGGTCTCGAGTCGAGACTAGAGATCCTGAGTCGAGACTGTGCGGTCTCGAGTTGTAGCCTACAAGTTCTCGAGTCGCAACTGAGGATGTCTCGGGTCATACGTTCATCACTCGAAACTAGGCGGTCTCGAGTCATGTCTCGAGTCGCAACAAGACTCGCAACCATGATCTCGAGTCATGCTATTTTTGTGCTGATGTAGTGTGGTCTCGAGTCGAGACTGTGGGTTCTCGACTCACAACCCGTGTCGAGACCGGAGATGTAACTGATTTCCTGGTTTCCTTACTTTGTAGCTCATTAATTCCGTAAAAACAGCAAACAACTTTGGCAGTTTCGCAAATCAGATTAAACAATACTTTTAACAGCAATAATGAATATTCAGCAACCGTAATCATGATCTAAGCAAGAACAATCAACCAATCATCATACGGAACATACAATCAGATCATTAAACTAGCGGATTCTAGACTAACATGCACCCTAGTTCATGTGTACATCAAATCATTCAAAATAGCAAATCACTTATCCGAGTCATCATCATAAATCTGTTAACATGTTTTCAATCCATTCGATTTATATGAACACTATCCAATATATATATATGAGCCGATTACAAGAACATCAACGTTAACAGTTTATAACATCATCAATTATATTTCATCCCTTAATTCATCATGTAGAGCATATATATCACCACATCATGTATAATACAACCAACAATAATCACTAACCAGATTAGAGGATGAACAAGAATTAATCCGAAAGCTTCAAGGGATGGGGGTGGGGTTGCCGGTTACAAGAGAGAGGAAGAGAGAGAGAGGTGTAGGGTTTGTGTGTTCTTGTTTTGCAAGTAATGAGAAAACTAAACCCCCTAAAGGTTCATGTACACGCATAAGGAGTGGGCCGAACCCATTAATGGGCTGCCCTTGGTCTCGAGTCGGCCAAAAATAGTGAGCCGAGAGAGATAGGTGTGCGGCCCAAAGGGCTTGTGCGATTAGGACAAGTGTTGTGCAACCGAGCTTATAAAATTCACATACAATTACATAGCACATAGCATAACAAAACATAATATTCCATTACAATCAAACACGTCAACTAGTCACGTAATGTTCATACAGGTTACATCAAAGTATCAAGAAAGGTTCTGAGATACGAGTTGTCACATTATCCCCAAGTTGAAAGAAATTTCATCCTGAAATTTAGTACGTACTTACTGAGGAAGCTAGTTAAGTTGCATGGCTTTCCTGGGCTGTCACATCCTCCCCCCGTTGATCTGGAATTTCGTCCCGAAATTCCGTAGCTTCAGCCTCAGTAGTGGTTGTACCATTTGCGAATAGTTGGGGATACTTTTGTTTCATCTGATCTTCGCGTTCCCAGGTGAACTCTGGGCCGCGACGTGAGTTCCAACGAACTCGAACGAGAGGTATTCTGAATTTCGGATATCCGAAATTTGGGATATCCGATTTTTCGGATATTTCGGATTCGGATATCGGATATTTTGGATCGGATTTTCGGATACGGATAGTTTTGAACACCCCTAACCACGAGGCATGTAATTCCTAGCAAATAGAGAATGTAATCAATTTAAAAAAAGGGGAATGTTTGGATTCCAGCGCTTAATGTGGGAACCAGTGTGGAGTCAATTGTTTCTGATGTTGTTAATGGATTGGACAACATGAGTGTTGGGCTTAAGGAACAGGCCCAGTAGAAACTAAATGATAAAAGTCCAGGGATTGATTCTTGTTACTTTCCCACTTTGCGCATTCACAGAAAATATTACTTCAGCGCTGCCCCAAATGGAAGATAAGATCATTGGGCTTCATTTTAATGGATTGTTATAGGGATGGGCCAGTTTAAAAAAATGTATAAGTGGGCCAACTAATGTAGTGCAAAATTTGGAGCAGATTTGAATGCATTCTTTGGGCCCACGACTTTATGATATATTTGTGGGTCGTCGATTTTTATGCTATTTGGCGTTTATAGCAGTGGATCAGGAGCTGAATGCAATCTGACGAAATTGAAGATCCTCACGATGAAAACAAATGATTTTTTAAAACGTGGGGTAGTCACAGTTACCGATGCAAATGTCAAAATTGGTGACGTGATTATTATGGGCCAAAAACGATATATTTATTTCCGCACGTGAAAATTTGCTTTGTTATCGGTGTTCGTAAATTCTCGAAAGAGTTTTGTTTATTGTCATATTCTCGCAGTTGGTAACGATTAAAGGAACATAGAGAGTCACGACCAGTCCTAACGAGTTCACAAAGTTGAAGAGTTATGCCTATGATGGAAATTTTTGGATTAGGTGTTAGTAGAACTTTGGGGCGATACAAGTCGGATCCTACGGTGCTGGGGGACTTTCTTTATCAACTAGGATATGCAAAGTAGAAAGTTGCTTTCTTGATTTTTCAAAAAACTGAGAACATTTGAAATATTCTACTCAGTGGAGAGAATTTGTTCGGTGAAGTTGACGACAGTTCCGCTAAGAGGAGGGAATTTGTTAAGGTTTAGAGATTTTACCAAAGAAATGGGGGGATAAAAATTTTCATATGTTTTGGAATTTCTTCGGTAAATTTCTAAACACAATTACAGGTGGTAGAGTTTGTGATTTTCTGGTGATACCAAAGGTTCTGCGTGGAATGTTTTGCACAGACACATATTTGAGGATTTTTATTAATTCTCCAGCCAGCGTGAAGGGTTTTGCACGGAAACATACAGGTATCTAAAGTCTACAGTAGTTTCAAAACGCTGTTCACTGAAGACCTGGGGAATATTTATGAGATTTTACAGGGATCTGGGTGTAATTCAATTCGTTGAGTTCGCAAATGATGTACTTGGTCAAGCTAACATCCTGAGTACTGATGCTGAAGATCCGTAGTGCATTACGTGGTCAACTTCACAAAGGCGAGACAATGAGATCTGGATGTAGTTCAACTAAGCGTGCTGGTTGAGCTTGCGAATGATATACTTGGTCTAGCTGACTTCCTGAGTGTTGATGCTGATGATCAAAGTGCATTACTTGGTCGATTGCACAAAGATGGCTTACAGAAGACAGTTCTTCAGAAATCTCTACCAATGTAGTATGTTTGAATGAGATAGTGTTCTTATGACAAGATCAAGACTTGATACAGGTTTTAAAGAATGAAACCCTTATCAAATGCTGGTTGGAGTATTGGAAGATCAGTGGAAGATCGGTCAATTTAGCCTTGTGAGGACATTGCACAACACCCAACACGGATACGCGTACTTTGAGGGGGAAATAATGTACGAGAAGCTTTAAGGGTTTGGTATTGCTATGAAGACTCAAGTCAAGATACTACTTACCTGGATCATCGGTCAAGGGGGAATTTGTTAACACAGAGAAGATGACATCAACAAATACTTGACTGAAGATCCATTGCAGTTGCATTTTCAGCATTCAACAGGAACGGACAAGGGGGAATTTGTTGGTGCAGTTTTTGTGTCCGATGCTGTTCGAATATACTAGATTAATTTTATGCTGATTATGTAATAGTTAGTGAAACGGACAAACGAACATGTATAGACCCGCTCGTTTGAAGTGGTCAAACGAAATGGTTATTCGTTTGACCGTGTGTGTTTGCAAGTGAATGTGGTGTGGCTAAAAATACCACCCCTTGGTTCATTTGCAAAGTAGGAAAGTTTTAGACTTTGGGGGAGAGATCACCATTTGGTCTCTCCCCGGATGTATACTCCTTTGGTATTGTTCGGTTAGCTTATAATCGGGCCGTTTTGTAATGTTATACTACCGATTTTATACAAGGAAGTTGTCTTATCCATCTCGAATCCTCCCGTCTTGAACATAATCACACACTAATCACGGGTCACGGTCCGAATCACGGTCTTACATTTTACCGACGACGTCATTAGCGAGAAACGGTACTTTTACCGGCCACATTGGTCCGGGCGTATGCTGTGAAAAAAGTAGAGGTGAAAATATTGAACAATTTGTAGATACACAGATTAACACAAGGTAAATTTTATCCCTAACATGTTGCATTAAAAATATAAAAAGTAGAGGTGAAAATATTGAACAATTTTTTCAACCTACAAAATTGTGAGAAAAATATCATACAATTTGGACTTAAACATGACAACATAAGACTCAAAAGACCAATTTGATCTCCAATGAAATACTTGACAATCTGAACTTCTTTCTCTTTAAATCCACATTTCTCATAAAAAGCCTTGTTATCAGCATTGCAATCAAGAATTACTTTATAACAACCCGTAAAACGAGTGACCAGCAAGAAAACAGACAACGTTTTTCCCTAACTGCAACCCTCTAGCACTCGAATCAACCACAACATCTTCGATATGTCCCACTTTCCCCCAGTTCCTTATAAATTTCTTTTCTACAAACACACTTCCAGTTGCAACAATCTTTGATGACGCGGTGTCTTCAATCACACATATGACATGATCATCACCGTATGATTTGAGTTCTTTGAATCGTTTTTGAAATTCATCGTCTGATACAGAATCACAAACTGTAAGTTGTTGGAGTAGTTCCATGAAACCTTTGTTCTTGTCTGTTATTTCCAGTTTTCTAACTTGATATCTTTCTTCATCACTACAGGTTGTGTTGCTTTGCATCTTTCTTATTTTCATCAGTATAGATTCGTGTTAAAAAAAGAAGTGTACCATACAATAAACAAATCAACATGGGTGATGTTTATGATGTTTAAGCCTGGCAAAAAAGACGGGTCGGGTAATGGGTCATATTGTCATAACAGGTTTAGGTCAGTGGGTCGCATGGGTGATGATGTTAAAGCCTAGTAAAAAGGACAGCTCGGTTAACGGGTCATTACAGGATTAGGACAGAAAAGGTCGTTTAAAGAAGTATCAGTTTGGTCTAACACAAAACCGATTTGGGTTGAAATAGGTCGTTTTAGAAGAAAAAAAAGTATCAAAATGGGTTTAACCACTATGTTTGTGGGCTGTGGGTCCCGTTCTAAGGTTAGTAGCTTCATAGAATATACTCATGGATATACCAATAGAAAAATATTGTAAAATCATGTAATTTAAGTTGTTACCACTGAATCTAATGGTTGGGTATTCAAAGATACAACCTTTACATAATATCTACAAGTTAAACATCCTAAGATCAACATAAATAATATACAACTAATTGACCAAAATATCTAGAGATATAATCAATCAAATCCCAACAAAAGTAACAACACAAACAAATACGAGGTTTGTAGATGCTAGTCAGACACTTACAATGTAAGCAGAAAGATTGGATTTTGATATGAATGTTTGGATTTACCAAAACGACACGGAGGATTCAAGATTATAGAGGCCCACAGATCGGTTAGTTTTCCCAAATAGGTTTGTTTTGGTTAACATAAGTCAAACCGGTTTTCAAGTGGAAAAGGATTGATTCGGATTGAAACCAATTTTTAATCTATTTGGTTCGATTTTAACCTTTTCCAAAGTGAGAGGATACAAAACCGGCAGGTTAGGTGTCACAACCCCTGACCCCACCTAGGACGGAAGCCGTGACAGATGCATTTGGTATCGGTGTTTATTAAAATTATCGCAACGGAAATTTCATTAGGACCGGGTGTCAGGAAAAATATCAGAGTTTTCAAAACACCGTAGTTTCCATTTCATAAGAGTTTGTAATTACATCATTAAGAGTTTGGGGAGTTCATTCCGTTCTGGTAAAAACATAGTATTGTAATTACATCATTAAGAGTTTTTACATTTGATATATTTCAATTACCCAACGGTATTTGTCACTCGGCAATTCCTGTGACTATGGTCATATCACTGATGGTCATTCTCCCAACTAGTGAAGATTATCAAGTAGTGTATACAAAACCCCATATATTGGCAGTAATTTCAGTAAGAATACAAAGACTTAATCACTGTAAATACAACTAGAAAACATGTAGGATTTTGAAATACATTTTGATAAAAGAGAATGGCTCACTTTTCAGATTTAGGGTTTCAGTAATAGCCTCCTGGTCTAAGTCTTGGTTTCCTAATTAAGCACACAATGTAACACGTATTAGTGTATTAACCCAATTCGACTTTAACGATAATCACGAGATCAAAACCACAACGTGATGACAAAGTATAGCCTTATTCAGGCAGCACTTAAACATCCATTGATTTAGTTTCAGATCGATCGAACAGGGTATCGTACCAGATACTCGAGTTAGCACGCTGATTACGGGGCAGAGTTTCGGGTATAATAGCAGTATAACGGGAGAGAAAGAAAAGAGATTTTGAGCAACTTTGAAAGCTTAATGCACGTCCAATTTATAGCTGAACTTCAGCCTCGTCGCGTCGCGCGGCCGGATTCAAGATAAACCTTTGCGTAGCGCGAAGGGTCTAGGCTAGCGCATATGTGTCATGAGTCACCACGTAGGCATGCCACGTGGTGCCATGTGTCAATTGGCGGTCAAAGAGCCGTCCCGTCACGCGACCGCATGACGTTTCCACCGTCGTGTAGCGCGACGTGGCCTAAGTCAGAGTTTCTTCGTTTTCCATAATGTTGAATGCATTGCATCGTTGTCAATTCCATAATGTTGAATGTATGTTAATTACTATTAACTAGTTTTTACTAACCGCGCATTGCGGTGGGGAATATGTGAGGAGTTATGAAATACAGGTGATTAACAATCTCTATTAAACAATTTCTTGAGATCCAACATCATCACGGATATCAAGGCGACTCAATATACATTTTTCTAAAAAATTTAGGTACAAAACAAATGTATAGTCAATCACTAGAAATTACAAGCTCATTAACTAAAGTTTTGATTAAAGGCTGATAAAAAAAAAGCAACAAAGAAATTAACAAAGAAATTAATTGAACAAATTATTAAGAACCAAGCCCAATATTGGGCCTAAAAAATGGGTAACAAAAAATAGCTAAAAATCGACCCCAAGTAAGTCACAAACTTAGGCAAATCTATTAATGAATGATGCACCTAACCACTACACCACTATTTCTTTAGTGTTTGATGTTGTCTTTAAATTTATTTATATTAAGAAATCACTTGAGATTAAAAAAAAACCACCCCACTGAACCAATTAGAGAGGGGTGGCTCATTTTAGCATCAAGACACTATTTATCATCATTAATTACTAATATAATATAATATAATATAATGTTATGTTTCTTGTTATATTTCACTAGTAATATTCCCCCGCGCTTCGCGGCGGGATTAACTCGGTATCAATTTGGTTCGTTATAGTACCTGCACTCGATATTGTAATTGAAAGAGAAAACACTACATCGATCGAAAACAAAAAACACATATTGATATGGTACCTATATATGTTGTTCAGTTGATATCGGTTTGGTTCGGTTCGCTTCGCTTGCCTTTTATGTCTATTTTATTTCAACATTACGATTTTTTTAGAACGGATATTCTGCTGCTATCGTACCAAGCCAATTGAACAACTTCTGTATCGGTACCAATATTTTCTTATTTTTAGTTTATTTTTGCTTTCAATAAATTGATACTGTATCGCTACCATATTGTACCGAACATCATCGGTACCGGTATACATTCCGTTTTATTGTTTTCTGTTTGATAACGGGTACTTTGATAGTATCTTAAAAGTTATATGAGAGAACAAAATATAATTAAATCAATTAAAGTAATAAACCAATAAAATAATAAAACCTTAGAAAAAACAATATTGAAAAAATCAAAAACAATTGTTCCCCTCTTTTTATTTCAACATTACGATATATTTTTTAAACAGATATTGTGTCGCTATTGTACCAAATTCAATTAAACCGATTGAATAACATATGTATCCGTATCAATATTTATTTTTAGTGTTTTTGCTTTCGGTGAATTAATATAGTTTCGCTACCATACCGTACTGAACAATTGTTTGATAACTGGTATTTTGATCGTATCTTAAAATTTATATAAAAATATATGTATAAATCAATTAAACTAATAAAACAATATAATATAAAACCTAGAAAGAAAACAATATTTAAAAACAAATTAATAAATACTGTTCATGGCCTCTTTGTATTACGGACATTCGATCGATATCGGTTAGGTTTGTTATATGACTGGTATGATACATGCGCTCGGTATAGAAATCAAGAAATGTTTTGCATCGAATGAAAACGAAAAAAAACGAACACCAGTACCAACAACGATGTTGTCCGAACGGTATCGATACATTCAAATCGTCACGGTACTGGTAATGATATATTCGTTTATCATCGCAGACAAACAAATTGGTATAGATGAAAATTACCAATAAGATTTATATTGTAATGTTGAAAAAAAACAATCGATTTCGGTTCTGTTTAGTACGATAATGGCACAATATCCATTTTCAACAAATTTATATCGTAATGTTGAAAAAATAAACATAGAACGCAAGTTATTAGAAAAATAATCAAAATATATGATAAATAAAATTATAAAAAATTAAAACAATGATTAAATTAATCAAAATCACTATTCATGAAGACTTTGTTTTAATATGTCTAGTATATGTGTGTGTATATATATATATATATCTATATATGTATAGGGAGAGGATCATGAGAAAACTAGATATAAATGAGAAAACAAAAAAACAAACCAAAAAAGCACTAAAAAGGAGGGGGGGGGGGGAGACTTTTAATGAAGGAGGGGGGACTTTTAATGAAGGAGGGGTAAAATTGGAAAAAAAATATATAACTTTTCAAAGTATATTCGAGCATATTTTTTATGACATAAAAAAAGATTTATGGTGTCGTCTTGTTTTCAATACTATTATTATAGTAGTGCACATGTGCAATATAACATGTACTACACTTGCATAACATGCTTAAAATTAGCTTTTTGAGTCTAGTTTAGCTTTTAGGGTTAGTTTTTTCGAAGGTTTAGGAATATGATTAGGTTTTTGGGTGGGGGGTTAGGTTTTTTTCGGGTTTATGTTTAGGGTTTAGTTTTAGGTTTTCGGGAGGGTGGGGGGTGGGGGGTTAGGCTTTTGGTGGGAGGGTGAATTTAGGTTTTTTTTTTTTGGGGGGGGGGGGGGGGGTGGGGGTGGGGGTGGGGGGTTTAGGTTTATTGGGGGTGTCGGTGGGGGGTGGGTTAAGTGGTTTAAGCTTTATGTATTAGTGCACATGTGCACTACAACAAAAGTTTTTTTTTTTTTTTTTTGAAAATTTTTTTCTAGGCATAAAAACTAGCGATTTTTTTATTAAAAATTGTAAAAAAAAATTTTTTTTTGGTATGTTTTTAGGTTTTTTTAGGCTTTTTTGGTTTTCTCATTTAAACTAGTTTTCTCATGATCCATCCCCTATATGTATATATCTACAGTATAATATGTATATGTATATAGTGGGATTCCCACGCATTACACGGCGGGAATTCAATCGGTATGGGCTCAATTTGGTACGGTACTTTCACTCATTATACCAAACAAAAGAAAAAAAAAATGACGTTGATATCGTCCCATGTTTTAATACATCATTCGAAAATCATAAAATCGAACCTTTGTACCGGCTCCGATAATAATTATACATATATCGATGTTGTTGGGTCAGAATCAGTTCACTCCATCACAATACTAATACCAACGGAATATTTTATTTGAATACAACACCGTTTAAAAAACTTATACCAGAATATTAAAAAAACATAATAATTACGACTGCGTATTTATCTTTTCTAAAAATCTTAAAGAATAAAAGTTATATATATATATATATATATAGGGGAAGGTTAAAATGAGAACCACCTCGAGTTGTAAGAACCAGCGAGAACCACCCCCGCGGGGGGCCGTTGACCACGAATTTTTTTTTTACACCTAGATCCGTATATTTTAACACGGGGGGTAAGTTTTGGGTTCAAACGGCGCGCCCGAGGGGGTAGTTTTTTACGCCCAAAGTTTGGGTTTTTTTAATTTTTTTAATTTTTCTTTTTTTTTAACCAAACTTTGGGCGTAAAAAACTACCCCCTCGGGCGCGCCGTTTGAACCCAAAATTTACCCCCCGTGTTAAAAAATACGGATCTAGGTGTAAAAAAAATTTCGTGGTCAACGGCCCCCCGCGGGGGTGGTTCTCGCTGGTTATTACAACTCGAGGTGGTTCTCATTTTAACTTATTCCTATATATATATATATATATATATATATATATATATATATATATATATATATATATAGTGGGATTCCCCGCATTACACTGCAAGAATTCAATCGGCATGGGCTCTATTTGATACGGTACTGTCACTCATTATACCAAAAAAATAAGAAACAAAAAAAAATAAAGTTGATATTATCCCATGTTTTATATCATTCGAAAACCATAAAATTGAACACGTATCGGCTCCGATAATACATGTACATGTATCGATGTTGATGTTGTTGGGTCAGAATCGGTTCACTCCATCACAATATCTATACCAACGAAATATTCTATCTAAATACAACACCGTTTAAAAAAAACTTATAACAAAATATTAAAAAAATAAAATAAATACAATTGCGCATTTAATTTTTCAAAAAAGCTTAAAGAATAAAAGTTATTAAAGAAGATACATTTGTTTATCGGTATTCATAAACTAATATCAGTAATTAAGTTAATATAAAATACTAAATGTTCATCATAAGAATATTATATGTCAAATGTTTATCACTAAATATAAATAAAAAAAATCTAAACACTATTCATGAGAAGTTTCTATTAATATATATAGATTTTGCCCCGCCCGCGTTGCGAGGCACTAAGCCGAATATTTCTCTCTCATAACATGTCCGTCTGTGTTTCAATTACTTGTACATACTACTCATAACAAGATCTCAAAAAAAATTACATTGAGTTAACCAATTAAATTAAAACACTATCATACTTTTGCTTAAGAAAAACAAAAACAATAAAAAAACAATAATTTTAAACAGGGGGAAAAATAAAAATTACACCGAGTCAAACAATTAAAACAAAGCACTACTATAGTTTTGTCAAAAAAAAAAAAAAAACGATAGCATGACTGTAATTTTACACTGTGGTCAAAATCGTAATTTAACTTGGAAAGCAAAGGAACACGATGGCAAAAATGTAAATTTAGATTGAGGGCACAATTGTAATTTGTCTGGGTTGGGAAAAAACAAAACTAATGGCAAAACTGTAAATTTAAACGGGTCAAAATCGTAATTTTGAATAGAGGGCAAAATGGTAATTTTTAGTTAGGGGCGAAAACATAATTTTATTTTGAACTGAGAGTAAAAACGTAATTTCGAACTGATAAATCGTAATTTTAAAGCGGGGAAAAAATCATAAATTGGTTGGGCCAATGGGGGAGTGCCATGCAGCTTCCTGACACTATTCCCCCATCTTGTGTCTGTAGTTATACACTGGGGGAAAAATCATAATTTTACTAGGAAGGCAAACAAAAACGATGACAAAAAGGTAAATTTAAATTGAGGGCAAAATGGTAATTTAGCTGAGAGGAACAAAACAAAACAAAACTAATGGCGAAACTGTAAATTTAAACGGGGCAATATCGTAATTTTGAATTGAGGGAAAATTTATAATTTTTAACTAGGGCAAAAGCATAATTTTATTTTGAACCGGAGGTAAAAACGTAATTTTAAACTGATGGCAAAATCGTAATTTTAAAGCGGGGACAAAATTGTAATTTGATTTGGCCTAAAGCATGTGAACTACTGTTTACGAAATTTCATATACGTTATAGAGTTAATAAAATCAATTAAGTAATAAAATAATGAAATAATCAAAAGTATAAATAATATTATAAAAAGATTTATGTACTGTTCATGAGAAGTTTGTTTTAATATGTATAATAACTAGAAATTGTTGGAGTCCTTCCAAAAATTCTCAACGGCCAAGGAAAACCCAAGGCCGAGTAGAAGGTTTGGAAAAAGTTTTCGACCTCCAATTGACGCGACTCGTTAATACCTCATTAGCTGCGTCACTGCCCCAAGCGCAAAGATACTTTTACCCGAAGACTTACACCTCTTTCTATACACCCAAATCCCCACATCCTTTTATACCCATCTCTAATGTGGGATCAGTCACAAGTTCCACTTTCTAACCAAAGGTATTCAACTTGCTTTTCATTACTCTATTTTACTTTGCTATTATCTTATCTAGTTATATAATCAAACATAAACAGAAACCAACATACCCTTCGTTAATCTAATACTAAGACCATGCGTAATGGGCATTATAGGGGCATGAAAGAGTTTGATAAAGCCCCCAACACCTTCCCCCCGGGCATTATAGGGGCATGAAAAGCGAGGGGCATTTCTAAAATAATGCCCAAAGAGGAGGAAAAAAATGGCAAGTATTGAATGAAATGAGCATTAACCGTTACACATTTTTTGCAGGGCGTTATTGTGATAAATGACAAATAACCAGAAATTCCATACAGTCTAATCACTATTTTCAGTATATAATCTCATGCAGTTAACAAAATTTAATAACGTAAACGTGTCGTAAATCAGATAACAGTGTTAGGACAAGAAAACAATGCTAATCCATATGTTGGGTTTTTTCGTATTGCGAAACCAATCAACCAATGTCCTAAAAGTTTTGGTAGAAAGTGTTGCGCGCACTATTCACGGTTACACTATTCATGCCAGCAAAACCATGAAAATAGAACGAAACAATGAAAAACGACACACAGATAACATAACCGAGTCCATTTACATAAGAAAACACTAATATGAAAACATATCTTGCAAAAATCTAGGACTTTCCCGTACAACGCCCTAATCACTAAAACGTCTGTTTCGCTAAAAATATGACAATTTTAACGCGTCCAAAACTATAATTAAGCATTTCTGGAACACCGGAATTATGACAATTGATGACATATACACTAAAACACATTGGGAATATCATTATAGGGTCCAAAATTATAAACTTCCGGTATTATATCGCAATACATATAACTAGTCCGTTATCGACCCGAAAGACTAGTAAGCGGTATTTTTGTCACAAAACAACCAAATGAAGAAGCTTGTGAACTAGTTAAGCTTATTTTGGGACTCGGAATCGCTTCATACATCGCTTGACGGTGGAATAACAACTTGCGACAAAGTTTCGTCGGTACCGCAAAAGTGCCGTTAACTAGCCGACTACCAAACGGAAAGCATCTGAAGTATCGAAATACAATTTCTACTAGTTTAGTGAACTAGTTAATGTCGATTTACAATCCGAATCCCTAATTACCCCTTAATGGTGTAATTAACCCCTAATCGCCATACTTTATATAATGACCAAAATATCTAAGTTTTAATCAATTTTTATAAAAATATTTTCACTTTACCCCCCCCCCCCCCAATTTATCAAATTGGTCAAAGTGGGTCCCACCCACTAGATTTGTTTGTTGAAAATTTAGATTATATGTATGGGGTAAAGTATGGAGTGTATGGTTATTATACTTGAAAAGATTTGGGAATTATAACACATACATACCACCATCATCTATCATCTCATTTTCACCAAAGTTAAAGCACCAAAAACCTTCATTTGGTCCTCCTAACTCACGGCTCAAAGAAGAACAAATTAAACCCACCATAAATCACCATTAAACCCCATAAATTACTCACTTTCAAAGCACTTTAATGTCATTAATGCATGGATTAAGCATTAGTGAGTTCTTTGGAGCCTTAATCACTTCTTAATCACCTTGTGCAAAGTTGTATGCTTTTTCTAACCATATTTAAGCTTCTTATTATGTGTAGATTTAAGAAGTACAAGTTGATTATCTTGAAGATTAAGAAAAACATAATCAAAAACCCTAATCTCAAACTTAATAATCTACTAATCATGATTATTTGTGTGATTATCTGTGTAGATTAGTGCAGTTAGTTGATGTAATCTTGATGATTATGTTAATTTTGTAGAGATTAGTGGTTTAAAGTTTACATTTATGATGATCTTGTGATTAACTTTATGTAGTATTTTAGATTAGTGTTAATCTAGTCATGTTAAACTTAAAAATTTGATTTAAACATATGAATGTTTAAATCACACAAGATCATCAACTTCAAAGATTATGAGCATTTGTATGTAAACTTGATTAAGTGATTCTTGAAAGATTAAACCAAGAATAAGCATGTGACAAGGCTTTTAAAAACACCAATGAACTTGATTTTTAACATAAAGCAAGTTTATGGTATTTTTAGAAAGTGTAGTATAAAAAGGTCTTGAGAATTTTTACAAAAATATGGGAATTTTGAAGAATGAAAAATAGTAAGAATCAAGTTTATATAAAGATGAACTTGAAAAATGGTTGTTTTAAGGTATTGGATAGATTTGTGCAAATAATATGCTCATAAGAATTTGAAGGTAAAATTATGTGATTAGTGATTGAAAAATGATTTTTGGAAACCTTGATGAATTAATGATGATTTGAAAATTGATTTCATGATTTAAACGTGTTTTGAAAGCGTGGGAAACGTCATAGTTTAGGGGAAACTATGGCGAATTTTTTTTGAAAATCTAATCGCGATTAAAAATGGGGTTAAAGGGGGATTAACAAAATTAAACATGATTAGTGGTCTTAAACGTCATTATGGAAGCTTTGATGAAAATGGTTAAGTCCTAAATATTCAAGAGTTCTTATGAACTTGAATATATATTTTCACAAAAATAAATGGGTGAAAATAATAACCAAATCTAATAATAATTTTTGACAAAATTTATATATTTTGGAAACTCATCAAGTATATGTATTTTGTGCTATGTGTATGTACTTAGATACCTTTTGGGTGATCAAAATAATACAAACAAAATTACAAGAAATACTTGTATGCGACAAGTATAAAAAGACACCAAAAATACATATACATGTTCCTACATGTTCCAATGAAATGCTATTAAACGGACGGATAAACGAAATGGTTGAAACAGTAATACATAACACCCGACGACGACGACGACAATTGGGCGTATTGACATCGCGAGGAAAATTATTACGATGTTGGGTCTAAAAATAACACATTTTTAGACACTTAACGAACACAAATCTATAAGGCCGATAACAAGAATCCGAAAAGTCAAAAACTATAAAAATTACCAAGTATTTTCATATGAAAAATGAACATTTTAAAAGTTTACCTACTTGGTAAATTTTTGAGTAAAATGCAAGATTATTTCTAATGGGCTCACAAGAATTAGATTTGGGGTATGCCCAAATTACTAAAATACATGGGCCAAGACCCAATGACAAGAAACATCCCAATGACAAAAAAGACATGGGCTCGGCCCAATAACAATAAAACATGGGTTAGGCCCAATAACATGAAAGACATGGGCTCGGCCCAATAACATTAAAACATGGGTTAGGCCTAATAACAAAGATGACATGGGCTCGGCCCAATGACATGGGCTCGGCCCAATGACATGCGTGCGCGGCACGACATGAGGACATGTGAAGGGCGAAGCCCGTTCACACATAATTCGATAGATACACTATACATGTATACACTTATGAATTCAATACCCATAACAAGTGAACGAACAAACTACCAACACTCTAAAATACAAAGTTGTTCCAAAATGACAAATGAAAACACAATAAGAATTTAAGATGAACAACTTGTACAAGGTCCGAAAGACCTAGTGTCTAATAAAGTTAGTACACATGTAGGTTAATCACACGTACGGACGCTCACTACGGTATTACATACAAGGAACACAAACTTGTGAGTTCATGTCCCTCCTTTCAATGATTTCAATGTTTTATTCTAAAACGGTCGAGGGGAAATACATGTCAAAACTATGGGTATGCTATCTCTGGGTTTATATGATAACATGATCAATGTACATAAGTGGGATGATGACATAGTAACCATTAATCACTTAGTGACCAAGGTGCAAAAGGTGTAGATCTATTGAGCTTGAGACACGCTCCACTCTTGGTTGGTATACACTGGAATGCTTTTGTGATCCCAAAGATGTCAAAGTTGTCTCGGATTGGTTACGTACTTATGGTACATAATGTCAGGGGCTCGCTACCCACTGATAGATCCTTAAACTCCATAAATGCTATTAACATACCGGGATTTCATTACAAGAATACAAAGATTTCATATGATAACAATGACTGCATGAACTCGCTCAACTTTTGTTGACTCTTTGAAACTACATGTATTTCAGGAACAAGTCTTGAGCCGGTGATACACTACGGGGAACGGGAAAGTCTATGACAACGATAGCCACTTTTGGAGGGTTTGTCTTTTATATCCCAACTTCGTATGGGTATATAGGGGACAAAACCTCACTATGTTTTATGTCAAAAACTATCTTTTGTGTTGTGTAATATAACTATGTTTTGGTTAACGTTTGTAAACGTTATGGAAACTAGAAAACTATGTTGGAAACTTGAAAACTTTGTTAAAAAAAACGCATCTATGGCATCGTTGTGGTTTATTATGTTTACTCATTTGGATGCAATGATTACCTTTCTTACGTCACACACAATACGCTTCCGCTACTAGCAGGGTGTGACAGATTGGTATCAGAGCTCCGATTGTAGTGGATCGGGGAAAAACTTTTACAAAGTTTGGTCTACAATCACCGAAGGGCTCTCACATGAAAACAAAGACAATAACACTACGAAAGTGATTTCAAAAGTATGACAAAAATGACCAAAGGTTTTCATTGTGTCACTATAACATGAGGATCTATCACGCGAGCTCAATCATGAGTAACGAATAGGGATCAATACATGGTTAGTCTATAAGGATTAGACTCGAAACATTAGAAATTACATGTGAAACATGAGAACAAAACAACATGAGATATAGTGATTATATATATAATGTATTTATATAAGTGTTGTACGGAATATTTTGCCAAGAATGAAAGTACCTTCGACTACGAATTTTATTATTATACTTGGCTCACGCGATGAGAATAACGACCTCACGCCTATTACGAAGCTTATGGCGGACGTGGTTCCTGAGTGAGACCCTAAACCATTGATCCTGTGGAAGATGTTTGTTTTCCCTCAGATGGGTATAAGTCTGGCTTCGGTAGTGACGACGAGGCGGAGGTGGCGGCCTTGGATAATAACTCTACTAGTGGGACGAGGTCCCTGAGGCTCATACTAATCGTGATTGATGACACTCTTGTGTAGACAAGGAAGATGTACCCATCTTAAAGGTGCATCTCCAATTGTATTGTAGCGGATTCCCTTGACTTGTATTTCGGCTAACGTTGTGCTCTATCACGAATAATGACAACGAGCGTTAGCACGTTGGCCATCATGAAGGTCCCTCCTATGTTGAAGGTATATAGACAATAGTGTCATCTCTTTGACTAATCGGCTGCTTGAACGAGAGAATGCTAGGGTGACCATACAAGACAATTTATTATTACGGGGGCCCACGTAATAACAACTTGTAGTGTATGGAAATCCTGGTGGGCTCTGCGGGTCAAGCTAACGATCACTATCCATTCGAAATCCTTAAGTTGTTCAAGTTTCTATCTAGTAGAACACTAACCGGGATGGTCACTATAGCACTCTACGATATAGGAAGACCACACGTATTATTCGCACCTAGCATTCGGTTTATAACACGAGTCGTTTGAGGCTAGTCGTCGAAAGCAAACAAAACTTGTTACGGGGGCCCACATAATAACAACTTATAGTGTATGGAAATCCTGGTGGGCTCTGCGGGTCAAGCTAACGATCACTATCCATTCGAAATCCTTAAGTTGTTCAAGTTTCTATCTAGTAGAACACTAACCGGGATGGTCACTATAGCACTCTACGATACAGGAAGACCACACGTATTATTCGCACCTAGTATTCGGTTTATAACACGAGTCGTTTTAGACTAGTCGTCGAAAGCAAACAAAACTTGTTGGCCACACATAGAGGATTTTCCTCAGCATTCTCGGAATTCTTGTACATGGGCTGGTTCTTTGGTGTCTATGACACCTTACCTTATCTTAGTTACCGGAAATGATTACATTAAACTCTGTTGTTTGACATTTGTCTTATTCTAAGAGATGATATGGCCTGAGCCATGCTACAACCCCTTCCTTGCATTTTATCCGATATCTATGGAAATCATAACAATTTTGTTGGAGCTCTTGGAGCTCAAGGGATATCAATGTATTCGTCACACGAGTTAGTGTGGTGAGGATTTTCCTAAGTGGGACGGTCGAGGTCCACAAGGTAGGAAATACATACTGTAAGGATGGAAACGACCGTTTTGTTTCTCCTCCTCACCGAATTACCTCTTTTCCCACTTAGGCATATGGTCAATACATGCAGGAGGTACTGCACATTTTGGGTTGCGTTTATTCATGTTATCATTGTTCAAACATGCATGAACAATGCGGTCTTGAGGTTTTCCATGACCAATTATATTCTTAATTCTTAGGCGCATGGTAGGCTATATATGTCCAAATACAAGTCTAGACCCTTTGATACTATGTATCAAAAATAACATGGCGCCGAAAAGAAAATCTACGCCCAAAAGGGGCAGTTAATCAGCACCCTACTATTAAAGTCAAACTAGAATTTTTATGGAACAACATGAGATTGCGAAAATTGCACAACATGAGGTTGTTGAGTCGACACTAGTAATGGTACTGATGGTACCGATAATTCAAGTGGTTCAAATTCCGGCGGGATGAGGACAAGTGGCAATGCAACACTTGGAGATGCAATCACACCAGATTTTAATCCTAAGGCTTTTCCGGATTATAAGCCACGAGACCTCATTAATACGGGAGGTGTGGTAAGTCTTGTCCACTAAGTATAGACAAGGAAGTCAGTTAACCGTGCTAGTAAATGTACTTCGGTAGTGACGACGTGCTAGAATATACTCATGGATATACCAATAGAAAAATATTGTAAAATCATGTAATTTAAGTTGTTACCACTGAATCTAATGGTTGGGTATTCAAAGAGCCGCCCCGTCGCGCGACCGCATGACGTTTCCACCGTCGTGTAGCGCGACGTGGCCTAAGTCAGATTTTCTTCGTTTTTCCATAATGTTGAATGCATTGCATCGTTGTCAATTCCATAATGTTGAATGTATGTTAATTACTATTAACTAGTTTTTACTAACCGCGCATTGCGGTGGGGAATATGTGAGGAGTTATGAAATACATGTGATTAACAATCTCTATTAAACAATTTCTTGAGATCCAACATCATCACGGATATCAAGGCGACTCAATATACATTTTTCTAAAAAATCTAGGTACAAAACAAATGTATAGTCAATCATTAGAAATTACAACCTCATTAACTAAAGTTTTGATTAAAGGCCGATAAAAAACAAAGCAGCAAAGAAATTAACAAAGAAATTAATTGAACAAATTATTAAGAACGAAGCCCAATATTGGGCCTAAAAAATGGGTAACAAAAAATAGCTAAAAATCGACCCCAAGTAAGTCACAAACTTAGGCAAATCTATTAATGAATGATGCACCTAACCACTACACCACTATTTCTTTAGTGTTTGATGTTGTCTTTAAATTTATTTATATTAAGAAATCACTTGAGATTAAAAAAAAAACTACCCCTCTGAACCAATCAGAGAGGGGTGGCTCATTTTAGCATCAAGACACTATTTATCATCATTCACCACTAATATAATATAATATAGTATAGTACAGTACAGTACAGTACAGTACAGTACAGTACAGTACAGTACAGTACAGTACAGTACAGTAGAGTAGAGTAGAGTAGAGTAGAGTAGAGTAGAGTAGAGTAGAGTAGAGTAGAGTAGAGTAGAGTAGAGTAGAGTAGAGTAGAGTAGAGTAGAGTATAATATAATATAATATAATATAATATAATATAATATAATATAATATAATATAATATAATATAATATAATATAATATAATATAATATAATGTTATGTTTCTTATTATATTTCACTAGTAATATTCCCCCGCGCTTCGCGGCAGGATTAACTCGGTATCAATTTGGTTCATTATAGTACATGCACTCGATATTGTAATTGAAAGAGAAAGCACTACATCGATCGAAAACAAAAAAAACACATATTGATATGGTACCTCTATATGTTGTTCAGTTGATATCGGTTTGGTTCGTTTGCCTTTTATGTCTATTTTATTTCAACATTAAGATTTTTTTTAGAACGGATATTCTGCTGCTATCGTACCAAGCCAATTGAACAACTTCTGTATTGGTACCAATATTTTCTTATTTTTAGTTTTTTTTGCTTTCAATAAATTGATACTGTATCGCTACCATATTGTACCGAACATCATCGGTACCGGAATACATTCCGTTTTATTGTTTTCTGTTTGATAACGGGTACTTTGATAGTATCTTAAAAGTTATATGAGAGAACAAAATATACTTAAATCAATTAAAGTAATAAACCAATAAAATAATAAAACCTTAGAAAAAACAATATTGAAAAAATCAAAAACAATTATTCCCCTCTTTTTATTTCAACATTACGATATATTTTTTAAACGGATATTGTGTCGCTATCGTATTAAATTCAATTAAAACCAACTGAATAACATATGTATCCGTATCAATATTTATTTTTAGTGTTTTTGCTTTCGGTGAATTAATATAGTTTCGCTACCATACCATACTGAACAATTGTTTGATAACTGGTATTTTGATCCTATCTTAAAATTTAGAGTTAATTACACAGTTAGTCCCTGTGGTTTATAGGAAGTAACAAGATCGAGTACTAATAGTTTAAAATCACATTCTTGGGTACCAACTTTCAATTTTTTAACATGTGTTAGTTTTTTTGTTAGGTTCAAGGGCATTTAAGTCATTTTACATCTAAAAGACTAATAATGTAACTATATGGTTAAACAAGGACTGTTGTTGTAATTTACAAAAAGAAAATAGCATTACACCCCTCCCCCATCTTCTCTTCTCTTCTCTATACTTCTCTGCAAATCACATTGGTACCCTAGGTTGTTACAAAATTGAAAGTTGATACCCTAGAATGTGATTTTAAACTATTGGTACCTGATCTTGTTACTTCTTATAAACCACAGGGACTAACGGTGTAATTAACTCTAAAATTTATATAAAATATATGTTTAAATCAATTAAACTAATAAAACAATATAATATAAAACCTAGAAAGAAAACAATATTTAAAAAAAATTAAAAAATACTGTTCATGGCCTCTTTGTATTCATATGTATAACTAGTTTGTTTTCCCGCGCGTTGCGGCGATACGTTATCACAGACATTTGATCGATATCGGTTAGGTTTGTTATATGACTGGTATGATACATGCGCTCGGTATAGAAATCAAGAAATGTTTTGCATCGAACGAAAACGAAAAAAAACGAACACCAGTACCAACAACGATGTTGTCCGAACGGTATTGATACATTCAAATCGTCACGGTACTGGTAATGATATATTCGTTTATCATCGCAGACAAACAAATTGGTGTAGATGAAAATTACCAATAAAATTTATATTGTAATGTTGAAAAAAAAAACAATCGATTTCGGTTCAGTTTAGTACGATAATGGCACAATATCCATTTTCAACAAATATCGTAATGTTGAAAAAAATAAACATAGAACGCAAGTTATTAGAAAAATAATCAAAATATATGATAAATAAAATTATTAAAAATTAAAACAATGATTAAATTAATCAAAATCACTATTCATGAAGACTTTGTTTTAATATGTCTAGTATATGTGTGTGTGTATATATATATATATATATGTATATGTATATAGTGGGATTCCCCCGCATTACACGGCGGGAATTCAATTGGTATGGGCTCAATTTGGTACGGTACTTTCACTCATTATACCAAACAAAAGAAAAACAAAAAAAAATGACGTTGATATCGTCCCATGTTTTAATACATCATTCGAAAATCATAAAATCGAACCTTGGTACTGGCTCCGATAATAATTATACATATATCGATGTTGTTGGGTCAGAATCAGTTCACTCCATCACAATACCTATACCAACTGAATATTTTATTTGAATACAACACCGTTTAAATAACTTATATCAGAATATTAAAAAAACATAATAATTACGACTGCGTATTTATCTTTTCTAAAAATCTTAAAGAATAAAAGTTATTTTTTTTTCAATAGTAAAATTTCATTCCAATCATCAGGGCAAATTACGTAAAGATAGCAGGTAGACGAGCAACAAACTGCGCCGTATTCTATCTATATAGTGGGATTCCCCGCATTACACTGCAAGAATTCAATCGGTATGGGCTCTATTTGATACGGTACTGTCACTCATTATACCAAACAAATAAGAAACAAAAAAAATAAAGTTGATATCATCCCATGTTTTATATCATTCGAAAACCATAAAATTGAACACGTATCGGCTCTGATAATACATGTACATGTATCGATGTTGATGTTGTTGGGTCAGAATCGGTTCACTCCATCACAATATCTATACCAACGAAATATTCTATCTAAATACAACACCGTTTAAAAAAAACTTATAACAAAATATTAAAAAATAAAATAAATACAATTGCGTATTTAATTTTTCTAAAAAGCTTAAAGAATAAAAGTTATTAAAGAAGATACATTTGTTTATCGGTATTCATAAACTAATATCAATAATTAAGTTAATATAAAATACTAAATGTTCATCATAAGAATATTAAAAACTATAATTAAGCAACAAGTTTAGGCAATGGTTGGTTGTACCCTAGCCTTTGGGGGTTTTTCAAAATAAAATGGATTGTGTGATTCTACTTCACACACATGTCTACATATCTATCAATACACCGTATTTATAAAATTTTGTTGCATTATTAGTTGTAATTTTAGTAAAAATGGTTGTACCCACTTGATTTTTTTTGTCTTTAATTATTATTTTACTTTTAACCCAAATACTTTTATAATTTTACAACTTAATCACAACATCATTGGTTGTAACATGTGCTTAAGTGGTTGTACCTTAGTCAAATATAGGTTGTAAGTTATGCTTAAGTGGTTGTACCTTAATCTAATAATAATGGTTTCATTACCTTACCAAATTGAATATGTTTTGTATGCATGTATGGTTGTAAATTGTGCTTAAGTGGTTGTACCCTAATCAAATAATGGTTTCATTATCTTACCATATTCAATCGGTTTGATCCATTCAAAGTTGTGTTGTTTTATTTGTAAATTACTATTATTTATAATAATCTAATTAATTTAGCCAAAATCTTGTATAAATATAATTTGCAACATATTGATGCAATGGTTGTTGTAATGCATGCATTATGGTTTGTATAGTGGTAATGATATATATTATATATAGATTACAATAAACCTGTCAAACGGGAAAAAATAGACGCGGGTTCATCGTAACGCGCGAGTCCTAAATCAACATGGTTATTTTATTATATGTTTTACGCTTCGGTTAAATTTCTTCGCATTAACACCGCAACTTCATTGTCGGTGGTCGCTGATAGTAGTGTGGCATTAGTGCTCGCCCCCGCTGCAACGCGGGGGGTGTTTAATACTAGTTATATATCAAATGTTTATCACTAAATATAAAAAAAAAAATCTAAACACTATTCATGAGAAGTTTCTATTAATATATATATAGATTTTGCCCCGCCCGCGTTGCGGGGCACTAAGCCGAATATTTCTCTCTCATAACATGTCCGTCTGTGTTTCAATTACTTGTACATACTACTCATAACAAGATCTCAAAAAAAATTACATTGAGTTAACCAATTAAATTAAAACACTATCATACTTTTGCTTAAGAAAAACAAAAACAATAGAAAAACAATAATTTTAAACAGGGGGAAAAATAAACGAAAACGATAGTATGTCAAAAAAAAAAGTACGACTATAGTTTTGTCAAAAAAAAAAACGATAGTATGTTTGTAATTTTACACCGGGTAATTTGACTTGGAAAGCAAAGGAAAACGATGACAAAAATGTAAATTTAGATTGAGGGCAAAATTGTAATTTGGCTGGGTAGGGAAAAAACAAAACTAATGGCAAAACTGTAAATTTAAACGGGTCAAAATCGTAATTTTGAATCGAGGGCAAAATGGTAATTTTTAGTTAGGGGCGAAAACATAATTTTATTTTGAACTGGGAGTAAAAACGTAATTTCGAACTGATAAATCGTAATTTTAAAGCGGGGATAAAATCGTAAATTGGTTGGGCCAATGAGGGAGTGCCATGCAGCTTCCTGACACTATTCCCCCATCTTGTGTCTGTAGTTATACACTGGGGGCAAAATCATAATTTTACTGGGAAAGCAAACAAAAACGATGACAAAAAGGTAAATTTAAATTGAGGGTAAAATGGTAATTTAGCTGAGAGGAACAAAACAAAACAAAACTAATGGCGAAACTGTAAATTTAAACGGGGCAATATCGTAATTTTGAACTGAGGGAAAATTTATAATTTTTAACTAGGGCAAAAGTATAATTTTATTTTGAACCGGAGGTAAAAACGTAATTTTAAACTGATGGCAAAATCGTAATTTTAAAGCGGGACAAAATTGTAATTTGATTTGGCCTAAAGCATGTGAACTACTATTTACGAAATTTCATATACGTTATAGAGTTAATAAAATCAATTAAGTAATAAAATAATGAAATAATCAAAAGTATAAATAATATTATAAAAAGATTTATGTACTGTTCATGAGAAGTTTGTTTTAATATGTATAATAACTAGAAGTTGTTGGAGTCCTTCCAGAAATTCTCAACGGCCAAGGAAGACCCAAGGCCGAGTAGAAGGTTTAGAAATAGTTTTCAACCTGCAATTGACGCGACTCGTTAATACCTCATTAGCTGCGTCACTGCCCCAAGCGCAAAGATACTTTTACCCGAAGACCTACACCTCTTTCTATACACCCAAATCCCCACATCCTTTTATACCCATCCCTAATGTGGGATCAGTCACAAGTTCCACTTTCTAACAAAAGGTATTCAACCTGCTTTTCATTACTCTATTTTACTTTGCTATTATCTTATCTAGTTATATAATCAAACATAAACCGAAACCAACATACCCTTCGTTAATCTAATAGTAAGACCATGCATAATGGGCATTATAGGGGCATGAAAGAGTTTGATAAAGCCACCAACACCATCCCCTCGGGCATTATAGGGGCATGAAAAGCGAGGGGCATTTCTAAAATAATGCCCAAAGAGGAGGAAAAAAATGGCAAGTATTGAATGAAATGGGCATTAACCGTTACACATTTTTTGCAGGGCGTTATTGTGATAAATGGCAAATAACCAGAACTTCCGTACAGTATAATAACTATTTTTAGTATATAATCTCATGCAGTTAGCAAAATTTAATTACGTAAATGTGTCGTAAATCAGATAACAGTGCCAAGACAAGAAAACAATGCTAATCCATATGTTGGGTTTTTTCGTATTGCGAAACCAATCAACCAATGTCCTAAAAGTGTTGGTAGAAAGTGCTGCGCGCACTATTCACGGTTACACTATTCATGCCAGCAAAACCATGAAAATAGAACGAAACAATGAAAAACGACACACAGATAACATAACCGAGTCAATTTACATAAGAAAACACTAATATGAAAACATATCTTGCAAAAATCTAGGACTTTCCAGTACAACGCCCTAATCACTAAAACGTCTGTTTCGCTAAAAATATGACAATTTTAACGCGTCCAAAACTATAATTAAGCATTTCTGGAACACCGGAATTATGACAATTGATGACATATACACTAAAACACATTGGGAATATCATTATAGGGTCCAAAATTATAAACTTCCGGTATTATATCGCAATACATATAACTAGTCCGTTATCGACCCGAAAGACTAGTAAGCGGTATTTTTGTCACAAAACAACCAAATGAAGAAGCTTGTGAACTAGTTAAGCTTATTTTGGGACTCGGAATCGCTTCATACATCGCTTGACGGTGGAATAACAACTTGCGACAAAGTTTCGTCGGTACTGCAAAAGTGCCGTTAACTAGCCGACTACCAAACGGAAAGCATCTGAAGTATCAAAATACAATTTCTACTAGTTTAGTGAACTAGTTAATGTCGATTTACAATCCGAATCCCTAATTACCCCTTAATGGTGTAATTAACCCCTAATCGCCATACTTTATATAATGACCAAAATATCTAAGTTTTAATCAATTTTTATAAAAATATTTTCACTTTACCCCCCCCCCCCAATTTATCGAATTGGTCAAAGTGGGTCCCACCCACTAGATTTGTTTGTTGAAAATTTAGATTATATGTATGGAGTAAAGTATGGAGTGTATGGTTATTATACTTGAAAAGATTTGGGAATTATAACACATACATACCACCATCATCTATCATCTCATTTTCACCAAAGTTGAAACACCAAAAACCTTCATTTGGTCCTCCTAACTCACGGCTCAAAGAAGAACACATTAAACCCACCATAAATCACCATTAAACCCCATAAATTACTCACTTTCAAAGCACTTTAATGTCATTAATGCATGGATTAAGCATTAGGGAGTTCTTTGGAGCCTTAATCACTTCTTAATCACCTTGTGCAAAGTTGTATGCTTTTTCTAACCATATTTAAGCTTCTTATTATGTGTAGATTTAAGAAGTACAAGTTGATTATCTTGAAGATTAAGAAAAACATAATCAAAAACCCTAATCTCAAACTTAATAATCTACTAATCATGATTATTTGTGTGATTATCTATGTAGATTAGTGCAGTTAGTTGATGTAATCTTGATGATTATGTTAATTTTGTAGAGATTAGTGGTTTAAAGTTTACATTTATGATGATCTTGTGATTAACTTTATGTAGTATTTTAGATTAGTGTTAATCTAGTCATGTTAAACTTAAAAATTTGATTTAAACATATGAATGTTTAAATCACACAAGATCATCAACTTCAAAGATTATGAGCATTTGTATGTAAACTTGATTAAGTGATTCTTGAAAGATTAAACCAAGAATAATCATGTGACAAGGCTTTTAAAAACACTAATGAACTTGATTTTTAACATAAAGCAAGTTTATGGTATTTTTAGAAAGTGTAGTATAAAAAGGTCTTGAGAATTTTTACAAAAATATGGGAATTTTGAAGAATAAAAAATAGTAAGAATCAAGTTTATATAAAGATGAACTTGAAAAATGGTTGTTTTAAGGTATTGGATAGGTTTGTGCAAATAATATGCTCATAAGAATTTGAAGGTAAAATTATGTGATTAGTGATTGAAAAATGATTTTTGGAAACCTTGATGAATTAATGATGATTTGAAAATTGATTTAAACGCGTTTTGAAAACGTGGGAAACGTCATAAGTTTAGGGGAAACTATGGCGAATTTTTCTAAAAATCTAATCACGATTAAAAATGGGGTTAAAGGGGGATTAACAAAATTAAACATGATTAGTGGTCTTAAACGTCATTATGGAAGCTTTGATGAAAATGGTTAAGTCCTAAATATTCAAGAGTTCTTATGAACTTGAATATATATTTTCACAAAAATATGGGTGAAAATACTAACCATATCTAATAATAATTTTTGACAAAATTTATATATTTTGGAAACTCATCAAGTATATGTATTTTGTGCTATGTGTATGTACTTAGATACCTTTAGGGTGATCAAAATAATACACATATAATTACAAGAAATACTTATATGTGACAAGTATAAAAAGACACCAAAAATACATATACATGTTCCTACATGTTCCAATGAAATGCTATTAAACGGACGAATAAACGAAATGGTTGAAACAGTAATACATAACACTCGACGACGACAATTGGGCGTATCGACATCGCGAGGAAAATTACTGCGATGTCGAGTCTAAAAATAACACATTTTTAGACACTTAACGAACACAAATCTATAAGGCCGATAACAAGAATCCGGAAAGTCAAAAACTATAAAAATTACCAAGTATTTTCATATGAAAAATGAACATTTTAAAAGTTTACATACTTGGTAAATTTTTGAGTAAAATGCAAGATTATTTCTAATGGGCTCACAAAAAATAGATTTGGGCCAAGGCCCAATGACAAAACATTTGGGGTAGGGCCAAATTACTAAAATACATGGGCCAAGACCCAATGACAAGAAACATGGGCTCGGCCCAATGACATAAAAGACATGGGCTCGGCCCAATAACATTAAAACATGGGTTTGGCCCAATGACATGAAAGACATGGGCTCGGCCCAATAACATTAAAACATGGGTTAGGCCTAATAACAAAGATGACAAGGGCTCGGCCCAATGACATGCGTGCGCGGCACGAGGATATGTGAAGGGCGAAGCCCGTTCACACATAATTCGATACATATAGTATACATGTATACACTTATGAATTCAATATACATAACAAGTGAATGAACAAACTACCAACACTCTAAAATACAAAGTTGTTCCAAAATGACAAATGAAAACACAATAAGAATTCAAGATGAACAACTTGTACGAGGTCCGAAAGACCTAATGTCTAATAAAGTTAGTACACATGTAGGTTAATCACACGTACGGACGCTCACTGTGGTATTACATACAAGGAACACAAACTTGTGAGTTCATGTCCCTCCTTTCAATGATTTCAATGTTTTATTCTAAAACAGTCGATGGGAAATACATGTCAAAACTATGGGTATGTTATCTCTGGGTTTATATGATAACATGATCAATGTACATAAGTAGGATGATGACATAGTAACCATTAATCACTTAGTGACCAAGGTGCAAAAGGTGTAGATCTATTGAGCTTGAGACACGCTCCACTCTTGGTTGGTATACACTGGAGTGCTTTTGTGATCCAAAGATGTCAAAGTTGTCTCAGGTTGGTTACGTACTTATGGTACATAATGTCAGGGGCTCGCTACCCACTGATAGATCCTTAAACTCCATAAATGCTATTAACATACCGGGATTTCATTACAAGAATACAAAGATTTCATATTATAACAATGACGGCATGAACTCGCTCGACTTTTGTTGACTTTTTAAAACTACATGTATTTCAGGAAACAAGTCTTGAGCCGGTGATACACTACGGGGAACGGGAAAGTCAATGACAACGATAGCCACTTTTGGAGGGTTTGTCTTTTATATCCCAACTTCGTATGGGTATATAGGGGACAAAACCTCACTATGTTTTATGTCAAAAACTATCTTTTGTGTTGTGTAATATAACTATGTTTTGGTTAACTTTTGTAAACGTTATCGAAACTAGAAAACTATGTTGGAAACTTGAAAAGTTTTTTCAAAAACAATGTATCTATGGCATCGTTGTGGTTTATTATGTTTACTCATTTGGATGCAATGATTACCTTTCTTACGTCACACACAATACCAAAGGTTTGGTCTACAGTGGCAATGATTACCTTTCTTACGTCACACACAGATTGGTATCAGAGCTCCGATTGTAGTGGATCGGGAAAAAACTTTTACAAAGTTTGGTCTACAATCACTGAAGGGCTCTCACATGAAAACAAAGACAATAACACTACGAAAGTGATTTCAAAAGTATGACAAAAATGACCAAAGGTTTTCATTGTGTCACTATAACATGAGGATCTATCACGCGAGCTCAATAATGAGTAACGAATAGGGATCAATACATGGTTAGTCTATAAGGATTAGACTCGAAACATTAGAAATTACATGTGAAACATGAGAACAAAACAACATGAGATATAGTGATTATATATATAATGTATTTATATATGTGTTGTACGGAATATTTTACCAAGAATGAAAGTACCTTCGACTACGAATTTTATTATTATACTTGGCTCACGCGATGAGAATAACGACATCTCGCCTATTACGAAGCTTATGGCGGACGTGGTTCCTGAGTGAGACCCTAAAGCATTGATCCCGTGGAAGATGTTTGTTTTCCCTCAGATGGGTATAAGTCTGGCTTCGGTAGTGATGACGAGGCGGAGGTGGCGGCCTTGGACAATAACTCTACTAGTGGGACGAGGTCCCTGAGGCTCATACTAATCGTGATTGATAACACTCTTGTCCAGACAAGGAAGATGTACCCATCTTAAAGGTGCCCCTCCAATTGTATTGTAGCGGATTCCCTCTACTTGTATTTCGGCTAACGTTGTGCTCTATCACGAATAATGACAATGAGCGTTAGCACGTGGGCCATCACGAAGGTCCCTCCTATGTTGAAGGTATATAGACAATAGTGTCATCTCTTTGACTAATCGGCTGCTTGAACGAGAGAATGCTAGGGTGACCATACAAGACAATTTATTATTACGGGGGCCCACGTAATAACAACTTGTAGTGTATGGAAATCCTGGTGGGCTCTGCGGGTCAAGCTAACGATCACTATCCATTCGAAATCCTTAAGTTGTTCAAGTTTCTATCTAGTAGAACACTAACCGGGATGGTCACTATAGCACTCTACGATACAGGAAGACCACACGTATTATTCGCACCTAGCATTCGGTTTATAACACGAGTCGTTTGAGACTAGTCGTCGAAAGCAAACGAAACTTGTTACGGGGGCCCACGTAATAACAACTTGTAGTGTATGGAAATCCTGGTGGGCTCTGTGGGTCAAGCTAATGATCACTATCCATTCGAAATCCTTAAGTTGTTCAAGTTTCTATCTAGTAGAACACTAACCGGGATGGTCACTATAGCACTCTACGATACAGGAAGACCACACGTATTATTCGCACCTAGCATTCGGTTTATAACACGATTCGTTTGAGACTAGTCGTCGAAAGCAAACAAAACTTGTTGGCCACACGTAGAGGATTTTCCTCAGCATTCTCAGAATTCTTGTACATGGGCTGGTTCTTTGGTGTCTATGACACCTTACCTTATCTTGGTTACCGGAAATGATTACATTAAACTCTGTTGTTTGACATTTGTCTTATTCTAAGAGATGATATGGCCTGAGCCATGCTACAACCCCTTCGTTGCATTTTATCCGATATCTATGGAAATCATAACAATTTTGTTGGAGCTCGTGGAGCTCAAGGGATATCAATGTATTCGTCACACGAGTTAGTGCGGTGAAGGATTTTCCTAAGTGGGACGGTCGAGGTCCACAAGGTAGGAAATACATATTGTAAGGATGGAAATGAACGTTTTGTTTCTCCTCCTCACCGAATTACCTCTTTTCCCACTTAGGCATATGGTCAATACATGCAGGAGGTACTGCACATTTTGGGTTGCGTTTATTCATGTTATCATTGTTCAAACATGCATGAACAATGCGGTCTTGAGGTTTTCCATGACCAATTATATTCTTAATTCTTAGGCGCATGGTAGGCTATATCTGTCCAAATACAAGTCTAGACCCTTTGATACCATGTATCAAAAATAACATGGTGCAGAAAAGAAAATCTACGCCTAAAAGGGGCAGTTAATCAGCACCCTACTATTAAAGTCAAACTAGAATTTTTATGGAACAACATGAGATTGCAGAAATTGCACAACATGAGGTTGTTGAGTCGACACTAGTAATGGTACTGATGGTACCGATAATTCAAGTGGTTCAAATTCTGGCGGGATGATGACAAGTGGCAATGCAACACTTGGAGATGCAATCACACCAGATTTTAATCCTAAAGCTTTTCCGGATTATAAGCCACGAGACCTCATTAATACGGGAGGTGCGGTAAGTCCTGTCCACTAAGTATAGACAAGGAAGTCAGTTAACCGTGCTAGTAAATGTACTTCTAAGTAAACGATTTGGTAAACGAATAGTCATCTGTTGAGGGAGACGGTAACTTGGTGGAATCTCCAAGTGCAAACTATAGGGAGTAATACAACAAAGAGGTTATTGTGGGAAGAACTCAAGGATCTTACGCGAGAATAGTATTGCTTGCTAGTGGTAAATTCCAAGGTTGGAAACCGAACTCTAGAACTCGATTATGATTAGAGCGAATGTAGCTGGTTACCCCCGACGCCTCTACGATCTCTAAAAGATTGTTGTATACTAGATAACACCTGAATCCAAACACACGGAGCGCTACATTTGGGGTTTAGCCTGAGATACGAATCTGACATCAAGAGGCATGCTAGTAACTTGCCAAAATCCTGAAAGAGATAAGTGAAACTTTCATCATGAGGGCACTTGCAAAAGTGCTAAGAGTAACAGTGTGGTGAGACTGGGCACAAAATGGAAACTAATGAGTTAGTTATACTTAAGAAAGAACAAGGAGGTTTGAACTGTGGCAAAGAGACCACTACAAGCATGGACGTCTAAGGATGAATCAAGAAGGGGAATAAGTGTGCATATGGGTAGAGCTATGAATACTCCCCAAAATCCCAATGTTGCCATAGGTACGTTCTACTCTGCAACCAGCGTGTATCAATTCTTTGGATACCAACATCGGTTTAACTTAGTGTCTTTAGGCACTAAGCATATACACGAAATGGAGTCATGTAGGTTAGACATGTCTTACTCTACCAAGTTAGCTAACGGGGAATTAGCGGGGTCATGTGAAGTCATTAAGGGTCACCGATACGTTTCCTACCAACCGACCCGTTACATCCATTTGTTTTATACCGGTGTCGGTATTAGTTTGATCCCCCTAGAATTCAAAATATACTTGGCCTAGATTCAAGTAAGCTAGACGTCCCCTCATTTCCATAGGATTGGCCGACGGTGAATTAGTTGAGTCAGGAGAAGACATTAACGGATGCACAGTCAAACTTGGAGCACAAAAATTCAATATAAACCTTTTACTCATTAAACTGGGTTGTTACGACATAGTTTTTGACATAGACTAGTTATCTGATAATCGAGCCGAAATCATATGTCACGAGAAGATCATTCGCATCCCCCTGTCTGACGAGAGAACATCTTTTAGTGCACAGGGAGAATCAAGACACGCCACTACGAATTATTAAATGCATAAAGGCTATGTTTGAGAAAAGGATGCATCGCCTTTCTTGCCCATGTGGTTTGACAAGAAGGCCGAGGAGCGCAAGGTGGAGGACATACCTATAGTGAGGGAATATCCCGAAGTCTTTCCAGAGGACTTGCCATGACTGCCTCCACAACGACAATTAAATTCCGTACTGACCCAATGCCAAGAGCTGCACCGGTGGCGAAAGCTCCATATATACTGGCGCCCTCGGAGATGCAACTATTATTCACTCAGCTGCAGGAATTGCTTGACCAAGGATTTATTAGACCGAGTTTCTCACCTTGGGAAGCTCCGGTGTTATTTGTCAAGAAAATGGATGGAACCTTTCAGATGTGCATCTATGGTAAAAAAAGAATTCACTTATATAAATTTACAAAGAAAACATAAAATTAAATAAATTATAATTTTATATCTTTAAACCCGTATAGTAATATAAAGAGTTAACTGCCATTTTCGTCCCTGTGGTTTGGTCACTTTGGCCATTTCAGTCCATTTCTCAAAAATGCGCCATTTTCGTCCCCCACGTTCTGGAAAGGTGCCATTTCAGTCCAAAAATCATAACCCAGTTAAGTCAGTTTGTTAATAAGGACTGATTGTGTAAATTTGTAACATAAGGGACCATTTAAGTAAAATGTATAAATATTTGAAAAATGGACTGAAATGGCACCACCGCCACACCAGTTCCCACCACCGCCACCACAGCCACTGCCACCACCACCACCACCGCCACCACCGCCACCACCGCCACCACCGCCACCACAGCCACCACAGCCACTGCCACCACCACCGCCACCACCGCCACCACTCCGCTGCCACCACAGCCACCACGCCACCACAGCCACTGCCACCACCACCACTCCGCTGCCACCATAGCCACCACGCCACCACCCAGAAGAAGATGACCGGTGTTACAGGATGAATGGGTGGCTGCCGGAGAAGATGACCGGAGGAGAGTTGCAGGTTCCGGTGAAGGGTTCCGGAGAAGATGAATGAAAGACGGAGATAATGGACGGACTCATCAACGAAATGAAGGCTTGAGACTCGTGATAAAGGTCGTATAAGCTCGCCTCATTTCTAGCTTTTACCAATCCAATCCTAAGTAGGTGACAAGCAACCCATTCAGACCTCTAATTCTAATCACATGTGACATGTCTGAATTGCAAATTTTAACTGTAGGTATAAAAGTTGCATTCTAGCCCTAATATTTTCGATTATTCCAAACAATCCATCCTATTTGAAGCAACATGTAAGTATGTAACTTCACATGTGACAAACAGCAAGTATTGACTGTAAATCTAACTTGTATACCCTAGATCCATCTAATAACTTCAACTCCATAATTACACATAACTTTTAATGCATGTCAAATTAAACAACTAATACAATGCTTTCACTCAGTATAACCATAAGTTAAAGTAAAAATCCACCAGATATAAGGTCAAAATGAAGATTAATTGAAACTGGAGGAGATGATGCAGAGAAACAGGTAATTTACACTACGAAGATGAAACAACGAAGGAAGGTTTGTAAAAATGGTGAAATTGAAAAGAAAATGAGATGAATGATGAAATAACTTACCAGGAGAAGTGAGATTCTGGATCTCTGAAGCTGAAACCTAGAGAGAGAGAGAGTGAGGAGAGAGGGTAGAGAGAGTCTGGAACTTTGTTGCTGACAGGCTGTCTCCAGCATCAGGCCAACCAACCAAAATCAAATAATTATAATTTTATTTCTTTTCTTTCTTTCTTTCTTTTTTATTAAAGAGTGATAACAGAGACGAAGGTGGCAGCTGTTGCAGGTTTACGGTGTCGGAGAAGATGAAGGTTGATGTCGTTGGTGTCGGTTCGTAACAGTTGAACAGAGATGGTTAAGGTTTTACGGTGGTCGGAGGAGATCCGTCGGAGTGATTGAAGAAGACGGGCGGTGATGAAGATGAAGATGGTGGCGGTGGTGGTGGCAGTGGCTGTGGTGGCGGTGGTGGCGGTGGTGGCAGCGGAGTGGTGGTGGTGGCAGGGCTAGTGGTGGTGGTGTTCAAATTTACACAATCAGTCCTTTATGTTACAAATTTACACAATCAGTCCTTATTAACTAACTGACTTAACTGGGTTATGATTTTTGGACTGAAATGGCACCTTTCCAGAACGTGGGGGACGAAAATGGCGCATTTTTGAGAAATGGACTGAAATGGCCAAAGTGACCAAACCACAGGGACGAAAATGGCAGTTAACTCTAATATAAATTAATAAAATATGTTTAGTGTTGATGATCACTTCCAATTAATAAAGATAAAACATATATAGTTATTAATTATTATATTATATCATAATATACTAATAAAGTGTAATAATAATAAATAGTAAAATATGTTCACTATTCATGATCAGTATTAATATAGATAATAATGTTATTATAACTGCCTAATTGTGCTTGGAGACTTGGACTGATACCTGCTGAGCTAAAGTAAATTTGAGTATTATGGGCTTTTGGATAATGGGCTAGAGCTGGTGCAAGAATTCAAGATTAGAGGGCATATAAGGCCTAGAGGTTGTTATAACAACTCCGGGGTTGTTACAACTTACTAATTCGAAGTCAAGTAAGTGCGGTATATGGGCCGTCTATAAAACCTCATACTCGGTAGGGGTGTGCAGAATTCGTTTCGAATTCGAAAAATTCGAAATTTGTTTAAATTCGATTCGATTATGAAGAATTCGTTTCGATTATAAGAATTCGAATTCGATTCAATTCGAGTCAAGTAAATCGAATACGAATTTATAATTTCAAATTCGATTCGAAATTCGAATACAAACTATACATTTTTATTTATTATTTTTATATATAATACATATATAACCTTTATTGGCTATACTATAAATTATTTTCAAATTTTTTCCAAGTATTAAAATTACCCATTACCAAACCAACTACATGGCACATTACTAAAACCTAAGTAACAAATCTATCAATAGATTTCTAAGCGTAAAAATATTAACTTGTAATGTGGAGTGGTTATTCCTGACTTCTCGTTTTGAATTTTAGACTTGTGGTACTTTATTTAGAACTTTTTAAGGTGATATCGTGTTTTATGGCTGCTTTAAAATTTATGTTTCATTTTAAAAGTTTTTTTACATGTTTTTAAAGAATCTGAATTAAATCGAATTTATTCGAATTCGATTGGAATTCGAATTTTTAATCGAATACGAATTGGGTTTTTTATTCGAATACGAATTCGAATCGAATTCGGTAGGTTTTAATCGAATTCGAATCGAATACGAATTCAAGGAAAAATAAAAATTATTCGAATAATTTGAAAATTCGATATTCGATTCGATGAACACCCCTAATACTCGGTGTCAATTTCTCATAAATGAGATATTTTGTCTAAATTGTTCTCTCATTTTCTCTCTAAGACCATGTGTAGTGGTACACATGAATAATGCCCCACCCTGGGACGTTGTACGCCATGTGGCAGTCCAGTCAGCAATGAGACGTTTTTCATAAATGAGTGTAGTGGGAATGTGGGGCATTATGTTAAAAGGGGTTTAATAATAGAATTAAATAAAAAACTATCAAAAAATGTTATTGGACAAAAACCCATCAAAAAAGGGTGATTGGTCAACACACAAGGGGCCATGGTGTTGTTTTTAAAACGCCTTTCAAAAAAATTTGAAAAAAAACGCCCCGGGGGTCCGAGGGTTGGGCGTTGTTAGGCGGGTTTGGGCTATTCAGATGACTACGCTTGGTCTAAGGCGAATTAGGATTTGACTGTGAATCATTCTGATTCACAAGTCTTTTGATTATAGCTGTTTGTCTGTTGAAGATCATCATGTTGATCTTGTGAGAATTGAGAGTTTCGTCTATTGTTTCAATTTATTTTGGTACTATTGTTCAGAGCATTCTTTCTAGGGTTTTTAAAGTTTTGGTTTGGGTATTCTTGATTAGTTGTTCTTTGATACCATAAATTTGACATTAAACCCATTATTCCTCTAAGGAATACTAGTGTTCAAATTGAAACAAAACGAACCAGTTTGAAATTTATATGTTTGACTACGGGTTGAATTAGGGCCAGTCCAAGTTTTTTTGGAGGTCCAAAGCGAAACTAAAATTTGAGGCCCTTTTTCCGAACGTCGTTGTTATAACACCTTAATTTAGGAAGGAAACACAATTTTCAAGAAGCCAATTCATAACTGTTGTCATCTATTGACTTTTGAGTTCAAAATGCTAAAAAAGCTTGTTTGTAGAGGACTGTTTGCAAATTAATTTACTAAAAAAAACTCTTGTGCAACATATACCTCACTCTTTTTTTATTGAATACAAACAGAATCATTGGGTGTTAATTAACCATATTAAAAAAACATAATAGTAAACTATAGAATCAAATTTGAACCAAATAACAATCTTAACAACTGATCAACAATATAGGAAAATTAAATAATAAAAAAAAAAAAACAGAATAACAGATTTTAGAATAAAAAACAAATTAACAAATGATGGTCATAAACAAATTAGAAATCAAGAAAAAAACTACCTTCAAGCTTCAACCATTGACGAATCAATGAATTTCATATGTGTAATATGAAACGTTAATAGTTTAAAAATGACCGAAATGCCCTTCTAGTTAACAGAATAAAGGGATAGAGTTAACATAGTGGACTAAAATGGCAACTAGACCGGGTTGGTTTCATATTTAACAACATAATTAACAGTTTGGCCTACAATTTTCATCAAAACCAGCAAAAAAATTGTGAACAACTCTTAACATGTTTCTCAGAAAACGAATCAGCTAAATATACCCGAGGGTTGTTAATTAAATATTATTACGGGTTCGACCTTTAATCCGGTTAGTCTTCATATTTTTTACATTGAAATGAATTGGGCTTTATGTTGTTCAAATGGGCTAAATTTTAGTTTGACATCGTAGAACTTTTAAAATGAAATGACAGTGGAAGTACAGGGACTAGGCTACATTATTTGTCATTTTGTCTAAACATTTTGTCTCATGTGATTTTTCTAGTGTTTAAAGTCTTGAATAAGGAAAAAACCAAATATTGACGTTGAACCTTGAGTCTGTATAATTGTATACTCATCTTTATACATTCGATTGGTGACGGCTAGAAGCAGTTTGAATGGTTGCACATGCTTAGGCTTGATTTGAATGGCTGCAACGAATCGTGGGTTTGTTAGTTAGGTATTATATATTGCTAAGCTTATGTAACATGTGCAGCCATTCGAACAACTGGTTAATTCAAATGAAATATTGAAATTTTTGAAAAACTCCTCTCAAAGCACATCATCATCATCATACTCAGTAAATCCCACCAATAGCAAAGCAAAGGTAGGGTCTGAGGAGGGTAAGATGTAGACAGCCTTACCTCTACCCCGTAGGAATAGAGAGGCTGCTTCCAGTGAGACCCCCGGCTCGATAAAAAGAAAATGTGGTAGTCCTAAGGATTTTCATTCAAATAAGAAAATGTGGTAGTCCCATGAAAGCGCTTGAGGTCCGGGACATCTGTTGGATGTTTTCGTGGTTGGCTTTGAGTATTAAAAGTGCGCGTGTAGAGGTGTTAGGTCAGGCGCAAATCACATTTTGATACTTAAACCCAACCAAACGACCATACCCCCCTCGTGTGCAAATCACATTTTGATACTACAAAACTTCTAATACTTGAAGCCAACCAAAGCTGTAGTCATACGTCATAAACGAAACCATCTCAATTTCTCATTAAAATCTACCACATACAACAACAAGTTTCAGAAACAATTTTTACTACAAACACAAAGCGCAAAAAATCATTCCAACTGATTTAAGGTTTCAACTCACTAGCTACCAACTGTTGCAAATTGCTTCATACAAAACAGTCTGCTTATTATATGCATTCATAAACTTCTAAACTCGACACCAACCAAAGCTACTGTCATTCATCATCTCCAAACATCTTACATGATCAAAACTATCTCAAATTCTTATAAAACTCTACCCACAACTATCCAACAAGTAATATAAGCTGTTTTACCTACAAACACAATGCGCAAAAACATACCAATGCATCTACCGATTTCTGGTTTCAACTCTCTAGGACTTCAGGTTGTGGCGAAAGAAGGCGAACCAAATTGTTTTCGAGCTGTTCTCCGTCTTTCCAGGCATGAATTTTGGGGTTGACAGGTAGTTTTGTTAGTGTAAGAATGTAATACAGAATCAACTTTTCTTTGGGCATCACATGGTCTTCTTCAGTAAGTTTGAAGACTGGACAAAAATCATCTTTCCCATCTCCGATGTAGATTATGCCCCGTTTCTTTGCATCCGATTCTCGAATCTTCTCAATCACAATCCCCTGAAGTTCAAATCACCCAAGATTCAATGAAAACAATGACACATAAAGTTACTGAACTTGTACAAACAAACCTTGCACAGATTTGCAGGGCAATGCTTGCAGCCATGAGGGAAAAAATGCCTTCCATTGTAAGGCAAGATTCTAAGCCTGCCTTCTTCATCCACAACAGTCGGGTTCGATATGATACCCGAAAAACACTCATAAACTCCATTGTTTTTCAAGATTGTCTCAATGAAGAACTGATTAGCATTACTAAGTACCTTCATTTCACATCTGAAACACAAACAAACAAACAAACACTCTCAACATCATTATAACATCCTTCACACAAAATAAATAAATAACTATGAACCAATGATTAAGTAGGTACCCGAGTTCATGAGCCGATCGGATGGCTGAAATCATTTGTGGATCGATCTTAAACTTATTCAAACGGTCAACGAAGTCGTTGATTGTTTTCCCCTGAGCATGTAGTGCATCCATCATCCTATCCTAAACTCAATAATACAATATATACACAAAGTAACCATCAAATTCAAATTATTTTAATCAGCTAATCATATACTGCTATAAACACAGTAATCAAACTGAATGGAAACGATCAGAAACATGCATTTAAAGAAACATTATTATAACTAAAGGAAACCCTGATCATCTTTGTATAGAAACCCTAATTTACAAAAGTGAAACCTAAAGGAAATCAACTGGAAGCAGAAAACGGATTATTTGTAACTGTAATCACCTAATCATAAACTATAAACACAGAAGTATGCATTCAATAAACACAGCATAAAACGAGGGTTTATAGAAGAAGTTGGAAAAACGAACGTACGATGATTTGATTCCAATCGAGTGAGACGCGAACGCGATGAAAGAGTTTGGTGAGGTCAGTCTCAAGAACCACCCACCGATCACAGTCTTCGGTGATGATTGTCCGATCAAAGTCCCATATGATCATCATTTCTCTTGAGGGTTGATTTGCTGCCGCCATTGAAGAACTGAAGTGTAACTGTAACTGCCGCCGGTTAGTAATGTGGATTTTTTGTTGTTGAAAAGTGGAATTAGTTGCGATTTTAAAGGGATGCTTTTTCAAAGACGGTTATTGCAGGTAGTTTTCTAAACCGTTATTTGTTGTTGAATAGTGAAATCAGTTGCGATACTAAACGACACCGTATGTCACTAATGTATTATTATTATTATTATTATTATTATTATTATTATTATTATTATTATTATTATTATTATTATTATTATTATTATTATTATTATTATTTCGGTTTGTCCTTAAATAATGATATCAAGACCGACCAATCAAATTCGGGTTAAATGGATTTGTTAGAATGAATGTTCAGATATCTTCCGATGAAGATATTGACATCAAACCCTAATTAAGGTCAAGTATTATGGTTGAGGGTGAGCAAGGTTGCATCACCACAAGAGACGTATCGTGTTATGTTAAATGAGTCGTGTTTGATACGACATATTTAATACAATTATCAGACCAAAAACACAACTCATTTAAGTAAATGTGTCATTGTATTAAACATTAACACGTACATGTCGAATAAACAAACAGGTTACACCATTTGGAGCTACCCAAGTCCCAACGGCAATATTGGAGTCAGTTTAGGTTGTTGGAGTAGTAGTGGTGGGGGATTCAACCCCCCACAAGCTTAGCTGGTAAAAAAAAAAAGAATAAGCGGGTTACAAAATACAACACACTAAACATTATTACATAAACTAGACCAAATCCTACCTGCCACACATAACACTATTAACTACTTATGTACTTAGTACAATTATTAATACGTCCACTAAGACACAATTAATACGATAAATTAAAGTTATTAAAAAACAATTTTTATTTATTATAAATATTTTTAATTGTTTATAATACTACAAAACAATGCCTTTTCTAATGAACAAATCAAAAATACGTTGATCTAATATTCTAAATAACATGATAAGTTTAAATGTGTTATATGTGACAAATACATGTTAAGTGGGTTGAACCAGTTTAGACATAATTTTAGTTATGCCATTTACGTGTCAAGCGATTAAGCCCTGAGCTCGTTTACATAAAACCCTATTGTTTTATAACTTCATATGAGATCATGTCATGTATTGGTCGTGTCATAATAAATATTACTATTATAAATAGACAAATAAATATGTGGTTCAGCTAAATTCGGTAATCAAGTGCATTAACTAAAATCAAGCCGATGAAACACTTTTGACCCAGTTTGATATCTAAGTTTATACATACTTACACCCCTACCCTCACCCCACCCCTTCGTTTAGGAAAAGTAAAAGAAAAAAAAACTTCTTGTCATTGAACAACTCGTAACATAACCCGATACACACACAAACAATTTCATATACAAAAGAACAAACTTGTTGTCATTGTAATATGACCGTTTCGATTATTCACGGTTCGGCTATGGCTTCTTTGCTATCTTTTAATACCTAAATCATCAACCCGCAAACTCTCCTCATCGATCCTGACCCGTTAATGGCTCGTGTTTTCAGCCCGTTTGTGATTCTAGCGTTTGTTTTCTTCGTGAGCGCGGTTACATCCAATGGCCCTCTTCAAGATTTTTGTGTCGCGGATTTAAAAAGTCCCGGTATGATTATTTTTTCATTTGTTAATTCTATGTAATTTATTTGTTTAGGGTTTGTTTTGGCACCACTACGGGTGGTCTAATAATCAGTTTGTTACGGTTTCTTCTTACGACAGTTTTGGTAAACGGTTACCCTTGCAAACACCCGAGTTCGGTTAGTGCCAATGACTTCTATTTTGGTGGGCTCCACCTGATGGGAAATACATCAAACCCATTTGGGTCGAAAGTGACCCCGGTTTACGTGACGCAGTTGCCTGGGCTCAACACTTTAGGAATCGCATTGGCTCGTGTTGATTTCGCGCCATGGGGGATCAACCCTCCCCACACGCATCCTCGTGCTACGGAAATCATGACCGTTTTGGAAGGTAGTCTCGAGGTCGGGTTCATCACATCAAACCCCGAAAACCGGCATATTACTCGAGTTTTGTGCAAAGGTGATGTTTTTGTGTTCCCGGTAAACCTTGTACATTACCAAAGAAACAATGGGAACACAAATGCGATCGCGATCTCCGCGTTGAGTAGCCAGAATCCCGGAGTGAACCCGATTGCGAATGTGATTTTTGGTGCGAAACCAGATATAGCGCCCGATATTCTTGCAAAGACATTTCAAACTACTGACGAAGATGTATGCAACCTTCAAAAGAAGTTTTGAACCGAACGAAATCCTACATAAAAAAACAGATGTAACGATATTTCGTGCTACAAGCTGGAGATTAAATTTCATATATATCTATTTGCATTTGATTGTATCCTTAACTTTGGTTACATTTTCCTTGTGACAGAAATTTGTTTGCAAATTGAGTTGTTTATTTTTCTTAAATCTACGTTAGGAAACCAGCTGTTACTTCACGACATACAACATTCAAATGTCTCAAAGAGTATTGATTTACTAGCAATGAAAATGCTTTGTTAAACATGTTATTGTTTCCATACTATATATTACTAGGTATTATATTATGTATGCCCAAAAATAGTGAAAACATGTGTTTTTCACTGATTTTGGACACAAGTTAACTAGTTTAATACCCGTCCGGTGGACGGGTTATGTTGAACAACGTAAGAAACAAAGCTAACCTATATTAAGTGTACACAAATTTAAACAACGTTATAAACAAAAGCACGATTCTTTAATTTATAAGAGGAAAACGAACGTCAACAGTTTACAACCACAAAACGATAGAAAATAAAATTGATAGAGTACTAAACATGAAATTGTGTCATTTTAATGGAAAAGTAAACGGTAGGCAAAACATATGCATAACCTTTTTAGAGAAAACATACCGTCGAACAATCGTTTAGGGGACTTTTAGCTTGTTTGACTAAAATCGAGTGCAATAATAAAAATTTATACTATAATAAAGTAATTAACCAAAAAAACACTTTGTATTTAAAACTCTCCACAAAAGCCTTCCTTGATTAGCCATTTAGGAGGTTGTATACATTAAGTGTAAACGTTTGGGGGACTTTTAGCTCGTTTGACCCATTCAACCCATTTGACTTGTTCCCCTTATAGTTTTTTTTTTTTTTAAATTATTTTGATCATGCATATCCAAAATAACTCTCATCACTAATCCATGAGACATGTACATCAAGTGCTAAATACTAACAAAATTAAAGTAATACCAGCAGGGAACAATCAAGTACTGATAAAATAATGCAATAAACTCATTCAGCTTATGTACCAATCCATGATACATGCGCATTAAACATGTGTATAATAAAATTCTGAATTTTTTTAAGACATCAATCTCAATATAATAAGTCCTTTTATGTGGTTAAAAAAATGAGCAAAAACAATCATGTACTGTTACTTGTTATCAAGCATGCAAATATAAAAGAAATAGGCAGTGAACCTTGACTATATAGATAAACAGCAGTGACCGAGTAGAACTGTCAAAAGGAATAATAAACTAATAATACTTTTACTAACCTTTGTTAGGTAATCAAGTTTGTTTACGGGTCAGCGGGTCGGATAAGAACCGGATCAGCATGTTAATGGGTCAAACGGGTTTGAGAGATTGTTGGTTATTGAAGATTTAGTCTAGGATTGACCGAGTAATGGGATTTAATGATGGTATCCAAAGTCAGAATTTGTTGTCAATTAAAATTTAAAAGGATACGTGGACCAACTTAAATTAGCATGTGGGTTTTATTTTCTATTCAATAAAGTAGTATAAATATCCAAGGAGTACATTTAGTTAAGCACCTAATTATCTTATTTTGTGAACGTTCAAATATAAATCAAAGGTCGAACCAGTTTGGGTTCTAGTCTGTGTTGGCAGCCCAAGTTTCAACAACCAACAATGTCTCAAACCCAATTGACCCATTAACCTGCTGACCCGGTTCTGATCTGACCCGTAAATAAACTTGATTACCCAACAACCTTTGCCACAGGAAATTGTTGTATGAAGAAGAACATTGAACCACTCATTGCTGTGTTTAAAAGAATAACAATAACTCGATGATTACAAGAACACAGATCATATTGTGAGATCAAATTGAGCAAAAAACTGTTATGTCGTGTTATGAAGAAGAAAGATAAAAAGAAAAAAAAAATAACCTTGAATTCAAATTTGGTTGAGTCAGCAATGGGGCATTGTGGGGCGTCCTAGCTATAAACTTGTAAGACCATGTGTAGTGGTAATGTCCTTACCCTTGGGCGTTTTACGCCATGTGGCAGCTCAGTCAGCAATGGGGCATTGTGGGGCGTTTTCTAAAATGGGTGTAGTGGGGATGTGGGCATTGTGGTGTAATAGAATTAAATTAAAAAAAAAACCATAAAAATGTTACTGGACAAAAAAAGGCATGGAAACGGGTGATTGGCCAAAACCTTTTGCTCGATGGCGTTGAATTAACAACGCTCCAGCCCAAAATCATCAAAACAACGCCCATGGGGGGCGGAAGCTTGGGCGTTTGGGGGCAAAAAAAGGCCCAAAAAGGCACCACTACGGATGGTCTAATTATAGAATTGTAGATGAGGTAGAATACCACGTAAATTAGTTTGGTCTCTACTTTTAGAATATGTGATAGAGTCCCACCCTTGATAATATGAGAGAGTTCAGCTGTTAGATCTGTGCTCAAATGCTCAATCTTGAATACATATATCAATCTTGAATGGGTGCAAAATCCATTTGCATTTGACCCGACCCGTTTGGTTTAAAATTTCACAAACTTAAGTTTGATCCAACTTCTCATTTGCATCTTGAAATCCTAAACCCATTTGTGGAAGTATCACTCATCATTCAACCTTTTTTCTAATTTTGATTTGAGTCAATTTCAATGATGTTATAACTGATTTTCATAAATTAATTATAGTTGTAACATAGTTTTATACTCTTTGTAAGTTTTGGCCAAAATCCATTAAGAACACATATTGTCAAAATTTTGACTTAGTTACATATTCAAAACTGAACTTCACTAATAGGTTCTGAACAGGAAAGTCAAAGACTCAAAGATGACCGTGTCTTGTGCGTCATTTAAAAAGCCAAAGATGACTTTGACCAGAAAGTCAAACCAGATCGAAAAGTGGAATCCCAACCCCCTTTTTTGTGCACCTTGGTTGTATAGTTCTTTGGGCTGTTTTGTGTCTTAGAGGAATGGTGGAGATGTTTGGGCTGGTTTTTGATGCCTATTTGTATAGAGCCCAACTTAGAGTTCATTTGGTCGGGCTATATAGCCCAAATGATAGACCTGATGCTTAGGCTAGAGGTGTAAAAAACCGGTATTTTTTTTTTCACAAACTGAACCACCTCTCTAACCTGATCACATAACATCTGAACAGACCTTTTCTTATCAGTAAAAATCCTGTTATTCCTTTCTTGACATATCAAATAAACCACATGTTTAGAAAAGACAAATCGTAAATAAAAAAAATCCGTATTGTGTACCTGTGGGTGGTAATTAATGGATTCCGGGATGGATGAGATCAGAATGTGGCCAAGGAAGAGCTAGAGAGCAGTGGCGGAATCAACCGGTGATGTTGTCGGATTGGAGACACTGGCGTCAAATTGGATTTCCTGTTGAAACCTTTGATTGGAATGTGTCTTGCTCATTGGATGGATTTTTCAATCTCACTCGCAGTATTATATGGATTTTTAATCAGCTACAGGAATTTTGGGAGAATAAAAACTACAAACAATGGTAAACAACCAATTGCGTCTCAAACCTCTGCCTCCAGTTAATTGCCAGACCATGTATTTCATTGAGGATAAAACTGAAGGAATTTGATAGTGATGGCCGATGGGAGAATGAAAATATAGGGGAGGAAAGAAGGCTTCTCAAGTTCTCATTATATAGAAGAACACAACTGCAGCAGGTACCACCACTACCCATTTTTTTAGGAACTGAGTAGTTAAATCCACCACTACCCATTTTTTTAGGTGCTGAACTGCCAAAATCATGGATAGAAAAACTGCTCAAACGTGGGATGGTGCTGTTCGGTTCAATTATGTAGGAACATGGACAGAAAAACATGCTTGCTGCAAGTAATCGCTCAGAACTGCCTTCAACAGCGGTTAAAATTAAGAGTTTAAACGGCCCAGATTTAATCTCAGCATAATCGAACGGATGGTATTGATTTCAAAGGTAACTTCCACTTAATGAGTTCCATATATATATATATATATATATATATATATATATATATAATATACGTAACTGCAATTAATATAATTAGTATTTAGGATTTGCGTTCTACTGTATATGAGCTTCACAATGAAGCAAACTGTGTTCAAAATGTGGTCTAAATATATGAGATATCAATGCTCGAAATTGTGTGTCGATATTGTGTGTTTGAAACTTACAAAGATACGAAAGTTTGAAACTTAAGAGGTGCGATAGACATTGAAGTGGTTTAAAAAAGATGAGCAATCCTTAGTTATTATTTCTTTAAACAAATGAACAAGTGGGGACACCAAAGAGTGTGAAATACCCTAATTAACACCCGCACATGGCGTGGGTGATAAGCGTAATGCGACGTTTTAATAACGCATTTTGCATTTGCACAAGTTCACACAGAAATACGGTCAATTAAGGTAAATAAAAAAGAACATTAAACGGGTTTGATTGTATTAAGGCCGTTTAACATAATTTAACACCCGAGTTTAACGTTGAGGGCTTTCTAGTTGGTTTTCAACTATTAAAAAGGTGTGGCCTTAGCCAAGAACAACCAGAACTTGAGACTATGTATGTTCTCAAGAATGCACACATGATTTTCCAGCAACAAAGCCATACACTTTGGTAAATTTCAAACTCGGCGGTCTACCCTGGCAATACCACTGATATATGTGGTTGTACCTTGGGAGATCGACTCGTTCTCAGAGGAGATGCGAAATCTGTTTTAGGTGAACCATGTCAAGCACGAGTCTCGTTATCTGTTACTCTACCGCGTTTTTCATATATGTAAATTTAGTTGTAACTCGTATTGTAATTTCGTTTTAAGTTGCAAGTTTTCAATATAACTAAAGAGATAATGAACGTAAGATATCCTACCTTAGCTCATGATTGACTAGGGAGGACAATGAGTCACAATTTAGTAATCAGTCATTGTAAATTGTGTCTTAACCGAGTCCCATATAAGTAGCCATTATATATATATATATATATATATATATATATATATAGGGAGCGGTTAACATACAAAAGACCTTATCATACTTCACGTACGCGACAATACTGGCCATCAGATCCATGCGTGATTATTTTCAGTCTTTGATACTTGCGTGATTTGTTTACCACATGCGTAATTACCCACATGCTTATTATACACATGCGTTATTATGTTTCCCATGCGTGATAATCACAAAACATTGATCCATGCGTGATAATCTGCTCCATGCGTAATAATGACACAAAATCAGACGGTCAGATTTGTCGCGTACGTGAAGTACGATAAGGCCTTTTGTACATTATACTTTCTCTCTCTCTCTATATATATATATAGGGTATGGTTCATGAGTAAACAATAATTTATTTGTGAACAAAATGAACTTATCCTGACCATTGATTTTGTAGATCTAGATTTGTTCTTTAGTGGCAAGATTGTAATTATGTTTTGTAACTTACATGTATTTTAATAAACACAAGGGTATAATTGTATTTTTCTATCTTCATTTGATTAATTGATTTTTTTCTCTCTCCTGATTTCTCTTTCCAATTAAAAGAATATTTAATTACATTCTCTATATTTTTTTTTCTCTCACATATTACCTAACTTAATATTTGATAATCTAAAAAAATACAAACATTATCAAATATTGTTCCATCTAGAACACGATTAAAAATATTTAATTACATTCTCTATACATATATGTATTAGATCAATGTTTGATGAAAAGATGTATAGTGGAAACAATATGTAGTAATACACAAGTGTATAAGTCTGGTATATATCGACATGTATACACTATGTACTTGAATAATACACAGGTGTATACGTCTGGTGTATACCGACCTGTATACACATATGTACTTGAATAATACACAAGTGTATAAATCTGGTTTATACCGACCCGTGGAAGCAAGATGTAATAATACACAAGTGTATAAGTCTTGTATATACTGACCTGTATACACATATGTTAAAAAACATAATTTAATTAGGTTTAATATTTAATTTTAAAAGGAACATAAGAGTTTATTTAAAAAAATATTATCCCTTTAATCTCTTATAATTAAAATAATAGAGAAATAATTAAAAATGAGAGAGAGAGAGAGAGAGTTAAGAGAGGAGAAAATTAAGGGATTTTAATTAAAAGTATTTGGCTAATGTCAATCTTACCCTTTTAATCTAAAAAATGATTAAGGGTCAAGATTAGTTCACTCTCAAAAAGTTGTTCACTCATGATCCTAATCCTATATATATATAGGGGAAGGTTAAAATGAGAACCACCTCGAGTTGTAAGAACCGTGAGAACTACACCGTAGGGGGCGCGGTGTACCAATTTTTTTTTCATAAACGTAGATGCATGTATAAAAACAACATTTGTAAAAAAAAATTCAAAAAAAAAATGTCGTGTGTGTAGTTTTGAGCGCCACAAGTTTGTGTTTACGGGACCCGTAAATCTGGCCGGAAAATTTACGGGTCCCGTAAACACAAACTTGTGTTGCTCAAAACTACACACACGACATTTTTTTTTTGAATTTTTTTTACAAATGTTGTTTTTATACATGCATCTACGTTTCTGAAAAAAAAATTTGGTCCACCTCGTCCCGGATCAAAAAGTTCTCGCGGTTCTTACAACTCGAGGTGGTTCTCATTTTAACTTAATCCTATATATATATAGGTAGAGGATCCTGTAAAAAGTGCTCAAAGTGCTCAAAGTGTATTATAACACTATATATAATACTATATAACACTATATAAACACCGTTATAACAATATGTAACACCATATAATACCATATAACACTATGTAACACTATATATCATTATATAACAAATATAACACTATAGGTTTTCTGATAGCATGTCTATGATAGATGTATAGTGTTACATAGTGTTATATGGTATTACATGGTGTTACATATTGTTATATGGTGTTTATATGGTGTTATATAGTATTATATATAGTGCTATAATACACTTCTCACACTTCTCACACTTTAGGCCCTTTTTACACTATCCTTACCCTATATATATATTTTGTTGACGAAGGACGATAAATAATAACTTTATTTTTATATTAATATATAGTTTTTTTTATTATTTTTCCTATTTAATATATTGTAATAGTTTATTATTGTATTTACTTTTAATAACATACTTTTATTTTTTCCTTTTATTAAAACCATATATTTCCTTTGTCATTTTCTTTAATAATTCTATTTTTCTTTTTTTAGAACATATATTAATTTATCGATTAATTTGATACTTCTTTAATAATTTACGTTTATAATCTTTTTTTCGAAAAACTTAAGCACGTAGTTGTGCTTGATTTTTTCCCTGACATTCTGTTATAAGTTATGTTAAAAACAAAGTTGTACTAAAAATAAAGTATTTATTTGGTATCATAAAACGATTCGATGATAAACTAAACCGCTCTAATGGTTTGACTTTCTAAACAACATGCTTTATTTTCAAATCACGTTTGTTTTACATTATCATTTGCTCGCTTTCGGCGCAACACGCGACGTAAAAAAACTAGTTACTTATTACTTGTCAGGTTTGAAGATTTCCTTGTGGACATCAAGTTCATCGTTTTATAATAATATATAGAGTAAAATGCAATTTTACCCCCCTTGGGGTTTTACCCCGCTGACACTCTTGCCCCTTAAAACCAAAATTCTGTTGTTCTACCCCCGGACCATTCCAAATATAATCAACCTTGGCCCCTCCGTCAAGTCAACGGTAGTTTGACTATTAGTATTTTGTGAAATGACGTTTATGCCCATGTTTCTTCCCCAGTTGAAACCCTAAATCATCAACTCTTCTCAGCTTTTATTATAAAGGCTCAATCTATTCGGACACCCTCCCTGCCTATTTGGACACCTTTGGTGCCCTAGACGCCTTGTTGACTTAGTTACATGTTTTGTTACTGGTAAAAAATCATAGCTTCAAAGTATGTAAATGTGAAGTATTGAAATTTGAAGAATTATGAAGTACGTATGAAGACCTCGTTGTAAACGGGTCAAAATAAATGAATAACAAGAACTAGAAATGGATATGTAACGACCTAGTTGTAAACGGGTCAAAATGAATGAATAACAAGAACTAGAAATCAGGGGCGGATCTACTTGAAAAGACCGGGTTCCCAGGAACCCATTCGGTTTTGAATTTTTAGTGAAAACTTATATAAAAAAACATGGAAGGAACCCATAAATATATTACGGGTGAACCCAATATCAAAACGAATCCTCTGTTCCACCGGTATAGCGCCTGCTTTCAAAGCTTCAGATCCCTAGTTCGATTCCACCTCTTAAGTTTTTTTTCCCTTTTTTGGCGTTCACTTTCTCTATTGTTAATGTGAAACTTTGTCTCTTTAGGATGGGAATTTGGTGTTTCTAAAGGATAAACAACCAACAGTGACAAAATAAATGAATGTTTGTGGACTTAAAATCAACATAACCATTTCTTATTTGACTATTTTGTTTTTTCGCAAATATTGAACCACCGAACCACTTTGTTATTCTTGTAGCTAGTTTTAGGGCTCTTACTTGGTTCTGTATTTCTGCTTCAATTTCCACAATTCGACAATTACAAGGTATGTTGAATTTGACTTATGTTAAATGTTTATATTCCAATCTATTGACGAATTTTTTTTTATTTTGTTTATTAGTTTTAGACTACATTGCTTATTCATGTATGGTGATACTTAATTGATTAGGTATTTTATGTTCCCGACCCGACCTGAAAATTCTAACATTTGGTTGTGAGAAATCCGACCATCAGAAAAAAGTGAACCCATAAGGAAAAAATCCTGGATCCGCCACTGCTAGAAATGGATATGTAACGACCTCGTTGTGAACGGGTCAAAACGGATGAAGTTTCTGAATGATGGAACGGTTATAAATTGATCCGTTATGAACGGGTCGGATGTATTAAAGATGATGATTATGAAGGAATGATATTATGAAGGAATGATAAACGTAATATCAATTTCTAATTGGAATTGGTAGTATGAAAGGAATGAACGGCGAATGCATGAAATCATTTTGACCTTGGTAAATGGTCAAATATGTGACGTGTTGTTAGATGTAAAAGTTAGGATTAAAGAATTGTACTAATGAATATTTGTGTATTGGATGATAGGAAAAATCTCACCTTTGAAGATGGCGAGCTTGGTTCGAACACGCTTCACCGCCCTTTTACGCTTCTGGTTTATGTTTATTTTCAAACGGGTCAAAACTCTTTTGGGTTGTAAATGTTAGTTTTAAAAGTTTAGGTCTTTTGTAAGTAAGCAAGTTTAATATTGTACTTTGATATGGTAGTTCGGGTTGACCCTTGTGACTAAACTAGATGGTTGTGTTGATTTCGAACTATCTTTAAGGGTATTTTGGTAAAAATGTAAATGATGAAATGAAAGTTTTAATTTTTGACGATCTTACATGTTTTGACCTTATAAAATATTGGGCGTTTCAACGTTAGCATCAAATAAAAGGGAAAAAAGAAACAAAAATCCACATCACAAGTGACCTGATTGGAACACTTTTGAAACTTGAATGACGTAATTGGAACACTTTTAAAACTTTGGTTACTATTCTACAAAGTTACCCCTTTTGAAATTTACAAACACGCCCTTTAACACGTTGATTTCATCGTAAGGTCTCGCCGAAATGCGCGGGAGGTAATTAGCTAGGGTCTTTCTTTTAAAATACTTTATAATTATTTAAAACCATAATCTACGTGTAAAGCATAAGAGTGTTTTCATATGTTTTCTTATATATAATTAAACACGTTAATGTCACTGTCGCAAGAGTGTAACAAAGTTTGTGAACACGGCCTATGCCTTGCAATGCGGTGGCAACTTTGCTCGTTCGTCTATAAGGGTGAAGGGGGTGGAAGCAGGGAGGCATGCGGGGAAGGAGTTTGCCACGAGGGGATTCTGCCGCCGTCCCCCAATTGCCACGCGGTGATGGTTTTTTTGCGGGGAGTTGTTGCCGCATGCGGGGAAGAGGTGGGAGAGGGGGTAATGGTGGGATCCACTCTCTTTCAACCAATCATACATTTAAAAAAAATGGTTTGGGTGAAACCACCCCTTACGTTTTTTGGGCAAGAGTGGTATATCAAAGGGGAATTGACATGGCACATCATGATTGGATGGGTGGAATTGATATGACACATCATGATTGGGTGGGGAAACCCCCCCCCCCCATCTTATGAGGAGTGCACTCCGTTCACCCAAAAATGGAGAGTCCGTTGATTAAACTATCATTTTCCACTAGTGTTATAAAAAAAATGTTGAACTTGAAAGACGGCATTTGGCAGATCTCATAACCTGACAATCACAAAACTTCACCTTAAAAAACCTTCCTCTTGTCTTTGTTCCTGCGTAACATGAATCTTTCAAATATTCATAGGACGGCATTTACACTATATAAGTACTAGACTTAATCCGTCTACAACATATTCAATCAGCACCAAATCCTTTTGATCCATCAATGGCTCGTGTTTTTTGCTCGTTTGCGCTTCTAGCTCTCGCTTTCTCGGTAGCCATTGCCACAGACCCTAGTTCCCTTCAAGATTTCTGTGTTGCGGACTTGAACGGTCAAGGTACACTATTAGTTTCATCGTTTTTTAACTTTTTGTGACGGATTTGCAACCAGAATTTTAAATTTTATTTTAAGCCATTATTATTTTTTTGCTATCGATTATAGACATAATTTTGCGATTGTTTTGCGACCAGACTGATATAGTGCCTAATTTGCGACCGGGGTGATTTTGGTCGCAACTCTGTCGCTAAATTAGCGACATTTTTCTGGTGGCAAATTTCGGCTAAAATGCCCATTTTTCTGGTAGTGATATATGTTTGTTTAAAACAACAATGTCATAATTATATTTCTTGCAAACAGTTTTGGTGAACGGTGTTGCTTGCAAAAACCCTGGTTCGGTTAAAGCGAGCGACTTCCACTTCAGGGGGCTACACATGATGGCAAACACCTCGAACCCACTCGGGTTTGGGGTGACACCAGTTACCGTGACACAGTTACCAGGACTCAACACTTTAGGAATCTCCATGGCACGTATTGACTATGCACCATGGGGGATCAACCCGCCTCACACGCATCCCCGTGCTACTGAAATCTTGATCGTCTTGGAAGGCAGTCTCGAGGTCGGATTTGTCACATCAAACATCGAAAACCGTCACATTTCGAAGGTGCTACATAAAGGTGATGTTTTTGTTTTTCCCGTAAACCTCATACATTATCAGAAAAACGCTGGAAAAACAAACGCAGTCGCGATTGTGGCGTTGAGTAGCCAAAACCCGGGGGTGGTACCAGTTGCGAATGCGGTTTTTGGTTCGAACCCGGATATATCGAATGATGTTCTTGCCAAGGCCTTCCAAACTAGTGATGATGTTATCAGTAACATCCAGTTCAAGTTTTAGATGTATCGAATGAGATTGGACGCAAATATGTTTCCAACAAAAATCAGAAATGATAATTGTGTGTTCATGTTATTTTATTAAAAAGATTGATCTTATTTAATTTTGTGTCTTATCCCATGTTTTATCTTTGTTATGTTCTCTTCTCTAATAGAAAATGTGTTTGTATGAATTTGTGACGTGTCATATGTAAGATGTTGGAAATTTTATAAATAATATTATATTATGAGTTAATATAATGATTATTTAACAATGGGTCTACATATTTAAACATCTTATTGCCTATTTGGACACCCTTCAAGACGCTTCGTATAGACCTATACGAGGCGTATAGCCTTTTTCAATTTCCAAGAGAATCTATGATTATGTCATATTTTGTCTTATTTGCCTCGTATACGCCTCGTATAGGCCTATACTGGGCGTCTAGGGGAAAAAAGACCATTTAGCCCCTGATTTAGGCCTATACTGGGGGTAAATTGGTCTTTTTTGCCTCTCTTATATGCCTAGTATAGGCCTATACTAGGCGTATATAAGGGTTTTTTTTTTTTTTTTTTTTTTTTTTTTAACAAACATTTTAACAATATTAATCGTTTTAGCAAAACTTTTATACAAAAACAAGTTTTTTTATTTTAAATAATTAATATTAGGACCCCTCGTTGGTTTTTTTTGAGTTGAAAAATGGATGTTTTGGTAGGGTAATTTGATTGTTTTTGGAGGGTGATGTTTTTTGAGTAAAAAAATAGGTGTTTTGGTGGGGTAATTTGAGTTGTTTTTTTAAAAAAAGTTTTATTGTTTTTGTATAAAAGTTTGCTAAAACGATTAATATTGTATAAAATGTTTGTTAAAAAAAAAACCTTTCAAGACGCCCAGTATAGGGCTATACTGGGGCTATACGAAGGGTCCAAAAGACCATTAAACCCCTGAATTGCCCCCAGTATAGGCCTAATTCAGGGCTATAATGGTCTTTTGGACCTCTCGTATACGCCCAGTATAGCCCTATACTGGGCGTCTATTATTATTATTTTTTGTTTTCTTTTTTTAATATTTAAAAAGAAAAAACAAAAAAAATAAAAATAGACGCCCAGTATAGGGCTATACTGGGGCTATACGAAGAGTCTAAAAGACCATTAAACCCCTTAATTGCCCCCAGTATAGGCCTAATTCAGGGCTATAATGGTCTTTTGGACCCCTCGTATACGCCTAGTATAGCCCTATACTGGGCGTCTATTATTATTTTTTTTTGTTTTCTTTTTTTAATATTTAAAAAGAAAAACAAAAAAAAAATAAAAATAGACGCCCAGTATAGGGCTATACTGGGGCTATACGAAGGGTCCAAAAGACCATTAAACCCCTGAATTGCCCCCAGTATAGGCCTAATTCAGGGGTATAATGGTCTTTTGGTCCACATAGACGCCCAGTATAGCCCTATACTGGGCGTCTTGAAGGGTTTTTTTTTGTTTTCTCTTTTTAAATATCAATAACACTAATATTAACTATAAAAAACTCATATTAATTATAATAGCACTAATATTAATTATAAAAAAACTCATATTAATTATAAAAAACTCATATTAATTATGATAACACTCATATTAATTATAATAACACTAATATTAATTATAAAAAACTCATATTAATTATAATAACACTAATATTAATTATAAAAAAACTCATATTAATATCAATAACACTAATATTAATTATAAAAAACTCATATTAATTATAATAACACTAATATTAATTATACGATGCCTATACGAGACTTATACTATACTATACGATACGATACAACACGATAGGCTTATACAAGACCTATACGAGACTTATACTACACTATACTATACGATACGATGCGATACAACACGATACTGTAGGATACGATACCACATCCATAGGCCCATACAATGCCTATACGAGATTTATACTACACTATACGATACGATACGATATGATACGATACAATACAATACGATACTAGACTATTGGATAAGATACAACACTCGTATAGGACTATAGGTGTGGTTTAGGTCCCGTTTAGGCCTATAGGCTTATACAAGACCTATAGGGGCCATATACTAGACTTATACTATACACTATACGATACGATACAACGCCCGTATACGTCGATAGGCCTATACAAGACCTATAAGGGACCTATACTACACTATATGATACGATAGTATCGTATTGTATCGTATAGTATAGTATGGTATCGTATTGTATCGTATAGTGTATAGTATAAGTCTCGTATAGGTCCCATATAGGTCTATACGAGAGCTATACGAGACTTATACTATACTATACGATACGATACAACACGATAGGCTTATACAAGACCTATACGAGACTTATACTACACTATACTATACTATACGATACGATATGATACGATACAATACAATACGATATTAGACTATTGGATAAGATACAACACTCGTATAGGACTATAGGTGTGGTTTAGGTCATGTTTAGGCCTATAGGCTTATACAAGACCTATATGGGACCTATACTAGACTTATACTATACACCATTTTTTTACTCAAAAAACATCACCCTCAAAAAACAATATAATTACCCTACCAAAACATCTATTTTTCAACTAAAAAAAACCAACGAGGGGTCCTAATATTAATTATTTAAAATAAAAAAACTTGTTTTTGTATAAAAGTTTGCTAAAACGATTAATATTGTATAAAATGTTTGTTAAAAAAAAAAACCCTTAAAGACGCCCAGTATAGGCCTATACGAGGCATATAATGGGCAAAGGGTCACATATGAGGCCTATACGAAGGGTCCTATACGCCCAGTATAGGCCTATACGAGGCGTCTTGAAGGGGTCAAACCAGAAGTGACATGAGTCAGGCACTGATTTTGATGTAACCCTATACGCCTCGTATAGGCCTATACGAGGCAAAGGGTGTCTAAATAGGCAGATAAGGTGTCCAAATAGATTGACCCTTAACAATTAAGCCAAGATGAATGAGAGACCTTGTGCATTAGGTTTGTGTGTTGGAACCATAAACATATGGGAAATTAAGCTTATCCCATATAGATGGAGAGATAAATCTTTTGTGGATTTATAATTAGAATTCTCTACACGAATGTATTCTTGTATGACAATTCACACCCAGTGGTAGCCAGGAGGGTGCGAAGCACCCGACACGCGCCCGGGACCGGGACTGGGACGAGGGCGATGGGCGCAATGTGGCGCTTTGATGGCGCACTTTGCACTTCGCCGCGAGCTGCTTGGAGCCGCCTTTACTATTTTTTAGATGCGTCTTGGTTCGTGTGGCTTGAGCTTGTGATATGGTGACTGTTTAGATTCCTACTGGTTAAGGTGAATTAAGTTCTCATTGAATTTGAGACTTAATTTTTATTGAATTCTGTATTCAATATGGCCTTAATTCCGTATTCAATATGGCCTTAATTTTATTGAATTATGTATTCAGTATGACTTTTCAGTTGGAATTCTAAACAAGTATATGTACAAGTAGTGTGCTTTGTCTAGATATACAGAAAATTAGACATTCGTATGGTTCATAGTACACACACAGAATTTCCTAACTTCGAATCCCTGAGAACTCTTGTTTCAGGTATTTTTTCAGGTGCTAGGCTAATCCCGGCAGTACAATCTGCTTAGGCTGTTGTACCCTGGGAAACAGACGGGTTCACCTGGGTGGCCCGAAATCTGTTTTAAGGGAAGCGTGATCTTCACGTGCCTCAGTCACCATTGTTTTACGTTTTCTTAATTTTTCCTTGTAACCTGTTCTTAGTTTAATTTACATTCTTGTATTGTAATTTCTTCCAATTTAGTTCTGTTCCTCTTTGTGTATTGTAATCAGAATGTTTATTAATAAAATTGTTATTTTATTTATTTTGTGAATGGTTGTCCTACATAAGATGAATATGTGACAAGTTGCTTTTTTTTATCATGAGATGTTACACTACTACATGAACATATGTTAGAAGTCGTCGCAACCTTGCTACAGGTTAGCTATGAATTAGCTACCAATATATTACAGATATATTATGCTACTTTAGCTATGGATAGTCCCTCTATGGAGATGACACATGGTATTATTTAATTTTATGAATTAAGGGTAATAAAGTAATTAACTTTAAAAGAGATGACACACAGTATTATTTAATTTTATGGATTAAGGGTAATAAAGTAATTAACTTTAAAAACCAATTTAATTATAAAACAGATTGTAACTGGTTTAGGACTTTAGGAGATAATGTTTTTTACGTATTAATAACTGATCATGGTGTTTTAACATCTGGAATTTTTTTGTTATTTTACAGGAATAAAACACCATACAGATTCTAAGATTTCAAAGCACTACGACTTGAATGATTGTATTGTTATTCAAGTTATGGTGTTTTAACACCATTTGGGGATAATTGTATTGCTATTCAAGATGTTAAAATACCATGACTTGAATCTTAATACAATGTTTCTAGATTTCAGATGTTAAAACACCCTAACTTGAATCACAATACAATGTTTCTAGATGTTTAAAACTTTACGCATTGAATCACAATACAATTAAAACACCATTGTATGAACATATACAAAACACCATAGACTAAAACATCCGATTGAAACGTAATTTTTTTCTCTGTATAAGTATAACAATATGGTACTCATATTAAAGATAAAAAACGCTCGTTATTATGGTGTAGTTTTTTAAAGTTACGTATAAAAAGTTATTGAAGTTTAAAAAAGACTGAGGGAACTTGCATGAGCATTGAGGTTGATGACATTTTCTTTATTTAATAAAAAGACACTATTACCACTTATATAGTCAAATTAGTAAAAAAATTAAAATAATTTACATGTAAGCCTTTTTTATCTCAACCGTTAAGTATAAGATCTAAGGGTTTAAAACACTTCTCACAAAAAACCTCTTTTTTACAATAACCCCGCCCATTATTATAAAACCTAATAATATTTACAACCCAATGTGATTCTTAAACTCATTAATCTACTTAGTTTTGGTCCATTTAAACCCATACTTAACTTAACCCAACTAACCCTATGTAACCCAATCGAAAACTTCAAATTTTAAACCTAATTAAATAACAAGATTCTTTTATGGTAGTAGCGGGAAAAGTGAAAAGCTAAAGACCGATAGGTTATTTCATTCTCGAATGCCCATTCTAAGGCCTTTGGGTATACTTTAACCTAACTTAACTTTACCTAAGTGACACATCAACTTTTTTTCCTCATTTTACTTTGTCTCACTCTAAGGAAATGGTTTAACATGTTAACACATAACTCATTTAATGCACTTTAACGTTAAGTTTTTATCTAAAAAAGAAAATAATAATTAATTTAATCTCTTAACAATAGGTTAACATGTTAAAACATAACTCATTTAATGCACTTTAACACAAGGAGGGAGTGGTTTGCAATGTTAGTTAACATGTCATGTTATTGTTAACACTCTAGATGTTAGAGTACACCCCATGGCCTAAGACTGGCTCCAATATAACGGCCTGCATTACTACATGCATCCTATTTATCACTGTCACATCAACTTTTTACCCATCCTTCTCACATGCACTCTCTCTCCTCTTTTTAACTTCAACTCATCCTTCTCACATGCATCATCTCTCTTCCACATCACCTTCTCACATGGGCCCACCCTCTCTCTTCACTTGGCTGCACTTCCCCACATACAAGCCCTTCACTTTATCCTTCACTCCATTCCATCCTTCCCAAGTGTAGCATGTCAAATCATTAAATGCATCCTCCAAACATACGCATTGGGGTAGTCTAAGGGCTCATTGCTCTAGTCGCACAAGGCCCCTGAATTCTCTAAGCTTATTGGACAGGCCCTTGTAATGAACCAAAAAGGAAATATTCAAATCTAATGAAATGCCTAAAATACCCTTCATTCTTGTTAACCAACAATCAATACCTATCATCTTGTAACAATTGCATTTTGAAGGCATGATTTCATTTTCATTTTTACAAATTACAGAGTTTAAGATTCATAATTCTACAAATGAATGAATGCTAATCATGTAAGGAGTGTGTTTCCTGGTCCTTGGTATAACGACATGTCTAAATCGACCCTCTTATAGAAAATACCTCGTATCTATACATGTGTCTAGGAATGGGTATTTTTTTTCATTGTTCATTTATTTATGTTGGATGATAGAACGAAAGAAGTTGTTAGTTCTTGTGGGCACGAGGTTGAGGGGATACCCGTAGTTTTATCGGTCTAAGTTTCAAGCCCATTTTTTCAGGGTAAAGAAGCTCAGGATCGATGCAAGACGGGCCAAGTGGGCTCCTCGGGCTATTACTATACCGGCATGGTCTATACAATCCAAATCCCTTTAGAAAATTTTCAAGAGGGATCAACATTGCATGAGGTTGTTCTTGAGTCACCATTGATCCACATGCATGTACCTGCATCACCATATCATCAAATATAATAATAATAATAATAATAATAATAATAATAATAATAATAATAATAATAATAATAATAAGGGTCAATCTATTTGGACACCTTATCTGCCTATTTAGACACCCTTTGCCTCGTATAGGCCTCGTATAGGCCTATACGAGACGTATAGGGTTACATCAAAATCAGTGCCTGACTCATGTCACTTCTGGTTTGACCCCTTCAAGACGCCTCGTATAGGCCTATACTGGGCGTATAGGACCCTTCGTATAGGCCTCATATGTGACCCTTTGCCCCTTATATGCCTCGTATAGGCCTATACTGGGCGTCTTGAAGTGGTTTTTTTTTTTTTTTTTTTTTTTTTTTAACAAACATTTTATACAATATTAATCGTTTTAGCAAACTTTTATACAAAAACAAGTTTTTTTATTTTAAATAATTAATATTAGGACCCCTTGTTGGTTTTTTTAGTTGAAAAATAGATGTTTTGGTAGGGTAATTTGATTGTTTTTTAAGGGTGATGTTTTTTGAGTAAAAAAATGGTGTATAGTATAAGTCTAGTATAGGTCCCATATAGGTCTTGTATAATATCGTATTGTATTGTATCGTATCATATCGTATCGTATAGTATAGTATAGTGTAGTATAAGTCTCGTATAGGTCTTGTATAAGCCTATCGTGTTGTATCGTATCGTATAGTATAGTATAAGTCTCGTATAGCTCTCGTATAGACCTATATGGGACCTATACGAGACTTATACTATACACTATACGATACCATACTATACGATACAATACGATACTATCGTATCATATAGTGTAGTATAGGTCCCTTATAGGTCTTGTATAGGCCTATCGACGTATACGGGCGTTGTATCGTATCGTATAGTGTATAGTATAAGTCTAGTATATGGCCCCTATAGGTCCTGTATAAGCCTATAGGCCTAAACGGGACCTAAACCACACCTATAGTCCTATACGAGTGTTGTATCTTATCCAATAGTCTAGTATCGTATTGTATTGTATCGTATCATATCGTATCGTATCGTATAGTATAGTATAGTATAGTGCAGTATAAGTCTCGTATAGGTCTTGTATAAGCCTATCGTGTTGTATCGTATCGTATAGTATAGTATAAGTCTCGTATAGCTCTCGTATAGACCTATATGGGACCTATACGAGACTTATACTATACACTATACGATACAATACGATACCATACTATACGATACAATACGATACTATCGTATCATATAGTGTAGTATAGGTCCCTTATAGGTCTTGTATAGGCCTATCGACGTATACGGGCGTTGTATCGTATCGTATAGTGTATAGTATAAGTCTAGTATATGGCCCCTATAGGTCTTGTATAAGCCTATAGGCCTAAACGGGACCTAAACCACACCTATAGTCCTATACGAGTGTTGTATCTTATCCAATAGTCTAGTATCGTATTGTATTGTATCGTATCATATCGTATCGTATCGTATAGTGTAGTATAAATCTCGTATAGGCATTGTATGGGCCTATGGATGTGGTATCGTATCCTATAGTATCGTGTTGTATCGCATCGTATCGTATAGTATAGTGTAGTATAAGTCTCGTATAGGTCTTGTATAAGCCTATCGTGTTGTATCGTATCGTATAGTATAGTATAAGTTTCGTATAGGCATCGTATAATTAATATTAGTGTTATTATAATTAATATGAGTTTTTTATAATTAATATTAGTGTTATTGATATTAATATGAGTTTTTTTATAATTAATATTAGTGTTATTATAATTAATATGAGTTTTTTATAATTAATATTAGTGTTATTATAATTAATATGAGTTTTTTATAATTAATATGAGTTTTTTTATAATTAATATTAGTGTTATTATAATTAATATGAGTTTTTTATAGTTAATATTAGTGTTATTGATATTTAAAAAGAGAAAACAAAAAAAAACCCTTCAAGACGCCCAGTATAGGGCTATACTGGGCGTCTATGTGGACCAAAAGACCATTATACCCCTGAATTAGGCCTATACTGGGGGCAATTCAGGGGTTTAATGGTCTTTTGGACCCTTCGTATAGCCCCAGTATAGCCCTATACTGGGCGTATACGAGGGGTCGAAAAGACCATTATAGCCCTGAATTAGGCCTATACTGGGGGCAATTCAGGGGTTTAATGGTCTTTTGGACCCTTCGTATAGCCCCAGTATAGCCCTATACTGGGCGTCTTGAAGGTTTTTTTTTTTTTTTTTTTTTTTTAACAAAAATTTTATACAATATTAATCGTTTTAGCAAACTTTTATACAAAAACAATAAAACTTTTTTTAAAAAAACAACTCAAATTACCCCACCAAAACACCCATTTTTTTACTCAAAAAACATCACCCTCCAAAAACAATCAAATTACCCTACCAAAACATCCATTTTTCAACTAAAAAAAAAACCAACGAGGGGTCCTAATATTAATTATTTAAAATAAAAAAACTTGTTTTTGTATAAAACTTTTGCTAAAACGATTAATATTGTTAAAATGTTTGTTAAAAAAAAAAAAAACGCCTTATATACGCCTAGTATAGGCCTATACTAGGCATATAAGAGAGGCAAAAAAGACCAATTTACCCCAGTATAGGCCTAAATCAGGGGCTAAATGGTCTTTTTTCCCCTAGACGCCCAGTATAGGCCTATACGAGGCGTATACGAGGCAAATAAGACAAAATATGACATAATCAGAGATTCTCTTGGAAATTGAAAAAGGCTATACGCTTCGTATAGGTCTATACGAGGCGTCTTGAAGGGTGTCCAAATAGGCAATAAGGTGTGTAAATATGTAGACCCTAATAATAATAATAATAATAATAATAATAATAATAATAATAATAATAATAATAATAATAATAATAATAATAATAATAATAATAATAATAATAATAATAATCCTAATATCAATTAATTACCACGTTCGTGTTTTACTGAATAAACACATAGAAAAACGTTTTTGATAAAAATCATCGCGATGCATAGATAATAATAATAATAATAATAATAATAATAATAATAATAATAATAATAATAATAATAATAATAATAATAATAATAATAATCCTAATATCAATTAATTACCACGTTCGTGTTTTACTGAATAAACACATAGAAAAACGTTTTTGATAAAAATCATCGCGATGCATAGTGTTTTCTATGTTTATTCAGTGAAACACGCTGTTGGAATCACCTTTGGTTTTTCTACTATTAAATCGGAAAATATGACGTTTTTAATGTTTTGAAAGGGTAAATATGATATTGTTAAATTTAGATAAAAATTTATACTGACATTTTCATTTTGTGGGTCCCATTTATATAGTTAATAAACAAATATATATGTGGTTATGGGTGTATTATATATAATGATTAGGAAAATATAGAAAGTTAAAGAACAGTGATGAATAAACAAACATACCTCAACTAAAGCAGAACAATTTGTACCCAATTTTTCAGCTATCTGTAGGGCTTCATCATGAAAGGGAGAACTGTCACCAACGAATATAATCGTTTTGCATTCTAAACTCTTTAATTCTTCGGCAATGTCACGTCTCCTACTCATTAAGAAATATTTATAAAAAATTAGAATCTTAGCCATTTAACAACAAAGACTCTTGTAAGGAGTTACAAATAGAGGTGGCAAGCTTGTAAACAGGTTGGTTCGTGTTGACCCGAGACACTAATTGTCCATACTCTTGTTTTCTTTACATATAATGAGTGTTTGAGATTGCTTGTTAATACATTTTTTTTATTAATCCGTTTACAAGTAAATGGGTCAAAATTGTCACCTCTAGCATGGGAAATGTGTTCGGGTTGAAACTAGTTAGTTTTTTGGACAAGTCAAAATGGGCTGGACTGCGTCAGGCCATTTAAAAAAATAATTAATTTGTTAAGTCATGATCACAAAAACATTATTATTACGATAATAATCTAAATGTTTAAAAAACTGATTTAGAAGATTGCATGCACCAAAACATGTTACTTTACAACTTTTTAACTTATTATTGACCCGTTTGAGATCAAACAAAAGTTAGATTGACCCATACATAAGTAAATAAGTCAAAACTACCACCCTGGTTACAAATATCTAACCGTAACTTATGTATACCTATCGATAGCTTGAAGATACCGCCACACGTTGATGCTATCTCTCTCGTCCAATAACTGTAAAACAACAAATGACCCATATGTTACAAACAAGTCTAAGGTATTACTTACTTGGTCATTTAATATTATGTAATATCTACTCACTTCATCCCTTAAAAATTTAAAACATTTCAAAAAAAAAAAAATTGCTAGTTTTTGAAGGGTGATTAAAGGATTTTACAACTAACCTTCCTGCATGCTAGAACCATATCGGATTCTGGCACTTCTGGATTACCACAAACTTCCTGGTTTAATCCACAGAGATTTTATGGTCAAAGTTGTATAGATAACAATTTATTACTGAGGAAATGTCATGTCAGAAAGGTGAAAATTCAAGATATACCTTACTGAAGTATCTGTGAATCAATAACTCCTTCACTAAGTCGCATATACCATAGTAATAGAGCGTTTTCGATGTTAACTACAAATCAAAAATGAATCCGTGTGACAGTGAGCATTTTTTATTAGTAATTAATACATTATATGTGATTACAACAAATATATTCATACATTGAAATACACTTATGGTGATTTTATACTCGTTTGATCAATTATAGATAAAGTATAACCAAAATTGACCCATTCATAAGTTAATGGGACGAAAGACACTTCTACGCACATCGAAACAAAAACAGAAATAACTAACCTTATTGTAAAACCGCTCAGTCCAAGAAGGTGCTTTGCATATAGGGGAGATAAGTATTAAACCGGTAACTCTTTCACTATACTTTATCTGGAAAAAGGAAAATGTTAATGGTCAAAAATTACGAAGAAAATCGGTTTTATTACTTAAGTGTGCTACATATTTGACTAGAGGTCCCAAAATGGGCTAGTGTAACGTCTCAAAACGGGTCATTTTTATTTGGATCGGGCTGGATGCGTTGACCAGCTTATCTTTTGTCCAAAATTGTTAGTTTCACTATAGAGAATTCGTGTGCCAAATATGATTAGATAAACTATATCATTTCACTAATAAAACAAATTTTTAAAAATAATTATACATTTTGGGCGACTTTCGACCCGTTTGAAAAGTATCCTATGAGACGATTTTTCTTATTATATTTGTTCGTCAAATACAGAGAAAACATAACCCGAAACGACACACTCAGAAATTCATGCGTAACATGTCAAAATTGCCACCTTTAATAGTGAAACTTAATGAAAAATGATACCGAAAATAGTGTAAGGATATATGCACCCGCCATTGCTCCCATACACATCACTGAACCGAGCCTGCAAAACTCAAAATACACACCATCACAAATTAACTTGATTTTCAATTATTTAATCTTGTACTTAGCCATTCATTTACTAAAATATCCAATTTCTAATCACATTAATAAAAAGTAATCCAAAGCTTGTTTTTAATACTATAATTGTCGGAATATTATTTTTCTTTTAACGATTCACACTCTGTTAGCAATGGTTTAAGTTTGTGGTTCAAGCCAAAACCAAACTTCTTAAACTCATATCTACAACTAACCAAGATTCAAAGTTTGTAATTACCTAAAATGATTAAGGACCACAAGAATTTGATCACAAAGATCCTCCATAGAAGGCACAGGATCATCTATACCAATCGATGCAGCTCCTAACTGCAACAACTCGCGTGCAAGTCCAAGAACAGAATAATTATGTTAAAATGTAAATAAGCATAATTTCACATATTCGTTTTCTAAGCGCACATCCAAACGTATTGGTGCTTGATAGTTTTAAACAAAAAGTTGAGAAAACCGACCTCATGACCAGGCGGATTAATGTGATAAATGCAGAAGTTGTGGAGTAACAAGGAAGCTGATTCAGGAGAAACAAAGAGTCCTTGGAAACACGACATGTCTGTCAATCATTGTCACATATATTCAAATAAAAAGGATAACTGCTATACAGCATAAATCAAAGTGCAAGGTTCAAGAAACTGAAATTTTTTTTTTTACTTTTGCCTTATTTTAGCAACCAACTCTCAATTATTTTAACTGATTTTACCTTATATTACTGATGCGGCACTGGTTGACGTCATGTCAACCACCGCATCGGATATGCAAAAAGAACTTACGTGAAAAAAATATTAAATTTAATTTACAGATTTTAAAAGGTAACACATATGTTAAAGCAGATGTCACATGGAATAAACATATATACCAAATCTCAAGTAAGATGCCAAGTAAAAAAATTACGAAAAAAAAAACAGCAGAAATGGCATTTGTGTCTACAGTTATAACCTGGTTGCTAAAATCAGTAAAAAGTGCAATTTCATTTCTATTTCATGCAATTTGCAATATATAATTTAAGTTAAATGCAAAACGTCAAATTATAAGATGTAGAGTTTCTACGGTTTAAAGCTAAATCGGGATAAGTAATCAATGCTGGCTTTTCTTGATCTCCACACACAGTAACAGACACAGAACCGCAGCCAGTCTGAATGATATGTTCCTGGATTTATCCACAACACATCAATTTCAACGACAATTATAGAAATCAAATTCCAAATAAAATGTTTCAAAACACAAAATGGGCTTAAATGGTCAAAGTGAGTTTGTGTTCAGATAATATGAAATTTATGCAAAATCTGTTTGATTTCAAATCAAACCTGATGCAGTTTCGCGTGCAATCAAATGGCTCAAGAACAATTAGTTAATCAAAGACGATATAAGAACCAAAAGGTTCAAGAACATAGTTCTTTCTATTCAATAATAAACCAAAAACTCCCATAAACAATAAACCCTAGCTCCCTACTTATAGGGTAAAATCATAATGTAACTAGGAAACAAATACGATAAAATAGGAAATTGAAATCTAAATAAATAATAAAAATAAATATTAATATAATCTGCATCATTCTCCCCATCTTCAAAAAAACTCGTCCTCGAGTTTTGCCTTCGGACCAAAGCCACCTGGATCAAAAGGAACATCAACCCGATTCTGAATTATTATTATCACAATCCGCCTAAACAGTTCAACTTCATGAATCCCCTCGCCCAACTCTAAACTTGTACCACCTGGATCAAATGGGGCATTGGACCTTCTCCTATGCACTATCGACTTGACTTGTTCAAATAGTTTAACTACAACTTGTGCCATCGGCGGAACAGACTTCTCATAAGAGTTTAGTGGGACAAAACCATTTTGTATCTTATCACTCATCTTTTCCAGTAATAAAATCTTTTCCAGTAATGAAAACTTTAAACTAGAATATAAATTAGAAGCTTCATTGGCATTGGGCTTAGGTTGCGATCCAGTAGACTTCGCCTTCAATTGCGATCCACTTTGACCATCCAAATGAAAGGTTCTGAGTTCATTAGACTTTAATATTGGCCCATGGCAACGAGACAACAAATTAGGTGGCCCACAATATTTATTAAGTGCATGTGCAAACAACCCATGTGACCCACTATTTTGAGAGATATTTGGTGGCCCAATGGAATTATACGAGGCGCCTGAGGTTTTTTTCTGTTGAGAAATTCCAATATCACAATATGGATAATCCAAAGCAAATCCACCATTCGGTGGATATGTGTTCTCCACTTCCATCTTTTTAGTGCTATTGATAATATATTTGTTAACCAAAATATTATCACCGATTTTAAAATTACTTCCAATTTGAAATTGCAGATTTGTTGGAGATAATATTGTATATGATTCAGAGGTCAAACCTTTCCTATTTTTCGGCAGATTGCATGGATCTTTCCAATGCAGCACATCGCCACCGGTAACTACCGCAACACCACCATTTTTTATCGAGGGAGCTTTAAGTAAATCATCAAACATACCTGCAATCTTCGGACTCAAGGAATTCTCATTCAATCTCACGGCTTCATCGAAACCACAACGATATGAACCACCAGTTGCCCAAGCATACCACACATCATCCTCATACTCATCAAATACGGGAGAAAATTCATAGATAAGGTCAGGATCCTCGTTGCCTCGGGCGGCGAATCTACGGGGATGATAACCATCACATGATTCACGAAAGTTTTCATGGTCCACAATCTCGTTGCCTCGGGCGGCGAATCTACGAGAATGATCACCATATCCTCGCGGATTAAAAGGAACTCCGTCGTTGCCTCCGGCGGCGAATCTACGAACGAAAGTTTCTTCTTTTCCACGTAGAGCCATTTGAAAACCAAAGGCTCTGATACCAAATGATACGGATCGGAAGCGTACTCAAATGGCTCAAGAACAATCGATTAATCAAAGACGATAAGCGAACCGAAAGGTTCAAGAACAACGTTCTTTTTATAATAATCAACTCAAAAACTGTCTAAAACAATAACCCTAAACATCCTATTTATAAGATATGAATCATAATTCAAAAGGAAACAAAATAAAATAAAATATTACATTCAAATAAAGAGATAACTAAAGAGATCGGGCCTATCCGCATCATTCTCCCCGTCTTAAAAAAAAACTCGTCCTCGAGTTTTGTCTTCAAACCAAAGCCACCTGGGTCGAAAGGAACATCAACCCGATTCCGATTTGTTATCATAACGACCCGCCTTAACAACTCAACTTCACCAGTTGTCTTGCCCGACTCTAGGCCTGTACCACCTGGGTCAAAAGGAGCACTTAACCGTTTCTTTTTCACTAGCGATTCAGAAACGGATCCACCCATTTGTGGCCCATCAACTATACCACTTAAATTCTTTGACCCAAAGCCATTTTGTTTATCCCGTTGACTCTTCTTATTCAGCCCATTCACATACAATGCATCTCTATTTTTTTGTTTTTTTATGTGCTCACCATTAGCCACTTTGGATAAACCATGCATGCCCCATCCACGTGCAACCTTCATGCCCATGCAATCACCAACAATGGGGCCCACCACAAACTTTTGATTATCGCCCATAATTGAAAAAGACTCCATCTTTTCAGTTGGTTTATCCACACTGTGGTCAACGTCCTTAATATTGATAATTTGAATTTTTGAATCAAAAGATGAAGATGCCATATAATTAGTTTCCTTGTTTATCTCAAAAACATTCAATTCATCCATGATTTGCGGCTCAATAAATGGAAATGTTGTATCTTTAGCCGGGGATGTAACACCATTATTAGCCACCCTATTACCGCCCATAACCACCGCCGCACTACCCAATTCGTCATCCGGTAAGTTCCGATCACCACCGGTAACCAAAGAATAAACCGCTACATACACATAAACAATTTTTGCAAACATAGAGCCATTTGAAAACCAAAAGCTCTGATACCAAATGATACGGATCGGAAGCGTACTCAAATGGCTCAAGAACAATCGATTAATCAAAGACGATAAGCGAACCGAAAGGTTCAAGAACAACGTTCTTTTTATAATAATCAACTCAAAAACTGTCTAAAACAATAACCCTAAACATCCTATTTATAAGATATGAATCATAATTCAAAAGGAAACAAAATAAAATAAAATATTACATTCAAATAAAGAGATAACTAAAGAGATCGGGCCTATCCGCATCATTAATGATGCAGATTATATTAATATTTATTTTTATTATTTTTTTTTAAAGTCTAAATAACGTTTCATAACACAATTCAACAACATCCAACATTTTAAAAATAAACAACAATATCCAAATTAATGTCTAAATACTAACGTCCGAAATTGCATACGGATACCACGTCTTCAATCCATTGTATTGATCAACAAATCATATCATCCATATTTGATCCTTGTGTATAGAGTGCCAATTTAAGTCACCCAATCATCATTCATCAATCTCTTCAATCTTCATCATTCGTCTCACCCAAGAGCGAATTAGTAGCAGTAATCACCGAAGGTTTATGCACGGCAGCCGCAATATTATCTTCTTGAATCTTGAACTTGATATAGGATCCCGTAACTTGCGGCAACATGATTGGGACGTGCAAAACAGGCTCATCACCATCAACATTCACCCCAAATCCACCAATAACCACCGCATCTTCACCCAAATTTTCTACCGCTGTAACACCAACCTTACGACTTTTGATACCCGATTCATCTCCCGGTAAGTCACCACCGATAACCCAAGAATACCAATCTTCATCCCCGTATCCATCATACACGGGAGGAGAATCATAGATAGAGCCGCTATGAGTAGGATGCTCCTCATCCCCGGTTAACTCGTCCCCGACGGGTTCTTCCGGTTCCGTTTCCTCCCATACCGGTACTGCTTCAAGATCATGGATCCGTTTCTTGAGTCGCCTGATCTCGTTTTGTAACTCGAGATCTTGTACTCGTCGTTGGAGTCGCATGATCTTTAGATCTCGCGGTTCGGAATCAACTCTGTCGTTGCCTCGGTCGGCGGTTCTACGAACACGGCGTTGATCTTCATCACGAGAACGTGAATCGAGACCATCTCTACCGTTGCCTCGGTCGGCGATTCTACGGACACGAGAGTAATCACTATCACGTTGAGCCATTTGATAAACCATAGCTCTGATACCACCTGATGCAGTTTCGCGTGCAATCAAATGGCTCAAGAACAATTAGTTAATCAAAGACGATATAAGAACCAAAAGGTTCAAGAACATAGTTCTTTCTATTCAATAATAAACCAAAAACTCCCATAAACAATAAACCCTAGCTCCCTACTTATAGGGTAAAATCATAATGTAACTAGGAAACAAATACGATAAAATAGGAAATTGAAATCTAAATAAATAATAAAAATAAATATTAATATAATCTGCATCAAAACCGCTCCTAAATTATTTTCTAAAACACAGAACACTAACCCTTCTAATCTCAACAATAAGACCATTAAGTTCAAACAGTTAACTAGGAAAGCATACGATGAAAAGAGAAAATGAAACAACCAATGTTTTTATTGCAATGAAATGTATGTTACGGGTCACAAGTCTGCGAATGTAAGGCTTTATATGCTATTTGTCGTGAACTCATGATTTGCTAGAAGAATCACAAGTGTTCTAAGAAAATGGAGTTGTAAACCATCAAGAAAAAAATCGGCTAAGTAGCCTTTAGGACTCTATAACGCCTATGCCACCTTCAAGAACTTAATGTGATATGTCGTGATTTGCTAGAAGTTTGTATTGGTTGTATTTGAAGACAATGATTTATGGTAAAATTGATCCTAAAAAGATGGATTATGGGAAGATGGCTAAGACCACTTAGAATCTTGCTTTAATTTGGTTTTAAAGCTAGAAATCCAGCTTATCAAACGATGATAAACTTCAAAGGCGTATTGAAACAGCTAAGCAAGAACATGGGACGGAAAGGTTTATTGTAAAGGATTACAAGCAGATGTGAGGAACTCATCAACCCAAACATTGTGGACCTTTTAAGGTTCTTAAAAAGGTTTGGGTGATCATGTCGTTTCGTGAGAAGCACCTTAGGTCACAGAAAGTCGAGACTTCAGCCCAATTCACTAGAAGATTTTAAACAGGTGGATGACTAACAAGAAGAACATGGCTACTTCTAAAGTACCAGATCAATGGCCAAGAAACAAAGAGCTTCGATGATCTGCAGGCAAGATCCAAGAGTGTGCTTAATACTTATCATGAAACAATTGATATATATCAACTGCGAAATTGTGTGCTTAATTATCTTTATGGTAGTTTCTTATGACATTTTCCATGATCTAAGGAAACAACCAATATATACCCTATTTTTACTTTAGTAAAAAAAATTATACCAAGTGTCCTAAGGCCCATAATTAGGATTGTCCAAATAGTTTGTGGCTCGAAAGCTCACCTTAAAAAACTCGCTTAAAATTGACTCGGTTTGCAAATTAACTCGAGCCAACTTTTAACAATCTATAGCATAAAATTTTAAGCCAAACTCTCCATCATTTTTCGGTCTAGTTCACATCAACATATTTTCTTTCTTCTACATTCTAACAATCTAGCCAAGCCAAACCAAACCAAGCTGAGTCAATTTCCTTTTTAACTTGGATTTGATCTCAAGCTCAAGTTTTCAACTCGGTTTAAATTTCGAACAAAGACGAGATGGCTTGGTTTAAAACCCTAGTTGGCTCGGCTTGTCACGTGAACAACCCTACCCATATCATATTATAAGGAAGATGCCATTCATTCTTATGTAATATTCGTTTAAAAAAAATAAAAATTTATCAGTTTTTTGTGAATAAATAAAAAAAAAATCTAGTCTGTGTGTATATATCTCCACATACAAATCCAATAACATATAATTGTGTGTGAAACATACAAACAAGTATTCAATATAATTAAAAAAAAAAAAAAAACCTTCCCGCCAGAATGGAAAGATGGGAAGGTGACGGAAATGGAATGACCGGAATCTGCCATGGCCGGCCGGCGGTTTCTGTGTCCGACGGAAGCCTAAAAGAAACCCTCCTTCCTCTTTGTTTTTTTTATTATGTCAACCAACTTTGGTTTCTGTTTGGATATTATTTTCTCTCTCTAAAACTCTCTCTCATCTTATAAATAGTAGGTATTTGAGGTTCATATAAGGACCGTTATTTTCTCCCGTTACCTTTTTTCCCATGCAAATTAAAAGCCAAACAATTTGTGAAAACAATAATGAATGTGTGTTTTTTTATATGACATGAAGAACATGCGACCAAGGGCGACCCCTATATAATAATTTTTCTTGGTATGGTTCAGGTCGGATCGAGTCAGGTCATTTTTATACTATACTCTATCCATCTCGAATAATCTTTATATCCACTTTCACCAAAGCGTCTTAACTCGTTACCGATCTTTCTTTGTGGGAATACTATACCTCTTGGTTTGACATGTTCGTCTGAGTAACTATACCTTTCTAATTTCATCTCGTTTATTAGGGTAAAAAGATGAAATTGGTTTCCGCAAGAAGACTATCCGCATCAACATATTAGGGGTTTTTAGAAGATGAATCTTCAACTTTTCTTTTAAAAATCGTTCCATTATATAACTCATATTTCTTGTTTTAAATCAAAGAGTAAACTGCCATTTTGATCCCTGAGGTTTGTTCACTTTTGCTACTTTAGTCCAAACTTGAAACCTTTTGCATGTGGGTCCCTGTGGTTTCACTTTTATTGACACTTTGGTCCAAAAATGAAATCAATTTATATTTCTCAAATTAAATCCTGGTATTTTGACTTTTTCCTCAGGGGCAAATTTCTTTTTAGAGTAAATTACGATTTTAGCCCCTGTGGTTCCTTTTACCTTTTTAGCCAAAAAAGTAATTTTTTAACAACTGAGCCCTCAACGTCTTTTTTCTAACTTTTTTTGGCTCCCAACGTCTTTTTTTCTAACCTTTTTAGCCCCTAAAAGTAAATGGATGGGGTTAGTGTTAGGGGCCAAAAGAGTTAGAAAAAAAAACCTTGGGGCTCAGTGTTAAAAGATTCCTTTTTGGGCTAAAAGGGTAAAAGTGATATAACCACAGGGGCCTAAATCGTAATTTACTCTTCTTTTTATTTTATTTAAAACTTTTATTAAAACAATAATCTTTTGTGGGTCCCACCACACCCCAACTTCTTCTTCTACATCCTTTCTCTCAGTCTCTCTCCTGCCATAACAACCACCATCAATCTCTACCCCCGAAACTCCCCTTCACCTTGATTTCAGAACTGAAACATGCTCCCCTTCACCCTGATTTCAAAACTGAACCACTAAATGAACAACAAAAATCTTCATAATTGACTAAATTAAGCTAACCCAGTTCAATAAATCATCCACAATTCAAACACAATATATCTAACCGTGAAAAAGACCGAATTTTTAATAAGAACAAGACTTGGTGATTACCTTATCAGCAGGGGCGGACCCAAGGTCAGCCCAAGGTGGGCGGGCGCACCCCTGGGGAAAAAAAAATTTAGTGCTAAGTTTCGTTGAAAATACCGTCCGCACCCCTTGGAATTTTTCGTCCGCACCCCTTAGGTAAAAAGTGTTATCAATTTATATTTTAAATTTTTTTAGTAAACTCTTATTTAAAAAAAAATACTAGTTAAATTATATAACTTTTAATACCTAACTAACTAAACTCAAATACTCATACCTTTACCAACTTATAATTCCTAACTAGCTAGCCCACTAAGTCTTAGCCCATTAACCAAACCTAACAATATTTCAAACTATAATAAAATAATTAAAGCCCAAAACCTTTAGAAATTCTCCCCCGCTCTCTCTCTCTCTTGCGTCCCTGCACTGCCAACCAACAACATCACCCAGCGACAACAGTCCAGCAGCCGGCGACCACCGTAATCAGCCACCATACCACCATCGTTCGACACCAAATCTAACCGGAATCCGAACACGGGTAAGTTTCTTTGTTATTTTGATGATTTTGGTTGATATTATAGGAGAAAAAAGGGTAATAAAGTTGTTAAATAGGTTTGAAATTTTGTGTGTTTTGACGTTGTTTATGGTTGTTTAGATGATTTTTAGGGTGATTACAACTTACGTTATGATTTCTAGGGCTTGAATAGTTGAAAATTAAAATTGAAACATTATGTTATGGAGCGATGAACTTATGTTATATAGAGAAAGAATTGCTTAAGAAATTAGATTTAGATGATGTTTTGAATAGATTTCAAAAAATGAAAACCTGCAGGGCGTCGACGTTTTAATTATTATATAAATTTAGTTTGATGTTCGTTTGTTTTACATGACCCGACCCGACCCGACCCTACACGAACCGATTTTTTTACTTATATACATAGGGGGCTAAAATTTTTAAAAATGTTTCGCACCCCCATGGAAAAATTCCTAGGTCCGCCACTGCTTATCAGTCGCCTACGATATGATGGATGGAATGGAATTCAAAGTTGTAAATAATAAGTGATACATAGCATCGCTCTTTATATGATTGTTAAAAATGTTGGTTTCATCCTCTAGCTATTTCCTTAGGGGAGGAGGGTTCACTAGTGATAGATTCTATCACTCTCACTGTCCAATAAAATCATGCCATGTCATCAACCAAATTTCTATCACTAGTGATAGAAATGTAGAGGGGTGGTATCACTAGTTATGGGATTCCAATGTACAAGTATTAATGCACAATGTACAAGATACACATTCATTCACTTACATGTTCAACGCGTTATATATATAACGAGTTATACTTCATCACTCGTTATATTAGGGGAGGCGGCGGTGTAGCGTGATAGTTCAACGAGTGATGGGGTGGTATAACAGACCACCCCGTGTGGCCTTAGTTTAAAACTTAAAAAGGGAAACTTCATCATGAAGGAGTTAGAGATGAGTCAACATACGTGTCCTTCTTTTAATTGTACAGCTTTCATTCTAGAGCATCCCAACACACACGTAAGGTTGAAGGGAGTGGTTAAACAGGTAAAAGTGACAAACTTTAAAATGGACCAATCAGAGTGTGCCATGTCAGCAAGTGTGAAGAGTTTAAACTTTGATGAAAAGTGTTGGCAGTGGTGTAGACACTTAAAAGTGGCAAACTTTTTTTATTCTTTTTTTATTTTTTTTTATCTTTAAACACCCCTTCACCACCACCACCACCGGTTCCACCACCACCACCACCACCCTCAAAATCAACCCACCCTTATCACCTCCACCACCACCAGTTCCACCTCCATCACCACTCGCCACCACCACCACCGGTTCCACCACCTCCTGTTCACCACCACCCTCCCCCAACGCAGAGATGCACGGAACCACCACCGCCGTAGCAACACCACCACCGCCACCGGAAACCACCGCCACCAGTCGCCGTAGCAACACCACCATGCAGAGATGCACGTAAAAACATGCTCCAACGGTCAAGTTGTTTGGTTTGCCGAGCGGCAAAGGTGGCCGGCGGCGGTGTTGCCGCGCGGCAAACACCTTTGCCGTTTGGTTTCCCGCTCACTCCCTTCACCCTAACATATATTCAAAAATGTTTAAATTTTCTTTTTATTATATATTATTATTATAATTAATTCAGCTGCTTAGCATGTTTTTCTCTTATAACTTTTAAAATGTAACGTTTTATAAAGTTACAAATATACTATTGGAACGAGCTAATTTTTCTCTACATTTTAACCCACGTTTCATTAAAAACAGAGCAGAGTCAAATATAATATGTTTTATTATTAATATTAAACGGTCTCTTATAATAGCCAGGGCTCGTATAGATGTCTCATATTTCAACTAAATATTTCAATTAACCATTTTACTCGTTACTTAGTCGTTCAACAATATATAAATTATAAACTTTAAATATAATTTTATTGGTTCACAAAACAGGATGTTACAGCAAAGCACGTTGTTGCTATATAAAACTAGTTGTTTACCATGCGCGCGCGTTGCGGCGCGCTAAACCAAATCGTTCTATAAGAATGACAAAACATGTCAAATAACAAAAAGTAGCGCGAACTAAAACGTAACGTATTTTCGGTACCGGTATTCACCGATTTTTACCCTCAAATACCGGTGTTGTACCAGTACTAACTGGTACCGAACCGTACCGTACCAGGTATATTCGGTACCGGTACATACTTTTGGGGATTTCGGTAACGGTATTTTCGGTATCAATTGGTACCGAGCTCATAAAATCCTGTAGCAACGTAGCAATGCAAGTAATTGCCCAGTTTAGATTACCTTTTATACACACAGTAAGTAAACTGACCGACATTATTCTTCAAACGATTCGAGATAAACGATGCGTAACCAGTCATATCCGGCATCGTGGAGTGCATTAAAAAGGGAGCAATTGGACGATTGGATGCTGGGCTAGGTGTTTCTTGGAATGCCCACGGATTGTTCGGGTCAAAACCACGATTATGAGGATTCATTTTTCGTATTGTGGTTGGATGAGGATTTTTTTTTTTTAAATAAGATAGAGATCATTATAGAAGAGGTGGAGTAGTTGTGGTAAAAAATGAATAGAAGTGTGAGTATTTATAGTGAATAGATAATTTTTTTTAAACACATAGCCGTTGGCCAACGGCTAGCCCAAACGGCTACTTGCCTTGCCAATGAGATCCCGCCATGTCATCTTGATAGCCCCGCCCAACGCCCGGGTTGAAACCCCCGCCCAAGAGGCCACGCCGAAACCCAAGCCCACCCGGGGTGGTGACTTGGGCGTTTGTACCCAACCCACGCCACAACCCCCGCCCCATACCCCATATTCTAATATTTCCTAGATCTATTTTTTTTAACACATAGCCGTTGGCAAACGGCTAGCCCAAACGGCTACTTGTCTTGGCCAATGAGATCCCGCCATGTCATCTTGATAGCCCCGCCCAACGCCCGGGCTGAAACCCCCGCCGAAACCCAAGCCCATCCGGGGTGGTGACTTGGGCGTTTGTACCCAACCCACGCCACAACCCCCGCCCCATACCCCATACCCCATATTCTAATATTTCCTATATCTTTTTTTAAACACATAGCCGTTGGCCAACGGCTAGCCCAAACGGCTACTTGTCTTGGCCAATGAGATCCCGCCATGTCATCTTGATAGCCCCGCCCAACGCCCTGGCTGAAACCCCCGCCCAAGGGGCCACGCCGAAACCCAAGCCCACCCGGGGTGGTGACTTGGGCGTTTGTACCCAACGCACATCACAACCCCCGCCCCATACCCCATATTCTTATATTTCCTAGATCACTATTGATTTAGTTTGTTTTAATTAATATAGGTTCAAATCACTATTCATTTGTTTTAATTAATATATGTTGAAATCACTATTCATTTAATTAACATATATTGAAATCACTATTCATTCAGTTTGTTTTCTATTAGTATATAATTATAAATACCCGCATCTTTTGTCAATACCATAAACCAGTTTTAATTACCTGGATGACAAAAATGTTGTAGGGCATTTCAAGAACCGATTTAACAAAAACGTCGGTTTGAGAGGGATTATCTTCAGGGTGAACCGAACTTTACCACCTTTAACGTCAGTGATGTGAACGAATCTGGTGGTGCCAAGGGCTTCGCAGGTGGCTTAGTACATGGTGGCGGTGGAGGTGGAGCCTTTGGTGATCTCGTGGATCTTTTTGGCGCCATAATAGTCTGCAAAGACGTGAAGTGAAAGGACATTTTCGATGGTTTTGAGTGAGATGCCTTTGGCGATTAAGTTGGACATGGCGGCATTGTCGACGACGCAGACAGTGATGGTTTGCCGACGGTTGATCTCTCCGGCGAGGTGGGTTAGGGTTAGGTAGTGGTTGAAGGTTGAGAATTCGGTGTTTTTTTAGTCCGGCGAGGTGGGTTAGGGTTAGGTAGTGGTTGAAGGTTGAGAATTCGGTGTTTTTTTAGAGGATACGGGTGATGTTGTGACTTGTGAGCACTGGAGGTGGTGATGGATGGTGGTTGTTATGGCAGGAGAGAGACAGAGAGAAAGGAGGTAGAAGAAGAAGTAGGGGTGTGGTGGGACCCACAAATGATTATTGTTTTAATAAAAGCTTTAAATGAAATAAAAAGAAATGACCATTTTGCCTATGAGGAGAAGGACAAAATACCAGGATTTAATTTGAGAAATATGACCTGATTTCATTTTTGGACGAAAATGACAATAAAAGTGAAACCACAAGGACCTAGATGCAAAAGGTTTCAAATTTGGACTAAAGTGGCAAAAGTGACCGAAACCTCAAGTACCAAAATGGCAGTTTACTCTAAATCAAATCAAAATATTAAATATTACTAATTTACTAGGGGTGCTAAATAAGTCGTGTTCGTAGGTCGACGAGTCTAACCCGACTCGAACTCGAAAATCGTGTCAAACACATGAACCCAAACACGACCTGAACCCGAAAATCATGTTAACCTCACGAACCCAAACACGACACAAATATTTGCGGATTGACCCAAACAAATGAATTTTTTGTTTTTTTTTTCCGCATGCTAATATTTTCAAAGTAATTTATTGCAACAAAAAAAAATACAAATGTATATAAAATAATTACATGTTAATTATAAAATTGTATGTCATTTCTCTTTTATTAATTAATGTATAAAATACCCAGCCAATTTAACTTATGGTATAAAACACATTTAAAAAAATAAAATAAAATAGAATGTAAATGTGTTAAACTGGTTAACCTGCTAGCCTGTCGAGTTCAACACAAACTTGATCTGTTTAGCTAAACCGATTCACGGGTTCAACCTGAAACTGACTTGAACCTATTTAAACTAAACCTAAACACGCAAATTTTGTGTTAAGTCAGTGTCGTATTTTTGGGTCATGCCAGAAATTCAAACCCTTACAATTTACCATCAAGCATTAAAAAATTCATGATTCAAATATCAAATAAACAAACCACAATTCTAGCATTCATAACATGATTCAAGTATTCAACGAAGCATTCAAAATTCATGATTCAAAAATCGAAATTCTTGCATCTGGTGAAGCATTCAAAATAAAAGCATTCATAATTTGTGAGATTGTAATATTGCAAACCCTAGTCTTGTTCCTAATCAAATAAATTATAACAAACCATCAAAGGGTCTGAATAACATCCTTGAAGCCGAAAATTAGAATATTGCCAACCGGAGTTTGTCTTTGATCGGAATATTTAACATGAGACGAGAATAATTAGATATCTAACCCTTTTAATAAACCAGTCATATCCAGGTTAACCTTTACAATTAAAATGTCGTGTTTGGATTGAGTTGTTTTATTAAACGATTTGTGGTCGATTGACCCACTATCCCACTTTTGGGCTTTTGGCTCGTATAACCCACTGTTTACAACCTACAAACCGAAAAATATATGGATAAGTGGGTTAAATATGTTATGCTCATGTTACACGATCTTAAGTGTGTAGACAGGGGTGAAAATTTTTAACCGAAACCTGATTACAAGGAACCCGAATAACCCGAACCCAAATATGGTTTATGGATCGCTAATTGGGTAGTTTTAGGGATAATCGGGTTAACCCAATTAAGTTGTATTGTTATATTCCGTTTTTCATCATTGTAGAAAGTTTGGAGCATATTTTGAGTGATGAAGTCATTATCATCAAGATGAGTGCGAGATTTTCGTGTAGTGGAATCACCATTCGACTATGATATAAAGATTAGGTCGTGTGAGAATCACCAACCTGATTACCGATTAACCTGAATTACCCGAATCAGACCAGCTCGAGATTTAAATGCTTAACAGATAAGGTTTTCCCATTCAAATATCTGAAGAACCCGAAACCTAATTAAAAACCCGAAGAACACCCCTGGTGGCATACGGGTTAGAATGATGCTTTTTAACAAATAAAAACTAGAGTGAATTACAAGTTTTGTTCTTTTCAAGCGGTGTCATTTGTCTTTAAAATTGACGAATTTTGTACCTTGATGTGTTTTAAGTTAAGGAGTATGGTTAAGGATTTCTAGGAAAGTGTACAATTGTGTTTTAGGTGTGGTGTATGGTCGTAAATATGTTTACTGTTAGGTGGAACTTACATGTGTTTCTCATCTTATATCTATATGTATATGTTGTTTGCGATGTTTTATTTGTCTTCTTTACCATGTACTCTTTCAACACTCATGTTATATTATTAGCTTCATACACACACACCTCATGTTCTATTTTTTTTTTGTTGGATGTTTGGAAGCTGATGGTCTCACTGGAAGCAACCTCTATGTCTCAATGGGTAGAGGTAAGGTGTGCCTACATCAGTGACGAAGCTTGAGATTTTCGACCGAGGGGTTGAAAACGTATATACCAAAAATTTCTATAAAATCGGGTGGTAAAAAACGTATACACCCAAAAATTTCTATACAGAAACTACATACTCTCCACTAACGAGCGAAAAGTTCGGGGGGTCGGCCGCCCCTTCCCCCCCCACCCCCACAAAGCTACGTCCTTGGCCTACATCCCACCATTCCTAGACCCTACCAATGGTTTCGCTATTTATGGGATTTTACTGGGCATGGTTGCTGTTGTTTCAAAATCTTGCAGATTATGTCCTTTAGCACCAACCCAATTAAATTTTAACGTTAAATCAGGTCACTTCACTCTGTAGGGATATTTTATAAATAATATATATCCAGAGACTTTTTGTATAACATTAATATATATATATATATATATATATATATATATATATATATATATGGTTGAGTTCATTTCAGAACTGTAAATAACTACAGAACTCCTAATAAACAATCATTTTATATATAAGTTTATGTATTTAGGATCTTTTTATCATCTATTATATGTATTTCTTTGATTACATACATGTTAAAAGTAGTTTACATATGTTTAATTACCAAAATTAAATATATGTGTCATAACTAATTACATATAAAAAATGATAAAGTTACTCTTCACATGTATGTAATCGTTAAAATACACATAATAAATGATAAAATTATCCTAAACATAAAAATATATAAATAAAAATATTGTTTATTAGGAGTTATGCGAGTTCTGTAAATATTTATGGTTCTGAAATGATCCTGGCCCTATATATATATATATATATATATATATATATATATATATATATATAGGGGACCGCTAGAATGAGAACCACCCCGAGTTATGAGAACCGCGAGAACTACTTGATCAGGGGCGAGGTGGACCATTTTTTTTTTTCAAAAACGTAGATGCATGTATTATAAACACATTCGTAAAAAAAAATTTTAAAAAAAATGCCGTGTGTGTAGTTTTTTGTGGTGTAAAAAACTACACACACGGCATTTTTAAAATTTTTTTTTTTTTACGAATGTGTTTATAATACATGCATCTACGTTTTTGAAAAAAAAAATTGGTCCACCTCGCCTCGTACGGTGTGGTTCTCATAACTCGGGGTGGTTCTCATTCTAGCGGCCCCCTATATATATATATATATATATATATATATGTGACCGCTAAAATGAGAACCACCTCCAGTTGTAAGACCCGTGAGAACTTTTTGATCCGGGGCGAGTTGGACCAAATTTTTTTTTCATAAACGTAGATACGTGTATTATAAACACATTTGTAAAAAAAATTAAAAAACAAAATGTCGTGTGTGTAGTTTTGAGCACCACAAGTTTGTGTTTACGGGTACCGTAAAATTTAAATAAAATTTACGGTACCGGTAAACACAAACTTGGGGTGCTCAAAACTACACACACGACATTTTTTTTTTTTTACAAATGTGTTTATAATACACGCATCTACGTTTATGAAAAAAAATTGGTCCAACTCGGCCCGTACGGTGTAGTTCTCATGGTTCTTACAGCTGGAGGTGGTTCTCAATTTAGCGGTCCCCTATATATATATATATATAGAGAGAGAGAGAGAGAGAGGGTGGGGTTTGGCTACAAAGTTCATTTTTCCTACAAAGTGTACAACGTTATAAAACAACACAATTTCAGCCATAAAACACACTCAAAACCCATAAATAACCGAGTGAAGATCAATAAAATACAATATCCAAACCCTAACAATCCATAAAAACTTCAAACACACCATCCTAGAACTATGAGTATACAACACAACAGGATAATCAACATAAAACACACTAATGTTAGTCATTCGATAATCAAAACCTTATCATCCAAAACACAACATAAAACCCACAAATATGCGTTTAGTAATCTTTACTTAGTTATTTGGGGGGTTTTGAGTATGTTTTATGGTTGAGGTTATGGTGTTTTATGACTTTTTACACTTTGTAGGAAAAAATAGACTTTGTAGCCAATTCTCACCCTATATATCTATATAGGGGAGAGTTATCTTGAGAACACTAAATATTGCGATAACCGTGAGAACAAATGAGAAAACTAATCAAAATCAATTATTTTTAATACAAAACTTATTATAATTAAAATACAACATTAAAAAAAGAATTACTCTTTAAATAATTCATCTTTACTTTCAACTCACTCTTAATAAGTTTTTTACACATGTGTAAATACAACAAGCTTACACGTGTGTAAATTTTCATTAATTACGAATTCATGTAGAATTTAACGTTTAGGTTTAATTTCTAACATTGTATTTGGATAATAATGACAAGTGTAAAAATAAATTTTGAATTTGAATTGTTTTTGACCAAGTTCTTATGGTTTCTTCAATCGTTCTAACGGTTCTCGCAATATTTAGCGTTTCATTTAAACCATCCCCTATATATATAGGATGAAGATCTGTTAGGAACCACCTTTTATTGCGAGAACCAATGTGAACATAACCAAAACCACTTAAAGAAGCTTAAAAACACACATTTTTTTTACTTTTCTGTTAAAAATCGCAACATTTTATTTAAAAAATTATTTTTTTCTTTGTAAAAAGTCGCGATTTAACAGTTAAAAAACACTTTTAGCATTAAGCTTGGTTAGGGTTAGGGTGGGGTGGAGATTAGGTTTTTTTTAGGTTTTTTAAGGGTGGGAGGTTTAGGTTTTTGGTGTGGTATAGCTTTTTTTTTTTTTTTTTGGGGGGGGGGGGGGGGGTGGGGGGGGGTTAGGTTTTTGGGTGGTGGTGAGATGGGTTTATTTTGTTGTGTTCACAATGGTTCTCGTAGTTCTCACAATAAGGATGATTCTCGCATGAACCCAACACTATATATATATATATATATATAGAGGCCGGTTATCATACAAATCCTCTAATCGTACATTATGTACGCGTCGTCTACAACCGTCAGATCATCTTCCTTAAACAGCGCCTTTTCCTATTAAATTTATCAACATATAATTCATAAAAAAGAAACCGCCAAGGTTAAAAACGTCAAATTTAAGATCAAAACACCTGATAACGGCAAACAAACCCTCAAAAAATCATAACGAAAGATCCTAAAAATCAATACCAAAGACGAAATTAAAACAATTAACAAAAAATCGATCGATTCCTATTCATCAAATTCTTCTGATAAAATGAACTTCTGATGAATTTAGAAACCCTGTATGCACTGACTATCGAAGAAGATGATGCAGTTTGACAAATCATTTGCGAAAACTTCGACAATACAAATGCGAATTCTGTATAAAAAATGAATTCTTTGACATTTCATATAGTTTGCGAATTCCATGTTATGCATGTGCGATATTAGTAAAAAGTTAAGAATTCTTTAAGATTTCATATAGTTTGCGAATTTCAGATAATGCACATGCGATTTCAAACACATAAAAAAAATCTTCATATAGTTTGCGATTTTATATAACTTACACATGCGATATCATAGAAAAATGATATTTAAATGAATGTTTTAACGGTTTGCGAATTACTTTCGAATCAAGTGCGACTTCGAATAAGAAGAGTGCAAAAAAAAAAAAACTTATAAAAAAAAACTTTGTAATAAAAACTACAAAAAAAAAAAAAAAACTACCAAACTTAAAAAACAAACAATGAAATTATTTTATATACAAAAACTTAATTTATTAATGATGTGACTATAATTTGTCATGTAATGATGAATTTTACAATTAATACTACTGAACTTACCACCCTACCTATATAATAAATTTACTATATTAATATAAAAAACATTGATAACTACCTTGCATATTAAGACATAGAAGACCAAAGAAACAAACACACAAACACAGACAAACAAAAAATGGCATCTGAAGATATAGAAAAAATCAAAACCATTGCAATCAAAGAGCTATTTCCAAGCACTGATGTCACCTCTTCTCATCTGATTCTTGATGTGCAGGGCAAAATCATTGAACAAATCAAAAAAAATCAAGAAGTATTGGAAAAGCTACTTCAAGAACCACCATCAACATTCAGAGACAGAGCTTTGGATCACCTAAAGGAGCAATCTCGATCTGATGACTTGGCCTTCTCTTTCCTAACAGATGCTCTGAACACTGTGAAGGAGAAGATGAAGTTCAGCTCTTCTGCACGTGACAAAATCATTCTCTTCAAGTAACTAATCTATATTTTTAATCCTTTTGTGGTTGTGGCTGTTTTAGACAATAACTATTATTTTGGATATATGTTTTGAACAAATCTTATGCTTTAATATAATTTAAAATCGCATGACTGAATTAGGGATCTTTGCCACAATAACATAAAAAATACAAGATAACTCAAAATCGCATGTATTAGAGGAGAAATCGCATGTGAAAAATCATATAAATAAATATAAAGTGATGCATATAAAATCGCATGTTTATACTACTATAATCGCATGTGAAAAATGATATACATAAATGAATATAAAATCGCATGTGTTCCGTGTAAATTCGCATTTACATTTAAAAAACCATTACTCATCCTCGTCATCTTCATCTCCAGACACCTCTTCCCACTGATCTTCGTCGGAACCATCATCACTAATGTAATCTTCAAAGTCATCTTCCTCTTCGTCGTCTTCTCCCTCATTGTCTTTGTCTCTCAAACCTTCTTCAATCTGGACAACCTTCTTCTTCTTTTTTTGCTGTTTACCTTGTTGTTTGCCTTTCAGCTCCTCGCAAGTCCGAATGTCATGACCTTTTACATTGCATACACTACATGTCCTTGACCTTTTCCCTTTGCGGCTGATCATTTGTTCCTTCTTAGATTTAATCCTTCTATGCGAGCCACGGCCTTTGTTTCTTATACCAGCCGGCACACGAACAGTAGGGGGAGCATTAGTTACTGGTTGTTGATAACCAATCAACTTTGAAAATCGGTCAAATTTTGGATCAAGTTGCTTGGTTATGCGACTCTGATCAACTCTCTCTTTAAGCTGCATCATTTGATCCCTCACTAAAACAAGTTGATCAAGGTCAGAAATCAAATTACTAACCAAATACTCCCCTGTATGAATGATTTCACGAGCAATCCGTTTAGCCTTCTGTTGCACATCCTTACCACCAATATTTAGATTATACTTCACATTTAACTCATTAGGAACCACATCCTTCGTCCATCTCTTCATAACATATTTGTTTGGTATTTCTTTTACACCAAACATATTGAAAAGAAAATATATATGTTTGCAAAGCAGCCCATACTGCTCAAAACGCAAACAGCTACACTGTGCAGTTACATCATTTTCAAGATTCTTGAACCACACCTAGGAAAACCACACAGAAAAAATATATATTTAAAATTAAAATCGCATGTATAAATATAACAATTTCGCATGTTTAAATCATCATGTAATTAAGTAAAATTAATATCGCATGTGGAACATAACAATTTCGCAATTCTAAAAAGTTAATGTAAATTCAATAAACTAAAATCGCATATGTAATGTAATAAATTCGCATATCTAAAAAAACATGAAAAATACCTCCAATAAACCATCACCATGTGCTTTAAAGTCCTTCATCAATATTCTGATACGTGGACCTTCAACTTTGGTGTCCATCGGCAAACATTCGGAAATTGTTCCATGAATCTCTGATTGCTGATCAAAAAATATAGACCTGGTGTAGATCTTAGCAGCATCTTTTTCCAACGTAGTTTTACTCCAATCAGCTGGCTCAGTATATCTTGAAATATGATCATTTTTTCTATGATTGAACCTTTGAACATCCATTGCCCCATCAAAATGATTCATAAACTCTACGAGTGTGAGTTGTGAATTAGCAACCTGACAAAAAAAATGGTTCTCACTCTCTGATCTTGAAGTTGTTCTCATAAGACCTGACATTGGCTCATGCCGGTAAAAAGCCGGAATCCACATGGATCTCATCCCAAACATATCATCCATCCATTTGTTTTCAGTAAGACCAAACTCAATCATCACCAACTTCCACTGTCTCTCGAATTCTTCGGGCTCAATCGAATCGGTCCAAACAATGTCGCACATCCTCCTTTTAAACTCATCATTATTGCATAACTCGTGCCCAACCTTTAACAAATAAATACATTTTATATCAGTCTATTACAAAAAATATAATAATAAAAAATAACACCAACAAAAACACAAAAATGTTGCATGCTCTACCTTATCTGCCACTTTTTTCATTATGTGCCACATACACAATCTGTGTCTGCTAACTGGGAAAACCTCCTCAATAGCCTGTTTCATAGCAGGGTCTTGATCCGTCACTACAACATTAGGCTGCCGACCAAATGACTTTAAAAATGAATTTAGAAGCCATTTATATGATTCAATACTCTCTGATGCCAACAAACCAGCTGAGAGTGTTACATTTCGACAGTGGTTGTCAATGCCTGTGAACGGGACAAACACCATCTTGTACCTGAAGAAACAAATGCGAAATCACGTTTATTACATGCGAATTAATACAGATGCAAATGCGAAACCAGGTGGAAAAGGCATGCGATATATTCAACACCACTCTGTTGTCTACACTTGCGATATTGAACAATCATTAACAGACAAAACATGCGAATAATAAGAAACAAAACATGTTTGTCTTTGAAACAGTTACCTGTTAGTCTTGAAGGTTGCATCGAACGATATCACATCGCCAAATTCAATATAGTTAAGCTTGCATAAGCCATCTGCCCAGAACAACCCAGTTAACCGTTTGCCATCATCAACAGAGTATTCAAACGAATAATCAGCTAAATATTCTTTTTTGTCAGTCATCCTATTTATAACCATGTCAGCGTCGTACTCTCCTATATAGCTGTTTATTCGCTTCCTAAAATTTTTGCAATCATCAACCGTGGCACCAACGTTCTCAAAACCACCATAACGTTTCCTCATTATATGGAAAGCTTTGACAGGACCAAGGTTTAAAGTGCCTAGTTCCCATACCATCTCCTCCTGGACATCTGACAATTGTCTGTAAGCTGGGAGCATGTGAATGTCATTTTGACAAACAAACTTATGGTTGTGACCATCAACAAATCTCTTGACTGTATATAATCTACCATCCACAGTGCAAATCATAAGTTGAGCTTTGCATCCGGTCCTAATAGTCCCCCTTTTCCTTGTTTTGAATTGCTTTTTTGACTTGGAATTATCATCAATACACACAGGCTTATGTCCCTCTTTAGAACAAACAAAATACTTAGTTTTGATTATACCACCACTGTATACTTCGCCACCTTTCCTAATTGAAAAACCAGCTAACTTAGCATATGATTGATAAAACGCATATGCTTGTTCAATTGATATAAATTGCATTCCAACAACAGGTGTAGCTGATGCCTGAACCTCCGGAGTGTAAACCCTTTCATCTACATGAATCAAAATAAAAAACATAAAAAAGTCATATAAACCACATGCGAAACGTTTGATTAATACATGCGAAAAGACGATATTAATTAATCTGAATTCCATGTGCGATTTATTACATAATCAAATGCGAAATCACAAAAAAAACAAACCAAATGCGAATTGTAAAGAGTAATAACATGCGAATTTAAAATATGTTGAATCTCAAAAAAATGCAATAGTGTAATCAAACATTCAAACTACAAAACCAGCTACAACAATGCTCAATTAAACAAAAAACAATCATACGAACAATTTAGATATCTGAATTAACATAATTACCAATATAAATCTCGTTTGCAACACTTGCACTTGAACCTGGAATTGGAATTGGAATTGGATTTGCAGGTCGCGGATTTAAAAAATCCTCAATCGAAACTCTCTGATAAGCAGATAATTGAGCATGATCACCGATCGGTCGATTTTCTTCAAAATCATCTTCTATTCGTCCAGTGCTACTCTGTGGATCCATCGAAAATAGACAAATTGAATGAAAACCCTATCACGTACGAACGAAAACTGCAAAAATGTGAATTATGGAAAATTTGAAACTGATTTGAATAATAATTACCGGGATATCAGTGTAACGAACTTCTCGCTGAATGAATGAAGAGACGAATTTGCCCTCTGATGGTTAGGTTAATTGTCTGATTTAACCTTCTTAAAACACAACTGAATCAGGACACGTGTACGGCTCACAATATAGCGTACGTAATGTAGGATAACCATATTTGTACCATACTCTTTACCTATATATATATATATATATGTATAGGGGACCGCTAAAATGAGAACCACCTCGAGTTGTAAGAACCGTGAGAACTACACCGTACGGGGCGAGGTGGACCAAATTTTTTTTTCATAAACGTAGATGCGTGTATTATAAACATATTTGTAAAAAAAATCAAAAAAAAATGCCGTGTGTGTAGTTTTGAGCACCACAAGTTTATGTTTACGGGTACCGTAAATTTAACCGGAAAATTTACGGTACCCGTAAACACAAACTTGTGGTGCTCAAAACTACACACACGACATTTTTTTTGAATTTTTTTTATAAATGTGTTTATAATACACGCATCTACGTTTATGAAAAAAAATTTCGTCCACCTCGCCCCGGATCAAAAATTTCTCACGGTTCTTACAACTCAAGGTGGTTCTCATTTTAGCGGTCACTTATATATATATATATATATATATATAGAGAGAGAGAGAGAGAGAGAGAAAGTATAATGTACTTCAGGGCTTAACCTACATTAACATACATGACAAAAAATATAACGTGCGTTATTATCATAGAACGTGCGTGATTATAGTCCCATGCGTGATTATGTGTTCCCATGCGTGATTATGTGGTCCCATGCGTGATTATACCCCTGATCCAACGGTTACCATTGTCTCCTACGTGATGTATGATAAGGCTTTTTGTATGTTAACCTTACTCTATATATATATAGGGGAAGGTTCAAATGAAAACCACTACTTATTGTGAAAACTCGAAAACTAATTAAAAAAGCCAAAAAAACATACCAAATTTTTTTTTTTTTGCATAATAATTTTCGCAGGTTTTTTTATATAAAAAGAATTCAAAATTTTTTTTTTTATGTAGTGCACATGTGTATTACTACACATGTGCATTATTACACATGTGTACTACAAATTTTTTTTTTTTGAAAAATAGTTTTTTTCATATATAAAAACCAGCGATTTTTATAAAAAAAATTGAATTTTTTTTTTGTGTCTTTTAGACTTTTTTTAGTTAGTTTTCGAGTTTTCACAATAAAAGTGGTTTTCATTTGAACCATCCCCTATATATATATATATATATATATATATAGGGGACCGCTAAAATGAGAACCACCTCCAGTTGTAAGAACCGTGAGAACTTTTTGATCCGGGGCGAGTTGGATCAAATTTTTTTTTCATAAACGTAGATGCTTGTATTATAAACACATTTGTAAAAAAAAATAAAAAAAAAGTCGTGTGTGTAGTTTTGAACACCACAAGTTTGTGTTTACGGGTACCGTAAATTTTAAATAAAATTTACGGGTCCCGTAAACGCAAACTTTGGGTGCTCAAAACTACACACCCGGCATTTTTTTTTTTGAATTTTTTTTACAAATATGTTTATAATACATGCATCTACGTTTTTGAAAAAAATTTGGTTCACCTCGCCCCGTACGATGTAGTTCTCACGGTTCTTACAACTGGAGGTGGTTCTCATTTTAGCGGTCTCCTATATATATATATATATATGTATATATATTGGGGACCGCTAAAATGAAAACCACCCCCAGTTGTAAGAACCGAGAGAACCACTTTACAACCATTAGATCTTCAAGATGGATGGACAAGATTAAAAGTAGTTAAAAAATAATATTAAGTATTTTTTGTCTTATTATATCCTTAATATTTTAATGCAAAAAGGTAGTTTAGTAAAAATACTTTTTTTTTGTATTTTTGTCTTTATTATTTTTTATTACTTTTTTTTGTATTTTTAAATTAGTTTTTATTTTTTAAACAGAATTAATTTATTAAAAGTATTCAAATTCAGATTTTTTAAAAAGATTTTTTAAACTTTTTACGTTTTATGTTAAACTTTTTACGTTTTACGTTAAACTTTTTACATTTTACGTTAACCGTTAAACTTTTTACGTTTTACGTTAAACTTTTTACGTTTTACGTTAAACTTTTTACGTTACACTTTTTACGTTTTACATTTTACGTTAAACTTTTTACGTTTTACGTTAAAAAATTTACGTTTTACGTTAAAAACTTCACGTTTTACATTAAAAAGTTTACGTTTTACGTTAAAAAATTTACGGTTTTAACTTTTACGTTAAAAAGTTTACGGTTTTAACTTTTACGTTAAAAAGTTTACGGTTTTAACTTTTACGTTAAAAAGTTTTCGTTCTACGTTAAAAAATTTACGTTTTACGTTAAAAAGTTTACAGTTTTAACTTTTTTTTTCAAAAACTTTTTTACACAAAAGAACGCACCCAGAAAATCGCAACTCGGTAGGTGTCTCAGATAAATTGCTATCATCATCGACGCCTCAAAAAAAATATAAAAACCCAACAAACAAAAATCAAAACAATGAGTGGATTCTTGAAAAAACGGGGTTTTGGCTTAGATTTTCCTATAATCAGAGGCTGCAAAGTAGGGTTGTAGGTTCAAAAACCTACCCTCCACCATCCTTGCCGCGCCATCGTCATCAAAATATGAGTTTTTTTTTGGTTTTTTATTATGATATATATTTTTTTTTGCATCATCACCGTCCAAATCCAACACATCAAACCCACATAGTTCACTGTTCAAAATCACCAGAAAATCAAGAACACAGATCAAAACCCACCATTTTTTTCTAGAGAGAGAAACACATATCAACTGAGATCAACCCCCCAACATCAAAAAGGAATCAACACAGATCAACCCCCAAGAAGCTATGTGCTACAAATCAACAATAAATCACTTATACAAACACAAAACCGACATAATCAAAACACACAATTCATAATTTGTGTTCAAAAACACAAATAAAAAAACTATCACTACCAAAAATCTCAAAACCCCAAATCATAATTTGTGTTCAAAACAGCTCACACAATCAGAATCAAAGAAACACAAATCATAATTTGTTTCAAAACAACTTACACAATCAGAATCAAGGAACACCATCGTCGCCGTCAAAAACCCACCACCACCGTCGCCATTAATCCTTACCGGCAACCTTCACCACCGTCGCCGGAGAAAACGTGGGGGCCGCCGTCATAGGTGTGGGTGACCCACCACCACCGTCGCCGTCAAATCATCGCCGTCACCACCGTTATCGGTGGAGCAACGAACAGAGAACAGGGTTATCGGTGGAGCATCCCAGTCGCAAATCACTCCACAGAACAGGGTTACCGGTGGAGCAACGAACAGAGACGGGGCGTTTTTTGGTGTGTTCACATTGGTTCTCATGGTTCTCACAATAAAGGTGGTTCTAAAATGAATCTTACCCTATATATATACCTATTTTTTTCTTAGTAGCATGCCACAAAAGGTGCCGTCATAGGTGTGGGTGACCCACCACCACCGTCGCCGTCAAATCCTCGCCGTCACCACCGTTATCGGTGGAGCAACGAACAGAGAACAGGGTTATTGGTGGAGCATCCCAGTCGCAAATCACTCCACAGAACAGGGTTACCGGTGGAGCAACGAACAGAGACGGGGAGTTTTTTGGTGTGTTCACATTGGTTCTCATGGTTCTCACATTAAAGGTGGTTCTAAAATGAATCTTACCCTATATATATACCTATTTTTTTCTTAGTAGCATGCCACAAAAGGTGCCCAAAATCAAAACTTGTGAATTAGAGGCTCAATGTAAATTATAAGGTGAATCTATAACAAAACGACCATCTTGGTTTTAAAAAAGCTCGTATGAGACATGAAGTGACTTGAACAAATGCTTAAAAGAGCCGGGGCAGACCTAGGTAGGTCCATCGGGTGGTGGGCACACACCTTAAAAAAATTAGTGTATTATTTAGACAAAATTTCCGATCGCATCCCCAGAAAATAAATCCCAGGGTCGCCACTGCTTGAGAGTCCATGAGCTTTGTGTGCTTAAATACCTTATCATGTGAATAAACAGAGAATACGAGTTAAAAAGTAAAAATTAACAATTTTTTATTTGTTTTATATAATCATATATTATAATCAATTATTTAATTACTTTAAGATTTTTTAGTCACACAACTATTATCATCCTTGGAATCTTTTAAAACCATTGAGCAAAGCAATAACTATCAAAGCATATAAAACTAACAAGTTAACATATTATGTGATCAAGTATTCCAAAATGCGGATTATTGATCCAACTTTTAACTGTTTTTCTCAGCTCTAAAGTTTAAAAAAATGTCACAGTTATAGAAAACCGCTACCGTAATAAAATGGGAAACTTTTTAATTAAAAAACCTTACAAATTTCGCTTCTGAGACGAGCTTTTATGAACCAAAATGGCCGCAAATTCAGACATAGTAACCGGTGAAAGTGAAACCCCTTCCAATGATTTCACCGGCACAGAACCATGCAAAGCATTCGAGCCCAAACAAAGATGCAATCCCGACTTGTTCAACGTGCAAATCTTTTCTATTTTTCCATAAATCCTTCACGTGATTGAGTTCCTTCCAGAATGATTCGTTACGGCTAGGAAGACTGCACAAAACCATAGATGATTGAAGGGGTTTATAAACAATAATGAACTGTTAGTTAGAGCATTCACAATAGTTCCCCTATATATTTGTGAGTGTGTTACGTATATTCTAATGAATGGTTATGAGTGGAGGAGAGAGAAAATGTTAATGTTCATCTGTAACTACGCGGGAAACACCGTTCACCCTTATAAATTTTTTAATATTTTTGAAAGTGGTTGTGAACGGAGGAGAGAAAAAAGGTAATGATAATGGTATAAAAAATATTATTTAATTAAAAAAGAGAGGAAAAAAGCAGTGATTTTTAGTGTAATTATAGGAATGAGGATAAGGAATTCAATGTGAACGCTCTTAGTACTATCTGCCTTTTAATTATGCGAATCTTTAAGGCATGTTCAGGATCTTGGTTTAAAAAGCATGTGGCGCTCCGAGACGTTTAGGCCCCAAAAGCTGGGGCCCACACGACAAATGCGTGAGTTGTGAAGTGCTTACAACCAGAAGTTGCGTCCCTCTCAGTTGTGTTACGTATCAGCCTATATATATCAAGTAGAAATTTTCTTAGCGTCTATATCCCTTTGGGAATTTTGCATGTAAACATCCTAGAACCCTAATTTTGACCGGTTTTGACCCAAACACATAACGCGTTCAAACACTAGCTCCTTTATCGTAGTTGATTATTTGATGTCGACTATAATATTAATCACTGACCTGTTTCGACCCGTTAACTCCTATATAATACAAAAAAATTCAGTTTCTTAAATTTATAAAAAGACTTTTACATAACTTGCTTGTGCACTCTTGTATGACCTCTTATAACAATTTCATACTTTCACATATGTTGTGACATAAAAACGAGAAACAAAAAGGCAAGGCTTGAGGGGGTAATTTAACTCATTTCCGTAAAAACAGGCCAAACAAGGTTACATTTTATTAAAAATTGGTCAAACAAGTAAAATTTCATCAGCTAAAAAAACAGTTTGAATGGTTTAAAAGTTTCCCAAGCCCCAAAGTATATTTTTAGCATATAGAACATGCTAAATTGCTTTCATCAACAAAAGTAGCTAATTATTTTATGAGCAAAATGCCATTTTCGTCCCTGTGGTCAGTTTTGCGACTTTCGTCCAAAGGTTTGTTTTTTCGCATGTGGATCCAAAAGGTTTGAAATCTTGTCATTTTCATACGGCTCGTTAACTCCATCCATTTTTCTCCATTAAGTCAAGGGTATTTCCGTCTTTTTAGTTAACTTGAAGGGCAATTCGGTCGTTTTCAGGGGTATTCGGTCTTTTTACATAAACTGGAAAAGACCAAATTGCCCTTTAAGTTAGCAAAAAAACGGAAATACCACTGAATTAACAGAAAAAAATGGATGGAGTTAACGTGTCCGATGAAAATAAACCTTTAGGATTCAGATGAAGAAAAACAAACCTTTGGACAAAAGTCACAAAATTGGCCAAACCTCATGAACGAAAATGGCATTTTACTCTTATTTTGTTAAAGTAGCTAATTATTTTAATTAAATCTATATTAGTTTCTAAATAAAAAATCACAATTATTATAAAACTAGAAACTAAATTAGAATTGTCGTAAAACCAAATAGTTTACCTGGCGAGACGAGTGTAGAACAATTGTTTGGATAACTCGTTGCACTTCTCAACGGTGGCTGGCTCTTGAATATATTGTTTGTTTTGCTCCAACAGTTGCTTGTAATAAGTAGTTCCATGTTTGGACAAGAACTCTGAAGCTAGGGTTGCTTTTGATTGCAATTGCTTTAATTTTGACGCCATTCTATCTGCAATTGACACTTATTTTAGTATTAGAACGCAAATAACTATTATTTTAATATAAACGTTCAACGCAAAATGACTAATTATTAAAAGCAGCAATCCATTATTATAAAAAGGAAGATTTGGAATGTTTTTACCTATAGCATGTTATATGGGTATAATAAAAAAAATTAGTTAAAAAGAATAGTAAAGTACGCCGATGGTCCCTGTGGTTTACCAATATTTTGGATTTGGTCCCTGTGGTTTGCACTTTGTGACGCATTTAGTCCCTAGCCATCAAATTTAAAGATTTTAGCCGGTCCAAGTTATAGGGACTAAATGCGTTACAAAGTGCAAACCACATGGACCATCCATCATCCATGTACTTTTGAAAAAAGTTAGGAACTAAGTGTGTTACATAGTACAAACCACAGGGGCCACCCATGTACTTTTGAAAAGTTAGGGACTAGATCTAAAATTTTGGTAAACCACAGGGACCATCCGTGTAGTTTACTCTAAAAAGAAAAGGGGTCAAATACGTTAAAACTCGCCCAATGTGTATTCTAAATGCATACAAACCTCCTAAATTGCTTTGCTCCGAAAAACAAACAGATAGATATCATAATAATACAATCTTTGTGATCAGATTCAACACATTAATTGTTCCATTTAGGTCACTCCCACTTTTAGAAACAATTATAAAACTTGATTACTATCTAAATAATTGAAAAGACTGTGTTTCGGGGTCAACCTTTTATAACCCACCCAATTTGCTACCTCTATTAACCATGTATAGAAGTTGCAACCATTAAATGCAGCAAGAAACAAGCAAATGTATAAATGAAATAAGAAACCACAAGTTGAGTAATAAAAGTCTAAAATCACACAAATTTATCTAATTGGATCACTTTGTCATTTCTAGAAAAAGTAAAAATGTTGTTGTAATATCTTGGTTTAAAAAAGCGCGCCTTAGGGGCGAGGCGACCTAAGGCGCAAACCAAAACGCCTTGTGTGACATAGGGCGCAGGGTGTACAAAAGGCGCAGGTGAGGCGCACTTTTTAGTCTAGAATTTGACCTGAGGCGCAGGTGAGGCGCGCTTTTTAGGCTAAAATTTGACCTGAGGCGCAGGTGAGGCGCGCGCCTTTTCTACATGGGGTGTTTCTGTGCAGCTGAGTGCTGTACAACAGACTTTTTATGCTGTACATTTCTGTTTTTTTCAGCCTCTATATGAACCCAACAATGAGGGAGTGCCACCTCATTTTTACCCAAAGTGAACCTAAAGTACCCAAATGGTTTAAAGTGCTATTCACAAACCAGTTCTTTTACCAATATGCCGAACCCAAAGGGTTTGCGGCGGTGTTCCAGTTTTACCCGATTAACCCAATGGTCTATCCCCCCTTCACCCTAACAACAATACTTCAAGTTGTTTTTTCAGACTTGCGGGACCCACCAATACCCTGTTAACCAAACAGGATTTAAAAACAACACATACATCTTAAATTATACTTAAAGCTTAAAAAAGGGCTACTTGTATTAATTAACAGATTAATAATAACTGTAAACAGGAAAACAATTTATGAAGAACAAAACCCTAAAATCATCGTAGAAACAAAACCCTAAATGGAAAACAAAACGAAACCAACAAAATCAGGTAAGAAAACATAAAGGATCATGATATGGTGAATGAACATAAGACAGGTGAAAGATCTAAGCAATGTGAATCGAAAACCCGCATAAGAAAATGCAAATTAAAAAGGGGTTAAGAGCAAGAACATCACCTCAAGTCTGAATTGATGAGATTTAATTTGGTGAGCTGAGAATGTGGCGTGCGTAATTGACGATAAAAGATCACACACACTCGCCCTTTGCCACTGGTTTGGGCAAAAAGAAAACTACGATGTCGTTCGTGTGCGGTTTAGATAATTGTTTTTAGGGGTTGGTTCCGGTACAAACTATATTTATCCTACAAACATCGTAAGAACAGATCCTAGCACTTAAAAAAGGTTAAATTAGCACATACAAAACCAATACATACATAAAAGTAGAACGTTTATTAATCAAGATAATTGATTTTAGCACATATGTGAAATGATATCAGCACTTTTCTTTATCAGTACATTAAAAACAAAAGAAAGATCCAAATGATGTCATTTTTTTAAATGGTTACCAAAGTGAAACCACAGGGACTGAAATGGTTACGAAAGTGAAACCATAGGGATTGAAATCGCAATTTTTAAACTGATGGATTGAGATAGTGATTTTTGACAAACCACGGGGACGAAAACAGTAATTAACTCTTATCTTTATATACAGAGAAAAGTGTCTGGATACTTTGTGTGGTTTGCTCTGATTTCACCTTTAGTCCCTATATTTTCAAAATTACAGCTATAGTCCCAAACTTTGCAAATTCGTTCTTAGATAGTCCCTAAAGAGGATGGAGGTTAGTTTTTGGTGTTAAGTGGGTGTGAAATAACTAGAATACCCCTATTATTAAAATAATATTTATAACATTAACAAATATCTAACCCATCCACCCTCACCCCACTCCTCTTCAATTCTCTGTTTTCCCTCAACCCCCATCGCTGCAACTCCGGCCAGCCACCCAACTCCGAGCTCCAAAACCACCCACCAAAACATGCGTTGTGGTTAAAGAATCTTGGTTGCCATTCGAAGTGCAGAATCAATTTTAGAAATAATTGAGAAACTCAGAGATGAAGAGTTGCGGCCTCAAATTATTGTACATTCGGAGGCCTCTGTTGTGCCGGTGGTGTCGTTTTGGGGCTAACTGAGTCAAGAGTGGTGCGGATCTGGTGGTTGTGGTAGTTATTGTCTTCTGGAACGGAGATTCATGGTGGTGGTGATTTGTGGGTGGTGATGCGGTGGTTTGTAGGTGGCGGCAGGTTTGTGGGTGAGGCTGGTTTGTGGGTGGCGGTGATTTATGGATGATGGTGGTTTGTGGGTGGCGGCTGGTTTGTGGGTGGCGGCTGGTTTGTGGGTGGTGATGGTGGTGGTTTGTTGCAGCGGTGGTGATGACGGTGGTTTGTTGCAGGGATGTTGACTTTGATCAGCAATATCATTATTTTAAATAAAAAACGTGGGCCCCACCTTAATTTATTTTGTTTTATATTAAAGGCATTTATATAATTTCACACACACATAACTGAGAAAAGTAACCCCCATCCATACCACGGACCATCCAAGAACAAATTTGCCAAAGTTGGGGACTATAGCTGTAATTTTGAAAATGTAGGGACTAAAGGTGAAATCGGAGCAAACCACATGGACTATCCGGGCACTTTTCTCTTATATATATACGGTGGTGAAAGAAGATTGTGGTGGTGGTGGTTATGGTGGAAACATGTGATGGTCGAAGGAGGTTGTGATTGTGCAAGGAGGTTGTGGTGATGGCCTGATGTAAGCACAGAGGGAAAGAGATGGAGTAATGAGAGAAATTTGATTTTTTAATCTTTGGTTTTAAAGTGTTTTATAATAAAAAGGTTAGTTATCTAAATTATTTATATAATTATTCGCTAAAAGGTAAAACGACAAAATTTCCCTCTTGTGACAAGATTTAACAGAAGAAATTAACTAAGTCAGGGTTTCAAAGCATATATGCAAAATTTTGAAACAATAGGTAAAAAAAATTATCAATTTTAAAGGTAAAGAACACCACCACCTGAAATATATTGCAACTGCACCATCACCACCCATCCACCCACCAACGCATAATCCACCACTAAACCCTAACACATCAACTTTACAACATTTCAGATCTAAATTTCAACCACATAAATCCAAAACATAACTTATGTATTTTTCCTCTAAGTTTAACACCCAAAACCCTATTTATCTTAGCCAAAACCACTTGATTCAGAACCGCCACTCAGTTAATCTCCGGCAGCTGCTCCGCCTCGTCGAGCTTCCTTAAGTACATTGTTGTCGTGTTAATTCCAAGTCCTCCTCCGTCGTACGTTCCGAGTCCTCCGTCGTCGAGCTTCCCAGCATACACTACCACCGAAGCCTTTTTATTCGTTCCTTCGTCGTGCTTCTTCATTGTTTGGATGGTGAAATGATAAGATGATTGTGCTAGTGATGAAGATGTTGAGAGGAGTGTTGTGAGTTTTCCACATTGGGTTGTAGGGTTGTGGAGAGTTTAATGTGACAACTGTCAAAAATTCAGGTATCTGTACAATTAATTAACCATGATTCGTGCTTAATAACTGTGCTAAATTGCAATTAACTGTTGTCTGATTACTACCATATACATACATGTGCATCATACATTGTTCAATGTCATACCAATATTGCATGAAAGCTTTATTGCCTCAAATGATGCATTAAGTACAGTTAGCACAGTTATCTAATAAATCTGGAAAATGCTGACAGAACTCAGCACATAGACAGACAGTGTATTGAGACACAGAATGAGCCAGAAACTAAGTACTACACTAGTATAGTGTGTAGGAAAGTAAGGATCACAAAACTACCTTTCTAAGTGATAGTTTAAGTGCCAGAAAGTGCCTAAAATTCACCCAAAGTGCTGAATTCAGCAAAATTCAGCACAAATCAGCATTTTAATAATCTAATATCATGCAGAAATATGGTTAAATGGTCCTGAATGCTTTCCTAAGTGTCGGGAATCAAAAGTGTCACAAAAGGGTACATAAAGCACACTAAACTGCATAGTTTAGCACTTTAACAAACCGGTAACCAACCGAACAACCGGACACTACCCGAAACACCAAAATTTCACTAGAAGCACTGTTTTAACATTACCAAGCTAGTTATGGTCCCCGAACACCATAACACCTCCTAAAAATATCTAATAACTAAAACACGTAACTAATACTTGGATTTCAACTAGTAAGTAACTAGTTTGGTTAAAGCCTATCCTACCCCACCTATTCACGGCTCCAACAAGGGTCCCACAAGGGGATTTGTTTTCATTTTTAAATAGATCTTGTTGATGCTTTTTGTGACATAAAAACCAAGAGTTAGAAGGTTAAAATGGTTATAAGTATGATATGCAAGACCATAAGCTCATTTCACACACACACTAGAAAACACACATCTTCTCCTCTCTTCTCTCTTGTTCTCGGCTGAACTCAAGCACACCCACAACCATCATCATTCAATCTTCCTCATTCATTCCACACACTTACAAAGGTGTTAGAGACCATACAAAGAAGCTAGGAGCTTGTGGAAGTGGAAGGACCTCTCTTATGTGCTTTTATCCATCTCAAAACTTCTCTTGATCATCCCTAGCCTTGTGCTAGTGGTAAGAGTCTTGATCTTGCTAGTTTACTTCCATTTTTAGTGGATAAAGAAGAATCATAATCTTAAAGAACACTAAAGATCATAAGAATGAAACTTGAACATAAGCATGTTAATTGATGAAACTAAGTTGTTTATATGATGATTTGCTTGTTGATTATTGTTTGTTCATGTATATGACGTAGATCATCATATGATCTTGCTAGATCATGATTAAAAACATAATCTAGCAAGATGAGAAAGTAGAAATATTGTAGGATGATAGATCATCCACATATGAATCATGAACTTGAAAGAATACATTGATCTCTTGAAAAATAATGATCAAGTAAGTTGTTAACCAAATAGATCTAGAGATTTCATGGGTGATTTCTAAAGAAACCAAGTTAAAAATATAAGTTTCATTTAATCTTGGTTATTACATAAACAAACTTTATTTTTGGTGGTTAAACATGTGTAGAAACACTTGTGAAACAAGAAGAAATCATAAGAAATATTTTTAGAAATGATGATCACAAGTTGTAAACATCCATATTCTTTAAAAATAAAGTTTTTAAAGAATCAATCACACTTTAGAAGGTAACAAGGCTTACTAAGAACACTAGTAAGTTACTACAAATTTTTACAAATATTCAAGTTCATGATTTAGTTAGATTATGATTGATTTGGCAAGATTGGTAAGTGTAAGTTGTTTATTGTTGATTGTGGATTGATTGTGATGATTTTTACAAAAGAAAATGATATGCTTGAAAGCATGGAAACCTCCATTTTTAGGGGAAACTATGGCACAATTTTCTAAAAATCTAAACACTTGGAAAAATATTTCTAAACAAGTATTTACAAGTGTATTTTAAGTCATAAATTGTTACAAAAACTTTGCCATAATTTTTTGTTACAAAAATACAAATATTGGAGGTTGGTTTTCATAAATAAAAGTGGCTAAATATGTATTTAGGAAATATATATTTAGAAGACACCATGTGTGTGATTACTTGTATATTTTGTGTATTAGTTATATTATCTTAGGACATGAAATAATATAACTCATTAAAATACCAAGGATCACAATCCAAAATATTACCAAAATTCCAAAGAATGAATATACACATTTACACAAAAATATTGGTGAAAACCAATCCAAGGAATATAACTCACAAGAATATTCCGGAAATTTATTCGCAAGTATATTTTTGGTAAATAATATTTTGGACACCAAGGAAACAAAAATATGAGTTTTACAATTACTACAAAGTTATATCATATTTTTGACACGGGAAAAAAATATTATTTTGGCAAGTATAAACATATATTTTTCTTGAAGTTTTTAGAAGATATATTATCTTGAAAGAAATATAATTTCTTAACAAACATAAAATACAATATTATTGGGATTAAAGATATATTTCCTCATATAAATATGAAATATATCATTTTGGGGAAAATAAGTTTATATATATATATTTTCTAAGTCAGACTTTAAAATATATTATTTTTTGAACTTATAAGAAAATACAAATATTTTTGCCAAAGAAAAATTATGAATAATTTTTCTAAGTAATGTTTAATGAAATATATATTTTGGAAATATATATTGGTGGACTTTCTATCAAAGATAATATTCTGGAAAATTAATACGAAATTAAGTAAAAGAATACTTAATGAGTACAATAAAAATACGTATTCTTATACGTATAAATACACGCCGAAATACGACCCTAATACATGGAAAAAATATACAAGTATACGAATACGAATACAAATACCCCCATCCTTGGGAAAGAAATACAAGTATAAATACTTGGGAAGTATTAAGTTACAATAATATTGTTTTAACAATTATTCCAAAATTTATAAATATAATTTAAGTTGAAATATTAATTATTTTAACAAATAATTATATAACTTGGAATAATATCGAAGACACAAAAGAATCGTAACTCAAAGACATTAATACAAAGTCAAGGCACGACCCGCTCGTCTAATAGATCATAGTACGTTGTAGGTAGTCGTGTTTACCCGAAGGAGCTTGAGTTACGGTGACTGAAGACGCAAGACTGTGAGTTCGTGACCCCTTTTTTCTTTTAACTATTTTCAGTTTTATAACTTCGATGGTGAAGTACATGTTACAACTGTTTACAAACGTTATTATTTGGTATGGTTAGCTATGGAAGGGTACTGCTAGATTATGTGAGTGGTGGGTATGACACTTAAGACCATTAATCCTCGTTGTAGGACCGAGGGACATGAGTGATAGATCTATTTGGGTGTAGTGAGCCTCGCCCATGTTGGACCAGGGTTTGGCCCATGGGTTGACTATGTCTTACAGCCGGAAGCCCGGTGCAAAGTCTGCTAGGTTTGAGCCTTCCTGCATCACGTCACACATATTAATGGCCTTGCAAACCATTAATGATCTGTTTTCCTTGTTGCTTACATACCGGGATTTACAAACTTATATACATACTTACAATGATTTCAAAGGTTTATGCATACACACAAACGAACACACGAACTCACTCAACTTTTGTTGATGTTTTCAAACTACATGTATTTCAGGAAATTAGATGTGGATCTGGCGGGCGTTCGGAAGTTCCAAGTATGGTTTAAGAATAAAAGATGTCATCCATGGTCTTAGGGTTTAGTCAGTGTGTCTTATTCCTGGACGAGGCACATCCACCAAAGCCTGATTTTATTTAGAGTCTTTTGATGAGTCCTTCTGGAACTTAAAACAATTCGTATGGTTTGTAAGATATGAATTTGAAGTCTATGTTTAAATAATGATTTTTGTGATGTTTTTAAACTTAATTAATGGATGACCATATATGGTTTTTATCATATAGTTGTTGTTATGATTGAATGCAATGATATTAAGAAAGTCACACCATAATCACGCTTCCGCAAAAGTCAGGGTATGACAGCTTGGTATCAGAGCTTCGATTGTAGCGAACTAGAATTCCTTCTCGAGTCTAGACTACAATCATTAGGGCTCTCACGAAAGCATTTTTACAACATGTTTTCATTGCATACACAAAATGCCCAGATCCAGGGAAACAAACATTTTTACAAACAAAAGACACAAAACACTTTTCAAGGTTTATGTTTATGGGTCTGTCTGAGAGACTGGATGGTTTAGTCTGAGAGACTGGGTGGTTCAGTTTGAGAAACTGGGAGGTTTAGTCTGAGAGACTAGGTGGTTTAGTCTGGGAGACTAGGAGGTTTAGTCTGGGAGACTAGGTAGTTCAGTCTGGGAGACTGGATGAGTTAGTCTGGAAGACTAGGAAGGATATGTGAATACATTGTCATTGATTGCATGTTTAATGTTAGTAGTTGATATATGTGCATATGTTGTGATTGCTTGGTTACAGACACTATGTCATCATCCGAGAGTGGATTGTCCGATACCGATGACCCTATGGCTGTAGTTTCTGACGATGAGATCGTCCCCGAGCCAGAGATTTTTACTTCTGATACCGAGAGTGACCCAGAGATGATGTCCGACGACGATGACGACTTTCAGCCCTTTGCGCTGCCCGATTTCGGAGATGATTTACCGATTGCTGGTGGTATCCCAGACGAGGATCCTTTTGCTATTCCTATTCCTGTGCACGATCATCTTATCATCGGTCACTCCGATGGTGAGCATGTCGTGGCACCGATCCTCGCTCCCGTTCCTTTCATGGCCATTCCTCCTGAGGATTGGCCTTTTGACGATCTTTTTGATGATGATGTTGACCTGTTTGTCGATGGTCCTCCCGATGATGCTCATGGTGATGGAGAGCTCGATGAGGACGTTGTTGCTATTCCACTTCTGGGGATTCCTGTTATTGAGATTTCTTTTGATTCCAGTTTACACTCTGTCCCAGATTCCTTCGAGTCCGTGTCATCTTCCGCCTTACAGGCAGTTGGTTTGTGACGATATGCCACTAATTCTGACGATGATATAGCTATGTCAGCTGCACCGTTACCTCCACATGACATCGAGCCTGGACTTGAGCCTGATTTTGTTCCTGATGATAAGCCCGTTGATGCACCTGCTGATCCTGAGCCGATACCTGCACCTGAGCATTTGCCTGATCATGAGCCTATCCCATTTGGCATACCTGATGTTATGGGTAAAATTCTGAGCCCATATCCTGGGAAATATCTTGAGTTATATCTTGATTGTATGATATCTGCTCATATCCGGGATGCTCATTCAGGATATTGGTAACATCCTGAATGGTATCCTCAGGATTACTAACGGGTTGTGTGCAGGAGTACGCGTCCAGATGCCCAACGTTCACGAAGACCCTTTCTCCGGGAGACTCGGTCCAAGTCTTTCAAATGAAGACGTTGAAGCCGCATTACTCGATCTACAACGTTAACAATGGAATATTCGGGAGCATCCCATATTTATAGGACTTTTAGTTTGTATTTCGTTACTATAAATAGGTGGGTATATCAGATCGAATAGGACATCACAATCACAATCACACTCACTACACTCTTACACTCGTTCTCTCGCAATTTTCATTTTCACAAAAAAGCATTGTAACACTTAGCGATCTGGTTGATATCCTGCACTGTATCCTGACGTTTGAAGTAATAAGAAGAACTAGGCAGCTGCGATTGACAGCTCCCGAGGTTTTATGCCGGCGATCTAGATTGATCAAGGGTTTTCCTCGTACATCTCGTGTCATTTCCTTTATTGTTTGCTCATAGTTTGATCGTAGATACAGCTCAATATCCTGAGCCGTATCCTGAAAACTGTTTTTACAAACAACTTAACCAGCATATTTCCAACGCACGTTTTAGCACACTACCTCACTTAACTAAATTGATCACTTAATTGCTTCGGTAATTTTTGACCAAAACAATTTGGCGCCCACCGTGGGGCAAGTGGTGCTACCTTTACTAAAAATCTTTGTGAAATCGTTAATCGGTTTTCTGTTTTCAAAACTTTTTGCCACATTGTTTACAATGGCCTCAAGATCAAACATGAGCTCCTCCACTATGTCTGCTACGACTTCTGCTACTACCGGTTCGGTGCTTCCACCACCTCCTCCAAGGATGCCAGCTTCTTCACAACCTCAGGATATTATCCCTACTCGGAGTGTTCAGGGATCTGCTCCCGTTTTAGCCTCTAATGATGAAATTCTAACTTTATTTGGAAGTGTGCAGGAACAAATGAGGCAGCAACAGGAAACTAACCAAATGCTGTTAAGAGAAATACAACTCTTAAAAGCTAGCTCGAGCAGATCCGCTGAGGATATTGTTACTCCTTTACAACCCAGAACTTTGAACTTCAGTTCGGCTGTGTATACTGAGGATAATAGGGGGAATATTGTGCCCAGCCATTCCCAGAATCATACTCCTGAAATACCCTCCTCGATCAGGATGTCAACTGTGAGGAGCTCAAGATATGTTTCAGGATATGGCCAGAATCCTCAGACTGGTAACGTGCCAAATAATAATATTCATGCTACTAACAATAGTGGATCTTTGCAGGTTGTAGGTATGACGTCAACATTTACTAGGGAGCTTCAGAAATTGAAGGACATGATATCCAGTGTACCTGGAGTGGTCCAGCCAATTCCGGAAGTGTCCCAAGACAGCCACAGGATATCTCGTTTCGCATATCCTATCTGTGATGCTGAGATTCCGAAAAGATTTCAAACCCCCAACATGAAGCTCTACGACGGGACTACGGATCCTGAAGAGCATATTGCCCAGTATAGGGAAAGAATGGAGATTAATCCTATCCCTCCAGAGCTCAAGGAAGCATGCTTGTGCAAGGGCTTTGGTTCTACCTTAACAGGATCAGCCTTGAAATGGCTCTTAAATGTTCCTCCGCATTCGATTACATCTTTTGCTCACTTAGTGAATTTATTTAATAGTCAATTTTCTTGTAGTCGGAGTTTTGAAAAACTGACAAGTGATCTTTACAGGATAACTCAAGGACCTCAGGATTCCCTAAGGGATTACGTGAACAAATTCAGCAGGGAATCCTTGGATATCCCACACCTTGATGTTACAACAGCTGTGCAGGCTTTCAAGATGGGACTACAAAAGGATTCCCAGTTTTATCAGGATCTTGTGATGAATCCTTGCAGGAACTTGGACGAAGCTCGAAATAGAGCCTTGAGATATATCAGGCTGGAGGATGATAGGAAAATTTAAGAAAGAATGAACTCATCTACTACCTACGAGTCAACCAATAGGAAGTCAGAATCCTCATTTAAACCATATCGCTCTAAGCCATATGGTAGAAATGACAACAAGAAAGTGAATGCTGTTGAAGATGAGGATCCTGAAGAATATCCTGAATTATCTGAATATTGCTTTTCTGTTAAATTCCTGAATTAATGTATGCTATGCAGGGTTTAGGAGACAAAGCTAGGTGGCCTCGAAAGAATCAACAAAAAGCTGATTGGAAGGTTAAATCCAAATGGTGTGCCTTCCACGAAGATTTTGGTCATGTGACTGAGGATTGCATTGCTCTAAGAAAAGAGATAAGTTATCTTCTGAGCAAAGGATATCTGAAGGATCTCCTAGGAAGAAAGAAGAATAAGGGTCAGGATACTGAGAAGGATCCTGAACGAGCGGCATCACCTCCTGCGGATGCCAAGATAATCAACTTTATTTCAGGAGGATCCGACATTTGCGGGACTTCGTACCCTGCGGCTAAGAGGCATGCAAAGGAGGCTAAGACTAAAAGGGGAGACAAACCAGCCAGGATGACCACCCTTACAACTGACAAAGTGATCACTTTCGACAGTGATGACCGGGATACTGTGCAGGATCCTCACCATGATGCTCTCGTAATAACATTGTATGTTGCTAACCATTTTGTACGCAGGATATTGGTGGACAACGGTAGCTCTGTCAATATAATTCAGCTGGAAACATTGAAGAGGATGAATGTATCTCCGATGGACATTACTTCGAAGTCCACTGTGCTCGTTGGTTTCAGTGGAGAAGCTAGGAATACCGTGGGAGAAATAAAGTTACCTGTATATGTTGAAGGGGTCAACTCGATACAACGTTTCTGTGTGATGGACTCCCTATCCTGCTATAACATCATACTGGGCAAGCCATGGATCCATGATATGAAGGTTGTGCCATCAACTTATCATCAATGCATCAAGATCCCTACCCATTGGGGGGTTGTCAAGATTGACAGTGATCAGCAGGAGGCAAAAGAATGTTACTCATCCTCAATGAAATCCTCAACCAAGCCTAGTACAGCATAGCAATTAAAGTTGCGGGGCCAGGATATCGTGGATGCTTTAGAGCAGGATATGAAGAAAGTTATCCTGGATCAGGATAATCCTGATATCTCGGTGCTCGTAGGAACCAATATCCCTCAGGATATTGAAGAACAATTAACTAACTTTTTAAAGTGCAGGATGTCAACATTTGCATGGAAGCATGAGGATATGACAGGTATATCCAAAGATATTATCACTCACAAGCTTGGAATTGACAGGTCATTCAAGCTTGTGCAACAAAAGAGAAGGAAGTTCGCTCCTGAACGAAATACAATTCTCCAAGAGGAAGTTGAAAGATTATTGAAGTCCAAGATGACCAGGGAAGTCAAATTTCCCAAGTGGCTAGCAAATGTGGTCGTGGTTCAAAAGAAGAATGGGAAATGGAGAGTTTGTGTAGATTACACAGACTTGAATAAAGCTTGCCCCAAAGACCCATTTCCTCTTCCTCATATTGATGCAATGGTAGATGCTACTGCCGGGCATGAGATGTTAACCTTCATGGATGCATCCTCAGGATTTCAGCAGATTCAAATGGAGCCTTCGGACCAGGAGGATACTGCCTTCATGACACCAACAGGTATTTATTGTTATACCGCTATGCCTTTCGGTTTGAAAAATGCAGGTGCCACATACCAGAGATTGGTGAACATGATTTTCAAAGATAAGCTGGGGGACACAATGGAGGTATACATCGATGATATGGTGGTAAAATCTAAAAAGGCTGAGGATCACCTCTAGGATATTAAAGGAGCATTTGATATCCTGGATCAATATAACATGAAGCTAAATCCTGCTAAGTGTCATTTCGGAGTGGGGGCAGGAAAGTTTCTAGGATATATGGTGACCAAAAGAGGAATAGAGGCGAGCCCGGAGCAGATTAAAGCCATCTTGGATATTAAATCACCCTCAAATATGAAGGATGTTCAACGATTAACAGGGCGAGTCGCAACATTGAACAGATTTATTTCAAGATCCTCCGAGAAATGCAAAGAATTTTATGATATCCTGAAGAAGAACAAGAAGTTCGAATGGGGTGAGAAGCATGAAGCAGCCCTGCAGGATTTGAAGCAGTATCTTTCAACTGCACCTCTACTGATGAAGCCTGAGAATGGTGAACCACTATCCCTATACCTCGCAGTATCAGGGAATGCTGTAAGTGCCGTCCTTATAAAGAATCATGAAGGTCAGCAATATCCTGTTTATTATGTTAGTAAAAGTTTGTTAGATGCTGAAACTAGATATTCCCATTTAGAAAAGTTGATACTAGCATTAGTTATGGCATCAACGAAGCTTAGACATTACTTTGAGACACATAGGATTCATGTTAAAGCTAATTATCCTATTAAAAATGTGCTTAGGAAACCAGAGATGTCAGGTAGGATGGCTAAGTGGTCAGTGAAGTCGAGTGCTTATGATTTAGTGTATGAACCTAGAAATGCCATAAAATCGCAGGCTTTAGCTGACTTTGTGGCTGATTTCAGTAGTGACATTCAGGATGAGGTAGACCTAGAAGTACAACAATTAGGAGAATCCTCAGGATCCTGGAGATTATATACCAATGGAGCATCTAATGTTAGAGGAGTAGGATTGGGAATACTACTAAAATCGCCACAGGGGGACATATTACCCCAGGCTATTAGGTGTGAATTCTCTTCTACTAATAATGAAGCAGAGTATGAGGCTTTAATTGCAGGATTAGAACTGGCTAAAAATATGAATATCAAGAATTTGCAAGTATATGTTGACTCCTTGTTAATTACTAATCATTTTAATGGATCCTATGCAGTTAAAGGTGAGAAGTTAATCGAATACCTCGATATTCTCAAAAAATTAGCAGGATATTTCGATGTTTTTACATTTGAACAGGTACCAAGGGAAGATAATGCTGAAGCAGATGCCTTAGCAAGTTTGGGATCATCGGTCAGGATACCAGAAGGAACCCAAATACCAATATTGCATGTCTTGTATCCTGCAACGAATTCTCAGGATAAAGAAGTAGTAAGTATCCAGGATCCTGTTGCTGAATATCCTGAGAAGGATCCTAAATCCTGGACAGCTCCAATCATAAGATATCTCAAGGAAGGACACATCCCTAAAGACGAAAATCCTAAGGCATTTAGGATGAAGGTATCACGATTCACCATTATAAATAATGTCTTGTATAAGAAATCTCTTGCAGGACCATATCTAAGGTGCTTGGAGGATCCCGAAACTAAAGAAGTACTTCAGGATATACATGATGGGGATTGTGGTAACCATACTGGGGGCAGGTCATTATTCTCAAAGGTGTTGAGAACAAGATACTATTGGCCAACAATGAGGAAAGATGCTGCAGAATATGCTCGAAGGCATGACGCGTGTCAAAGGCACAGTAACATACTACATCAACCAGCTGAACCACTGTATCCTATAGCTTCCCCTTGGCCATTCATGAATTGAGGAATGGACATAGTAGGGAAATTACCAAAAGCTCCAGGAGGAAAAGTCTTTATGTTGGCAATGACCGATTATTTCTCAAAGTGGGTGGAGGCTGAAGCATTTGTGCAAGTCAGAGACCAAGAAGTAGTGTCCTTCATAAAGAGGAATATCCTGACCAGGTTTGGAGTACCAGCTGAAATCATTTGTGACAATGGATCTCAGTTTATAAGCAAGAGGACTACTGACTTTTGCAAAAGTTGGGGAATCAAAATGATCACGTCTACCCCGGTACATCCTCAAGCAAATGGGCAAGCTGAATCCTCAAATAAGATAATTGTCAACAACTTAAAGAAGAGATTAGGAGCCAAGAAAGGCAGATGGGCAGAAGAACTACCCTTTGTTTTGTGGGCTGATAGAACAACAGTAAAGAACGCAACTGGCCAGACACCATTTTCCTTGGTATTCGGAGCAGAAGCAGTTATCCCAATAGAAATGGTGATACCTACTGCGAGATCTATCCTCCGGGATCCTGAGCAGAATCCTGAAGCTTTATGCCAGGATTTGGACACCATAGACGAGACAAGAGATGCAGCAAGACTAAGGATGGCAGCATATAAACAAAGGATATCCAGAGCATACAACAAGAATATAAGGACTAGAAGGTTCAAAGTTGGAGATTGGGTGTTAAGAAAGGCTTTTCAAAATACCACTAATCCTGCCGATGGGAAGCTGGCTCCGAAGTGGGAAGGACCATATGAGGTTGAATCAGAATCAGGAAAAGGAGTATACCGACTCAGGAGCATGGAAGGGGAAATGCTACCTAGATCCTGGAATGCTATACACTTAAAGCTCTATTTCAAGTAAGAATAGAATTTAATTTCTATCTCAGAATGGTATGTGTTCTATCTCTCTTAAATATATTTGAATTTGTTTATTATCTTAAACCCAATACTGACTTAGGCATCGGAGGGGTCCTTAGTTTAAGGTTGTTTTGCAGAATATGTGTCAGGATATAGCTCCAGGATATACGCTCAGGATATTTCGAAAGATTAGAGGATTGGCCCCCTCTCTCACGTTTAAGGGATCCTGATCCCTTCAAAGGTTTAAAGGTATTCACCTTTCTTTCGAGTTGGGTTTGAACTCCCCGCCTGGAGCGCAAGTCATCTAGGGATAGTTCAAGGTAATGGGACTAGTTCATGTAAAAGTGACTGACAATTTCGTTAATATTGGCTATGTCCTGGATCCTGAAGGTATATGAGGATTGATCACCCTCTCTCACGAAAGGGTATTTTCACACCCTCTAAGGTTTAAAGGTTTTCACCTTTCTAAGACTTGGAGTTTATACACTCTCGCCTGTAGCGCATGAAAATCAGGGTTTATCCCCAGCATGTTAAGGGTTTATCCCCAGGATATTAGGGTTTATCCCTAGGATATCAGGGTTTATCCCCAGGATATTTGAGGTTTATGCAGTCAAACTAAAATATGACCATGTTGAACACAGGGGACATACATCATGCAATTTGAAAGATGGATTTAAATTTATGCACTGAGGACATTTCTGTGATTGGAGGATGGAATTGACTCTCTGGGAGTATTCGGTATGATCTCTCCTTTTTATAGCCTAAGTTTTATAAGTTTTGAGGCAGTATCCTGTGTAGGATATCTCTCAGGATATTCTCGTAATATGTTCCCTATATTGTCCAAATTTAACTATTTTTATAAGTAAAGTTTAAACAACAAAGTAGTAACAACAAAAATAAAGGCAAAAGGAAGTTATATTATTGGGGAAATACCATAAAAAACCAATATACTTTCTATTTTTTCTCACAAAAGTCCCTCAACTTTTTGTTTGCATATAAAAGTCCCTTAACTTGTTAAATTTGAACATTATGGTGAAATGACTTATAATTAGGGGTGCTAAACGGGTCGTGTTCGCGGGTTGGCGGGTTCAACCCGACCCGAACCCGAAAATTTTACATGAACCCGAACCCGACCCGAAAATCGTATCATACATATGAACCCGAACACGACCCGAAGTTTCATGGGTTGACCTGAACACGACCCGTTTAACCCAAATTTTTTAATTTTTTTTCTGAAATTTATATATTAAAATTATTTACTTAAAAACATAAATGTATATAATAATATCATATTTAAATTATAAAATCTATGTTAATTTCTCTTTTTAAGTTATAATTATATCATAAAATACACACCTCATTTAAATAATAACATAAAAAATAATGTAAAAAATAAGTTATAATAGCCTATTTATTGCTGATGTTAGGGGTGTTCAAGATCGGATAATCCGGTTTTCGGATACCGGGACAACCGGTTGCCAGTTCTCCTTTTTTAAAATTTTCACCATAATGTTCAAATTTAACAAGTTAAGGGACTTTTATATGCAAAAAAAAAGTTGAGGGACTTTTGTGAGAAAAAATAGAAAGTATATTGGTTTTTTATGGTATTTGCCCTATATTATTAACATACCAAAAGATGTGCTCTTAGTTTCACCTCAAAACAAGGCCCATCCACTAAGAGCACTAATAGTTCCTTACCGTATTTACTTAACAGTTGAAGGCTTTGTCTCAAACCGAGACCCATCCACCTCCAACTGTTATATTGTTCAAAAGAAAAACATACTAACGGTGATGACCAAGGGCTTCGTCTTGAAACTCTGGATCCCTCCACCTTTGGTCATCATATTGTTCAAGTGCAGAAAAGTAAAATGCAGGAAAAGTAAATTGTTTTGGGTTACAAGCCAACGATCAAACTTAAAAAAGTGGGCTCCGGCCTTGGCACGTATATCCATCATTGCCCACCTGAATGCCCTCACACAGCGGCATCTTCTCCAACCTTCTCTGCCTTCTCAGCTTCAGCATCCTGAGCAGCATCCTCACCAGCATCCATCCCAGCATCCGCTCCAGCATCCTTCTTGTCTCCAGCCTTGTCTGCCACCTCTGCCGACTTAGAGGATTCACCAGCTTCAGCAGGAAGGGGCACAACTTTACCTCCAAGCTCCTTCAGCTTTGCCACCCAGGATTCGACCGGCCAGGATGGGCACTCAAGACCTGTCTCCTTGGCCTCATAGGCCATCTTAATACGAGCTTGTAGCAGGGAGACGATGGCAGAAGCTTTAATTCCTTCCCGGAAAGAAACCATGGCCTGTTCATGTTCCATTTGGACAGTGGCCAGCTTGATCTCAGCATCCAGGGTCACTTTCTTCAGCTTGTCCTCATAATGCCGAGTCTTCACTTCAGCAATGGCACCTTGGTCAGCAATAGTAGTTTCAAGCTGTTTAATCCTGGCTTCATAGAGTGCAGCAGTACCACATGCATCGTTGTAAAGGTGGAGCAGATGCTGGAGGCCCTGTAAGTCAAAATTCAGGAATAAATCAATATTCGCTAACTTGGATATCCTGTCAGGATATATGTGCAGGATGTAGGGTCTGGATATTACCTTATTAAGGAAGGATGTCATCGGTTCCAAGGAATCAGTGAAGCTGAGCTCATCATAAGAGAATCCTTCGGAGCCTGGAGCACTAACTTCGGAGTTCTTTCTCTTCTTTGCGGTGGAAGCACGAGTCCTTGGATTAGCTTTAGGAGCTGGGAGCGGCTTAGAGCTGGTGGCAGCATAGGTCTCTTTCTTGACCATGACTGGAGTAGGATAGCTGTCAAGCTCGTCAAGATCAAGGAGGATTGGAACTTTGCTGTAGTCTGCATACAGGGAGTAGAATTTTTTCCTAAATATGCCAAATAAAAACATGTATGCAGGATATTGTGCAGGATCCTTACCAGACATGTTTGCACTGGAAAGAGGGCTTGGAGATGGTGGAGACGGGTTAAAACTTCTTTCAGCGTCTGGAAGGAGTCTGATAGCGTCGATCCTCTTCTGTGAATCAGCAAGGGGGGGGGGTGCAAGCTTCCTAAAATCAGCTGTATACAAAACAATAAAAAGAAAGTTGGTCAGTTCAGGATATGAAACAGGATATAAGGCAGGATCACCCTTAAACCCTAAATCCTACCCTTTCTCTACCACTTCACCGGATATTCCGTTCCACCAGGGATGGAGTCTCTTTTTACAAAAAAGAACTTAGATTGCCATTTTTCCTCGTTCCTGGTGGCACGAAGAATCAGCGGATCGCCTGAGGTGGAATAAAACAAAAATCTACAAGATCCGTGGCATCTAAGCCGATATGCTAAGGGGAGATCATGAACGGAAAGCTCAGGAATGTGATTCTTCTTGATCTGATCAAGAACAGACAAGACTCGCCAGAGCATCGACATTGTTTGGCTAAAACAGATTTTGATAATTTTGAAAAACTCTGTGATAAAATCTGGGAAAGGGAACCGTAAGCCTAAGGTGAAAGGAAAGGCACTAAAGCACAACCACTCATCGGAAACCATGTCCGACCGGATTTCCCTATCGAACGGCCGAAATACCGTTCCTTCCGGGAAGATACCGGAAGATTTGAGGGCTGACAAATGGGCACTATCAAAGGTACATATTTCTTTCTCTGGATCCTGGAGAAGATTCTGTTGTATGAATGTGGGGGCGGAGTCACCGGAACTCGATCTTGTTTGCCTTGTCATATTCTCGCCGGAATGCTGAACCGAAAGAGAGAAGAAGATGGAAAAGAGAGAGAGGTTTTTACCTTTTTTCACTTCGGTAAAGAATAAATGGGATAAGGATGAGAAGTTATAGGGTGCTGATGAGTAAATATAGGCTGAGCAGTTGCAAACGGTCACATCATGGGTCTAATCTCTTAAATTGCCTCGTTCTCTGTAAAAAATATTACCGTTAGTGCCAGGATACTAAACGGTAACATTTTTTGGGGACAATTGTTATGGGTAAAATTCTGAGCCCATATCCTGGGAAATATCTTGAGTTATATCTTGATTGTATGATATCTGCTCATATCCGGGATGCTCATTCAGGATATTGGTAACATCCTGAATGGTATCCTCAGGATTACTAATGGGTTGTGTGCAGGAGTACGCGTCCAGATGCCCAACGTTCACGAAGACCCTTTCTCCGGGAGACTCGGTCCAAGTCGTTCAAATGAAGACGTTGAAGCTGCATTACTAGGTCTACAACGTTAACAATGGAATATTCGGGATCAGATCAAATAGGTGGGTATATCAGATCAAATAGGACATCACAATCACAATCACACTCACTACACTCTTGTTATGGGTCAATTTCTGAGCATACATATCTTGATCAATATCCTGCTTCTAATTGTTTATTTGTGACCAGGATACTGGACGGGGATATTGCTAACATCCTGGGCGATATCCTGAGGTTGATTGAATTAACCACGTGTAGGTTAAAGGCTGGGGTTTGCTAACGGTCAGATGGACTTCATCTCCTCAAGACTCGGGCATGTTTGTTATGGGAGAGACGTTGAACCCGAAAGACTAGGACTACAACGTTCGAGTGAGGAATATTCGCTGGATCCCGGTTATTTAGGATAGTTTGTTATATTTGTTTTACTATAAATAGATGGCGGCGGATCAGATTAAGGCACGCAACTTTCACATTTTCAAACACTTTCTCTCTAGCTCTCTGCAAACACTACACACAAACACTTGTATTCAAATCACATTATAACACCTAGTTGATTCGCTCTACATCCTGCACTGTATCCTGATATTTGAAGCAATAGAAGAACAAGGCAGCTGCGATTGTCAGCTCCCGAGGTTTTGTGCCGGCGATCTAGATTGATCAAGGGCTTTCCTCGTACATCACGTGTCAACCTTTACTTTTCTGCTCATCGTTTGATTACAGATACAACTCTATATCTTGAGCCGTATCCTGAAACTGTTTTTATAACTAACTTGGTTAACATATTTTTCACACATAATTTTAGCACACTACCTCACTTAACTAATTTGATCACTAAATTGCTTCGGTAATTTTTGACCAAAACAATTTGGCGCCCACCGTGGGGCAAGTGGTGCTATTTTTGCTAAAAACTTTAGTAAAATCATTATTCGGTTTTCTCTTGTCAAAAATTTTTTCAAACTTATTTTCAATGGCTTCGAGATCAAACATGAGCTCCTCCACTATGTCCGCTACGACTTCTGCTACTACCGGTTCGGTGCTTCCACCACCTCCTCCAAGGATGCCAGTTTCGTCACAACCTCACGATGTTATCCCTACTCGGAGTGTTCAGGGATCTGCTCCCGTTTTAGCCTCCAATGATGAAATTCTAACTTTATTTCGAAGTGTGCAGGAACAAATGAGGCAGCAACAGGAAAGTAACCGAATGCTGTTGAGAGAAATACAACTCTTAAAAGCTAGCTCGAGTAGACCTGCTGAAGAAACTGTCACTCCTATACAGCCCAGGGCTTTGAACTTCAGCTCCGCGGTTTACACTGAGGATAACAGGTGGGAATATCGTCCCAAGCCATTCTCAGAATCATACCCCTGAGATACCCTCCTCGGTCAGAATGTCGACTGTGAGGAGTTCAGGATATGCTTCAGGATATGGCCAAAATCCTCAGACCGGTAATGTGTCAAATAATAATATTCTTGCTACTAACAACAATGGGTCTTTGCAGGATGCAGGTATGACGTCAACATTTACCAGGGAGCTCCAGAAATTGAAGGACATGATATCCAGTGAACCTGGAGTGGTCCAGCCAATTCCGGAAGTATCCCAAGACAGCCACAGGATATCCCGCTTTGCGCATCCTATCTGTGATGCTGAAATCCCAAAAAGATTTCAGACTCCCAACATGAAACTTTATGACGGGACTACGGATCCTGAAGAGCATATTGCCCAGTATAGGGAACGAATGGAAATCAATCCTATCCCTCCAGATCTCAAGGAAGCATGCTTATGCAAGGGATTCGGTTCTACCTTGACAGGATCAGCCTTAAAATGGCTGTTAAACGTCCCTCCTCACTCAATTACTTCGTTTGCTCATTTGGTTAATTTATTTAACAGTCAATTTTCTTGTAGTCGGAGTTTTGAGAAACTAACCAGTGACCTTTACAGGATAACTCAAGGATCTCAGGAATCCTTGAGGGATTATGTGAACAAGTTCAGTCGAGAATCCTTGGATATCCCGCATCTTGATGTTGCAACAGCTGTGCAAGCTTTTAAGATGGGGTTACCAAAGGATTCTCAGTTTTATCAGGATCTTGTAATGAATCCCTGCAGGAATCTCGACGAAGCTCGTAACAGGGCTTTGAGGTATATCCGTTTGGAAGATGACAAGAATATGCAAGAGAGGATGAATTCTACCTCAACCTACGAATCAACCAACAGGAAATCAGAATCCTCATATAAGCCATATCGCTCCAAGCCATATAGCATAAATGAAAGTGAATGCTGTTGAAGACGAGGATCCTGAAGAATATCCTGACTTATCTGAATACGGCTTTTCTGTTAATATACCTGAATTAATGTATGCTATGCAGGGTTTAGGGGACAAAGCTAGGTGTAACACCCTATTTTCGATTTAGCGATTTTACATGTAAAATACCACAATCTGATGTGTGGCTAGGACTACACATACTATAAAAATACGGGTTTATTAAAACTTTTACAAATCATAAGTTATTCTGCATCACGTGGTTGAATTCGTTGTTTAAAATTTACAACGTGGCAAAGTGCGGAAGCATGTATCTATATCGTGTTCGGTTCTTCGTTGAGCTTGATCGTCTTCCGGCATCCCAAAGTGTACCTACATTTCATAAACATGAAATGCTTTAGTCTTACGGGGTTTAAATCATGTCCAAACGAGTCCGGGAAACAATTGATTTTCAAAAGAAAAACAAAAACTTGAAAATGATCTCCACCGTAACTTACGGTGGCACCGTAAGTTACGGTGGCCCCTGTGTTCATATTCTTCTACCGTACAACAGTAGGTTACCACCGTAACCATATCAGCTCCACCGTAAATTACGGTGGCACCGTAATTTACGGTGGACCCTGCATCCAGCTTTTCCATTTTGCCGCAAATTGACACGAGATCTTTCATATCTTTCAAACCGCTTATCCGTTTGACCTACCGTTTCTTCCTACATGTTTGAAATTTGATTCTCCATCATATGGAGTTAAAATCCGACATCAGGCTTGATAAAATTTAAGACTTTTAAGTCTTCGGCTTATTACTCTTTTACCAAAATTTGACCCGTTTGTGATTTTATCAAACATACAAATTTGTTTGACCCTAATTTCTCACAAACCTATTAAATTCAATGATGTCTAACATATTGGGTCCCGATTATAGAATTATATACCTTCTTTAACCTATTTTCACCCATATGCTTATTTTGACCCGTTTGAGGTATTTAAGCATATTATAAGCACCAATTGCTTTCATTCATTTCCAAATACATATGTCCACATTTCTTATCAAAGGATCTTCCACCACAACTGTATTTGTGGTGGATTCAATGTGGTGATTTATATATACCAAAATTTACCCTTCAAATCGTTATTTTACGGCAAAGACTCGAATAGAGCCATTTGACTAACGTGTTACATCCTTCAACTTCTATACTACTCCTAAGTAATTATCTAATTGTAAAACTCGTTTCCAAACAACCTTTAAGGATCGTTTGTTCCATTTAGCCTACAAGGGCGTTTTGGTCGATTTTAGTCCTTTTATGACTAAGGACTCTCTCTCAAATTATTCGACCAAAATAGCACTTTTAACTACAACATAATTACACGTACCTGGCCCGGATCAACAAGTAGACCCGATTTATACCTTTTTTTCATTATCACACCATCAATGGTGATGCAATTATCCGATTTGCTAATCGGTCCTGTTAACATAAGACTTGACAACCACATTAGTCGATATTGTCAAATGGTGTTATCACCACCATTCAACCCGTTTGGACTATATGTCCAACATTATTTATTTAATCAAAAACATCGTTTTTGATTTCCAATTCATACATCCATCCCATCCCGGATTTTATAACCATACCCTTTTTCTTTTACACTCTTTTCTTACAATTTCAACCCATTTCGGCTTACACCATGGGTATCCTTTTATCATTGATTTACATTAGTCGACACTTGACAAATTTCCATATTTCCAATATTATCATTATCACGTTTACAACGTATCAAATAAACGAGTATTCTACATAAGTGTGTAAATTACACTTATCTCGCATCCACGCCACGCTTTTCTTTCCGTACTTGCTCCGTTTGACCCGCTCCCTCTTCCAAGCTTTCACCTAGCTTGTTACGCGTCAAACTATTGTCAAACATTTACAAGGCGGTTAAATTAGTCATTAACAATCACGACTATTCCACCTCACTTATTTTCTATGCCGAAGCTACTATTCGGCTTCATGATTAGTTAACTTAACTTATCTAAAGTTAACTACTTTCAATCACATGTTTACTACATTAAGTCTAAATCAACATAGTATTTAGAACTCTCATCACTTCATATCACGCGTAATTGCCATATCATTCAAATATGCGTTTTCACTCTAAAATTCAATACTTTAGTTCTCATTTAGGCATTTTAACAAACACCTAATGTGCATAATTTCACATATTTACTAACTAGTTCATAACTAATTATTTTCACCAAGATTTACATCAAAATCAAACCTCTATGTCTAGTGTTCATGAACTACATCGAGAACTTATTTCATAACAATCAATATTCATCAAATTAACACTCTAATCCGAGTGTTCTTCATATTGTCAATAAACCCATTTAACACACATATAGGTAATCACCAAATCATTCAAGTCATAACATCATATGCATGATTTTCACTTAGGGTTTCGTTCCTAAGCAAGTATACATCACTAATCTAGCCATAGCTTCTCTAATTCATGCCTAATTCGCAATTAGGATGATTATCAAATTTTTACAACTTCACGAATGTTAGAAATTCAACATACCTCACGATCCCCTTGACTTGGTGATCATTTCTACGCGTTCATGCATTGATTTGGATCTTGATTCGAGCTCCAATTTGGTGAATTTGTTGATTCTAGGGTTTGAGCTCTCTAGGAGCTTCTCCTGGCCATTCTCACGCACGCACACACACTCTTGTGTGTGTGTTGTGTTTTATTTTTAAGTTTATAATTCCTTTTTCAAGTTACCCGGCTTTGGTCCCTCGTGTTTGGTTAGTTATTAATTAGGTCTCAACCTAATTATTTTCAATAATATTCCCACTTATTAACTAGGTTTAATATTCCTAGTTAACTTAGCGGGTTCGGGAATATTTATGACTAAGTTTATTTTAGGTCCCGTTAACTCGGGTCTTTTATCCATTTTATTACCTTAAAAGCTTTTATTCACTTTTTATTTAATATTAGGATTAATTATTTAAATCCTAATATTTACCGGGTAAATTTTACCACTAACGGTACTTTACCCGTCTTTTAGTGCTAATGTGGTTTGATCACCAATCCCATTTTCGGGGTGTTACACTAGGTGGCCTCGAAAGAACCAGCAGAAAGCTGATTGGAAGGATAAATCCGAATGGTGTGCCTTCCATAAAGACTTCGGACATATGACCGAGGATTGCATTGCTTTAAGGAAAGAAATAAGTTACCTGTTAAGCAAAGGGTATCTGAAGGACTCGCTGGGAAGAAAGAAGAATAAAGGGCAGGATCCCGAGAAGGATCCTGAACGAGCAGCATCACCCCCAGCAGATGCCAAGATAATTAACTTTATTTCAGGAGGATCCGACATTTGTGGGACTTCGTATTCGGCGGCTAAGAGACATGCAAACGAGTCAGGATGACTACCCTCACAACTGATAAAGTGATCACTTTCGATAGTGATGACAGGGATACTGTTCAGGATCCTCACCATGATGCTTTGGTAATAACATTATATGTGGCTAACCATTTTGTACTCAGGATATTGGTGGACAACGGTAGTTCTGTCAATATAATTCAGCTGGAAACATTGAAAAGGATGAATGTATCTCCGATGGACATTACTTCAAAGTCCATTGTGCTCGTTGGTTTCAGTGGAGAAGCTAGAAATACTATAGGAGAGATAAAGTTACCAGTATATGTTGAAGGGGTCAACTCGATACAACGCTTCTGTGTGATGGACTCCTTATCCTGCTATAACATCATACTGGGTAGGCCGTGGATCCATGACATGAAGGCTGTGCCTTCGACTTATCACCAATGCATCAAGATTCCAACCCCTTGGGGGGTCATCAAAGTTGATAGTGATCAGCAGGAGGCGAAGGAATGCTACACATCCTCGATGAAATCCTCGACCAAGCCTAATCCAACATAGCAATTAAAGATGCGGGCCCGGGATACCTTGGAAGCTTCGAAGCAGGATGTGAAGAAAGTTATCCTGGATCAGGATAATCCTGATATCTCGGTGCTCGTCGGAACCAATATCCCTCGGGATATTGAAGAACAATTAACTGACTTTTTGAAGTGCAGGATGTCAACGTTTGCATGGAAGCATGAGGATATGACAGGTATATCCAAAGACATTATTACTCACAAGCTTGGAATTGACAGGTCGTTCAATCCTGTTCAGCAAAAAAGAAGGAAGTTTGCTCCTGAGCGAAATGTAATCATCCAAGAGGAAGTTGAAAGATTGTTAAAGTCCAAAATGATCAGAGAAGTCAAGTTCCCAAGGTGGCTGGCGAATGTGGTCGTAGTGCAGAAGAAAAATGGGAAGTGGAGAGTCTGTGTAGATTACACAGACTTGAATAAGGCTTGTCCTAAAGACCCGTTCCCCCTTCCTCATATCGATGCAATGGTTGATGCTACTGCTGGGCATGAGATGTTAACGTTCATGGACGCATCCTCAGGATTTCAGCAGATTCAAATGGAGCCTTCGGACCAGGAGGATACTGCTTTCATGACACCAACAGGTATTTATTGCTATACTGCTATGCCTTTCGGTTTGAAAAATGCAGGTGCAACATACCAGAGATTGGTGAACATGATGTTCAAAGATAAGCTGGGGGACACCATGGAGGTATATATTGACGATATGGTGGTGAAATCTAAAAAGGCTGAGGATCACCTCCAGGATATCAAGGGAGCATTTGATATCCTGGATCAGTATAACATGAAGCTGAATCCTGCTAAGTGCCATTTCGGAGTGGGGGCAAGAAAGTTTCTAGGATATATGGTGACGAAAAGGGGGATAGAGGCAAGCCCGGAGCAGATTAAAGCTATCCTGGATATAAAATCACCCTCGAATATGAAGGATGTTCAACGGTTAACAGGCCGAGTAGCAGCATTGAACAGATTTATTTCAAGATCCTCGGAAAAATGCAAGGAATTCTATGATATCCTCAAGAAGAATAAGATGTTCGAATGGGGAGCAAAGCATGAAGCAGCCTTGCAGGATTTGAAGCGATATCTCTCGACTGCACCTCTATTGATGAAGCCTGAAAATGGTGAACCACTATCCCTATACCTCGTTGTATCAGGGAATGCTGTAAGTGCCGTTCTTATAAAAGACCTTGAAGGTCAGCAATATCCTGTCTATTATGTTAGTAAAAGTCTACTAGATGCTGAAACTAGATATTCTCATTTAGAAAAATTGATATTAGCCCTAGTTATGGCATCGACAAAGCTTAGACATTATTTTGAGACACATAGGATCCATGTTAAAACCAATTATCCTGTTAAAAACGTGCTTAGGAAACCGGAGATGTCAGGTAGGATGGCCAAGTGGTCAGTGAAATTGAGTGCTTATGACTTAGTATATGAACCTAGAAATGCCATAAAGTCTCAGGCTCTAGCTGACTTTGTGGCTGATTTCAGTAGTGACATTCAAAATGAAGTAGATTTAGAAGTACAACAGCTAAGAGAAAACTTAGAATGCTGGACATTATATACTGATGGTGCATCCAATGTAAGAGGTGTAGGTTTAGGGATACTACTAAAATCGCCACAGGGGGACATATTACCCCAGGCTATTAGATGTGAATTTCCTGCTACTAATAATGAGGTAGAATATGAAGCTTTAATTGCAGGATTAGAGTTGGCTAAGAATATGAATATCAAAAATTTGCAAGTGTATGTTGACTCCTTGTTAATCACTAATCATTTCAATGGAAGCTATGCAGTTAAAGGAGAGAAGTTAATCGGGTATCTCGAAATTCTTAAAAAATTAGCAGGATATTTCGATACTTTTACACTTGAACAGGTACCAAGAGAAGACAATGCTGAAGCTGATGCCTTGGCAAATCTAGGATCATCGGTCAGGATACCGGAAGGAACCCGGATACCAATATTACATATCCTATATCCTGCGACGAATCCTCAGGATAAGGAAGTGATAAAAGATGAACGAGAAGTAGGGAATTACCTGGAGACTGTGTTATCAGGAAAAGCACCGGAAGCTCTCAAAGCCGCAATGTCTGCATTATCAAAGGCACAGACTTCTTTCTCAGGATTTTTGAGAAGATTATGCTGGGTAAAAGTCTCGGATGATTCACCTGTTTGGGAATGAGTCCTGGTGGCCATGGCGGATGAAGAAAGAAAGATTGATAAAAGATGAACGAGAAGTAGGGAATTACCTGGAGACTCTGTTGAAGATATCTTCTTTTCAAACAAGAAGAGAGAAGATATAGGGGCATTGTGGATATCCATCGAGTTAAAAGCGCGTTGGAGGTTATGATGTGATTTTGACCGTCGTCTAGATTTAATTGCTTTAATATATGAGATAAAACTTTTAAAATATATCCGTTGGATTGGTACACCAACAGATATATTTGGGGACAATTGTTATGGGTCAATTTCTGAGCATACATATCTTGATCAATATCCTGCTTCTAATTGTTTATTTGTGACCAGGATACTGGACGGGGATATTGCTAACATCCTGGGCGATATCCTGAGGTTGATTGAATTAACCACGTGCAGGTTAAAGGCTGGGGTTTGCTAACGGTCAGATGGACTTCATCTCCTCAAGACTCGGGCATGTTTGTTATGGGAGAGACGTTGAACCCGAAAGACTAGGTCTACAACGTTCGAGTGAGGAATATTCGCTGGATCCCGGTTATTTAGGATAGTTTGTTATATTTGTTTTACTATAAATAGATGGGGGTGGATCAGATTAAGGCACGCAACTTTCACATTTTCAAACACTTTCTCTCTAGCTCTCTGCAAACACTACACACAAACACTTGTATTCAAATCACATTGTAACACCTAGTTGATTCGCTCTACATCCTGCACTGTATCCTGATATTTGAAGCAATAGAAGAACAAGGCAGCTGCGATTGTCAGCTCCCGAGGTTTTGTGCTGGCGATCTAGATTGATCAAGGGCTTTCCTCGTACATCACGTGTCAACGTTTACTTTTCTGCTCATCGTTTGATCACAGATACAGCTCTATATCTTGAGCCGTATCCTGAAACTGTTTTTATAACTAACTTGGTTAACATATTTTTCACACATAATTTTAGCACACTACCTCACTTAACTAATTTGATCACTAAATTGCTTCGGTAATTTTTGACCAAAACAACTCTTACACTCGTTCTCTCGCAATTTTTATTTTCACAAAAAAAGCATTGTAACACTTAGCGATCTGGTCGATATCCTGCACTGTATCCTGACGTTTGAAGTAATAAGAAGAACTAGGCAGCTGCGATTGACAGCTCCCGAGGTTTTATGCCGGAGATCTAGATTGATCAAGGGCTTTCCTCGTACATCTCGTGTCATTTCCTTTATTTTTTGCTCATAGTTTGATCGTAGATACAACTCAATATCCTGAGCCGTATCCTGAAAACTGTTTTTACAAACAACTTAACCAACATATTTCCAACACACTTTTTAGCACACTACCTCACTTAACTAATTTGATCACTTAATTGCTTCGGTAATTTTTGACCAAAACACCTGACATTGCACCACTCATACCAGATCCAGTTCCTGCACCCGCTGACCCTCCTGTTATTGAGCCAGTCACTCCTCCACTTGCACCTGCACCCGTTGATGTTGCTCCTTTTCACCCGGTTGAGTCAGATGTGCACCGTGTCGACCTGCCTATTGTCTTCTTGCATGATATACCCACACCCTGTCCAGGGGAAGGCCCTTCTAGCCAGCAGCCTAGCCATGACCCACATGTATCAGCAGCTTTCCCTCACATGCCTCAGTCTGCACCTACTGCTCATTTTACTTCTTCACCACTAGATGAGCCACTTAGATGGTTCCCACCTTACACCATGCCGATTTTTGATCCCTACCATCCCTCACATTTTACTGGTTACACACGGGATGAGTTACTTCTATCATTGCAGCTCCAGTATGAGATCATGAGTCGCATGATTCTAGAGCTTGAAATGATACCGCGGCCTTTGCCATGTCCATGTCAGCCTGCTTTTGCTCCTCGTTCATCACCGTCCACATTTTCACATCCTCCTGCTCCGCTTACTCCATTTCCTGAGTTTGATACTCGATTTCTTACTGTTGGGCAGCAGATCAGTTATCTGTTGCGTCATATTTATGATCTTGAGGAGGAGCTAGTGCATGTGCGCAGCTTGCTTTTTGTTCCTCCACCTCCTCCTCCACCACCATCAGCATAGCCGGTTTTTGGTTTTATGTAGGTAGCTTGCCTTTGATGAGAGCACCGCCATTGAGTTGAGCTAGCAAAGCCTTTTGGAGACCACCTTTTGACTGTATGACTTATGATAGATTGATAGACATTTTGGACAAGGGTGGTGTGACCCTGTATTCCCTTTTGATACGATATTTATGTAAAACATGTAACTGTATTTGTGGTCGATGATTAATGAAAGCTCAATCGTAATGTTCTCATTAAATACGATGTTAATTTACTTGTTTATGCTATGACTGCATGCTTACTTGTTATGACAAACGCTATTATATACATATATTTACTATACGAGTAAGACCTGACCTATACAATCTTCTTTATAGAAGATGCCTCCTCGAAGGAACAATCAGTTGCCCACAACAGAGGTAGAACTGCAAGAACGGATTTCACAAGCAATCGCACAACATGAGGCCTTGCGCTCTGAACACAGCGGAGGTACCTCAGGAAATAACCCACCTCACGGTAATGTTTAAGTCACGTAAGACACATTACGATACGTTTAGACATTCCACGTGCGTTGCTAATGCCTTCTGTGAATGATGTTGCTTGTACAGGCTGTACTTACAAGCAGTTCCTTAACTGCAAACCTCTGAATTTTGACGGCACTGGAGGTGCTGTAGCTTTCATTAGATGGGATGAGAAATCAGATTCTATGCTGTGGATGAGCAAGTGTGCGCCTGAGCACCAGGTCACCTACATTTCTGGACTTTTCCTAGACGAAGCTCTATCATGGTGGAACCTTCAGGTTCAGACTCTGGGAGAGGAGACTGCGTATGCTATGACTTGGGAGGAAATGAAAGAACTAATGCGCAAGAAGTACTGCTCGAGAGCTGAGATTCAGAAATTGGAGACCGAGTTCTGGAATCTGAAGATGGATGGGCCTAAGATTGCTGAGTACGTACAGAGATTTCATGACCTGTCTCGTGTGGTCCCCTACATGGTAGAGCCGGAGTTCAAGCGAATCGAACGTTTCATTTAGGGATTGGCACCCCAAATCATGAGCATGGTGACTACTTCGAAGCCTCCAACGATCACTGAGGCCATTGATTTGAGCGTAGCACTGACAGAGGAAGCGATTAGATTGAATAAGTTCTCAATTTCTGATAACAAGAAGAAGGAGACTCATGTCGAGTCATCAGAAGAGAACAAGAGGAAGTTCTCGAATTTCAAGAAGGGTACCCAAGTAAACAACAACGGTAGCAACAAGAAAAGAGATGCAAACCCACCAGCCGAAGTCAGGACTGGTGTTGCAAGTGCGGAGACTAAAAGGAAAGGTTACATGGGCACTTTGCCTAAGTGTGATGTGTGCCAGTTCCATTATGCCGGTCAGTGTAGGTTTAGGAAGTGTGAAAACTGTGGAAAGAATGGTCATTCGAAGGAGACATGCTGGGCTGGTACTGGTCGTGGAAACGGTGGTCAGAGAGGTAACGGTAATGGGAATCAGACTGGGAACCGTAACCAGGGAAGTAATGGTAATCGTGGTGGTTCTGGAAACCAAGCTGGTAATGGAAACCGCAACCAAAACAACCAGGGTGGTACTGGAAACAAGCAAGGATGCTTTAGTTGTGGAGATGTCGGGCATTTCAAGCAAGATTACCCAAAGAACAATCAAGCCCAAGGAAGAGTGTTCAACATTGGAGGTAGGGAAGCTCGCCAAGATCTGAACATAGTCACGGGTACGTTCCCTATGAACCAACACTTTGCATCTATACTGTTTGATACTGGTGCCGATTATAGCTTCGTATCCCTAGAATTTAAGAATATACTTGGGTTAGTTGCCAGTAGGCTAGATATACCGTACTCGATAAAACTAGCTAATGGAAAGCTAGTAGAGGCAATCGAAGTAATTAGAGGCTGTGTAATAGAGCTCGGAGAGCATGAGTTTACGCTTGATCTTCTGCCAGTCGAGTTGGGAAGTTTTGACGTGGTAATCGGAATGGATTGGTTATCAAGCAACCGAGCCGAGATCGTATGTCATGAGAAAATTATCCACATTCCATTGATGAATGGAGAGATGATTGCAGTGCATGGAGAGAAGCATGATACGCCCTTGAGGATTATCAGCTGTTTGAAGGCCCAAAAGTTTATGCGAATAGGATGTGCTGCCTTCTTGGCTCACGTTGTTGATAAGGAAGTCGAAGAGCCGAAGCTGGAAAATATCCCGGTGGTAAGGGAATACCCTGAAGTCTTCCCCGAAGATTTGCCTGGATTGCCGCCGCAACGACAAGTCGAATTTCACATTGACTTAGTTCCAGGCGCCGCGCCTGTAGCTAAGGCACCTTATCGACTTGCGCCTTCCGAGATGCAAGAGTTGTCGACGCAACTTCAAGAACTTTTGGACAAGAGATTTATTCGACCAAGCTTCTCGCCTTGGGGAGCTCAAGTTCTGTTTGTTAAGAAGAAGGACGGTAGCTTCCGTATATGTATCGACTACTGAGAGCTGAACAAGTTGACCATCAAGAATTGGTATCCCTTACCGAGGATTGATGACCTCTTCGATCAACTTCAAGGATCGAGTTACTACTCCAAGATCGATCTTCGATCAGGTTATCACCAGCTGAGGATTCAAGAAGAGAGTATACCGAAGACTGCCTTTAGAACTCATTATGGACATTACGAGTTTCTAGTGATGCCGTTTGGTTTGAAAAATGCACCGGCAGTATTTATGGATCCGATGAACCGAGTTTGCAAGCCATATCTCGATAAATTCATGATTGTGTTTATCGATGATATTTTGATCTATTCAAGAACGAAGGAAGAGCATGAGAAACACCTTATAGCTATTTTAGAGCTGCTCAAAAAGGAGAAACTGTACGCAATGTTCTCGAAGTGCGAGTTCTGGTTGCGTGAGGTACAATTCCTCGGTCACGTAGTGAATAAAGATGGAATCCATGTGGATCCCACCAAGATCGAGGCGATTAAGAATTGGGAGACTCCAAAGACGCCGACCGAGATCTGACAGCTTCTAGGATTAGCTGGGTACTATCGCCGATTTATTGAGGATTTTTTTGAAAATCGCTCAACCGCTGACCTCCCTTACTCAAAAGGACAAGAAGTATGAATGGGGAGATAAACAAGAAGAAGCTTTTCAATTGATCGAGAATAAGCTTTGCGATGCACCTATATATCCCTACCCGAATGAACCGATGACTTCGTGGTATACTGTGACGCCTCGCGTCAGGGATTAGGCTGTGTGCTGATGCAGCGACAGAAGGTTATCGCTTATGCTTCGTGCCAGTTGAGAGTTCACGAGAAGAACTACACCATGCACGACTTGGAGTTAGGCGCAGTGGTGTTTGCATTGAAGATTTGGCGACATTATTTGTATGGCACCCGATGCACGATCTTTACCGATTACAAGAGCTTACAACACATATTCGACCAGAAGCAGCTTAATATGAGACAACAACGATGGGTTGAGTTGTTAAACGATTATGATTGTGAAATCAAATATCATCCAGGAAAGGCGAATGTGGTGGCAGACGCCTTGAGTCGAAAAGAGAGGATTAAGCCCATAAGGGTTAGGGCTTTGGAGATGATCATTCAGACATACCTCTTGTTGCGCATTCGTGCTGCACAAAGAGAAGCTCTCAAAAAGGAAAACTTGAAGGATGAATACCTCCGTGGGATGGAGAAAAGGTTGGTACCCAATGAGGAAGGAACCTTGTGTTTCATGGGACGAATTTGGGTTCCCCTCTTTGGTGGTCTTAGAGATGTGATTTTTGATGAAGCTCATAAATCAAGGTACTCGATCCACCCAGGATCGGATAATATGCACCAAGATTTGAAAGATTTCTACTGGTGGCCGAGATTAAAAGGTGATGTTGCAATTTATGTTGGAAAATGTTTAACTTGTGCCAAGGTGAAGGCCGAGTATCAGAAGCCTTCAGGACTTCTGTAGCAACCTGAGATACCCATGTGGAAGTGGGAACAGATCTCAATGGATTTCATAACAAAGTTTCCAAAGACACCCAGAGGTCATGATACGATTTGGGTAATCGTAGACCGCCTGACAAAGTCTGTGCACTTTCTGCCAATCAGGGAAAAGGATAACACAGGTAAGCTAGCTGAGCTGTACCTAAGGGAGATAGTTGAACGCCATGGAGTGCCTATCTCGATTATATCTGATAGAGACGGAAGATTTATGTCAAGGATTTGGCAATCTTTCTAGGAAGCATTTGGTTCACAGTTGAATTTGAGTACCGCATTTCACCCACAGACGGACGGCCAAAGTGAGAAAATGATTCAGACGCTTGAAGTTATGTTACGAGCTTGCGTAATGGACTTGGGTGGCAGTTGGGACACTCACCTAGCCTTGGTTGAGTTCTCTTATAACAACAACTACTGATGTGTTAAAAATGCAACATATAAATTTCATCAAATGAGGCATAAAACTAACCCTTTTTTAGTACTAATGTTGGAAAAAGTGTGCTTTTGTCTTCCTTTTATATTTTCAGGATTAAATGAGCTCAAATTAACAAAAGAAGCAAAAAGACATCAAAATCTAACATAAATACAAGAAAAGGAACAAGACGTGACATGCCCGACCCCACGACAGCATCTTCCCAAGCAAAACAAGACATCAGAAGACTGAACACGCCCCGTGCTCAGCCAGCACGGGGGCGTGCCCAAGTGTCAGCAGAAAAGACAAAGTGGTAGAAGCTTCTATTGCCCACCACGGGGCCGTGGTCAACTATAAGATTCGCATAATCCAGCAAATCTGCATAGTACAAAGATTCTTCTGCACCACGGGGTCGTGCTCAGCAGACACGGGGGCGTGGTCAACTAAAAAGACAAAACTGCATTAAATGAAGAAAGAGAAGGATGTGGATACGGGGCCGTGCTCACTGGACACAGGGCCGTGCCCGAGCTTCTGTTCAGCCTATAAATAGGAGTGCTTGGCTCAAGCTCAAACCATCCCTTGGCACACCACCTCTCTCACACTTCACCCACCACCCACCACCACCATAACACCATCATCCACCACCATCATCCATTGTCCATCATAGAGTGTGTGAGTCGTCCCGGGATCCAAGATTGATCGTAAGAGTTCTTGACAATCAAGGCCATGTTTGCCTAAGTCTCTTACATCACTTGGTGAAGACAAAGTGTCTAGTGTAATACTTTTTATTTCTAATCTTTTGCACTTTTTACTTGGTTTTGTATTAATGACTTTAATAACTAGTTGCTTATGTTGAAGGTGATCTTTCCTTATCGTTTGTCCGTGGTGTCTTGGCATTATTTTACTGTCTATATAAAATAAAAGATTTTCACCATTCATATCTCCACGGTCTATGGAGGTATGTTGGCTACCTGGTCGGGGGTTAAGGGAACGGTTTGGTAAAGGTCTTGCCATTGTTCAGTGTTTAGAGGTCCTGCAATGGACCTGGGTCAAATTTAGTTGGACCTCCTTCAATACTTAACGGTATTGGATGGCGGGGGTCCAAACTCTTTGACCCCCTCATAAGTTAACTACTATTAATACTATAACCCGGCTATTTAGGACTGTATCCCTGCTGACTCAGACTACTTAGTCGAGGGTAACGTCACCTCCAAAAGAGGGGGCCTACCATAATTTGCATTAATAACTTAATTAATTATCTTCCAATAATCCACCCTTTTAGGATTGTATCCTTGCTGACTCAAACTACTAGGGTGAGGGTAACGTCACCTTCAAAAGAGGGGCCTACTACAATAACTAAGATAATCTCTTAAAATAGTGCAAAAGTGTGGAAATAATCAAAGGTTATACTAGATACGAGTCGGAACCAAGTGATTCATCTTGTCTATCTGTTTTTCTTTCTATTTTATTTTCAGCATTTTAGTTAGTTTTTATTTTTCTTAGTTTAAAACATTTTTCTAACTTTTTATTTTGATTAGACGTTGAGGATAAACCGGTACTAAAAGCTCTTGTGTCCTTGGACGACCTCGGTATCTTGCCAACAGTATACTACGCTCACGATGGGTGCACTTGCCCATATGTGTGTTTAGTGTTAGTAAAATATCGTGTTTTATAAATTTAAAACTTGGCTAAAAATAAGTGTTAAAGGGGCTTAAAATATGCACCTAATATATATAACACTTCACACGCATCAAGTTTTTGGCGCCGTTGCCGGGGACACAAGGATTTTAGGAAAGCTTAAAATCGACGGCCTAATCAGTTTTTCAAAACCTTTTCAAAACGGGCCCACATTTTTCTGCATTTTAGTTTAGTTTTGCATTTACAGTAGGTTGAACACGGGCCGTGCTCGCTGAACACAGGGCCGTGCTGCATATTTTTCATAAAACACCCAGTAACAGAAGCTTGAACATGGGCCGTGCTCACTGAACACGCCCCGTGCTCAACGAAATCAGTAAATTTAATTAAAACTCCCAGATACAGATTCTGAACACGAGGCCGTGTCCACTGAACACGGGGCCGTGTCCAGCCTCTGTTTCCGTTTTTCTTTTTGTTTTCTGATCTCGGGACTTGGTTGTGGTCTGCTGAGTGATTCTTATGGATCAATACTCAGGAGGCTACAACTACACCTATGAGGAGTAACTATTGCACTAATTGTCGTAACACACGCTCGGTTCAAAATAGTCACTCATATCAACCATCCAATTCATACACCTACTACGAGGAACCCAGGTACATGCCATCAACTTCATACACATCATGTGAAGACCAAAGGTATGAACCTCCTCCCTCATACTCATATTTTGATGAACCAAGGTATGAGCCTTCATACTCATACTTTGAGTAACCAAGATATGAGCCACCACCTTCGTATGCTTATTATGAGGAACCATGGCGTGAACAACCCACCTCATATGAGTATTATGAAGAACAAAATTACGACCCTTATCCATCATATGCTTACAATGAAGAACAATGGTGTGAACTGTGACAACCGGGGATTTACGGCTCTTAATTACGTGATTAACTGGTGATTAACGCGATAATAAATAGTGTATACAACGCAAATTAACCTAATTAGGCCTTTGGAGTGCCCAGGAGCGTTTATTCGACTATACAGTGCGCGTATGGTGATTTACGGGAAATCTGCTGAATATTAAGCGACAACGAAATGAAACCGTACAAAATACTGACAACGCCGACAAGTATGAATGTTACACGAATATTTTATGTCTATGAAATAAACTTTGTGAATTTATTGGGCTTTCGTGCGATACAAATGCAATGTGAACTAAAAACGCGATAGCAAGAAACGCATCGGCAACAAAACGGAAGCGACGGAGACGCCTGTCACCTTCGAAACTTACATTTTACGCTATATTTAGCTCCGTAATTAATTTTAGTGACTACAGTCGAAACCGGATTAAAGACGGCAACGATACAATTTTTCGCGATTATTACCGTGACCGACGAACAGGCGCGCAAACAACGACTACCGACCGTATTTTTGTGTATTTTAATTTTTGACGTTAAACGGAGTTCAGGATTTGACAACGGGTCTCGTAGGAATTACGGGCCACGTACACACGAGATAGGGCTTGTGGGCCCTGGGCACAAGCCCAACACCCACAAGCCTAAACCTGCGCATATATATTAGATCTCTCAAGATCTTTTCAAGATTTGATAATCTTGCCAAAATCCTTTCAAATCTACACAAAATCTATGCAAAATCCCTTGAAAATCTTGACAAAATATTTGCTAGATTTCTTTTATATACAATCTATAAAAAGACCCTACCCTCATTTCATTTACTCACACAAACAATCAGGGAACTCATGCCTCTCTCTCTCGATATGACATACACAAAACAACACCCACCCTCATCTCCTTCACTTCTCAAAACAAACCCTAGCCCCCATTTTGTGTTATCCTCTGCGATGGAGGATCAGACAACCCAAAGCTCATATCCCAACTCACCTCTCATCTCCCTCTCGGTTTTAATCCGACACACACACAAGACCCGAGTCGGATTTCCGGCTCCGGGACTGGTTGATCTCCGATCGACGACCAGCGGTACCCCCCTCCCCCCTTCGGCAGATCGAGCAACGACCACCACCATCGAGTGGTGGTGAGCGGCGGTTCAAGCGAGAGAGAGAGAGAGATGTCGAAGAGAGAGAAACGGTGGCGCGTGACGGCGTGGTGTGGCGGAAATCGGTGTTGCAGAACCGACGGGTTCTGTCCGGTAAACAGACTTTAACCATCATTTTCTTTTGATCTGTTTTGGTCCAGATTTCGTGGCTCAGTCGGTTCGAGTTTTGGTTCGGTTTGTTTTGGCTCGGGTTACAAACTTGGTTTTGGTTCAAGAGGTGATTCAGTTCGAGACGGGTTTTGGGTTTGGGTGACGTCTCGGTTCGGGTTCGAGTCTCGGGTCAGACACAGTCGGGTCAGGATTGAGGTCAGCGGGTTCGAGTTTTGGTTCAGATTAGGTGTTCGGCTCAACTCGGTTTGACTGGGTCAACCGAGTCAACTCAGTTAACAGATGGGTTCGGGTCAACAACCGGTCAACAGAGATGTTCGGGACAGATGCGGGTTCGGTCAGGCGGCTCGGGCAGACGGTTCGGTTAACTCAGTAAGCGAGTCAGCTCAGTCAGCGAGTCGACTCGGGACAGACGAGTCCACTCGGTTTGGTTTGGGTCAGTCGGTTCGAGTCAGATTAGGAAGCGTTTCGGTCGACTCGGTCAAACTCAGTCAACTCAGCGAGTTGACTCGGTCAGCTCGGCTTTCGACACAAGAAGATGGTAAAGATTTTACGGCACAATACATTTCATTATTTTTATAATCTTATTTATTTCGTGAACGAGCTCGAACCGATACAAACTAGTGCTTAATTTACATTTTGTCGCTTTTACTAAAATTATACATATTGGTATTGAGAATATTGTTGAGTTTGACAAAATATATCGACACGTGGTTGTCGGGGGCGTCCAAAAACAGAGGAAACTCTGTCCGTTTTTCGAGAAAATCCGCAAACACAAAAGGCATTTTATTATCGGATTCAAATAATCTTTTACAAAGACGCCAATTTGGATATTATTTCGATAATGCTTTTATAAAATAAAACATGAAATAATATTTTCAATTCTTTTATTACTTTCGACAACTCCTTTATAAAGTCAATATAATTATTTATATTGTTTCAAACGCCGAACACACATTCGTTTATAAAAATAAATATAGTTATATATTTATTTTCGAACACGACAATCCGACGATTCTTTCATGAATATGACTTTTTATATTCACGTCAAACGCCTAAATGGCATAGACATACACTTTGATAAATATCATACGAGACGTATATACGATACGAATTGGTTATACGTTATTTTCATACAAACTTTTGAACATACACGTACGATTTTTCGAGACAACTAACGCGATTATATCAATATATTTATATACTTTTATATAAATATTCATATATTTTAAACCTCACGAGAACTAAGTCTTTTTGAGACTTCTTAAATACCGACGAATAAATGAATTACGCAAGCATAACTTCTTCGCTTCTTTCAAGTTAACAACTTACTGTCGAATCGTTCGGCTAACGATTCGGTAGAGCTCGGTGACACGTAGACTAGTTACCGCTTTTATTTAGAAACTTATTAGATATTCCGTGTTAGGAATATTGTAGAATGCACGCTAGCGAGTCTCACTTTGGAAACGACATCACGGAGTCGTAATTAGCTAGCTTTGCACATGGAAATTCAGGTGAGTTCATAACCCCCACTTTTTACTGTTTACATTTTTGTAAATGTTTTCGGGGTGGAAAGACATGCACGTTTTGCAAAAACACACAAAGTTCTGAACAAATGCAAAACTCGTATTTCTAAATCATATTACGAAGTGATTTCGAGGAACTCAAATGATTTACGAAAGGTTTATACTAAACATACCGGTTTTCAAACAAACGTATCTTTCGGAATATGCATACCCACGAATTCTAGTTTTCTAAACTACGGGTAAATACAAGAAGCACTCTTGGTGAGAACGAGTACCAAGTATGATACGTTTTGAGAAAGGATCAGTGTTAGAGACTGGGGGAGGATCAGTCTTAGAGACTGGGGTAAAATACATGTACAATGATTACATTATACATGGTATGGTTAGCTTAAGGAGGGTTAGAACGTACAGATCATGTGAGTGGGTAGGCGCAACTTGGGACCATTAATCCTCATTGTAGGACCGAGGGACAGGAACGGTAGAGCTATCTGGGTGTAGCGAGCCCAGCCCCCAGGCCAAACAGAACGGACCTCGGGGTGACTTTGTGCCCGACGCATAAATTTGCTAGGTTTGAGTCTTCCTACTTGCACTTCACACATATCAATGGCCTTGCAAACCATTGGTGATCTCTTTATTTCCTTATTTGCTACATACCAGGGACATATATATACTTACGAAACTACTTGTTCATACAAATTAAATACCATGTTTTATACAAAATTCAAAGCACAGGATTATGCGGGTATGGAGTCAAAGTCAGGGTGGGCATTGACGGTTATACGAACATTACAAATACAGGACTTTACAACTACATGGTTTTTATGAACATACTGTGTTACAAGCATAACGTTTCCATATAACTTGGCAAGAAAGTGACTTTTGTTTCGTTTTCTCAATACTATTTCAAAAACCGGTTACTCCAAAGATTTATTTCAAATCTCTCACAACTCAAAAGATTTATTTCAAATCTTTTACAAACAAACTATGAACTCGCTCAACTTTATGTTGACTTTTTCGCATGTTTCTTTCTCAGGTTACTTTTCTAAGATAAGGCACGGTTGGAATAGGAGAACCATTGGAGACTCGAGTACTTAGTGGGCGTTCAATTTCTAGAAAGTCTTAGCTTTTTGCTTCCGCTGTGCAATGAAGATACCAGTCCAGTCACGCCAACGCTCTGATATTTCGGGGTGTGACAGATTGGTATCAGAGCTATAGGTTACAGCGTATTAGGTTTCTGTTGTGATACCTAGGCTCTAACCTCACTTTTCTCTGGGACTTAGACTATTAAGACGTTGAATACATACAGAACGCCTAGTACTCGAATATGGTCTCCAACCGTTGCCGAAAAGCAAGCAGTCAAAATTTTGTTTTCAAACATACGCTATTGTGATGTTTTATACACAGTACACAAAACAATTACATACAGTACACAACACTCTGAGAGTTTAGGAAACATGCATTTAAGACCTTCGGAACAGGGAGGTAGTCTGAGAGACTAGGAGATTCAGTCTGAGAGGCTGGGAGGATAGACTAGTGGGACTAGGGGAATTACTTGATTGCTTATTGGTGACTAACATGGTTATTTGATTATATGATTGATTATTTGCGCATGTGTGTGTTTATTAAAGGTCATCACGTAGGAACTGCAAATATTGACTCGGGCACACACTATTATCCATATTGTCTATGACATTTTAACTTCCCGAGCAGGCAGCCTACGCATAACGAAACGCTAGTGCAACTCAAACTTTACGTCAACGGATGTCGAAGTACATCACATTCTACGCAGAACGTAACGCTAGTGCACAGGTATACGTGAAACTTAAGCTATACATCAACGGAGGTTGAAGTATGACACATACGACTATCGAGGCGAGGCCTTTGAGAAGGAACGATGACACAAATCTAACGACGACGCTAGATCTCTGTCAGCAGGAGAACTAACGATCAGGAAATGACAACTTGTCACGCGATCCTGCAACGACACGAATCACGCCAGGGAGAAGACGATTGTCTCCGCATTCCCCCTACCTAACTAACGACGAATACGCTATGTTCGACATTCCATGGTAATGTCACCTAACAATTGGTCGTCACACGAAACCCCAGGTAAAGTCCTCAAATTTCTTTTATTGAAATTTCGAATTTCACACTTACTGAGTAGATTTTCGTATCTCTACTCCTCTTAATGGTCGTGGTATCACGAACATTTCTTTACAAGTTACATACATGGTTTTTTGTTGTAACCATGCCTAAAGTTTTCTTGTCAATACATATATTTATTGTCGGATTGCGCTAAAAACCAAGTTCGATTGTTTGAACTTCTGCATTACACATACTCAATTCAAGATACCATATGATGTATTGAAGACATCATATTCAAACTCGTTTTAACAAGAGTTTCATTTGTTCCGAGTCGTAGTAGACTTGTTTGGTCTACGACTCCAATAAGTCATTTGTTGATTTCGACACCTTGTGGTGGTGTATTCATTAACTTGAAGCTTGCGCTAAACTCGTTTACGCGTCTCATGCACGGATTTAATTATTTCTTTATTAATTTGTTTTAAATCCGCTTTGAATTATCATATTAAAGCAGTCTTAACACAATCGTGTGTTAAGACAATGGTAGACAAATTCATTTCATATTCCGGTGTACCTCATAACGGTTCTTTCAACATCGATCGAATGCTTTGCGACATTCATTGCTTCTTCACCTTCGATCGAAAACATTATTTCTTTGATGTTCAAATTTCAATTGAAAATTCTATGATGTCATTTGAAACAAACTTTCGCATTCACCTTATTACGCTTTCAAACTTCCTACTTGCACTTCACACATATCAATGGCCTTGCAAACCATTGGTGATCTCTTTATTTCCTTATTTGCTACATACCAGGGACATATATACTTACGAAACTACTTGTTCATACAAATTAAATACCATGTTTTATACAAAATTCAAAGCACAGGATTATGCGGGTATGGAGTCAAAGTCAGGGTGGGCATTGACGGTTATACGAACATTACAAATACAGGACTTTACAACTACATGGCTTTTATGAACATACTGTGTTACAAGCACAACGTTTCCATATAACTTGGCAAGAAAGTGACTTTTGTTTCATTTTCTCAATACTATTTCAAAAACCGGTTACTCCAAAGATTTATTTCAAATATCTCACAACTCAAAAGATTTATTTCAAATCTTTTACAAACAAACTATGAACTCGCTCAACTTTATGTTGACTTTTTCGCATGTTTCTTTCTCAGGTTACTTTTCTAAGACAAGGCACGGTTGGAATAGGAGAACCATTGGAGACTCGAGTACTTAGTGGGCGTTCAATTTCTAGAAAGTCTTAGCTTTTTGCTTCCGCTGTGCAATGAAGATACCAGTCCAGTCACGCCAACGCTCTGATATTTCGGGGTGTGACATGAACCATCTACTTCATATGGGTATTATGAGGAACAAAGGATCGAACAACCGGATTCAAGCTTTGAAAATCCCGATTCTTTTTCTATAACCGAAGTGACCGATAGGATATTAGAACACATTAGAGTTATCGATCGCTGTATAAAAGAATCTCGCGCAAGGGAAGAGGAATCCCGCGCAAGAGAAGAATTAAAAAAGGAAGAGATAACTGAAAGTGTAAAAATGGAAGAACAAATAAGTGAAAAACCGACACATGAGTTAAACAACGAAAAAGGTGAGTCCGACAACGTTAAAATTCAAGAAGAGTCTAATTTTGAAGAAATTAATCTCTTGTCACCTTCTTTTGAAAATCATTGTTTAGTACCCACTCATGCTAAGTTTTTAAAAGAGTTAAACACTAACACTAAAATTGACGAAACGGTAAGTGTTAAGTTAACTGATGATCAAACCTCACTGATAAAAGAAGACCCATTTGAAATTAACATTACACCGGTTCCATGTTTCTTTCAAAATTCGTTTTTTAGTAATGTCACAATCGATAAAGATCTTTGTGTTAACATAATGCCTAACTACATTTTCGAAAAATTAAGTATTAGTGATTTTTCTCCACTTCAAATACCCATTTTTCTATCCAATCGGAAAGTAATAAAATCAATCGGTATAGTTGAGGATGTATTGGTTCAAACAAATCAAATGGTAATCCCGACCGATTTTAGCATCCTCGATGACGCTCCTCTAGTGTTGGGACGACCATTTGTAAAAACTCACGAAGCTTTGAAAAACCGGAAGTTCAACAATCTACCTCTTCAATTAGGGGCATTTAAAAGAAGTGTCGATCTTGAACGATCAATGAAATATCCATTCGGCAATGACGACCCCCTAATTGAAGATGAGCTAGAACCACCCGATAAGGTGGGTCTAGCCAAGGACCCTTATAAACGTGGCGCACCACGGAGGCATTCCGCGGAACTATCCGTAGTTTTAGTTTAGATTAACTTTTACGTTTTCTAGTTTAGTTTTTTTTTTCAGGAATAAAACACACTCGGGATGGTGAAGGATGATAAGGGAAGCTTGAACCAACACCCCATGCACAAAAACAGAGCCTCCCGACAATTTTTCTTCATTACAGCAAGTTCAGCATGGGGCCGTGCTCACCCCAACACGCCCCGTGCCCAAGGTTCTGTAGAAAATGCCCAGTTCAGGTACCTGGACACGGGGCCGTGCTCACTGGACACGCCCCCGTGGCCAGCCTTCTGTTTACTTTTGGTACTGGCAGTCTGGACACTGGGCCGTGCTCAGCCAACACCACCCCGTGTTCAGCTACCCAGTACCATAAAATCTTGTTTTTAACCCATTTTTACACATTTAATCAGCCTAAAAACTTATTTTTGGGACACATTGAGGACAATGTGTAATTTAAGTGTGGGGGGGATGCTAAAACCTTGAATCTTGCAAGTCCTAATAACAAGCCTTACACAAAACTCTATTGGAACCGCTAATCACCCCAAATTTTTTCAAAAATTTTCAATTTTTTTTACTTGTCTAGGTTTAATTTGGGAATTTCAAAATTCTAAAAAGGTTATATTTTTACAAATTTACAACCGATAGCGTCGTGATAAAAAGAACCAACATAAGAAAATTATGAAAAGACATGACAAGCTTAGTTAAAATTTAATTATATATACTTGATCACATAAAAACCCATTCCCACAAAAGTGAGTTTTGAGCCTTTATTGAGCATACAATTACATATCATTAGAACTAAATGCTCATTTTTCGTTTCTTGTGTGAATAGCCGCTTGGTTCTTACGACTCTAGAACTTGCCATGACGATACATTCCCGGTCCTTACCAACTTAAACCCGAGTAAGTAAATGACGGAGGCATTAGGACTAACCCTTTTTATTTCTACACCATTATTTTTCTTTTTTTTTTACCACCTACCCAAAATCCCCCTAGTTAGCCCCTTTGAGCCTAAACCTTTTCATTTCATAACCCAAACCAAACACCCTTTTTACCCACCAAAACCTTTTTCATTTTTACCCCTTTGTTTTAGTAACAAGTTTGATTTTTCGTATGACTTTTCAAAATATACACATATATATATATATATATATATTTTTGTTGATGATGAAGCAAAAGAAAATAAACAAACAAGTTCATCAAAAATAACTTTGTTTAAATAATAGCTTCATCAAAATAAAAGTTACAAAAATAAAAAGTCTTACGAAAACCGACGCCTGTTACGCTTTTCCCCCTTTTTTTTACTAACCACTCACCCAACCACCTACCTTTAACCCAAGCCTAACCCTTCACCCAAAAAGTCCTCTTGATATTTACAAAGGTATATAAGTAAAAAAAGGAGGAGGATTGATTGCTTGGCAAGCCTATGGTAGGAGTAAGTTCCATGCCGCTCTCGAGTGATCCACAAAAATACATTTTCGGCCGAGTGTTGAGTGATCCCCGTGAGGTATGTGAACTTGTATATAAATAGAATTTTAAAGAGGCATGTTATGCCCTAATAAGTAATTTATCTTATGAAAAGTTTTAAATAAATCATGACGAATAGGATTGTAAATAAATAAAAATAAAGCTAAATAAAGAATCTTGGAAATCCCGACACTCTACGACAAGCCCAAAAACCTTCTTCTCTACCCATTCCATTTGGGAGTGTAATAGCCACATATTAAAGAGTTTTGCTTGAGGACAAGCAAAGATTCAAGTGTGGGGGTATTTGATGTGTTAAAAATGAAACATATAAATTTCATCAAATGAGGTATAAAACTAACCCTTTTTTAGTACTAATGTTGGAAAAAGTGTGTTTTTGTCTTCCTTTTGTATTTTCAGGATTAAATGAGCTCAAATTAACAAAAGAAGCAAAAAGACATCAAAATCTAACATAAATACAAGAAAAGGAACAAGACGTGACATGCCCGACCCCACGACAGCATCTTCCCAAGCAAAACAAGACATCAGAAGACTGAACACGCCCCGTGCTCAGCCAGCACGGGGGCGTGCCCAAGTGTCAGCAGAAAAGACAAAGTGGTAGAAGCTTCTATTGCCCACCACGGGGCCGTGCTCAGCGGACACGGCGCCGTGGTCAACTATAAGATTCGCACAATCCAGCAAATCTGCATAGTACAAAGATTCTTCTGCACCACGGGGTCGTGCTCAGCGGACACGGGGGCGTGGTCAACTAAAAAGACAAAACTGCATTAAATGAAGAAAGAGAAGGATGTGGACACGGGGCCGTGCCCGAGCTTCTGTTCAGCCTATAAATAGGAGTGCTTGGCTCAAGCTCAAACCATCCCTTGGCACACCACCTCTCTCACACTTCACCCACCACCACCCACCACCACCATAACACCAGCATCCACCACCATCATCCATTGTCCATCATAGAGTGTGTGAGTCGTCTCGGGATCCAAGATTGATCGTAAGAGTTCTTGACAATCAAGGCCATGTTTGCCTAAGTCTCTTACATCACTTGGTGAAGACAAAGTGTCTAGTGTAATACTTTTTATTTCTAATCTTTTGCACTTTTTACTTGGTTTTGTATTAATGACTTTAATAACTAGTTGCTTATGTTGAAGGTGATCTTTCCTTATCGTTTGTCCGTGGTGTCTTGGCATTATTTTACTGTCTATATAAAATAAAAGATTTTCACCATTCATATCTCCACGGTCTATATGGAGGTATGTTGGCTACCTGGTCGGGGGTTAAGGGAACGGTTTGGTAAAGGTCTTGCCATTGTTCAGCGTTTAGAGGTCCTGCAATGGACCTGGGTCAAATTTAGTAGGACCTCCTTCAATACTTAACGGTATTGGATGGCGGGGGTCCAAACTCTTTGACCCCCTCATAAGTTAACTACTATTAATACTATAACCCGGCTATTTAGGACTGTATCCCTGCTGACTCAGACTACTTAGTCGAGGGTAACGTCACCTCCAAAAGAGGGGGCCTACCATAATTTGCATTAATAACTTAATTAATTATCTTCCAATAATCCACCCTTTTAGGATTGTATCCTTGCTGACTCAAACTACTGGGGTGAGGGTAATGTCACCTTCGAAAGAGGGGCCTACTACAATAACTAAGATAATCTCTTAAAATAGTGCAAAAGTGTGGAAATAATCAAAGGTTACACTAGATACGAGTCGGAACCAAGTGATTCATCTTGTCTATCTGTTTTTCTTTTTATTTTATTTTCAGCATTTTAGTTAGTTTTTATTTTTCTTAGTTTAAAACATTTTTCTAACTTTTTATTTTGATTAGACGTTGAGGATAAACCGGTACTAAAAGCTCTTGTGTCCTTGGACGACCTCGGTATCTTGCCAACACTATACTACGCTCACGATGGGTGCACTTGCCCATATGTGTGTTTAGTGTTAGTAAAATATCGGGTTTTATATATTTAAAACTTGGCTAAAAATAAGTGTTAAAGGGGCTTAAAATATACACCTAATATATATAACACTTCACACGCATCAGCTACCATACAAGCATTCAAGCTGCACCGTTTGAAGCTCTCTACGGACGAAAGTGTCGATCGCCGTTATACTGGGCAGATGCAGGCGATAGACAGCTTGTTGGTCCCGAATTGGTTCAAGAAACGACGGATAAGATCATATGGATCCGAGAGCGCATCAAGGCGGCTAGTGATCGACAAAAGAGCTATGCGGACCAAAGAAGGAAACCTTTGGAATTTGAAGTCGGAGATATGGTACTGTTGAAAGTCTCACCTTGGAAAGGTGTGGCACGCTTTGGGAAGCGTGGAAAGTTAAACCCACGATTTGTTGGACCGTTCAAAATCCTGGAGAGGATTGGTCCTGTAGCATAGAAGTTGGAACTACCTGCAGAACTTAATGGTGTTCATGATACATTCCATGTATCTAATTTGAAGAAGAGTCCAACTCAAGAAACAGTGATCATACCTGCGGATGAAGTTCACATTGACGATACACTCCAGTTTAGCGAAGAACCTATTGAGGTTACTGATTGGAAAGTTAACAAAACTCAGAGGAGTAGTGTGAAGCATGTTAAGGTTAGATGGAACGCACGTCACGACCCAGAGTTTACTTGGGAGCGTGAGGACCGCATGAAAGAAAAATATCCGTATTTGTTCCCTAACACCCCTGCAGCTAGTAGTAAAGCTTAAAAATTTCGGGACGAAATTTTCTTAACAGTGGGAGAATGTGACAACTGTCAAAAATTCAGGTATCCATACAATTAATTAACCATGATTAGTGCTTAATGACTGTGCTGAATTGCAATTAACTGCTGTCTGATTACTGTCATATACATACATGTGCATCATACATTGTTCAGTGTCATACCAATATTGCATGAAAGCTTTATTGCCTCAAATGATGCATTAAGTACAGTTAGCACAGTTATCTGATAAATCAGGAAAATACTGACAGAACTCAGCACATAGACAGACAGTGTATTGAGACACAGAATGAGCCAGAAACTAAGTACTACACTAGTATAGTGTGTAGGAAAGTAAGGATCACAAAACTGCCTTTCTAAGTGATAGTTTAAGTGCCTAAAACTCACCCAAAGTGCTGAATTCAGCAAAATTAAGCACAAATCAACATTTTAACAATCTAATATCATGCAGAAATATGGTTAAATGGTCCTGAATGCTTTCCTAAGTGTCGGGAATCAAAAGTGTCACAAAAGGTTACATAAAGCACACTAAACTGCATAGTTTAGCACTTTAACAAACCAGTAACCAACCGAACAACCGGACACTACTCGAAACACCAAAATTTCACTAGAATCACTGTTTTAACATTACCAAGCTAGTTATGGTCCCCGAACACCATAAAACCTCCTAAAAATATCTAATAACTAAAACACGTAACTAATACTTGGATTTCAACTAGTAAGTAACTAGTTTGGTTAAAGCCTATCCTACTACCCCCCCACCTATTCACGGCTCCAACAAGGGTCCCACAAGGCAATTTGTTTTCATTTTTAAATAGATCTTTTTGATGCTTTTTGTGACATAAAAACCAAGAGTTAAAAGGTTAAAATGGTTATAAGTATCATATGCAAGACCATAAGCTCATTTCACACACACACTAGAAAACACAGATCTTCTCCTCTCTTCTCTCTTGTTCTCGGCCGAACTCAAGCACACCCATAACCATCATCATTCAATCTTCCTCATTCATTCCACACACTTACAAAGGTGTTAGAGACCATACAAAGATGCTAGGAGCTTGTGGAAGTGGAAGGACCTCTCTTATTTGCTTTTATCCATCTCATAACTTCCCTTGATCATCCTAGCCTTGTGCTAGTGGTAAGAGTCTTGATCTTGCTAGTTTACTTCCATTTTTAGTGGATAAAGAAGAATCATAATCATAATCTTAAAGAACACTAAAGATCATAAGAATGAAACTTGAACATAAGCATGTTTAATGATGAAACTAAGTTGTTTATATGATGATTTGCTTGTTGATTATTGTTTGTTCATGTATATGATGTAGATCATCATATGATCTTGCTAGATCATGATTAAAAACATAATCTAACAAGATGAGAAAGTAGAAATATTGTAGGATGATAGATCATCCACACATGAATCATGAACTTGAAAGAATACCTCGATCTCTTGAAAAATAATGATCAAGTAAGTTGTTAACCATGTAGATCTAGAGATTTCATGGGTGATTTCTAAAGAAACCAAGTTAAAAATATAAGTTTCATTTAATCTTGGTTCTTACATAAACAAACTTTATTTTTGGTGGTTAAACAAGTGTAGAAACACTTGTGAAACAAGAAGAAATCATAAAGAAATATTTTTAGAAATGATGCTCACAAGTTGTAAACATCCATATTCTTTAAAAATAAAGTCTTTAAAGAATCAATCACACTTTAGAAGGTAACAAGGCTTACTAAGAACACTAGTAAGTTACTACAAATTTTTACAAATATTCAAGTTCATGAAGTAGTTAGATTATGATTGATTTGGCAAGATTTGTAAGTGTAAGTTATTTATTGTTGATTGTGGATTGATTGTGATGATTTTTACAAAAGAAAATGATATGCTTGAAAGCATGGAAACCTCCATTTTTAGGGGAAACTATGGCAAAATTTTCTAAAAATCTAAACACTTAGAAAAATATTTCTAAACAAGTATTTACAAGTGTATTTTAAGCCATAAATTTTTACAAAAACTTTGCCATAATTTTTTGTTACAAAAATACAAATATTGGAGGTTGGTTTTCATAAATAAAAGTGGCTAAATATGTATTTAGGAAATATATATTTAGAAGACACCATGTGTGTGATTACTTGTATATTTTGTGTATTAGTTATATTATCTTAGGACATGAAATAATATAACTCATTAAAATACCAAGGATCACAATCCAAAATATTACCAAAATTCCAAAGAATGAATATACACATTTACACAAAAATATTGGTGAAAACCAAACCAAGGAATATAACTCACAAGAATATTCCGGAAATTTATTCGCAAGTATATTTTTGGTAAATAATATTTTGGACTCCAAGGAAACAAAAATATGATTTTTACAATTACTACAAAGATATATCATATTTTTGACAAGGGAAAAATATTATTTTGGCAAGTATAAACATATATTTTTCTTGAAGTTTTTAGAAGATATATTATCTTGAAAGAAATATAATTTCTCAACAAACATAAAATACATTATTATTGGGATTAAAGATGTATTTCCTCATATAAATATGAAATATATCATTTTGGGGAAAATAAGTTTATATATATATATATATATATATTTTCTAAGTCAGACTTTAAAATATATTATTTTTGGAACTTATAAGAAAATACAAATATTTTTGCCAAAGAAAAATTATGAATAATTTTTCTAAGTAATGTTTAATGAAATATATATTTTGGAAATATATATTGGTGGACTTTCTATTAAAGATACTATTCTGGAAAATTAATACGAAATTAAGTAAAAGAATACTTAATGAGTACAATAAAAATACGTATTCTCATACGTATAAATACAAGCTGGAATACAACCCTAATACATGGCAAAAATATACAAGTATAAGAATACGAATACAAATACCCCCATCCTTGGGAAGGAAATACAAGTATAAATACTTGGGAAGTATTAAGTTACAATAATATTGTTTTAACAATTATTCCAAAATTTATAAATATAATTTAAGTTGAAATATTAATTATTTTAACAAATAATTATATAACTTGGAATAATATCGAAGACACAAAAGAATCGTAACTCAAAGACATTAATACAAAGTCAAGGCACGACCCGCTCGTCTAATAGATCATAGTACGTTGTAGGTAGTCGTGTTTACCCGAAGGAGCTTGAGTTACGGTGACTTTAGACGCAAGACTGCGAGTTCGTGACCCCCTTTATCTTTTAACTATTTTCAATTTTATAACTTCGGGGGTGAAGTACATGTTACAACTGTTTACAAACGTTATTATTTGGTATGGTTAGCTAAGGAAGGGTACTGCTAGATCATGTGAGTGGTGGGTATGACGCTTAAGACCATTAATCCTCGTTGTAGGACCGAGGGACATGAGTGATAGATCTATTTGGGTGTAGCGAGCCCCGCCCATGTTGGACCAGGGTTTGGCCCATGGGTTGACTATGTCCTACAGCCGGAAGCCCGGTGCAAAGTCTGCTAGGTTTGAGCCTTCCTGCATCACGTCACACATATTAATGGCCTTGCAAACCATTAATGATCTGTTTTTCCTTGTTGCTTTCATACCGGGATTTACAAACTTATATACATACTTACAATGATTTCAAAGGTTTATGCATACACACAAACAAACACACGAACTCGCTCAAATTTTGTTGATGTTTTCAAACTACATGTATTTCAGGAAATTAGATGTGGATCTGGCGGGCGTTCGGAAGTTCCAAGTATGGTTTAAGAATAAAAGATGTCATCCATGGTCTTAGGGTTTGGTCAGTGTGTCTTATTCCTGGACGAGGCACATCCACCAAAGCCTGATTTTATTTAGAGTCTTTTGATGAGTCCTTCTGGAACTCAAAACAATTCGTATGGTTTGTAAGATATGAATTTGAAGTCTATGTTTAAACAATGATGTTTGTGATGTTTTTAAACTTAATTAATGGATGACCATCTATGGTTTTTATCATATAGTTGTTGTTATGATTGAATGCAATGATATTAGGAAAGTCACACCATAATCATGCTTCCGCAAAAGTCAGGGTGTGGCAGCTTGGTATCAGAGCTTCGATTGTAGCGAACTAGGATTCCTTCTCGAGTCTAGACTACAATCATTAGGGCTATCACGAAAACATTTTTACAACATGTTTTCATTGCATACACGAAACACCCAGATCCAGGGAAACAAACATTTTTACAAACAAATGACACAAAACACTTTTCAAGGTTTATGTTTATGGGTCAGTCTGAGAGACTGTGTGGTTCAGTCTGAGACTGGGTGGTTCAGTCTGAGAGACTGGGTTGTTCAGTTTGAGAAACTGGGAGGTTTAGTCTGAGAGACTAGGTGGTTTAGTCTGGGAGACTGGGAGGTTTAGTCTGGGAGACTAGGTAGCTCAGTCTGGGAGACTGGGTGAGTTAGTCTGGAAGACTAGGAAGGATATGTGAATACATTGTCATTGATTGCATGTTTAATGTTAGTAGTTGACAAACTACTAATGTGTAAATATAACAGATTTACACATGTGTAAATGACTCTTTTTAGATTTTTTACACATGTCTAAATATAACAGATTTACACATGTGTAAATGACAAACTTACACATGTGTAAATTTTCTTTATTTACGAATTCACGTAAATTTAAAAGTGTAAATTAAATTTCTAACATTGTATTCGAATAATAACAATAATAAGTGTAGAAAAAAATTGAATTTGAATTGTTTTTGACCAAGTTCTCGCGGTTTTTTCATTTGTTCTCACGGTTCTCACAATATTTAGCGTTCTCATTTAAACCTTCCCCTTATATATATAGGGTCAGAATTTAGAGAAAACGGGGGAAAGTGTGAGAACGCTTATGGATCTTCCGATCAAAACAATCCACGGACTATATTGCGCGGTGGCGTTTTCGTAAACAACATCAATTTTATTATGTGGGACGCGCTTCATTAAGGGTAAAAGGGTCTTTTACCGCTCAAATTCAAAACGCCGGCAAATGATAACACACCATTAAAAATAACGCCATTAAAAACAAAACGCCAAAAATTAGTGATAAAACGCGTTGGATATTACAGGAAGAGGAAACAACACAGTAACTGAATTTCAGTTATTAACATTTATTAGAAGAAATTCCCTCCTAAATTACACGCCAAAAACATCATTATATAAACGACGTAAAACATAGCTTCCATAATCACTTCAATCTATCCATTTCTGCAAAAACATCTTTAACCAAAAACGCCAATTTAACCAAAACGCCAAAAATGGCAACAATCGTTTGGTGGAGATACACTCTAGCAATCAGGCGATTCGTCCTGCATTTTGACAACAGAAGGAGGGTGTATCTTAGGACGATCAAGGCAATTTTGAAGATGGAAGAAGAGGTACAAAGGGGTATCCTATCTCTTGGCATCGCTCTGGATAACGAATGCCACACATATGCTTATGAAAGCATTAACAAGGAAATTTGGACCAATCAAAGCAGATGCAAAGCCGGACCCTGTCATGACATCATGGCGTTTTGATGATGAAACAGACATGGTGACCGTTATATACGACAGCGGAGAGCAGGAAGACTACTGGCTTGAAAACATCATGACAAAGCAGGGGCTTGGTTTCATGGAAAAATTGCATAACGCCACTTGTTTAAACACAGAAATGGACTCAAAATTGGCATTAATGCAAGACATGTTCAAATGGAGGCTTCAGAATCTTCAGGAACAAGAAGCCGATGAAGGTGAAGGTGATGAGATGGATGAAGATCCAGATGAAGACTCCGAGGAAGAAGATGACGCAAGTGATGGATACTTTTCGGATAAAGTACCTTCTAACAAAGGGTTTTAATTTTTTTCTTCTGTGTAATCTTCCTTTTTTTAAGATAATTAAATGATATATGTCTCTATTTATTTGCAAAATGCCAAAGAAAACTAAAAAAGGTTATTGCTTACAAAATGGCAGAAATAACAAAAAATATTTTTCCTACTTAATAACGATACCGAGCAGTCAATTATAATCTGGTCTCTATTGAAATCTTGACAATTACAGCACCATGAGACCAGTTGGACAGCATGTCCCCTCTGGGATCCAAAAGCTTGTCCAAATGGGAACCCCACATCCCTATTTATAGGCAACAGCCTATCCAGTCCGAATGAGCTAGTGTCCATCCATCCGGATGGTCATCCGTCTGGATGGACTATACAATGTCAATACCTATTCGACCGGATAGGGGTTAGACTATTCTATTGTCCATCTGACCGGATGGACTTGTCCATCCGTCCAGATGGACCTTTACAGTATCAAAACCTGTCCAACTTTCTCTATTATATACAATATTCAACACACGCTCTATCTAACTATTCGCACAGTGGCAGATGTATGAAATATGCACCAACAGATGCTCTGATATCTCTGCTAATCCTAGAATCGGCGAGTGTGCCAGAGCCTCGGTCCTGATACGATGTGTTCAGTACGTTTATTATTACTAAGAAAGGAGTAGAAGATAGATACGACACCGAGCAGTCACTTATAATCTGGTCTCTATTGAAATCTTGACAATTACAGCACCATGTGACCAGTTGGACAGCATGTCCCCTCTGGGATCCAAAATCTTGTCCAAATGGGAACCCTACATCCCTATTTATAGGCAACAACCTATCTGGTCCGAATGAGCTAGTGTCCATCCGTCCGGATAGTCATCCCTCTGGATGGAATGTCAATACCTATTTGACCGGATGGAGTTTCAACTATTCTATTGTCCATCCGACCGGATGGACCTTTACAGTATCAAAACCTATCCAACTTTCTCTATTCTATACAATATTCAACACACACTCTATCTAACTATTCGCACAGTGGCAGACGTATGAAATATGCACCAACAGATTCTCCCTCGGCTGTCACTGTCGAATCGTCTCTAACACTTTAAGAACCTTGGGCCGTGTTTGAATATTCTGTAATCTTCAGCTTTTCTGCAACTTCAATCAGGCATCTTGAAATCTGACAATAGATTCCCCCTCGATTGATGATTTAGGTTTGCTTTGATAGAGTAAAGCACTAATTCCCCCTGAAATGAATCTTCAGGTCTTTTGCACAGTTCACGATACTCCTTTGATTTGCTAAACTGAAATATTCACGAAAAAGCACCAACTTGAAACTAGTCAATGCAGCATCCTCTGTTTCAGCTTTAACCGCATCCAAGCTCAGTTTTTGATATGACATGTCAGCACCAGGATCTCGCATTCCGCTTGCTCGATCTAAGAATGTACAAAAACTCAACTGGCAATTGATAGAAACTTCAAATACCACACTGGTTAACTTCAATCTCGTGATTCCCCCTAAAGATCTGATATCCCATTTACCGTGATCAACGTTAACGCACCGTAAGAATGACAGATCCGTGTAAACAGTATTCTCCACAATCAGCAAATCTTTATCGGAAAACAAATCATCTGGTAATGTAATCCGATCTCTGAAGCATTCGTCCACAATCAGATTCATCTCCTCGGATAATCTAGATCTCAGAAGCTATCATCCACGATCACTCTCAGATCTCCTGATGCTTTCGTCCACGATCAGATATCAACACCTTGGATCATCTTGATCTCGGAAGCTTTCATCCACAATCAGATTCACATTCCCCCTGACAATCTGAAGTCGAAACAACCCGAATACTGTTGCAGCGTCACGAATTTCAAAAATGTTGGAACATCTAAAAATGTTTATTAATCTGCTAATCCAGGAACCAGAGAGTTTAACGGAGCCTCGGTCCCGATACGACGTGTTCGGTGCGTTTATTATTACTAAGAAAGGAGTAGCAGATAGATACGACACCGAGCAATCACTTATAATCTGGTCTATATTGAAATCTTGGCAATTACAGCACCATGAGACTAGTTGGACAGCATGACCCCTCTGGGATCCAAAAGCTTGTCCAAATGGGAACCCTACATCCCTATTTGTAGGCAACAACCTATCCGGTCCGAATGAGCTAGTGTCCCTCCGTCCGTATGGTCATCCGTCCGGATGGACTATACAATGTCAATACCTATTTGACCGGATGAGGTTTGGACTATTCTATTGTCCATCCGACCGGAGGACTTGTCCATCCGTCCGGATGGACCTTTACAGTATCAAAACCTGTCCAACTTTCTCTATTCTATACAATATTCAACACACGCTCTATCTAACTATTCGCACAGTGGCAGACGTATGAAATATGCACCACCAGGATTAGACACCAAAAAATAAACACTCAAAAAATGACTACAATTTAAGGAATGTGTTTAGTGACGACATCAGATTCTTAAATGATGGAGAAAGGTCGGGTGGCAAGAAAAGCTGCTTCTAGGAGGTTGTCAAGTGTTTTCGCTCGACGATTCCATTCTTGGGTGGTTGGTTTGGCCCTTGTTCCTGTAACTCGAATCCTATCCCGGTATATCCCATTTTAGTTTTACACCATTGTGAACCTTACGCCTTTTTTACTCTCTGATCGCGGTTCTCAGCATTGAAAAATCTTCGTAAACTAAATCACATGTGTATATGTTGACATTTAAGAGATATACAGTCAAGAAAATCAAGATCAATGGTGATATATATATGCGGATTAGACACCAAAAAATAAACACTAAAAAAAATGGCTACAATTTATGGAATGTGTTTAGTGACGGCATCAGATTGCTAATTGATGGAGAAAGGTCTGGTGGCAAGAAAAGCTGCTACCAGGAGGTTGTCAAGTGTTTTCGCTCGACGATTCCATTCTTGGGTGGTTGGTTTGGCCCTTGTTCTTGTAACTCGAATCCTAGCCCGGTATATCCCATTTTAGTTTTACACCATTGTGAACCTTATGCCTTTTTTACTCTCTGATTGAGGTTCTTGGCATTGAAAAATCTACGTAAACTAAATCACACGTGTATATGTGGACATTTAAGAGATATATAGTCAAGAAAATCAGGAGCAATGGTGATATATATGCGGATTACACACCAAAAAATAAACACTCAAAAAATGGCTACAATTTAAGGAATGTGTTTAGTGACGACATAAGATTCCGAATTGATGGTGAAAGGTCTTGTGGTAAGAAAAGCTGCTTCTAGGAGGTGATCAAGTGTTTTCGCTCAACGATTCCATTCTTGGGTGGTTGGTTTGGCCCTTGTTCTTGTAACTCGAATGCTAGCCCGGTATATCCCATTTTAGTTTTACACAATTGTGAAATATACACCTTTTTTACTCTCTGATCGAGGTTCTCAGCATTGAAAAATCTTCGTAAACTAAATCACACGTGTATATGTTGACATTTAAGAGATATACAGTCAAGAAAATCAAAAGCAATGGTGATATATATGCGGATTAGACACCAAAAAATAAACACTCAAAAAATGGCTACAATTTATGGATTGTGTTTTGTGACGGCATCAGATTGCTAATTGATGGAGAAAGGTCTGGTGGCAAGAAAAGCTGCTTCCAGGAGGTTGTAAAGTGTTTTCGCTCGACGAACCCATTCGTGGGTGGTTGGTTTGGCCCTTGTTCCTGTAACTCGAATCCTAGCCTGGTATATCCCATTTTAGTTTTACACCATTGTCAACCTTATGCCTTTTTTACTCTCTGATCCAGTTTCTTGGCATTGAAAAATCTTCGTAAACTAAATCGCACGTGTATATGTGGACATTTAAGAGATATACAGTCAAGAAAATCAGGAGCAACGGTGATATATATGCGGATTAGACACCAAAAAATAAACACTAAAAAAATGGCTACAATTTAAGGAATGTGTTTAGTGACGGCATCGGATTCCGAATTGATGTTGAAAGGTCTTGTGGCAAGAAAGCTGCTTCTAGGAGGTTATCAAGTGTTTTCGCTCGACGATTCCATTCTTGGGTGGTTGGTTTGGCCCTTGTTCCTGTAACTCGAATCCTATCCCGGTATATCCCATCTTAGTTTTACACCATTGTGAACCTTACGCCTTTTGTAGTCTCAGATCGAGGTTCTCAGCATTGAAAAATCTTCGTAAACTAAATCACATGTGTATATCTTGACATTTAAGGGATATACAGTCAAGAAAATCAAGAGCAATGGTGATATTTATGCGGATTAGACACCAAAAAATAAACACTCAAAAAATGGCTACAATTTAAGGAATGTGTTTAGTGACGACATCAGATTTCGAATTAATGGAGAAAGGTCTGGTGGCAAGAAAAGCTGCTTCCAGGAGGTTGCCAAATGTTTTCGCTCGATGATTCAATTCTTGTGTGGTTGGTTTGGCACTTGTTCCTGTAACTCGAATCCTATCACGTTATATCCCATTTTAGATTTACACCATTGTGAACCTTACGCCTTTTTTACTCTCTGATCGAGGCTCCCGGCATTGAAAAATCTTCGTAAACTAAATCACACGTGTATATGTTGACATTTAAGAGATATACAGTCAAGAAAATCAAGAGCAATGGTGATATATATGCGGATTAGACACCAAAAAATAAACACTCAAAAAATGGCTACAATTTATGGAATGTGTTTAGTGACGGCATTAGATTCCTAATTGATGGAAAAAGATCTACTGGCAAGAAAGCTGCTCCAGGAGGTTGTCAAGTGTTTTCGGTCGACGATTCCATTCTTGGGTGGTTGGTTTGGCCCTTGTTCCTGTAACTCGAATCCTAGCCCGGTATATCCCATTTTAGTTTTTCACCATTGTGAACCTTATGCCTTTTTTACTATCTGATCGAGGTTCTTGGCATTGAAAAATCTTCTTAAACTAAATCACACGTGTATATGTGGACATTTAAGAGATATATAGTCAAGAAAGTCAGGAGCAATGGTGATATATATGCGGATTAGACACCAAAAAATAAACACTCAAAAAATGGCTACAATTTAAGGAATGTGTTTAGTGACGACATCGGATTCCGGATTGATGTTGAAAGGTCTTGTGGCAAGAAAAGCTGCTTCTAGGAGGTGATCAAGTGTTTTCGCTCAACGATTCCATTCTTGGGTGGTTGGTTTGGCCCTTGTTCCTGTAACTCGAATCCTAGCCCGGTATATCCCATTTTAGTTTTACACCATTGTGAAACATACACCTTTTTTACTCTCTGATCGAGGTTCTCAGCATTGAAAAATCTTCGTAAACTAAATCACACGTGTATATGTTTACATTTAAGAGATATACAGTCAAAAAAATCAAGAGCAATGGTGATATATATGCGGATTAGACACCAAAAAATAAACACTCAAAAAATGGCTACAATTTATGGATTGTGTTTTGTGATGGCATCAGATTGCTAATTGATGGAGAAAGGTCTGGTGGCAAGAAAAGCTGCTTCCAGGAGGTTGTAAAGTGTTTTCGCTCGACGATTCCATTCTTGGGTGGTTGGTTTGGCCCTTGTTCCTGTAACTCGTATCCTAGCCCGGTATATCCCATTTTAGTTTTACACCATTGTCAACCTTATGCCTTTTTTACTCTCTGATCGAGGTTCTTGGCATTGAAAAATCTTCGTAAACTAAATCACACGTGTATATGTGGACATTTAAGAGACACACAGTCAAGAAAATCAAGAGCAATGGTGATATATATGCGGATTAGACACCAAAAAATAAACACTCAAAAAATGGCTACAATTTAAGGAATGTGTTTAGTGACGGCATCAGATTCCTAATTAATGGAGAAATGTCTGGTGGCAAGAAAAGCTGCTTCCAGGAGGTTGTCAAATGTTTTCGCTCGATGATTCAATTCTTGGGTGGCTGGTTTGGCCCTTGTTCCTGTAACTCGAATCCTAGCCCTGTATATCCCATTTTAGTTTTACACCATTGTGAACCTTACACCTTTTTTACTCTCTGATCGAGGCTCCCGGCATTGAAAAATCTTCGTAAACTAAATTACACGTGTATATGATTTTAGAGATATACCGTCAAGAAAATCAAGAGAAATGGTGATATATATGCGGATTTGACACCAAAAAATAAACACTCAAAAAATAGCTACATTTTAAGGAATGTGTTTAGTGACGGCAATAGATTCCTAATTGATAGAGAAAGGTCCAGTGGCAAGAAAGCTGCTTCCAGGAGGTTGTCAAGTGTTTTCGCTCTACGATTCCATTCTTGGGTGGTTTTTTGCCATTGTTCCTGTAACTCAAATCCTAGCCCGGTATATCCCATTTTAGTTTTATACCATTGTGAACCTTACGCCTTTTTTACTCTCTGATCGTGGTTCTCGGCATTGAAAAATCTTCGAAACTAAATCACACGTGTATATGTCGACATTTTAGAGATATACGGTCAAGAAAATCAAGAGCAATGGTTATATATATGCGGATTAGACACCAAACAATAAACACTCAAAAAATGGCTACAATTTAAAGAATGTGTTTAGTGACAGCATCAGATTGCTAATTGATGGAGAAAGGTCTGGTGGCAAGAAAAGCAGCTTCCAGGAGTATGTCAAGTGTTTTCGCTGGACGATTCCATTCTTGGGTGGTTGGTTTGACCCTTGTTCCGGTAACTCAAATCCTAGCACGGTATATCCCATTTTAGTTTTACATCATTGTGAACCTTACGCCTATTTTACTCTCTGATCGAGGTTCTCAGCATTGAAAAATCTTCGTAAACTAAATCATACGTGTACATGTTGACATTTAAGAGATATACAACCAAGAAAATCAAGAGCAATGGTGATATATATGTGGATTAGACGCCAAAAAATAAACACTCAAAAAATGGCTACAATTTAAGGAATGTGTTTAGTGACGACATCAGATTCCGAATTTATGGAGAAGGGTCTTGTGGCAAGAAAAGCTTCTTCCAGGAGGCTGTCAAGTGTTTTTGCACGACGATTCCATTCTTGGGTGGTTGGTTTAGCCCTTGTTCATGTAACTCGAATCCTAGCCCGGTATATCCCATTTCAGTTTTACACCATTGTGAACCTTACGCCTTTTTTACTCTCTGATCGAGGTTATCGGCATTGAAAAATCTTTGTAAACTAAATCACACGTGTATATGTTGACATTTAAGATATATATACAGTCAAGAAAATTAAGAGCAATGGTGATATATATGCGGATTAGACACCAAAAAATAAACACTAAAAAAATGGCGACAATTTAAGGAATGTGTTTAGTGACGACATCAGATTCTAAATTGATGAAGAAAGGTCTGGTGGCAAGAAAAGCTGCTTCCAGGAGGTTGTCAAGTGTTTTCGATCGACGATTCCATTCTTGGGTGGTTGGTTTGGTCCTTGTTCATGTAACTCGAATCCTAGTTCGGTATATCCCATTTTAGTTTTACACGATTGCGAACCTTACGCCTTTTTTACTCTCATATTGAGGTTCTCGGCATTGAAAAATCTTCGTAAACTGAATCACACGTGTATATGTTGACATTTAAGAGATATACAGTCAACAAAATCAAGAGCAATGGTGATATATATATGCGGATTAGACACCAAAAAATAAACACTCAAAAAAATGGCTACAATTTAAGGAATGTGTTTAGTGACGGCATCAGATATCGAATTGATGAAGTCTGGTGGCAAGAAAAGGTGCTTCCAGGAGGTTGTCAAGTGTTTTCGCTCGACGATTCCTTTCTTGGGTGGTTGGTTTGGCCCTTGTTCCTGTAACTCGAATCCTAGCCAGTTATATCCCATTTTATTTTTACACCATTGTGAACCTTACGCCTTTTTTACTCTTTGATCAAGGTTCTCGGCATTGAAAAATCTTCATAAACTAAATCACATGTGTATATGTTGACATTTAAAAGATATACAGTTAAGAAAATAAAGAGCAATGGTGATATATATGCGGATTAGACACCAAAAAATAAACACTAAAAAAATGGCTACAATTTAAGGAATGTGTTTAGTGACGGCATCAGATTCCGAATTGATGGAGAAAGGTCTGGTGGCAAGAAAAGCTGCTTCCAGGAGGTTGTCAAGTGTTTTCGCTCGACGATTCCATTCTTGGGTGGTTGGTTTGGCCCTTATGTCACACCCCGACCACGTAGAACATACAAAACGTGGCGGAAACATCGGGGAGTGTTGTAACAGAATTAATGTTTCACAACCATGGATATTAAAGTTTCGTTTTATTCATCAAACAAGCGAGTTACATTGTCTTTTAACTTGAAGTAAAGAGTACACAACATAAATTAACTAGTTCTTGTCTCGTTTTAAGTCACTAAGGCACAAGTCCGCCTAAGTATGTCTTGATAAGTCCTATGCATCATCTCCTGAAAACACATGTGAAAATAGGTACGTCAGCATAAAAATGCCTGTGAGATACATAGGTTTTGTGAAAATGAGATTTCATGACTTATGTTTAAGAAAATGTTTAGTCATGAACCTTTTAGTTTGCTTTGTTTTGTAAATCGTTTAAAAAGCAATAAGATCAGATGATATGTATAAGTAAGAGAATTATGTATGGTTAAATGAATAACCAAGTAAAATGAGTTTGTAAAAGATAAGTTGTTTTGTAAAACAATGTCTTGTGAAAAGTATGTTATTTGTATAAAATGTTATATATCTCAAATTGAAATGATTCAAATAACGCTACAATATGTGATATCATACAAGCACTTATATATAGGAAGTACCAGCGGCGTATCCACCATGCTTGTATCATATTACACACGCCTCGTTACGTAAGTCACTTACTCAAACCAAACCAACAATGTAATAAGTCTATGTTTAATCAAATAGTCAAAAGTCCTTGTATAAACCATGTCAAATGTTTATAGTCCAAAAGTAGTCAAGTAATGTGTAACCCAAATGATATGTATGGTAAGTAAAATAAGACTACTTAAACCATAAGTAAAAATGTACAAAACAAAGTATTGAAGTAAAACTTGGTTTAAATCAAAGTTATGTTTTGTAAAATATATGCATGCTATACTGAATATGAACATTTATGCGGTGTTGTGAAAATTCATACATCCAAGCCTTGAGACAGTCGGATAACTATGTAAAAATGAGTTATTAAAAGAATTGTATTCGGATTCGGTCATTCCTTACGTCCAAACAAACCCAAGATTTCAGGAATGGGATTTGTCAAGTCCTATGGTACCACTACCTACTACCGAGCGGCATGATCGGTGTTAATGAATGTACATTGTCTCATTTAAACAAACCAAATGTCATACCAAAATGTAAGCATGTGATGAAGACAATGTACCTAGTATGCTAGAGTAAACATACAAGGTAGAGCTGTAAAACAATGTGTCCATATGTTACTGGAACATATGCAACAGAGATGCAATGTAAAATGATGTACTAAGTATGCTAAGTTAACATACAAAGTAGAAAAGTCATGTAAATCAATGTGCTAGCATGCTATCAGTCAACATACATAGCAGAAATGTAATGTAAATCATGTACTAATAGTGTACTAATGAACATAACAAGTATATGATGTGAAAACAGGAAAACACGAAAGTAACAAGTAGGCACATGTGTTCCACCCCAAAACAGTTTGGAAAACAGTAAAAGAGGGGGTCTATGTACTCACTTGAGATTGTTTAGTAGTCCTTGAGTAACAACCAAACAATGCTAGAGATCGCGGATATCAAACGGCACCTAATATAGGTAACTATGTTAATAAACCGGACCTAAATCTAAGGATTTAGATAGAATGAGGGTTCGTAAACCAAACGAGTATGGAGACTCGTGTCATATGGTTTAACAAAGGCTACATACTAAATGAAACCTAACCTAAGTGCTTTCGACCCATCGCGACCCATTAAGGTAGTTTATGCTACTTTAACGCGTCGTGCGCGTGAAACGCGTTCGGACCGTCTAACTAGTCCTATGACAAGTGTTATATGCCTAAACATGTTACATAATCAGTTATGTGACAAAAGTTTAGGTTACATATGCTTAATTACCAATTATACATGAAAAGGGTATTCTGGTAATTTACCTAAGGCATATAAACTACCTATCATACAACTACTTAAACGTAGCGACCATAAGGTATAACCTCGGAAGGTTATTCCCTATATACTATGGTCACCTATTGTGTTTGGTCGGATCCTAATGATCGACCAAACTGGGTTGGGTTCGAGGTATAAGCGATTTATTAGATCGCTTACCCTACGACCCTAGACAACGTGGTAATCAGTAGGCATAGTCCCAAGGGACTATAACCAACATGATTACACTCACGTTGCGAAGTTCAAACGAACTTCGCATTGACCATAAACTGGTCAACGCTGAAAGTCAAACAAAGTTTGACTTTCTGACTCGAAAAGCAGTAAAATAAAGAAAAGAACGAAAGAATACTTACGAAGGGTCCCCGAATGCTAATCTCGATTCAAGAATCTCAGGTATGAAACAAAGGTTTCAACTTAGAGTTTCTCAAATCAAAATTCTTGTGATTTTAAAGCATGGGGGGTGGGGTATTTATAGTAAAAGGTCCACCGTTAAGATCGTTTCATGGAAAACGTGCCATGATCTTGCACGTACATTTGTCGTAAAGTTGTGGTGGCTAAAAATCATCCTTATCATCTGACTAAGCATGTGAGAATGTGTGGGTTTGAATCAACCAGCTGCAATCTGCTGTTAGATGCACTTAATCTGGTCAGAAGGTGCCACGCGGCCCGCTTCAGCATGTGTAGAAACTCAGGCGGGCCGCCTGAGGGTCACATATCAGAAGTAACTTTCAAAAATGACAGTTTAGGTCCCTGCACATGTTTAAGGCTATTTCCGACACTTATAAGGCCCGTAAAGCCAACTTTAAGGCCCTAAAATGATGCCTAAACATTGTGGACATGAAACATGCTCAAAAATATGTCGGATGTTGGTTCGTTTGGCCGTACGAACGCGATGTTCGCTTAATTACGACGGAATGCGCATAAGCGCGAAAAACGATCCAAATGACGCGACAAATGGATTTTTCTTATGCCAAACACTAAAATAAAATATTATAGTGCTTACATAAATTTTTGGATGTCTGGATGTATTCAGAACGTAAGTTATGCGCGAAAATGCAAACTTGTGCACTTTTTGACACTTTTAGTCCCTAAATGAGCCAAAAGTATATTTTAGCACAACGAACCCCTCAAAGCCTATTTCTAAGCTATATAAAGGATATTTAAGGTGTGTTTAACTTATGGTCATGTTCCGGAATGTCTGTTACAGTTCAAATTGGCATACTTTCGCAGTTTGTCATATTTAGTCCCTGTTGACGAATTAACTTGATTTTGGCATACCAAACCTTCCAAATCTTATTTCTAAGTTATGTAAAGGTTATTTAAGGTATGTTTAGCCTATTTCACTATTCCGGAGTGTTCGTTGCATTAAACTGGTTATTTTTACGCATCGGTGCGCGTATAACCTTCCAGAAAGCGATTTAGAGTTTGAAATCGAACAAGAGTTGATATGTGTAAAATGATACACATATTTTTACAAATCCCAAGTATGAAATATAATATTTCATTGGTTCGGTATTTGTTTGATGGCCGTGGAGGCACAGGTGTTACAGTCTCCCCTACTTTAGGAAATTTCGTCCCGAAATTTATCTAGAGGAAACTTGTGAGAGTTTAAAACATGAAGTTGAAAAGATCGGACAACATTGGTTAGGGTTCTGAACTTCTAGTAACTTTAATAACATCATGTTTGCAATGTAAGAGGGACACTTATATACAAGTATATGAAGCGTCATTGGTGCGTCCACCGTACCTCCATTACATCGTTCTCATTTTGTTATTGTTGTCGCTATCGGTTCTTACACATAATAAATCATACTGGGTTTCTGTGCACTAAATTTCATAATTATGTACGCGTCCATAATTAGACAATTCCTTGCATAGTTCACACAGTCTATTTTATAATGTGTAAGGTAAAACCAAATGAACAATCATGTGATGAGTGTGACTAGACCGCCATAGAGTCCTTTTAATTAAATCAATAAATGATCTAAATAGACTATCAAGGAGTCTGTTCAGCTACATCACTAGATGTCATTCTTTAACCAAATTGTGAAACAATCTTTTTGACTAGACCACTAAAGGTCTCTTATGAATCATGGAGTGGTACTATATAATCCAAGGGTCTTAACTATTACATAGAAGCCCATTAAGGATTTAAGGTAGTGCCTTTTGAATATCCTGCTACGAATCCCTCATATGAAGATATGGAAGATTCTACGAGGATTTGGATAACGAATATCCAGAGTATACAAAAACACAAAATGCATAAAAGAAAACATAAGATGAATAAACACATAGTCACATAACCACCAAGTTGTTTGTTAATTTGTCTTGTAAATTGCGTACATGCATTTAAAGCACACTAGGAATCCATTCCGTGGATTTCATTTGGTACTTTAAACGTTATCAAGAATCTAACTATAAAGATAGAAAGATTCAAAAAGAAAATTCGATTTCGATTATTAGGAACCGAAATGTTTGAATTAAGGTACATAAGGAATCCAATTAAGGACCCTGATTTGAAGGATAATCATCCACAAGGATCTAAATGTGAAGATAAAAAGATCCCGTATGGATTTTTAGAAGTTGAAGATGTTTTGAAATCTTGCACTGGATGTGCTTAAGTCAAAACATGAAAAAAAATGCTTATGAAGTTGTGATGCTAGATATGTCAAGGCGACATATGAAGCAGAATTTGAAGGTTAAGTCAATGTACGAGGAAAATATTTTTGAAAACTGTGCATGGGGTTCTTTTAAGAAAAACGTGTTTAACGTTTTTGAAACCTTATATATAATACTTTTGAAATCATAAAGTAGGTGTATTAGATAGATATATTTAAAAATGTTTTAAAATCATGCGAGATGAATTTTGAAATTATGTATAAGGTTTTTGAAAGACATGAATGATGCTTTTCGAAATCATGCACTTGATAAGAAAATGTATTGTGTTAATATTGTCTTCAGACTATATGAAATATTTTGAAATTAGAAAGGTTGGTTTTGATAACATGGCCAATGTTTTTGAAATAACATAGACAATGTATCTAGAAAAAATGTTTTCAAACTATATGAAATGTTTTGAGATCATGAAGATTGTGTTGAAATACTTGTACTGTGTATGTTGAAAAAAATCAAAACGTAATGGGTATGAGATTTGAAAATACCCTTAGTTATCTAACCAAGGATTTAAAGGCACAGATGTGCAGAAGCATGATTACTCATAATGTCACTTTATTTTCTATATTTCGTATCTTAGAATGAAACGAGTACTTAAAATTTTCGAGAGAATCATGAGCGATCATTTGAAAGAGAGAAATCACGAGAGTAGTTTGTAAGGAACATAGTTCCTTAATGCAGGTATCATAGGAAAATCATACACACATGTAACTATACTTGTATATCAGAATTTGTGAACAACGATTTATTTATAAACAAAACAGATTGTTTCACATTACAAGGAAACAAAAGAACAAAAGCATATGACAGCAACATCTTCTAGTCAGCCAACTGCTCATCCGTGGGTTGGATTTGCATTAGCAAGCTTTGGGCAGTTGTTCCTGAAATGGCTCGTCTCACCGCAGTTGTAGCAAGTACCAGACGGGAAACGAGCTTGAGTAGGGTTGACTTGGAGTTGGGTAGCAGCAAGGTTTATAGCAGCTTTGTTTTGGATGGCAAAGCGGCATATGTTAATCAGATGTCCCCACTGTCCACAGTAGGTACATTTGGAGCAGGGTATGAGGTTTAAATGATGACGGTTGCATCGCTTGCACCTAGGAGCAGTTCCTAAGTACGGCTTCCTAGCTGGTGGCCTTGCCACTTGGCTAGGTCCCGCTTGATTAGGTGTAACCGCTGCGGGTTTCCTTGAAGCCTTACGCTTCCTTGATGTTGGTGCAAGCCTGACTTCTGCTTCCTTTGGTGGCTCTTGAGTGGCTTCATTGTCGAGACGAGAGGCTTCATTGTTGAGACGAGCCATGGCAATGCCTAAATCCACCGTCCTCTGAATCACTTCGCCAATTTGCTGGACAAATTTGGCTGTTCGCTCAGGCATTTGACCAGTGCTGAGAGGAATAGACATTCTAGAAGGAAATGAAAGTCAAAGGAAGAAACAAGTGAAAGGTTATTGGATAATCAATACAAAATGTTAACGAATGAAAATTGTGATCATTTGTTTGTTACCTAAGGCAAACAAATGAGATGGTGACAAATCAAAGTAAATGGGTCAAAAATAATGTATCGCGAAGACATGCTCGCCTATAAGTGAACACTCATTCCAAGAATTCCCAGGTAAGCACAACTGGTCTCGCGTCTGATGAGATGTATACGAAGTGCTTGCCTAGACAGAAAACCCAGAATACAGGCATTCACCCTTCCAGTTTGCACATGTTCACATTATTTAAAACCCAAAACCTAGACGAGATTTTGAAAACTCAAAGGGGTTCAAAACCATATAACAGAGGGTTCAAAACCTAGTAATCAATCATCCTAGAACAGATGATTAGTTTTCAAAGCGGTTTTGAAATTTATGTTCTTGTTGTGGTTGTCGCCTAAGGATAGGCGACATTATTGTTTTATGACTAAACGCAAGTAAACTCGCGTTAGGGTCCTAAGAAAGGTTATAGACTAGGTCAAAGCATTACTAATAACCTAATTCCCTATAACCATGAGCTCTGATAGCATCTTTTCTGTCACACCCCGACCACGTAGAACATACAAAACGTGGCGGAAACATCGGGGAGTGTTGTAACAGAATTAATGTTTCACAACCATGGATATTAAAGTTTCGTTTTATTCATCAAACAAGCGAGTTACATTGTCTTTAAACAAGAAGTAAAGAGTACACAACATAAATTAACTAGTTCTTGTCTCGTTTTAAGTCACTAAGGCACAAGTCCGCCTAAGTATGTCTTGATAAGTCCGATGCATCATCTCCTGAAAACACATGTGAAAATAGGTACGTCATCATAAAAATGCCTGTGAGATACATAGGTTTTGTGAAAATGAGATTTCATGACTTATGTTTAAGAAAATGTTTAGTCATGAACCTTTTAGTTTGCTTTGTTTTGTAAATCGTTTAAAAAACAATAAGATCAGATGATATGTATAAGTAAGAGAATTATGTATGGTTAAATGAATAACCAAGTAAAATGAGTTTGTAAAAGATAAGTTGTTTTGTAAAACAATGTCTTGTGAAAAGTATGTTATTTGTATAAAATGTTATATATCTCAAATTGAAATGATTCAAATAACGCTACAATATGTGATATCATACAAGCACTTATATATAGGAAGTACCAGCGGCGTATCCACCATGCTTGTATCATATTACACACGCCTCGTTACTTAAGTCACTTACTCAAACCAAACCAACAATGTAATAAGTCTATGTTTAAACAAATAGTCAAAAGTCCTTGTATAAACCATGTCAAATGTTTATAGTCCAAAAGTAGTCAAGTAATGTGTAACCCAAATGATATGTATGGTAAGTAAAATAAGACTACTTAAACCATAAGTAAAAATGTACAAAACAAAGTATTGAAGTAAAACTTGGTTTAAATCAAAGTTATGTTTTGTAAAATATATGCATGCTATACTGAATATGAACATTTATGCGGTGTTGTGAAAATTCATACATCCAAGCCTTGAGACAGTCGGATAACTATGTAAAAATGAGTTATCAAAAGAATTGTATTCGGATTCGGTCATTCCTTACGTCCAAACAAACCCGAGATTTCAGGAATGGGATTTGTCAAGTCCTATGGTACCACTACATACTACCGAGCGGCATGATCGGTGTTAATGAATGTACATTGTCTCATTTAAACAAACCAAATGTCATACCAAAATGTAAGCATGTGATGAAGACAATGTACCTAGTATGCTAGAGTAAACATACAAGGTAGAGCTGTAAAACAATGTGTCCATATGTTACTGGAACATATGCAACAGAGATGCAATGTAAAATGATGTACTAAGTATGCTAAGTTAACATACAAAGTAGAAAAGTCATGTAAATCAATGTGCTAGCATGCTATCAGTCAACATACATAGCAAAAATGTAATGTAAATCATGTACTAATAGTGTACTAATGAACATAACAAGTATATGATGTGAAAACAGGAAAACACGAAAGTAACAAGTAGGCACATGTGTTCCACCCCAAAACAGTTTGGAAAACAGTAAAAGAGGGGGTCTATGTACTCACTTGAGATTGTTTAGTAGTCCTTGAGTAACAACCAAACAATGCTAGAGATCACGGATATCAAATGGCACCTAATATAGGTAACTATGTTAATAAACCGGACCTAAATCTGAGGATTTAGATAGAATGAGGGTTCGTAAACCAAACGAGTATGGAGACTCGTGTCATATGGTTTAACAAAGGCTACATACTAAATGAAACCTAACCTAAGTGCTTTCGACCCATCGCGACCCATTAAGGTAGTTTATGCTACTTTAACGCGTCGTGCGCGTGAAACGCGTTCGGACCGTCTAACTAGTCCTATGACAAGTGTTATATGCCTAAACATGTTACATAATAAGTTATGTGACAAAAGTTTAGGTTACATATGCTTAATTACCAATTATACATGAAAAAGGGTATTCTGGTAATTTACCTAAGGCATATAAACTACCTATCATACAACTACTTAGACGTAGCGACCATAAGGTATAACCTCGGAAGGTTATTCGCTATATACTATGGTCACCTATTGTGTTTGGTCGGATCCTAATGATCGACCAAACTGGGTCGGGTTCGAGGTATAAGCGATTTATTAGATCGCTTACCCTACGACCCTAGACAACGTGGTAATCAGTAGGCATAGTCCCAAGGGACTATAACCAACGTGATTACACTCACGTTGCGAAGTTCAAACGAACTTCGCATTGACCATAAACTGGTCAACGCTGAAAGTCAAACAAAGTTTGACTTTCTGACTCGAAAAGCAGTAAAATAAAGAAAAGAACGAAAGAATACTTACGAAGGGTCCCCGAATGCTAATCTCGATTCAAGAATCTCAGGTATGAAACAAAGGTTTCAACTTAGAGTTTCTCAAATCAAAATTCTTGTGATTTTAAAGCATGGGGGGTGGGGTATTTATAGTAAAAGGTCCACCGTTAAGATCGTTTCATGGAAAACGTGCCATGATCTTGCACGTACATTTGTCGTAAAGTTGTGGTGGCTAAAAATCATCCTTATCATCTGACTAAGCATGTGAGAATGTGTGGGTGTGAATCAACCAGCTGCAATCTGCTGTTAGATGCACTTAATCTGGTCAGAAGATGCCATGCGGCCCGCTTCAGCATGTGTAGAAACTCAGGCGGGCCGCCTGAGGGTCACAGATCAGAAGTAACTTTAAAAAATGACAGTTTAGGTCCCTGCACATGTCTAAGGCTATTTCCGACACTTCTAAGGCCCGTAAAGCCAAATTTAAGGCCCTAAAATGATGCCTAAACATTGTGGACATGAAACATGCTCAAAAATATGTCGGATGTTGGTTCGTTTGGCCGTACGAATGCGATGTTCGCTTAATTACGACGGAATGCGCATAAGCGCGAAAAACGATCCAAATGACGCGACGAATGGATTTTTCTTATTCCAAACACTAAAATAAAATATTATAGTGCTTACATAAATTTTTGGATGTCCGGATGTATTCAGAACGTAAGTTATGCGCGAAAATGCAAACTTGTGCACTTTTTGACACTTTTAGTCCCTGAATGAGCCAAAAGTTTATTTTAGCACACCGAACCCCTCAAAGCCTATTTCTAAGCTATATAAAGGATATTTAAGGTGTGTTTAACTTATGGTCATGTTCCGGAATGTCTGTTACAGTTCAAATTGGCATACTTTCGCAGTTTGTCATATTTAGTCCCTGTAGACGAATTAACTTGATTTTGGCATACCAAACCTTCCAAATCTTATTTCTAAGTTATGTAAATGTTATTTAAGGTATGTTTAGCCTATTTCACTATTACGGAGTGTTCGTTGCATTAAACTGGTTATTTTTACGCATCGGTGCGCGTATAACCTTCCAGAAAGCGATTTAGAGTTTGAAATCGAACAAGAGTTGATATGTGTAAAATGATACACATATTTTTACAAATCCCAAGTATGAAATATAATATTTCATTGGTTCGGTATTTGTTTGATGGCCGTGGAGGCACAGGTGTTACACCTTATTCCTGTAACTCGAATCCTATCCCGGTATATCCAATTTTAGTTTTACACCATTCTGAACCTTACGCCTTTTTTACTCTCTGATCAAGGTTCTCGGCATTGAAAAATCTTTGTAAACTTAATCACACATGTATATATTGACAATTAAGAGATATACAATCAAGAAAATCAAGAGCAATGATGATATATATGCGGATTAGACACCAAAAATTAAACACTTAAAAAATGGCTACAATTTAAGGAATGTGTTTAGTGATGGCATCAGATTCCTAATTGATGGAGAAAGGTCTTGTGGCAAGAAAAGTTGCTTCCAGGAGGTTATCAACTGTTTTCGCTCGACAATTACATTCTTGGGTGGTTTGTTTGGCCCTTGTTCCTGTAAATCGAATCCTAGCCCGGTATATCACATTTTAGTTTTACACCATTGTGAACCTTACTCTTTTTTACTCTCTGATCGAGGTTCTCGGCATTGAAAAATCTTCGTAAACTAAATCACACGTGTATATGTTGACATTTAAGAGATATACAGTCAAGAAAATCAAGAGCAACGGTGATATAAATGCGGATTAGAAACCAAAAAATAAACACTCAAAAAATGGCTACAATTTAAGGAATGTGTTTAGTGACGGCATCAGACTCCGAATTGATGGAGAAGGGTCTGGTGGCAAGAAAAGCTGCTTCCAGGAGGTTGTCAAGTGTTTTCGTTCGACGATTCCATTCTTGGGTGGTTGGTTTGGCCCTTGTTCCTGTAACTCGAATCCTAGCCCGGTATATCGCATTTTAGTTTTACACTATTGTGAGCCTTACGCCTTTTTTACTCTCTGATCGACGTTCTCGGTATTGAAAAATCTTAGCAAACTAAATCGCACGTGTATATGTTGACATTTAAGAGATATACAGTCAAGAAAATCCAGAGCAATGGTGATATATGTGCAGATTAGACACCAAAAAATAAACACTCAAAAATGGCTACAATTTTATGGAATGTGTTTAGTGACGGCATCAGACTCCGAATTGATGGAGAAAGGTCTGGTGGCAAGAAAAGCTGCTTCTAGGAGGTTGGTAAGTGTTTTTGCTCGACGATTCCATTCTTGGGTGGTTGGTTTAGCCCTTATTCCTGTAACTCAAATCCTAGTCCGGTATATCCCTTTTAGTTTTACACCAATGTGAACCTTACGCCTTTTTTACGCTCTGTTCGAGTTTCTCGGCATTGAAAAATATTCGTAAACTAAATCACACGTGTATATGTTGATATTTAAGAGATATACAGTTAAGAAAATTAAGAGCAATGGTGATATATATGCGGATTAGACACCGAAAAATAAACGTTCAAAAAATGGCTACAATTTAAGGAATGTGTTTAGTGACGACATCAGACTCCGCATTGATGGAGAAAGGTCTGGTGGCAAGAAAAGCTGCTTCTAGAAGGTTGTCAAGTGTTTTAACTCAACGATTCCATTCTTGGGTGGTTGGTTTTGGCCCTTGTTCCTGTAACTCGAATCCTAGCCCGGTATATCCCATTTTAGTTTTACACCATTGTGAACCTTACGCATTTTTTACTCTCTGATCGAGTTTCTCGGCATTGAAAAATCTTCGTAAACTAAATCACACGTGTATATGTTGACATTGAAGAGATATACATTCAAGAAAATCAAGAGCAATGGTGATATATATGCGGATTAGACACCAAAAAATAAACACTCAAAAAATGGCTACAATTTAAGGAATGTGTTTAGTGACGGCATCAGATTCCTAATTGATGCAGAAAGGTCTGGTGCCAAGAAAAGCTGCTTCCAGGAGGTTGTCAATAGTTTTCGCTCGAAGATTCCATTCTTGGGTGGTTGGTTTGGCCCTTGTTTCTGTAACTCGAATCCTAGCCCAGTATATCTCATTTTAGTTTTACACCATTGTGAACCTTACGCTTTTTTACTCTCTGATCGAGGTTCTCGGCATTGAAAAATCTTCGTAAACTAAATCACACGTGTATATGGTGACATTTAAGAGATATACACTCAAGAAAATCAAGATCAATGGTGATATATATACGGATTACACACCAAAAAATAATCACTCAAAAAATGGTTACAATTTAAGGAATGTGTTTAGTGACGGCATCAGACTCTGAATTGATAGAAAAAGGTCTGGTGGCAAGAAAAGCTGCTTCCAGGAGGTTGTCAAGTGTTTTCACTCGACAATTCAATTCTTGGGTGGTTGGTTTGGCCCTTGTTCCTGTATCTCGAATCCTAGCCCGGTATATCCCATTTTAGTTTTACACCATTGTGAACCTTACGCCCTTTTTACTCTCTGATCGAGGTTCTCGGTATTGAAAAATCTTCGCAAACTAAATCACACGTGTATATGTTGACATTTAAGAGATATACAGTCAAGAAAATCAAGAGCAATGGGGATATATATGCGGATTAGACACCAAAAAATAAACACTCAAAAAATGAATATAATTAAAGGAATGTGTTTAGTGACGGCATCAGACTACGAATTGATAGATAAAGGTCTGGTGGCAAGAAAAGATGCTTACAGGAGGTTATCAAGTGTTTTCGCTCGACGATTCCATTCTTGGGTGGTTGGTTTGGCCCTTGTTCCTGTAACTCGAATCCTAGCCCGGTATATCCCATTTTAGTTTTACACCATTGTGAACCTTACGCCTTTTTTACTCTCTGATCGAGGTTCTCGGCATTGAAAAATCTTCGTAAACTTAATCACATGTGTGTATGTTTACATTTAAGAGATATACAGACAAGAAAATCAAGAGCAATGGAGATATATATGCGGATTAGACACCAAAAAATTGCTACAATATAAGGAATGTGTTTAGTGGCGGCATCAGACTCCGAATTGATAGAGAAAGGTCTGGTGGCAAGAAAAGCTGCTTCCAGGAGGTTGTCAAGTGTTTTCGCTCGACGATTCCATTCTTGGGTGGTTGGTTTAGCCCTTGTTCCTGTAACTTGAATCCTAGTCCGGTATATCCCTTCTAGTTTTTCACCATTGTGAACCTTACGCCTTTTTTACTCTCTTATCGAGGTTCTCGGTATTGAAAACTCTTCCTATACTAAATCACACGTGTATATGTTGATATTTAAGAGATATTCAGGTAAGAAAATTAAGAGCAATGGTGATATATATGCGGATTAGACACCAAAAAATAAACACTCAAAAAATGGCTACAATTTAATGAATGTGTTTAGTGACGGCATCAGACTCCGAATTGATAGAGAAATGTCTGGTGGCAAGAAAAGCTGCTTCTAGGAGGTTGTCATGTGTTTTCACTCGACGATTCCATTCTTGGGTGGTTGGTTTGGCCCTTGTTCCTGTAACTCGAATCCTAGCCCTGTATATCCCATTTAAGTTTTACACCATTGTGAACCTTGCGCCTTTTTTACTCTCTGATCGAGGTTCTCGGCATTGAAAAATCTTCGTAAACTAAATCACACGTGTATATGTTGACATTTAAGAGATATACAGTCAAGAAAATCAAGAGCAATGGTGATATATATGCGGATTAGACACCAAAAAATAAACACTCAAAAAATGGCAACAATTTAAGGAATGTGTTTAGTGACGGCATCAGATTAGTAATTGATGGAGAAAGGTGTCACACCCCCAAAATCCACCTGTGGAGTATCACCGCTTGGAGGCGTGACTGACCAGGATCAAGCCACCAATCATATTGAACATCGTATATAAATAAAAATAAAACCCAACACAATATAATTGGTGTCCAAACAAAACGTAATTTAAGTTGTAAGCGGAAGCAAAATGTTTAAAACAAAGTGTAAGTTCAAATATATCAACTGTTTAACATGGCATAAGACTATCCATGTCCCACAATGTCCACGCCTCCTCGTGCAAGCTCCAAAAGTATCTAACGACCTGCAAGGCATGTAACAAATCAACAACAAAGTTGAGCGAGTTCATAGTTGGTGTTCATTTTAAAGTTGTTTCAAAACCAAGAGTTCATTTGTAAGTTGGAAGTTAATCCGTTTACCCTGTTTCCCAAACATATCCATAGTTGGTGGGGGCTTCCCCATGTTAACCACTAGACCTGCTTACCATATCGACCACTGACTAAAGTAAGTTGGTGCCCTGACGTCAATGTCTATCATCATTGACTAGTGCCCAGATCCATTAGTTCACGCCCGTCCTCTGCGGCACGGTGTGAGGCTTGTCAAACCTAAATAGCGCTATCTAACTAATGACCCGCTCGCCATTGGCCCGGCGATTAAGTCGATATAAAAGGAGGGACTTAATGATAGAGAGTTTTGGTCTAGTTTCTATGTTGTCACCCTTCAATAAAGAGGGTGTGTACGTAATCCCCAAACCAGGAGACTACGCAGGTTCTGATTAAGTTCTTAGTACGTGTTGTCACCCTTCAATAAAGAGGGTGTGTACGTGTTCCAAACCAGGAGATCACGCAGTTTCAGTTCAAATCCTTTACCCATTCCCAACCCCTGGGAATCCCATGCCTTGTAGAAAGTGTGAACTCACCTCGGTTTGCTCGGTATAGATTAGTTACTTGCTTTATCGTTGGACACCCCCAAACCCTAATATGGTTCCAAATGACAGTCAGTTTTTATACGCCCATAATGCACCTATTCTTTGCACATATTTCACAACTAACAAGCAAGTATAACGCATATCGGATAGTCCATCTTATACTCAAATATACATACAAATACAATTAATACCCAATAAACATTTGGATTACAAGCACCTTCGAATTATAAGCATCTTAGGCTAACAACAATTTAATATTCATACGCAAACATGACTCCTGGCCCAAACAAAGCCAGCCCGCAACCCAGTTATAGTCTAAACCCACCCGGTTGGGTGGCCTATTCCAAAACAGTAGCCCAGCTTTTTAATAGACCAAAATAAATGTGTGTTAAACACTTTGTACGCGGCCCACCATGTATCGGCCCAAAACTCTTATGTGTTTGAGTTACCTTTTATTTCACATACACCATTAACCCACTAACCCCTATACCAAATATGTTACCAGTTCCTCATCATTGTCTAACAACAATCCAGTACAATTTCAACAATTGTCACATAAATCAAGAATCATGAGTCTAACACCTTTCAATAGTTTGTCATCATCACAATAGATTCCGATTACTTTAGTCAACTCTGATTTCAATGACACTCACAAACCCCTATAGCATTAATTAATACCCAACAGTACCTATGCTATCAATGACATCCTTTGAAGACTTCACATGGCAGCCACTTTTATTCAATGTTATCACATTAACATGTCAGACCACTTTCCTTCAAGTGTATAGGACCACTAAAAATAATTTATCATGCATACTTAGTTCACAGGCTATGTTTTCGTGTAAGGGTCCAATTCTTGATGAACGATGTTAACAAGCTTTTTATATAACAAATCTAAGTCAAATTATGATACAACATATGAAATCCCCAGGTTATTCACAATTGTATTTGCTAGCACATAAGATCATATTTCATAATATTACTCTAATACATGTTGCAATAATTCATAATTCTTGAATTTGGGTAGCATATACACACAACATACAAGCCAATCATCATAATCTTGATTTCACACAACCAGAAGTTTGATACGATTTTTATCATAGTTCTAATATCATGCACATCTCACAAACAAGCTATCAATAGAACTTAAACAAAGGAATTTACTAACCAGCAGTAACAGTTCGATCTGATGTATGATGTTCTCGAAGGGGGGGGGGGGTGGGGTTCGTCGACTTCAGGGAAGGCACTAGGGTTTATTTGTTGAGCTTTTTGTGTTAAAACATTGATCATGTTACGCATGCACAATATTAATAACAATAGGCTTGGGGTCGGTTACCCTATAAGCCGAAGTGGGCTCAAGCCCATCTATGTGGGTCGTCGCACAACAGGAAGGGAAATAAGGGAAATAGGGCCATTACATAATTCAATGGATCAAAGAAGAAATTAAGGAATTAGGCCGTTAAGTAATTAAGGGATTGGGCCAAGTTAATTTACGTGTGGTGGCGGCCCAGTAGCATTGCGATAGGTGCGGCCCATTATATAAGTGTGTAAAATTAACGGAGTTATCGTACGTTTACATTTATGCTTAACCAAGGTATACTCGTACAGCCTATCTAACACGTCAGAGAGGATTAACAAGAAATTAAGATCACAGGGTTAAACGTCACTAACCTGGAAAGTTCGGGTTGTCACATCATCCCCAACTTGAAAGAAATTTCGTCCTGAAATTTAGCACGTGGTTATTGAGGAAGCTAGTTAGGTTGCATGGTTTCCTGGGGTGTCACATCATTCCCCCGTTGGTTTGGAATTTCGTCCCGAAATTCCGCAGTAGCTTCAGCCTCAGTAGTGGTTTCAAGAAGCATCAGGGTTAAGCAGAACAGTGGCGAAGTGATTAGTCACCAAGAACACGTAGGCTACCATGTTGTTATAATCTCGGCTTCGCCCACGCCAATCCCTAATGTCCCTCTATGAGCATCATTTCCCGTGTTGTTGTACTCGTTGCGAGGATTTCCAGTACGGCCGTCGTTCCCTTGGTTGTTGTCGTTGAATTTAACATTGGCCACTCCATGCCGTAAGCACCTTCACTTTCCATACTGTTGGTTACCATTACAAATACCTTGTTGTTGCCGTGACCGTTGCCTCTAATGCTGTTGTTTGAAACGAAGCTCTACGACTCTTCACCATCAAGGTCCATCTTTTCACATTCTGAGCCACGTCCTAACGCTCATCCTCCTGTCCATCGATCTTGCAAGTTGCTTGAGTCATACTCGGTCTGTTACGAGGGTATCGCAGAAGTGATCACACTTCGGGATCTAAGATGTCAAAACATGAGTTCCAGCAAATGAAGAGGAGCAAGAAAGGTATCGATCAATCATTCGACGCTGCGACATCCTACTCAGGGACGTTCGTATAAGCACCTAACATTCTACATGGTTCGCTAGGTGTTCAGATGGGTGTTCAGGTAATACTCGATAGCGTCGAGATTCGAAAGGATCCAGAGATAAATGAAAAGTTCACATTCGAGTAGGGGACAATCACTGCTATGACCCCTATAGGTTTGTTATGTTTCACATCGGTCAAATAACGGAACGGAACCCCTTTTCCACTTGTCAAGGCTCACTGGGACTCGCATGCACCCCACATTATTATTATGTGTGCACCCACAATAATATTGCGATTTGCATGCTCATCTCAGTTCCTCCTAACTCATGTCAAATGATTCCTCAAACTCAGATGTCAAACGGAGGTCATCAATGTAATAAGATCACAAAAACCTAAGGACTATGGCATACTATCAACGCATCATAAGGTGAGCAAGCAATCCATGTCATCTTGCTATAGTGACGAGTGTGTGTTCGTGTGTTTCGTCATACACAAATGTGTACTGTCACATCAAAGGAAACATGGGTGAGAGAGGTTCGCGAGAGTGCGATGACAGAAGAGAGTAAGCACACAAGTGTTTTCAAACAATAGTGGTTACGTTTATCTAAGCATATCACGAGCAAACTTCTATGTAACTAGCAAGTAGGCAATATAAACATAGATCATATCACCTATAGTGTGGAGTCTTGCACGTGGAGCGAAGCGTCATTGTGGATCGTTGAGCACTGTACAGGTTATAGTCTGGTTTTATCAAAAAGCTTTTCCCCTTTTTAAAACCAAGTTCACTATAACCAATGGCTCTGATACCAATCTGTCACACCCCCAAAATCCACCTGTGGAGTATCACCGCTTGGAGGCGTGACTGACCAGGATCAAGCCACCAATCATATTGAACATCGTATATAAATAAAAATAAAACCCAACACAATATAATTGGTGTCCAAACAAAACGTAATTTAAGTTGTAAGCGGAAGCAAAATGTTTAAAACAAAGTGTAAGTTCAAATATATCAACTGTTTAACATGGCATAAGACTATCCATGTCCCACAATGTCCACGCCTCCTCGTGCAAGCTCCAAAAGTATCTAACGACCTGCAAGGCATGTAACAAATCAACAACAAAGTTGAGCGAGTTCACAGTTGGTGTTCATTTTAAAGTTGTTTCAAAACCAAGAGTTCATTTGTAAGTTGTAAGTTAATCCGTTTACCCTGTTTCCCAAACATATCCATAGTTGGTGGGGGCTTCCCCATGTTAACCACTAGACCTGCTTACCATATCGACCACTGACTAAAGTAAGTTGGTGCCCTGACGTCAATGTCTATCATCATTGACTAGTGCCCAGATCCATTAGTTCACGCTCGTCCTCTGCGGCACGGTGTGAGGCTTGTCAAACCTAAATAGCGCTATCTAACTAATGACCCGCTCGCCATTGGCCCGGTGATTAAGTCGATATAAAAGGAGGGACTTCATGATAGAGAGTTTTGGTCTAGTATCTGTGTTGTCACCCTTCAATAAAGAGGGTGTGTACGTAATCCCCAAACCAGGAGACTACGCATGTTCCGATTAAGTTCTTAGTACGTGTTGTCACCCTTCAATAAAGAGGGTGTGTACGTGTTCCAAACCAGGAGATCACGCAGTTTCAGTTCAAATCCTTTACCCATTCCCAACCCCTGGGAATCCCATGCCTTGTAGAAAGTGTGAACTCACCTCGGTTTGCTCGGTATAGATTAGTTACTTGTTTTATCGTTGGACACCCCCAAACCCTAATATGGTTCCAAATGACAGTCAGTTTTTATACGCCCATAATGCACCTATTCTTTGCACATATTTCACAACTAACAAGCAAGTATAACGCATATCGGATGGTCCATCTTATACTCAAATATACATACAAATACAATTAATACCAAATAAACATTTGGATTACAAGCACCTTCGAATTATAAGCATCATAGGCTAACAACAATTTAATATTCATACGCAAACATGACTCCTGGCCCAAACAAAGCCAGCCCGCAACCCAGTTATAGTCTAAACCCACCCGGTTGCGTGGCCTATTCCAAAACAGTAGCCCAGCTTTTTAATAGACCAAAATAAATGTGTGTTAAACACTTTGTGCGCGACCCACCATGTATCGGCCCAAAGCTCTTATGTGTTTGAGTTACCTTTTATTTCACATACACCATTAACCCACTAACCCCTATACCAAATATGTTACCAGTTCCTCATCATTGTCTAACAACAATCCAGTACAATTTCAACAATTGTCACATAAATCAAGAATCATGAGTCTAACACCTTTCAACAGTTTGTCATCATCACAATAGATTCCGATTACTTTAGTCAACTCTGATTTCAATGACACTCACAAACCCCTATAGCATTAATTAATACCCAACATTACCTAGGCTATCAATGACATCCTTTGAAGACTTCACATGGCAGCCACTTTTATTCAATGTTATCACATTAACATGTCAGACCACTTTCCTTCAAGTGTATAGGACCACTAAAAATAATTTATCATGCATACTTAGTTCACAGGCTATGTTTTCATGTAAGGGTCCAATTCTTGATGAACGATGTTAACAAGCTTTTTATATAACAAATCTAAGTTAAATTATGATACAACATATGAAATCCCCAGGTTATTCACAATTGTATTTGCTAGCACATAAGATCATATTTCATAATATTACTCTAATACATGTTGCAATAATTCATAATTCTTGAATTTGGGTAGCATATACACACAACATACAAGCCAATCATCATAATCTTGATTACACACAACCGGAAGTTTGATACGATTTTTATCATAGTTCTAATATCATGCACATCTCACAAACAAGCTATCAACAGAACTTAAACAAAGGAATTTACTAACCAGCAGTAACAGTTCGATCTGATGTATGATGTTCTCGAAGGGGGGGGGTGGGGTTCGTCGACTTCAGGGAAGGCACTAGGGTTTATTTGTTGAGCTTTTTGTGTTAAAACATTGATCATGTTACGCATGCACAATATTAATAACAATAGGCTTGGGGTCGGTTACCCTATAAGCCGAAGTGGGCTCAAGCCCATCTATGTGGGTCGTCGCACAACAGGAAGGGAAATAAGGGAAATAGGGCCATTACATAATTCAATGGATCAAAGAAGAAATTAAGGAATTGGGCCGTTAAGTAATTAAGGGATTGGGCCAAGTTAATTTACGTGTGGTGGCGGCCCAGTAGAATTGCGATAGGTGCGGCCCATTATATAAGTGTGTAAAATTAACGGAGTTATCGTACGTTTACATTTATGCTTAACCAAGGTATACTCGTACAGCCTATCTAACACGTCAGAGAGGATTAACAAGAAATTAAGATCATAGGGTTAAACGTCACTAACCTGGAAAGTTCGGGTTGTCACAAAAGGTCTTGTGGCAAGAAATGCTGCTTCTAGGAGGTTGTCAACTATTTTCGCTCGACGATTCAACTCCTGGCTGGTTGCTTTGGCCCTTGTTCCTGTAACTCGAATCCTAGCCCGGTATATCCCATTTTAGTTTTACACTATTGTGAACCTTACACCTTTTTTACTCTCTAATCGAGGTTCTCGGTATTGAAAAATCTTCGCAAACTAAATCGCACGTGTATATGTTGACATTTAAGAGATATACAGTCAAGAAAATCAAGAGCAATGGTGATATATATGCGGATTAGACACCAAAAAATATACACTCAAAAAATGGCTACAATTTAAGGAATGTGTTTAGTGACGGCATCAGACTCCGAATTGATAGAGAAAGGTCTGGTGGCAAGAAAAGCTGCTTCCAGGAGGTTATCAAGTGTTTTCGCTCGACGATTCCATTCTTGGGTGGTTGGTTTGGCCCTTGTTCCTGTAACTCGAATCCTAGCCCGGTATATCCCATTTTAGTTTTACACCATTGTGAACCGTACGCCTTTTTTACCCTCTGATCGAGGTTCTCGGCATTGAAAAATCTTCGTAAACTTAATCACATGTGTATATGTTTACATTTAAGAGATATACAGTCAAGAAAATCAAGAGCAATGGAGATATATATGCGGATTAGACACCAAAAAATAAACACTCAAAAAATTGCTACAATATAAGGAATGTGTTTAGTGGCGGCATCAGACTCCGAATTGATAGAGAAAGGTCTGGAAGCAAGAAAAGCCCTTCTAGTTTTTCACCATTGTGAACCTTACGCCTTTTTTTCTCTCTGATCGAGGTTCTCGGCATTGAAAAATCTTCATATACTAAATCACACGTGTATATGTTGATATTTAAGAGATATACAGTTAAGAAAATTAAGAGCAATGGTGATATATATGCGGATTAGACACCAAAAAATAAACACTCAAAAAATGGCTACAATTTAAGGAATGTGTTTAGTGACGACATCAGACTCCGAATTGATAGAGAAAGGTCTGGTGGCAAGAAAAGCTGCTTCTAGGAGGTTGTCAAGTGTTTTCACTCCACGATTCCATTCTTGGGTGGTTGGTTTGGCCCTTGTTCCTGTAACTCGAATCCTAGCCTGTATATCCCATTTTAGTTTTACACCACTGTGAACCTTACGCCTTTTTTACTCTCTGATCGAGGTTCCCGGCATTGAAAAATCTTCGTAAACTAAATCACACGTGTATATGTTGACATTGAAGAGATATACAGTCAAGAAAATCAAGAGCAATGGTGATATATATGCGGATTAGACACCAAAAAATAAACACTAAAAAAATGGCTACAATTTAAAGAATGTGTTTAGTGACGGCATCAGATTAGTAATTGATGGAGAAAGGTCTTGTTGCAAGAAACGCTGCTTCTAGGAGGTTGTCAACTATTTTCGCTCGACGATTCAACTCCTGGGTGGTTGGTTTGGCCCTTGTTCCTATAACTCGAATCCTAGCCCGGTATATCCCATTTTAGTTTTACACCATTGTGAACCTTACGCCTTTTTTACTCTCTGATCGAGGTTCTTTGTATTGAAAAATCTTCGTAAACTAAATCACACGTGTATATGTTGATATCTAAGAGATATACAGTAAAAAAAATCAAGAGCAATGGTGATATATATGCGGATTAGACACCAAAAAATAAACACTCAAAAAGTGGTTACAATTTAAGGAATGTGTTTAGTGACGGCATCAGATTCCTAATTGATGGAGAAATGTCTAGTGCCAAGAAAAGCTGCTTCCAAGAGGATGTCAAGTGCTTTCACTCGACGATTTCGTTGTTGGGTGGTTGGCTTAGCCCTTGTTTCTGTACCTCGAATCCTAGCCCGGTATATCACATTTTAGTTTTACACCATTGTGAACCTTACGCTTTTTTACTCTCTGATCGAGTTTCTCGGCATTGAAAAATCTTCGTAAACTAAATCAAACGTGTATATGTGGACATTTAAGAGATATACAGTCAAGAAAATCAAGAGCAATGGTGACATATATGCGGATTAGACACCAAAAATTAAACACTCAAAAAATGGCTACAATTTAAGTAATGTGTTTAGTGACGTCATCAGACTCCGAATTGATCGAGAAAGGTCTGGTGGCAAGAAAAGCTGCTTCCAGGAGGTTGTCAAGTGTTTTCGCTCGATGATTCCATTTTCTTGGGTGGTTGGTTTGGCCCTTGTTCCTATAAATCGAATCCTAGCCCGGTATTTCCCATTTTAGTTTTACACCATAGTGAACCTTACGCCTTTTTTACTCTCTGATCGAGGTTCTCGGTATTGAAAAATCTTCGCAAACTATATCACATGTGTATATGTTGACATCTAAGAGATATACAGTCAAGAAAATCAAGAGCAATGGTGATATATATGCGGATTAGACACCAAAAAATAAACACTAAAAAAATGGCTACAATTTAAGGAATGTGTTTAGTGACGACATCAGACTCCGAATTGATGGAGAAAGGTCTGGTGGCAAGAAAAGCTCTTTGCAGGAGGTTATCAAGTGATTTCGCTCGATGATTCAATATTTGGGTGGTTGGTTTGGCCCTTGTTCATGTAACTCGAATCCTCGCCCGGTATATCCCATTTTAGTTTTACACCATTGTGAACCTTACGCCTTTTTTACTCTCTGATCGAGGTTCTCGGCATTGAAAAATCTTCGTAGACTTAATCACATGTGTATATGTTGACATTTAAGAGATATACAGTCAAGAAAATCAAGAGCAATGGTGATATATATGCGGATTAGACACCAAAAATTAAACACTCAAAAAATGGCTACGACTTAAGGAATGTGTTTAGTGACGGCATCAGATTCTTAATTGATGGAGAAAGGTCTTGTGGCAAGAAACGCTGCTTCTAGGAGGCTGCCAACTGTTTTCGCTCGACAATTTGATTCTTTGGTGGTTGGTTTGGCCCTTGTTCCTGTAACTCGAATCCTAGCCCGGTATATCCCATTTTAGTTTTACACCATTGTGAACCTTACCCCTTTTTTGCTCTATGATCGAGGTTCTCGGCATTGAAAAATCTTCGTAAACTAAATCACACGTGTATATGTTGACATTTAAGAGATATACAGTTAAGAAAATTAAGAGCAATGGTGATATATATATGCGGATTAGACACCAAGAAATAAACACTCAAAAAATGGCTACAATTTAAGGAATGTGTTTAGTGACGGCATCAGACTCCGAATGGATGGAGAAAGGTCTTGTTGGGATTGAACCCTACCAGAGGAACAGATAATTAAAGCCAAAACTGGATCAGAGAAGTGGTTCCAGAATAAGCAGATGTTACATACAAGTCTCTCCCCTTGAAAGTGGTTTCAACATCTGCTGACCTCCTATCTACTGACCGTCAATCTGCTGCTCAAGTAAAGGCCCGATGGAAGACTAAAGCTCTGCTACTCAATCTACTGCCTTGAGTCAAGTACTGCTGACCCGGACAAGCACTGCCGGGTTCACAACAGTGGAAGGTTGCAGCAGTTATTTAAGTGTCTTTTATGTAATGAAACATAATAGCAGTAGTTAGTATATCAGTGTTTGTATAGATCAGAGGTTAGAGTTTGTTAGGAGGTTAGATGTCACTTTCATGGTGATGTCAGCTAAGATGCTCAGTGGTTTGCTAGTGCCTATAAATAGAACACTGCTCTGTACTGTTCTATTAGCTCTTTGCAACAATCGTCTTCTCTGCACGAACAAACACTGAGCTCTGGCTGAGGGGGAGTTTGCATCAAACATTGCTTTGTAATCGTTATTGAAACTTAATTCAATCTTTCGGTTCATAGTGAAAAGTGTTTTGATTAAAGCAATACTCTCGTTTGATTGTATGCAAAGTTTGTTTCCATCTTAATTCCGCTTCACAACTCAATCATTTCCATCTTAATTTCAAACATAAAATACAATCAAAACCAAAATCAGATCCAACAATTGGTATCAGAGCTGGGACAGTCAAATTTGATTTAACAATCATTTTGACATATATAGTTCAGCTCAAAATCGTTGATATCGATAGTTTATTCATTTTTGGTGAAAACAGAGCAAGGTTTAATCACCATTAAAGTTGATTAATCAGTGTCTGTAAAACAACCAGGATGACGTCACAATTACTAGATGATAAGAATAATGTTGGCTCGCTTTTTAAACCACCTATGCTTAAAAGGAATGAATACAACATCTGGGAGCGAAGGATGGGTCACATCCTTGCTCAACAGAACACTGGATGTTGGAGGTCTGTTGTTTTTGGTCCCCATGTTCCTATGGTGCCAAGTGCTGAGGATCCAAAGAAGTTCGTACTAAAACCTTATGAAAACTATACTGAAACTGATTTTCAGAAGTTCGAACTCGATGCCAAAGCATTTAGCATCATAGAATCTGCATTACCAAATGAGATCTATGCTGGACTGTTACATTGTAACAGTGCCAAAGAGCTATGAGATACATTGAAGGAACAGTTTGGGGGAACCGAAGAAGTTATTGAAAACAATAGGGAAATTCTGAATCAGCAGTATGAAACCTTCTGTAACATTAAGGGTGAAACATTGACCCAACAATTTGAACGTTTTAGTTGTCTCATCAGTGAGCTAAAGCTTGTTAAGGTTGAATTTCCAAAATCAACTCAAAATAACAAGTTTCTTAGATAGCTACCTGATAAATGGGACACAATTGCATTTGTGACTAGAAACTCTGTTGAGTTCAAAGATCTGACCCTGACCCAACTTCATGGTAGACTCCTGACCTATGAAAGGGAGTTGAACCAGAAAAAGAAGCTGCAAGAGTCTGGAAAAGCTACTGATGATTACTCATTCGGTAGCACAGCTCTTCTGGGTCAGGAAGAATCTGGTAGCAGTAGTAAGGAACAGGGTTATGATCATTTCATTGATATAATAGCTGGTGGTAACTTTACCAACCCTGATCCTCACTCTGCAAATTATGCTTTCACTGCAAACACTGAAAACCAGATGTCAGATAATTTGTGCTTTGAACTCAATAATTTGCAACATTTTGATCCCACTAACTTAGAAGAGATGGACATTTTGCATCAGCTGGCTTTGCTTAGTGTGAGAACAAGCAAATTCTACAAAAGAACAGGGAGAAAGTTCCCAGGGCTACATGGGAATCTAAGGGTTGGGTTGGATAAATCGAAAATCAAGTGTTACAAGTGCAATAGGCTAGGTCATTTCGCTAGGGAATGTAGGAGTCAAACTACTGGTCCTATAATCACTCATCCTAGCTCAAACCCTAGACCTCAAAATCAAAGCACTGTGCACTATACCCAATATACTCCTGCAGCTCATGTTAACACTGCTCATTATGCTGCTGCCCCTGTGCCTATGCATTATGTCCAAACCACTGTTCCACAGATTCAATATGTTCAAACCCCTGTCCCCTAGGCACAAGTGAAACCTGTTGCACCTCAAACAGCTGCTCCAGCAGTGGTACAACCAGATCAGCAAAGCTTTGTCACTCAAGGCTTTGTTGACTGGAGCAGTATGCCTGATGAGCTTAGTGATGAAAATTTTGCACTCTATGCTTCTAATGAACCTTCTAATGATGAATTTTGTTTGCTGGCATTAGAGTCAATACCAGAGGGGATTGAAACTGAAGGTGAACAGCTAAGTGATGAAACAGTGGATGAGGTGACTGAAGCAGTTGTTAATGCAGTTGCTGGTGAACTGCTGCTGGGAGAAAATTCAGAAACCCTGATTGAACCACTGACAGACCCATGGTCCAAAGAGGACAAAGAAGAAAAGGAAGAAAAGAGAGCAGGTGAGAAGGAAGTAAGAGCTGATGATGAAGAAAATCATCAATGTGATTGTGCAATGATGGCTGCTGCCAAGGTATCTCCTCAAGTTCTTGAAAAACTGTGTTCTGACAATTGCATTAATTCTTTTGCTAACATCAAAGAGGTAAATGAAAACCTTCGGAATAAAATTTTAACTGATGAAGTCAAATTTGAAAGTTCTTTAAAAGAACTTGTTGGGATTGAACCCTATCAGAGGAACAGATAATTAAAGCCAAAACTGGATCAGAGCAGTGGATCCAGAATAAGCAGATGATTACAGTTAGTTCATGCAAATCTCTCCCCTTGAAAGTGGTTTTATATCTGCTGACCTCCTATCTGCTGATCTTACTAAGTGCTGTCCTACAACTGCTGCTTTGCATCTACTGACAAATGTCAAAGACTGATGCAAGACCAAAGCTCTGCTGACTCAATCTACTGCCTTGAGTCAAGTACTGCAGATCCGGACAGGCACTGCTGGGTTCACAGCAGTGGAAGGAAGCAGCAGCTGTTTAAGTGTCTTTTATGTAAAGAAATGTAATAGCAGTAGTTAGTATATCAGAGTTTGTATAGATCAGAGGTTAGAGTCTGTTAGGAGGTTAGATGTCACTTTCATGGTGACGTCAGCTAAGATGCTCAGTGGTTTGCAAGTGCCTATAAATAGTTCAGTACTTTGTACTGTTCTATTAGCTCTTTTACAACATTGTCTTCTTTGCACGAACAAACTACTGAGCTCTGGCTGAGGGGGAGTTTGCATTCATTCATCAATCATTGTAATCGTTGTTGAAACAAATTCAATCTTTCGATTAATTGTGTAAAGATGTTTGATTAAAGTATTACTCTCGTTTGATTGTATGCAAAGTTTGTTTTCATCTTAATTCCGCTGCACAACTCTTTCATTTTCATCTTAATTTCAAACGAAAATACAATCAAAAAGAAACTCAGATCCAACAATTGGTATCAGAGCTTGGACAGTCAAATTTGATTTAACAATCATTTTGACGTAAATAGTTCAGCTCATAACAGTTGATACTGATCGTTTGTTCGTCCGTTGAAAAAACAGAGCAAGGATTAATCACCATTAAAGTTGATTTCTCAGTGTCTGTAAAACAACAAGAATGACGTCACAATCTCAGGATGATAAAAACAACATCGACTCGCTTTTTAAACCACCTATGCTAAAAAGAAATGAGTACAACATCTGGCAGAGGAGGATGGGTCACATCCTCGCTCAACAAAACACAAGTTGTTGGAAGTCTTTCATTTATGGTCCCCATGTTCCTTCAGTACCAAGTGCTGAAGATGCTAAAAAGTTCGTTCCAAAACCAGTTGAAAATTATACCGAAACCGATTTTCAAAAGATCGAACTAGATGCTAAAGCGTTTAGCATCGTAGCATCAGCGCTGCCCAATGAGATATATGCTGGACTGTTACATTGTAACAGTGCCAAAGAGTTATGGGACGCACTTAAGGAACAGTTTGGGGGAACTGAAGAAGTCATAGAAAACAATAGGGAAATCCTGAACCAACAGTATGAAACATTTTGCTACGTTAAAGGCGAATCACTAACGGAACAATTTGAGCGTTTCAGTTGTCTCATCAGTGAACTGAGGCTTGTTAACACCACTTTTACAAACTCAACTCAAAATAGCAGGTTCCTCAGGTCACTGCCAGAAAAATGGGACACCATAGCTTTTGTCACCCGAAACTCACCTGAATTCAAGGATCTGACCTTGACCCAACTCCACGGTCGACTCCTGAGCTATGAAAGGGAGTTGAACCAGAAAAGGAGGTTACAAGAGTCAGGAAAAGTTACCGATGATTACACTTTCGGTAATACTGCTCTTCTGGGTCAAGAAAAATCTGGGAGCAGTGGTAAGGATCAGGGTTATGATCACTTCATTGACATAACTGCTGGTGCAAATTTTAACAACCCTGATCCTCACTCTGCTAGTTATGCATTCACTGCAAATGAAAACCAGATGTCAGACAATTTAAGTTTTGAACTAAATGATTTGCAACATTTTGATCCCACTGATTTAGAGGAAATGGACATCCTGCACCAACTGGCTTTGCTAAGTGTTAGAACTAGCAAGTTCTACAAAAGAATGTAACACCTGTGCCTTCACGGCCATCAAACAAATACCGAACCAATGAAATATTATATTTCATACTTGGGATTTGTAAAAATATGTGTATCATTTGCACATATCAATTCTTGTTCGATTCCAAACTCTAAATCGCTTTCTGGAAGGTTATACGCGCACCGATGCGTAAATATAACCAGTTTAATGCAACAAACACTCCGGAATAGTGACATAGGCTTAAAATACCTTAAATAACCTTTACTTAACTTAGAAATAAGTTTTGAAGGCTTTGGTATGGCAAAATCAAGTTAAATCGCTTACAGGGACTAAAATTGACAAACTGCGAAAGTATGCCAATTTGAACTGTAACAGACCTTCCGGAGCATGACCATAAGTTAAACATACCATAAATATCCTTCACATAGCTTAGAAATAGGCTTTGAGGGGTTCGGTGTGCTAAAATAAACTTTTGGGTCATTCAGGGACTAAAAGTGTCAAAAAGTGCACAAGTTTGCATTTTCACGCATAACTCACGTTCTGAATACATCCGGACATCCAAAAATTTATATAAGCATGACTATATTATATTTGAGTGTTCGCCTTAAGAAAAATCCATTCGTCGCGTCATTTGGTTCGTTTTTCGCGCTTATGCGCATTCCGTCGTAATTAAGCGAACATCGCGTTCGTACGGCTAAACGAACCGACATCTGAGATATTTTTGAACACATTTTAAGTTCCCTATACTTTAACTTCATTTTAGAGCTTTGAAATGGGGTTAACGGGCCTTAAACGTGTCAAAAATGGCCTAAATACAGTTCAGGGACCAAAACTGTAAATCTGCCAAACTTAACCCCTACGATGCGCAGGGACTTTTGCCCTACGATGCGCAGGGGTATTCCAGACCAGATGCAATGTTTAAACAGCCTGTTTTCAGCAGAATTAACCACATCCACATGTTCCTAATTATCTAGTCATTAGATAAGGATGGCATTTTTAGCCACCATAAGGTTCCAACACATGTACGGCCTTGATCGTTTCCCCTTTTCCAAGAAACGATCTCAACGGTGGACCGAATACTATAAATACCCCAACCCCCATTACTTCAAATGCACTAGAATTCTGATTTTGAGAGCTCTAAGTTGAAACCATTGTTTCATACCTGAGTTCTTGAAGTCGGGATTAGCATTCGGGGACCCTGGGTAAGTATTCTTTCGTTCTTTTCCTTATTTTATTGCTTTTCGAGTCAGAAAGTCAAACTTTGTTTGACTTTCAGCGTTGACCAGTAATGGTCAATGCGAAGTTCGTTTGAACTTCGCAACGTGAGTGTAATCACGTTGGTCATAGTCCCTTGGGACTATGCCCACTGATTACCACGTTGTCTAGAGTCGTAGGGTAGGCGATCTAATAAATCGCCTATACCTTCGAACTCGACCCATTTGGTCGATCATTAGGATCCGACCAAATACATTAGGTGACCATAGTAGGTAGGGAATAACCTTCCGAGGTTATACCCTATGGTCACATCGTTTAAGTAGTTGTATGATAGGTAGTTTATATGCCTTAGGTAAATTACCAGAATACCCTTTTCATGTATAATTGGTAATTAAGCATATGTAACCTAAACCTTTGTCATATAACTGATTATGTAACATGTTTAGGCATATAACACTTGTCATAGGACTAGTTAGACGGTCCGAACGCGTTTCACGCGAACGACGCGTTAAAGTAGCATAAGCTACCTAAACGGGTCGTAATGGGTCGATAGCACTTAGGTTTGGTTTCATTGTAGTATGTAGGCCTTGTTAAACCATATCATATGAGTTCCAACACTCATTTGGTTTACCAAGCCTCATCCTATCCGATCTCCCGATTTAGGTCCGGTTTATTTATATAGTTTTAGATTGCCGATTGATTCCGTGCTCCCTCAAGCTTTGTTTGGTTGTTGTTCAAGACCTCCAAGCATTCTCAGGCGAGTACATTCTTCCCCTATTTTACTGTTTTCAATTGTTTTGGGGTGACTCATATGTGCTAAATGTTTTCAATGTTATAACAATAGTTTCAAAAACAATTAAGGCGATTTATACAAAACTAATAACGATTTCATAAAGTGAACAAACTTGTTGGTTGTAGTTACATAACATATGACATTCATTAGCAATGATCAAGCCGACCAGTATTAGGTTATGGTACCATAGGATCTGACAAATCCCGTTATTTACTGCACCCGTGGTTATGTGTGGGTGTTGTGGGTAGCGACTGAATCTGTAAGTGTTAACTTACCCTATGGAGGTTTGTTAATGCGAATACGAGAAGCGACGAAATCGAGAAGCGACGAAATCGAGAAGCGACGAAAACGAGAAGCGACGAAAGTCAAGAAGGTTTGAATGTTATTAGCGAGACGACCACATAAGTAGTTTCACGACCTAAAACGAATTAAACGATTTACGATTGGGTTTTCACACGATGTTTTAACGATTGGGTAACGATTGGGTAACGATTGGGTTTTCACACAATGTTTTAACGATTGGGTAACGATTGGGTTTTCACACGATGTTTTAACAATTACTTTGGTGGTTTGGTTTGGATTAAATGATTAAGTAACAATGCGTGTGGAATATGATACAAGCATGGTGGATACGCCGCTGGTACTTCCTATATATAAGTGTTTGTATGGTATTACATATTGTAGTGTTATTTGAATCATTTCAGCTCGAGACATAGATCATTTTATACAAGTAACATACTTTTCACAAGACATTTATTTACAAACAATTTATCTTATACAAACTCATATTACATGGTTATTCATTTAATCATGCTTTATTTTCTTATTTATACATATCACCTGAACTTATCATTGTTTTTCCAAATAATTTACTAAAACAAATGTTTTTGGGTTAAGAGTCATGGCTACGAGGTTTTACAAATTATAACCCGCTTGATTTGAGTTGGTTAATTAAGTTGCAATATTATACTCTTTTCAAAACAAGGTTTTTAAATAAAGTATTGCAACATCTAAACTAGCCATGATTTCGACACTCCTACAAAACCTATGTACTCGCCAGCATTTCTTTGCTGACCTCGTTTTCACATATGTTTCAGGTATTGATTGAATGAAATCGATTGATAAGATGCATGCTCACATAGGACTGGACAAGGCCTTAGTGACTAAATAACAATGATAGACTATGTTTAATTAGTGTATTTAGATTCCTAAACGATGTAATTATTCAATGATTAATAAAACGAAACACTTTTGATATCCATGGTTATGAAACATTAATTCTGTTGCAACACGCCCCGATGTTTCCGCCACGTTTTGTATGTTCCACGTGGTCGGGGTGTGACAGAAAAGATGGTATCAGAGCCAATGGTTATAGGGAATTAGGTTATTAGTAATTAGTAATGCTTTGACCTAGTCTATAACCTTCTTAGGACCCTAACGCGAGTTTACTTGCGTTTAGTCATAAAACAATACCGTCGCCTATCCTTAGGCGACAACCACAACAAGAACATAAACTTCAAAACCGCTTTAAAAACTAATCATCTGTTCTAGGATGATTGATTACTAGGTTTCGAACTCTCTATTATATAGTTTTGAACCTCTTTGAGTTTTCAAAACTTCGTCAAGGTTTTGGGTTTTAAATAATGTGAACACGTGCAAACTGGAAGGGTGAATGCCTGTATTCTGGGTTTTCTGTCTAGGCAAGCACTTCGTATACATCTCATCAGACGCGAGACCAGTTGTGCTTACCTGGGAATTCTTGGGGTGAGTGTTCACTTATAGGCGAGCATGTCTTCGCGATACATTATTTTTGACCCATTTACTTTGATTAGTCACCGTCTCATTTGTTTGCCTTAGGTAACAAACAAATGATCGCAATTTTCATGCGTTATCATCCTGTTTTGAGTATCCAAAAACCTTTCACCTGTTTCTCCCTATGCCTTTCTTTTTCTTCAAGAATGTCTCTTCATCACGATGACGCCCAGATATCTGAGCAAGCAGCCAAATTCGCTTAGCGAATAGGCGATGTATCATCTCCAGGATGAAGCCACTCAAGAGTCACCAAGACAGGCAGGACCTAGTCAGGCGACAACACCATCAGCCAATAAACCAATCGAGGAATCAAAGACCATGGATGAACGATCCCCTAAGAAGTCAAAGAAGCGAAAGGCTTCTCAGAACTTCGCCATGGTCGCTCACAATGGTAAAGCAGTCCCCAACCAACCAGCTCAACCCCCTGCTAGGTGTATGACTTTTCCTATGATACCTACATCAAGGAACTATGCACCTTACAAACTACTCTTGTGATTTCTCTCTTTCAAATGATTGCTCATGATTCCCTCGAAAATTTTAAGTACTCGTTTCACCCTAAGAAACAAAGTACAGAAAATTAAGTGACATTATGAGTAATCGTGCTTTTCGCACATCTGTGCCTTTAAATCCTTGGTTAGATAACTAAGGGTATTTTCAAATCTCATACCCATTACGTTTTGATTTTTCAACATACACAGTACCAGTATTTCAAAACAATCTTCATGATCTCAAAACATTTCATATAGTTCGAAAACAATTTTTCAAGATACATTGTCTATGTTATTTCAAAAACATTGGCCATGTTATCAAAACCAACCTTTCAAATTTCAAAATATTTCATATAGTCTGAAGACAATATTAACACAATACATTTTCTTATCAAGTGCATGATTTCGGAGAGCATCATTCATATTTTCAAAAACCTTATACATAATTTCAAAATTCATCTCGCATGATTTTAAAATATTTTTGTAAAAATATCTATCTAATACACCTACTTTATGATTTCAAAATATTATATATATAAGGTTTCAAAAACATTTTTTTTTTACCGATGCATAGTTTTCCAAATATATTTTCCTCACACATTTACATAACCTTCAAATTCTGCTTCATATGTCGCCTTGACATATCTAGCATCTCAACTTCATAAGCATTTCAACTTCATGTTTTGACTTAAGCACATCCCGTGCGAGATTTCAAAACATCTTCAACTTCTAAAATTCATATGGGATCTTTTTATCTTTACAATTAGATCCTTGTGGATGATCATCATTCAAATCAGAGTCCTTAATTGGATTCTTTATGTACCTTAATTCGAACACTTCGGTTCCTAATAATCGAAATCGAATTTTCTTTTTGAATCTTTCTATCTTTATAGTTAGATTCTTGAAAATATTTAAAGTACCAAATGAAATCCACGGATTGGATTCCTAGTATGCTTTAAATACCCATGTCCAAAGATAACAAATTAAACGATTATACGAATAAGCGATTATGCGACTATGTGGTTATGTGTTATGTGTTCTCCTTTATGTTTTTGTGTGATCCGATTTTCAAATCCTCATAGAACCTTTCATATCTTCATATGAGGGATTCATAGTAGGATTTTCAAAAAGGTACTACCTTAAATCCTTATGGGCTTCTACTTAGTAGTTAAGACCCTTGGGTTATATAGTACCATTCCATGATTCATAAGAGACCCATTTGGTGGTCTAGTCAAAAAGATTGATTCACAATTTGGTTAGAAAAACGACATCTAGTGATGTAGCTGAACAGACTCCTTGATAGTCTATTTAGATCATTCATTGATTTAATCAAAAGGACTCAATGGCGGTCTAGTTACACTCATCACAGGATTGTTCATTTGGTTTTCCCCTACACACTATAAAATAGACTGTGTGAACTGTGCAAGGAATTATCTGATTATGGACATGTACATAATTATGAAATTTAGTGCACAGAAACCCAGTAAGGTTTATTATGTGTAAGAACCGATAGTGACAACAATAACAAAATAAGAACAATGTAATGGAGGTACGGTGGACGCACCAATGACGCTTCATATACTTGTATATAAGTATCCCTCTTACATTGCAATCATGATGTTATTAAAGGTTACTAGAAGTTCAGAACCCTAACCAATGTTGTTTGATCTTTTCAACTTCATGTTTTCAAGCTCTCACAAGTTTCCTCTAAATAAATTTCGGGACGAAATTTCCTAAAGTAGGGGAGACTGTAACACCTGTGCCTTCACGGCCATCAAACAAATACCGAACCAATGAAATATTATATTTCATACTTGGGATTTGTAAAAATATGTGTATCATTTGCACATATCAATTCTTGTTCGATTCCAAACTCTAAATCGCTTTCTGGAAGGTTATACGCGCACCGATGCGTAAATATAACCAGTTTAATGCAACAAACACTCCGGAATAGTGACATAGGCTTAAAATACCTTAAATAACCTTTACTTAACTTAGAAATAAGTTTTGAAGGCTTTGGTATGGCAAAATCAAGTTAAATCGCTTACAGGGACTAAAATTGACAAACTGCGAAAGTATGCCAATTTGAACTGTAACAGACCTTCCGGAGCATGACCATAAGTTAAACATACCATAAATATCCTTCACATAGCTTAGAAATAGGCTTTGAGGGGTTCGGTGTGCTAAAATAAACTTTTGGGTCATTCAGGGACTAAAAGTGTCAAAAAGTGCACAAGTTTGCATTTTCACGCATAACTCACGTTCTGAATACATCCGGACATCCAAAAATTTATATAAGCATGACTATATTATATTTGAGTGTTCGCCTTAAGAAAAATCCATTCGTCGCGTCATTTGGTTCGTTTTTCGCGCTTATGCGCATTCCGTCGTAATTAAGCGAACATCGCGTTCGTACGGCTAAACGAACCGACATCTGAGATATTTTTGAACACATTTTAAGTTCCCTATACTTTAACTTCATTTTAGAGCTTTGAAATGGGGTTAACGGGCCTTAAACGTGTCAAAAATGGCCTAAATACAGTTCAGGGACCAAAACTGTAAATCTGCCAAACTTAACCCCTACGATGCGCAGGGACTTTTGCCCTACGATGCGCAGGGGTATTCCAGACCAGATGCAATGTTTAAACAGCCTGTTTTCAGCAGAATTAACCACATCCACATGTTCCTAATTATCTAGTCATTAGATAAGGATGGCATTTTTAGCCACCATAAGGTTCCAACACATGTACGGCCTTGATCGTTTCCCCTTTTCCAAGAAACGATCTCAACGGTGGACCGAATACTATAAATACCCCACCCCCCATTACTTCAAATGCACTAGAATTCTGATTTTGAGAGCTCTAAGTTGAAACCATTGTTTCATACCTGAGTTCTTGAAGTCGGGATTAGCATTCGGGGACCCTGGGTAAGTATTCTTTCGTTCTTTTCCTTATTTTATTGCTTTTCGAGTCAGAAAGTCAAACTTTGTTTGACTTTCAGCGTTGACCAGTAATGGTCAATGCGAAGTTCGTTTGAACTTCGCAACGTGAGTGTAATCACGTTGGTCATAGTCCCTTGGGACTATGCCCACTGATTACCACGTTGTCTAGAGTCGTAGGGTAGGCGATCTAATAAATCGCCTATACCTTCGAACTCGACCCATTTGGTCGATCATTAGGATCCGACCAAATACATTAGGTGACCATAGTAGGTAGGGAATAACCTTCCGAGGTTATACCCTATGGTCACATCGTTTAAGTAGTTGTATGATAGGTAGTTTATATGCCTTAGGTAAATTACCAGAATACCCTTTTCATGTATAATTGGTAATTAAGCATATGTAACCTAAACCTTTGTCATATAACTGATTATGTAACATGTTTAGGCATATAACACTTGTCATAGGACTAGTTAGACGGTCCGAACGCGTTTCACGCGAACGACGCGTTAAAGTAGCATAAGCTACCTAAACGGGTCGTAATGGGTCGATAGCACTTAGGTTTGGTTTCATTGTAGTATGTAGGCCTTGTTAAACCATATCATATGAGTTCCAACACTCATTTGGTTTACCAAGCCTCATCCTATCCGATCTCCCGATTTAGGTCCGGTTTATTTATATAGTTTTAGATTGCCGATTGATTCCGTGCTCCCTCAAGCTTTGTTTGGTTGTTGTTTAAGACCTCCAAGCATTCTCAGGCGAGTACATTCTTCCCCTATTTTACTGTTTTCAATTGTTTTGGGGTGACTCATATGTGCTAAATGTTTTCAATGTTATAACAATAGTTTCAAAAACAATTAAGGCGATTTATACAAAACTAATAACGATTTCATAAAGTGAACAAACTTGTTGGTTGTAGTTACATAACATATGACATTCATTAGCAATGATCAAGCCGACCAGTATTAGGTTATGGTACCATAGGATCTGACAAATCCCGTTATTTACTGCACCCGTGGTTATGTGTGGGTGTTGTGGGTAGCGACTGAATCTGTAAGTGTTAACTTACCCTATGGAGGTTTGTTAATGCGAATACGAGAAGCGACGAAATCGAGAAGCGACGAAATCGAGAAGCGACGAAAACGAGAAGCGACGAAAGTCAAGAAGGTTTGAATGTTATTAGCGAGACGACCACATAAGTAGTTTCACGACCTAAAACGAATTAAACGATTTACGATTGGGTTTTCACACGATGTTTTAACGATTGGGTAACGATTGGGTAACGATTGGGTTTTCACACAATGTTTTAACGATTGGGTAACGATTGGGTAACGATTGGGTTTTCACACGATGTTTTAACAATTACTTTGGTGGTTTGGTTTGGATTAAATGATTAAGTAACAATGCGTGTGGAATATGATACAAGCATGGTGGATACGCCGCTGGTACTTCCTATATATAAGTGTTTGTATGGTATTACATATTGTAGTGTTATTTGAATCATTTCAGCTCGAGACATAGATCATTTTATACAAGTAACATACTTTTCACAAGACATTTATTTACAAACAATTTATCTTATACAAACTCATATTACATGGTTATTCATTTAATCATGCTTTATTTTCTTATTTATACATATCACCTGAACTTATCATTGTTTTTCCAAATAATTTACTAAAACAAATGTTTTTGGGTTAAGAGTCATGGCTACGAGGTTTTACAAATTATAACCCGCTTGATTTGAGTTGGTTAATTAAGTTGCAATATTATACTCTTTTCAAAACAAGGTTTTTAAATAAAGTATTGCAACATCTAAACTAGCCATGATTTCGACACTCCTACAAAACCTATGTACTCGCCAGCATTTCTTTGCTGACCTCGTTTTCACATATGTTTCAGGTATTGATTGAATGAAATCGATTGATAAGATGCATGCTCACATAGGACTGGACAAGGCCTTAGTGACTAAATAACAATGATAGACTATGTTTAATTAGTGTATTTAGATTCCTAAACGATGTAATTATTCAATGATTAATAAAACGAAACACTTTTGATATCCATGGTTATGAAACATTAATTCTGTTGCAACACGCCCCGATGTTTCCGCCACGTTTTGTATGTTCCACGTGGTCGGGGTGTGACAAAGAACATGGCGAAAATTCCCAGGTTTGCATGGGAATCTAAGGGTTGGGTTGGATAAATCGAAAATCAAGTGCTACAAGTGTAATAGGTTGGGACATTTCGCTAGGGAATGTAGGAGTCAAACTACTGGTCCCATATTACTCATCCTAGCTCAAATCCTAGACCTCAAAACCAAAACACTGTGCACTATGCCCAATATGCCCCAGCAGCTCAAGTGAACACTGCTCACTATGCTGCTGCCCCTGTGCCAATACATTATGTCCAAACTACTGTTCCAAAAATCCAATATGTTCAAACCCCTGCTCCACAGGTACAAGTGCAACCTGTTGCACCTCAAACCACTGCTCCAGCAGCAGCACAACCAGATCAACAAAGTTTTTTCACTCAAGGGTTTGTTGACTGGAGCAGTATGCCTGAAGACCTTAATGATGAAAATTTTGCACTCTATGCTTCTAATGATTCTTCTCATGATGAGTTTTGTTTGATGGCATTAGAGTCAATACAGGAGGGGATTGAAACTGATGAGGAACAGCAGAGCTTTGAAACAGTGGAAGAGGTGACTGAAGCAGTGGTTACTGCTGTGGCTGGTGAACTACTGTGGGAAGAAAGTTCAGGTTCCCTGATTGAACCACTGACAGATCCATGGTCCGAAGAGGACACACAAGAAGAGAAGGAAGAAAAGGCAGGTGAAAGGAAGATGAAAGCTGATGATGAGGAAGATCATCAATGTGATTGTGCAATGATGGCAGCTGCCAAGGTATCTCCTCAAGTTCTTGAAAAACTGTGTTCTGACAATTGCATAATTGCTTTTGCTAACATTAAAGAGGTGAATGAAAACCTTCGGGATAAAATCTTGTCTGATGAGGTCAAATTTGAAAGGTCTTTAAAAGAACTTAAAAACAAATTGACTGAAAAAGAAAAAGAGAACAGCTGTCTAAAAGAAGAGCAAAGTATAACCAAAACCCAACTTCAAACTATGGTAGAAAAATACCAAGTTTGCAAAAAGGAGTTGGAGTCCGCCCAGATTACTTGTGAAAGATGGGTGGAATCTTGCAAAGGATATGAGGTTATGCTTGAAAAATAGAGAAAAAGCAATGTGAAATTTGGGGTTGGCTATAGAAAACATGATGATGAAAACACTGCTTTTGAAAAATCTGTTCAAACCACTGATGTAACCACTGAGTTCATCCCCACAAACAAGAATGGCCAAGAAGTGAAAATCACTGACAAACTTGGTAACAAAATCACACTTGACAGACCAATGGAATCCTCTACTTTTGAGGAGCTTGAAGAATACCAGTTTAAACCAAAATGGTCTGATGAGTGTGACATTCTTGAAAATTTCAAGCCAATGGACTTTACATCAACTGATGGTGTCAAGGCTCCAAAAGCTAAAGTCATACCTCTCAAGGACATCCCAGCAGTGGTTAAAACCTCTGCTGCAAAGGAGTCTGAAAAGAGAAAGAAGAAAGAAAAAAATGATAACTTGTTTTGTGAATTCTGTGAGAAAAGGAATCATCTTACAAAAGATTGTTTCCACTTAAAAGCGTATGATTTAAACAGAACAAGTGCCATTGTTTCAGCTGAAGGTTGCATTGTCTGTGGTAAAACAAACCACAAAACTCAAGCATGTGTGTATCTCAAAAACTTTGATGTGAAAAAGAATGAATACATTGCTAAAACATCCTTGAGTCCATCATCATCATCAACATCTGTCAAATTCACCAAGAAACAACCACTGTTTGTGCCAGTTCAAACAGCTGTTACAAAACAGCTGAACCAAACATCTGTCAAAAGAGATGTTCAGGTTACTGATGCACCCCCTGCCAATCAGTTCAGAAAAGGCAGAGAAAAACAGACTTACCAAAGGATTCCTCACGTTTATGAGGCCTACAAAAGGCCCTCTAAACCCAAAGTGAACAAGCATCCTTTTTGTTACCAGCAGATGATTGGTCAGGACCCACAACAGTGGTTAGAGAAACACTGTCCTAAAACAGTTCAAACTCCTGACCTAACCACTGTCCATCATTCTGCATCCATCCCAAACACAGTTGAGACCCCATCCAAAGCCTTGTTGGCTTTGGAGACCTTAATGAACTAATCCTTTTACTTCATGTGCAGGGAGGTTCTGCATGCTTTGATAGTCTTTGGTATGTAGATAGTGGAGGCTCCAGGCACATGACAGGATGTAAAGCCCTCCTCAAAGACTTTAAAATCCATGGAGGGGGTGATATATCCTTTGGGAATAATAGTAAAGGAAAAGTTATGGGGTCGGGTACAGTGGAGTCTGGAAAAGTAAAATTTGAAAATGTCAATCTAATAGACAATCTAAAATTCAACCTTCTGAGTGTGTCCCAAATGAGTGACAAGGGTTTTGGGTCATTCTTCACAAAAGATTGTTGTAGGATTGTTGGACCAGAAATGGTCAAAAAGATTGAAGCAATAATCAAAACTGGTCAAACTAAACTTGTTGCCCAAAGAAGTGGCAATGTTTATGTTGTTGACATGTCAAAAGAGTGTCCCAGAGCTGATGCCTGTCTGTTCTCAGCTGCCTCTAACAAAGAGACAGAACTTTGGCAAAGAAGGCTGGGACACACAAATCTTAAGACAATCACAGAAATTTCAAAAAATGGTTCGGTGAGAGGCCTACCACAAAAATTGTTTTCATGTACTGAACATTGCATTTCCTGTTTAAAAGGAAAACAACATAAAAGTTCTTACAAGTCCATTGAAGAGTCCAAAACAACCCAGTGTTTGCAAATGCTACACATGGATTTGTTTGGCCCAGTTCAAGTCATGAGCCTCAAAAAGAAAATATATTGTTTGGTTATTGTTGATGACTTTTCTAGGTTCACATGGACTTTCTTTTTGCACTCAAAAGATGAAACTGCAGGCATTTTGCAAGACTTTGTAATACAGGTTGAAAAGCAATTTGACCTTCCAGTGAAAAGCTTCAGGAGTGACAATGGCACAGAATTCAAAAATAGGGAGTTGGATGCCTTCTGTGTGAAGAAAGGGATTGTAAAGCAATACAGCATCCCAAGAACACCAGAGCAGAATGGGGTAGTGGAAAGGAAGAACAGAACTCTGATTGAGGCTGCCAGAACCATGCTTGCAGATTCAGGTTTGCCATTAACTTTCTGGGCAGAGGCAGTAAACACTGCTTGCTATGTTCAGAACAGAGTTTTAATAAACCCCAGGCACAAAAAGACTGCCTATGAAATTCTGTATAAAATTAAACCACTGATCTCATATTTCAAAGTGTTTGGCTGCCCATGCTTTATTTTGAATTTAAAAGATTCCATTTCAAAATTTGCAGCCAAAATTGATTGTGGTTATCATCTGGGATACTCAACCACTGCCAAGGCCTACAAAGTGTTCAATACACGGACCAAGGCAGTGGAGGAGACTTTGAATGTTAAGTTCAATGAACTCTCATCAATGAAAATCCCAGCAAACCCTGCAGATCTGTTTGATCTTGAAAAATTCACTTTTGAAAATACTGCTGTTAAGACTAACAGTGCAGGTTCATCAGAGGATACAACACCAGACTATGGGTATGAAATCATCATCCCTCAAAGGTCTGCCACAAAGGGAAAAGCACCAGCTGTTCAAAACAGTTGTCAAAGCTCAACCACGGCTACCTCAACAGTTGTTAACCAAAGTAGCCCATCAACCACTGCTTCCACATCCTCAAACACTGCTGATAAAAGTCCTCAAACAGTGGATAACAGTCAGCAGTTGTCCACTTCATTACCTCCTATACCACCACCTTTTGAAGTCACTGCTGGATCATCAAAGTCCCCAGCAGTGGTTAGCTCAGATGATACACATTTGCAGCCTTCACCAACCAATGCCATCATACCATACCAAGGAGATTTAATCTTCTTGAGATCTCATCCACCTGATCAGATCATTGGCAACATAAATGAAGGGGTGCTCACAAGAAGTCAAACCCAAAACATTTGTCTTTTTGCTGGTTTTCTATCACTCCATCAGCCAGTCAAGTACCAAGAGGCACTGAAAGACAACAGCTGGGTAGAAGCCATGCAAGAGGAGCTCCAACAGTTTAAAAGACAACAAGTATGGGAGCTTGTACCACTGCCAGAAGAGGTTAGTCCCATTGGCACAAAGTGGGTCTTCAAGAACAAAACTGATGAAAGGGGTATTATTGTCAAGAATAAAGCCAGGCTTGTGGTTCAAGGTTACAGACAGGAAGAGGGGATTGATTATGACGAAACATTTGCCCCTGTTGCAAGATTAGAAGCCATTAGACTGTTCGTGGCCTTTGCTGTCAACCACAATAAGAAGGTGTTTCAAATGGATATTAAAAGTGCTTTCCTCTATGGTACAATTCAAGAAGAGGTGTATGTTTGTCAACCTCCAGGTTTTGAGGATCCATTTTATCCAGATCATGTCTACAGGCTAAACAAAGCCTTGTATGGCCTGAAACAAGCACCAAGGGCCTGGTATGAAACTCTTTCCAACTTTCTACTCTCCAATGGTTTCAAAAGAGGTACTATTGATAAAACATTGTTTTTAAAATGGAGAGGGAAGGATTTAATGATTGTCCAGATTTATGTGGATGACATTATTTTTGGAAGCACATGTAACTCAATGTGTGAAGAGTTTAGAGAACTCATGACAGCTGAGTTTGAAATGAGTGCAATGGGAGAGCTACAATGCTTTCTTGGTCTCCAAGTTCAGCAAATGCAAAATGGAACTTTCATTCATCAAAGAAAATATGCTAAAGAACTTTTGACAAAATTTGATATGAATGATTGTAAACCATGTAGCACACCCATGGCAACAAATAAGCTAGTCATGTCTGATGAAAAAGATGAGCTGATTGACCAAACACTTTATAGAAGCATGATTGGGTCTTTATTGTACCTAACTGCATCTAGACCAGACATCATGTTTGCAACATGTGTCTGTGCAAGAAGTCAATCAGCTCCCAGAAAATCAAATCTCATTGCTGTAAAAAGGATCTTCAGATACATAAAAGGTGCTCCCACACTTGGTATCTGGTATCCAGCTAATGGGAACATCAAGCTTTCAGGTTTCTCAGACAGTGACTTTGCTGGATGTCACACCACAAGGAAGTCCACATCAGGAGGGTGCCAGTTTCTAGGTGATTGCTTAGTTTCATGGCAAAGCAAAAAGCAAGCAGCTGTTTCAACATCCACTGCTGAAGCTGAATACATTGCTGCTGCAAGCTGTACAGCCCAACTCCTGTGGCTTCAAAAATCAGTTGCTGGATTTTGGTATCACTGCCTTAAAGACACCACTCATGTTGGACAGTCAGGCAGCAGAAAATATCATCAAAAATCTAGTTTCCCACTCAACCACCAAACACATCGACATCAGACATCACTTTGTGAGGGATTGCTATGAAAAAGGTTTGATTTCTCTGCATCATGTCCCAACTAAAGACCAGCTAGCTGATGTGCTCACAAAAGCACTTGATACAGCCACTTTTGAAAGTTTGGTCTCTAGGATTGGGATGCTGAACATGGAATAACAAGCAACATCTTGTTTTTCTATGAATAAAAGCAACAAAATGTTTTCAGAAAATCAAAACTCCATCCTTAAAAATAGCTAAAAATGATATTTTTCATTAAAATCCTTAAAAGTCTGCCATTACCCACTGATTGTTCAAAAGTCTGCTCTACTTCAAAAGTCTGTCCACTGCTGAAAGTCAACCCCTGCTCTCTCATTACTTTGATAAACTCTGTTGTTCAAAAGCAGTGTCTTATCCACTGATATGCTATCCACTGATAGTAAAAATCACCCACTGCTTTCATACCACTGCTTTCATCTGTCCCTATCACACAAGTACTGTCCTTCACTTTCAACAGGGGTTGTCACGTGGGCAGTACATATTGGTCAGACCTTTTGGAACGGCTGCCACCTCAGCATTCACTTTCTTCCCTATAAAATCCCCCACTCACCACCAAAACAGGGTTTTACTGTCGAATTGAATTCTTAAAAATTCTCTTCTCAAAGCAGTTTTTCTTCTCATCTTTCACAACTTTCTTCGATCATTCATCTTCAAAATGACAAAATCGAAGTCATCCTCAAAACCCTCATCCAAATCATCATCGAAAACAGCCTCTCAAAATGCAATCTCCACTGAAATTCCACATAAACCATCTCACAATCTCCTGGGTCTTCTCACAAAACCTGGAACCACCAAAGTTTTCGATTCCATCATTGATCTCATGGCAAAATCAAAGTACAAAACTTTGTTCAGTGCCGATGCACCAATCTATTTGGCGACCCAAAGGGAGTTCTGGAAAAATGCAACCCTTGAAAAACAAGGAGACACTGCAACCACCATAAACTCTTCGATAAAGGGTAAAGTTGTCCAAATCACGCCACAATCCATTTCAGAGGTCTTTCAACTCGGTGATCAGGAAGGTAAAATTTCTTTCACTAAAAACGAGTTACAAACTGACTTCATTGAGAGAGGGTATGAAGCCACAATGATGAAGAAAATTACCTTAGAAAAAGGTTATTTTCCGTCTGCAACCAGATTTTTATTTCATACCCTCCTACTATGTGTTTCAAACAAAACCACTTCTTTCAATGAAATCCCTTTAAAGATTCAAAATCTGGGATATGCAATTCTTCAAGGAGAAAATTTTAACTATTCTCGGGAAATTTTTAAAGATTTGGTTAATAATGTTGAAACAAAATCATTCTTACTGTTTCCAAGGTTTTTAAGTTTCTATTTTTCAAAGAAATTCAGTAAGGATGATTTAGCTGTAATAAACCAAGGTGATTCTACTCAAATAAACAGTTTAACAACTGAAACTTTTTCAAGAATGTTAGCACCTTGCAAAACACAAGCAGAGGTGCCTGAGCAGATTTTAGCAGTTACAACTGCTCCTCAGGTATCTGCTGCTGAGCCCACTGCTCAAGGTGATCAAAGCAGCAGCACAACTGTTTTGAAACCCACACCTAAAATCACCAAAAAGCCAACAACAAGAAAAACACAAAAACCCCCCAAAACCATAAAAAAGGCATCTCTAGAGGATGAGATACCAGAGCACCTGCCAGTGACAACACAAAAGTCACAAGAAACCACTGCTGCTACTTCCTCACAGCAGTTGGTACAAATATCTCAACCCATAACCGAAACTCCTCCTGTTTCTTCAAAAAAAGAACAGGTTGTACAAATAGGGTCTCCACATCATGATGCTCTGGAAACACTCGTTTCTATCATCCACAGTCCAATGCCCGGGACACATCCTATTTCTACACCAATCATCACATCCACAATTCCCTCACCAATAAAACCACTGTTGGATGCAATTGATTTGAACCAGGCATTAACAAGTCCTTCTCAATCACCTAATAATGAGAATATACCTCAACAACTGAATGGGTCTGTTGTATCAATCTTTGCTAACCCACCAACACAACCTGAGGAGGTTACACCGCATGAGTTACAAGTAACTCTTGGTGGTAATCCAAGTGAAGCAGCCACTACAACTGTTGAACCTACAGGTTTACAGTTGGACAGTGGTTACATTAATAAGACTTCCTTGGAGGCAATTCCTTTTATAGCACCTCTGCCAACCACCAGTGGATTTATTTATCCTACTGGCAACATCAAAAGGTTTTCAAGTGTTGAAGGAAGAAGACCCCAGTACCAAGAAAAAGGGGCATCAGTGGTTAATGTTTGGAGTATACTCCCTACATCTACCACTGATAAAACCACTACTAGTGGGAAATCAGATGACCCCATTAACTTGGGTGATGGTTTAAAGTACCAGAAATTGACGGATCGTATTGCAAAGCTTGATAACTCTGTTGCAGAACTCAAAGATATGCTACAACAGGTGTTACAAGTTCAGAAGGTACAATCAACTGCTGTTCCACCTCAAGCACCTGCTCCACAAAGGGCACCTGCTACAAATGAGCTCTGGAATCTATTTCAATCTTTTCTCCAACAACAAGCACAATTAGCAGATCAGCAACATGAAAAACATGTACAACAGCTGAGAAATGCAATGGAGTCAAGGTTCAAGAACACTCAGGCTGATTTAAAGGCTCTCAAAACTCAAATCTTGCACACCACTGGCAATGCTCCTCCAAAAGTCCGCTACATTTATCAAATCCCCGAAGATAATACCAAAAAGGGGGAGAAAATTAAGGAGTGGAAAAAGAAGGGTATAGAGGATGGTCTCTATCTTGAACCAGAAAATTCAAACATGACCAAAAAGATCCCTTTGCCAGATGGCAGCAAGAAAATTGATGTGACAACAAATGCACTAGCAGAAGCAGCTGCAAGTGTAAAAAGGGATAGAGAGGCCAAAAGGAAAGCCAGGGTGGACAGAATGGATCATCCAGATCAGGGTACTTCTGGGTCAAAGGATAATGAAAATCCTGTTGAGGAAAAGAAGAAGCCTACTAGAAAAGTGAGGCAACCCAAATCCATTCCAACCAGACATTCAAAGTCTGCTCAAAAACCACCATACAAAACAGCTGATGCAACAGGAGTTACAAAAACTACTGCTTGCCAAACAGTTGTTCCATCAACACACACCACTTCAACACACACAACATCCACTGCTTTACCATCATCACCACCAAAAACAACACCTGCTGACATACAGCAGAAGACAGCAGATGTTATAACATCTGTTGTAATGACAACAGTGGTTGAAACACCAGTTGTTTCAACAGCTGTTAGTCAATCACAATCCACTGCCACTACATCTACCACCACTGTTCCATCCTAAACATCATCAGTCCCTCCTACAAAAAGGAGAAGACTAATTCTCAAAGATGATGACAATTCACCACCACAAACATCTTCAAAATCTTTAGCACTTGTCACAATTCCAAAACCTGTTCCTCTCCCTTCAGTTAAAATGTACAAGCCCTTACCTCCTGCAGGTGTTCAATTTCCTCTTGAATTAGCAGCTGTTAGAGAAGAAATAAAATCTTTTTACTTTGAGGATGACCCTGCCAAACGGAGTTTGCCATCAATAAAAGGATATCCCTGGACTAAAAATGTTGATGAATATTTGGAAATCAAGGCCAAGCAAGCAGAGGATATCTCAAAGAAAAACACACAAGGGAAATCTGATAAAGAAATTGCACAGAGAAGTCAATATTTGCTCACACAAGTCAGATCTCTAGAGCAATTTGCAAAAAATGTTAGTCAACAAATTTCTGAAAGAGCAGCTGAAACTCTGAAGAAAGACTACATTGAAAGCATCATGGCTCACAAGAAGTACAAAGGAGAGAGATACATGTACAAAGAGTGGACTATTCCTGAACTTGAAAACGAAGCAGCACGAATTCAAGACATGATAAAAAGGAAAGTCACTCACACTCCTCCTAATTGGGCAAAATTTAGAAAGAATGTACCTGACAAACAGGAAGAGCTGAGGAGAATGAAAGAGGAACTGGTAGCAGCTGATTATGGAAACAAAAGACAAGTTGCTAGATGGAAAGAAGATGTGGTCAGGGCTACTTACAAAAAGTTGGAACAATTAAGAAAGAAAGATCCCACAGTTCCTCAAAAGCCTGACTATCCTGAAGCAGCGGTTTCAAAAAGACCATCAAAGCTGCAAATCAGGAGATCCATAGCTCCAGTTGGTGCTTCCATCTACAAAAGAAGGCCACAGAAACAGCTGATTGCTGAAACCATCAAAGAGTTAATGGAAGGTGAAGACCTTGGAAAAGAGGGTATAAAGAAAATGATCATGGAAACTCTTGGTTTGGATCAAACTGCAAGTACTGCTCAGCCAGTCATGAATAGGCCAGCCTCTCCAAATACTTCTGCAAATAAACATCTCCCAAGAAACCCACCAGGCTAAAAAATACAAAAGTGGGAAACTGACAAACAGACCTGCGTATTGACTTTGCTCAGGTCTGGTGGAGAAGTGGAGAAAATATCAAGGGAACAAGCTCTTGTCCTGAGTCTTGAAGATTTGCAGGATCTCCTTGATCTTCCATTTAGCAGGGATGATGAAGATACAGATGCCCTAGACTTTGAATTACAATTTAAAGGTCAGATAAGGGAGCTGTTGATGAGGCAATAAAGAATGCCACAAATAATGAAGAGTTTTGGCATTATCTGTTCCAGGGGGAGATTGTTGGGATTGAACCCTATCAGAGGAACAGATAATTAAAGCCAAAACTGGATAAGAGCAGTGGATCCAGAATAAGCAGACGATTACAGTTAGTTCATGCAAATCTCTCCCCTTGAAAGTGGTTTTATATCTGCTGACCTCCTATCTGCTGATCTTACTAAGTGCTGTCCTACAACTGCTGCTTTGCATCTACTGACAAATGTCAAAGACTGATGGAAGACCAAAGCTCTGCTGACTTAATCTACTGCCTTGAGTCAAGTACTGCTGATCCGGACAGGCACTGCTGGGTTCACAGTAGTGGAAGGAAGCAGCAGCTGTTTAAGTGTCTTTTATGTAAAGAAATGTAATAGCAGTAGTTAGTATATCAGAGTTTGTATAGATCAGAGGTTAGAGTCTGTTAGGAGGTTAGATGTCACTTTCATGGTGACGTCAGCTAAGATGCTCAGTGGTTTGCAAGTGCCTATAAATAGTTCAGTACTTTGTACTGTTCTATTAGCTCTTTTACAACATTGTCTTCTTTGCACGAACAAACTACTGAGCTCTGGCTGAGGGGGAGTTTGCATTCATTCATCAATCATTGTAATCGTTGTTGAAACAAATTCAATCTTTCGATTCATTGTGTAAAGATGTTTGATTAAAGTATTACTCTCGTTTGATTGTATGCAAAGTTTGTTTTCATCTTAATTCCGCTGCACAACTCTTTCATTTTCATCTTAATTTCAAAAGAAAATACAATAAAAAAGAAACTCAGATCCCACAGAACTTAAAAACAAATTGACTGAAAAAGAGAAAGAGATCAGCAGTCTTAAGGAAGAGCAAAGCATAACCAAAACTCAACTCCAAACTATGGTAGAAAAATACCAAGTTTGCAAAAAGGAGTTGGAGTCCACCCAGATCACCTATGAAAAATGGGTGGAATCATGCAAAGGGTATGAGGTTATGCTTGAAAAACATATTAAAAGCAATGTAAAATTTGGTGTTGGTTATAGAAAACATGATGATGAAAACACTGCTTTTGAAAAATCTATTCAAACCACTGATGTAACCACTGAGTTCATCCCTACAAACAAGAATGGCCAAGAAGTGAAAATCACTGATAAACTTGGTAACAAGATCACACTTGACAGGCCAATGGGGTCCTCTACTTTTGAGGAGCTTGAAAATTATCAGTTTAAACCAAAATGGTCTGATGAATGTGATATTCTTGAAAATTTCAAGCCCATGGACTTTACATCAACTGATGGTGTTAAAGCTCCAAAATCTAAAGTCATTCCACTTAAGGACATCCCAACAGAGGTTAAAACCTCTGCTGCAAAGGAGTCCGAAAAGAGAAAGAAGAAAGAAAAGATCAATAACCTGTTTTGTGAATTCTGTGAGAAAAGGAACCATCTAACAAAAGACTGTTTCCACTTAAAAGCTTATGATTTGAACAAAACAAGTGTCATTGTTCCAGCTGAAAGCTGCATTGTCTGTGGTAAAACAAACCACAAAACTCAAGCATGTGTGTATCTCAAAAACTTTGATGTGAAAAAGAATGAGTACACTGCTAAAACATCCTTGAGTCCATCAACATCATCTGTCAAATTCACCAAGAACCAACCACTGTTTGTGCCAGTTCAAATAGCTGTCACAAAACAGCTGAACCAAACATCTGTCAAAAGAGATGTTCAGGTTGCTGATGCACCCCCTGCCAATCAGTTCAGAAAAGGCAAGGAAAAACAGTCTTACCAAAGGATTCCACACGTTTATGAGACCTACAAAAGGCCCTCTAAACCTAAAGTGAACAGGCATCCTTTTGGGTACCAACAGGTGATTGGTCAAGACCCCCAACAGTGGTTAGCAAGAAACAGTACTAAAACTGTTCTAACCCCTGACCTAACCCCTGTCCATCAATGTGCATTCATCCCAGACACTGTTGAGACCCCATCCAAAGCCTTATTGGCTTTGGAAACCGTAATGAACTAATCCTTTTACTTCATGTGCAGGGAGCTTCTGCCTGTTTAGATAGCCTTTGGTATGTTGATAGTGGAGGCTCCAGGCACATGACTGGATGTAAAGCCCTACTCAAAGATTTCAAAATTCATGGAGGGGGTGATATATCCTCTGGGAATAACAGTAAAGGGAAAGTTCTGGGGTCTGGTACAGTACAATCTGGCAATATAAAATTTGAAAATGTCAATCTGATAGATAGTCTGAAATTCAACCTCCTGAGTGTTTCACAAACGAGTGACAAGGGGTATGGGCCATTCTTCACAAAGGAGTGTTGTAGGATTGTTGGACCAGAAATGGTCAAAAAGATTGAAGCAATAATAAAAATTGGTCAAACAAAACTTGTTGCTCAAAGAAGTGGCAATGTTTATGTTGTTGATATGTCAAAAGAGTGTCCCAGAGCTGATGCATGTCTGTTCTCAGCTGTCTCTAACAAAGAGACAGAACTTTGGCACAGAAGGCTGGGACACACAAATCTTAAGACAATCACTGAAATTTCAAAAAATGGTTTGGTAAGAGGCCTACCACAAAAATTGTTTTCATGTCCTGAACATTGCATTTCCTGTTTAAAAGGAAAACAGCATAAAAGTTCTTATAAGTCCATTGAAGAGTCCAAAACAACCCAGTGTTTGCAAATGCTACACATGGATTTGTTTGGCCCAGTTCAAGTCATGAGCCTCAAAAAGAAAAAATATTGTTTGGTTATTGTTGATGACTTTTCTAGGTTTACATGGACTTTCTTTTTACACTCAAAAGATGAGACTGCAGGCATTTTGCAAGACTTTGTGACACAGGTTGAAAAGCAATTTGACCTTCCAGTGAAGAAAGGAGTTGGATGCCTTCTGTGTGAAGAAAGGGATTGTAAGGCAGTACAGCATCATTAGAACACCAGAGCAAAATGGGGTAGTTGAAAGAAAGAACAGAACTTTGATTGAGGCTGCCAGAACCATGCTTGCTGATTCAGGTTTGCCATTAACTTTCTGGGCAGAGGCAATAAACACTGCTTGCTATGTCCAAAACAGAGTTTAAATAAACCCCAGGCACAAAAAGACTGCTTATGAAATTCTGTATAAATCAAACCACTGATCTCATACTTCAAGGTGTTTGGCTGCCCATGCTTTATTTTGAACTTAAAAGATTCCATTTCAAAATTTGCAGCCAAAATTGATTGTGGTTATCATCTGGGATACTCAACCACTGCCAAGTCCTACAAAGTGTTTAATACACGGACCAAGGCAGTGGAGGAGACCTTGAATGTAATGTTTAATGAACTTTCATCAATGAAAATCCCAGCAAATCCTGCAGATCTGTTTGATCTTGATAAATTCACTTTTGAAAATACTGTTGTCAAGACTAACTGTGCAGGTCCATCAGAGGATTCAACACCAGACTATGGGTATGAAATCATCATCCCTCAAAGGTATGTCAAAATGGGAAGAGCATCAGATGTTCAAAACAGCTGTCAAAGCTCAACCACTGCTACCTCAACAGTTGTTGACCAAAGTAGCCCATCAACCACTGCTTCCACATCCTCAAATACTACTGACAAAAGTCCCCAAACAGTGGATAAAAGTCAGCACGTGTCCACTTCATTACCTCCCATTCCACCACCTTTTGAAGCCACTACTGGATCATCAAAGTCCCCAGCAGTGGTTAGCTCAGATGATACACATTTGCAGCCTTCACCAACAAATGCCATCATACCGTACCAAGGAGATTTAATCTTCTTGAGATCTCATCCACCTGATCAAATCATTGGCAACATCAATGAAGGGGTGCTCACAAGAAGCCAAACCCAAAACATTTGTCTTTTTGCTGGTTTTCTATCACTCAATCAGCCAGTCAAGTACCAAGAGGCACTGAAAGACAACAGCTGGGTAGAAGCCATGCAAGAGGAGCTCCAACAGTTTAAAAGACAACAAGTATGGGAGCTTGTACCACTGCCAGAAGAGGTTAGTCCCATTGGCACAAAGTGGGTCTTCAAGAACAAAACTGATGAAAGGGGCATTGTTGTCAAGAATAAAGCCAGGCTTGTGGTTCAAGGTTATAGACAGGAAGAGGGGATTGACTATAATGAAACTTTTGCCCCAGTAGCAAGATTAGAAGCTATAAGACTGTTCCTGGCCTTTGCTGTCAACCACAACATGAAGGTGTTCCAAATGGATATCAAAAGTGCTTTCCTCTATGGTACAATTCAAGAAGAGGTGTATGTGTGTCAACCTCCAGGTTTTGAGGATCCATTTTATCCAGATCATGTCTACAGGCTGAACAAAGCCCTGTATGGCCTGAAACAAGTACCAAGGGCCTGGTATGAAACTCTTTCCACCTTTCTACTCTCAAATGGTTTCAAAAGAGGTACCATTGATAAAACACTGTTTTTAAAATGGAGAGGAGCGGATTTAATGATTGTCCAAATTTATGTGGATGACATTATTTTTGGAAGCACATGTAATGCAATGCGTGAAGATTTTAGGGAACTCATGACAGCTGAGTTTGAAATGAGTGCAATGGGTGAGCTGCAATGCTTTCTTGGTCTCCAAGTTCAGCAAATGCAAAATGGAACTTTCATTCATCAAAGCAAATATGCAAAAGAACTTTTAAACAAATTTGATATGAATGATTGTAAACCATGCAGCACACCCATGGCAACAAATAAGCTGGTCATGTCTGATGAAAAGGATGAGCTGATTGACCAAACTCTTTATAGAAGCATGATTGGTCTCTTTTGTACCTAACTGCATCTAGGCCAGACATTATGTTTGCAACATGTGTTTGTGCAAGAAGTCAATCAGCCCCTAGAAAATCCAATCTTATTGCTGTATAAAGGATATTTAGATACATAAAAAGTGCTCCCACACTTGGTATCTGGTATCCAGCTAATGGGAATATCAAGCTTTCAGGATTTTCAGACAGTGACTTTGCTGGATGTAACACCACAAGGAAGTCCACATCAGGAGGGTGCCAGTTTCTAGGTGATTGCTTAGTTTCATGGCAAAGCAAAAAGCAAGCAGCTGTTTCAACATCCACTGCTGAAGCTGAATATATTGCTGCTGCAAGCTGTACATCCCAACTCCTGTGGCTTCAAAATCAGTTCCTGGATTTTGGTATCACTGCCTTAAAGACACCACTTATGTTGGATAGCCAGGCAGCAGAAAATATCATCAAAAATCCAGTTTCCCATTCAACCACCAAACATATCGACATCAGACATCACTTTGTGAGGGATTGCTATGAAAAAGGTTTGATTTCTCTGCATCATGTTCCAACTAAAGACCAGCTGGCAGATGTGCTCACAAAAGCATTAGACACTGCCACCTTTGAAAGCTTGGTCTCTAGAATTGGCATGCTAAACATGGAATAACAAGCAAAATCTTGTTTTTCCATGAATAAAAGCATTAAAATGTTTTCAGAAAATCAAAAATCCATCCTTAAAAATAGCTAAAAATGAAATTTTCATTAAAATCCTTAAAAGTCTGCCATAACCACTGATTGTTCAAAAGTCTGCTCTACTTCAAAGTCTGTCCACTGCTGAAAGCCATCCTCTGTCCACTTATTTCCCTGATAAATTCTGTTGTTCAAAAGCAGTGTCTTATCCACTGATATGCTATCCACTGATAGTGAAAATCATCCACTGCCTTCATTATACCATTGAAACCACTGCCTTCATCAGTAACTTTCATAAAAGTACTGTTCTTCATTTCTTCAGAGTTTGGCATGTGGGCAGTACATAGTGGTCAGTACTTTTGTAACCGCTGCCACGTCAGCCTTCACTTTTTCCTCTATAAAACCCCCACTTCACACCAAAAACAGGGTTTTACTGTCGAATTGAATTCTCAAAAATTCTTTTCTCAAAGCGGTTTTTCTCCACATTCCTTCAAAAATTTCTTCGATCATCATCTCCAAAATGACAAAATCGAAGCCATCTGCAAAGCCCACTTCCAAATCATCATCGAAAGCGGCCTCTCAAAAGGTCAATTCCACTGAAATCCCACACAAACCATCTCACAATATTCTGGGTCTTCTCACAAAACCCGGCACCACAGATGCTTTCGATTCCATCCTTGCCAAAATGGCTAAATCAAAGTACAAAACTTTGTTAACAGCCGATGCACCAATTTACTTAGCAACCCAACGAGAGTTTTGGAAAAACGCAATCCTTGACAAACAAGGTGAAAATGTGGTAGCCATTAACTCTTCTTTAAAGGGTAAAGCTGTTCAAATCACGCCACAATCTATTTCAGAAGTCTTTAAACTCGAGGATCAGCAAGGTAAAACTTCTTTCCCTAAAAACGAGTTAAAAATTGACTTCATTGAGAGAGGGTATGCAGACACAATGATGAAGAAAGCTACCTTACAAAAGGGTTTCTTTCCTTCTGCAACAAGGTTTTTATTCCATACCCTCCTCATGTGTGTTTCAAACAAAACCACTTCTTTTAATGAAACACCATTAAAGATTCAAAATCTGGGATATGCTATTCTTCAAGAAGAAAATTTTAATTTTTCTCGGGAAATCTTTAATGATTTGGTTGTTGGGATTGAACCCTACCAGAGGAACAGATAATGTAAAGCCAAAACCAGGTCACAACAGTGGATTCACAATAAGCAGCGGTTTACACTTTACTCTCCCCTTGAAAGTGATTTATAACAACTGATGGTCTCTATCTGCTGCTCATATTCAACTGTTGCTGTCCTTTCAACTACTGATGAAAACCCTGTAGTATTCAATACTGCTGGTCCTATCTACTGATGTTAAAGCACTGCCCAGTCAAGGACTGATCAACCTTGAGGAAAGCACTGACATAAAGGGAGAGCAGCTGTTTAGTAAATTGTTTCTCTTATGTATAGTCAGTGGTTAGGTTAGCAGTGTTTGTGTAAGGTCAGTAGATACAGGTTGTTAGGCTGTTAGACGTCGCTTTCATGGTGACGTCAGCTGAGATACCTCAGTGGTTTGGTTTGCCTATAAATGTATCAGTACCCTGTACTGTTACATTTGATTGACTGAGTGGGATCTTCTCCTCATGTCTAATCCTTTCATCTTGTGTGCAACCAACCTTGGGGCATCAGGCTGAGGGGGAGCATAGTTTGTAAGCATGACTGTAATCTTTTGCTTTGATTTGTAATCTTTTGACTCTATGTGAAGCAATTGTTTATCAAACTATTTTCTCCTTTGATTGTGTTTACAAAGTTTGTTTTCATTTCCGCTGCACCTAACATGTTTTCATATTCATTGATCATTCATTTCAAACAAACAAACACTATCATGAGAGCCTCCGATCCTAACAATTGGAATCAGAGCCTGGACAGTCAAATTCGATCTAACAATCAATTTGGCATAACAGTTCGGCTCAAAATTCATTGATACTAAGGTTGGTTGTATTTTGTTGAAAAACAGAGTATTGAGTAAATCATGTTCAAAGTGGTTATACAAAAACTCTGCTTATCAACCAAGATGTCATATGACACACAAATTTCATACAACAAGTGATATCATGCACAAGTCACTCATAGTTTTCAGATCTGTAAACATATCTGATAAATTATGGGATTGGTCTATATTCTCAAAATTGATTTCAACTGTTGTCTTGATATTTGTGATGTTTTCATTAAATACTAAAGTATGATCCTCAGAATAACAAAACCTATGATTCATAAAACATTAGTGTTTTGATTTTCTATAAAGAGGGAATTAAGACTTTAGTTATTTAGATCTTATGTGTAGAAAAACAGGTTGAGATCCTCAAAAGGAACAAATCAACTTTGTCTAAATACACTAAGAAAAACAGGGATCAACATAGTCCGTATCATATGTAATGTGAGATTGGGTGAAAAACTTGTGAAAACCTGACCAAGTCTTTCAAAACATTATTGCAAAATGATTTTGGACTAATATTCATAAAAACTCAGAAGTGTGTTTATCTCAAAACTTTTGATGTCAAAAGAAAAGAGTATAAACATAAAACACTTATGAGTCAAAGTTTAGGGTAATAATGGTCAATTAAGCAACTGCTTGTGCTCATTGGTTCAAGGAAGTTCAGGTGACAATTGTGTTCCCAGTGATTGAACTTACAAAAGGACTAGACAAATTTTCAAAATCATCACATAGAAATTAGATCTATAACAGGATCTTCAAAATTCATGTGTCCATGTGTCCTCATGTTTGCAATCAACTGACACAGAAAATGGTACCAAACAGTGGTCAAAATGTTGTCAAAATATTCTACCACTGCTGTCAAACCACTGACCATTTTCACAAAACTTGAGAATGATATGATTATATTTTCTATTGAAAATTCACCAGATCCTTTCTGATACTGTTCTCAGAAAATTCTTTAACCATTTTTATTGATTCAAAGGATTTTCTCGAATAACCAGGATATATTATTCATTTTTTTTATAATATATTTGGAACTCTTGCTTGTTTTTGTTGGCAATAGTTTCTAGCTCCTGTCAGGATGTAATACCTAATATTTTTTTGTGGTATCTGTGTCCTCATATATGGGTCAAAAGGAAATGGTACATATGTCATGATCATGTTATACCCAGGCTTGCTCCCAAATTTTCATCAAAAATTGATTGCAAACTGTGCTTGAATTACTAGGGTACTCATGTTTTAATTGAATATTAAACAAAAATGAGTTGCCTTAGTAAAAAGTTTTCATCATCTGGGGTACTAAACCACTGTCTTTCAAAATTGACATGTGGCAAAACCTTGAATGAAAATCCTCAAAACTGTTGCTGAAACACCTGTTCTTCAGATTTGCACCATTTACCCTAACCACTGTTTTGTTCCAACGTCTGATCTCTAAACACTGTCCACTGCTGAAAGTTAACCACTGATCCCTCATTTTCTTGTAAGCACTGATGCTCAAAATCAGTGTCTTATCCACTGATATGCTATCTACTGATAGTAAAAATCATCCACTGCCCAAGATTTTTACCGTTGTAATCACTGATGCTTGATACGTCAGTGGCTCTTAAAACAACTGTTCTCCACACTTCATCCGTTTCATCAGTGTTTGACACGTGGTTAGTTTTTAGCCCTCAGATCTTAATAACCGCTGCCACATCAGCGATCATTTTTTTTAAAATAAAACATTGCCCTAAACCCAAACAGGGTTTTACACTGTCGAATTGAATTCCAAAAATTCTCTTCTCATAACAGTTTTCAACCCTTCTTCTCAAAACCCTCAAAATCATTCTCCGATTCTTCTTCATCAAAATGACGAAGTCAAAAGGAAAATCAAAATCAAAACCTACATCACCACCACCTTCAACTGAGGCCGCTTAAACGGCTGAAGAAACCATCGAAATACCATTCAAACAATCTCACAACTATCTGGGTTTATTCACAAAACCTACTGATAATCACACCTTTGACACCATCATTGATGCATTATCTGCATCAAAGTACAAAACTTTGTTGACAGCAAATGCTCCCATCTATCTGCAAACCCAGAGAGAGTTTTGGAAAAAGGCGTCGCTTGAAAAACAAGACGGAAAAGTCATAGCCATTAACTCCTCGATACAGGGAAAAGCGATCAAAATCACACCAAAATCGATATCAGAAGTCTTCATACTCGACGATCAGAACGGTAAAACCTCTTTTGACAAAAACGAGTTAAAAGCTGATTTTCTGAAAAGGGGTTATGCAGAAGAACCAAAGGTAGATACCCTACAAAAGGGTTATTTTCCAACTGCACCCAGGTTTTTATTTCACACACTCTTGATGTGTGCTTCAAATAAAACAACATCTTTCAACGAAATACCATTGAAAATTCAAAGCCTGGGTTACGCTATTTTGAATAATAAAGACTATAACTACTCCCAGGAGATTTTCAATGACATGGTGAAAAACGTTGAAAGTAAAGCATTTTTACTTTTTCCAAGATTTTTGAGTTATTATTTTGAACAAAAATTTGAAAAGAAAAATGTAAATTTGCTCAAACAAGGTGTTCATTGTCAAATAAAAATCAAAACAAAAGAAACATTTTCAAGGATGATGGCACCAATAAAAACAAAAGCAGGGGTACCTGAGCAGACTTTAGCGGTTACAACTGCTCCTCAGGTATCAGCTGCTGAGCCCACTGCTCCAGGTGATCATAGCAGCACTCCCACTGCTTTGAAACCCACACCTGCCACCACTAAAAAGACCAAAAAGAAAACATCCAGAAAACCCACCAATCCCAAAACAAAGGCAACTCTGGAAGATGAGATCCCAGAGGAAATGCCTGTGACAACACAAAAGTCACCACAAACCACTGCTGCTACTTCTTCACAGCAGTTGGAAGAAAGATCTCAACCCATGCCTAAAACTCCTCCTGCATCCTCACAAAAGGATCAGGTTGTAAGCACAGGGACACCACACTATGAAGCTCTGAATCCACTTGGATCCATCTTCCTCAGTCCTTATCCCAAGGACATGTCTCTTTCAACTCCCATCCCCTCACCAATCATATTACCACAAACCATGTTACCTTTGTTGCATGCAGCTGATATAGCTCAGACACAAACCAGTTCCTCTCTAACACCTATCACTGAGAGCATACTTCCACAAGTGACTGGGTCTGATGCTACTACTTCTGCTATCCCAGCAACAATTGAGGAGGTTACACCCCCTGAGTTACATATAACTCTTGGTGGTAGTTCAAGTGGAGCAGCAACTACAACTGGTGGATCAACAGGTCTCCAGTTGGCCAGTTGTTTCATAAATCAGACTCCCTTGAAGGCAATTTCTTCAATAGCACCAATGTTAACCACTAGTGAGCCTATTTTGACCACTAGTAACATCAAAGGTTTATCAAGTGCTGAAGAAAGAAGTCCCCAGTACCAAGAACAAGGGGCATCAATGGGTGATTTTTGGGACTCTGTTCCTAAGTCAAATATTGATATAACCACTGCTGGTGGGGATTCAGATGATCCTACTAAAGTAGGTGATGATTCAAAATATCAGGAATTAACGGACAAGGTTGACAAACTGGAAACCTCAGTTGCTGAAATTAAGGAAATGGTGCAAGAGATTTTAAAAGCTCAAAAAGCACAATCAACTGCTGCCCCACCACAACCTGCTGTTCCTGCTCAAGCACCTGCACAACATGCATTTGCTACAAATGAGCTTTGGAATATTTTTCAACCCATGCTTGAAGCACAGCAACAAATGGCTGACAAAAAGCATGCTATTCAAGTGAAAATGCTGACCAACATGGTTGAATCAAGATTTAAAGATACTCAAGCAGATATAAAGGCTATAAAGGCTAGCATACAACAGACTGCCCATGGTGGAAAAGTTCCATCTTCTATCCTCTTCATGGATACACCCCTGGCAGATAATGCCAAAAAGGGGGAGAAAATCAAGTTGAAGAAAAAGGGATTAGAGGATGGTGTCTTCATTGAAACTGATAAAGAAAAAGAAAAACAGGTCTCAAAACCTGTTAGCCAAACAGCTGATACAGCAGTAGTTACAAAAACTGCTGTCTGTAGCCAAACAGCTGCCATGTCATCAACACACACCACTCTACCACACACCGCTACAACCACTGTTCCACCATCATCACCATCTACAATCATATCACCACCACTGCCTCCTGCCATAAAGCAGAAGACAACAGATGTTACAACATCTGTTGTAATGACAGCAGCGGTTGAAGCACCAGTTGTTTCAACCACTGTCAGTCAACCACAATCCACTGCCATACAATCCACCACCACTGATCCACCCAAAACATCATCTGCTTCTTCTTCATTAAAAAGGAGAAGAAATCTCATATCAGATGATGATTCACCACCATCACCACCAACATCACCACTTCCATCCCCTGCTCAAAAGTAGAAGACAACTGCTGACATATCAGCAGTTGTAATGACAACAGATGTTGAGACACCAGTTGTTTCAATAGCTGTTAGTCAGTCATCTTCCACTGTTCCCACCAGTCTTGCATCACAACCTCCTAAGCTTTACAAACGAAAAAGAGAAACAACTCAGGACACTGATGAAAAGTATGATCCTGTTGCTGCTAAGAATCCACTGGAATTAGAAGCTGTAAAAAATGAGATGAAACAATTTTACACTGAAGATGATCCTTCAAAAAGGAAATTTCCTTCTCTCATAGGTTTCATAATTCCAGAAGACATGAATGAATATCTTGAAATGAAAGTAAGACAAGCAAGGATAAGAGCCAAAATTGAATGCAAGAATCAAGGCAATGAAGCGATTTTGAAAAGAAGAGAATTCCTGCTCAACAAGGTTAAACAAATAAAGGAATATGCAAGTGATTTGAACAAGGAAATGTCAAGCATATCTCCTGAAGCAGATCAACGAAATGAATTGAGGAAGGAATATCTTGCATACATAATGAAAGAGAAGTTCTATCCTGCTGAAGAAACAGATTTCAAAGATTGGCCAATAATTGCATTAAAGCATGAGGCAAAAAGAGTTGAAAAGGTTAACAATGATCCAAGAAAGAAGAAGACAGCTCCAAATTGGAATAAATACAAGAAGCTCATAGCTGATCTTATTTCTGAATACAAGAGAAAGAAGCAGGAGTTGGTAGATGCAAGAGTGGATTCTGCAAGTTCCATAGCAAAATGGACCAAGCAGCAAACAGACGAAGCTTATGAAAGACTTAGGAAAAGGAGGGACACTCCTAAAAAGTCTGACTACAAAAAGCTGAAAGAACATGTCAAGACCTTTGAAACACAGATCAGTACAGCAGAAGCCTTTGTTACAAGGTTGAGAAAAGAAAGGAAGGAAATGCTGACTGTTGAAAAAGAAAGGCTTGAAGAAGATGATCTGATTGAAGAAGCTACCAAGAAATTGGCTTCAGATAAAGAAAACTTAGCAAAACTACAAGACCTTACCAAAAGGGTCAAAGTAGTAAGCAAACAATCATCAGCAGATATCACAGACAGTGAGCTTGATCAACAACAGAAACAAGAGCTGCTTGACAAAGAAGTTGCAGAAGATATAGCTGCAGCAAACAAAGTCATAGAAGAAGCTTTTAAAAGAATGTCTGAAGTTCAAGATACTGCTGTACAGTTTTTCTCAAGGCCAAATGCATCCAGCTCATCAGGAAATAAATCTCTCCCAAGAAACCCATTTGGTTTAAAAATACTAAAGTGGATGTCTGATCAAAAGACCCACGTATTGACCTTGGTCAGAACCAATGGAGAAGTGAGGCATATATCAAGGAATCAAGCACTAGGCCTGGGTGCTGAAGATAAACTAGATCTCCTTGAGCTTACACTGTGCAGGGATGAAGATGACACAAGTTCCAAGGAATTTGAAGAAGAATTTAAAAGACATGTAAGGGAACTTCTGATGAGGAATAAAGATCCAGAATAATGACAGGTTTTGGCATTATCTGTTCCAGGGGGAGATTGTTGGGATTGAACCCTACCAGAGGAACAGATAATGTAAAGCCAAAACCAGGTCACAACAGTGGATTCACAATAAGCAGCGGTTTACACTTTACTCTCCCCTTGAAAGTGATTTATAACAACTGATGGTCTCTATCTGCTGCTCATATTCAACTGCTGCTGTCCTTTCAACTGCTGATGAAAACCCTGGAGTATTCAACACTGCTGGTCCTATCTACTGATGTTAAAGCACTGCCCAGTCAAGGACTGATCAACCTTGAGGAAAGCACTGACATAAAGGGAGAGCAGCTGTTTAGTAAATTGTTTGTCTTATGTATAGTCAGTGGTTAGGTTAGCAGTGTTTGTGTAAGGTCAGTAGATACATGTTGTTAGGCTGTTAGACGTCGCTTTCATGGTGACGTCAGCTGAGATACCTCAGTGGTTTGGTTTGCCTATAAATGTGTCAGTACCCTGTACTGTTACATTTGATTGACTGAGTGGGATCTTCTCCTCATGTCTAATCCTTTCATCTTGTGTGCAACCAACCTTGGGGCATCAGGCTGAGGGGGAGCATAGTTTGTAAGCATGACTGTAATCTTTTGCTTTGATTTGTAATCTTTTGACTCTATGTGAAGCAATTGTTTATCAAACTATTTTCTCCTTTGATTGTGTTTACAAAGTTTGTTTTCATTTCCGCTGCACCTAACATGTTTTCATATTCATTGATCATTCATTTCAAACAAACAAACACTATCATGAGAGCCTCCGATCCTAACATTGGTTAACAATGTTGAAACAAAATCATTCTTACTGTTTCCAAGGTTTTTAAGCTATTATTTTGAAAAAAAAATCAGTAAGGATGATATTGCTGCAATAAACCAAGGTAAAAGTTTACAAATAAACAGCTTAACTGCTGAAACTTTTACTAGAATGTTAACACCTTGTAAAACACAAGCAGAGGTGCCTGAGCAGAATTTAGCAGCTACCACTGCTCCTCAGGTATCTGCTGCTGAGCCCACTGCTCAAGGTGATCAAAGTGGCACAACAACTACTTTGAAACCCACATCTAAAATCACCAAAAAGCCAACAAAAAGAAAAACACAAAAACCCCCCAAACCCATCAAAAAGGCATCTCTGAAGGATGAGATACCAGAGCTACTGCCAGTGACAACACAAAAGTGACAAGAAACCACTGCTGCTACTTCCTCACAGCAGTTGGTACAAATATCTCAACCCATAGCCGAAACCCCTCCTGCTTCTTCACAAAAAGAACAGGTTGTACAAATAGGGTCTCCACATCATGATACTCTGGAAACACTCGTTTCCATTATCCACAGCTCAATGCCCGGGGCAAATCCTTTTTCTACACCAAACATCACATCCACAATTCCCACACCTACTAAACTTCTGTTGGATGCAATTGATTTTAACCAGGCACTAACCAGTCCTTCTCAATCACCTATTAATGAGAATATACCTCAACAACTGACTGGGTCTGATGTATCAATCTTTGCTAACCTACCAACACAACCTGAGGAGGTTACACCCCTTGAGTTACAAGTAACTCTTGGTGGTAATCCAAGTGAAGCAGCCACTACAACTGTTGAACCCACTGGTTTACAGTTGGACAGTGGTTACATTAATAAGACTTCCTTGGAGGCAATTCCTTACATAGCACCTCTGCCAACCACTAGTTGATTTATTTTTCCCACTGGCAACATCAAAAGGTTGTCAAGTGTTGAAGGAAGAAGACCCTAGTACCAAGAAAAAGGGGCATCAGTGGTTAGTGTTTGGAGTACACTCCCTACCTCAACCACTGATAAAACCACTGTTAGTGGGAAATCAGATGATCCCATTAAATTGGGTGATGATTTAAAATATCAGGATTTGACGAAACGAATTGAAAAATTGGATACATCTGTTGCAGATCTTAAAAATATGCTACAACAGGTTTTGAAAACACAAAAGATGCAATCCACTGTTGTTCCACCTCAAGCACCTGTTCCACCACAAGCATCTGCTACAAATGAGCTCTGGAACCTCTTCTAACCTTTTCTCCAACAACAAAAAGAAATGGCTGATCAGCAACATGAACTACATGTCAAAGAGCTGAAAAACATAATGGAGTCTAGGTACAAGAATACTCAAGCAGATATTAAGGCAATCAAGGCCCAGTTATTGGAAACCACTGGCACTGCTCCTCCAACAGTACTCTTCATTGATCAACTTCCAGAAGATAATGCCAAAAAGGGGGAGAAAATTCAAGAGTGGAAGAAAAAGGGAATAGATGATGGTCTGTACATTGAACCTGAAAGGGATGCTATGACTAGAAAAATTCCTGTGCCAGATGGTAGTAAAAAGGTTGATGCTACTCAAGAAGCACTTGATGAAGGAGTAGCAAGTGTAAAAAGAGATAGAATGGCAAAGGATATTTCAAGATGGAATGAGAAGAAAAGAGCTTTCATGGAACTGTATGCGCAGGGTTGTTCTGGGTCAAAGGATTCTAAAAATCCTAAGACAAAAAGAAAACCTAAGCCCATCCCATCCAGAATTCCAAAGCACATTCCAAAACCACCATCCAAAAGCCATCAGCATCAAACCTCCACCCAAACAGCTGTTGTAACTCCTTCTGTTCCACCGAAAACATCATCAGTCCCTCCTCAACCAAAAAGGAGAAGGCTAATCCTCAAAGATGATGATCATTCACCACCACCAACATCTTCAAAATCCCTGTCACTTGTCACCATTCTAAAACCCATACCTCTCTCTTCAGCTCAAATTCTAAAGCCATTACCTCCTGCTGGTGTCTCATTTCCTCTGGAACTCATTGCTGTGACAACTCGAAATTTAGAACCTTTCATCGTAGCTCGATGTAACATGCTTGAACGTTATGTGATTAGTTAACTTGTTGGTTTAATGAATGATATGAGTAAAATTATGTAATTATGTATTGTGTTGTATGTACGTACGTTAAATATGATTATAAGTGAACCGAGACCACAATAGACTCGACTCGAGACCACTTGGTCTCGAGTGAACAGGAAACAGTTGGGCCGGTTGGGCCGCACCTCATTTAATCCACCCGAAAGCCCATTAGGGTGCATCAACTTAGAACAAGTATATAAGCTTGTTATTAGCCAACATTGCCATTCTTTGGGCAATCTACACACACTCTCCTACACACACACTCCTACTTTTCCTCTCACTAGAACCCTAGAAACACAAACCTCCTTCCTCATTCTCGGATTCAAAACCGGCAACAAGGGTCTTCGGTTCAAGCCTAGGATCTTCTTTGAGAACTCATTCATCGATTTCCTCATACCCTCACACCTTGGGAACCTAACCGGACGTGAGTAACCACAATATTGCTTGATTGACTTTTCTGTGTATCTACCGAGCAAACCAAGGTGAGTTCACACCCTCTACAAAGCATGGGATTCCCAGGGGTCGGGAATTGGGGTTAAGGAACATGGGTTCCTCGTCCTCCTTGGGTAGGACAGCAAGGGTTCAGGAGTGTAATTCCTCGTCCTCACGGACAGATAACTCGTACTAGACCAAAACTCTATCATGAAGTCCCTCATTTTTGTATCGACTTAATCGCCGGGCCAATGGCGAGCGGGTCATTAGTTAGATAGCGCTATTTAGGTCTGACAAACCTCACACCGTGCCGCAGAGGACGGGCGTGAACTAATGGATCTGGGGCACGTCAATGATGATAGACATTGACAGTTTCAGGGCACATAAAACATGACTACAGTCAGCAGTCGATATTGTAACGAGTCTAGTGTATACATGGGGTAGCCCCCACGGCCGAAATGCCAGATAACTAACACGGGGTAGCCCCCACGGCTGGATTGCCAGAGTAACCGGGAATAAACAAGTCACACTTTTTAACTATGGGGTAACCCCCACGGCAGGATGCCAGCTAAAGGAAACTGTTTTCGAACAACTTAAAACGAACACCCAACCGTGAACTCACTTAACTTGTTGTTGACTCGTTACTACATGCTTTGCAGGTCCTTAGGTTCTTAGCTGGAGCTTGCAGGGAGGAGGATCGTTGTGGGACATGGACGACTGAGTGCCACGTTAAACTTTGGAACAATTAAACTTATGTTTTGTTTTTAAGACTTATGCTTCCACTTGCAACTTAACTATGTTTTGTTTGAACACCAATTGTATTGGTTGGATTTTATAACTACTTATATGCTTGTTCAGTATGATTGGTGGCTGGATCCTGGTCAGTCACGCCTCCAAGCGGTAGTACTCCGCAGGTGGATTTTGGGGGTGTGACAGATTGGTATCAGAGCCATTGGTTATAGAGAACTTGGTTTTAATAAAGGAAAAGGGTTTTATTAAAATCAGACTATAACCTATACAGTGCTCAACGGTCCACAACGATGCTTCACTCCACACGCAAGGCTCGACATTCTAGGTGATATGATCTGTGTATATATTGCCTACTTGTTAGTTACATAGTGCATTGCTTATGGTATACTTGGTTAGTATAACTACAGTTGCTTGAACACGTGCGTACTTACTCTATCTTATCGTCGTACTTTCGCGAACCCCTCTCACTCACGTTCTTCTTGATATGAAGATCATGTCTGGACGCGTTAACCTGACACAAGCCCAGTTGACGGCTCTGATCAACGAACGAGTTGCCGCAATACTTGCAGCTACACACGCAGGAGGTATATCCTGCAGTCCGAACTCATTCTAGGATCTTTAGAATCCTACTCTCGTGAACCAACCTTTGTGTTAAACTCTGTCTTTTCTTTCACCCACGATAGGTCAGCACGCTCAGCCACCCGTGTGCACTTTTAAGAGTTTCATGGACTGCCGACCAACTACTTTTAGCGGCACTGAAGGAGCAGTAGGTCTCCTACACTGGTTTGAGAAGCTAGAATCTGTGTTCGAAATGTGCGAATGCCCTGAGGCGCGCAGGGTGAAGTATGCTACTGGTACTCTCGAGGGTTTAGCCCTCACATGGTGGAACGCTCAGGTTCAGATGCTAGGGTTGTTTGCTGCCAACGCCACCCCATGGGAGAATTTTAAGGAAATGATCAAGGAAGAATACTGCAGTCGTGATGAGATTCACAAACTGGAAGTGGAGTTCTTCAACCTCAAGATGACGGGGTCGGAAATTGAAGCTTATGTGAAAAGGTCGAACGAACTGGCAATTCTGTGCCCTACTATGGTGGATCCTCCGATCAAACGCATCGAACTATTTCTTCAGGGCTTAGTGCCGGAAATCCAAAGTCATGTGACTTCAGCGAACCTCGCCACCTACCAGCAAACTGTTCAGTTGGCTCACCGTCTCACGGATCAAGCGGTGGAGCAGAACAAGTTACCAAAACGCATAGGTGCTGCAACTACTTCTGGTACCTCTAGTGACAACAAACGGAAATGGGATGGAACATCAAGTAAGGGTTCGACTTCTGTTCATTCCCAGTCTCAGCAGAGAAAGACTGAGGACTACAAGAGCCCTAATCAGCAATCGTCTGGTGGTCAAAGTCATGGTGGGTACAAAGGAAATCACCCCAAATGCAATCGCTGCAGCCTGCACCACAGCGGGCCATGCACCAGGGGCAACTGTCATCGGTGCAACAAGCCTGGTCACGCTGCAAAGGATTGCAGGAGCTTATACCCCGCCAATCAGAATCGTCAGCAAGCTCAACAGAATCAACGCCAGCAGCAACAGCAAGGTGATAACAAAGGGTGCTTTCAGTGTGGAGCTGAGGGCCACTTCAAGAGAGATTGTCCCCAACTGAACAGGAACCAGAACAACAACAACAACAATAACAACAATCAGGGGAATGGTAACAATGGGAACAACAACAACAATGGCGCCAGGGGGCGGGTGTTTGTGATTGGCCAAGGTGAAGCAAGGAATGACCCCAATGTTGTGGCGGGTAAGTTCCTTCTCGACGACTTTTATGTTTCAGTTTTATTTGATTCGGGTGCCGATACTAGCTACATGTCACTAGAAGTTAGTCGAATGCTTAAGCGTATTCCAACCCCTTTGAACAACAAGCACACCGTAGAGCTAGCAAATGGTAAGAGTTTAGAAGCCACACACATAGTCAAGGGTTGTAAACTTATTCTCGCTGACCAGACCTTCTCTATCGACCTCATTCCTATTGTCTTGGGTAGTTTCGACGTTGTCATTGGGATGGATTGGTTATCCCAACACCGAGCAGAGATTCTTTGCAACGAGAAGGTTGTCCGTATTCCAGGTCCCGATGGTGAACCTCTCATGATTCATGGCGACAAGAGGAGTGCTGTTGAGAACGTCATTTCTCTCCTTAAGGCCCAAAAGTGCTTGCGAAAGGGCCACACTGCCATTTTGGCTCTCGTTACTGACACCTCAGAAAAAGAGAAGAAGATAGAAGACTTTCCAGTTGTACGCGATTATCCAGAGGTATTTCCTGAGGAATTACCTGGCCTTCCGCCTCATCGCCAAGTCGAGTTTCAGATCGAACTAGCTCCTGGAGCCGCGCCTATAGCCCGTGCACCTTATCGTTTAGCCCCATCAGAGTTGAAAGAACTCTCCACGCAACTACAAGAGCTCCTGGATAAGGGTTTTATTCGTCCTAGCTCATCGCCCTGGGGAGCTCCAGTGCTATTTGTAAAGAAGAAAGACGGTACCTTCAGAATGTGCATCGACTACCGAGAACTCAACAAGGTGACGGTAAAGAATCGCTATCCTCTACCGCGGATCGACGACCTGTTCGACCAGCTGCAAGGGTCGAGCTACTATTCGAAGATTGATTTGAGATCGGGTTATCACCAGCTGAGAGTCCGGGAAGAGGACGTCTCCAAAACAGCTTTCAGAACTCGATACGGGCACTATGAGTTTTTGGTCATGCCTTTTGGGATGACGAACGCACCTGCGGTTTTCATGGACTTGATGAACCGAGTATGCAAGCCTTACCTGGACAAGTTCGTTATAGTCTTCATCGACGACATCCTGATCTATTCCAAGAGTCGGGAGGAACACGAGCAGCATCTGCGACTTATTCTGGAACTCCTCCGAACAGAACAGCTTTATGCGAAGTTCTCGAAATGCGACTTCTGGCTTCGAGAAGTCCATTTCCTAGGCCACGTGGTGAACAAGGATGGGATTCATGTTGATCCATCCAAGATAGACTCGATTAAGAACTGGCCTGCACCCCGTACACCAAAGGAAATTCGCCAATTCTTGGGATTGGCGGGATACTACCGGAGATTCATAAAGGATTTTTCTAAGATTGCACAGCCTCTCACCTCACTAACGCAGAAGGGCGTTGTTTATCGCTGGGGAAACGCACAGGAGTTGGCATTTCAGCACCTAAAGGATAGACTTTGTAGTGCACCTATCCTTTCCTTACCGGAGGGCACAGACGACTTTGTGGTTTACTGTGACGCATCAATTCAAGGTCTTGGTTGCGTGTTGATGCAACGAGATAAAGTTATAGCCTACGCCTCACGCCAACTTAAGGTTCACGAAAAGAACTACACTACACACGATTTAGAGCTGGGAGCTGTTGTTTTTGCACTTAAGTTGTGGCGGCATTACCTGTATGGTACCAAGTGCGCGATCTACACCGACCACAGGAGTCTCGAGCATATCTTCAAGCAGAAGGAACTGAATATGCGGCAACGACGATGGGTCGAACTACTAAATGACTACGAGTGCTCAATCAGGTATCACCCGGGCAAGGCCAATGTTGTGGCCGACGCCCTCAGTCGGAAGGACACTGCGCCTAAGCGCGTGCGAGCTTTACAACTCACGATCCATTCTAGTCTGCCTCCCCAAATACGAGCTGCTCAGATAGAAGCACTGAAACCAGAAAACGTCAGGGCTGAAGCCCTACGCGGATCAAGGCAACGATTAGAACAAAAGGAAGACGGTGCTTACTACGTAACGGGACGCATTTGGGTCCCACTCTATGGCAACCTACGAGAGCTTGTGATGGATGAAGCACACAAGTCTCGCTACTCGGTACATCCTGGATCGGATAAAATGTACCACGACATCAAAACGACATATTGGTGGCCTAGCATGAAGGCCCACATAGCAACTTACGTCAGCAAGTGTTTGACTTGTGCAAGAGTCAAGTCTGAATACCAGAAACCATCAGGCCTACTCCAACAACCCGAGATACCTCAATGGAAATGGGAGCAAATTTCCATGGATTTTGTCACTGGCCTGCCTAGATCCCAGCGCGGGAACGATACTATTTGGGTGATCGTGGATCGACTCACAAAATCTGCACACTTCTTGGCTATCAAGGAGACGGATAAATTCTCCACTCTTGCAGAAATATACCTTAAGGAAGTCGTTTCGAGGCACGGGGTGCCCACCTCCATTATCTCGGATCGAGATGCACGTTTTACTTCAGAGCTGTGGCAAGCAATGCACAAATCCTTCGGCTCACGATTAGACATGAGCACAGCGTACCACCCGCAGACGGACGGGCAGTCCGAGCGCACTATTCAAACCTTAGAGGACATGCTTCGTGCATGTGTAATCGACTTTGGCAACCGCTGGGAAAAGCATCTGCCACTTGTGGAATTCTCGTACAATAACAGCTACCACACCAGCATTAAAGCTGCTCCATTTGAGGCGTTGTACGGACGTAAATGCCGGTCACCTCTTTGCTGGGCAGAGGTGGGAGATAGTCAGATCACTGGCCCAGAATATGTGGTAGACACGACCGAACAAATTGCTCAAATACGGAAGCGCATGACGGCAGCTCGCGAACGCCAGAAAGTTTACGCCGACATGGGCAGGAAACCGCTTGAGCTCCAGGTTGGGGAGCGGGTACTACTCAAAGTTTCACCCTGGAAGGGTGTGGTTCGTTTTGGTAAACGCGGTAAACTCAACCCACGATACGTCGGACCTTTCGAAGTCATTGAGAAAATAGGCAGGGTGGCCTACAGACTAAAGTTACCAGCGGAACTCGGTGCAGTTCACAACGTTTTCCACGTGTCGAATCTGAAGAAGTGTCCATCAGATGAGACCTACGTAGTTCCTCTGAAGGAACTCACTATCGACGAACAGTTACGATTCGTCGAGGAACCAGTCGAGATCACGGACCGGGATGTTAAGGTCCTCAAGAGCACTAGAATACCTCTCGTTCGAGTTCGTTGGAACTCACGTCGTGGCCCAGAGTTCACCTGGGAGCGCGAAGATCAGATGAAACAAAAGTATCCCCAACTGTTCGCAAACAGTACACCCACTACTGAGGCCGAAGCTACGGAATTTCGGGACGAAATTCCAGATCAACGGGGGGTGGATGTGACACCCCAGGAGAACCAGGAAAACCATACAACTTAACTAGCTTCCTCAGTGAGTGCCTACCAAATTTCGGGACAAAATTTCTTTCAACTTGGGGATGATGTGACAACTCGAAATTTAGAACCTTTCATCGTAGCTCGATGTAACATGCTTGAACGTTATATGATTAGTTAACTTGTTGGTTTAATGAATGATATGAGTAAAATTATGTAATTATGTGTTGTGTTGTATGTACGTACGTTAAATATGATTATAAGTGAACCGAGACCACAATGGACTCGACTCGAGACCACTTGGTCTCGAGTGAACAGGAAACAGTTGGGCCGGTTGGGCCGCACCTCATTTAATCCACCCGAAAGCCCATTAGGGTGCATCAACTTAGAACAAGTATATAAGCTTGTTATTAGCCAACATTGCCATTCTTTGGGCAATCTACACACACTCTCCTACACACACACTCCTACTTTTCCTCTCACTAGAACCCTAGAAACACAAACCTCCTTCCTCATTCTCGGATTCAAAACCGGCAACAAGGGTCTTCGGTTCAAGCCTAGGATCTTCTTTGAGAACTCATTCATCGATTTCCTCATACCCTCACACCTTGGGAACCTAACCGGACGTGAGTAACCACAATATTGCTTGATTGACTTTTCTGTGTATCTACCGAGCAAACCAAGGTGAGTTCACACCCTCTACAAAGCATGGGATTCCCAGGGGTCGGGAATTGGGGTTAAGGAACATGGGTTCCTCGTCCTCCTTGGGTAGGACAACAAGGGTTCAGGAGTGTAATTCCTCGTCCTAGCGGACAGATAACTCGTACTAGACCAAAACTCTATCATGAAGTCCCTCATTTTTGTATCGACTTAATCGCCGGGCCAATGGCGAGCGGGTCATTAGTTAGATAGCGCTATTTAGGTCTGACAAACCTCACACCGTGCCGCAGAGGACGGGCGTGAACTAATGGATCTGGGGCACGTCAATGATGATAGACATTGACAGTTTCAGGGCACATAAAACATGACTACAGTCAGCAGTCGATATTGTAACGAGTCTAGTGTATACATGGGGTAGCCCCCACGGCCGAAATGCCAGATAACTAACACGGGGTAGCCCCCACGGCTGGATTGCCAGAGTAACCGGGAATAAACAAGTCACACTTTTTAACTATGGGGTAACCCCCACGGCAGGATGCCAGCTAAAGGAAACTGTTTTCGAACAACTTAAAACGAACACCCAACCGTGAACTCACTCAACTTGTTGTTGACTCGTTACTACATGCTTTGCAGGTCCTTAGGTTCTTAGCTGGAGCTTGCAGGGAGGAGGATCGTTGTGGGACATGGACGACTGAGTGCCACGTTAAACTTTGGAACAATTAAACTTATGTTTTGTTTTTAAGACTTATGCTTCCGCTTGCAACTTAACTATGTTTTGTTTGAACACCAATTGTATTGGTTGGATTTTATAACTACTTATATGCTTGTTCAGTATGATTGGTGGCTGGATCCTGGTCAGTCACGCCTCCAAGCGGTAGTACTCCGCAGGTGGATTTTGGGGGTGTGACAATTGCAGTTAGGGAAGAAATCAAATCCTTTTATTATGAGGATGACCCAGCTAAAAGGAGTTTGCCATCAGTTGAAGGATATCCCAGGCCAAACAATATTGAAGAATACTTGAAACTCAAGGCCAAGCAAGCAGAGGATATCGCAATAAAAAATAAACAAGGGAAATCTGATAGGGAATTTCAGCAAAACTATCAGTTTCTACTCACACAGGTCAGAGCTATGGAGCAATTTGCCAAAAATGTATGTCAGCAAATCTCAGAAAGGGCAAATGAGTACTTGAGAAAAGACTACATTGAAAACACCATGACATACAAGAAATACAAGGGGGAGAAACACATGTACAAAAACTGGACCATTTCTGAGCTTGAAAAAGAGGCAACCATGATTCAAGAAATGCTCAAAAATAAGGTCAAGCAGACTCCTCCTGAAAAATTCAAACAAATTAAAGCTGATAAGATTTTAGAGTTGAAGAGAATGAAAGAGGAGCTGATAGCAGCTGATTATGGGTCAAAGAATTCAGTGACAAAGTGGGGAGAAGATAGGGTCAGGGCTACCTACAAAAGGTTAGAGGAACTTAGAAAGAAAGATCCAAAAGTTCCACGAAAGCCTGACTATTCCAAAGCAGAGGTCTCAAAAAGACCACCAAAGCTGCAAGTCAAAAGATCCACTGCTCCAGCTGGTGCTGCCATCTACAAAAGAAGGAATCAAAACCAGTCAGGTGCTGAAACAGTTCAAGATCTAAAAGCTGGAAATGCTGTTGTAAAAGCAGGCATTAAATTGATGATAAAAGAAGATCTTGAATTGGAACAATCTGCAAGTACTGCTCAGCCAGTCATGAATAGGCCAGCCTCACCAAACACCTCTGCAAATAAACATCTCCCAAGAAACCCACCAGGCTAAAAAATACAAAAATGGGAAACTGACAAACAGACCTATGTATTGACTTTGCTCAGGTCTGGTGGAGAAGTGAAGAAAATATCAAGGGAACAAGCTCTTGGCCTGAGTCTTGAAGATTTGTAGGATCTCCTTGATCTTCCACTTAGCAGGGATGATGATGACACAGATGCCCTAGACTTTGAACTACAATTTAAAGGTCAGATAAGGGAACTGCTGATGAGGCAATAAATATTCCACAATAATGAAGAGTTTTGGCATTATCTGTTCCAGGGGGAGATTGTTGGGATTGAACCCTACCAGAGGAACAGATAATTAAAGCCAAAACTGGATCAGAGCAGTGGATCCAGAATAAGCAGATGTTACATACAAGTCTCTCCCCTTGAAAGTGGTTTCAACATCTGCTGACCTCCTATCTACTGATCATACAAGCTACTGACCGTCAATCTGCTGCTCAAGTAAAGGCCTGATGGAAGACTAAAGCGCTGCTGCTCAATCTACTGCCTTGAGTCAAGTACTGCTGATCCGGACAAGCACTGCCGGGTTCACAGCAGTGGAAGGTTGCAGCAGTTATTTAAGTGTCTTTTATGTAATGAAACGTAATAGAAGTAGTTAGTATAGCAGTGTTTGTATAGATCAGAGGTTAGAGTTTGTTAGGAGGTTAGATGTCACTTTCATGGTGATGTCAGCTAAGATGCTCAGTGGTTTGCTAGTGCCTATAAATAGAACAGTGCTCTGTACTGTTCTATTAGCACTTTGCAACAATCGCCTTCTCTGCACGAACAAACACTGAGCTCTGGCTGAGGGGGAGTTTGCATCAAACATTGCTTTGTAATCGTTATTGAAACTAAATTCAATCTTTCGGTTCATAGTGAAAAGTGTTTTGATTAAAGCAATACTCTCGTTTGATTATATGCAAAGTTTGTTTCCATCTTAATTCTGCTGCACAACTCATTCATTTCCATCTTAATTTCAAACATAAAATACAATCAAAACCAAACTCAGATCCAACAGGTATGGTGGCAAGAAAAGCTGCTTCCAGGAGGTTGTTAAGTGTTTTCACTCGACGATTCCATTCTTGGGTGGTTGGTTTGGCCATTGTTCCTGTAACTCGAATCCTAGCCCGGTATATCCCATTTTAGTTTTACACCATTATGAACCTTACGCCTTCTTTACTTTTTGATCGAGGTTCTCTGCATTGAAAAAACTTCGTAAACAAAATCACACGTGTATATGTTGATATTTAAGAGATATATACAGTCAAGAAAATCAAGAGCAATGGTGATATATATGCGGATTAGACACCAAAAAATAAACACTCAAAAAATGGCTACAATTTAAGAAATGTGTTTAATGACGACATCAGATTAGTAATTGATGGAGAAAGGTCTGGTGGCAAGAAAAGCTGATTCCAGGAGGTTGTCAAGTGTTTTCCCTCGACGATTTAATTCTTGGGTGGTTGGTTTGGCCCATGTTCCTTTAACTCGAATCCTAGCCCAGTATATCCCATTTTAGTTTTACACCATTGTGAACCTTACGCCTTTTTTACTCTTTGATCGAGGTTCTAAGCATTGAAAAATCTTCGTAAACTAAATCACACGTGTATATGTTGACATCTAAGAGATATACAGTTAAAAAAATCAAGAGCAATGGTGATATAAATGCCGATTAGACACCAAAAAATAAACACTCAAAAAATGGCTACAATTTAAGGAATGTTTTTAGTGACGGCATCAGATTCCTAATTGATGCAGAAAGGTCTGGTGGCAAGAAAAGCTGCTTCCAGGAGGTTGTCAAGTGTTTTCGCTCGACGATTCCATTCTTGGGTGGTTGGTTTGGCCCTTGTTCCTGTAACTCGAATCCTAGCCGGTATATCCCATTTTAGTTTTACACCATTGTGAACCTTACGCCTTTTTTACTCTCTGATCGAGGTTTTTGGCATTGAAAAATCTTCGTAAACTAAATCACATGTGTATACGTTGACATTTAAGAGATATACAGTCAAGAAAATCAAGAGCAATGGTGATATATATGCAGATTAGACACCAAAAAATAAACATTAAAAAAATGGCTACAATTTAAGGAATGTGTTTAGTGACGGCATCAGATTCGTAATTGACGGTGAAAGGTCTGGGGGCAAGAAAAGCTATTTCCAGGAGGTTGTCAAGTGTTTTCACTCGACGATTCCATTCTTGGGTGGTTGGTTTGTCCCGTGTTCCTGTAACTTGAATCCTATCCCGGTATATCCCATTTTAGTTATACACCATTGTGAACCTTACGCCATTTTTACACTATGATCGAGGTTCTCAGCATCGAAAAATCTTCGTAAACTAAATCACATGTGTATATGTTGACATCTAAGAGATATACAATCAAGAAAATCAAGAGCAATGGTGATATATATGCGGATTAGACACCAAAAAATAAACACTTAAAAAATGGCTACAATTTAAGGAATGTGTTTAGTAACGGCATCACACTCCGAATTGATGGAGAAAGGTCTGGTGGCAAGAAAAGCTGCTTCCAGGAGGTTTTCAAGTGTTTTCGCTCGACGATTCCATTCTTGGGTGGTTGGTTTGGCCCTTGTTCCTGTAACTCGAATCCTAGCCCGTTATATCCCATTTTAGTTTTACACCATTGTGAACCTTACGCCTTTTTTACTCTCTGATCGAGGTTCTCGGTGTTGAAAAATATTCGTAAACTAAATCACACGTGTATATGTTGACATCTAAGAGATATACAGTCAAAAAAATCAAGAGCAATTGTGATATATATGTGAATTGGACACAAAAAAAATAAACACTCAAAAAATGGCTACAATTTAAGGAATGTGTTTAGTGACAGCATCAAATTCCTAATTGATGGAGAAAGGTCTGGTGGCAAGAAAATCTGCTTCCAGGAGGTTGTCAAGTGTTTTCACTCGACGATTCAATTCCTGGGTGGTTGGTTTGGCCCTTGTTCCTGTAACTCGAATTCTAGCCCAGTATATCCCATTTTAGTTTTACACCATTGTGAACCTTACGCCTTTTTTACTCTCTAATCGAGGTTCCAGGCATTGAAAAATCTTCGTAAATTAAATCACACGTGTATATGTTGACATCTAAGAGATATAAAGTCAAAAAAATCAAGAGCAATGGTGATATATATGCCGATTAGACACCAAAAAATAAACACTAAAAAATGGCTACAATTTAAGAAATGTTTTTAGTGACGGCATCGGATTCCTAATTGATAGAGAAAGGTCTGGTGGCAAGAAAAGCTGCTTCCAGGAGGTTGTCAAGTGTTTTTGCTCGACGATTCCATTCTTGGGTGGTTGGTTTGGCCCTTGTTCCTGTAACTCGAATCCTAGCCGGTATATCCCATTTTAGTTTTACACCATTGTGAACCTTACGCCTTTTTTACTCCCTGATCGAGGTTCTTGGCATTGAAAAATCTTCGTAAACTAAATCACATGTGTATATGTTGACATTTAAGAGATATATACAGTCAAGAAAATCAAGAGCAATGGTGATATATATGCAGATTAGACACCAAAAAATAAACATTAAAAAAATGGCTACAATTTAAGAAATGTGTTTAGTGACGGCATCAGATTCGTAATTGACGGTGAAAAGTCTGGTGGCAGGAAAAGCTGCTTCTAGGAGGTTGTCAAGTGTTTTCGCTCGACGATTCCATTCTTGGGTGGTTGGTTTGTCCCTTGTTCCTGTAACTCGAATCCTAGCTCGGTATAACCCATTTTAGTTATATACCATCATGAACCTTACGCCATTTTTACACTCTGATCGAGGTTCTCAGCATCAAAAAATCTTCGTAAACTAAATCACACGTGTATATGTTGACATCTAAGAGATATACAGTCAAGAAAATTAAGAGCAATGGTGATATATATGCGGATTAGACACCAAAAAATAAACACTCAAAAAATGGCTACAATTTAAGGAATGTGTTTAGTGACGGCATCAGACTCCGAATTGATAGAGAAAGGTCTGGTGGCAAGAAAAGCTGCTTCCAGGAGGTTGTCCAGTGTTTTCGCTCGACGATTCCTTCTTGGGTGGTTGGTTTAGCCCTTGTTCCAGTAACTCGAATCCTAGCCCCGTATAACCCATTTTAGTTTTACACCATTGTGAACCTTACGCCTTTTTTACTCTCTTATCGGGGTTCTCGGCATTGAAAAATCTTCGTAAACTAAATCACACGTGTATATGTTGACATCTAAGAGATATACAGTCAAGAAAATCAAGAGCAATGGTGATATATATACAGATTAGACACCAAAAAATAAACACTCAAAAAATGGCTACAATTTAAGGAATGTGTTTAGTTATGGCATCAGGTTTCTAATTGATGGAGAAAGGTCTGGTGGCAAGAAAAGCTGCTTCCAGGAGGTTGTCAAGTGTTTTCGCTCGACGATTCCATTCTTGAGTGGTTGGTTTGGCCCTTGTTCCTGTAACTCGAATCCTAGCCCGGTATATCCCGTTTTAGTTTTACACCATTGTGAACCTTATGCCTTTTTTACTCTCTGATCGAGGTTCTCGGTATTGAAAAATCTTTGTAAACTAAATCACACATGTATATGTTGACATCTAAGAGATATACAGTCAAGAAAATCAAGAGCAATTGTGATATATATGTGGATTGGACACAACAAAATAAACACTTAAAAAATGGCTACAAATTCCTAACTGATGGAGAAAGGTCCGGTGGCAAGAAAAGCTGCTTCCAGGCGGTTGTCAAGTGTTTTCTCTCGACGATTAAATTCTTGGGTGTTTGGTTTGGCCCTTGTTCCTGTAACTCGAATCCTAGCCTGGTATATCCCATTTAAGTTTTACACCATTGTAAACCTTACGTGTTTTTTACTTTATGATCGAGGTCTTCGGGTTTGAAAAATCTTCGTAAATTAAATCACACATGTATATGTTGACATTTAAGAGATATACAGTCAAGAAAATCAGGAGCAATGGTGATATATATGCGGATTAGACACCAAAAAATAAACACTCATAAAATGGCTACAATTTAAGGAATGTTTTTAGTGACAGCATTAGATTCGTAATTGATGGAGAAAGGTCTGCTGGCAAGAAAAGCCGCTTCTAAGAGGTTATCAAGTCTTTTCGCTCGATGTCACACCCCGACCACGTAGAACATACAGAACGTGGCGGAAATGTCGGGGAGTGTTGTAACAGAATTAATTGTTTCAAATCCATGGCAATTGAATTTCGTTTTATTGATTAAAAGTGTTACAATGTCTTAACAAACAAAGAAATACAACATAATTAACAAGTCTTGCATCTTTTATTGTCACTAAAGCCCAAGTCTGCCTATGTGTATCTTGATCATCTTATGCAACAGCTCCTGAAAAACACATGTGAAAATAGGTACGTCAGCATAAAAATGCCTGTGAGATACATAGGTTTTATGAAAATAGGTTTCATGACTTATGTTTGAGAAAATGTTTCGTCATGAACCTTGTAATTTGCTTTGTTTTGTAAATCATTTGAAAAACGATAAGATCAGATGATATGTATAAATAAGAGAATAATGTATGGTTAAATGAATAACCATTGTAAAATAAGTTTGTATAAGATAAGTTGCTTGTAAAACAATGTATTGTAAAAAGTATGCTATTTGTATCAAATGTTATATGTATCAAACTGAAATGATTTAAATAACGCTACGATATCTAATACCATACAAACACTTATTTATAGGAAGTACCAGCGGCGTATCCACCATGCTTGTATCATATTACACACGCACCGTTACTTAAATTACTTACTCAAACCAAACTATCAAAGTAAAATGTTCATGTCTAATGTAAATCATGTAATTTGTATCCAAAATGTAAGCATGTGATGAATAACAAATGTACTAAGTATGAGACAATAGAAATACGTAGCATGTGACCTGTACTAAGTATGCAACAATAGACATACGTAGCATGTGACCTGTACTACGTATACAACAATAGACATACGTAGCATGTGACCTGTACTACGTATACAACAATAGATATACGTAGCATGTGACCTGTACTAAGTATGCAACAATAGACATACGTAGCATTAAATGTAAGGTAAAACATGTACTATAATTGTACTAATGAACATAGCAAGTATATGATGTGAAAACAGGAAAGCTTGAAAGTAACAAGTAGGCACATGTGTTCCACCCCAAAACATTTGGAAAACTGTAAAAGAGGGGTCTATGTACTCACTTGAGATTGCTTAGTAGTCCTTGAGTAACAACCAAACAATGCTAGAGATCACGGATATCAAATGGCATCTAAATATAGGTAACTATGTTAATAAACCGGACCTAGATCGGAGGATCGGATAGAATGAGGGTTTGTAAACCAAACGAGTATAGAGACTCGTGTCATATGGTTTAACAAAGCCTACATGCTAAATGAAACCTAACCTAAGTGCTTACGACCCATTACGACCCGTTTAGGTAGCTTATGCTACTTTAACGCGTCGTTCGCGTAAAACGCGTTCGGAACGCCTAACTAGTCCTATGACAAGTAATATATGCCTTAACATGTCTAATATTTTTGTCAAATCAGTTTAGATGTCAAAAGTTATGCTACATATGTTTAAAATGAATTTTGGCATCAAAGGGGTATTTTGGTAATTTACCTAAGGCATATAAACTATCTATCATACAACTACTTAAACGAAGCGACCATAAGGTATAACCTCGGAAGGTTATTCCCTATATACTATGGTCACCTAAAGTGTTTGGTCGGATCCTAATGATCGACCAAACGGATCGGGTTCGAAAGTATAAGCGATTGTTTAGATCGCTTACCTTACGACCCTATATAAGCACTAAACTAAAAGTGACGAGCTAAGCATGTTAAATCATGCTTAACTAAGTTTAGAAAACAGGTTTGGTATCACAACAAACGGTTGTGATACCTAAGAGTAGTTTGGTTACAAAATACGCAAGAATACGTATTCTGACCGAAACTACGGCTCGTCACTGAGCCTAGATAACGTGGTAATCAGTAGGTATAGTCACTAGGGACTATAACCATCGTGATCACGCTCACGTTATGAAGTTCAAACGAATTTCGCATCGACCATAAACTGGTCAATGCAAAAAGTCAAACAAAGTTTGACTTTCAGACTCGAAAAGCAATAAAAGAACGAAGGAACACTTACGAAGGGTCCCCGAATGCTAATCTAGATCAAAATAGCTCAGGTATGAAACAAAGGTTTCAACTTAGAGCACAAATGATCAGATTCTTGTGAGAAATGAAGTGAAGTGGGTTGGGTATTTATAGTTTTCCGTCCACCGTTAGGATCGTTTCTTGGAAAAGAGGAGGATCGTTTCTTGGAAAAGAGGGAATGATCTAGCCCGTACACTTGTCAAGATGTTGTGGTAACTAATTGGGCACTCACCATAGGGTTTTGACACTTGTACTTGGCTTTTGGAGGGGTTAAGAACTGAAAACAGCAGCCAAGAAATGATTTGCTGCATCTGGGCATTTGTTGCGCACCGTAACAAATAACCCTTACGGTCCGCAACAAATGAAGTTTGGCAGAATGTCAGTTTTGGTCCCTGCAGCCCCCTAACTTGGTTTTCGATGCATTTTTGACACGTTTAAGCCCCGTTAACCCCATTTCAAAGCTCTAAAATGAAGTTAAAGTATAGGGAACTTAAAATGTGCTCAAAAATATATCGGATGTCGGTTCGTGTAGCCGTACAATCGCGTTGTTCGGTTAATTACGACGGAATGCGCATAAGCGCGAAAAACGATCCAAATGACGCGACGAATGGATTTTTCTTATTCCAAACACTAAAATAAAATATTTTAGTGCTTACATAAATATTTGGATGTCCGGATGTATTCAGAACGGGAGTTATGCGTGAAAGTGCAAACTTGTGCACTTTTTGACACTTTTAGTCCCTGAATGACACAAAAGTTTATTTTAGCATACCGAACACCTCAAAGCCTATTTCTAAGCTATGTAAACGATATTTATGGTATGTTTAACTTATGTTCATGTTCCGAAATGTCTGTCACGGTTCAAATTGGCATACTTTCGCAGTTTGTCAACTTTAGTCCCTGTAAGTGATTTAACTTGATTTTGCCAAACCAAAGCCTTCAAAACTTATTTCTAAGTTATGTAAAGGTTATTTAAGGTATGTTAAGTATATGTCACTATTCCAGAGTGTTCGTTGCATTAAACTGGTTATATTTACGCATCGGTGCGCGTATAACCTTCTAGAAAGCGATTTAGAGTTTGGAATTGAACAAGAGTTGATATGTGCAAACGATACACATATTTTTACAAATCCCAAGTATGAAATACAATATTTCATTGGTTTGGCATTTGTTTGATGGTTTAGGTGACACAGGTTTCACAGTCTCCCCTACTTTAGGAAATTTCGTCCCGAAATTAATACGTAGGAGTCTATTTGTGACTTTGTGTCAAATAACCACCCGAGATATGTAAGGCATAATCCTGACATTTCCTTAACGGACATTTTTCAGAAATGAAAATGAACGAAACGAGTCATTTTCCACAACTTCTTCAGAAACGAAAATGAACGAAATGAGTCATTTTCCACAACTTCTTCAGACCCGAAAATGAACGAAATGAGTCATTTTCCACAACTTCTTCAGAACCGAAAATGAACGAAATGAGTCATTTTCCACAACTTCTTCAGAACCGAAAATGAACGAAAAGAGTCATTTTCCACAACTTCTTCAGAACCGAAAATGAACGAAATGAGTCATTTTCCACAACTTCTTCAGAACCAAAAATAAACGAAATGAGTCATTTTCCACAACTTCTTCAGAAACGAAAATGAACGAAATGAGTCATTTTCCAGACACACGACCAAACTAGCTGTGGTTTCCGTGCACTGAATTCCATAATTATGTATGCATCCATAATTACGCAATTCCTTGCATAGTCCGCACAATTTGTTTGTAATGTGAAGGGGAGGAAAATCAAACCTGTGATGAGTGTGACTAGACTACCATAGGGTCCTTTTAATTAGATCGACAAATGATCCTTTTAATTAGGCCACCAAGGAGTCCTTTCAGCTATATCATCACATGATATTCCTAACCAGATTTTTGGATCAATCTGTTTACCTAGACCACTCAGGGGTCTAATTATGGAATGGTACAATATAATCCAAGGGTCTTTACTATTACGTACAAGCCCATTGAGGATTTAATATAGCACCTTTGGACATCCTACTATGAATCCCTTATACAAAGATATGGAAGATTCTACGAGGATTTGGATAACAAAAACTTGGATTACACCAAAAACATAAAAGGAAACACATAAGCACATAATCACATAGTTGTTTAACTTGGTTATTGATTTGTTATCTTTGGACGCGGATACTTAAAGCACACCAGGAATCCAATTCATGGATTTCATTTGGCGCTTTAATCATTTCAAGAAACCATCCATGAAGATAGGATGATCAACCAAAAATTCGATTTTCGTTTTCAGGAAAACGCAATATGCGAATTAAGGTACACAATAATTTAGGACATATGGAAATACCCTTGGGTACCCTATTAAGAATTTATAGTGGTACTTGGGGTATTCGTACAGAATTATAACTTGCACCTTGTACTTCGTCTCTTTACAAGAGACGGGTACTTAGGAATTTCATGGAAAATGCAAGAAATCATAAAGTGGAAGAAAGTTTGGGGGTAGTCTGTCCTTTAAGGAATACGGTTCCTTGATTGTCGGTATTGTAAGAGATATGTTGTTTATACATACAACCACATAAATACATTGTAATGTAAATAAAAGATTTATTTATAAACAATGATAACAACTGTTTCATGGACCTTGACAACAAAAGAAAATAACACATAAGACATGATTATTTCTAAAGAGTGTTGTCTTCTAGTCGGTCAGATGCTCATCTCTGTGCTGGATTAGCATTGGCAAGCTTTGGGCAATTTCTTCGGAAATGACCCATCTCGCCACACTTGTAGCAAGAACCTGGTGGAAAGCGAGCTTGAGCAGGATTGTTGTTAGCTTGATTTGGTGCAACTGCGGCTACGCAAACTTTTGCTGTATGACCTTTACGTCCACAAATTTGGCATTCGCGGCACTTCACCATAGCATGATGATAAAGGTTACATTTGTTGCACAAGGGTGAAGTTCCATTGTATGGCTTCCTAGTACGGGGTTGAGCTAGTTGGTTGGGGACGGCTTGATCATTGTGAGTAACCATGGCGAAGTTCTGAGAAGCCTTTCGCTTCTTTGACTTCTTAGGGGATCTAGTCGGTTCATCCATGGTCTTTGATTCCTCGATTGGTTTCGATTCCTCGACCGGTTTCTTGTCACCCTTTCGAAAAAGCTTACGTTTCCTGATCTGAGATTCAGTCAAGGTTGCAGATAGCTCAATGGCCTGCCTAACCGTAGTGGGGTTACTACCGGTAACAATGTCTTGAACTGAGTCAGGGAGACCATCAATGTATTTTTCGATCGCCTTATCCAAAGGCGTAACCATGGTAGGACACAACAGGCTCAGCTCCTCATATCGATCGGTGTATGCTCGATGTTCACCGCTGTCTTGCTTAAGATCGTCGAATTCCCTTTCCAAGGCCCTGATCTCGTGACGAGGGCAGAATTCCTTCATCATCAGTGCTCTAAGTTCTTCCCATGTTTGAGCCAGTGCCACTTCGGCACCCCTATCTCTCACCACACCGTTCCACCACGTCAAAGCTCGTTTCTCAAAGACACTAGATGCGAAATCTACCTTTCGCTCGTTTGGACATTGAACATGCCTGAAGGTGCTCTCTAGACTCTCGAACCATTGCAGAAGTGCAGTCGCTCCTTGAGACCCAGAAAACTTTGATGGCTTGGCCGAGTTGAACGTCTTGAAGTTGCAGAGGGCATTATTGTTGTTGATAGCTTGGTGACATTGGGCAACGATGGTCGGGATTGCAGCAGTTATTTGCTGTGTAATAACAGCTGCCAGCTCATCAATAGATACCGGGTTTTCGCGTCGTGGAGGCATTCTAAAAAGAGGAAACATGAAAGGAAACGAGTGAGAGAATTATACGAAAAGAATGAGATGAAACAAATCTGATGAAAGTAAGGGTAGTGGTCATTTGTTTGTTACTGCAAAGCAACAAACGACCTCGGTGATTAATCAAAGTAAATAGGTTAAAAATAATGTATCGTGAAGACACGCTCGCCTATAAGTGAACACTCATCCCAAGAATTCCCAGGTAAGCACAACTGGTCTCGCGTCTGATGAGATGTATACGAAGTGCTTGCCTAGTCAGAAAACCCAGAATACAAGCATTCACCCTTCCGGTTTGCACGTGTTCACATTATTTAAAACCCAAAACCTTGACGAGATTTTGAAAATTCAAAGGGGTTCAAAACCATATAACAGAGGGTTCAAAACCTTACAATAGAGGGTTCAAAACCTTGTAATCAATCATCCTAGAACAGATGATTAGTTTTCAAAGCGGTTTTGAAATTTATGTTCTTGTTGTGGTCGTCGCCTAAGGATAGGTGACGGTATTGTTTTATGACTAAACGCAAGTAAACTCGCGTTAGGGTCCTAAGAAGGTTATAGACTAGGTCAAAGCATTACTAATAACCTAATTCCCTATAACCATTGGCTCTGATACCATCTTTTCTGTCACACCCCGACCACGTAGAACATACAGAACGTGGCGGAAATGTCGAGGAGTGTTGTAACAGAATTAATTGTTTCAAATCCATGGCAATTGAAGTTTCGTTTTATTGATTAAAAGTGTTACAATGTCTTAACAAACAAAGAAATACATCATAATTAACTAGTCTTGCATCTTTTATTGTCACTAAAGCCCAAGTCTGCCTATGTGTATCTTGATCATCTTATGCAACAGCTCCTGAAAAACACATGTGAAAATAGGTACGTCAGCATAAAAATGCCTGTGAGATACATAGGTTTTGTGAAAATAGGTTTCATGACTTATGTTTGAGAAAATGTTTCGTCATGAACCTTGTAATTTGCTTTGTTTTGTAAATCATTTGAAAAACGATAAGATCAGATGATATGTATAAATAAGAGAATAATGTATGGTTAAATGAATAACCATTGTAAAATAAGTTTGTATAAGATAAGTTGCTTGTAAAACAATGTATTGTAAAAAGTATGTTATTTGTATAAAATGTTATATGTATCAAACTGAAATGATTTAAATAACGCTACGATATGTAATACCATACAAACACTTATTTATAGGAAGTACCAGCGGCGTATCCACCATGCTTGTATCATATTACACACGCACCGTTACTTAAATTACTTACCCAAACCAAACTATCAAAGTAAAATGTTCATGTCTAATGTAAATCATGTAATATGTATCCAAAATGTAAGCATGTGATGAATAACAAATGTACTAAGTATGCGACAATAGACATACGTAGCATGTGACCTGTACTAAGTATGCAACAATAGACATACGTAGCATGTGACCTGTACTACGTATACAACAATAGACATACGTAGCATGTGACCTGTACTACGTATACAACAATAGACATACGTAGCATGTGACCTGTACTAAGTATGCAACAATAGACATACGTAGCATTAAATGTAAGGTAAAACATGTACTATAATTGTACTAATGAACATAGCAAGTATATGGTGTGAAAACAGGAAAGCTTGAAAGTAACAAGTAGGCACATGTGTTCCACCCCAAAACATTTGGAAAACTGTAAAAGAGGGGTCTATGTACTCACTTGAGATTACTTAGTAGTCCTTGAGTAACAACCAAACAATGCTAGAGATCACGGATATCAAATGGCATCTAAATATAGGTAACTATGTTAATAAACCGGACCTAGATCGGAGGATCGGATAGAATGAGGGTTTGTAAACCAAACGAGTATAGAGACTCGTGTCATATGGTTTAACAAAGCCTACATGCTAAATGAAACCTAACCTAAGTGCTTACGACCCATTACGACCCGTTTAGGTAGCTTATGCTACTTTAACGCGTTGTTCGCGTAAAACGCGTTCGGAACGCCTAACTAGTCCTATGACAAGTAATATATGCCTTAACATGTCTAATATTGTTGTCAAATCAGTTTAGATGTCAAAAGTTATGTTACATATGTTTAAAATGAATTTTGGCATCAAAGGGGTATTTTGGTAATTTACCTAAGGCATATAAACTATCTATCATACAACTACTTAAACGAAGCGACCATAAGGTATAACCTGGGAAGGTTATTCCCTATATACTATGGTCACCTAAAGTGTTTGGTCGGATCCTAATGATCGACCAAACGGGTCGGGTTCGAAAGTATAAGCGATTGTTTAGATCGCTTACCTTACGACCCTATATAAGCACTAAACTAAAAGTGACGAGCTAAGCATGTTAAATCATGCTTAACTAAGTTTAGAAAACAGGTTTGGTATCACAACAAACGGTTGTGATACCTAAGAGTAGTTTGGTTACAAAATAAGCAAGAATACGTATTCTGACCGAAACTACGGCTCGTCACTGAGCCTAGATAACGTGGTAATCAGTAGGTATAGTCACTATGGACTATAACCATCGTGATCACGCTCACGTTATGAAGTTCAAACGAACTTCGCATCGACCATAAACTGGTCAATGCAGAAAGTCAAACAAAGTTTGACTTTCGGACTCGAAAAGCAATAAAAGAACGAAGGAACACTTACGAAGGGTCCCCGAATGCTAATCTGGATCAAAATAGCTCAGGTATGAAACAAAGGTTTCAACTTAGAGCATAAATGATCAGATTCTTGTGAGAAATGAAGTGAAGTGGGTTGGGTATATATAGTTTTTGGTCCACCGTTAGGATCGTTTCTTGGAAAAGAGGGAATGATCTAGCCCGTACACTTGTCAAGATGTTGTGGTAACTAATTGGGCACTCACCATAGGGTTTTGACACTTGTACTTGGCTTTTGGAGGGGTTAAGAGCTAAAAACAGCAGCCAATAAATGATTTGCTGCATCTGGGCATTTGTTGCGCACCGTAACAAATAACCCTTACGGTCCGCAACAAATGAAGTTTGGCAGAATGTCAGTTTTGGTCCCTGCAGCCCCCTAACCTGGTTTTCGATGCATTTTTGACACGTGTAAGCCCCGTTAACCCCATTTCAAAGCTCTAAAATGAAGTTAAAGTATAGGGAACTTAAAATGTGCTCAAAAATATATCGGATGTCGGTTCGTGTAGCCGTACAATCGCGTTGTTCGGTTAATTACGACGGAATGCGCATAAGCGCGAAAAATGATCCAAATGACGCGACGAATGGATTTTTCTTATTCCAAACACTAAAATAAAATATTTTAGTGCTTACATAAATTTTTGGATGTCCGGATGTATTCAGAACGGGAGTTATGCGCGAAAGTGCAAACTTGTGCACTTTTTGACACTTTTAGTCCCTGAATGACACAAAAGTTTATTTTAGCATACCGAACACCTCAAAGCCTATTTCTAAGCTATGTAAAGGATATTTATGGTATGTTTAACTTATGGTCAGGTTCTGAAATGTCTGTCACAGTTCAAATTGACATACTTTCACAGTTTGTCAACTTTAGTCCCTGTAAGTGATTTAACTTGATTTTGCCATACCAAAGCCTTCAAAACTTATTTCTAAGTTATGTAAAGGTTATTTAAGGTATGTTAAGTATATGTCACTATTCCAGAGTGTTCGTTGCATTAAACTGGTTATATTTACGCATCGGTGCGCGTATAACCTTCCAGAAAGCGATTTAGAGTTTGGAATTGAACAAGAGTTGATATGTGCAAACGATACACTTATTTTTACAAATCCCAAGTATGAAATACAATATTTCATTGGTTTGGCATTTGTTTGATGGTTTAGGTGACACAGGTGTCACACTTGACGACTCCATTCTTGGGTGGTTGGTTTGGCCCTTGTTCCTGTAACTCGAATCCTAGCCCGGTATAACCCATTTTAGTTTTACACCATTGTGAACCTTACGCTTTTTTACTCTCTGATCGAGGTTCTCGTCATTGAAAAATCTTCGTAAACTAAATCACACATGTATATGTTGACATCTAAGTAATATACAGTCAAGAAAATAAAGAGCAATGGTGATATATATGCGGATTAGACACCAAAAAATAAACACAAAAAAATGGCTACAATTTAAGGAATGTGTTTAGTGGCAGCATCAGATTCGTGATTCATGGAGAAATGTCTAGTGGCATGAAAAGCTGCTTCCAAGAGGTTGTCAAGTGTTTTCGCTCGACAATTCCATTCTTGGGTGGTTGGTTTGGCCCTTGTTCCTGTAATTCGAATTCTAGCCCAGTATATCCCATTTTAGTTTTACACCATTGTGAATCTGACGCCTTTTTTACTCTACAATCGAGGTCTTCGGCTTTGAAAATCTTCGTAAACTAAATCACACTTGTATATGTTGACATTTAAGAGATATACAGTCAAGAAAATCAAGAGCAATGGTGATATATATGCGGATTAGACACCAAAAAATAAACACACAAAAACTGGCTACAATTTAAGGGATGTTTTTAGGGACGGCATTAGATTCGTAATTGATGGAGAAAGGTCTGGTGGGAAGAAAAGCAGCTTCCAAGAGGTTGTCAAGAGTTTTCGCTTGACGATTCTATTCTTGGGTGGTTGGTTTGGCACTAGTTCCTTTAACTCGAATCCTAGCCCGGTATAACCCATTTTAGTTTTACACCATTGTGAAACTTACGCCTTTTTTACTCTCTGATCGAGGTTCTCCGCATTGAAAAATCTTCGTAAACTAAATCACACGTGTATATGTTGACATCTAAGAGATATACAATTAAGAAAATAAAGAGCAATGGTGATATATATGTGGATTAGACACCAAAAATTAAACACTAAAAAAATGGCTACAATTTAAAGAATGCGTTGAGTGACGGCATCAGATTCGTGATTGATGGAGAAATGTCTGGTGGCATGAAAAGCTGCTTCCAGGAGGTTGTCAAGTGTTTTCGCTCTACGTTTCCATTCTTGGGTGGTTGGTTTGGCCATTGTTCCTGTAATTCGAATCCAAGCCCAGTATGTCCCATTTTAGTTTTACACCATTGTGAACTTGACACCTTTTTTACTCTATAATCGAGGACTTCGGTTATGAAAAATCTTCGTAAACTAAATCACACTTGTATATGTTGACATTTAAGAGATATATACAGTTAAGAAAAGCAAGAGCAATGGTGATATATAAGCGGATTAGACACCAAAAAATAAACACTCAAAAATGGCTACAATTTAAGGAATGTTTTTAGTGACGGCATCGGATTCCTAATTGATGGAGAAAGGTCTGGTGGCAAGAAAAGCTGCTTCCAGGAGGTTGTCAAGTGTTTTCGCTCGACGATTCCATTCTTGGGTGGTTGGTTTGGCCCTTGTTCCTGTAACTTGAATTCTAGCCCGGTATAACCCATTTTAGTTTTACACCGTTGTGAACCTTACGCCTTTTTTACTCCCTGATCGAGGTTCTCGGCATTGAAAAATCTTCGTAAACTATACCACACATGTATATGTTGACATCTAAGAGATATACAGTCAAGAAAATCTAGAGCAATGGTGATATATATGGAGATTAGATACCAAAAAATAAACACTCAAAAAATGGCTACAATTTAAGGAATGTGTTTAGAGACGGCATCAGATTCGTGATCGATGGAGAAAGGTCTGGTGGCACGAAAAGCTGCTTCCAGGAGGTTGTCAAGTGTTTTCTCTTGACGATTCCATTCTTGGGTGGTTGGTTTGGCCCTTGTTCCTGTAACTCGAATCCTAGCCCAGTATATCCCATTTTAGTTTTACACCATTGTGAACCTTACGCCTTTTTTACATTCTGATCGAGGTTCTCGGCATTGAAATATCATTGTAAACTAAATCACACGTCTATATGTTGACATCTAAGAGATATACTGTCAAGAAAATCAAGAGCAATGGTGATATATATGCGGATTAGACACCAAAAAATAAACACTAAAAAAACGGCTACAATTTAAGGAATGTGTTTAGTGACGACATCATACTCCGAATTAATGGAGAAAGGTCTCGGCATTGAAAAATCATCGTATACTAAATCACACTTGTATTTGTTGATATTTAAGAGATATACAGTCAAGAAAATCAGGAGCAATGGTGATATATATGCGGATTAGACACCAGAAAATAAACACTCAAAAAATGGCTACTATTTATAGAATGTGTTTAGTGACGACATCAGATTCGTAATTAATGGAGATAGGTTTGGTGGCAAGAAAAGCTGCTTCCAGGAGGTTGTCAAGTGTTTTCGCTCGACAATTCCATTCTTGGGTGGCTGATTTGGCCTTTGTTCCTGTAACTCGAATCCTTGCCCGGTATATCCCATTTTAGTTTTACACCATTGTGAACCTTACGCCTTTTTCACTCTCTGATCGTGGTTCTAGGCAATATATTGACATGTAAGAGATATGCAGTCAAGAAAATGAAGAGCAATGGTGATATATATGCGGATTAGACACCAAAAAATAAACACTAAAAAAATGGCTACAATTTTAGGAATGTGTTTAGTGAAGGCATCAGATTCCTAATTGATGGAGAAAGGTCCGGTGGCAAGAAAAGCTGCTTCCAGGAGGTTGTCAAGTGTTTTCGCTCGACGATTCTATTCTTGGGTGTTTGTTTGGCCCTTGTTCCTGTAACTCGAATCCTTGCCCGGTATATCCCATTTTAGTTTTACACCATTGTGAACCTTACGCCTTTTTTACTCTCTGATCGAGGTTCTCGGCATTGAAAAATCTTCGTAAACTAAATCACACATGTATATGTTGACATCTAAGAGATATACAATCAAGAAAATCAAGAGCAATGGTGATATATATGCGGATTAGACACCAAAAAATAAACACTCAAAAAATGGCTACAATTTAAGGAATGTGTTTAGTGACGGCATCAGATTCGTGATCGACGGAGAACGTTCTGGTGGCATGAAAAGCTGCTTCCAGGAGGTTGTCAAGTGTTTTCTCTCGACGATTCCATTCTTGGGTGGTTGGTTTGGCCCTTCTTCCTGTGACTCGAATCCTAGCCCAGTATATCCCATTTTAGTTTTACACCATTGTGAACCTTACGCCTTTTTTACTCTCTGATCGAGGTTCTCGGCATTGAAAAATTTTCGTAAACTAAATCACACATGTATATGTTGACATCCAAGAGATATACAGTCAAGAAAATCAAGAGCAATGGTGATATATATGCGGATTAGACACCAAAAAATAAACACTCAAAAAATGGCTACAATTTAAGGAATGTGTTTAGTGACGGCATCAGATTCGTGATCGATGGAGAAAGGTCTGGTGGCATGAAAAGCTGCTTCCAGGAGGTTGTCAAGTGTTTTCTCTTGACGATTCCATTCTTGGGTGGTTGGTTTGGCCCTTGTTCCTGTAACTCGAATCCTAGCCCAGTATATCCCATTTTAGTTTTACACCATTGTGAACCTTACGCCTTTTTTAAATTCTGATAGAGGTTCTCGGCATTGAAATATCGTCGTAAACTAAATCACACGTCTATATGTTGACATCTAAGAGATATACTGTCAAGAAAATCAAGAGCAATGGTGATATATAAGCGGTTAGACACCAAAAAATAAACACTCAAAAAACGGCTACAAATTAAGGAATGTGTTTAGTGACGATATCAGACTCCGATTTAATGGAGAAAGGTCTCGGCATTGAAAAATCATCGTATACTAAATCACACGTGTATTTGTTGATATTTAAGAGATATACAGTCAAGAAAATCAGGAGCAATGGTGATATATATGTGGAATAGACACCAGAAAATAAACAATAAAAAAATGGCTACAATTTAAGGAATGTGTCTAGTGACGGCATCAGACTCCGAATTAATGGAGAAAGGTCTGGTGGCAAGAAAAGCTGCTTCCAGGAGGTAGTCAAGTGTTTTCGCTCGACAATTCCTTTCTTGGGTGGTTGGTTTGGCCCTAGCTCCTGTAACTCGAATCCTAGGCCTGTTTATCCCATTTTAGTTTTACACCATTGTGAACCTTACGCAGTTTTTACTCTCTTATCGAGGTTCTCGGCATTGAAAAATCTTCGTAAACTAAATCACACGTGTATATGTTAACACTTAAGAGATATACAACCAAGAAAATCAAGAGCAACGGATATATATATGCGGATTAGACACCAAAAAATAAACACTCAAAAAATGGCTACTATTTAAGGAATGTGTTTAGTGACGACATCAGATTCGTAATTAATGGAGATAGGTCTGGTGGCAAGAAAAGCTGCTTCCAGGAGGTTGTCAAGTGTTTTCGCTCGACAATTCCATTCTTGGGTGGCTGGTTTGGCCTTTGTTCCTGTAACTCGAATCCTTGCCCGGTATATCCCATTTTAGTTTTACACCATTGTGAACCTTACGCCTTTTTCACTCTCTGATCGTGGTTCTAGGCAATATATTGACATCTAAGAGATATGCAGTCAAGAAAATGAAGAGCAATGGTGATATATATGCGGATTAGACACCAAAAAATAAACACTCAAAAAATGGCTACAATTTAAGGAATGTGTTTACTGACGGCATCAGATTCCTAATTGATGGAGAAATGTCCGGTGGCAAGAAAAGCTGCTTCCAGGAGGTTGTCAAGTGCTTTCGCTCGACGATTCTATTCTTGGATGGTCTGTTTGGCCCTTGTTCCTGTAACTCGAATCTTTGCCCAGTATATCCCATTTTAGTTTTACACCATTGTGAACTTTACACCTTTTTAACTCTCTGATCGAGGTTCTCGGCATTGAAAAATCTTCGTTAACTAAATCACACATGTATATGTTCACAACTAAGAGATATACAGTCAAGAAAATCAAGAGCAATGGTGATATATATGCGGATTAGACACCAAAAAATAAACACTAAAAAATGGCTACAATTTAAGGAATGTGTTTAGTGACGGCAACAGATTCGTGATCGACGGAGAAAGGTCTGGTGGCATGAAAAGCTGCTTCCAGGAGGTTGTCAAGTGTTTTTTCTCGACGATTCCATTCTTGGTTGGTTGGTTTGGCCCTTGTTCCTGTGACTCGAATCCTAGCCCAGTATATCCCATTTTAGTTTTACACCATTGTGAACCTTACGCCTTTTTTACTCTCTCATCGAGGTTCTCGGCATTGAAAAATTTTCGTAAACTAAATCACACATGTATATGTTGACATCTAAGAGATATACAGTCAAGAAAATCAAGAGCAATGGTGATATATATGCGGATTAGACACCAAAAAATAAACACTTAAAAATGGCTACAATTTAAGGAATGTGTTTAGTGACAGCATCAGATTCGTGATCAATGGAGAAAGGTCTGGTGGCATGAAAAGCTGCTTCCAGGAGGTTGTCAAGTGTTTTCTCTTGACGATTCAATTCTTGGGTGGTTGGTTTGGCCCTTGTTCCTGTAACTCGAATCCTAGCCCAGTATATCCCATTTTAGTTTTACCCCATTGTGAACCATACGCCTTTTTTACATTCTGATCGAGGTTCTCGGTATTGAAATATCGTCGTAAACTAAATCACACGTCTATATGCTGACATCTAAGAGATATACTGTCAAGAAAATCAAGAGCAATGGTGATATATATGCGGATTAGACACCAAAAAATAAACACTAAAAAAACGGCTACAATTTAAGGAATGTGTTTAGTGACGACACCAGACTCCGAATTAATGGAGAAAGGTCTCGGCATTGAAAAATCTTCCTATACTAAATCACACGTGTATTTATTGATATTTAAGAGATATACAGTCAAGAAAATCAGGAGCAATGGTGATATATATGCGGATTAGACACTAGAAAATAAACACTAAAAAAATGGCTACAATTTAAGGAATATGTCTAGTGACAGCATCAGACTCCGAATTAATGGAGAAAGGTCTGGTGGCAAGAAAAGCTGCTTCCAGGAGGTAGTCAAGTGTTTTCGCTCGACAATTCCTTTCTTGGGTGGTTGGTTTGGCCCTTGCTCCTATAACTCGAATCCTAGGCCTGTATATCCCATTTTAGTTTTACACCATTGTGAACCTTACGCTGTTTTTATTCTCTGATCGAGGTTCTCGGCATTGAAAAATCTTCGTAAACTAAATCACACGTGTATATGTTAACACTTAAGAGATATACAACCAAGAAAATCAAGAGGAACGGATATATATATACGGATCAGATAGGTCTGGTGGCAAGAAAAGCTGCTTCCAGGAGGTTGTCAAGTGTTTTCGCTCGACAATTCCATTCTTGGGTGGCTGGTTTGGCCTTTGTTCATGTAACTCGAATCCTTGCCCGGTATATCCCATTTTAGTTTTACACCATTGTGAACCTTACGCCTTTTTCACTCTCTGATCGTGGTTCTAGGCAATATATTGACATCTAAGAGATATGCAGTCAAGAAAATGAAGAGCAATGGTGATATATATGAGGATTAGACACGAAAAAATAAACACTCAAAAAATGGCTATAATTTAAGGAATGTGTTTAGTGACGGCATCAGATTCCTAATTGATGGAGAAAGGTCCGGTGGCAAGAAAAGCTGCTTCCAGGAGGTTGTCAAGTGTTTTCGCTCGACGATTCTATTCTTGGGTGGTCTGTTTGGCCCTTGTTCCTGTAACTCGAATCCTTGCCCGGTATATCCCATTTTAGTTTTACACCATTGTGAACCTTACGCCTTTTTTACTCTCTCATCGAGGTTCTCGGCATTGAAAAATCTTCGTAAACTAAATCACACATGTATATGTTGACATCTAAGAGATATACAGTCAAGAAAATCAAGAGCATTGGTGATATATATGCGGATTAGACACCAAAAAATAAACACTCAATAAATGGCTACAATTTAAGGAATGTGTTTAGTGACGGCATCAGATTCGTGATCGACGGAGAAAGGTCTGGTGGCATGAAAAGCTGCTTCCAGGAGGTTGTCAAGTGTTTTCTCTCGACGTTTCCATTCTTGGGTGGTTGGTTTGGCCCTTGTTCCTGTAACTCGAATCCCAGCCCAGTATATCCCATTTTAGTTTTACACCATTGTGAACCTTACTCCTTTTTTACTCTCTGATCGAGGTTCTCGGCATTGAAATATCGTCGTAAACTGAATCACACATCTATATGTTGACATCAAAGAGATATACAGTCAAGAAAATCAAGAGCAATGGTGATATATATGCGGATTAGACACCAAAAAATAAACACTAAAAAAATGGCTACAATTTAAGGAATGTGTTTAGTGACGACATCAGACTCCGAATTAATGGAGAAAGATCTCGGCATTGAAAAATCTTCATATACTAAATCACACGTGTATTTGTTGACATTTAAGAGATATACAGTCAAGAAAATCAGGAGAAATGGTGATATATTTGCAGATTAGACACCAGAAAAAAACACTAAAAAATGAATACAATTTAAGGAATGTGTTTAGTGACGGCATCAGACTCCGAAGTAATGGAGAAAGGTCTGGTGGCAAGAAAAGCTGCTTCCAGGAGGTAGTCAAGTGTTTTCGCTCAACAATTCCTTTCTTGGGTGGTTGGTTTGGCCCTTGCTCCTGTAACTCGAATCCTAGCCCTGTATATCCCATTTTAGTTTTACACCATTATGAACCTTACGCCGTTTTTACTCTCTGATCGAGGTTCTCGGCATTGAAAAATCTTCGTAATCTAAATCACACGTGTATATGTTAACACTTAAGAGATATACAGTCAAGAAAATCAAGAGCAATGGAGATATATATGCGGATTAGACACCAAAAAATAAACACTCAAAAAACGGCTACTATTTAAGGAATGTGTTTAGTGACGGCATCAGATTCGTAATTAATGGAGAAAGGTCTGGTGGCAAGAAGAGCTGCTTCCAGGAGGTTATCAAGTGTTTTCGCTCGACAATTCCATTCTTGGGTGTCTGGTTTGTCCTTTGTTCCTGTAACTCGAATCCATGCCCGGTATATCCCATTTTAGTTTTACACCATTGTGAACCTTACGCCTTTTTCACTCTCTGATCATGGTTCTAGGCAATATATTGACATCTAAGAGATATGCAGTTAAGAAAATGAAGAGCAATGGTGATATATATGCGGATTAGACACCAAAAAATAAACACTAAAAAAATGGCTACAATTTTAGGAATGTGTTTAGTGAAGGCATCAGATTCCTAATTGATGGAGAAAGGTCCGGTGGCAAGAAAAGCTGCTTCCAGGAGGTTGTCAAGTGTTTTCGCTCGACGATTCTATTCTTGGGTGGTCTGTTTGGCCCTTGTTCCTGTAACTCGAATCCTTGCCCGGTATATCCCATTTTAGTTTTACACCATTGTGAACCTTACGCCTTTTTTACTCTCTGATCGAGGTTCTCGGCATTGAAAAATCTTCGTAAACTAAATCACACAAGTATATGTTGACATCTAAGAGATATACAATCAAGAAAATCAAGAGCAATGGTGATATATATGTAGATTAGACACCAAAAAATAAACACTCAAAAAATTGCTACAATTTAAGGAATGTGTTTAGTGACGGCATCAGATTCGTGATTGATGGAGAAAGGTCTGGTGGCTTGAAAAGCTGCTTCCAGGAGGTTGTCAAGTGTTTTCTCTTGACGATTCCATTCTTGGGTGGTAGGTTTGCCCCTTGTTCCTGTAACTCGAATCCTAGCCCAGTATATCCCATTTTAGTTTTACACCATTGTGAACCTTACACCTTTTTTACTCTCTGATCGAGGTTCTCGGCATTGAAATATTGTCGTAAACTAAATCACACGTCTATATGTTGACATCTAAGAGATATACAGTCAAGAAAATCAAGAGCAATGGTGATATATATGCGGATTAGACACCAAACAATAAACACTCAAAAAATGACTATAATTTAAGGAATGTGTTTAGTGACGACATCAGACTCCGAATTAATGGAGAAAGGTCTCGGCATTGAAATATCGTCGTAAACTAAATCACACGTCTATATGTTGACATTTAAGAGATAAACAGTCAAGAAAATCTGGAGCAATGGTGATATATATGCGGATTAGACACCAGAAAATAAACACTAAAAAATGGTTACAATTTAAGAAATATGTTTAGTGACGGAATCCGACTCCGAATTAATGGAGAAAGGTCTGGAGGCAAGAAAAGCTGCTTCCAGGAGGTAGTCAAGTGTTTTCGCTCGATAATTCCTTTCTTGGGTGGTTGGTTTGGCCCTTGCTCCTGTAACTCGAATCCTAGCCCCGTATATCCCATTTTAGTTTTACACCATTGTGAACCTTACGCCGTTTTTAATGTCTGATCGAGGTTCTCGGCATTGAAAAATCTTCGTAAACTAAATCACACGTGTATATGTTAACACTTAAGAGATATACAGCCAAGAAAATCAAGAGCAATGGAGATATATATGCGGATTGGACACCAAAAAATAAACACTACAAAAATGGCTACTATTTAAGGAATGTGTTTAGTGATGGTATCAGATTCGTAATTAATGGAGAAAGGTCTGGTGGCAAGAAAAGCTGCTTCCAGGAGGTTGTCAAGTGTTTTCGCTCGACAATTCCATTCTTGGGTGGCTGGTTTGGCCTTTGTTCCTGTAACTCGAATCCTTGCCTGATATATCCCATTTTAGTTTTACACCAGTGTGAACCTTACGCCTTTTTCACTCTCTGATCGTGGTTCTAGGCAATATATTAACATCTAAGAGATATGCACTCAAGAAAATGAAGAGCAATGGTGATATATATGCGGATTAGACACCAAAAAATAAACACTCAAAAAATGGCTACAATTTAAGGAATGTGTTTAGTGACGGCATCAGATTCCTAATTGATGGAGAAAGGTCCGGTGGCAAGAAAAGCTGCTTCCAGGAGGTTGTAAAGTGTTTTCGCTCGACGATTCCATTCTTGGGTGGTTGGTTTGGCCCTTGTTACTGTAACTCGAATCCTAGCCCGTTATAACCCATTTTAGTTTTACACCATTGTGAACCTTACGTCTTTTTTAATCGCTTATCGAGGCTCTCGACATTGAAAAATCTTCGTAAACTAAATCACACATGTATATGTTGACATCTAAGAGATATACAGTCAAGAAAATCAAGAGCAATGGTGTTATATATGCAGATTAGACACCAAAAAATAAACACTAAAAAACTGGCTACAATTTAAGGAATGTGTTTAGTGACGGCATCAGATTCGTGATCGATGGAGAAAGGTCTGGTGGCATGAAAAGCTGCTTCCAGGAGGTTGTCAAGTGTTTTCTCTTGACGATTCAATTCTTGGGTGGTTGGTTTGGCCCTTGTTCCTGTAACTCGAATCCTAGCCCAGTATATCCCATTTTAGTTTTACACCATTGTGAACCTTACGCCTTTTTTACATTCTGATCGAGGTTCTTGGCATTGAAATATCGTCGTAAACTAAATCACACGTCTATATGTTGACATCTAAGAGATATACTGTCAAGAAAATCAAGAGCAATGGTGATATATATGCGGATTAGACACCAAAAAATAAACACTAAAAAAACGGCTACAATTTAAGGAATGTGTTTAGTGACGACACCAGATTCCGAATTAATGGAGAAAGGTCTCGGCATTGAAAAATCTTCCTATACTAAATCACACGTGTATTTATTGATATTTAAGAGATATACAGTCAAGAAAATCAGGAGCAATGGTGATATATATGCGGATTAGACACCTGAAAATAAACACTAAAAAAATGGCTACAATTTAAGGAATATGTCTAGTGACAGCATCAGACTCCGAATTAATGGAGAAAGGTCTGGTGGCAAGAAAAGCTGCTTCCAGGAGGTAGTCAAGTGTTTTCGCTCGACAATTCCTTTCTTGGGTGGTTGGTTTGGCCCTTGCTCCTGTAACTCGAATCCTAGGCCTGTATATCCCATTTTAGTTTTACACCATTGTGAACCTTACGCTGTTTTTACTCTCTGATCGAGGTTCTCGGCATTGAAAAATCTTCGTAAACTAAATCACACGTGTATATGTTAACACTTAAGAGATATACAACCAAGAAAATCAAGAGCAACGGATATATATATACGGATCAGATAGGTCTGATGGCAAGAAAAGCTGCTTCCAGGAGGTTGTCAAGTGTTTTCGCTCGACAATTCCATTCTTGGGTGGCTGGTTTGGCCTTTGTTCCTGTAACTCGAATCCTTGCCCGGTATATCCCGTTTTAGTTTTACACCATTGTGAACCTTACGCCTTTTTCACTCTCTGATCGTGGTTCTAGGCAATATATTGACATCTAAGAGATATGCAGTCAAGAAAATGAAGAGCAATGGTGATATATATGCGGATTAGACACCAAAGAATAAACACTCAAAAAATGGCTATAATTTAAGGAATGGGTTTAGTGACGGCATCAGATTCCTAATTGATGGAGAAAGGTCCGGTGGCAAGAAAAGCTGCTTCCAGGAGGTTGTCAAGTGTTTTCGCTCGACGATTCTATTCTTGGGTGGTCTGTTTGGCCCTTGTTCCAGTAACTCGAATCCTTGCCCGGTATATCCCATTTTAGTTTTACACCATTGTGAACTTTACGCCTTTTTTACTCTCTCATCGAGGTTCTCGGCATTGAAAAATCTTCGTAAACTAAATCACACATGTATATGTTGACATCTAAGAGATATACAGTCAAGAAAATCAAGAGCATTGGTGATATATATGCGGATTAGACACCAAAAAATAAACACTCAATAAATGGCTACAATTTAAGGAATGTGTTTAGTGACGGCATCAGATTCGTGATCGACGGAAAAAGGTCTGGTGGCATGAAAAGCTGCTTCCAGGAGGTTGTCAAGTGTTTTCTCTCGACGATTCCATTCTTGGGTGGTTGGTTTGGCCCTTGTTCCTGTAACTCGAATCCCAGCCCAGTATATCCCATTTTAGTTTTACACCATTGTGAACCTTACTCCATTTTTACTCTTTGATCGAGGTTCTCGGCATTGAAAAATCATCGTAAACTGAATCACACATCTATATGTTGACATCAAAGAGATATACAGTCAAGAAAATCAAGAGCAATGGTGATATATATGCAGATTAGACAACAAAAAATAAACACTAAAAAAATGGCTACAATTTAAGGAATGTGTTTACTGACGACATCAGACTCCGAATTAATGGAGAAAGGTCTCGGCATTGAAAAATCTTCATATACTAAATCACACGTGTATTTGTTGACATTTAAGAGATATACAGTCAAGAAAATCAGGAGCAATGGTGATATATTTGCGGATTAGACACCAGAAAAAAACACTAAAAAATGAATACAATTTAAGGAATGTGTTTAGTGATGGCATCAGACTCCGAATTAATGGAGAAAGGTCTGGTGGCAAGAAAAGCTGCTTTCCAGGAGGTAGTCAAGTGTTTTCGCTCAACAATTCCTTTCTTGGGTGGTTGGTTTGGCCCTTGCTCCTGTAACTCGAATCCTAGCCCTGTATATCCCATTTTAGTTTTACACCATTATGAACCTTACGCCGTTTTTACTCTCTGATCGAGGTTTTCGGCATTGAAAAATCTTCGTAATCTAAATCACACGTGTATATGTTAACACTTAAGAGATATACAGTCAAGAAAATCAAGAGCAATGGAGATATATATGCGGATTAGACACCAAAAAATAAACACTCAAAAAATGGCTACTAATTAAGGAATGTGTTTAGTGACGGCATCAGATTCGTAATTAATGGAGAAAGGTCTGGTGGCAAGAAGAGCTGCTTCCAGGAGGTTATCAAGTGTTTTCGCTCGACAATTCCATTCTTGGGTGGCTGGTTTGGCCTTTGTTCCTGTAACTCGAATCCATGCCCGGTATATCCCATTTTAGTTTTACACCATTGTGAACCTTACGCCTTTTTCACTCTCTGATCGTGGTTCTAGGCAATATATTGACATCTAAGAGATATGCAGTCAAGAAAATGAAGAGCGATGGTGATATATAAGCGGATTAGACACCAAAAAATAAACACTTAAAAAATGGCTACAATTTAAGTAATGTGTTTAGTGACGGCATCAGATTCCTAATTGATGGAGAAAGGTCCGGTGGCAAGAAAAGCTGCTTCCAGGAGGTGGTCAAGTGTTTTCGCTCGACGATTCCATTCTTGGGTGGTTGGTTTAGCCCTTGTTCCTGTAAATCGAATCCAAGCCCGGTATATCCCATTTTAGTTTTACACCATTGTGAACCTTACGCCTTTTTTACTCTCTGATCGAGGCTCTCAGCACTGAAAAATCTTCGTAAACTAAATCACACATGTATATGTTGACATCTAAGAGATATACAGTCAAGAAAATCAAGAGCAATGGTGATATATATGTAGATTAGACACCAAAAAATAAACACTCAAAAAATGGCTACAATTTAAGGAATGTGTTTAGTGACGGCATCAGATTCGTGATTGATGAAGAAAGGTCTGGTGGCTTGAAAAGCTGCTTCCAGGAGGTTGTCAAATGTTTTCTCTTGACGATTCCAGTCTTGGGTGGTAGGTTTGGCCCTTGTTCCTGTAACTCGAATCCCAGCCCAGTATATCCCATTTTAGTTTTACACCATCGTCGTAAACTAAATCACACGTCTATATGTTGACATCTAAGAGATATACAGTCAAGAAAATCAAGAGCAATGGTGATATATATGCGGATTAGATACCGAACAATAAACACTCAAAAAATGACTACAATTTAAGGAATGTGTTTAGTGACGACATCAGACTCCGACTTAATGGAGAAAGGTCTCGGCATTGAAATATCGTCGTAAACTAAATCACACGTCTATATGTTGACATTTAAGAGATATACAGTCAAGAAAATCTGGAGCAATGGTGATATATATGCGGATTAGACACCAGAAAATAAACACTAACAAATGGCTACAATTTAAGGAATGTGTTTAGTGACGGCATCCGACTCCGAATTAATGGAGAAAGGTCTGGAGGCAAGAAAAGCTGCTTCCAGGAGGTAGTCAAGTGTTTTCGCTCGATAATTCCTTTCTTGGGTGGTTGGTTTGGCCCTTGCTCCTGTAACTCGAATCCTAGCCCCGTATATCCCATTTTAGTTTTACACCATTGTGAACCTTACACCGTTTTTAATGTCTGATCGAGGTTCTCGGCATTGAAAAATCTTCTTAAACTAAATCACACGTGTATATGTTAACACTTAAGAGATATACAACCAAGAAAATCAAGAGCAATGGAGATATATATGCGGATTAGACACCAAAAAATAAACACTACAAAAATGGCCACTATTTAAGGAATGTGTTTAGTGATGGTATCAGATTCGTAATTAATGAAGAAAGGTCTGGTGGCAAGAAAAGCTGCTTCCAGGAGGTTGTCAAGTGTTTTCGCTCGACAATTCCATTCTTGGGTGGCTGGTTTGGCCTTTGTTCCTGTAACTCGAATCCTTGCCTGATAAATCCCATTTTTGTTTTACACCAGTGTGAACCTTACGCCTTTTTCACTCTCTGATCGTGGTTCTAGGCAATATATTGACATCTAAGAGATATGCAGTCAAGAAAATGAAGAGCAATGGTGATATATATGCAGATTAGACACCAAAAAATAAACACTCAAAAAATGGCTACAATTTAAGGAATGTGTTTAGTGACGGCATCAGATTCCTAATTGATGGAGAAAGGTCCGGTGGCAAGAAAAGCTGCTTCTAGGAGGTTGTAAAGTGTTTTCGCTCGACGATTCCATTCTTGGGTGGTTGGTTTGGCCCTTGTTACTGTAACTCGAATCCTAGCCCGGTATAACCCATTTTAGTTTTACACCATTGTGAAACTTACGCCTTTTTTAATCTCTGATCGAGGCTCTCGGCATTGAAAAATCTTCGTAAACTAAATCACACATGTATATGTTGACATCTAAGAGATATACAGTCAAGAAAATCAAGAGCAATGGTGATATATATGCAGATTAGACACCAAAAAATAAACACTAAAAAACTGGCTACAATTTAAGGAATTTGTTTAGTGACAGCATCAGATTCGTGATCGATGGAGAAAGGTCTGGTGGCATGAAAAGCTGCTTCCAGGAGGTTGTCAAATGTTTTCTCTTGACGATTCCATTCTTGGGTGGTTGGTTTGGCCCTTGTTCCTGTAACTCGAATCCTAGCCCAGTATATCCCATTTTAGTTTTACACCATTGTGAACCTTACACCTTTTTTACTCTCTGATCGAGGTTCTCGGCATTGAAATATCGTCGTAAACTAAATCACACGTCTATATGTTGACATCTAAGAGATATACAGTCAAGAAAATCAAGAGCAATGGTGATATATATGTGGATTAGACACCAAACAATAAACACTCAAAAAATGACTACAATTTAAGGAATGTGTTTAGTGACGACATCAGACTCCGAATTAATTGAGAAAGGTCTCGGCATTGAAATATCGTCGTAAACTAAATCACACGTCTATATGTTGACATTTAAGAGATATACAGTCAAGAAAATCAGGAGCAATGGTGATATATATGCGGATTAGACACCAGAAAATAAACACTAAAAAAAGGCTACAATTTAAGGAATATGTTTAGTGACGGTATCAGACTACGAATTAATGGAGAAAGGTCTGGTGGCAAGAAAAGCTGCTTCCAGGAGGTAGTCAAGTGTTTTCGCTCGACAATTCCTTTCTTGGGTGGTTGGTTTGGCCCTTGCTCCTGTAACTCGAATCCTAGCCCTGTATATCCCATTTTAGGTTTACACCATTGTGAACCTTACACCGTTTTTACTCTCTGATCGAAGTTCTCGGCATTGAAAAATCTTCGTAAACTAAATCGCACGTGTATATGTTAACACTTAAGAGATATACAGCCAAGAAAATCAAGAGCAATGGAGATATCTATGCGGATTAGACACCAAAAAATAAACACTCAAAAAATGGCTACTATTTAAGGAATATGTTTAGTGACGGCATCAAATTCGTAATTAATGGAGAAAGGTCTGGTGGCAAGAAAAGCTGCTTCCAGGAGGTTGTCAAGTGTTTTCGCTCGACAACTCCATTCTTGGGTGGCTGGTTTGGCCTTTGTTCCTGTAACTCGAATCCTTGCCCGGTATATCCCATTTTAGTTTTACACCATTGTGAACCTTACGCCTTTTTCACTCTCTGATCGTGGTTCTAGGCAATATATTAACATCTAAGAGATATGCAGTCAAGAAATTGAAGAGCAATGGTGATATATATGCGGATTAGACACCAAAAAATAAACACTAAAAAAATGGCTACAATTTAAGGAATGTGTTTAGTGACGGCATCAGATTCCTAATTGATGGAGAAAGGTCCGGTGGCAAGAAAAGCTGCTTCCAGGAGGTTGTCAAGTGTTTTCGCTCGACGATTCCATTCTTGGGTCGTTGGTTTGGCCCTTGTTCCCGTAACTCGAATCCTTGCCCGGTATATCCCATTTTAGTTTTACACCATTGTGAACCTTACGCCTTTTTTACTCTCTGATCGAGGTTCTCGGCATTGAAAAATCTCCATAAACTAATTCACATGTGAATATGTTGACATTTAAGAGATATACCGTCAAGAAAATCAAGAGTAATGGTGATATATATGCGGATTAGACACCAAAAAATAAACACTCAAATAATGGCTACAATTTAAAGAATGTGTTTAGTGAAGGCATCAGATTCCTAATTGATGGAGAAAGGTCCGGTGGCAAGAAAAGCTGCTTCCAGGAGGTTGTCAAGTGTTTTCGCTCGACGATTCCATTCTTGGGTCGTTGGTTTGGCCCTTGTTCCCGTAACTCGAATCCTAGCCCGGTATATCCCATTTTAGTTTTACACCATTGTGAACCTTACGCCTTTTTTACTCTCTGATCGAGGTTCTCGGCATTGAAAAATCTTCATAAACTAATTCACATGTGAATATGTTGACATTTAAGAGATATACAGTCAAGAAAATCAAGAGTAATGGTGATATATATGCGGATTAGACACCAAAAAATAAACACTCAAATAATGGCTACAATTTAAAGAATGTGTTTAGTGAATGCATCAGATTCCTAATTGATGGAGAAAGGTCTGGTGGCAAGAAAAGATACTTCCAGGAGGTTGTCAAGTGTTTTCGCATGACGATTCCATTCTTGGGTGGTTGGTTTGGCCCTTGTTCCTGTAACTCGAATCCTAGCCTGGTATATCACATTTTAGTTTTACACCATTGTGAACCTTACGTCTTTTTTACTCTCTGATCGAGGTTCTCAGCATTGAAAAATCTTCGTAAACTAAATCACACGTGTATATGTTGACATCTAAGAGATATACAGTCAAGAAAATCAAGAGCAATGATAATATATATGCGGATTAGACACCAAAAAATAAACACTCAAAAAATGGCTACAATTTAAGGAATGTGTTTAGCGACGGTATCAGATTCCTAATTGATGGAGAAAGGTCTGGTGGTAAGAAAAGCTACTTCCATGAGGTTATCAAGTGTTTTCGCTCGACGATTCCATTCTTGGGTGGTTGGTTTGGCCCTTGTTCCTGTAACTCGAATCCTAGCCCGGTATATCCCATTTAAGTTTTACACCATTGTGAACCTTACGCCTTTTTTACACTTTGATTGAGGTTCTCGGCATTGAAAAAGCTTTATAAACTAAATTACACGTGTATATATTAACATCTAAGAGATATATAGTCAAGAAAATCAAGAGCAATGGTGATATATATGCGGATTAGACACCAAAAAATAAACACTCAAAAAATGGCTACAATTTAAGGAATGTGTTTAGTGACGGTATCAGATTCCTAATTGATGGAGAAAGGTCTGGTGGCAAGAAAAGCTGCTTCCAGGAGGTTGTCAAGTGTTTTCCCTTGACGATTCCATTCTTGGGTGGTTGGTTTAGCCCTTGTTCATGTAACTCGAATCCTAACCCGGTATATCCCAATTTAGTTTTACACCATTGTGAACTTTACGCCTTTTTTACTCTCTGATCAAGGTTCTTGGCATTGAAAAATCTTCGAAAACTAAATCACACGTGTATATGTTGACATTAAGAGATATACAGTCAAGAAAATCAAGAGCAATGGTGATATATATGCGGATTAGACACCAAAAAATAAATACTCAAAAAATGGCAACAATTTAAGGAATGTGTTTAGTGACGGCATCAGATTCCTAATTGATGGAGAAAGTTCTGGTGGCAAGAAAAGATACTTACAGGAGGTTGTCAAGTGTTTTCGCGTGACGATTCCATTCTTGGGTGGTTGGTTTGGCCCTTATTCCTGTAACTCGAATCCTAGCCCGGTATATCCCAATTTAGTTTTACACAATTGTGAACCTTAGGCCTTTTTTTACTCCCTGATCGAGGTTCTCGGCTTTGAAAAATCTTCGTAAACTAAATCACACGTGTATATGTTGACATTTAAGAGATATACAGTCATGAAAATGAAGAGCAATGGTGATATATATACGGATTAGACACCAAAAAATAAACACTCAAAAAATGGTTACAATTTAAGGAATGTGTTTAGTGACGGCATCAGATTCCTAATTGATGGAGAAAGGTCATCTGTTAAGAAAAGCTGCTTTCAGGAGGTTGTCAAGTGTTTTCGCTCGACGATTCCATTCTTGGGTGGTTGGTTTGGCCCTTGTTTCTGTAACTCGAATCATAGCCCGGTATATCCCATTTTCATTTTACACCATTGTGAACATTACGCGTTTTTTACTCTCTGATTGAGGTTCTCGACATTGAAAATCTTCGTCAACTAAATCACACGTGTATATGTTAACATCTAAGAGATATACAGTTAAGAAAATCAAGAGTAATGGTGATATATATGCGGATTAGACACCAAAAAATAAACACTAAAAAAAATGGCTACAATTTAAGGAATGTGTTTAGTGACGGCATCAGATTCCTAATTAATGGAGAAAGGTCTCGTGACAAGAAAAGTTGCTTCCAGGAGGTTATGAAGTGTTTTTGCTCGAAGATTCCATTCTTAGGTGGTTGATTTGGCCCTTGTTCCTGTTACTCGAATCCTAGCCCGGTATATCCCATTTTTGTTTTACACCATTATGAACCTTACGCCTTTTTTACTCTCTGATCGAGGTTCTCGGCATTGAAAAATCTTCGTAAACTAAATCACACGTGTATATGTTGATATTTAAGAGATATACAGTGAAGAAAATAAACAGCGATGGAGATATATATGCGGATTAAACACCAAAAAATAAACACTCAAAAAATGGCTACAATTTAAGGAATGTGTTAGTGACGACATCAGATTCCTAATTGATGGAGAAAGGCCTGGTGGCAAGAAAAGCTGCTTCTAGGAGGTTGTCAAGTGTTTTTGCTTGACGATTCCATTCTTGGGTGGTTGGTTTGGCCCTTGTTTCTGTAACTCGAATCCTAGCCCAGTATATCCCATTTTAGTTTTACACCATTGTGAACCTTACGCCTTTTTTATTCTCTGATCGAGGTTCTCGGCATTGAAAATCTTCAGAAACTAAATCACACGTGTATATGTTGACATTTAAGAGATATACAGTCAAGAAAATCAAGAGGAATAGTGATATATATGCGGATTAGACACCAAAAAATAAACACTTAAAAAATGGCTACAATTTAAAGATTGTGTTTAGTGACGGCATCAGATTCCTAATTGATGGAGAAAGGTCTGGTGGTAAGAAAAGTTGCTTCAAGGAGGTTGTCAACGGTTTTCGCTCGACGATTCCATTCTTGGGTGGTTGGTTTTGCCCTTGTTTCTGTAACTCGAATCCTAGCCCGGTATATCCCATTTAAGTTTTACACCACTGTGAACCTTATGCCTTTTTTACTCTCTGATCGAGGTTCTCGACATTGAAAAATCTTCGTAAACTGAATCACACGTGTATATGTTGACATCTAAGAGATATACAGTCAAGACAATCAAGAGCAATTGTGATATATATGCAGATTAGACACCAAAAAATAAACACTACAAAATGTCTACAATTTAAGGAATGTGTTTAGTGACGGCATCTGATTCCTAATTGATGGAGAAAGGTCTGGTGGCAAGAAAAGCTGCTTCCAGGAGGTTGTCAAGTGTTTTCGCCTGACGATTCCATTCTTGGGTGGTCGGTTTGGCCCTTGTTCCTTTAACTCGAATCCTAGCCCGGAATATCCCAATTTTGTTTTACACCATTGTGAACCTTACGCCTTTTTTACTCCCTGATCGAGGTTCTCGGCATTGAAAAATCTTCGTAAACTAAATCACACGTGTATATGTTGACATTTATGAGATATACAGTCAAGAAAATCAAGAGCAATGGTGATATATATGCGGATTAGACACCAAAAAATAAACACTTAAAAAATGGCTACAATTTAAGGAATGTGTTTAGTGACGGCATCAGATTCCTAATTGATGGAGAAAGGTCTTCTGTTAAGAAAAGCTGCTTCCAGGAGGTTGTCAAGTGTTTTCGCTTGACGATTCCATTCTTGGGTGGTTGGCTTGGCCCTTGTTCCTGTAACTTGAATCCTAGCCCGTTATATCCCATTTTAGTTTTACACCATTGTGAACCTTTCGCCTTTTTTACTCCCTGATTGAGGTTCTCGATATTGAAAAATCTTCGTAAACTAAATCACACATGTATATGTTGACATCTAAGAGATATACAGTCAAGAAAATCAAGAGCAATGGTGATATATATGCGGATTAGACACCAAAAAATAAACACTCAAAAAAATGGCAACAATTAAAGTAATGCGTTTAGTGACGACATCATATTCCTAATTGATGGAGAAAGGTCTGGTGGCAAGAAAAGTTGCTTCCAGGAGGTTGTCAAGTGTTTTCGCTCGACGATTCCATTCTTGGGTGGTTGGTTTGGCCCTTTTTCCTGTAACTCGAATCCTAGCCCAGTACATCCCATTTTAATTTTACACCATTGTGAACCTTACACCTTTTTTACTATCTGATCGTGGTTCTCGGAATTGAAAAATCTTCGTAAACTAAATCACACGTGTATATGTTGACATTTAAGAGATATACAGTCAAGAAAATCAAGAGCAATGGTGATATATATCCGGATTAGACACCAAAAATAAACACTCAAAAAATGGCTACAATTTAAGGAATGTGTTTAGTGACGGCATCAGATTCCTAATTAATGGAGAAAGGTCTGGTGGCAAGAAAAACTGCTTTCTGGAGCTTGTCAAGTGTTTTCGCTCGATGATTCCATTCTTGGGTGGTTGGTTTGGCCCTTGTTTCTGTAACTCGAATCATAGCCCGGTATATCCCATTTTCGTTTTACACCATTGTGAACCTTACGCCTTTTTTACTCTCTGTTCGAGGTTCTCGGCATTGAAAACTCTTTGTAAACTAAATCACACGTGTATATGTTGACATCTAAGAGATATACAGAGTAGAAAATCAAGAGCAATGTTAATATATATGCGGATTAGACACCAAAAAAATTACACTCAAAAAATGGCTACATTTCAAGGAATGTGTTTATTGACGGCATCAGATTCCTAATTAATGGAGAAAGGTCTGGTGGCAAGAAAAGCTGCTTCCAGGAGGTTGTCAAGTGTTTTAGCTCGACGATTCCATTCTTGGGTTGTTGGTTTGGCACTTGTTACTGTAACTCGAATCCTAGACCGGTATATCCCATTTTATTTTTACACCATTGTGAACCTTACGCCTTTTTTACTCTCTGATCGAGGTTCTCGACATTGAAAAATCTTCGTAAACTGAATCACACGTGTATATGTTGACATCTAAGAGATATACAGTCAAGACAATCAAGAGCAATGGTGATATATATGCAGATTAGACACCAAAAAATAAACACTACAAAATGTCTACAATTTAAGGAATGTGTTTAGTGACGGCATCTGATTCCTAATTGATGGAGAAAGGTCTGGTGGCAAGAAAAGCTGCTTCCAGTAGGTTGTCAAGTGTTTTCGCGTGACGATTCCATTCTTGGGTGGTCGGTTTGGCCCTTGTTCCTGTAACTCGAATCCTATTCCGGAATATCCCAATTTAGTTTTACACCATTGTGAACCTTACGCCTTTTTTACTCCCTGATCGAGGTTCTCGGCATTGAAAAATCTTCGTAAACTAAATCATACGTGTATATGTTGACATTTATGAGATATACAGTCAAGAAAATCAAGAGCAATGGTGATATATATGCGGATTAGACACCAAAAAATAAACACTTAAAAAATGGCTACAATTTAAGGAATGTGTTTAGTGACGGCATCAGATTCCTAATTGATAGAGAAAGGTCTTCTGTTAAGAAAAGCTGCTTCCAGGAGGTTGTCAAGTGTTTTCGCTTGACGATTCCATTCTTGGGTGGTTGGCTTGGCCCTTGTTCCTGTAACTTGAATCCTAGCCCGTTATATCCCATTTTAGTTTTACACCATTGTGAACCTTTCGCCTTTTTTACTCCCTGATTGAGGTTCTCGATATTGAAAAATCTTCGTAAACTAAATCACACCTGTATATGTTGACATCTAAGAGATATTCAGTCAAGAAAATCAAGAGCAATGGTGATATATATGCGGATTAGACACCAAAAAATAAACACTCAAAAAAATGGCTACAATTAAAGTAATGCGTTTAGTGACGACATCATATTCCTAATTGATGGAGAAAGGTCTGGTGGCAAGAAAAGTTGCTTCCAGGAGGTTGTCAAGTGTTTTCGCTCGACGATTCCATTCTTGGGTGGTTGGTTTGGCCCTTTTTCCTGTAACTCGAATCCTAGCCCAGTACATCCCATTTTAATTTTACACCATTGTGAACCTTACACCTTTTTTACTATCTGATCGTGGTTCTCGGAATTGAAAAATCTTCGTAAACTAAATCACACGTGTATATGTTGACATTTAAGAGATATACAGTCAAGAAAATCAAGAGCAATGGTGATATATATCCGGATTAGACACCAAAAATAAACACTCAAAAAATGGCTACAATTTAAGGAATGTGTTTAGTGACGGCATCAGATTTCTAATTGATGGAGAAAGGTCTGGTAGCAAGAAAAGCTGCTTTCAGGAGGTTGTCAAGTGTTTTCGCTCGATGATTCCATTCTTGGGTGGTTGGTTTGGCCCTTGTTTCTGTAACTCGAATCATAGCCCGGTATATCCCATTTTCGTTTTACACCATTGTGAACCTTACGCCTTTTTTACTTTCTGTTCGAGGTTCTCGGCATTGAAAACTCTTTGTAAACTAAATCACACGTGTATATGTTGACATCTAAGAGATATACAGAGTAGAAAATCAAGAGCAATGTTAATATATATGCGGATTAGACACCAAAAAATTAACACTCAAAAAATGGCTACAATTCAAGGAATGTGTTTATTGACGGCATCAGATTCCTAATTAATGGATGTTTTGGTCAAAAAATCAGATGAGGATATTGCAACCAAACTCTAGATTACGGGGTATGATGCTTAAAATGTGTAACAATGATGAGGATCACTTTAGTGAAAAATTGCACAAACAACACAAGGGTTTATACGGGGAAAAAGCCCTTGATCAAGAGTTGATCTCCGGCACAAAAAACCCCGGGTGATGGAAACTACCGATCACCAAGCTCAAATAAATGAATTAATGTTTACAACTTCGGATAGTAACGAGCTAGGTACAAGGATCACTACGGTGAAATGTGTAGAAAGTGTATGAAATTGCTAAGTGTTTGAACGAGAGCTTGTATGAGCGTTTGTACGAGTGTGTGTAACTGCAAAAATGACTAAGTGTTTTCTACTAGCTCGTTACTCCCTTTTTAAAATAGAAATAACCACCTAAACTAACTATCCGACTTTCGTGCCAAGCCTCCACGTTCTCCATAACGTCTATTTTTGGTCAAGCACGTGCACAATAGTTTAGGAATATTCTCCAGGAATGTCGCCAAGACTTGGTCCAACTTGTTACTCCTGCAAAACAATACGAAACACGAGTGAACAATTGTTAGTATGAGGATCCTTAAGGTGATCCATGATCCTGATCCTGAAGCTCTTCTGAGGATCACTATCTGTCACAAAAGTAAGGATCACTAAAGAGGATAATAGCTAAGGATCACGGGTCATTTAGAAATCCACCCCTAACAATTGCCCCCAAAATATAAGGAGTTAAATTGTAAATATGCGAGTTATATTTTCTGATCTTATCCGCAACAAACTAACGGATATATAGCCGTTAATATAGAACTAGCCGTTGCGATCATGACGTCACAGAAGTGACAATCCTGCAGAATTATAATTATAAATAGAGATATAGATAGGATCATTATGCATTCGAATTCGAAAGAAACTCCCTTTAAATTCTCAGTCGACGATCAATCAGGTATTTCTTCCTCCTCTTACTCTGTTTTTCTTTCTTTATCTCCATCACTTCGAAAATGTTGCTCCGAAGTTCCCCGGCCAAGGATCACAAAAAGGATAGCCCTTTGAAGGGTCAAAAGATCATCAAAGACTCAGTGAACGAAAGGTGTTGCTTTAACGATGCACAAGTAGATAACATCCGTCATCGTTTTCCGGAGAATGCCTTTTTCAGACCTTTCGATCCAACTGCCCTGAGCGACTATGTTTCAGAAACATGGGTTGCCTTTCCAGTTACTCCATTTGCCATAGGATACACCTATCCTTTCCCGGAATTCACACAATCCTTCTTTTCCTTGACCGGCATATCTTACATTCAAGCCATGCCGATGATTTGGAGGGTTTTATATACCCTGGAGAGGATCATCGAGCAGGAAGGCGTTGATTTAGGAATGTCAGAACTGGCGGAACTGTATGATCTTACTACCTTCGGTTCCCACCGTTATTTGTTCAAACGAAAACCCGGTGCAGATCATCCTCTTCTCAAAGTCACCAAAAACGACAAAGATTGGAAACGTCGCTTCTTCTTTGTAAGAAGGGATACCATTTCAGATGGAGAGCATTTACCAAGAACATGGTCCACCCATGGTAGGCTGGAGGATCCTGAGAAGGATCACCAAGTAGTCTAGTTTTTATAAGGATTACTGACCCCTTTTTGTCTTGTGTCCTGCAGCTATCTCTGTTTCACATCTCATCACAACACCCGCAACCAGGGAAAGACTTGCTGCTTTCTGGGGACTCGATCCTGAAACTAGAACTTTCAAAACAACAACCCAAGATTCTCAGGAGGTATCCTCAGGCTCTGTCACAATGTCAAGTAAGTATCCTTGTTCAAAATTTAAATAAATAGTAAAACGTAAATTAAGAAGAGATACTTATCTTGTTTTGGCTGTGTAGGTGCTGGAAAATCTACCAAAGCTGCTTCAAGGTTTAGTGTCACCGATCTCACCACCGTCAAATCCTCCAAAAGAAAGGTTCCTACCAGCCCGACGGCTTCAATCCCCAAGGCACCCCTCAAAGGAAAGGGAATCAAGAAGAGAAAGGTCTCCGAGGCTGAGGATTTGCAGGGTTTGCCTCTAATCCGCCACCAATTCCTTGAGTACTTCAATGAAGTAAGGATCACTGTCTCTGCTTGTATATCCCGTTGACATACCCTGATGATTTGAGGATCACTTAACCCTGACCTTAACCTTTTTTTTTGCAGAAATTTGCTGAGATTGAGGATTATGTGGGCCACGTTGAGGATCAAGATAAAAAGATTGCCGATCTCCAGCAGGTTGCTGTGCTCAAGGATCTTGCACTCGCTGATCTTCAGAAGGAACTCCAGGATACCAAACAGAAAATGGCTAAGGTGCTGGTTAATTTTGACTATGAAAGGCAGGAGATCACAGATGATGCCAAAGTCTCTGCCGCCATAGCAATGTACAAAACCAAGCTTCAAATGGCCCTGGAGGCTCAGGATCCTGCCTTTGACAAAAGTAGCTGGGAAATTGAAGAATGGAGGGCAAGGCTGGCTGAATTGGGTGATGAAGAGGAGGCTGGAGAGATCTTGACAATCGAGGCTGGAAGCAAGGATGAAGCTGGTGAGGCAAGTGGAGCTGGAGGTGACAATGCAGCGAAGGCTTAGGCTGCATGATTGGGCGATGATGGAAACTTCTAGACATAGCCGGAGCCCAATTTTTTAGTTTGGTGGTAGTTTTTTGTGGTTGTGATGCTTAAAACAATGATGGTCTGTACTGAACAATAGGTGTTAGGATTAAGGATCATGTATGATCCTTTGAACAATAGGTAGGATTGCAATTGGTGGAGGGATCCTCTGTTTGGGGGATGAAGCCATTGTGATCCTGCCGCCTTTATATTCCTGCACTATCTTTGAACTCATTATCATGGACACCCTTTACCTACCCCAGCGGACGGGCCACGTTTTGCTGGTAGATGCTCGGGTAGGTAATTTTGACAACCTTTAAAGGGTTAGCCTTATGTTAATAAATAAAAACTTAACCTTTTGTCGCTTATCTTGTGTTGTTATACTTTTTAATATCTTCCTTTCCAACTGTTGTAATGTTCATTCTGTTTATAATTATCAAGCCTTGAAAATGATTCAAAAAGCTTAGGATATGATCAGGATCACATATCCCATAACCGATAAGTTCTAAAAAGTGATACAATTTAAAAATCATAAGTTCAGTTGTCAAGTATAGGGGTTATTTAAAAGAATACTAAATAAGATCAAAAGAGTTAAGGATCATACCTGAGGATCCAAGTTAGAATCCTAACCATTATAAGGATAACTATAAAATAAACCTTAGAGTGAAGTAAGGATCAAGGACCCTTAGCTGCCTATCTTCAAGGACCTGAAATAGAGCATAACTTGGGACTAAGCCAATATAAGAAAAGAGTTAGCAACTGGGGACAAGCCCAAGGATAACTGGGGACAAGCCCAAGGATAACTGGGGACAAGCCCAAGGATAACTGGGGACAAGCCCAAGGATCGTATGCAAACTGGAGTATGGCCCTAACTGGCGACTATCCAAACTTAGTGACATGAAGATGCCAAAACCTTTGCTAACGTGAAAACGTTAGAAACCTTAGCTAACGTGAAAACGTTAGAAACCTTATGAACCGATGTATGGTACGTCTACCATTATACGTAGGATCCTAAGCATAGCCAGAACAATGGGATTATCAGCCCCTAGAACGAGTACTGGTCCCAAAGCCTTGAACTACACCAGGATCATCGTGCGCTACAGGCGGAATCTGGGGACAAGCCCGAATAACTGGGGTTAAACCCAAAAGACGGATCGCTTCTGTGGATAACCAACGTTATGCTAAGGATACCTGAACTTTCAAAACTTAAACTCACGTGAGAGATGGATAAAGGATACATGATCCTTATCCTTATAAGAGAAAATAATGAAATGAAATAGCTCAAGTTTAGGATATTACCTAAGTAAGGATCACCGATACTTTGAGGATCCTTTAAGGATATCCCTATTATGAGGATCATCTATGCCATGAGGATCCTACTCACATGAAATATTTCTTCAAATGGACAGCATTCCAAGCTCTTGGTAGCAAATCACCTTCCATGGTTAGCAATCTATATGCCCCCTTTCCTGCTTCAGCTTCAATCAAATAAGGGCCTTCCCATTTTGGAGCCAACTTTCCATCCGCAGGATTGGTGGGCACCAGCCATTCTTTGTTGATAACTGGCCATCCTTATCCTGGCCATATCCCTGATTTCTTCAATAGTATCCAGGTCTTGAGCCAAGTTTTCATCATTTTCCTCAGGATCATGGGTACTTGTTCTTGCAGTTGGAACCACCATTTCTGTTGGGATCACTGATTCTGCCCCAAATACCAAAGAGAATAGTGTTTGACCAGTAGCATTCTTGGGGGTTGTCCTATCAGCCCAAAGCACATAGGGTAGTTCTTCTGCCCATTTCCCTTTCTTGGATCCAAGCTTTTTCTTTAAATTGTTGATGATGATCTTGTTGGATGATTCTGCCTGACCATTAGCTTGTGGGTGGACTGGTGTTGATGTTATCATCCTAATCCCCCAGCTGTCACAAAAGTTAGTGGTTCTGCCCCCAATAAATTGGGAACCATTATCACATATAATCTCAGAAGGAATTCCAAATCTAGTTATAATATTTCTTTTAATGAAGGATATAACTTCCTTTTCTTTGACTTGGGCAAAAGCTTCGGCCTCTATCCACTTGGAGAAGTAATCAGTCATAGCAAGCATGAATACTTTTCCACCAGGTGCCTTAGGGAGCTTACCAACTATATCCATACCCCATCTCATAAATGGCCAAGAGGAGGATATAGGATGTAACAATTCAGCTGGTTGATGAAGGATATTGCTGTGTCTCTGACAAGGATCACATCTTTTAGCATACTCCACAGCATCTCTTTTCATGGTTGGCCAGTAGTACCCTGTCCTCAGGATCCTTGAGAATAATGCCCTGCCCCCAGTGTGGTTTCCACAATCTCCTTCATGGAAGTCTTTTAAAACTTCTTGGACTTCAGGATCCTCAATGCATCTCAAGTATGGTCCTGCAAGAGATCGTCTATACAACATACTATTTATAATTGTAAATTGAGATACCTTAGATTTGAAAGTCCTAGGGTTTCTCCTGTAGGAATCTCTCCATGTTGTAAGTATCTCATAATTGGTGAGATCCATGATCTTGATCCTGAATGAGATTGAGTATCCTCACTAAGGATAACCGCAGAATCATTTCCTATCTCCATAGCCACGTGATCCTCAATAGCCGGGATCAGGATATGTATAATAGGGATCTTGATATCCTCCGGGATCTTCAAGGAAGATCCTAAGTTAGCCAATGCATCAGCCACTGTATTTTCTTCCCTTGGTACCTGTGTCAAACTGAAGGAAACAAAGGAGAGTGCCAAATTTTTGACTATCTCTAAATATTTGGTTAGTTTTTCACCTTTAACAGCGTAGGATCCATTAAAGTGGTTTGTAATTAACAATGAATCTACATGTACCTCAAGTTACCCGATCCCCATATGCTTTGCAATTTGCAAACCAGCAATTAAGGCTTCATATTCAGCCTCATTATTAGTGGTTTGGAACTCACAAGCTATAGAGTGGGGTATTATGTCCCCCTGTGGCGATTTTAGTAGTATTCCAAGCCCTGTGCCTTTGACATTTGAGGATCCATCAGTGTGGAGTATCCAAGGATCTTTGGTCTCCTTTAGCTGCTGGACTTCTAACTCAGCTTCTTCTTGTAAATCACTACTGAAATCAGCCACAAAGTCAGCTAATGCTTGGGATTTGATGGCTGTCCTAGGCTCATATCTTATATCATACGCACTCAGCTTCACTGCCCACTTAGCCATCCTTCCTGACATCTCTGGTTTCCTGAGGACATTCTTAATTGGAAAATTAGTTTTAACGATAATAATATGAGTCTCAAAATAGTGTCTTAGCTTAGTAGATGCCATTATTAATGCAAGAATAAGTTTTTCAAGGTGTGAATACCTGGATTCGGCATCAAGTAAACTTTTACTTACATAATAGACAGGATGTTGTGTACCTTCATGATCCTTAACAAGGACCGCACTTACTGCTTTTGAGGATACTGCAAGATACAAGGATAGCACATCGCCTTTTTCTGGCTTCATCAAGGCTGGGGCTGAGGATAGGTAATCTTTGAGGGCTCTTAAAGCATTTTCATGCTTCTCAGTCCACTCAAATTTCTTGTTCTTCCTTAGGATATCATAGAATTCTTTGCACTTCTCTGAGGATTTGGATATAAATCTGTTCAAAGCTGCTATCCTGCCTGTTAGCCTTTGAACATCCTTAGCATTGACCGGAGATTTGATGTTCACTATTGCTTTGATTTGTTCCGGGCTAGCTTCAATGCCTCTTTTAGTCACCATGTATCCTAAGAATTTACCTGCTTTAACACCAAAATGACATTTTGAAGGATTAAGCTTCATATTATATTTGTCAAGGATATCAAATGCTTCCTCCAAATCCTTTAGGTGATCCTCAGCTCTTATGGATTTTACCACCATATCATCTATGTAAACCTCCATAGTTTGTCCGATCTGTTCCTTGAACATCATATTCACCAGCCTTTGATACGTTGCACCTGCATTCCTCAATCCGAACGGCATAGCAATATAGCAATATATACCAGTTGGAGTCATGAAGGTTGTATCCTCTTGGTCGGATGGTTCCATTTGGATTTGTTGAAATCCAGATGAAGCATCCATAAAAGTTAACAGTTCATGACCCGCGGTTGCATCCACCATGGAGTCAATGTGGGGTAAAGGGAACGGATCCTTGGGACATGCCTTATTTAGATCGGTAAAATCGACACATACCCTCCACTTTCCGTTTTTCTTTTGAACAACAACCACATTGGCCAACCATCTTGGATACTTGACCTCTCTAATCATACCTGCCCGGAGCAATTTCTCTACTTCTTCCTGGATAATGGCATTCCTTTCCGGTGCAAACTTTCTTCTCCTTTGATGGATTGGTCTGAAGGATCTGTCGATGCCGAGTTTGTGAGTGATAACATCTTTGGATATACCAGTCATGTCTTCGTGTTTCCATGCAAAGGTGGTCTTTCTCCTTTTGAGGAAGGATACGAGGTCTTCTTTTATTTCGCTAAGGATCCCTGATCCGATATAGATTTTGGATTCAGGATCATCAGGATCCATGAGGATTTCTACCACATCCTGCTCTCTTGCCTCCAAGACATCCCTTGGAGGATACTTTGATTGCTATTGCTCCCTTGACTTCGAGGCTGGTTTCATCGATGAAGTGTAGCAATTCTTAGCCTCCTGCTGATCACTATCAATCTTCACTATTCCCCAAGGACTAGGGATCTTCACACATTGATGGTAAGTGGATGGGATTGCTTTCATATCGTGTATCCAGGGCCTTCTTTAGGACATCAAGCTGGATAATATTTACTGAACTTCCTCCGTCTATAAGGATCCTGCGGACAAAATGGTTAGATATGAAAAGAGTAATAACTAAACCATCGTGATGAGGATCCTGGATATCAACACGATCCTCTTCATCAAAGGTTATGACTTTCCCTTCCAAGACACTTGATGTTCGAACAGGTCTTTCTCCGTTATCCATTTTAGTTTCCTTTGCATGCCTTTTAGCTGCTGAGAAGGATGTGCCGCAAATGTCTGATCCTCCAGAAATGAAGTTTATCACTTGTGCATCCGCTGGAGGGGCTGGAGCCTTTTCAGGGATCCTTTCAGGATCCTGAGTCCTTGACTTTTTTCTTCCCAACAATTCTTTTAGATGTCCCTTGCTCAACAAGTATCCAATTTCCTTTCTTAGTGCAATGCACTCTTCTGTGAGGTGCCCAAAATCTTCATGGTATGCACACCACTTTGATTTATCCTTAGTTGCAGCTGGCCTATCATTTTTTCTGGGCCATCTAGCTTTATCACCTAGACTCTGCATCGCAAGGATTAGTTCATTATTATCAACACTAAAACAATATTCAGAAATTGGAGGATAATCCTCATCATCCTCCTCTTGATCAATAGAATGCACGTTCTGGTTATCAGATCTATTGTAGGATCTGAACTTGTTGTTCCTGAATGAGGATCCTTGCTTATCCTGCTTTGAGGATCCTGCTAACCTCTCCTGGATCCTCTTGTCGTCCTCTAGCCGGATGTACCTAAGGGCCCGGGTTCTTACCTCATCTAGGTTCCTGCATGGTGTCATAACAAGATCATCATAAAATAACGAATCCCTAAGCAACCCCATTTTAAAGGCCTCAACAGCCGTGGCTATATCTAAGTTAGGAATGTCTAAGGATTCTTTACTGAATTTGGTAATGTAATCCCTTAATGATTCATTATGACCCTGGGTTATCCTATATAAATCACTAGTTAATCGTTCAAATTTCCTACTACAAGAAAACTGATTATTAAATAGATTAACTAGATTAGCGAATGAGGTAATAGAATAGGGAGGAAGACTTAGCAGCCATTTGAGAGCTGATCCAGTAAGAGTGGATCCGAATCCTTTGCACAGGCATGCTTCCTTTAACCTTTCTGGGATTGGATTGATCTCCATCCTCTCCCTGTATTGTGCTATGTGTTCTTCAGGATCTGTCGAACCATCATACAGTTTCATTGTAGGCACATGGAACCTCTTAGGTATCTCAGCATCACAGATTGGTGGTGCAAAACGAGATATCTTGTGGCTTCCATCTGCAATCTCTGGGATAGGTTTGACCACTCCCGGAACACTTGATATCATATCCTTTAGCTTTTGCAGTTCTCTGGCCATGGCATGATTGATACCTGGATCCGGAGTATCAAAATTCAAAGATCTAGGCATCAGTGGGGAACGATCCTCTGCCGTTTTCTTCTGTTTCTTAATTTCGTCAATCTCCCGGAGGATCCTCTCGTTGGTCTTATCCTGCTCTTGTGCATGATTCCTCATCTGCAAAATCAAGGCATGGAGATCATTAGTAGTAGGATTAGTTGAAACAGAAGAAGCAGGTGGTTTTGAGAAAATGGGAGTTGGTTTCTTCGCGGCATTCTCAGTATTCTTCTGGGATACAGAAGGTGGTGGAGGCAAAGGAGGGACGCCTTGTGAAGAAGTGAATGAGGGCATCAAGTTTGAAGCACTCTTCGCTGAGGAAGCCATTTGCTTGGTTGTATTGAACCGGAATGAGCACAGAAATGCGTATTCTTCTAAGGACAAAGCACCAATTGCCCCACGGTGGGCGCCAAATTGTTTTGGTCAAAAAATCAGATGAGGATATTGCAACCAAACTCTAGATTACGGGGTATGATGCTTAAAATGTGTAACAATGATGAGGATCACTTTAGTGAAAAATTGCACAAACAACACAAGGGTTTATACGGGGAAAAAGCCCTTGATCAAGAGTTGATCTCCGGCACAAAAAACCCCGGGTGATGGAAACTACCGATCACCAAGCTCAAATAAATGAATTAATGTTTACAACTTCGGATAGTAATGAGCTAGGTACAAGGATCACTACGGTGAAATGTGTAGAAAGTGTATGAAATTGCTAAGTGTTTGAACGAGAGCTTGTATGAGCGTTTGTACGAGTGTGTGTAACTGCAAAAATGACTAAGTGTTTTCTACTAGCTCGTTACTCCCTTTTTAAAATAGAAATAACCACCTAAACTAACTATCCGACTTTCGTGCCAAGCCTCCACGTTCTCCATAACGTCTATTTTTGGTCAAGCACGTGCAGAATAGTTTAGGAATATTCTCCAGGAATGTCGCCAAGACTTGGTCCAACTTGTTACTCCTGCAAAACAATACGAAACACGAGTGAACAATTGTTAGTATGAGGATCCTTAAGGTGATCCATGATCCTGATCCTGAAGCTCTTCTGAGGATCACTATCTGTCACAAAAGTAAGGATCACTAAAGAGGATAATAGCTAAGGATCACGGGTCATTTAGAAATCCACCCCTAACAAAGGAGAAAGGTCTGGTGGCAAGAAAAGCTGCTTCCTGGAGGTTGTCAAGTGTTTTAGCTCGACGATTCCATTCTTGGGTGGCTGGTTTGGCCCTTGTTCCTGTAACTCGAATCCTTGCCAGTTATCCCATTTTAGTTTTACCCCATTACGAACCTTAGGCCTTTTTTACACTCTGATCGAGGTTCTCGGCATTGAAAAATCTTCGTAAACTAAATCACACGTGTATATGTTGACATTTTAGAGATATACAGTCAAGAAAATCAAGAGCAATGGTGATATATATGCGGATTAGACACCAAAAAATAAACACTCAAAAATGGCTATAATTTAAGGAATGTGTTTAGTGATGGCATCAGATTCCTAATTGATGGAGAAAGGTCTGGTGGCAAGAAAAACTGCTTCAAGGAGGTTGTCAAGTGTTTTCGCTCGACGATTCCATTCTTGGGTGGTTGGTTTGGCCCTTGTTCCTGTAACTCGAATTCTAGACCTGTATATCCCATTTTAGTTTTACACCATTGTGAACATTACGCCTTTTTTACTCTCTGATTGAGGTTCTCGGCATTGAAACATCTTCGTAAACTAAATCACACGTGTATATGTTGACATCTAAGAGATATACAGTCAAGAAAATCAAGAGCAATGGTGATATATATGCGGATTAGACACCAAAAAATAAACATTCAAAAAAATGGCTACAATTCAAGGAATGCGTTTAGTGACGACATCATATTCCTAATTGATGGAGAAAGGTCTGGTGGCAAGAAAAGTTGCTTCCAGGAGGTTGTTAAGTGTTTTCGCTCGACGATTCCATTCTTGGGTGGTTGGTTTGGCCCTTGTTCCTGTAACTCGAATCCTAGCCCAGTATATCCCATTTTAGTTTTACACCATTGTGAACCTTACGCCTTTTTTACTATCAGATCGTGGTTCTCGGAATTGAAAAATCTCCGTAAACTAAATCACACGTGTATATGTTGACATTTAAGAGATATACAGTCAAGAAAATCAAGAGCAATGGTGATATATATGCGGATTTGACACCAAAAATAAACACTCAAAAAATGGCTACAATTTAAGGAATGTCTTTAGTGACGGCATCAGATTCCTAATTGATGGAGAAATGTCCGGTGGCAAGAAAAGCTGCTTTCAGGAGGTTGTCAAGTATTTTCGCTCGACGATTCCATTCTTGGGTGGTTGGTTTGGCCCTTGTTCCTGTAACTCGAATCATAGCCCGGTATATCCCATTTTCGTTTTACACCATCGTGAACCTTACGCCTTTTTTACTCTCTGATCGAGGTTCTCGGCATTGAAAAATCTTTGTAAACTAAATCACACGTGTATATGTTGACATCTAAGAGATATACAGTCAAGAAAATCAAGAGCAATGTTAATATATATGCGGATTAGACACCAAAAAATTAACACTAAAAAAATGGCGACAGTTCAAGGAGTGTGTTTATTGACGGCATCAGATTCCTAATTAATGGAGAAAGGTCTGGTGGCAAGAAAAGCTGCTTCCTGGAGGTTGTCAAGTGTTTTAGCTCGACGATTCCATTCTTGGGTGGTTGGTTTGGCCCTTGTTCCTGTAACTCGAATCCTTGCCAGTTATCCCATTTTAGTTTTACACCATTACGAACCTTAGGCATTTTTTACGCTCTGATCGAGGTTCTCGGCATTGAAAAATTTTCGTAAACTAAATCACACATGTATATGTTGACATTTTAGAGATATACAGTCAAGAAAATCAATAGCAATGGTGATATATGTTTTGGTCAAAAATTACCGAAGCAATTTAGTGATCAAATTAGTAATGTGAGGTAGTGTGCTAGAAAGTGTATAGAAAATATGCTTGTTGAGTTATTTTGAAAATTAGTATTCAGCATACGGCTCAGGATATTGAGCTGTATCAACGATCAAACAATGAGCAAACAATGAGAAAAAAGTAAAGGAAATGACACGATATGTACGAGGAAAGCCATTGATCAATCTAGATCGCCGGCATAAAACCTCGGGAGCTGACAATCGCAGCTGCCTTGTTCTTCTTATTGCTTTAAACTTCAGGATACAGTGCAGGATATAGACCAGATCGCTAAGTGTTACAATGATTTTGTGAAAATTGCTGGAGAGCAAGTGTTAGAGTGTAGCGAGTGTAATTGTGATTTCTGTCACACCCCCAAAATCCACACGCGGAGTATCACCGCTTGGAGGCGTGACTGACCAGGATCAAGCCATCAATCATATCAAATATAGTATTTAAGTGTAAGAGTAAGAAAATATAATTCATCTTGACATGACTGATGTTCATAACCAAACATTGTTTAAGTAGCGGAAGCATAATAATGAAAACCCAAAGTAAGTTATAAGTTCAAATATTGTCAACGATCCGTATCCCACAACGACCTGCTCCTTCCTGTGCAAGCTCCATATGTACCTAAGGTCCTGCAAGGCATGCAAGAGAGAGTCAACAACTAGTTGAGCGAGTTCACAGTTAACAGTTCAGTAATAGTATAGCGTGAGTAGTAGTATGTTCGTTCGTTACAATGTATCTTATTAGTTTCCATCGCGGCCAATGTCCTTGGCAGGTGTGCGAAGATGTTGGGGAAAGTCTTTCCCCAAGTTTTCTAGACTAGGTTTGTTTGTATCGCGGCCAATGTCCTTGGCAGGTGTGCGAAGATGTTGTACGTTTAGTTCGCGGCCAATGTCCTTGGCAGGTGTGCGAAGACAGTCATAATATCGCGGCCAATGTCCTTGGCAGGTGTGCGAAGACAGTCATAATATCGCGGCCAATGTCCTTGGCAGGTGTGCGAAGATCGTTCAATAAGTGTTACTAGTCTAGCAGTAGGTTCTGTCATCTATGTATGTATAGTAATCATCAAAACCCCATTCCCCCCTAGGAATCCCATGCCTTGGCTTGTGTGAACTCACTTTGGTTTGCTCGGTATGCTAAGTGTATGCTCGCAAGTAATCAATCACGTCCTAAAGTATGCACGTATGTGAAATCAGTTTGTGTTCAAGTTGTGCACGTATGAACATGTAACACGTAATCACAATCATATACAAGATGATTACATTTAACAGCAGTTATATATTCCAGTTAAGACTTAACAGAGTTAACCCAAGTTACTGTGCAGATTACATATACGGCGAAACACAAAATTGGCGAAACATACATGCCGACGAAACACATACATCGACGAAACACATTCTGTTTCGTCGAGTCTTGTTTGGCGAAACAAAATTTCAATTTCGTCGATTGCCCTTGGCGAAACACTTTATGTTTCGCCGAGAGTTCTGTTTCGTCAAACAGTTCAGTTACGTCATATCAGTTACATGCAGGAACCCTAATCATCACTAACAGCCGACATCAATATTATCAATCATGCAGAAATCATTTAACACAAAATCATCGTAACATCATCATAGCATAATCATCGGATTTCTTTAACGTCTAGCATGAACCCTAGTTTACGAATACAACATATCGATTAACATATCACATCATCAAACCCTATCAAAATACTAACTTGCATTCAGAATCAGATCATAATAACAACATCCAGAACCGAGTATTCAATCATATTAAGTTTCGCATTAAAACTATTTATCCGAGTACCATATTCATATCGAAATCCGTATCATCATCATCATAACAAGAACCCTAATATTTAACATGTATCGATTTCAAATATACAACATCAAAGCAGAATCACATGACACATAAGCACGTACACGGATGAATGATCAATCAAGACACATAATCTACTAACCGAGATGAGGGTTTGATCGCACGAGGATTTCCGGTGGGTTCTAGTTCGCCGTCACAGTGAGAGAACTCTAGGGTTTCGGTCGTGTTGATAGAAAATGTAAAAGTGATGCTGTTTTACGTACACATACACAAAATAACGTTCTGGGCCCAAGCTGGGCTTCGCGAATTATTGGGCCGGCGAAACAGACTTCTGTTTCGTCGGAATGTTCATGGCGAAACAGCCTGTTTCGTCGGAATGGGTTATGGCGAAACACTCTTGTGTTTCGTCGGGTTCCTAACAGTTTAAGTTTTCCAAACAGTACACATGTTATACAATCACACATAACCATGCAAACACACCAGGTTTTATCATAACACGACTATATAGTCAAAGTCATCGTGCATTAAATGCGAACAAAGAATGTCGGAAATTCGAGTTGTCACATTATCCCCAACTTGAAAGAAATTTCGTCCCGAAATTTAGCATGCAGTTACTGAGGAAAGCTAATGGTGTGACGTTGTTTACCTGAATTGTATCGCGGCTCCCCTGAGCATGTTTGCGAAGATTACTGGTTTTCTTGGGGTGTCACATTATCCCCCCGTTGATTTGGAATTTCGTCCCGAAATTCTGCATTGGTAGCTTCGGCCTCAGTAGTAGTTGCTTGGTTTCCGAATAACTGGGGATATTTGAGTTCCATTTGATCTTCACGCTCCCAGGTGAACTCTGGGCCGCGGCGGGAGTTCCAACGAACTCGTACAAGAGGGATTCTCGTGTTCTTGAGGACCTTAACATCCCGTTCCGTGATTTCAACAGGTTCCTCGACGAAGTGCAACCGCTCGTCGATAGTGAGTTCCTTTAAGGGAACTATGTGGGTCTCATCTGACGTACACTTCTTCAGATTCGACACGTGAAAGACGTTGTGAACTGCACTGAGTTCAGGTGGTAAGTTCAATCTGTAGGCCACTTTGCCTATTTTCTCAATAACCTCGAAAGGTCCAACATATCGTGGATTTAGTTTGCCGCGTTTGCCAAAACGAACCACACCCTTCCAGGGTGAAACTTTAAGTAGCGCTCGATCCCCAACTTGGAATTCGAGTAGTTTCCTGTCTAAATCAGCGTATGCTTTCTGACGGTCGCGTGCTGCCGCCATGCGTTGTCGTATTTGTGCAATCTTTTCTGTAGTATCGACTACCATTTCTGGACCTGTGATTTGACTTTCTCCCACCTCTGCCCAACAGAGAGGTGACCGGCACTTACGTCCATATAGTGCCTCGAATGGTGCAGCTTTAATGCTGGTGTGGTAGCTGTTATTGTACGAAAATTCCACAAGTGGCAGATGTTTTTCCCAACCATTGCCAAAGTCTATGACGCACACCCGAAGCATGTCTTCTAGAGTTTGAATAGTGTGCTCAGACTGCCCATCGGTCTGAGGATGATACGCCGTGCTCATGTCTAAACGAGAGCCAAACGATTTATGCATTGCTTGCCACAGTTCTGAAGTAAAACGTGCGTCACGATCAGAGATGATGGAGGTTGGCACTCCGTGCCTCGAGACCACTTCTTTTAAGTAAATGTCTGCCAAGGTAGAGAACTTGTCTGTTTCTTTAATGGCCAGGAAGTGAGCAGACTTTGTGAGTCGATCCACGATCACCCAAATAGTATCATTTCCGCGCTGAGATCTAGGTAGGCCAGTAACAAAATCCATGGAAATTTGCTCCCATTTCCATTGTGGTATCTCAGGTTGTTGTAGTGGTCCTGACGGTTTCTGATATTCTGCCTTGACTCTCGCACAAGTCAAGCATTTACTAACGTATGTGGCTATGTGGGCCTTCATGCTAGGCCACCAATATGTAGTTTTGATGTCGTGGTACATTTTATCCGAACCAGGATGTACCGAGTAGCGAGACCTGTGAGCTTCATCCATTACTAGCTCGCGTAAGTTGCCGTACAGTGGGACCCAAATGCGTCCTGTTACGTAATAAGCGCCGTCTGCCCTTTGTTCTAATCGTTGCCTTGAGCCGCGTAGGGCTTCAGCCCTGACGTTGTCTGGTTTCAATGCTTCTATCTGAGCATCTCGTATCTGGGAAGGAAGGCTAGACTGTATGGTGAGTTGTAAGGCTCGAACACGCTTAGGCGCAGTGTCTTTCCGACTGAGAGCGTCAGCCACAACATTGGCTTTGCCTGGGTGGTACCTGATTGAGCATTCGTAGTCGTTTAGCAATTCAACCCATCGTCGCTGTCGCATATTCAGTTCTTTCTGTTTGAAGATATGTTCGAGGCTTCTGTGGTCAGTGTAGATTGCGCACTTGGTACCGTACAAATAGTGTCGCCATATCTTAAGTGCAAAGACGACTGCTCCCAGCTCTAAGTCGTGTGTAGTGTAATTTCGTTCGTGAACCTTAAGTTGGCGCGAAGCATAAGCAATAACTTTATCCCTCTGCATCAATACACATCCAAGACCTTGGATAGATGCGTCGCAGTAGACTACGAAATCGTCCGTGCCTTCAGGCAGTGAGAGGATAGGTGCGCTACAGAGTCTATCCTTTAAGTGTTGGAATGTTGTTTCCTGTGCATTACCCCAACGGTAAACGACACCTTTCTGTGTCAGTAGTGTAAGCGGCTGAGCAATCTTCGAGAAGTCTTTGATGAATCTTCTGTAGTAACCCGCCAAACCTAAGAATTGGCGTATTTCTGTTGGTGTACGAGGCGCAGGCCAATTCTTGATCGAATCCACCTTGGATGGATCGACATGAATCCCATCCTTGTTTACCACGTGGCCTAAGAAGTGGACTTCACGAAGCCAGAAGTCACATTTAGAAAACTTAGCGTATAGCTGTTCCGTTCGTAGAAGTTCCAGTATGAGTCGTAGGTGCTGCTCGTGTTCCTCCTGACTTTTCGAATAAATCAGGATGTCGTCTATGTAAACAATGACGAACTTGTCGAGATAGGGTTTGCACACCCTGTTCATAAGATCCATAAATACGGCAGGCGCGTTCGTTATCCCAAATGGCATGACCATAAACTCGTAGTGGCCGTAGCGTGTTCTGAACGCTGTTTTGGAGACGTCCTCATCCCGGACTCTCAGCTGGTGGTATCCTGACCTTAAGTCTATTTTGGAGTAGTAGCTCGACCCTTGCAGCTGGTCGAATAAATCATCTATGCGCGGAAGAGGATAACGATTCTTGATCGTCACCTTGTTGAGTTCACGGTAGTCTATACACATCCTGAACGTACCGTCTTTCTTCTTTACGAACAACACTGGAGCTCCCCAAGGCGAAGAGCTAGGACGTATAAAACCCTTTTCCAAGAGTTCTTGTAGCTGCTTTGACAGTTCTTCTAATTCAGTTGGAGCTAAACGATATGGTGCTCGAGCTATGGGTGCTGCTCCTGGAGCTAGCTCGATCTGAAATTCGACTTGACGATGAGGCGGTAACCCAGGTAATTCCTCAGGGAACACTTGAGGAAAGTCACGTACTACAGGAATATCTTCAATCTTTTTCTCTTTCTTCGAGGTATCTGTAACGAGTGCCAAAATAGCAGTGTGCCCCTTGCGTAAACACTTCTGAGCCTTCAAAAAGGAAATGATGCCACTCACGACACCACTCTTGTCGCCTTGAACTTCGAGAGGTTCTTTGCCTGGCCGAGGAATACGAATAACTTTTTCTTTGCATAGAATCTCCGCTTGTTGTTGAGATAACCAATCCATACCAATGACGACGTCAAAGCTACCCAAGGTTATAGGAATGAGATCGATGGAGAAAGTCTGACCAGCGAGGATAAGATTACACCCTTTAACTATGTGCGTGGCCTCTAGGCTTTTACCGTTAGCTAACTCTACGACATGTTTGGTGTTTAAGAGAGTTGGTGCACGTTTTAACATTTCACTAGCTTTTAGAGACATGTAACTTGTATCCGCACCAGAATCAAATAGTACAGTAACATAAAAGTCATCAAGAAGAAACTTACCCATAACCACGTTGGGATCATTTCTGGCATCACCCTGACCGATCACAAACATACGGCCTCTAGCACCGTTGTTGTTGTTGTTGTTTCCCCCATTGTTGTTGTTCCCATTGCCCTGGTTGTTGTTGTTGTTGTTATTGTTCTGGTTCTGGTTTAACTGAGGGCAATCCCGCTTGTAATGACCTTCAGCCCCACACTGGTAGCATCCCCTGTTTCCCTGCTGCTGCTGCTGAGGCTGGTTTCGTGGAGCAGGTGGTTGTTGTTGCTGGTTCTGATTTGTTGGCCGTACGCTTCTACAATCCTTAGCCTCATGACCCATCTTGAGGCATCTTTGACACTGTTCCCTGCGGCATCTTCCACTGTGGTGTTTGTTGCACCTTCTACACCATGGGTGAATTCCCCGATATCCACTCTGCCCTTGACCACCTGATGATTGCTGATTCGGACTCTGATGGTCATTTGTTTTGCGTTGCTGAGCTTGAGACTGAACAGTAGCTGAACCCTTGCTAGAATCCCCCTCCCATTTCCTCTTATTGTCGCTGGGAGTAGCAGGAGTAACCGAAGTGGTAGCAGTAGCAGTAGCGCTGATGCGTTTAGGCAACCTGTTTTGCTCCACCGCCTGATCAGTGAGACGGTGAGCCAGCTGAACAACCTGCTGGTAAGTAGCATGATTTGCTGAAGTCACATGACTTTGGATCTCTGGCACCAGACCCTTAAGATAAAGTTCAATACGCTTGTCCACCAGAGTAGGACACAGTAATGCAACCTCATTCGACCTCTTGGTATACGCTTCGATCTCAGACCCCGTCATCTTGAGGTTGAAAAACTCGACTTCCAGCTTATGAATATCATCTCGACTGCAGTATTCTTCCTTGATCATCTCTTTGAAATTGTTCCATGGGGTGGCGTTAGCAGCAACCAACCCCAGGATTTGGACCTGTGCTTTCCACCATGTGAGGGCCAAACCCTCGAGGGTACCGGTAGCATATTTCACCCTGCGTGCCTCAGGGCATTCACACATCTCAAACACAGACTCAATCTTTTCAAACCAGTGCAGGAGACCTACGGCTCCTTCAGTGCCGCTGAAAGTGGATGGACGACAGTCCATGAAAGTCTTGAAAGTGCAAACAAGTGCTTGACCTGTTGTGTAAAAGAATTAGGACAAGTTTAAACACGAGAGTTGATTTAGGAATGTAGGATCTAAGGATCCTAGAGTGAGTTGTAACTGCAGGGTATACCTCCTGCTTGTGCGGCTGCAACTGCCGCAGTAACTCGTTCGTTAATGAGGGCTGTCAACTGGTCCTGAGTCATGTTGATACGTCCAGACATGATCTTCATAGTAAAGATAACGTAAGTGAGATAGGTTCGCATATCGTGCGATGACAGAAGAGAGTGAGCACACGAGTATTCTCAAGCAATAACACATAGCAAGTTCTGTGATCTAAGCATACCACGAGCAAAAGTCTATGTAGTTCTAGCATGTAGGTAAAGTAACAGGAATAGTAATACTTATGGTGTTGAGCCTTGCACGTGGAGCGAAGCGTCGTTGTGGATCGTTGAGAGCACTGTTCTGGTTATAGTCTGGTTTTAACAAAATCGTTTTCCCTTTATTAAAACCAAGTTCTCTATAACCAATGGCTCTGATACCAATCTGTCACACCCCCAAAATCCACACGCGGAGTATCACCGCTTGGAGGCATGACTGACCAGGATCAAGCCATCAATCATATCAAATATAGTATTTAAGTGTAAGAGTAAGAAAATATAATTCATCTTGACATGACTGATGTTCATAACCAAACATTGTTTAAGTAGCGGAAGCATAATAATGAAAACCCAAAGTAAGTTATAAGTTCAAATATTGTCAACGATCCGTATCCCACAACGACCTGCTCCTTCCTGTGCAAGCTCCATATGTACCTAAGGTCCTGCAAGGCATGCAAGAGAGAGTCAACAACTAGTTGAGCGAGTTCACAGTTAACAGTTCAGTAATAGTATAGCGTGAGTAGTAGTATGTTCGTTCGTTACAATGTATCGTATTAGTTTCCATCGCGGCCAATGTCCTTGGCAGGTGTGCGAAGATGTTGGGGAAAGTCTTTCCCCAAGTTTTCTAGACTAGGTTTGTTTGTATCGCGGCCAATGTCCTTGGCAGGTGTGCGAAGATGTTGTACGTTTAGTTCGCGGCCAATGTCCTTGGCAGGTGTGCGAAGACAGTCATAATATCGCGGCCAATGTCCTTGGCAGGTGTGCGAAGATCGTTCAATAAGTGTTACTAGTCTAGCAGTAGGTTCTGTCATCTATGTATGTACAGTAATCATCAGAACCCATTCCCCCCTGGGAATCCCATGCCTTGGCTTGTGTGAACTCACTTTGGTTTGCTCGGTATGCTAAGTGTATGCTCACAAGTAATCAATCACGTCCTAAAGTATGCACGTATGTGAAATCAGTTTGTGTTCAAGTTGTGCACGTATGAACATGTAACACGTAATCACAATCATATACAAGATGATTACATTTAACAGCAGTTATATATTCCAGTTAACACTTAACAGAGTTAACCCAAGTTACTGTGCAGATTACATATACGGCGAAACACAAAATTGGCGAAACATACATGCCGGCGAAACACATACATCGACGAAACACATTCTGTTTCGTCGAGTCTTGTTTGGCGAAACAAAATTTCAATTTCGTCGATTGCCCTTGGCGAAACACTTTATGTTTCGCCGAGAGTTCTGTTTCGTCAAACAGTTCAGTTACGTCATATCAGTTACATGCAGGAACCCTAATCATCACTAACAGCCGACATCAATATTATCAATCATGCAGAAATCATTTAACACAAAATCATCGTAACATCATCATAGCATAATCATCGGATTTCTTTAACGTCTAGCATGAACCCTAGTTTACGAATACAACATATCGATTAACATATCACATCATCAAACCCTATCAAAATACTAACTTGCATTCAGAATCAGATCATAATAACAACATCCAGAACCGAGTATTCAATCATATTAAGTTTCGCATTAAAACTATTTATCCGAGTACCATATTCATATCGAAATCCGTATCATCATCATCATAACAAGAACCCTAATATTTAACATGTATCGATTTCAAATATACAACATCAAAGCAGAATCACATGACACATAAGCACGTACACGGATGAATGATCAATCAAGACACATAATCTACTAACCGAGATGAGGGTTTGATCGCACGAGGATTTCCGGTGGGTTCTAGTTCGCCGTCACAGTGAGAGAACTCTAGGGTTTCGGTCGTGTTGATAGAAAATGTAAAAGTGATGCTGTTTTACGTACACATACACAAAATAACGTTCTGGGCCCAAGCTGGGCTTCGCGAATTATTGGGCCGGCGAAACAGACTTCTGATTCGTCGGAATGTTCATGGCGAAACAGCCTGTTTCGTCGGAATGGGTTATGGCGAAACACTCTTGTGTTTCGTCGGGTTCCTAACAGTTTAAGTTTTCCAAACAGTACACATGTTATACAATCACACATAACCATGCAAACACACCAGGTTTTATCATAACACGACTATATAGTCAAAGTCATCGTGCATTAAATGCGAACAAAGAATGTAGGAAATTCGAGTTGTCACAATTTCCTAGTTGATCTGATATACCCACCTATTTATAGTAATGAATTACAAACAATAATCCCTACAAATATGGGCTACTCCGAATATTCCATTATGAACGTTATGGACCGAGTAATACGGCTTCAACGTCTTCATTTGAACGACTTGGACCGAGTCTTCCGCGGAATAAGTCTTGTTAACGTTGCTAGCTTCTGACCCACGCACCTGCACATAATCCATTAGTAATCCTAAGGATACCTTTCAGGATATTACCAATATCCTGAACCAGCATCCCGGACGTAAACAGATATTACACAACCAAGATATAAATCAAGATATTTTCCAGGATATGGGCTCAGAATTTCACCCATAACAATTGTCCCCAAAAATGTTACCGTTTGATATCCTAACGGTTACATTTTTTCACAGTGGCCGAGGCAATTAAGAGATAAGACTTCTGATGTGACAGCTTTCAACCACCCGGCCTATATTTACTCATCATACCCTATATCTTCTCATCCTCATCTCCTTTTTTACCCACAATCGACAAGAAAAAAGTAATATTCTCTCTCTCATCTTCATAACCATCTTTCATCTTACTCCGGCAAGAATTCAGGCGACCAAATGCCTAGGCAAACGAGGTCCAGTTCAGGCGACTCGGCTCCCACATTCATCCAACAGAATCTTCTCCAAGAACCGGAGAATGAAACATGCACCTTTGATAGTGCTCATCTGTCGGCTTTGAAACCCTCCGGTGTCTTTCCGGATGGAACCATATTCCGACCCTTTGATAGAGAAATCCGGTCAGATATGGTTTCCACCGAGTGGATTTGTTTCAATGCTTTCCCCTTTACCTTAGGGCTACGATTCCCCTTTCCGGACTTCATTACCGAATTTTTTAACATCACTAGAATTTCTTTTAGTCAAATCATGCCAATGCTTTGGCGTGTTTTGTCTGTTCTTGACCAAATCAAGAGAAACCACATACCTGACCTTTCCGTCCATGACCTCCCTTTAGCCTACAAGCTTAGATGCCATGGCTCATCTAGATTCCTTTTTTATTCTACTTCCGGTGATCCATTGATACTTCGTGCCACCAAAAACGAGGATGGTTGGCAATCCAAGTTTTTCTTCGTAAAAAGGGATTCAATCCCCGGTGGAACGGATTATCCGATGAGATGGTTAAGAAAGGGTAGGACTTAGCGTTTAAGAATGATCCTGTCTCTTATCCTATCTCATATTCTGAACTAATAAATTTTCATTTTTGTGCAGCTGATTTTAGGAAGATTGCACCTCCTCTTGCTAATTCTCAAGAAAGAATAGACGCCATCAGACTTCTTCCAGAGGCAGAGAGAAGTTTCAATCCTTCTCCATCAACTCCAAGCCCTCTTTCAAGTGCCAACATGTCTGGTAAGGATCCTGCAAGATATCCTGCACACATATTTTTTTTTATCTGTTATTCATAGGAAGGATTTAGAATTTACTCCCTGTGTGCAGATTCCAGCAAAGTCCCAGTCTATCTAGACCTGGATGAACTTGACAGCTATCCAACCCCAGCCATAGTCAAGAAGGAGACTCCTGCTGCTACTAGCTCCAAGCCACTCCCGGCTCCCAAGGCCAATCCAAGAACCCGTGCTTCCGCAGCGAAAAAGAGAAAGGGTCTTGAGGTCAGTGCTCCAGGCTCAGAAGGGTTCTCCTATGACGAACTCAGCTTCTCTGACTCCTTAGAGCCAATGACATCCTTCCTCAACAAGGTAATATCCTGACGCATATCCTTCATGTATATCCTGCACATATATCCTGCACGTATATCCTAACAGGATATCCTGGTAGGATGTCTTAGTCAGCATACATTCTAACTCCATACCTGTAATTAATGTGCAGGGCCTCCTGCATTTGCTCCACTTGTACAATGACGCCTGTTATGGGTGAAATTCTGAGCCCATATCCTGGAAAATATCTTGATTTATATCTTGGTTGTGTAATATCTGTTTACGTCCGGGATGCTGGTTCAGGATATTGGTAATATCCTGAAAGGTATCCTCGGGATTACTAATGGATTATGTGCAGGTGCGTGGGTCAGAAGCTAGCAACGTTAACAAGACTTATTCCGCGGAAGACTCGGTCCAAGTCGTTCAAATGAAGACGTTGGAGCCGTATTACTCGGTCCATAACGTTCATAATGGAATATTCGGAATAGCCCATATTTGTAGGGATTATTGTTTGTAATTCATTACTATAAATAGGTGGGTATATCAGATCAACTAGGACATCACAATTACACTCGCTACACTCTAACACTTGCTCTCTAGCAATTTTCACAAAATCATTGTAACACTTAGCGATCTGGTCTATATCATGCACTGTATCCTGAAGTTTAAAGCAATAAGAAGAACAAGGCAGCTGCGATTGTCAGCTCCCGAGGTTTTATGCCGGCGATCTAGATTGATCAAGGGCTTTCCTCGTACATCTCGTGTCATTTCCTTTACTTTTTGCTCATTGTTTGCTCATTGTTTGATCGTTGATACAGCTCAATATCCTGAGCCGTATCCTGAATACTAATTTTCTAAATAACTCAACAAGCATATTTTTATACACTTTCTAGCACACTACCTCACATTACTAATTTGATCACTAAATTGCTTCGTTAATTTTTGACCAAAACAATTTGGCGCCCACCGTGGGGCAAGTGGTGCTCTCTTTACTAAATTTTTTTTGTTAAATCGCTAATCGGTTTTTTATTTTCAAAACTTTTTGCTACATTGTCCATAATGGCCTCAAGATCAAACATGAGTTCCTCTACTATGTCTGCTATGACTTCTGCCACTACCGGTTCGGTGCTTCCACCACCTCCTCCAAGGATGCCAGCTTCTACGCAATCTCAAGATGTTATCCCTACTCAGAGTGTCCAGGGATCTGCTCCCGTTTTAGCTTCTAACGATGAAATTTTAACCTTATTTGGAAGTGTGCAGGAACAAATGAGGCAACAACAGGAAACAAACCAAATGCTTTTAAGGGAAATACAACTCCTGAAGTCTGGCTCGAGCAGATCTGCTGAGGATATTGTCACTCCATTACATCCCAGAATATTGAACTTCAGCTCGGCTGTGTATACTGAGGATAACAGGGGGAATATTGTGCCCAGCCTTCCTCAAAATCATACTCCTGAAATACCCTCCTCGGTCAGGATGTCGACCATAAGGAGCTCAGGATATGCTTCAGGATATGGGCAAAATCCTCCAACGGGTAACGTGTCAAATAATAATAATACTCATGCTACTAACAATAGTGGATCTTTGCAGGATACAGGTATGACATCGGCACTTACTAGGGAACTTCAGAAGTTGAAGGACATGATATCAAGTGTACCCGGGGTGGTCCAGCCAATCCCGGAAGTGTCTCAAGACAGCCACAAGATATCTCGTTTTGCATATCCTATCTGTGATGCTGAGATCCCAAAGAGGTTCCAAACCCCCAACATGAAGCTTTATGACGGAACAACGGATCCTGAAGAGCATATTGCTCAGTATAGGGAAAGGATGGAGATTAACCCTATCCCTCCGGATCTCAAGGAAGCATGCTTGTGCAAGGGTTTTGGTTCAACCTTGACCGGATCAGCTTTGAAATGGCTTTTGAATGTTCCTCCACATTCAATTACATCTTTTACTCACTTAGTAAATTTATTTAATAGTCAGTTTTCTTGTAGTAGAAGCTTCGAAAAATTAACAAGTGATCTCTACAGGATAACACAAGGGCCTCAGGAATCCCTTAGGGATTATGTGAACAAGTTTAGCCGGGAATCATTAGACATTCCTCATCTTGATGTTGCAACAGTTGTGCAAGCTTTCAAGATGGGGTTGCAAAAGGATTCTCAATTTTACCAAGACCTTGTAATGAACCCATGCAGGAACCTGGATGAAGCTCGAAACAGGGCCCTAAGATACATTCGGTTGGAAGATGACAGAAAGATGCAAGAAAGGATGAACTCATCCAACACTTATGAGTCAACTAACAGGAAGTCGGAATCCTCATTCAAGTCGTATCGGCCTAAGCCATATGGCAGAAATGAGAACAAGAGAGTAAATGTTGTCGAAGATGAGGATCCTGAAGAGTATCCTGAATTATCTGAATATTGCTTTTCTGTTAACATTCCTGAATTGATGTATGCCATGCAGGGTCTAGGGGACAAGGCAAGATGGCCTCGAAAGAATCAACAAAAAGCGGATTGGAAAGACAAATCAAAATGGTGTGCTTTCCACGAAGATTTCGGACATATGACTGAGGATTGCATTGCTTTGAGGAAAGAAATAAGCTATCTTCTAAGCAAGGGATATTTGAAAGATCTCTTAGGAAGAAAGAAGAATAAGGGTCAGGATACTGAGAAGGATCCTGAGCGAGCAGCATCGCCTCCCGCGGATGCCAAGATAATCAACTTCATTTCGGGAGGATCCGACATTTGTGGGACTTCGTATTCGGCAGCAAAGAGACACGCAAAAGAAGCTAAGGCCGAAAGGGGAGACAAACCTGTCAGGATGACTACACTCACAACTGAGAAAGTGATCACATTTGATGCTGATGACAGGGATACTGTCCAGGATCCTCACCATGATGCTCTGGTAATAACGTTATATGTGGCTAACCATTTTGTACGCAGGATATTGGTTGATAATGGCAGCTCCGTCAACATAATCCAACTAGAGACGCTTAAAAGAATGAATGTATCTCCAATGGATATCACTTCAAAGTCTACTGTGCTTGTTGGGTTTAGTGGAGAGGCTAGAAACACAGTGGGAGAGATAAAGTTGCCGGTGTACGTTGAAGGAGTCAACTCGATACAACGTTTCTGTGTAATGGACTCTCTATCCTGCTATAACATTATACTGGGGAGACCGTGGATTCACGATATGAAGGCCGTGCCATCAACATATCACCAATGCATCAAGATACCTACCCCTTGGGGAGTTGTTAAAGTTGATAGCGATCAGCAGGAGGCGAAAGAATGCTACTCATCCTCGATGAAATCCTCAATCAAACCTAGTGCAGCATAGCAATTAAAGACGCGGGCCCAGGATATCGTGGAGGATCCGGAGCAGGATGTGAAGAAAATTATCCTAGACCAGGATAATCCCGATATTTCGGTGCTCGTGGGAACCAATATCCCTCAGGATATTATAGAGCAGTTAATTAACTTTTTAAAATGCAGGATGTCGACGTTTGCATGGAAGCATGAGCATATGACAGACATATCCAAAGATATTATCACTCACAAGCTTGGAATTGATAAATCATTCAAGCCCGTGCAACAAAAAAGAAGGAAGTTTGCTCCTGAACGCAATACAATTATTCAAGAGGAAGTTGAAAGATTGTTGAAGTCCAAAATGATTAGAGAAGTCAAGTTCCCAAGGTGGCTAGCAAACGTGGTTGTGGTACAGAAGAAAAACGGGAAATGGAGAGTCTGTGTAGATTACACAGACTTGAACAAAGCTTGTCCTAAAGACCCATTTCCTCTCCCCCACATTGATGCAATGGTAGATGCCACTGCTGGGCATGAAATGCTGACTTTCATGGATGCATCCTCAGGATTTCAACAGATCCAAATGGAGCCTTCTGACCAGGAGGATACTGCCTTCATGACACCAACAGGTATTTATTGTTATACAGCTATGCCTTTTGGTTTGAAAAATGCAGGTGCAACATACCAAAGATTGGTAAACATGATGTTCAAAGACAAACTGGGGGACACCATGGAGGTGTACATTGACGATATGGTGGTAAAGTCAAAGAAAGCTCAGGATCACCTCCAGGATATTAAAGGAGCGTTTGATATCCTGGATCAGTATAATATGAAGCTGAATCCTGCTAAGTGCCATTTTGGAGTAGGAGCTGGAAAATTCCTAGGATATATGGTGACCAAAAGAGGAATAGAAGCAAGCCCGGAACAGATTAAAGCCATCTTGGATATTAAATCACCCTCAAATATGAAGGATGTTCAACGATTAACAGGGCGAGTGGCAGCATTGAATAGATTTATCTCAAGGTCTTCAGAAAAATGCAAGGATTTTTATGATATCCTGAAGAAGAACAAAAAATTCGAGTGGGGTGAGAAGCATGAAGCAGCCCTACAGGATTTGAAGCGATATCTCTCAACCGCACCTCTACTGATGAAACCTGAAAATGGTGAACCACTATCCCTGTACCTTGCTGTATCAGGGAATGCTGTAAGTGCCGTTCTTATAAAAGACCATGAAGGTCAGCAATATCCTGTTTATTATGTTAGCAAAAGTTTGTTAGATGCTGAAACTAGGTATTCTCATTTAGAAAAATTAATACTAGCATTAGTAATGGCATCAACCAAACTTAGACACTACTTTGAGACACATAGGATACACGTTAAAACAAATTATCATGTCAAAAGTGTACTTAGGAAACCGGAAATGTCGGGTAGAATGGCTAAGTGGTCAGTAAAGTTAAGTGCCTATGATTTAGTATATGAACCTAGGAATGCCATAAAGTCTCAGGCTTTAGCTGACTTTGTGGCTGATTTTAGTAGTGACATTCAGGATGAGGTAGACCTAGAAGTTCAACAGCTAGGAGAATCCTCAGGATCCTGGACATTATATACTGATGGTGCATCTAATATAAGAGGAATAGGATTAGGAATACTACTAAAATCGCCACAGGGGGGCATATTACCCCAGGCTATTAGGTGTGAATTTCCTGCTACCAATAATGAAGCAGAATATGAGGCTTTAATTGCAGGATTAGAATTGGCTAAAAGCATGAATATCAAAAATTTACAAGTATATGTCGATTCTTTGTTAATTACTAACCATTTTAATGGATCCTATGCAGTTAAGGGTGAGAAGTTAATAGAATATCTTGATATTCTCAAAAAATTAGCAGGATATTTTGATATTTTTACACTTGAACAGGTACCAAGGGAGGATAATGCTGAAGCAGATGCCTTGGCATATTTGGGATCATCAATCAGGATACCTGAAGGGACCCAAATACCAATATTACATGTCTTATATCCTGCAACGAATCCTCAGGATAAAGCAGTAGCGGGTATTCAGGATCCTGAAGTGGAATATCCTGAACAGGATCCTAAATCTTGGACGGCTCCAATTATGAGATATCTCAAAGAAGGACATATCCCCGAAAATGAAAATCCTAAGGCATTTAGGATGAAGGTATCACGGTTCACTATTATAAATAATGTTTTATACAAGAAATCTCTTGCAGGACCCTATTTGAGGTGCTTGGAGGATCCTGAAGCCAAAGAAGTACTCCAGGATATACATGAAGGGGATTGTGGTAATCACACCGGGGGCAGATCATTGTTCTCGAAAGTATTAAGGACATGATATTATTGGCCAACGATGAGGAAAGATGCTGCAGAATATGCTCGAAGATGTGATGCATGTCAAAGACATAGTAACATACTACATCAACCAGCTGAACCATTATATCCTGTAGTTTCCCCTTGGCCATTCATGAAGTGGGGGATGGATATAGTAGGGAAGTTACCAAAAGCTCCGGGAGGAAAAGTTTTTATGTTAGCTATGACAGACTATTTCTCCAAGTGGGTTGAGGCTGAAGCATTTGTCCAAGTAAGAGACCAAGAAGTAGTATCCTTTATAAAAAGGAATATCCTGACTAGGTTTAGAGTACCAGCTGAGATCATTTGTGATAATGGGTCCCAGTTTATAAGCAAAAGAACTACTGACTTTTGCAAAAGTTGGGGAATCAAAATGATCACATCTACCCCAGTACATCCTCAAGCGAATGGACAAACTGAATCTTCAAACAAGATAATAGTCAATAACTTAAAGAAGAGACTTGGGGCCAAAAAAGGAAGATGGGCAGATGAGTTACCCTTTGTTTTGTGGGCTGATAGGACAACGGTAAAGAATGCAACCGGCCAAACCCCGTTTTCCTTGGTATTTGGAGCGGAGGCGATGATTCCAACAGAAATGACGATACCTACTGCAAGATCTATGTTGCAGGATCCTGAACAGAATCCTGAATTCTTATGTCAGGATTTGGATACTATAGACGAAAAAAGAGATGCAGCAAGGCTAAGGATAGCAGCATATCAACAAATAATATCCAGAGCATATAATAAAAACATAACGACTAGAAGATTTCGAGTTGGTGATTGGGTGCTAAGAAAGGCTTTTCAAAATACCACTAATCCTGCCGATGGCAAGCTAGCTCCGAAATGGGAAGGACCTTATGTAGTCGAGTCAGAAGCAGGGAAAGGAGCATATCGACTCAGGAATATGGAAGGGGATATGCTACCGAGATCTTGGAATGCTATACATCTCAAGCTTTACTTCAAGTGAGTTTAGAATTCAATTTCTAACTCAGAATGGTATGAATTCTATCTTTTTTAAATATGTTTTGGTTTAATTTACCCTTTGAAACTCAATACTGACTTAAGCATCGGAGGGGTGTTAGCCAAGCTAACACCCACCTTAGTTTACAATTGTTTTGCAGAATATCTTTCAGGGTATAGCTCCAGGATATATACTCAAGATAAGTCGAAAGATTAGAGGATTGGCCCCCTCTCTCACGTTTAAGGGATCCTGGTCCCTTCAAAGGTTTAAAGGTATTCACCTTTCTTTCGAATTGGGTTTAAACACCTCGCCTGGAGCGCAAGTTATCTAGGTATAGTTCAAGGTAGCGGGACCAGTTCATTTAAAAGTGGCTGACAATTTCGTTACTATTGGCTATATCCTGGATCCTAAAGGTATATGAGGATTGATCATCCTCTCTCACGAAAGAGTATTTTCATACTCTCAAAGGTTTAAAGGTTTTCACCTTTCTAAGAATTGGAGTTTATACACTCTCGCCTGTAGCGCATGAAATTTAGGGTTTATCCCTAGATATTATGGTTTATCCCCAGTATGCTAAGGATTCATTTCAGGATATCAGGGGTTCTGTCCTTGGGCATTCGGAATTCATTCGAGTCAAAATGTAAATACATTTGTGTTTTTGTCGAACACAGGGGACACACATTATTCTGATTCAAAGGATGGATCCAAGTTTATAAGTATGCACTGGGGACAAATTTATGATAAAGGATTGGAACTGATTCTATAAGAATCTCTGGTATGATCTCTCCTTTTTGTTTGGACAATTTATAGGTTATATTTCAATATCCCTTTTAAGATATCTTTCAGGATATCTCCCAGGATACATTTATGATATGTGTTCCTAAGAATGTTCAAACCAAACAATTTTCACAAGTGAAATTTGTGTGACAATAATAATAGAGTCAAAAGAGTAGTTATATTATTAACATACCAAATGATGTGCTCTTAGTTTCACCTCAAAACAAGGCCCATCCACTAAGAGCACTAATAGTTCATAACCATATTTACCCAACAGTTGAAGGCTTCATCTCAAACCGAGACCCATCCACCTTCAACTGTTGTATTGTTCAAAAAGCGTGCAGGAAATGTAAATTGTTCAGGTACGGGAAAGTAAAATGCAGAAAAGTAAATTGTTTGTGGAACTACAAACCAACATTCAAATTCAAAAAGGTGGGCTCTGGCCTTGGCACGTATATCCGTCATCGCCCACCTAAATGCCCTCACACAGCGGCATCACCTCCAACCTTCTTAGGCTTCCCAGCACCAGCATCCTGCGCAGCATCCTGACCAATGACCATCTCAGCATCAGCTCCAGCATCCTTCTTCTCTCCAGCTTGGACCACCACCTCTGCTGACTTAGAAGACTCACCGGCTTCAGTAGGAAGTGGCACAGCTTTGCCTCCGAGCTCCTTTAACTTAGCCACCCAGGATTCAACTGGCCAAGATGGACAAACAAGGCCCGTCTCCTTGGCCTCGTAGGCCATCTTGATGCGTGCTTGTAGCAGGGAGACGATAGCAGAAGCCTTGATTCCCTCTCGAAAGCTGATCAAAGCCTGATCATGATCCATTTGAACGCTGGCAAGTTTGACCTCAGCATCTTGGGTGACTTTCTTTAGCAAGCTTTCATAATGCCGGCTCTTCGCTTCAGCAATAGCACCTTGGTCAGCAATGGTGCTCTCGAGCTGCGTGATCCTGGCTTCATGAAGTGCCACAGTACCACAAGCGTTATTGTACAAGTGGAGCAAATGCTAGAGGCCCTGCACATTAATTACAGGTATGAAGTTAGAATGTATGCTGACTAAGACATCCTATCAGGATATCCTGTTAGGTTATATGTGCAGGATATACATGAAGGATATGCGTCAGGATATTACCTTGTTGAGGAAGGATGTCATTGGCTCTAAGGAGTCAGAGAAGCTGAGTTCGTCATAGGAGAACCCTTCTAAGCCTGGAGCACTGACCTCGAGACCTTTTCTCTTTTTCGCTGCGGAAGCACGGGTTCTTGGATTGGCCTTGGGAGCCGGGAGTGGTTTGGAGCTAGTAGCGGCAGGAGTCTCCTTCTTGACTGTGGCTGGAGTTGGATAGCTATCAAGCTCATCAAGGTCTAGATAGACTGGGACTTTGCTGGAATCTGCACACAGGGAGTAAATTCTAAATCCCTCCTATGAATAACAGATAAAAAACATATGTGTGCAGGATATCTTGCAGGATCCTTACCAGACATGTTGGCACTGGAAAGAGGGCTTGGAGTCGGTGGAGATGGATTGAAACTTCTCTCTGCCTCTGGAAGGAGTCTGATGGCGTCTATTCTTTCTTGAGAATTTGCAAGAGGAGGTGCAATCTTCCTGAAATCAGCTGCACAAAAATGAAAATTTGTTAGTTCAGAATATGAGACAGGATAAGAGACAAGATCATTCTTAAACCCTAAGTCCTACCCTTTCTTAACCATCTCATCGGATAATCCATTCCACCGGGGATTGAATCCCTTTTTACGAAGAAAAACTTGGATTGCCAACCATCCTCGTTTTTGGTGGCACGAAGTATCAATGGGGGACCGGAACTAGAGTAAAACAGAAACCTAGATGAGCCATGGCATCTAAGCTTGTAGGCTAAAGGGAGGTCATGAATGGAAAGGTCAGGTATGTGGTTTCTCTTGATTTGGTCAAGAACAGACAAAACACGCCAAAGCATTGGCATGCTTTGGCTAAAAGAAATTTTAGTGATGTTAAAAAACTCGGTAATAAAGTCCGGAAAGGGGAATCGTAGCCCTAAGGTAAAAGGGAAAGCATTGAAACAAATCCACTCGGTGGAAACCATATCTGACCGGATTTCTCTGTCAAAGGGTCGGAATATGGTTCCATCCGGAAAGATACCGGAGGATTTCAAAGCCGACAGATGAGCACTATCAAAGGTGCATGTTTCATTCTCCGGTTCTTGGAGAAGATTCTGTTGGATGAATGTGGGAGCCGAGTCGCCTGAACTGGACCTCGTTTGCCTAGGCATTTGGTCGCCTGAATTCTTGCCGGAGTAAGATGAAAGATGGTTATGAAGATGAGAGAGAGAATATTACCTTTTTCTTGTCGATTGTGGGTAAAAAAGGAGATGAGGATGAGAAGATATAGGGTATGATGAGTAAATATAGGCCGGGTGGTTGAAAGCTGTCACATCAGAAGTCTTATCTCTTAATTGCCTCGGCCACTGTGGAAAAATGTAACCGTTAGGATATCAAACGGTAACATTTTTGGGGACAATTGTTATGGGTGAAATTCTGAGCCCATATCCTGGAAAATATCTTGATTTATATCTTGGTTGTGTAATATCTGTTTACGTCCGGGATGCTGGTTCAGGATATTGGTAATATCCTGAAAGGTATCCTCGGGATTACTAATGGATTATGTGCAGGTGCGTGGGTCAGAAGCTAGCAACGTTAACAAGACTTATTCCGCGGAAGACTCGGTCCAAGTCGTTCAAATGAAGACGTTGGAGCCGTATTACTCGGTCCATAACGTTCATAATGGAATATTCGGAGTAGCCCATATTTGTAGGGATTATTGTTTGTAATTCATTACTATAAATAGGTGGGTATATCAGATCAACTAGGACATCACAATTACACTCGCTACACTCTAACACTTGCTCTCTAGCAATTTTCACAAAATTATTGTAACACTTAGCGATCTGGTCTATATCCTGCACTGTATCCTGAAGTTTAAAGCAATAAGAAGAACAAGGCAGCTGCGATTGTCAGCTCCCGAGGTTTTATGCCGGCGATCTAGATTGATCAAGGGCTTTCCTCGTACATCTCGTGTCATTTCCTTTACTTTTTGCTCATTGTTTGCTCATTGTTTGATCGTTGATACAGCTCAATATCCTGAGCCGTATCCTGAATACTAATTTTCTAAATAACTCAACAAGCATATTTTTATACACTTTCTAGCACACTACCTCACATTACTAATTTGATCACTAAATTGCTTCGGTAATTTTTGACCAAAACAACGCATGTGGTACTGTGGCACTTCATGAAGCCAGGATCAAGCAGCTCGAGAGCACCGTTGCTGACCAAGGTGCTATTGCTGAAGCGAAGAGCCGACACTATAAAAGCTTGCTAAAGAAGGTCACCCAAGACGCTGAGGTCAAATTTGCCAGCGTTCAAATGGATCATGATCAGGCCTTGATCAACTTTCGAGAGGGAATCAAGGCTTCTGCTATCGTCTCCCTGCTACAAGCACGCATCAAGATGGCCTACGAGGCCAAGGAGACGGGCCTTGTTTGTCCATCTTGGCCAGTTGAATCCTGGGTGGCTAAGTTAAAGGAGCTCGGAGGCAAAGCTGTGCCACTTCCTGCTGAAGCCGGTGAGTCTTCTAAGTTAGCAGAGGTGGTGGTCCAAGTTGGAGAGAAGAAGGATGCTGGAGCTGATGCAGAGATGGTCATTGGTCAGGATGCTGCGCAGGATGCTGGAGCGGAGAAGTCTGAGAAAGTTGGAGGAGATGCCGCTGTGTGAGGGCATTTAGGTAGGCGATGACGGATATACGTGCCAAGGCCAGAGCCCACCTTTTTGAGTTTGAATGTTGGTTTGTAGTTCCACAAACAATTTACTTTTCTGCATTTTACTTTCCCGTACCTGAACAATTTACATTTCCTGCATGCTTTTTGAACAATACAACAGTTGAAGGTGGATGGGTCTCGGTTTGAGATGAAGCCTTCAACTGTTGGGTAAATATGGTTATGAACTATTAGTGCTCTTAGTGGATGGGCCTTGTTTTGAGGTGAAACTAAGAGCACAACTTTTGGTATGTTAATATAACTTCTCTTTTGACCCAATTACTGTTGTTATTGCTATGAAAATCGTAGTTGCAAAAATTGTTTGGTTTGTACACTTTTAGGAATATATATTATAGATGTATCCCGAAAGGTATCCTCAAAGATATCTTGATAAGGATATTAAAATATAATTCACAAATTGTCCAAATAAAAAGAAGAGATCATACCAGAGATTCGTACAGAATCAATTCTTATCCTTCATTATAAGTTTTGTCCCCAGTGCATACTTGTGAACTTATATCCATTCTTTGAACAGTATAATGTATGTCCCCTGTGTTTGACACAGAAACACAAATGTATTCATACCTTGTCTTTAAGTAAATTCCGCATATCCTGGGGCAAAACCCCTGATATCCTGAAATAAATCTTCAGCATACTTGGGATAAACCCTTAATACCCTGGGGATAAACCCTGATATCTGGGGATAAACCCTAAATTTCATGCGCTACAGGCGAGAGTGTATAAACTCCAATCCTTAGAAAGGTGAAAACCTTTAAACCTTTGAGAGTACGAAAATACTCTTTCGTGAGAGAGGGTGATCAATCCTCATATACCTTTAGGATCCAGGATATAGCCAATAGTAACGAAATTGTCAGCCACTTTTACATGAACTGGTCCCGCTACCTTGAACTATACCTAGATAACTTGCGCTCCAGGCGAGGTGTTTAAACCCAATTCGAAAGAAAGGTGAATACCTTTAAACCTTTGAAGGGACCAGGATCCCTTAAACGTGAGAGAGGGGGCCAATCCTCTAATCTTTCGACTTATCCTGAGTATATATCCTGGAGCTATATCCTGAAAGATATTCTGCAAAACAATTGTAAACTAAGGTGGGTGTTAGCTTGGCTAACACCCCTCTGATGCTTAAGTCAGTATTGAGTTTCAAAGGGTAAATTAAACCAAAACATATTTAAAAAAGATAGAATTCATACCATTCTGAGTTAGAAATTGAATTCTAAACTCACTTGAATAAAGCTTGAGATGTATAGCATTCCAAGATATCGGTAGCATATCCCCTTCCATATTCCTGAGTCGATATGCTCCTTTCCCTGCTTCTGACTCGACTACATAAGGTCCTTCCCATTTCGGAGCTAGCTTGCCATCGACAGGATTAGTGGTATTTTGAAAAGCCTTTCTTAGCACCCAATCACCAACTCGAAATCTTCTAGTCCTTATGTTTTTATTATATGCTCTGGATATTCTTTGTTGATATGCTGCTATCCTTAGCCATGCTGCATCTCTTTTTTCGTCTATAGTATCCAAATCCTGACATAAGACTTCAGGATTCTGTTCAGGATCCTGCAGCATAGATCTTGCAGTAGGTATCGTCATTTCTGTTGGAATCATCGCCTCCGCTCCAAATACCAAGGAAAACGGGGTTTGGCCGGTTGCATTCTTTACCATTGTCCTATCAGCCCACAAAACAAAGGGTAACTCATCTGCCCATCTTCCTTTTTTGGCCCCAAGTCTCTTCTTTAAGTTATTGACTATTATCTTGTTTGAAGATTCAGCTTGTCCATTCGCTTGAGGATGTACTGGGGTAGATGTGATCATTTTGATTCCCCAACTTTTGCAAAAGTCAGTAGTTCTTTTGCTTATAAACTGGGACCCATTATCACAAATGATCTCAGCTGGTACTCCAAACCTAGTCAGGATATTCCTTTTTATAAAGGATACTACTTCTTGGTCTCTTACTTGGACAAATGCTTCAGCCTCAACCCACTTGGAGAAATAGTCTGTCATAGCTAACATAAAAACTTTTCCTCCCGGAGCTTTTGGTAACTTCCCTACTATATCCATCCCCCACTTCATGAATGGCCAAGGGGAAACTACAGGATATAATGGTTCAGCTGGTTGATGTAGTATGTTACTATGTCTTTGACATGCATCACATCTTCGAGCATATTCTGCAGCATCTTTCCTCATCGTTGGCCAATAATATCCTGTCCTTAATACTTTCGAGAACAATGATCTGCCCCCGGTGTGATTACCACAATCCCCTTCATGTATATCCTGGAGTACTTCTTTGGCTTCAGGATCCTCGAAGCACCTCAAATACGGTCATGCAAGAGATTTCTTGTATAAAACATTATTTATAATAGTGAACCGTGATACCATCATCCTAAATGCCTTAGGATTTTCATTTTCGGGGATATGTCCTTCTTTGAGATATCTCATAATTGGAGCCGTCCAAGATTTAGGATCCTGTTCAGGATATTCCACTTCAGGATCCTGAATACCCGCTACTGCTTTATCCTGAGGATGCGTTGCAGGATATAAGACATGTAATATTGGTATTTGGGTCCCTTCAGGTATCCTGATTGATGATCCCAAATTTGCCAAGGCATCTGCTTCAACATTATCCTCCCTTGGTACCTGTTCAAGTGTAAAAATATCGAAATATCCTGCTAATATCTTGAGAATATCAAGATACTCTATTAACTTCTCACCCTTAACTGCATAGGATCCATTAAAATGGTTAGTAATTAACAAAGAATCAACATATACTTGTAAATTTTTGATATTCATGCTTTTAGCCAATTCTAATCCTGCAATTAAAGCCTCATATTCTGCTTCATTATTGGTAGCAGGAAATTCACACCTAATAGCCTGGGGTAATATGTCCCCCTGTGGCGATTTTAGTAGTATTCCTAATCCTACTCCTCTTATATTAGATGCACCATCAGTATATAATGTCCAGTATCCTGAGGATTCTCCTAGCTGTTGAACTTCTAGGTCTACCTCATCCTGAATTTCACTACTAAAATCAGCCACAAAGTCAGCTAAAGCCTGAGACTTTATGGCATTCCTAGGTTCATATACTAAATCATAGGCACTTAACTTTATTGACCACTTAGCCATTCTACCCGACATTTCCGGTTTCCTAAGTACACTTTTGACAGGATAATTTGTTTTAACGTGTATCCTATGTGTCTCAAAGTAGTGTCTAAGTTTGGTTGATGCCATAACTAATGCTAGTATTAATTTTTCTAAATGAGAATACCTAGTTTCAGCATCTAACAAACTTTTGCTAACATAATAAACAGGATATTGCTGACCTTCATGGTCTTTTATAAGAACGGCACTTACAACATTCCCTGATACAGCAAGGTACAGGGATAGTGGTTCACCATTTTCAGGTTTCATCAGTAGAGGTGCAGTTGAGAGATATCGTTTCAAATCCTGTAGGGCTGCTTCATGCTTCTCACCCCACTCGAATTTTTTGTTCTTCTTTAGGGTATCATAAAAATCCTTGCATTTTTCTGAAGACCTTGAGATAAATCTATTCAATGCTGCCACTCGCCCTGTTAATCGTTGAACATCCTTCATATTTGAGGGTGATTTAATATCCAAGATGGCTTTAATCTGTTCCGGGCTTGCTTCTATTCCTCTTTTGGTCACCATATATCCTAGGAATTTTCCTGTTCCTACTCCAAAATGGCACTTAGCAGGATTCAGCTTCATACTATACTGATCCAGGATATCAAACGCTCCTTTAATATCCTGGAGGTGATCCTGAGCTTTCTTTGACTTTACCACCATATCGTCAATGTACACCTCTATGGTGTCCCCCAGTTTATCTTTGAACATCATGTTTACCAATCTTTGGTATGTTGCACCTGCATTTTTCAAACCAAAAGGCATAGCTGTATAACAATAAATACCTGTTGGTGTCATGAAGGCAGTATCCTCCTGGTCAGAAGGCTCCATTTGGATCTGTTGAAATCCTGAGGATGCATCCATGAAAGTCAGCATTTCATGCCCAGCAGTGGCATCTACCATTGCATCAATGTGGGGGAGAGGAAATGGGTCTTTAGGACAAGCTTTGTTCAAGTCTGTGTAATCTACACAGACTCTCCATTTCCCGTTTTTCTTCTGTACCACCACCACGTTTGCTAGCCACCTTGGGAACTTGACTTCTCTAATCATTTTTTACTTCAACAATCTTTCAACTTCCTCTTGAATAATTGTATTCCGTTCAGGAGCAAACTTCCTTCTTTTTTGTTGCACGGGCTTGAATGATTTATCAATTCCAAGCTTGTGAGTGATAATATCTTTGGATATGCCTGTCATATCCTCATGCTTCCATGCAAACGTCGACATCCTGCATTTTAAAAAGTTAATTAATTGCTCTTCAATATCCTGAGGGATATTGGTTCCCACGAGCACCGAAATATCGGGATTATCCTGGTCTAGGATAATTTTCTTCACATCCTGCTCCGGATCCTCCACGATATCCTGGGCCCACGTCTTTAATTGCTATGCTGCACTAGGTTTGGTTGAGGATTTCATTGAGGACGAGTAGCATTCTTTCACCTCCTGCTGATCGCTATCAACTTTAACAACTCCCCAAGGGGTAGGTATCTTGATGCATTGGTGATATGTTGATGGTACGGCCTTCATATCGTGAATCCACGGCCTTCCCAGTATAATGTTATAGCAGGATAGAGAGTCCATCACACAGAAACGTTGTATCGAGTTGACTCCTTCAACGTACACCGGCAACTTTATCTCTCCCACTGTGTTTCTGGCCTCTCCACTGAACCCAACAAGCACGGTAGACTTTGAAGTGATATCCATTGGAGATACATTCATTCTTTTAAGTGTCTCTAGTTGGATTATGTTGACGGAGCTGCCATTATCAACCAATATCCTGCGTACAAAATGGTTAGCCACATATAACGTTATTACCAGAGCATCATGGTGAGGATCCTGGACAGTATCCTTGTCATCAGCATCAAATGTGATCACTTTGTCAGTTATGAGTGTAGTCATCCTGACAGGTTTGTCTCCCCTTTCGGCCTTAGCTTCTTTTGCATGTCTCTTTGCTGCCGAATACGAAGTCCCACAAATGTCGGATCCTCCCGAAATGAAGTTGATTATCTTGGCATCCGCGGGAGGTGATGCTGCTCGCTCAGGATCCTTCTCAGTATCCTGACCCTTATTCTTCTTTCTTCCTAAGAGATCTTTCAAATATCCCTTGCTTAGAAGATAGCTTATTTCTTTCCTCAAAGCAATGCAATCCTCAGTCATATGTCTGAAATCTCCGTGGAAAGCACACCATTTTGATTTGTCTTTCCAATCCGCTTTTTGTTGATTCTTTCGAGGCCATCTTGCCTTGTCCCCTAGACCCTGCATAGCATACATCAATTCGGGAATGTTAACAGAAAAGCAATATTCAGATAATTCAGGATACTCTTCAGGATCCTCATCTTCGACAGCATTCACTCTCTTGTTCTCATTTCTGCCATATGGCTTAGGCCGATACGACTTGAATGAGGATTCCGACTTCCTGTTAGTTGACTCATAAGTGTTGGATGAGTTCATCCTTTCTTGCATCTTTCTGTCGTCTTCCAACCGAATGTATCTTAGGGCCCTGTTCCGAGCTTCATCCAGGTTCCTGCATGGGTTCATTACAAGGTCTTGGTAAAATTGAGAATCCTTTTGCAACCCCATCTTGAAAGCTTGCACAGCTGTTGCAACATCAAGATGAGGAATGTCTAGTGATTCCCGGCTAAACTTGTTCACATAATCCCTAAGGGATTCCTGAGGCCCTTGTGTTATCCTGTAGAGATCACTTGTTAATTTTTCAAAGCTTCTACTACAAGAAAACTGACTATTAAATAAATTTACTAAGTGAGCAAAAGATGTAATTGAATGTGGAGGAACATTCAAGAGCCATTTCAAAGCTGATCCGGTCAAGGTTGAACCAAAACCCTTGCACAAGCATGCTTCCTTGAGATCCGGAGGGATAGGGTTAATCTCCATCCTTTCCCTATACTGAGCAATATGCTCTTCAGGATCCGTTGTTCCGTCATAAAGCTTCATGTTGGGGGTTTGGAACCTCTTTGGGATCTCAGCATCACAGATAGGATATGCAAAACGAGATATCTTGTGGCTGTCTTGAGACACTTCCGGGATTGGCTGGACCACCCCGGGTACACTTGATATCATGTCCTTCAACTTCTGAAGTTCCCTAGTAAGTGCCGATGTCACACCTGTATCCTGCAAAGATCCACGATTGTTAGTAGCATGAGTATTATTATTATTTGACACGTTACCCGTTGGAGGATTTTGCCCATATCCTGAAGCATATCCTGAGCTCCTTATGGTCGACATCCTGACCGAGGAGGGTATTTCAGGAGTATGATTTTGAGGAAGGCTGGGCACAATATTCCCCCTGTTATCCTCAGTATACACAGCCGAGCTGAAGTTCAACGTTCTGGGATGTAATGGAGTGACAATATCCTCAGCAGATCTGCTCGAGCCAGACTTCAGGAGTTGTATTTCCCTTAAAAGCATTTGGTTTGTTTCCTGTTGTTGCCTCATTTGTTCCTGCACACTTCCAAATAAGGTTAAAATTTCATCGTTAGAAGCTAAAACGGGAGCAGATCCCTGGACACTCCGATTAGGGATAACATCTTGAGATTGCGTAGAAGCTGGCATCCTTGGAGGAGGTGGTGGAAGCACCGAACCGGTAGTGGCAGAAGTCATAGCAGACATAGTAGAGGAACTCATGTTTGATCTTGAGGCCATTATGGACAATGTAGCAAAAAGTTTTGAAAATAAAAAACCGATTAGCGATTTAACAAAAAATTTTAGTAAAGAGAGCACCACTTGCCCCACGGTGGGCGCCAAATTGTTTTGGTCAAAAATTACCGAAGCAATTTAGTGATCAAATTAGTAATGTGAGGTAGTGTGCTAGAAAGTGTATAGAAAATATGCTTGTTGAGTTATTTTGAAAATTAGTATTCAGGATACGGCTCAGGATATTGAGTTGTATCAACGATCAAACATTGAGCAAACAATGAGAAAAAAGTAAAGGAAATGACACGAGATGTACGAGGAAAGCCCTTGATCAATCTAGATCGCCGGCATAAAACCTCGGGAGCTGACAATCGCAGCTGCCTTGTTCTTCTTATTGCTTTAAACTTCAGGATACAGTGCAGGATATAGACCAGATCGCTAAGTGTTACAATGATTTTGTGAAAATTGCTGGAGAGCAAGTGTTAGAGTGTAGCGAGTGTAATTGTGATTTCCTAGTTGATCTGATATACCCACCTATTTATAGTAATGAATTACAAACAATAATCCCTACAAATATGGGCTACTCCGAATATTCCATTATGAACGTTATGGACCGAGTAATACGGCTTCAACGTCTTCATTTGAACGACTTGGACCGAGTCTTCCGCGGAATAAGTCTTGTTAACGTTGCTAGCTTCTGACCCACGCACCTGCACATAATCCATTAGTAATCCTGAGGATACCTTTCAGGATATTACCAATATCCTGAACCAGCATCCCGGACGTAAACAGATATTACACAACCAAGATATAAATCAAGATATTTTCCAGGATATGGGCTCAGAATTTCACCCATAACAATATATATGCGGATTAGACACCAAAAAATAAACACTCAAAAAATGGCTACAATTTAAGGAATGTGTTTAGTGATGGCATTAGATTCCTAATTGATGGAGAAAGGTCTGGTGGCAAGAAAAACTGCTTCCAGGAGGTTGTCAAGTGTTTTTGCTCGACGATTCCATTCTTGGGTTGTTGGTTTGCCACTTGTTACTGTAACTCGAATCCTAGACCGGTATATCCCATTTTAGTTTTACACCATTGTGAACCTTACGCCTTTTTTACTCTCTGATCGAGGTTCTCGGCATTGAAAAATCTTCGTACACTAAATCACACGTGTATATGCTGACATTTAAGAGATATATTGTCAAGAAAATCAAGAGAAATGGTGATATATATGCGGATTAGACACCAAAAAAATAAACACTCAAAAAAGGGCTACAATTTAAGGAATGTGTTTAAGGATGCCATCAGATTCCTAATTGATGGAGAAAGGTTTGGTGGCAAGAAAAGCAGCTTCCAGGAGGTATTGAAGTGTTTTCGCTTGACAATTCCATTCTTGGGTGGTTGGTTTGGCCCTTGTTCCTGTAACTCGAATTCTAGACCGGTATATCCCATTTTAGTTTTACAGCATTGTGAACATTACGCCTCTTTTACTCTCTGATTGAGGTTCTCGGCATTGAAAAATCTTCGTAAACTAAATCACACGTGTATATGTTGACATTTAAGAGATATACAATCAAGAAAATCAAGAGCAATGGTGATATATATGCGGATTAGACACCAAAAAATAAACACTTAAAAAATCGCTACAATTTAAGGAATGTGTTTAGTGACGGCATCGGATTCCTAATTGATGGAGAAAGGTCTGGTGGCAAGAAAAGTTGCTTCCCGGAGGTTGTCAAGTGTTTTCGCTCGATGATTCCATTCTTGGGTGGTTGGTTTGACCCTTGTTCCTGTAACTCGAATCCTAGCCCGGTATATCACATTTTAGTTTTACACCATTGGGAACCTTACGCCTTTTTTACTCTCTGTTCGAGGTTCTCGGCATTGAAAAATCTGCGTAAACTAAATTACATGTGTATATGTTGACATTTAAGAGATATACAGTCAAGAAAAATCAAGAGCAATGGTGATATATATGCGGATTAGACACCAAAAAATAAACACTTAAAAAATGGCTACAATTTAAGGAATGTGTTTAGTGACGGCATTAGATTCCGAATTGATGGAGAAAGGTCTGGTGGCAAGAAAAGCTGCTTCCAGGAGGTTGTCAAGTGTTTTCGCTCGACGATTCCATTCTTGGGTGGTTCGTTTGGCACTTGTTACTGTAACTCGAATCCTAGACCGGTATATCCCATTTTAGTTTTACACCATTGTGAACCTTACGCCTTTTTTACTCTCTGATCGAGGTTCTCGGCATTGAAAAAACTGCGTACACTAAAATTACACGTGTATATGCTGACATTTAAGAGATACATTGTCAAGAAAATCAAGAGCAATCGTGATATATATGCGGATTAGACACCAAAAAAATAAAAACTCAAAAAAGGGATACAATTTAAGGAATGTGTTTAAGGATGCCATCAGATTCCTAATTGATGGAGAAAGGTTTGGTGGCAAGAAAAGCAGCTTCCAGGAGGTAGTGAAGTGTTTTCGCTTGACGATTCCATTATTGCGTGGTTGGTTTGGCCCTAGTTCTTGTAACTCGAATTCTAGACGGTATATCCCATTTTAGTTTTACACCATTGTGAACATTACGCCTTTTTTACTCACTGATTGAGGTTCTCGGCATTGAAAAATCTTCGTAAACTAAATCACACGTGTATATGTTGACATTTAAGAGATATACAATCAAGAAAATCAAGAGCAATGGTGATATATATGCGGATTAGACACCAAAATATAAACACTTACAAAATCGCTACAATTTAAGGAATGTGTTTAGTGACGGCATTGGATTCCTAATTGATGGAGAAAGGTCTGGTGGCAAGAAAAGTTTCTTCCCGGAGGTTGTCAAGTGTTTTCGCTCGACGATTCCATTCTTGGGTGGTTGGTTTGGCCCTTGTTCTTGTAACTCGAATTCTAGACCGGTATATCCCATTTTAGTTTTACACCATTGTGAACATTACGCCTTTTTTACTCTCTGATTGAGGTTCTCGGCATTGAAAAATCTTCGTAAACTAAATCACACGTGTATATGTTGACATTTAAGAGATATACAATCAAGAAAATCAAGAGCAATGGTGATATATATGCGGATTAGACACCAAAAAATAAACACTTAAAAAATCGCTACAATTTAAGGAATGTGTTTAGTGACGGCATCGGATTCCTAATTGATGGAGAAAGGTCTGGTGGCAAAAAAAGTTGCTTCCCGGAGGTTGTCAAGTGTTTTCGCTCGACGATTCCATTCTTGGGTGGTTGGTTTGGCCCTTGTTCCTGTAACTTGAATCCTAGCCCGGTATATCACATTTTAGTTTTACACCATTGGGAACCTTACACCTTTTATACTCTCTGTTCGAGGTTCTCGGCATTGAAAAATCTGTGTAAACTAAATTACACGTATATATGTTGACATTTAAGAGATATACAGTCAAGAAAAATCAAGAGCAATGGTGATATATATGCGGATTAGACACCAAAAAATAAACACTTAAAAAATGGCTACAATTTAAGGAATGTGTTTAGTGACGGCATTAGATTCCGAATTGATGGAGAAAGCTCTGGTGGCAAGAAAAGCTGCTTCCAGGAGGTTGTCAAGTGTTTTCGCTCGACGATTCCATTCTTGGGTGGTTGGTTTGGCCCTTGTTCCTGTAACTCGAATCCTAGCCCGGTATATCCCATTCTAGTTTTACACCATTGTGAACCTTACGCCTTTTTAGCCTCTTATCGAGGTTCTCGGCATTGAAAAATATTCATAAACTAAATCACACATGTATATGTTGACAATTAATAGATATACAGTCAAGAAAATCAAGAGCAATGGTGATATATATGCGGATTAGACACAAAAAAATAAACACTCAAAAAATGGTTACAATTTAAGGAATGTGTTTAGTGAAAGCATCAGATTCCTAATTGATGGAGAAAGGTCTGGTGGCAAGAAAAGTTGCTTCTCGGGGGTTGTCAAGTGTTTTCGCTCGACGATTCCATTCTTGGGTGGTTGGTTTGGCCCTTGTTCCTGTAACTCGAATCCTAGCCCATCATATCCAATGTTAGTTTTACACCATTTTGAACCTTACGCCTTTTTTACTCTCTGATCGAGGTTCTCGGCATTGAAAAATCTTAGTAAACTAAATAACAAGTGTATATGTTGACATTTAAGAGATATACAGTCAAGAAAATCATGAGCAATGGTGATAAATATGCGGATTAGACACCAAAAAAATAAACACTCAAAAAAGGGCTACAAATTAAGGAATGTGTTTAGTGATGCCATCAGATTCCTAATTGATGGAGAATGGTTTGCTGGCAAGAAAAGCAGCTTCTAGGAGGTAGTGAAGTGTTTTCTCTTGACGATTCCATTCTTGGGTGGTTGGTTTGGCCCTTGTTCCTGTAACTCGAATTCTAGACCGGTATATCCCATTTAATTTTACACCATTGTGAACATTACGCCTTTTTTACTCTCTGATTGAGGTTCTCGGCATTAAAAAATCTTCGTAAACTAAATCACATGTGTATATGTTGACATTTAAGAGATATACAATCAAGAAAATCAAGAGAAATGGTGATATATATGTGGATTAGAAACCAAAAAATAAACACTCAAAAATTGGCTACAATTTAAGGAATGTGTTTAGTGATGGCTTCAGATTCCTAATTGATGGAGAAAGGTCTGGTGGCAAGAAAAACTGCTTCCAGGAGGTTGTCAAGTGTTTTCGGTCGACGATTCCATTCTTGGGTGGTTGTTTGGCCCTTGTTCCTATAACTCGAATCCTAGCCCGGTATATCCCATTTTAGTTTTACACAATTGTGAACCTTATATCTTTTTTACTCTCTGATCGAGGTTCTCGACATTGAAAAATCTTCGTAAACTAAATCACACGTGTATATGTTGACATTTAAGAGATATACAGTCAAGAAAATCAAGAGCAATGGTGATATATATGCGGATTAGACACTAAAAAATAAACACTCAACAAATGGCTACAATTTAAGGAATGCGTTTAGTGACGGCATCAGATTCCTAATTGATGGAGAAAGGTCTGGTGGCAAGAAAAGCAGCTTCCAGAAGGTTGTCAAGTGTTTTCGCTAGACGATTCCATTCTTGGGTGGTTGATTTGGCCCTTGTCCCTGTAACTCGAATCCTAGCCCGGTATATCCCATTTTAGTTTTATACCATTATGAACCTTACTCCTTTTTTACTCTCTGATCAAGGTTCTTGGTATTGAAAAATCTGTGTAAACTAAATCACACGCGTATATGTTGATATTTAAGAGATACACAGTCAAGAAATTTAAGATCAATGGTGATGTATATATGCGGATTAGACACCAAAAAATAAACATTTAAAAAATGGCTACAATTTAAGGAATGTGTTTTGGGATGGCATTAGATTCCTAATTGATGGAGAAAGGTCTGGTGGCAAGAAAAGCTGCTTCCAGGAGGTTGTCATGTGTTTTCGCTCAACGATTCCATTCTTGGGTGGTTGGTTTGGCCTTTGTTCCTGTAACTCGAATCCTAGCCCGGTATATCCCATTTTAGTTTTACACCATTGTGAACGTTACTCCTTTTTTACTCTCTGATCGAGGTTCTCGGCATTGGAAAATCTTCATAAACTAAATCACACGTGTAGATATTGACATTTAAGAGATATGCAATCAAGAAAATCAAGAGGAATGGTGATATATATGCGGATTAGACACCAAAAAATAAACACTCAAAAAATGGCTACAATTTAAGAAATGTGTTTAGTGACGGCATCAGATTCCTAATTGATGGACAAAGGTCTGGTGGCAAGAAAAGCTGCTTCGAGGAGGTAGTCAAGTGTTTTCGCTCTACGATTCCACTCTTGGGTGGTTGGTTTGGCCCTTGTTCCTGTAACTCGAATACTAGCCCGGTATATCCCATTTTAGTTTTACACCATTGTGAAACTTATGCCTTTTTTACTCTCTGATCGAGGTTCTCGACATTGAAAAATCTTCGTAAACTAAATCACACGTGTAAATGTTGACATTTAAGAGATATACAGTCAAGAAAATCAAGAGCAATGGTGATATATATGCGGATTAGACACCAAAAATAAACACTCAAAAAATGGCTATAATTTAAGGAATGTGTTTAGGGATGGCATTAGATTCCTAATTGTTGGAGAAAGGTCTTGTGGCAATAAAAGCTGCTTCCATGAGGTTGTCAACTGTTTTTGCTCGACGATTCCATTCTTGGGTGGTTGGTTTGGCCCTTGTTCCTGTAACTCGAACCCTAGCCCGGTATATCCCATTTTAGTTTTACACCATTATGAACCTTACGCCTTTTTTACTCTCTGATCGAGGTTCTCGGCATTGAAAAATCTTCATAAACTAAATCACACGTGTAGATATTGACATTTAAGAAATATGCAGTCAAGAAAATCAAGAGCAATGGTGATATATATGCGGATTAGACACCAAAAATAAACACTAAAAAAATGGCTACAATTTAAGGAATGTGTTTAGTGACGACATCAGATTCCTAATTGATGGAGAAAGGTCTTGTGGCAATAAAAGCTGCTTCCATGAGGTTGTCAACTGTTTTTGCTCGACGATTCCATTCTTGGGTGGTTGGTTTGGCCCTTGTTCCTGTAACTCGAACCCTAGCCCGGTATATCCCATTTTAGTTTTACACCATTATGAACCTTACGCCTTTTTTACTCTCTGATCGAGGTTCTCGGCATTGAAAAATCTTCATAAACTAAATCACACGTGTAGATATTGACATTTAAGAAATATGCAGTCAAGAAAATCAAGAGCAATGGTGATATATATGCGGATTAGACACCAAAAATAAACACTAAAAAAATGGCTACAATTTAAGGAATGTGTTTAGTGACGACATCAGATTCCTAATTGATGGAGAAAGGTCTTGTGGCAATAAAAGCTGCTTCCATGAGGTTGTCAACTGTTTTTGCTCGACGATTCCATTCTTGGGTGGTTGGTTTGGCCCTTGTTCCTGTAACTCAAACACTAGCCCGGTATATCCCATTTTAGTTTTACACCATTGTGAACCTTACGCCTTTTTTACTCTCTGATCGAGGTTCTCGGCATTGAAAAATCTTCATAAACTAAATCACACGTGTAGATATTGACATTTCAGAGATATGCAGTCAAGAAAATCAAGAGCAATGGTGATATATATGCGGATTAGACACCAAAAAATAAACACTAAAAAAATGGCTACAATTTAAGAAATGTGTTTAGTGACGGCATCAGATTCCTAATTGATGGAGAAAGGTCTGGTGGCAAGAAAAGCTGCTTACAGTAGGTTGTCAAGTGTTTTCGCTAGACGATTTCATTCTTGGGTGGTTGATTTGGCCCTTGTTCCTATAACTCGAATCCTAGCCCGGTATATCCCATTTTAGTTTTACACCATTATGAACCTTACTCCTTTTTTACTCTCTGATCAAGGTTCTTGGTATTGAAAAATCCGTGTAAACTAAATCACACGTGTATATGTTGATATTTAAGAGATATACAGTCAAGAAATTTAAGATCAATGGTGATGTATATATGCGGATTAGACACCAAAAAATAAACACTTAAAAAATGGCTACAATTTAAGGAATGTGTTTAGGGATGGCATTAGATTCCTAATTGATGGAGAAAGGTCTGGTGGCAAGAAAAGCTGCTTCCAGGAGGTTGTCATGTGTTTTCGCTCGACGATTCCATTCTTGGGTGGTTGGTTTGGCCCTTGTTCCTTTAACTCGAATCCTAGCCCGGTATATCCCATTTTAGTTTTACACCATTGTGAACCTTACTCCTTTTTTACTCTCTGATTGAGGTTCTCGGCATTGGAAAATATTCATAAACTAAATCACACGTGTAGATATTGACATTTAAGAGATATGCAATCAAGAAAATCAAGAGCAATGGTGATATATATGCGGATTAGACACCAAAAAACAAACACTCAAAAAATGGCTACAATTTAAGAAATGTGTTTAGTGACGGCATCAGATTCCTAATTGATGGACAAAGGTCTGGTGGCAAGAAAAGCTGCTTCCAGGAGGTAGTCAAGTGTTTTCGCTCGACGATTCCACTCTTGGGTGGTTCGTTTGGCCCTTGTTCCTGTAACTCGAATACTAGCCCGGTATATCCCATTTTAGTTTTACACCCTTGTGAACCTTATGCCTTTTTTACTCTCTGATCGAGGTTCTCGACATTGAAAAATCTTCGTAAACTAAATGACACGTGTATATGTAGACATTTAAGGGATATATAGTCAAGAAAATCAAGAGCAATGGTAATATATATGTGGATTAGACACCAAAAAATAAACGCTCAAAAAATGGCTACAATTTAAGGAATGTGTGTAGTGACGGCATCAGATTCCTAATTGATGGAGAAAGGTCTGGTGGCAATAAAAGCTGCTTCCAGGAGGTTGTCAAGTGTTTTCGCTCGACGATTCCATTCTTGGGTGGTTGGTTTGGCCCTTGTTCCTGTAACTCGAATCCTAGCCCGGTATATCCCATTTTAGTTTTACACCATTGTGAACCTTAATCCTTTTTTACTCTCTAATCCAGGTTCTCGGCTTTGAAAAATCTTCGTAAACTAAATGACACGTGTATATGTTGACATTTAAGAGATATACAGTCAAGAAAATCAAGAGCAATGGTGATATATATATGCGGATTAGACACCAAAAAATAAATACTCAAAAAATGGCTACAATTTAAGGAATGTGTTTAGTGGCGGCATCAGATTCCTAATTAATGGAGAAAGGTCTGGTGGCAAGAAAACCTGCTTCCAGGAGGTTCTCGGCGTTGAAAAATCACCGTAAACTAAATCACACGTGTAAATGTTGTCATTTAAAAGATATACAGTCAAGAAAATCAAGTGCAATGGTGATTTATATGCGGATTAGACACCAAAAAATAAACACTTAAATGGCTTTTGAATGTTCCTCCACATTCAATTACATCTTTTGCTCACTTAGTAAATTTATTTAATAGTCAGTTTTCTTGTAGTAGAAGCTTCGAAAAATTAACAAGTGATCTCTACAGGATAACACAAGGGCCTCAGGAATCCCTTAGGGATTATGTGAACAAGTTTAGCCGGGAATCATTAGACATTCCTCATCTTGATGTTGCAACAGTTGTGCAAGCTTTCAAGATGGGGTTGCAAAAGGATTCTCAATTTTACCAAGACCTTGTAATGAACCCATGCAGGAACCTGGATGAAGCTCGAAACAGGGCCCTAAGATACATTCGGTTGGAAGATGACAGAAAGATGCAAGAAAGGATGAACTCATCCAACACTTATGAGTCAACTAACAGGAAGTCGGAATCCTCATTCAAGTCGTATCGGCCTAAGCCATATGGCAGAAATGAGAACAAGAGAGTAAATGTTGTCGAAGATGAGGATCCTGAAGAGTATCCTGAATTATCTGAATATTGCTTTTCTGTTAACATTCCTAAATTGATGTATGCCATGCAGGGTCTAGGGGACAAGGCAAGATGGCCTCGAAAGAATCAACAAAAAGCGGATTGGAAAGACAAATCAAAATGGTGTGCTTTCCACGAAGATTTCGGACATATGACTGAGGATTGCATTGCTTTGAGGAAAGAAATAAGCTATCTTCTAAGCAAGGGATATTTGAAAGATCTCTTAGGAAGAAAGAAGAATAAGGGTCAGGATACTGAGAAGGATCCTGAGCGAGCAGCATCGCCTCCCGCGGATGCCAAGATAATCAACTTCATTTCGGGAGGATCCGACATTTGTGGGACTTCGTATTCGGCAGCAAAGAGACACGCAAAAGAAGCTAAGGCCGAAAGGGGAGACAAACCTGTCAGGATGACTACACTCACAACTGAGAAAGTGATCACATTTGATGCTGATGACAGGGATACTGTCCCGGATCCTCACCATGATGCTCCGGTAATAACGTTATATGTGGCTAACCATTTTGTACGCAGGATATTGGTTGATAATGGCAGCTCCGTCAACATAATCCAACTAGAGACGCTTAAAAGAATGAATGTATCTCCAATGGATATCACTTCAAAGTCTACTGTGCTTGTTGGGTTTAGTGGAGAGGCTAGAAACACAGTGGGAGAGATAAAGTTGCCGGTGTACGTTGAAGGAGTCAATTCGATACAACGTTTCTGTGTAATGGACTCTCTATCCTGCTATAACATTATACTGGGAAGACCGTGGATTCACGATATGAAGGCCGTGCCATCAACATATCACCAATGCATCAAGATACCTACCCCTTGGGGAGTTGTTAAAGTTGATAGCGATCAGCAGGAGGCGAAAGAATGCTACTCATCCTCGATGAAATCCTCAATCAAACCTAGTGCAGCATAGCAATTAAAGACGCGGGCCTAGGATATCGTGGAGGATCCGGAGCAGGATGTGAAGAAAATTATCCTAGACCAGGATAATCCCGATATTTCGGTGCTCGTGGGAACCAATATCCCTCAGGATATTATAGAGCAGTTAATTAACTTTTTAAAATGCAGGATGTCGACGTTTGCATGGAAGCATGAGGATATGACAGGCATATCCAAAGATATTATCACTCACAAGCTTGGAATTGATAAATCATTCAAGCCCGTGCAACAAAAAAGAAGGAAGTTTGCTCCTGAACGCAATACAATTATTCAAGAGGAAGTTGAAAGATTGTTGAAGTCCAAAATGATTAGAGACGTCAAGTTCCCAAGGTGGCTAGCAAATGTGGTTGTGGTACAGAAGAAAAACGGGAAATGGAGAGTCTGTGTAGATTACACAGACTTGAACAAAGCTTGTCCTAAAGACCCATTTCCTCTCCCCCACATTGATGCAATGGTAGATGCCACTGCTGGGCATGAAATGCTGACTTTCATGGATGCATCCTCAGGATTTCAACAGATCCAAATGGAGCCTTCTGACCAGGAGGATACTGCCTTCATGACACCAACAGGTATTTATTGTTATACAGCTATGCCTTTTGGTTTGAAAAATGCAGGTGCAACATACCAAAGATTGGTAAACATGATGTTCAAAGACAAACTGGGGGACACCATGGAGGTGTACATTGATGATATGGTGGTAAAGTCAAAGAAAGCTCAGGATCACCTCCAGGATATTAAAGGAGCGTTTGATATCCTGGATCAGTATAATATGAAGCTGAATCCTGCTAAGTGCCATTTTGGAGTAGGAGCTGGAAAATTCCTAGGATATATGGTGACCAAAAGAGGAATGGAAGCAAGCCCGGAACAGATTAAAGCCATCTTGGATATTAAATCACCCTCAAATATGAAGGATGATCAACGATTAACAGGGCGAGTGGCAGCATTGAATAGATTTATCTCAAGGTCTTCAGAAAAATGCAAGGATTTTTATGATATCCTGAAGAAGAACAAAAAATTCGAGTGGGGTGAGAAGCATGAAGCAGCCCTACAGGATTTGAAGCGATATCTCTCAACCGCACCTCTACTGATGAAACCTGAAAATGGTGAACCACTATCCCTGTACCTTGCTGTATCAGGGAATGCTGTAAGTGCCGTTCTTATAAAAGACCATGAAGGTCAGCAATATCCTGTTTATTATGTTTGGAAAAGTTTGTTAGATGCTGAAACTAGGTATTCTCATTTAGAAAAATTAATACTAGCATTAGTTATGGCATCAACCAAACTTAGACACTACTTTGAGACACATAGGATACACGTTAAAACAAATTATCCTGTCAAAAGTGTACTTAGGAAACCGGAAATGTCGGGTAGAATGGCTAAGTGGTCAGTAAAGTTAAGTGCCTATGATTTAGTATATGAACCTAGGAATGCCATAAAGTCTCAGGCTTTAGCTGACTTTGTGGCTGATTTTAGTAGTGACATTCAGGATGAGGTAGACCTAGAAGTTCAACAGCTAGGAGAATTCTCAGGATCCTGGACATTATATACTGATGGTGCATCTAATATAAGAGGAATAGGATTAGGAATACTACTAAAATCGCCACAGGGGGGCATATTACCCCAGGCTATTAGGTGTGAATTTCCTGCTACCAATAATGAAGCAGAATATGAGGCTTTAATTGCAGGATTAGAATTGGCTAAAAGCATGAATATCAAAAATTTACAAGTATATGTCGATTCTTTGTTAATTACTAACCATTTTAATGGATCCTATGCAGTTAAGGGTGAGAAGTTAATAGAATATCTTGATATTCTCAAAAAATTAGCAGGATATTTCGATATTTTTACACTTGAACAGGTACCAAGGGAGGATAATGCTGAAGCAGATGCCTTGGCATATTTGGGATCATCAATCAGGATACCTGAAGGGACCCAAATACCAATATTACATGTCTTATATCCTGCAACGAATCCTCAGGATAAAGCAGTAGCGGGTATTCAGGATCCTGAAGTGGAATATCCTGAACAGGATCCTAAATCTTGGACGGCTCCAATTATGAGATATCTCAAAGAAGGACATATCCCCGAAAATGAAAATCCTAAGGCATTTAGGATGAAGGTATCACGGTTCACTATTATAAATAATGTTTTATACAAGAAATCTCTTGCAGGACCCTATTTGAGGTGCTTGGAGGATCCTGAAGCCAAAGAAGTACTCCAGGATATACATGAAGGGGATTGTGGTAATCACACCGGGGGCAGATCATTGTTCTCGAAAGTATTAAGGACAGGATATTATTGGCCAACGATGAGGAAAGATGCTGCAGAATATGCTCGAAGATGTGATGCATGTCAAAGACATAGTAACATACTACATCAACCAGCTGAACCATTATATCCTGTAGTTTCCCCTTGGCCATTCATGAAGTGGGGGATGGATATAGTAGTGAAGTTACCAAAAGCTCCGGGAGGAAATGTTTTTATGTTAGCTATGACAGACTATTTCTCCAAGTGGGTTGAGGCTGAAGCATTTGTCCAAGTAAGAGACCAAGAAGTAGTATCATTTATAAAAAGGAATATCCTGACTAGGTTTGGAGTACCAGCTGAGATCATTTGTGATAATGGGTCCCAGTTTATAAGCAAAAGAACTACTGACTTTTGCAAAAGTTGGGGAATCAAAATGATCACATCTACCCCAGTACATCCTCAAGCGAATGGACAAACTGAATCTTCAAACAAGATAATAGTCAATAACTTAAAGAAGAGACTTGGGGCCAAAAAAGGAAGATGGGCAGATGAGTTACCCTTTGTTTTGTGGGCTGATAGGACAACGGTAAAGAATGCAACCGGCCAAACCCCGTTTTCCTTGGTATTTGGAGCGGAGGCGATGATTCCAACAGAAATGACGATACCTACTGCAAGATCTATGTTGCAGGATCCTGAACAGAATCCTGAAGTCTTATGTCAGGATTTGGATACTATAGACGAAAAAAAGAGATGCAGCAAGGCTAAGGATAACAGCATATCAACAAATAATATCCAGAGCATATAATAAAAACATAAGGACTAGAAGATTTCGAGTTGGTGATTGGGTGCTAAGAAAGGCTTTTCAAAATACCACTAATCCTGCCGATGGCAAGCTAGCTCCGAAATGGGAAGGACCTTATGAATTCGAGTCAGAAGCAGGGAAAGGAGCATATCGACTCAGGAATATGGAAGGGGATATGCTACCGAGATCTTGGAATGCTATACATCTCAAGCTTTACTTCAAGTGAGTTTAGAATTCAATTTCTAAGTCAGAATGGTATGAATTCTATCTTTTTTAAATATGTTTTGGTTTAATTTACCCTTTGAAACTCAATACTGACTTAAGCATCGGAGGGGTGTTAGCCAAGCTAACACCCACCTTAGTTTACAATTGTTTTGCAGAATATCTTTCAGGGTATAGCTCCAGGATATATACTCAAGATAAGTCGAAAGATTAGAGGATTGGCCCCCTCTCTCACGTTTAAGGGATCCTGGTCCCTTCAAAGGTTTAAAGGTATTCACCTTTCTTTCGAATTGGGTTTAAACACCTCGCCTGGAGCGCAAGTTATCTAGGTATAGTTCAAGGTAGCGGGACCAGTTCATGTAAAAGTGGCTGACAATTTCGTTACTATTGGCTATATCCTGGATCCTAAAGGTATATGAGGATTGATCACCCTCTCTCACGAAAGAGTATTTTCATACTCTCAAAGGTTTAAAGGTTTTCACCTTTCTAAGAATTGGAGTTTATACACTCTCGCCTGTAGCGCATGAAATTTAGGGTTTATCCCTAGATATTATGGTTTATCCCCAATATGCTAAGGATTCATTTCAGGATATCAGGGGTTCTGTCCTTGGGCATTCGGAATTCATTCGAGTCAAAATGTAAATACATTTGTGTTTTTGTCGAACACAGGGGACACACATTATTCTGATTCAAAGGATGGATCCAAGTTTATAAGTATGCACTAGGGACAAATTTATGATAAAGGATTGGAACTGATTCTATAAGAATCTCTGGTATGATCTCTCCTTTTTGTTTGGACAATTTATAGGTTATATTTCAATATCCCTTTTAAGATATCTTTCAGGATATCTCCCAGGATACATTTATGATATGTGTTCCTAAGAATGTTCAAACCAAACAATTTTCACAAGTGAAATTTGTGTGACAATAATAATAGAGTCAAAAGAGTAGTTATATTATTAACATACCAAAAGATATGCTCTTAGTTTCACCTCAAAACAAGGCCCATCCACTAAGAGCACTAATAGTTCATAACCATATTTACCCAACAGTTGAAGGCTTCATCTCAAACCGAGACCCATCCACCTTCAACTGTTGTATTGTTCAAAAAGCGTGCAGGAAATGTAAATTGTTCAGGTACGGGAAAGTAAAATGCAGAAAAGTAAATTGTTTGTGGAACTACAAACCAACATTCAAATTCAAAAAGGTGGGCTCTGGCCTTGGCACGTATATCCGTCATCGCCCACCTAAATGCCCTCACACAGCGGCATCACCTCCAACCTTCTTAGGCTTCCCAGCACCAGCATCCTGACCAGCATCCTGCGCAGCATCCTGACCAATGACCATCTCAGCATCAGCTCCAGCATCCTTCTTCTCTCCAGCTTGGACCACCACCTCTGCTGACTTAGAAGACTCACCGGCTTCAGCAGGAAGTGGCACAGCTTTGCCTCCGAGCTCCTTTAACTTAGCCACCCAGGATTCAACTGGCCAAGATGGACAAACAAGGCCCGTCTCCTTGGCCTCGTAGGCCATCTTGATGCGTGCTTGTAGCAGGGAGACGATAGCAGAAGCCTTGATTCCCTCTCGAAAGCTGATCAAAGCCTGATCATGATCCATTTGAACGCTGGCAAGTTTGACCTCAGCATCTTGGGTGACTTTCTTTAGCAAGCTTTCATAATGCCGACTCTTCGCTTCAGCAATAGCACCTTGGTCAGCAACGGTGCTCTCGAGCTGCGTGATCCTGGCTTCATGAAGTGCCACAGTACCACAAGCGTCATTGTACAAGTGGAGCAAATGTTGGAGGCCCTGCACATTAATTACAGGTATGAAGTTAGAATGTATGCTGACTAAGACATTCTATCAGGATATCCTGTTAGGATATATGTGCAGGATATACATGAAGGATATGCGTCAGGATATTACCTTGTTGAGGAAGGATGTCATTGGCTCTAAGGAGTCAGAGAAGCTGAGTTCGTCATAGGAGAACCCTTCTGAGCCTGGAGCACTGACCTCGAGACCTTTTCTCTTTTTCGCTGCGGAAGCACGGGTTCTTGGATTGGCCTTGGGAGCCGGGAGTGGTTTGGAGCTAGTAGCGGCAGGAGTCTCCTTCTTGACTGTGGCTGGAGTTGGATAGCTGTCAAGCTCATCAAGGTCTAGATAGACTGGGACTTTGCTGGAATCTGCACACAGGGAGTAAATTCTAAATCCCTCCTATGAATAACAGATAAAAAACATATGTGTGCAGGATATCTTGCAGGATCCTTACCAGACATGTTGGCACTGGAAAGAGGGCTTGGAGTCGGTGGAGATGGATTGAAACTTCTCTCTGCCTCTGGAAGGAGTCTGATGGCGTCTATTCTTTCTTGAGAATTTGCAAGAGGAGGTGCAATCTTCCTGAAATCAGCTGCACAAAAATGAAAATTTGTTAGTTCAGAATATGAGACAGGATAAGAGACAAGATCATTCTTAAACCCTAAGTCCTACCCTTTCTTAACCATCTCATCGGATAATCCGTTCCACCGGGGATTGAATCCCTTTTTACGAAGAAAAACTTGGATTGCCAACCATCCTCGTTTTTGGTGGCACAAAGTATCAATGGGGGACCGGAACTAGAGTAAAACAGAAACCTAGATGAGCCATTGCATCTAAGCTTGTAGGCTAAAGGGAGGTCATGGATGGAAAGGTCAGGTATGTGGTTTCTCTTGATTTGGTCAAGAACAGACAAAACACGCCAAAGCATTGGCATGGTTTGGCTAAAAGAAATTTTAGTGATGTTAAAAAACTCGGTAATAAAGTCCGGAAAGGGGAATCGTAGCCCTAAGGTAAAGGGGAAAGCATTGAAACAAATCCACTTGGTGGAAACCATATCTGACCGGATTTCTCTGTCAAAGGGTCGGAATATGGTTCCATCCGGAAAGATACCGGAGGATTTCAAAGCCGACAGATGAGCACTATCAAAGGTGCATGTTTCATTCTCCGGTTCTTGGAGAAGATTCTGTTGGATGAATGTGGGAGCCGAGTCGCCTGAACTGGACCTCGTTTGCCTAGGCATTTGGTTGCCTGAATTACACTCACGGAAGACTCGGTCCAAGTCGTTCAAATCGTTCAAATGAAGACGTTGGAGCCGTATTACTCGGTCCATAACGTTCATAATGGAATATTCGGAGTAGCCCATATTTGTAGGGATTATTGTTTGTAATTCATTACTATAAATAGGTGGGTATATCAGATCAACTAGGACTTCACAATTACACTCGCTACACTCTAACACTTGCTCTCTAGCAATTTTCACAAAATTATTGTAACACTTAGCGATCTGGTCTATATCCTGCACTGTATCCTGAAGTTTAAAGCAATAAGAAGAACAAGGCAGCTGCGATTGTCAGCTCCCGAGGTTTTATGCCGGCGATCTAGATTGATCAAGGGCTTTCCTCGTACATCTCGTGTCATTTCCTTTACTTTTTGCTCATTGTTTGCTCATTGTTTGATCGTTGATACAGCTCAATATCCTGAGCCGTATCCTGAATACTAATTTTCTAAATAACTCAACAAGCATATTTTTATACACTTTCTAGCACACTACCTCACATTACTAATTTGATCACTAAATTGCTTCGGTAATTTTTGACCAAAACAACGCCTGTGGTACTGTGGCACTTCATGAAGCCAGGATCAAGCAGCTCGAGAGCACCGTTGCTGACCAAGGTGCTATTGCTGAAGCGAAGAGCCGGCACTATAAAAGCTTGCTAAAGAAGGTCACCCAAGACGCTGAGGTCAAATTTGCCAGCGTTCAAACGGATCATGATCAGGCCTTGATCAACTTTCGAGAGGGAATCAAGGCTTCTGCTATCGTCTCCCTGCTACAAGCACGCATCAAGATGGCCTACGAGGCCAAGGAGACGGGCCTTGTTTGTCCATCTTGGCCAGTTGAATCCTGGGTGGCTAAGTTAAAGGAGCTCGGAGGCAAAGCTGTGCCACTTCCTGCTGAAGCCGGTGAGTCTTCTAAGTTAGCAGAGGTGGTGGTCCAAGTTGGAGAGAAGAAGGATGCTGGAGCTGATGCAGAGATGGTCATTGGTCAGGATGCTGCGCAGGATGCTGGAGCGGAGAAGTCTGAGAAAGTTGGAGGAGATGCCGCTGTGTGAGGGCATTTAGGTGGGCGATGACGGATATACGTGCCAATGCCAGAGCCCACCTTTTTGAGTTTGAATGTTGGTTTGTAGTTCCACAAACAATTTACTTTTCTGCATTTTACTTTCCCGTACCTGAACAATTTACATTTCCTGCATGCTTTTTGAACAATACAACAGTTGAAGGTGGATGGGTCTCGGTTTGAGATGAAGCCTTCAACTGTTGGGTAAATATGGTTATGAACTATTAGTGCTCTTAGTGGATGGGCCTTGTTTTGAGGTGAAACTAAGAGCACAACTTTTGGTATGTTAATATAACTTCTCTTTTGACCCAATTACTGTTGTTATTGCTATGAAAATCGTAGTTGCAAAAATTGTTTGGTTTGTACACTTTTAGGAATATATATTATAGATGTATCCCGAAAGGTATCCTCAAAGATATCTTGATAAGGATATTAAAATATAATTCACAAATTGTCCAAATAAAAAGAAGAGATCATACCAGAGATTCGTACAAAATCAATTCTTATCCTTCATTATAAGTTTTGTCCCCAGTGCATACTTGTGAACTTATATCCATTCTTTGAACAGTATAATGTATGTCCCCTGTGTTTGACACAGAAACACAAATGTATTCATACCTTGTCTTTAAGTAAATTCCGCATATCCTAGGGCAAAACCCCTGATATCCTGAAATAAATCTTCAGCATACTTGGGATAAACCCTTAATACCCTGGGGATAAACCCTGATATCTGGGGATAAACCCTAAATTTCATGCGCTACAGGCGAGAGTGTATAAACTCCAATCCTTAGAAAGGTGAAAACCTTTAAACCTTTGAGAGTATGAAAATACTCTTTCGTGAGAGAGGGTGATCAATCCTCATATACCTTTAGGATCTAGGATATAGCCAATAGTAACGAAATTGTCAGCCACTTTTACATGAACTGGTCCCGCTACCTTGAACTATACCTAGATAACTTGCGCTCCAGGCGAGGTGTTTAAACCCAATTCGAAAGAAAGGTGAATACCTTTAAACCTTTGAAGGGACCAAGATCCCTTAAACGTGAGAGAGGGGGCCAATCCTCTAATCTTTCGACTTATCCTGAGTATATATCCTGGAGCTATATCCTGAAAGATATTCTGCAAAACAATTGTAAACTAAGGTGGGTGTTAGCTTGGCTAACACCCCTCTGATGCTTAAGTCAGTATTGAGTTTCAAAGGGTAAATTAAACCAAAACATATTTAAAAAAGATAGAATTCATACCATTCTGAGTTAGAAATTGAATTCTAAACTCACTTGAAGTAAAGCTTGAGATGTATAGCATTCCAAGATCTCGGTAGCATATCCCCTTCCATATTCCTGAGCCGATATGCTCCTTTCCCTGCTTCTGACTCGACTTCATAAGGTCCTTCCCATTTCGGAGCTAGCTTGCCATCGGCAGGATTAGTGGTATTTTGAAAAGCCTTTCTTAGCACCCAATCACCAACTCGAAATCTTCTAGTCCTTATGTTTTTATTATATGCTCTGGATATTCTTTGTTGATATGCTGCTATCCTTAGCCATGCTGCATCTCTTTTTTCGTCTATAGTATCCAAATCCTGACATAAGACTTCAGGATTCTTTTCAGGATCCTGCAGCATAGATCTTGCAGTAGGTATCGTCATTTCTGTTGGAATCATCGCCTCCGCTCCAAATACCAAGGAAAACGGGGTTTGGCCGGTTGCATTCTTTACCATTGTCCTATCAGCCCACAAAACAAAGGGTAACTCATCTGCCCATCTTCCTTTTTTGGCCCCAAGTCTCTTCTTTAAGTTATTGACTATTATCTTGTTTGAAGATTCAGCTTGTCCATTCGCTTGAGGATGTACTGGGGTAGATGTGATCATTTTGATTCCCCAACTTTTGCAAAAGTCAGTAGTTCTTTTGCTTATAAACTAGGACCCATTATCACAAATGATCTCAGCTGGTACTCCAAACCTAGTCAGGATATTCCTTTTTATAAAGGATACTACTTCTTGGTCTCTTACTTGGACAAATGCTTCAGCCTCAACCCACTTGGAGAAATAGTCTGTCATAGCTAACATAAAAACTATTCCTCCCGGAGCTTTTGGTAACTTCCCTACTATATCCATCCCCCACTTCATGAATGGCCAAGGGGAAACTACAGGATATAATGGTTCAGCTGGTTGATGTAGTATGTTACTATGTCTTTGACATGCATCACATCTTCGAGCATATTCTGCAGCATCTTTCCTCATCGTTGGCCAATAATATCCTGTCCTTAATACTTTCGAGAACAATGATCTGCCCCCGGTGTGATTACCACAATCCCCTTCATGTATATCCTGGAGTACTTCTTTGGCTTCAGGATCCTCCAAGCACCTCAAATACGGTCATGCAAGAGATTTCTTGTATAAAACATTATTTATAATAGTGAACCGTGATACCATCATCCTAAATGCCTTAGGATTTTCATTTTCGGGGATATGTCCTTCTTTGAGATATCTCATAATTGGAGCCGTCCAAGATTTAGGATCCTGTTCAGGATATTCCACTTCAGGATCCTGAATACCCGCTACTGCTTTATCCTGAGGATTCGTTGCAGGATATAAGACATGTAATATTGGTATTTGGGTCCCTTCAGGTATCCTGATTGATGATCCCAAATTTGCCAAGGCATCTGCTTCAGCATTATCCTCCCTTGGTACCTGTTCAAGTGTAAAAATATCGAAATATCCTGCTAATATCTTGAGAATATCAAGATACTCTATTAACTTCTCACCCTTAACTGCATAGGATCCATTAAAATGGTTAGTAATTAACAAAGAATCAACATATACTTGTAAATTTTTGATATTCATGCTTTTAGCCAATTCTAATCCTGCAATTAAAGCCTCATATTCTGCTTCATTATTGGTAGCAGGAAATTCACACCTAATAGCCTGGGGTAATATGTCCCCCTGTGGCGATTTTAGTAGTATTCCTAATCCTACTCCTCTTATATTAGATGCACCATCAGTATATAATGTCCAGTATCCTGAGGATTCTCCTAGCTGTTGAACTTCTAGGTCTACCTCATCCTGAATGTCACTACTAAAATCAGCCACAAAGTCAGCTAAAGCCTGAGACTTTATGGCATTCCTAGGTTCATATACTAAATCATAGGCACTTAACTTTATTGACCACTTAGCCATTCTACCCGACATTTCCGGTTTCCTAAGTACACTTTTGACAGGATAATTTGTTTTAACGTGTATCCTATGTGTCTCAAAGTAGTGTCTAAGTTTGGTTGATGCCATAACTAATGCTAGTATTAATTTTTCTAAATGAGAATACCTAGTTTCAGCATCTAACAAACTTTTGCTAACATAATAAACAGGATATTGCTGACCTTCATGGTCTTTTATAAGAACGGCACTTACAGCATTCCCTGATACAGCAAGGTACAGGGATAGTGGTTCACCATTTTCAGGTTTCATCAGTAGAGGTGCAGTTGAGAGATATCGTTTCAAATCCTGTAGGGCTGCTTCATGCTTCTCACCCCACTCGAATTTTTTGTTCTTCTTTAGGGTATCATAAAAATCCTTGCATTTTTCTGAAGACCTTGAGATAAATCTATTCAATGCTGCCACTCGCCCTGTTAATCGTTGAACATCCTTCATATTTGAGGGTGATTTAATATCCAAGATGGCTTTAATCTGTTCCGGGCTTGCTTCTATTCCTCTTTTGGTCACCATATATCCTAGGAATTTTCCTGTTCCTACTCCAAAATGGCACTTAGCAGGATTCAGCTTCATACTATACTGATCCAGGATATCAAACGCTCCTTTAATATCCTGGAGGTGATCCTGAGCTTTCTTTGACTTTACCACCATATCGTCAATGTACACCTCTATGGTGTCCCCCAGTTTATCTTTGAACATCATGTTTACCAATCTTTGGTATGTTGCACCTGCATTTTTCAAACCAAAAGGCATAGCTGTATAACAATAAATACCTGTTGGTGTCATGAAGGCAGTATCCTCCTGGTCAGAAGGCTCCATTTGGATCTGTTGAAATCCTGAGGATGCATCCATGAAAGTCAGCATTTCATGCCCAGCAGTGGCATCTACCATTGCATCAATGTGGGGGAGAGGAAATGGGTCTTTAGGACAAGCTTTGTTCAAGTCTGTGTAATCTACACAGACTCTCCATTTCCCGTTTTTCTTCTGTACCACCACCACGTTTGCTAGCCACCTTGGGAACTTGACTTCTCTAATCATTTTTTACTTCAACAATCTTTCAACTTCCTCTTGAATAATTGTATTCCGTTCAGGAGCAAACTTCCTTCTTTTTTGTTGCACGGGCTTGAATGATTTATCAATTCCAAGCTTGTGAGTGATAATATCTTTGGATATGCCTGTCATATCCTCATGCTTCCATGCAAACGTCGACATCCTGCATTTTAAAAAGTTAATTAATTGCTCTTCAATATCCTGAGGGATATTGGTTCCCACGAGCACCGAAATATCGGGATTATCCTGGTCTAGGATAATTTTCTTCACATCCTGCTCCGGATCCTCCACGATATCCTGGGCCCACGTCTTTAATTGCTATGCTGCACTAGGTTTGGTTGAGGATTTCATTGAGGACGAGTAGCATTCTTTCACCTCCTGCTGATCGCTATCAACTTTAACAACTCCCCAAGGGGTAGGTATCTTGATGCATTGGTGATATGTTGATGGTACGGCCTTCATATCGTGAATCCACGGCCTTCCCAGTATAATGTTATAGCAGGATAGAGAGTCCATCACACAGAAACGTTGTATCGAGTTGACTCCTTCAACGTACACCGGCAACTTTATCTCTCCCACTGTGTTTCTTGTCACACGCTGGCTTTGCGGAAGCGTGGTTAATTTTGGTGTGACTTCTTAATACCATAGCTTAATCATACCAAAGCTATATGAGTTAAAAACATGCAAGATCATCCATTAAGTTTTGAAAACCGAACACAATACCATTGTTTTAACCAACAACCATAACCTTGTTCAACAACATTACAAACTGAAACATAATATAAACATGGTTTAAGGACTGTGTCTTGTCCAGGAAAGAGACACATCCCCTAAACCCCGGATGACCTCGGAAACTAGTGCAGCGGAAAACATGCCATACCGTGCCAGATCTCGTTAATTTCCTGAAATACATGTAAGTTGAAAAATCAACAATAATGTTGAGCGAGTTCATGTGTAAGTGAGTATGTAAAAACACTTGTGAGTATAAAAATAGTTGTGGTATGTAGCAGTGTAAGAGGACTTGTGATCACCAATGGTTTGCAAGGCCACTGACATATGTGAAGTGCAAATAGGGAGACTCAAACCTAGCAGATTTCGCCACGGCAAAGTATGTGGACAAAGTCACCCCACGGTCCGTTTCTAGTTTGGCCGGGGGCTGGGCTCGCTACACCCCGATAGATCTACCGCTCCTGTCCCTCGGTCCCTCCATGAGGACTAATGGCCCCATGTTGTTCCTATCCACTCACATGATCGTATAACACCTCCTTACGTTAAACATACCGTTGTAAAGTACTCGTAAATCATAGTAACATGTATTTCACCCCCGCAGTTAAGTAAACTGAAAACAGTTAGAGAAAAGGGGGACATGAACTCACAGTGAATGCGCGTCTCTACCAAGTGTCTCCAATATAGTAAGCTGTGCAACGACCTACAAGTGCTAATTCTATTAGACGGACGGCCGTGCTTTAGCTTTATAGTTTAAGTCTTTGGGAAATAGTTAGACAACTATTTCGTGTTTATGTTCCGTATACACTTGGTAGTTATTCTTCTTCCAAAGGATGGGGGATACAATACATGTGCGTAAGTTACGTTTTATCAATCTTGTGGTAATGTAATTACCGGTGTAACTTATATGTTTGTGGAAGCGTTCGTAAAGTTTTGGAATCATTAACGCTTGTAAATATTATTTTCACTCTAAAATAATATTTATGTATTTCGCAAAATAATCATAAACAGTGTTGTGACAAATATATTTATCACGTTAATCTTTGTGAAAACCCCACCTCCGAATGTTTAGTAAAATATAGTGCCGGCGAAATTTATGTTTTGAAAATATGTCCAAAAATAGTTCTAACACTTGTTGTGTAAATAATTCTAAGTGTTAGGTTTTTGGAAAATTTCGCCAGAGTTTCCTCTGTAACTGGAGGTGGCCACGCTTTCAAGCGTATCATTTTCTTTTAACAAACCAATTCAACAACTTCTTTATTCAATCAAACAATTTCCGACACATCAAACTAGTCGACAAGTATGTAAATCGCATAGTCGCATGAACTTGCAGTTTTTCCGAATCTATAGTGTAAATCCCCTTTATATATGTAGATCTTTATATAAAGTAACTTTGATCTCGTAAAAACCTTGTGACTAGAGAAATCCGTCTTTACAACTTCTAGTCATTTTCCCAAAAATAGTTATTTGTCGGATCTTTTCATTTCACAAGTGTTCACACACTTGTGGTTTATAAAATCATGTTTATTAGTACAAGATTTATTCTTTAGGAAACACGATTCTTTTAAAGTGTGGTCCTTCAAAGATACCACTTGCAGATACGTAGATCCGCTAGTTTTAAACACCATTGTACTGGTTAAATCACTTTTACACAAGTAAAATATTTTTACACAAGTTCATGTATCTTGTGTGGTAGAGTTTCGCCTTTTAACCCTTGCGGTAACCAAAAACGAGTTTATGTGAAGATACATGATCTTACAAAGTCGGGTTAAACGGAGATCCGAGCTACCACATCATAGATCGGGTCTAGATAAACACAAATCTCAAATACTACAACTTTTACACAACACATGTGTTATTAACCACCAACTTTATAGTTTTTACTAGACTTTTAATCATCATCTTTCATTTTAACGAGATTCAACCGACAATATTCCTTTTAACCACTTTAGATATGTTCAAGAACAAGTTTTAAACAATATACCTCTAGCTCGGGGCTAGGGAAGATTCGTGATGAAAATCGCGTGGATAAAAGCTAACGGTAGAGGTCCTTCGTGTTCCGCTTGCACCAAAGCTCCTAATATGCGACCTTTGATATGTGTATCACCTTGGAATTGCAAGATTGAAGCTCGAAAGTATGATGGGTGGGTGTGTGAGGTTCGGCCGAGAGGTAGAGAGGGCAAGAGAGTGTGAGTAAGTTTGGTTTATGTTGAAGTGATTAGTGTGAAGTAATCTTTGGAACTTATAGACAAAAATAAGGGTTTTAACCAATGGTTTACATGTCACCAAGATCCTAAACATAATCTTAATAAAATATTTAACTTGTACTTGTGTGTCCCCTTGATTATGGGGCCGGTTATGAGAAAAAGGGGGGGGGGGGGGGGTTCGATCCAAACTAGATAGTTAGGATATAGTTTAGGTTAAATAGGTTGGTTTAGTGTTTGACCTCGTTAGTGATATATAGCGTGTTATGACGGGTGTTAGGGTAATCAGGGACCCTAACTGGCTCAGAAAAATATAAATTGTGAAAATAGTAATATTTTCATGTTCCGGGTAAAGTCCGGGTGTCCGGTTGGATAGTAATCCGTTAAAGCATTACAAAAGGCTTTAAAGTGTCGTTATTGTTATTTTTAGTGACACAATTTGTGTTCCCCACACTTTAGAAAGTGTCTAGTGTTATTTTCTCATTTTCTGGCACTTTACTAGTCAGCTAGAAGCTGGATTAATTATTAAAGTGCTGTGTTTGGTACTTAAAGTACGTTTTTGGCACATCCGAATCAGTGTATCTTATCCCTAGAGACGCGGTACCATAACCCTTATATTCCTACACTCACTATCAGTGTAGCCAAAATATATGAGGCTCTTAACAGGCCTTAGAGGCAGTGTCTGCCTGATGCTGGTCATATCAGCATGTTTGCCGTGTATCCGTTTAGTGCTACTGTGCTTTTTGTGCATCATGTTTGTCACTAGGGTCCAGTATGTAAATAATGTAGTGACAGCAAATAAAGTATGATGCAAGTAAGTGCATGTATCAGTATGCAGGTAGCAGTTTATCAGCTAGTTCAAACAAGCACAGTAATCAAGTAGTAATTAATCATTAATTAAGTTGTACGGATACCTGGTTTAGTGCGGGTTGTCACATTCTCCCCCCGTTAAGTAAATTTCGTCCCGAAATTTAAGTTCTGCTTGTAGATGCAGAGTTCTTAGGAAATAAGTGGGGGTATTTCTCTTTCATCCGGTCCTCACGTTCCCATGTGAATTCAGGACCATGTCTGGCATTCCAACGAACTTTGACGAGTTTGACACTGCTCCGGCGGGTCTTGTTAACTTTCCAATCCGTGACCTCGACAGGTTCTTCAACGAAGTGGAGCGTGTCGTCAATATGAATCTCGTCGGTAGGAATGGCAACGTCAATTTGAGTTGGACTTTTCTTTAAATTGGATACATGAAATGTATCGTGAACACCATTCAGTTCAGCAGGTAGGTCCAACTTGTATGCTACAGTTCCAATTCTTTCCAGAATTTTGGAGAGACCAATGTAGCGCGGATTTAACTTCCCACTCTTTCCAAAGCGTGCCACCCCCTTCCAGGGTGAAACCTTCAATAACACCATTTCTCCAACTTGGAAGTCCACATGCTTCCGGTTTGGATCCGCGTAGGCCTTTTGTCTGTGGCGAGCGGCTTCGATGCGTTTAAGAATTTGCGCAATCTTGTCTGTCGTCTCTTGGACGATCTCGGGACCAGCAAGCTGCCTATCACCTGCGTCAGACCAACATAGTGGTGATCGGCACTTGCGTCCGTATAGGGCCTCAAATGGCGCGACACCAATACTGGCGTGGTAGCTGTTGTTGTATGAAAATTCGACTAACGGTAAGTGTTTATCCCAGCTACCTCCTAAATCCATAACACATGCCCTGAGCATGTCTTCCAAAGTTTGTATTGTTCGCTCGCTCTGGCCGTCAGTTTGCGGATGGAACGCAGTGCTCAGATTCAATTGTGAGCCAAAAGATTCTTGGAAGGATGGCCATATCCTTGACACAAACCTTCCGTCTCTATCAGAGATGATTGAGAGAGGTACTCCATGGCGTGCTACGATCTCTCTCATGTAAATTTCCGTAAGTTCACTAGTACTGTCTTTCTCCTTGATTGGCAGGAAGTGTGCGGATTTTGTTAGGCGGTAAACAATCACCCAAATCATATCGTGGCCTCTTGGCGCTCTTGGAAATTTTGTAACAAAACCCATTGAGATTTGTTCCCATTTCCACTTGGGAATCTCAGGTTGTTGCAGAAGTCCCGAAGGCTTCTGGTATTCTGCCTTGACCTTAGCGCACGTTAAACATTTGCTCACGTAAACAGCAACGTCGCCTTTCATCCTAGGCCACCAATAGTAAATTTTGAGATCCTGGTACATCTTATCCGATCCAGGGTGGATAGAGTACCGTGACTTGTGCGCTTCGTCGACAATAACTTCCCTTAATCCACCAAACGGAGAAACCCAAATTCTTTTCTCAAAACATAACGTTCCTTCCTCGTTTGGTACCAAAAGCTTCTCCATTCTACGGAGATATTCTTCCTCAAGGTTTCCCTCCTTGAGAGCTTCCTTTTGTGAAGCACGAATGCGCGAAGAAAGATCGGTTCGTATAATCATTTCCAAAGCTCTATCCCTTATGGGCTTGATTCTTTCTTTACGACTTAGGGTATCGGCGACTACATTCGCCTACCCTGGGTGATATTTTATCTCGCAGTCGTAATCGTTTAACAGCTCAACCCATCGTCTTTGCCTCATATTCAACTCCTTCTGGTTGAATATATGCTGTAGGCTTTTGTGATCTGTGAAGATTGTGCACTTTGTACCATACGGGTAGTGTCTCCAGATCTTTAAAGCGAAAACCACTGCGCCAAGCTCTAAATCGTGTGTGGTATAATTCTTTTCGTGCACTTTCAGTTGGCGTGATGCGTAAGCAATGACCTTTTGGCGTTGCATCAACACACAACCCAATCCTTGATGCGATGCGTCGCAGTATACCACAAAGTCATCAGTGCCTTCTGGTAGAGCTAAGATTGGCGCGTTACAAAGCTTATCCTTCAATATCTGAAACGCTTCATCCTGTTTGATTCCCCAATCAAACGTCTTATCCTTCTGCGTGAGGAGCGTCAAAGGTTGAGCGATTTTCGAGAAATCCTCGATGAACCTTCGATAGTAGCCAGCCAAACCCAAGAATTGTCGAATCTCGGTTGGCGTTGTAGGCGTTTCCCAATTCTTGATTGCCTCGATCTTTGTGGGATCAACATGAATTCCATCCCCATTAACCACATGTCCGAGAAACTGGACTTCGCGTAGCCAAAACTCGCACTTGGAGAATTTGGCGTACAGCTGTTCCTTCCTTAGCAGCTCCAATATGGTTCTAAGATGTTGTTCGTGTTCAGCCTTCGTCTTTGAGTAAATCAGGATGTCGTCGATGAATACAATCACGAACTTGTCTAAGTATGGCTTGCAAACCCTATTCATCAAGTCCATAAAGACTGCAGGTGCGTTTGTCAAACCAAATGGCATAACGAGGAACTCGTAGTGTCCATAACGAGTTCGGAAGGCTGTTTTCGGGATACTTTCCTCCTGTATCCTTAATTGATGGTATCCAGATCGAAGATCGATCTTAGAGTAAGAGCTTGAACCTTGAAGTTGATCGAATAGATCGTCGATTCTTGGCAGAGGATATCTATCCTTGATCGTTAGCTTTTTCAGTTCTCTGTAGTTGATGTTTATTGAAAATCGTCGTCCTTCTTTTTGATGGGTAAAAGATGGGATTACCCCAAAAAGGAATTTTTGGTCTGTTATCTTCCTTCTCCATCCGTTACCAACACTTCTCTGTCAATCCTTGCACCCCCGAAAATGTAAGTCGCTATGATGCATTGACTACGGGTGCAGTGCCCGGAATTAAGTCGACGCGGGATTCGACTAATCGTGAGGAGATGATTCCGGCAAGTCTTCGAGGAAGACTTCGGGGTATTCTCCAATCACAAGGATACCTTTGAGTTTTGGTTCTTCGACTTCCTTTTCCATAACATGAGCCAAGAATGCAACACATCCTTTGTGCGAGAATTTTTAGGTCTTCTTATAATCTGCAGGAGCGTATCCTGCTCCATGAGTCACGATTATTTCTTCATTCGTTGTCGGGGCGCGGATGGCAATCTCCGCACGGTTATTCGTCAACAAGTCCATCACAATCATCACGTCGAAGTCTTCCAAACTCAACTGGCAATAGATCTAGCGTAAACTTACGCTCTCCGGGTTTTATCGTGCCGATTCCAGTTACCGCGTTGGCTTCCACTAGCTTCCCTTAAGCTAGTTCTAATGGGTACTGGAATAACTACTTACTCGCTACGTAAACCAATTATGTCCTTGAATACTAGAATTGTGAATCGTAAAATTTGCAACAGTAGTTGGCAATACAGATGCATAATATTGAGTAATGTGGGACGTACCGCTATCCATGCTTGGATCTCTGGCGTGCCTCCCTAGCTCCGACGGGGAGCTTTCATCCTTGCGCCTGATTGTCTTCGGGCAATATCTTCTGAAATGCTTTTTGCTTCCACAATTTAAACATCCTCGAGCACGCTTCTGTTCATCACTCATTCCGCCTTGACAATTATCATTGTCGTTGTCCCCTTCGTGATTCTTACTACAGTCTTGGCCCCTATTGCTAAGTTCAGTATTTTGCCAACAAGTTTCCTTGACATGTCCCACCTTGCCACAGTTACCACAATTTCCATATTTGCATCGCCCGACATGATAACGTAAACAATTGTCGCACTTAGGTAGGATACCCTTGTAATCTTTTCCCTGTGGGCGACTTCCAAAACCACCACGGTTATTATCTTTATCCCCAAATCCTCCTTGGCCTCCCTGACCGGCAGGGGCCCAACAAGTGTCCTTCAAGTGACCACGTTTCCCACATACTTCGCATGTTTTCAGTCCACATTGGCCAGAATGATGACGCTGGCATGTGTTACACTTGGGCAGAGTGCCCATATAACCCTTTCCTTTGTTCTCATTATTCGTTCGGGTACCTTCAGTGAGCTTCCTTTTGTTCTTTCCGGATGACTCTACCTGAGTCTCCTTGTCAGGGTCTGCAAGTTTTTCTAGTCTAATTGCCTCCGTAGCGAGTGCCAAACCCATCTTACTTGCAGCATCAGTTATTGGTGGCGTTGATGTTGTCATCAAGCTCAAGACTTGAGGCGCCAGTTCCCAAATGAATTGTTCCAATTTCTTCAGTTCTGGTTTTACCAGGTATGGAACAATTTGTGACAGATCATGAAGTCGTTGCACGTACTCCAACACCTTCGGACCTTCCATCATTAGGCTCCGTAATTCATCTTCCCACTTCTGGGTTTCCGTGTGGGGGCAATACTTCTTATGCATCATTCCTTTCAACTCATCCCAAGTTAACGCGTATGCTGTAGTTAGGCCCATTATTCGAACCTGAAGATTCCACCATAATCGAGCTCCATCTTGAAACAACTCGGAAACGTATGGGACCTGTTGTTCTGGCGCACAACCACTCATTCGAAAGACGGATTCCATACTTTCAATCCATTTTACAAAAGTTATGGCACCCCCAGTGCCGTCGAACTTCGGAGGCTTGTAGTTGAGGAAGTGCCAGTAGGAACAACCGTTATTTTCTGAGGTACCTTTGATTGGTTCGGAGCGTAGGGCCTCGTGCTGTGCTATAGCTGCAGCAATTATCTCTTTAAGTTCTGCCTCAGAGGTGGGCATGCGCATTTCGCGTCTTGGCGGCATCTTCTAAAAGGTGTTTCACATAGGTTAGGTCATAGCAAGTGTATGCATTCAACAATATCAACACATAACATCTCATGTTATCAACAAGTCAATCACATAACCTCTTATGTTATAGGACATAAACAATTGATTGGACATCGCATGTGATGAGAATACTGCGATTGTATTGCCACAATTCGAGGCCAAAATGTAAAGCTTACAAGTACACCATTATATCATACTACATCAATGACTTAGTAGGGGACGACCCTAGACAAGTCGTGCGATCGCTGGACATGTTCAGGAGTCTCTGGTTCGTCCATTCTCAAATTTCAGGATTCCACGTCAAGTTTCTGAATTTCTGTCCTAAAACAACATTTCTTCTTAATCGCTTCCTTGAGCTCGTCCCAGCTCAGTGCATAAGCAGCGTCTGTGCCAAGGGTCTGAACCTGGAGGTTCCATTAAGAGAGTGTGCCATCTAGAAATATCCCTGAGATGTAGGTAACACTCTGTTGGCGATCAGTTACTCATCCTTAAAATGGAGTCGGTCTTTTCGGACCAACGAACAAATGCAACGGTGCCTCCTGTTCCGACAAAGTTCAAAGGCTTGCAGTTCAGGAACTGTTTATAGGTGCAGCCAGTTGGAGGATTATCTCCAGTAATGCCATCGTTGTACTTAGAGTGGAGGGCTTCATGTCGTGCATTTATCTGTGAGATGCGTTCTTGCAGCTCGTCTTCTGTCCTCAGTAACGTACCGGTGCTTGTGTCACGTCTGGGTGACATTCCCTTTTTGTCGAAATAGTGTGAAGCGGGTTGGACAATGTTTTAATTGTCTATGGGGTATATATATAGCAACGTAAGCCATCATGTAATCACCCCATTTCACACGCAAATATACTCACTGTATAAGTGGGGAAATAAATTCCTGAGCCTTCACATAGGCTTGTCAATTTGGCTTGTTGCTTGTAATAGAATGAACTCGAGGCTACATCGCCTAGGTCATTTGTGTTTAGGTTATCATTAGCTTGACCTGCAGAGTCCACTAGGATTCCTGTGCACTACAAATCGTTATTACGTGGGCCCCCGTAATAATAAATTGTCTTGCACAGTTACCCCAAATTTTCTCTCATCCAAACAGATGATCAATCAAGGAGCAACAGCCGGTGCATTAGCATGAACAGGGTCATACTCCAATGCGGGGTCAGGAGCAACGCCTGGCTCAGGGGCCACGGCTAGCTTCGAATCAAAAACTCCATCTCAAAGTCAGCTGGATCAACAATCACAGGGGTTACAGGATCCCCCAAGGGCTGGTCTAAGTGCATGAACTCAATGTCATGGTCTGGATCAACACCAGGCGGAAAAACAGAATTGTCCTCATAATCACGATCAAACTCAAAACTGTGTGCGGGATCCGGTGCAGCTAGTGATGCCGTATCAGGGTCGGCGTCGTGTAAGTAGTGCTGCATTCCCTGTATGTGCGAAGACGCGGATGTCAGAGACTCAAATGAGTCTGGGATAGGGAATTGAGTTTCCCTACAGGAGCGTCCGCATGCAGTAGTCTAATGCTAGCAGCGAGAGGGCCTTGCCCTCAAGTGGGTCCTCCTCTTAATAGTTCGACATCGTCTTCAGAGGCAATGTCGGGGGCATATCAACAACGAGATAAGCGGCAAGGGGCACAGGAGCAGGGATCACCGCCAGTGGCAAATTCCCAACAAGATGGCCATCAGTAGGCTCTGCTACGACTTCAGGCAGTGCACAAAGGGCTGAAAGTCGTCATTGTCTGTGCCGGTAGTATCAGAAATGTACACCTCGTGCTTCGTTGAACTATGTCGTCTGATACTATGGTCATGGGGTTCGTAGTGCCCATCTTTCTAGTACCTGATGAAAGCATAACATTTGTAACACAAACACATATACGTATAATAATCAATCATATAATCAGTTAATCTCATAAGTCACCAAGTAAGGTATCACATACTTCTCCTAGTCTTACTAGCCAATTTCATCCAGTCTACAAGACTGCTCTATCCTTCACTTAAACCAAACCTCGATCCTCCAGATCGATCCTATAACAAACCAACGTGCTCAACTATCTCGGTCACCTCGATCCTCCAGATCGATCCTCAGCCCTCCAAGCTGAACTTATAATTAATAAAATGTGCTCAACATTTGTTTGTAAAAAGTGTGGATCTGGACTTAAGTGGCCTGCAGAAAAATGTTTTCGTGAGAGCCCTAGTGATCATAGTCTAGACTCAAGAAAGAATCCTAGTTCGCTATGATCAGAGCTCTGATACCAAGCTGTCACACCCTGGCTTTGCGGAAGCGTGGTTAATTTTGGTGTGACTTCTTAATACCATAGCTTAATCATACCAAAGCTATATGAGTTAAAAACATGCAAGATCATCCATTAAGTTTTGAAAACCGAACACAATACCATTGTTTTAACCAACAACCATAACCTTGTTCAACAACATTACAAACTGAAACATAATATAAACATGGTTTAAGGACTGTGTCTTGTCCAGGAAAGAGACACATCCCCTAAACCCCGGATGACCTCGGAAACTAGTGCAGCGGAAAACATGCCATACCGTGCCAGATCTCGTTAATTTCCTGAAATATATGTAAGTTGAAAAATCAACAATAATGTTGAGCGAGTTCATGTGTAAGTGAGTATGTAAAAACACTTGTGAGTATAAAAATAGTTGTGGTATGTAGCAGTGTAAGAGGACTTGTGATCACCAATGGTTTGCAAGGCCACTGACATATGTGAAGTGCAAATAGGGAGACTCAAACCTAGCAGATTTCGCCACGGCAAAGTATGTGGACAAAGTCACCCCACGGTCCGTTTCTAGTTTGGCCGGGGGCTGGGCTCGCTACACCCCGATAGATCTACCGCTCCTGTCCCTCGGTCCCTCCATGAGGACTAATGGCCCCATGTTGTTCCTATCCACTCACATGATCGTATAACACCTCCTTACGTTAAACATACCGTTGTAAAGTACTCGTAAATCATAGTAACATGTATTTCACCCCCGCAGTTAAGTAAACTGAAAACAGTTAGAGAAAAGGGGGACATGAACTCACAGTGAATGCGCGTCTCTACCAAGTGTCTCCAATACAGTAAGCTGTGCAACGACCTACAAGTGCTAATTCTATTAGACGGACGGCCGTGCTTTAGCTTTATAGTTTAAGTCTTTGGGAAATAGTTAGACAACTATTTCGTGTTTATGTTCCGTATACACTTGGTAGTTATTCTTCTTCCCAAGGATGGGGGATACAATACATGTGCGTAAGTTACGTTTTATCAATCTTGTGGTAATGTAATTACCGGTGTAACTTATATGTTTGTGGAAGCGTTCGTAAAGTTTTGGAATCATTAACGCTTGTAAATATTATTTTCACTCTAAAATAATATTTATGTATTTCGCAAAATAATCATAAACAGTGTTGTGACAAATATATTTATCACGTTAATCTTTGTGAAAACCCCACCTCCGAATGTTTAGTAAAATATAGTGCCGGCGAAATTTATGTTTTGAAAATATGTCCAAAAATAGTTCTAACACTTGTTGTGTAAATAATTCTAAGTGTTAGGTTTTTGGAAAATTTCGCCAGAGTTTCCTCTGTAACTGGAGGTGGCCACGCTTTCAAGCGTATCATTTTCTTTTAACAAACCAATTCAACAACTTCTTTATTCAATCAAACAATTTCCGACACATCAAACTAGTCGACAAGTATGTAAATCGCATAGTCGCATGAACTTGCAGTTTTTCCGAATCTATAGTGTAAATCCCCTTTATATATGTAGATCTTTATATAAAGTAACTTTGATCTCGTAAAAACCTTGTGACTAGAGAAATCCGTCTTTACAACTTCTAGTCATTTTCCCAAAAATAGTTATTTGTCGGATCTTTTCATTTCACAAGTGTTCACACACTTGTGGTTTATAAAATCATGTTTATTAGTACAAGATTTATTCTTTAGGAAACACGATTCTTTTAAAGTGTGGTCCTTCAAAGATACCACTTGCAGATACGTAGATCCGCTAGTTTTAAACACCATTGTACTGGTTAAATCACTTTTACACAAGTAAAATATTTTTACACAAGTTCATGTATCTTGTGTGGTAGAGTTTCGCCTTTTAACCCTTGCGGTAACCAAAAACGAGTTTATGTGAAGATACATGATCTTACAAAGTCGGGTTAAACGGAGATCCGAGCTACCACATCATAGATCGGGTCTAGATAAACACAAATCTCAAATACTACAACTTTTACACAACACATGTGTTATTAACCACCAACTTTATAGTTTTTACTAGACTTTTAATCATCATCTTTCATTTTAACGAGATTCAACCGACAATATTCCTTTTAACCACTTTAGATATGTTCAAGAACAAGTTTTAAACAATATACCTCTAGCTCGGGGCTAGGGAAGATTCGTGATGAAAATCGCGTGGATAAAAGCTAACGGTAGAGGTCCTTCGTGTTCCGCTTGCACCAAAGCTCCTAATATGCGACCTTTGATATGTGTATCACCTTGGAATTGCAAGATTGAAGCTCGAAAGTATGATGGGTGGGTGTGTGAGGTTCGGCCGAGAGGTAGAGAGGGCAAGAGAGTGTGAGTAAGTTTGGTTTATGTTGAAGTGATTAGTGTGAAGTAATCTTTGGAACTTATAGACAAAAATAAGGGTTTTAACCAATGGTTTACATGTCACCAAGATCCTAAACATAATCTTAATAAAATATTTAACTTGTACTTGTGTGTCCCCTTGATTATGGGGCCGGTTATGAGAAAAGGGGGGGGGGGGGTTCGATCCAAACTAGATAGTTAGGATATAGTTTAGGTTAAATAGGTTGGTTTAGTGTTTGACCTCGTTAGTGATATATAGCGTGTTATGACGGGTGTTAGGGTAATCAGGGACCCTAACTGGCTCAGAAAAATATAAATTGTGAAAATAGTAATATTTTCATGTTCCGGGTAAAGTCCGGGTGTCCGGTTGGATAGTAATCCGTTAAAGCATTACAAAAGGCTTTAAAGTGTCGTTATTGTTATTTTTAGTGACACAATTTGTGTTCCCCACACTTTAGAAAGTGTCTAGTGTTATTTTCTCATTTTCTGGCACTTTACTAGTCAGCTAGAAGCTGGATTAATTATTAAAGTGCTGTGTTTGGTACTTAAAGTACGTTTTTGGCACATCCGAATCAGTGTATCTTATCCCTAGAGACGCGGTACCATAACCCTTATATTCCTACACTCACTATCAGTGTAGCCAAAATATATGAGGCTCTTAACAGGCCTTAGAGGCAGTGTCTGCCTGATGCTGGTCATATCAGCATGTTTGCCGTGTATCCGTTTAGTGCTACTGTGCTTTTTGTGCATCATGTTTGTCACTAGGGTCCAGTATGTAAATAATGTAGTGACAGCAAATAAAGTATGATGCAAGTAAGTGCATGTATCAGTATGCAGGTAGCAGTTTATCAGCTAGTTCAAACAAGCACAGTAATCAAGTAGTAATTAATCATTAATTAAGTTGTACGGATACCTGGTTTAGTGCGGGTTGTCACATTTCTGGCCTCTCCACTGAACCCAACAAGCACGGTAGACTTTGAAGTGATATCCATTGGAGATACATTCATTCTTTTAAGTGTCTCTAGTTGGATTATGTTGACGGAGCTGCCATTATCAACCAATATCCTGCGTACAAAATGGTTAGCCACATATAACGTTATTACCAGAGCATCATGGTGAGGATCCTGGACAGTATCCCTGTCATCAGCATCAAATGTGATCACTTTGTCAGTTGTGAGTGTAGTCATCCTGACAGGTTTGTCTCCCCTTTCGGCCTTAGCTTCTTTTGCATGTCTCTTTGCTGCCGAATACGAAGTCCCACAAATGTCGGATCCTCCCGAAATGAAGTTGATTATCTTGGCATCCGCGGGAGGTGATGCTGCTCGCTCAGGATCCTTCTCAGTATCCTGACCCTTATTCTTCTTTCTTCCTAAGAGATCTTTCAAATATCCCTTGCTTAGAAGATAGCTTATTTCTTTCCTCAAAGCAATGCAATCCTCAGTCATATGTCCGAAATCTCCGTGGAAAGCACACCATTTTGATTTGTCTTTCCAATCCGCTTTTTGTTGATTCTTTCGAGGCCATCTTGCCTTGTCCCCTAGACCCTGCATGGCATACATCAATTCGGGAATGTTAACAGAAAAGCAATATTCAGATAATTCAGGATACTCTTCAGGATCCTCATCTTCGACAGCATTCACTCTCTTGTTCTCATTTCTGCCATATGGCTTAGGCCGATACGACTTGAATGAGGATTCCGACTTCCTGTTAGTTGACTCATAAGTGTTGGATGAGTTCATCCTTTCTTGCATCTTTCTGTCGTCTTCCAACCGAATGTATCTTAGGGCCCTGTTCCGAGCTTCATCCAGGTTCCTGCATGGGTTCATTACAAGGTCTTGGTAAATTGAGAATCCTTTTGCAACCCCATCTTGAAAGCTTGCACAGCTGTTGCAACATCAAGATGAGGAATGTCTAGTGATTCCCGGCTAAACTTGTTCACATAATCCCTAAGGGATTCCTGAGGCCCTTGTGTTATCCTATAAAGATCACTTGTTAATTTTTCAAAGCTTCTACTACAAGAAAACTGACTATTAAATAAATTTACTAAGTGAGCAAAAGATGTAATTGAATGTGGAGGAACATTCAAGAGCCATTTCAAAGCTGATCCGGTCAAGGTTGAACCAAAACCCTTGCACAAGCATGCTTCCTTGAGATCCGGAGGGATAGGGTTAATCTCCATCCTTTCCCTATACTGAGCAATATGCTCTTCAGGATCCGTTGTTCCGTCATAAAGCTTCATGTTGGGGGTTTGGAACCTCTTTGGGATCTCAGCATCACAGATAGGATATGCAAAACGAGATATCTTGTGGCTGTCTTGAGACACTTCCGGGATTGGCTGGACCACCCCGGGTACACTTGATATCATGTCCTTCAACTTCTGAAGTTCCCTAGTAAGTGCCGATGTCACACCTGTATCCTGCAAAGATCCACGATTGTTAGTAGCATGAGTATTATTATTATTTGACACGTTACCCGTTGGAGGATTTTGCCCATATCCTGAAGCATATCCTGAGCTCCTTATGGTCGACATCCTGACCGAGGAGGGTATTTCAGGAGTATGATTTTGAGGAAGGCTGGGCACAATATTCCCCCTGTTATCCTCAGTATACACAGCCGAGCTGAAGTTCAACGTTCTGGGATGTAATGGAGTGACAATATCCTCAGCAGATCTGCTCGAGCCAGACTTCAGGAGTTGTATTTCCCTTAAAAGCATTTGGTTTGTTTCCTGTTGTTGCCTCATTTGTTCCTGCACACTTCCAAATAAGGTTAAAATTTCATCGTTAGAAGCTAAAACGGGAGCAGATCCCTGGACACTCCGATTAGGGATAACATCTTGAGATTGCGTAGAAGCTGGAATCCTTGGAGGAGGTGGTGGAAGCACCGAACCGGTAGTGGCAGAAGTCATAGCAGACATAGTAGAGGAACTCATGTTTGATCTTGAGGCCATTATGGACAATGTAGCAAAAAGTTTTGAAAATAAAAAACCGATTAGCGATTTAACAAAAATTTTTAGTAAAGAGAGCACCACTTGCCCCACGGTGGGCGCCAAATTGTTTTGGTCAAAAATTACCGAAGCAATTTAGTGATCAAATTAGTAATGTGAGGTAGTGTGCTAGAAAGTGTATAGAAAATATGCTTGTTTAGTTATTTTGAAAATTAGTATTCAGGATACGGCTCAGGATATTGAGCTGTATCAACGATCAAACAATGAGCAAACAATGAGAAAAAAGTAAAGGAAATGACACGAGATGTACGAGGAAAGCCCTTGATCAATCTAGATCGCCGGCATAAAACCTCTGGAGCTGACAATCGCAGCTGCCTTGTTCTTCTTATTGCTTTAAACTTCAGGATACAGTGCAGGATATAGACCAGATCGCTAAGTGTTACAATGATTTTGTGAAAATTGCTGGAGAGCAAGTGTTAGAGTGTAGCGAGTGTAATTGTGATTTCCTAGTTGATCTGATATACCCACCTATTTATAGTAATGAATTACAAACAATAATCCCTACAAATATGGGCTACTCCGAATATTCCATTATGAACGTTATGGACCGAGTAATACGGCTTCAACGTCTTCATTTGAACGACTTGGACCGAGTCTTCCGCGGAATAAGTCTTGTTAACGTTGCTAGCTTCTGACCCACGCACCTGCACATAATCCATTAGTAATCCTGAGGATACCTTTCAGGATATTACCAATATCCTGAACCAGCATCCCGGACGTAAACAGATATTACACAACCAAGATATAAATCAAGATATTTTCCAGGATATGGGCTCAGAATTTCACCCATAACAATATATATGCGGATTAGACACCAAAAAATAAACACTCAAAAAATGGCTACAATTTAAGGAATGTGTTTAGTGATGGCATCAGATTCCTAATTGATGGAGAAAGGTCTGGTGGCAAGAAAAACTGCTTCCAGGAGGTTGTCAAGTGTTTTTGCTCGACGATTCCATTCTTGGGTTGTTGGTTTGGCACTTGTTACTGTAACTCGAATCCTAGACCGGTATATCCCATTTTAGTTTTACACCATTGTGAACCTTACGCCTTTTTTACTCTCTGATCGAGGTTCTCGGCATTGAAAAATCTTCGTACACTAAATCACACGTGTATATGCTGACATTTAAGAGATATATTGTCAAGAAAATCAAGAGAAATGGTGATATATATGCGGATTAGACACCAAAAAAATAAACACTCAAAAAAGGGCTACAATTTAAGGAATGTGTTTAAGGATGCCATCAGATTCCTAATTGATGGAGAAAGGTTTGGTGGCAAGAAAAGCAGCTTCCAGGAGGTATTGAAGTGTTTTCGCTTGACGATTCCATTCTTGGGTGGTTGGTTTGGCCCTTGTTCCTGTAACTCGAATTCTAGACCGGTATATCCCATTTTAGTTTTACAGCATTGTGAACATTACGCCTTTTTTACTCTCTGATTGAGGTTCTCGGCATTGAAAAATCTTCGTAAACTAAATCACACGTGTATATGTTGACATTTAAGAGATATACAATCAAGAAAATCAAGAGCAATGGTGATATATATGCGGATTAGACACCAAAAAATAAACATTTAAAAAATCGCTACAATTTAAGGAATGTGTTTAGTGACGGCATCGGATTCCTAATTGATGGAGAAAGGTCTGGTGGCAAGAAAAGTTGCTTCCCGGAGGTTGTCAAGTGTTTTCGCTCGATGATTCCATTCTTGGGTGGTTGGTTTGGCCCTTGTTCCTGTAACTCGAATCCTAGCCCGGTATATCACATTTTAGTTTTACACCATTGGGAACCTTACGCCTTTTTTACTCTCTGTTCGAGGTTCTCGGCATTGAAAAATCTGCGTAAACTAAATTACATGTGTATATGTTGACATTTAAGAGATATACAGTCAAGAAAAATCAAGAGCAATGGTGATATATATGCGGATTAGACACCAAAAAATAAACACTTAAAAAATGCCTACAATTTTAGGAATGTGTTTAGTGACGGCATTAGATTCCGAATTGATGGAGAAAGGTCTGGTGGCAAGAAAAGCTGCTTCCAGGAGGTTGTCAAGTGTTTTCGCTCGACGATTCCATTCTGGGGTGGTTCGTTTGGCACTTGTTACTGTAACTCGAATCCTAGACCGGTATATCCCATTTTAGTTTTACACCATTGTGAACCTTACGCCTTTTTTACTCTCTGATCGAGGTTCTCGGCATTGAAAAAACTGCGTACACTAAAATTACACGTGTATATGCTGACATTTAAGAGATACATTGTCAAGAAAATCAAGAGCAATGGTGATATATATGCGGATTAGACACCAAAAAAATAAAAACTCAAAAAAGGGATACAATTTAAGGAATGTGTTTAAGGATGCCATCAGATTCCTAATTGATGGAGAAAGGTTTGGTGGCAAGAAAAGCAGCTTCCAGGAGGTAGTGAAGTGTTTTCGCTTGACGATTCCATTATTGCGTGGTTGGTTTGGCCCTAGTTCTTGTAACTCGAATTTTAGACGGTATATCCCATTTTAGTTTTACACCATTGTGAACAGCCTTTTTTACTCACTGATTGAGGTTCTCGGCATTGAAAAATCTTCGTAAACTAAATCACACGTGTATATGTTGACATTTAAGAGATATACAATCAAGAAAATCAAGAGCAATGGTGATATATATGCGGATTAGACACCAAAATATAAACACTTACAAAATCGCTACAATTTAAGGAATGTGTTTAGTGACGGCATTGGATTCCTAATTGATGGAGAAAGGTCTGGTGGCAAGAAAAGTTTCTTCCCGGAGGTTGTCAAGTGTTTTCGCTCGACGATTCCATTCTTGGGTGGTTGGTTTGGCCCTTGTTCTTGTAACTCGAATTCTAGACCGGTATATCCCATTTTAGTTTTACACCATTGTGAACATTACGCCTTTTTTACTCTCTGATTGAGGTTCTCGGCATTGAAAAATCTTCGTAAACTAAATCACACGTGTATATGTTGACATTTAAGAGATATACAATCAAGAAAATCAAGAGCAATGGTGATATATATGCGGATTAGACACCAAAAAATAAACACTTAAAAAATCGCTACAATTTAAGGAATGTGTTTAGTGACGGCATCGGATTCCTAATTGATGGAGAAAGGTCTGGTGGCAAAAAAAGTTGCTTCCCGGAGGTTGTCAAGTGTTTTCGCTCGACGATTCCATTCTTGGGTGGTTGGTTTGGCCCTTGTTCCTGTAACTCGAATCCTAGCCCGGTATATCACATTTTAGTTTTACACCATTGGGAACCTTACACCTTTTATACTCTCTGTTCGAGGTTCTCGGCATTGAAAAATCTGTGTAAACTAAATTACACGTATATATGTTGACATTTAAGAGATATACAGTCAAGAAAAATCAAGAGCAATGGTGATATATATGCGGATTAGACACCAAAAAATAAACACTTAAAAAATGGCTACAATTTAAGGAATGTGTTTAGTGACGGCATTAGATTCCGAATTGATGGAGAAAGCTCTGGTGGCAAGAAAAGCTGCTTCCAGGAGGTTGTCAAGTGTTTTCGCTCGACGATTCCATTCTTGGGTGGTTGGTTTGGCCCTTGTTCCTGTAACTCGAATCCTAGCCCGGTATATCCCATTCTAGTTTTACACCATTGTGAACCTTACGCCTTTTTAGCCTCTTATCGAGGTTCTCGGCATTGAAAAATATTCATAAACTAAATCACACGTGTATATGTTGACAATTAATAGATATACAGTCAAGAAAATCAAGAGCAATGGTGATATATATGCGGATTAGACACAAAAAAATAAACACTCAAAAAATGGTTACAATTTAAGGAATGTGTTTAGTGAAAGCATCAGATTCCTAATTGATGGAGAAAGGTCTGGTGGCAAGAAAAGTTGCTTCTCGGGGGTTGTCAAGTGTTTTCGCTCGACGATTCTATTCTTGGGTGGTTGGTTTGGCCCTTGTTCCTGTAACTCGAATCCTAGCCCATCATATCCAATGTTAGTTTTACACCATTTTGAACCTTACGCCTTTTTTACTCTCTGATCGAGGTTCTCGGCATTGAAAAATCTTAGTAAACTAAATAACAAGTGTATATGTTGACATTTAAGAGATATACAGTCAAGAAAATCATGAGCAATGGTGATAAATATGCGGATTAGACACCAAAAAAATAAACACTCAAAAAAGGGCTACAATTTAAGGAATGTGTTTAGTGATGCCATCAGATTCCTAATTGATGGAGAAAGGTTTGCTGGCAAGAAAAGCAGCTTCTAGGAGGTAGTGAAGTGTTTTCGCTTGACGATTTCATTCTTGGGTGGTTGGTTTGGCCCTTGTTCCTGTAACTCGAATTCTAGACCGGTATATCCCATTTAATTTTACACCATTGTGAACATTACGCCTTTTTTACTCTCTGATTGAGGTTCTCGGCATTGAAAAATCTTCGTAAACTAAATCACATGTGTATATGTTGACATTTAAGAGATATACAATCAAGAAAATCAAGAGAAATGGTGATATATATGTGGATTAGAAACCAAAAAATAACACTCAAAAATTGGCTACAATTTAAGGAATGTGTTTAGTGATGGCTTCAGATTCCTAATTGATGGAGAAAGGTCTGGTGGCAAGAAAAACTGCTTCCAGGAGGTTGTCAAGTGTTTTCGGTCGACGATTCCATTCTTGGGTGGTTGTTTGGCCCTTGTTCCTGTATCTCGAATCCTAGCCCGGTATATCCCATTTTAGTTTTACACAATTGTGAACCTTATATCTTTTTTACTCTCTGATCGAGGTTCTCGACATTGAAAAATCTTCGTAAACTAAATCACACGTGTATATGTTGACATTTAAGAGATATACAGTCAAGAAAATCAAGAGCAATGGTGATATATATGCGGATTAGACACTAAAAAATAAACACTCAACAAATGGCTACAATTTAAGGAATGCGTTTAGTGACGGCATCAGATTCCTAATTGATGGAGAAAGGTCTGGTGGCAAGAAAAGCAGCTTCCAGTAGGTTGTCAAATGTTTTCGCTAGACGATTCCATTCTTGGGTGGTTGATTTGGCCCTTGTTCCTGTAACTCGAATCCTAGCCCGGTATATCCCATTTTAGTTTTATACCATTATGAACCTTACTCCTTTTTTACTCTCTGATCAAGGTTCTTGGTATTGAAAAATCTGTGTAAACTAAATCACACGCGTATATGTTGATATTTAAGAGATACACAGTCAAGAAATTTAAGATCAATGGTGATGTATATATGCGGATTAGACACCAAAAAATAAACATTTAAAAAATGGCTACAATTTAAGGAATGTGTTTAGGGATGGCATTAGATTCCTAATTGATGGAGAAAGGTCTGGTGGCAAGAAAAGCTGCTTCCAGGAGGTTGTCATGTGTTTTCGCTCAACGATTCCATTCTTGGGTGGTTGGTTTGGCCTTTGTTCCTGTAACTCGAATCCTAGCCCGGTATATCCCATTTTAGTTTTACACCATTGTGAACCTTACTCCTTTTTTACTCTCTGATCGAGGTTCTCGGCATTGGAAAATCTTCATAAACTAAATCACACGTGTAGATATTGACATTTAAGAGATATGCAATCAAGAAAATCAAGAGGAATGGTGATATATATGCGGATTAGACACCAAAATATAAACACTCAAAAAATGGCTACAATTTAAGAAATGTGTTTAGTGACGGCATCAGATTCCTAATTGATGGACAAAGGTCTGGTGGCAAGAAAAGCTGATTCGAGGAGGTAGTCAAGTGTTTTCGCTCTACGATACCACTCTTGGGTGGTTGGTTTGGCCCTTGTTCCTGTAACTCGAATACTAGCCCGGTATATCCCATTTTAGTTTTACACCATTGTGAAACTTATGCCTTTTTTACTCTCTGATCGAGGTTCTCGACATTGAAAAATCTTCGTAAACTAAATCACACGTGTAAATGTTGACATTTAAGAGATATACAGTCAAGAAAATCAAGAGCAATGGTGATATATATGCGGATTAGACACCAAAAATAAACACTCAAAAAATGGCTATAATTTAAGGAATGTGTTTAGGGATGGCATTAGATTCCTAATTGATGGAGAAAGGTCTTGTGGCAATAAAAGCTGCTTCCATGAGGTTGTCAACTGTTTTTGCTCAACGATTCCATTCTTGGGTGGTTGGTTTGGCCCTTGTTCCTGTAACTCGAACCCTAGCCCGGTATATCCCATTTTAGTTTTACACCATTATGAACCTTACGCCTTTTTTACTCTCTGATCGAGGTTCTCGGCATTGAAAAATCTTCATAAACTAAATCACACGTGTAGATATTGACATTTAAGAGATATGCAGTCAAGAAAATCAAGAGCAATGGTGATATATATGCGGATTAGACACCAAAAATAAACACTAAAAAAATGGCTACAATTTAAGGAATGTGTTTAGTGACGGCATCAGATTCCTAATTGATGGAGAAAGGTCTTGTGGCAATAAAAGCTGCTTCCATGAGGTTGTCAACTGTTTTTGCTCGACGATTCCATTCTTGGGTGGTTGGTTTGGCCCTTGTTCCTGTAACTCGAACACTAGCCCGGTATATCCCATTTTAGTTTTACACCATTGTGAACCTTACGCCTTTTTTACTCTCTGATCGAGGTTCTCGGCATTGAAAAATCTTCATAAACTAAATCACACGTGTAGATATTGACATTTAAGAGATATGCAGTCAAGAAAATAAAGAGCAATGGTGATATATATGCGGATTAGACACCAAAAAATAAACACTAAAAAAATGGCTACAATTTAAGAAATGTGTTTAGTGACGGCATCAGATTCCTAATTGATGGAGAAAGGTCTGGTGGCAAGAAAACCTGCTTACAGTAGGTTGTCAAGTGTTTTCGCTAGACGATTTCATTCTTGGGTGGTTGATTTGGCCCTTGTTCCTGCAACTCGAATCCTAACCTGGTATATCCCATTTTAGTTTTACACCATTATGAACCTTACTCCTTTTTTACTCTCTGATCAAGGTTCTTGGTATTGAAAAATCCGTGTAAACTAAATCACACGTGTATATGTTGATATTTAAGAGATATACAGTCAAGAAATTTAAGATCAATGGTGATGTATATATGCGGATTAGACACCAAAAAATAAACACTTAAAAAATGGCTACAATTTAAGGAATGTGTTTAGGGATGGCATTAGATTCCTAATTGATGGAGAAAGGTCTGGTGGCAAGAAAAGCTGCTTCCAGGAGGTTGTCATGTGTTTTCGCTCGACGATTCCATTCTTGGGTGGTTGGTTTGGCCCTTGTTCCTTTAACTCGAATCCTAGCCCGGTATATCCCATTTTAGTTTTACACCATTGTGAACCTTACTCCTTTTTTACTCTCTGATTGAGGTTCTCGGCATTGGAAAATATTCATAAACTAAATCACACGTGTAGATATTCACATTTAAGAGATATGCAATCAAGAAAATCAAGAGCAATGGTGATATATATGCGGATTAGACACCAAAAAATAAACACTCAAAAAATGGCTACAATTTAAGAAATGTGTTTAGTGACGGCATCAGATTCCTAATTGATGGACAAAGGTCTGGTGGCAAGAAAAGTTGCTTCCAGGAGGTAGTCAAGTGTTTTCGCTCGACGATTCCACTCTTGGGTGGTTCGTTTGGCCCTTGTTCCTGTAACTCGAATACTAGCCCGGTATATCCCATTTTAGTTTTACACCCTTGTGAACCTTATGCCTTTTTTAATCTCTCTGATCGAGGTTCTCGACATTGAAAAATCTTCGTAAACTAAATGACACGTGTATATGTAGACATTTAAGGGATATATAGTCAAGAAAATCAAGAGCAATGGTAATATATATGTGGATTAGACACCAAAAAATAAACGCTCAAAAAATGGCTACAATTTAAGGAATGTGTGTAGTGACGGCATCAGATTCCTAATTGATGGAGAAAGGTCTGGTGGCAATAAAAGCTACTTCCAGGAGGTTGTCAAGTGTTTTCGCTCGACGATTCCATTCTTGGGTGGTTGGTTTGGCCCTTGTTCCTGTAATTCGAATCCTAGCCCGGTATATCCCATTTTAGTTTTACACCATTGTGAACCTTAATCCTTTTTTACTCTCTAATCCAGGTTCTCGGCTTTGAAAAATCTTCATAAACTAAATCACACATGTATATGTTGACATTTAAGAGATATAAAGTCAAGAAAATCAAGAGCAATGGTGATATATATATGCGGATTAGACACCAAAAAATAAATACTCAAAAAATGGCTACAATTTAAGGAATGTGTTTAGTGGCGGCATCAGATTCCTAATTAATGGAGAAAGGTCTGGTGGCAAGAAAACCTGCTTCCAGGAGGTTTTCAAGTGTTTACGCTCGTCGATACCATTTTTGGGTGGTTCGTTTGGCCCTTGTTTCTCTAACTCGAATCGTATCCCGTTATATCCTATTTTAGTTTTACACCATTGTGAGCCTTACGCCTTTTTGACTCTCTGATCGAGGGTCTCAGCCTTGAAAAATCTTTGTAAACTAAATCACACGTGTATATGTTGACATTAAGAGATATACAGTCAAGAAAATCAAGAGCAATGGTGATATATATGCGGATTAGACACCAAAAAATAAACATTGAAAAAATGGCTACAATTTAAGAAATGTGTTTAGTGACGGCAACAGATTCCTAATTGATGGAGAAAGGTCTGGTGGCAAGAAAAGCTGCTTCCAGGAGGTTATCAAGTGTTTTCACTCAATGATACCATTCTTGGGTGGTTGGTTTGGCCCTTGTTCCTGTAACTCGAATCCTAGCCCGGTATATCCCATTCTAGTTTTACACCATTGTGATCCTTACACTTTTTTACTCTCTGATCTAGGTTCTCGGCGTTGAAAAATCACCGTAAACTAAATCACACGTGTAAATGTTGTCATTTAAAAGATATACAGTCAAGAAAATCAAGTGCAATGGTGATGTATATGCGGATTAGACACCAAAAAATAAACACTTAAAAAATGGCTAAAATTTAAGGAATGCGTTTGGTGACGGCATCAGATTCCTAATTGATGGAGAAAGGTCTGGTGGTAAGAAAAGCTGCTTACAGGAGGTTGTCAAGTGTTTTCGCTCGACGATTCCATTCTTGGGTGGTTGGTTTGGCCCTTGTTCCTGTAACTCGAATCCTAGCCCGGTATATCCCATTTTAGTTTTACACCATTATAAACCTTACACCTTTTTTACTCTCTGAACGTGGTTCTCGGTATTGAAAAATTTGTGTAAACTAAATCACACGTGTATATGTTGACATTTAAGAGATATACAGTCAAGAAATTCAAGATCAATGGTGATATATATGCGGATTTGACACCAAAAAATAAACACTAAAAAAATGTCTACAATTTAAGTAATGTGTTTAGTGATGGCATCAGATTCCTAATTGATGGAGAAAGGTCTGGTGGCAAGAAAAGCTGCTTCCAGGAGGTTGTCAAGTGTTTTCGCTCGACGATTCCATTCTTGGGTGATTGGTTTGTCCCTTGTTCCTGTAACTCGAATCCTAGCCTCCGATATATCCCATTTTAGTTTTACACCATTGTGAACATTACGCCTTTTTTAGCCTCTGATGGAGGTTCTCAGCATTGAAAAATATTCGTAAACTAAATCACACGTGTATATGTTGACATTTAAGAGATATACAGTCAAGAAAATCAAGAGCAATGGTGATATATATGCGGATTAGACACCAAAAATAAACACTCAAAAAATGGCTACAATTTAAAGAATGTGTTTAGTGACGGAATCAGATTGCTAATTGATGGAGAAAGGTCTGGTGGCAAGAAAAGCTGCTTCCCGGAGGTTGTCAAGTGTTTTCGCTCGACGATTCCATTCTTGGGTGGTTGGTTTGGCCCTTGTTCCTATAACTCGAATCCTAGCACATTATATCCAATGTTAGTTTTACACCATTGTGAACCTTACGACTTTTTTACTCTCTGATCGGGGTTCTCGGCATTGAAAAATCTTCGTAAACTAAATCACACGAGTAGACGTTGACATTTAAGAGATATACAGTCTGGAAAATCAAGAGCAATGGTGATATATATGCGGATTAGACACCAAAAAATAAACACTCAAAAAATGGCTACAATTTAAGGAATGTGTTTAGTGGCGGCATCAGATTCCTAATTGATGGAGAAAGGTCTGGTGGCAAGAAAAGCAGCTTCCAGGAGGTAGTCAAGTGTTTTCGCTCGATGATTCCACTCTTCGGTGGTTGGTTTGGCACTTGTTCCTGTAACTCGAATCCAAGCCCGGTATATCCCATTTTAGTTTTACACCATTGTAAACCTTATGACTTTTTTACTCTCTGATCGAGGTTCTCGACATTGAAAAATTTTCGTAAACTAAATCACACGTGTATATGTTGACATTTAAGAGATATACAGTCAAGAAAATCAAGAGCAATGGTGATATATATGCGGACTAGACACCAAAATTTAAACACTCAAAAAATGGCTACAATTTAAGGATTATATTTAGGGACGGCATCAGATTCCTAAATGATGGAGAAAGGTCTGGTGGCAAGAAAAGCTGCTTCCAGGAGGTTGTCAAGTGTTTTTGCTTGACGATTCCATTCTTGGGTGGTTGGTTTGGCCCTTGTTCCTGTAACTCGAATCCTAGCTTGGTATATCCCATTTTAGTTTTACACCATTGTGAACCTTACGCCTTTTTTACTCTCTGATTGAGGTTATCGGCATTGAAAAATCTTCGTAAACTAAATGACACCTATATATGTAGACATTTAAGAGATATATAGTCAAGAAAATCAAGAGGAATGGTGATATATATGCGGATTAGACACCAAAAAATAAACACTCAAAAAATGGCTACAATTTAAGGAATGTGTGTAATGACGGCATCAGATTCCTAATTGATGGAGAAAGGTCTGGCGGCAATAAAAGCTGCTTCCTGGAGGTTGTCAAGTGTTTTCGCTCGACGATTCCATTCTTGGGTGTTGGTTTGGCCCTTGTTCCTGTAACTCGAATCCTAGCCTGGTATATCCCATTTTAGTTTTACACCATTGTGAACCTTAAACCTTTTTTACTCTCTGATCGAGGTTCTCGGCTTTGAAAAATCTTCGTAAACTAAATCACACATGTATATGTTGACATTTAAGAGATATACAGTCAAGAAAATCAAGAGCAATGGTGATATATATGCGGATGAGATACCAAAAAGTAAATACTCAAAAAATGGCTACAATTTAAGGAATGTGTTTAGTGGCGGCATCAGATTCCTAATTGATGGAGAAAGGTCTGGTGGCAAGAAAACCTGCTTCCAGGAGGTTGTCAAGTGTTTTCGCTCGTCGATACCATTCTTGGGTGGTTGGTTTGGCCCTTGTTTCTATAACTTGAATCCTATCCCGGTATATCCTATTTTAGTTTTACACCATTGTGAACCTTACGCCTTTTTTACTCTCTGATCGAGGTTCTCAGCATTGAAAAATCTTTGTAAACTAAATCACACGTGTATATGTTGACATTAAGAGATATACAGTCAAGAAAATCAAGAGCAATGGTGATATATATGCGGATTAGACACCAAAAAATAAACACTCAAAAAATGGCTACAATTTAAGAAATGGGTTTAGTGATGGCATCAGATTCCTAATTGATGGAGAAAGGTCTGGTGGCAAGAAAAGCTGCTTCCAGGAGGTTGTCAAGTGTTTTTGCTTGACGATTCCATTCTTGGGTGGTTGGTTTGGCCCTTGTTCCTGTAACTCGAATCCTAGCTCGGTATATCCCATTTTAGTTTTACACCATTGTGAACCTTACGCCTTTTTTACTCTCTGATCGAGGTTATCGGCATTGAAAAATCTTCATAAACTAAATGACACGTATATATGTAGACATTTAAGAGATATATTGTCAAGAAAATCAAGAGGAATGGTGATATATATGCGGATTAGACACCAAAAAATAAACACTCAAAAATGGCTACAATTTAAGGAATGTGTGTAGTGACGGTATCAGATTCCTAATTGATGGAGAAAGGTCTGGCGGCAATAAAAGCTGCTTCCAGGAGGTTGTCAAGTGTTTTCGCTCGACGATTCCATTCTTGGGTGGTTGGTTTGTGTCACACCCCGACCACGTGTAACATACAAAACGTGGCGGAAACGTCGGGGAGTGTTGTAACAGAATTGTTGTTTCACAACCATGGCTTACAAAGTTATATTATATTTGTTAAACAAGAGTGTTACATTGTCTTAAACAGGAAACATAGAGTTTATAACATAATTAAACAAGTCTATCTCCATTTTTTAGTCTCTAAGGCACAGGTCCGCCCTAGTGTCACGATCAACATCCTACGGAAAAGCACCTGAAAACACATGTGAAAATAGGTACGTCAGCATAAAAATGCCTGTGAGATACATAGGTTTTGTGAAAATAGGATTCATGACTTGAGTTTAAGAAAATGTTTAGTCATGAACCTTGTAATTTGCTTTGTCTTGTAAATCATTTGAAAAACGATAAGATCAGATGATATATATAAATAATGTAAGGTTAAATGAATAACCATTTAAAATGAGTTGTATAAAATAAACTGTTTTGTAAAACAATGTTTTGAGAAAAGTATGTTATTTGTATAAAATGTAATATGTCTATACTGAAATGATTTAAATAACGTTACGATATGTAATATTATACAAACACTTATATATAGGAAGTACCAGCGGCGTATCCACCATGTTTGTATCATATTACACACGCCTCGTTACTCAAGTCACTTACCCAAACAACCACCAACGTAACTTGTTCATGTACAAATCAATTGTCAAGTGTTATTGTGTAAACCATATCAGAATGTCTATGTCCAATGTAAACCACCAAATGTGTATATCCATGTCAAAATGTTTATGTTCAATGTAGATCATGTAATGTGTATCCAAAATGTCATGTATGGTAAGTGAAATGTATCAACTAAACCATATGTAAAATGCACAACAACAAGGTATTGAAGTAAAACACAGTTTAAATCAAAGTTATGTTTTGTGTAATAAATGCATGCTATACTGATACAAACATCTATGCGGTATTGTTAAAATGCATACATCCAAGCCTTGAGACTGTGGCGATAAACCCTTAAACAAATTAAAGGTTTATCTAAATTATGTATATCGAATTCAGTCATTCCTTTCATCCCCATACCCAGGATGTCCGGAACGGGAGTTGTCAATTCCTATGGTACCACTACCTACTAACGAACGGGATGATCGGTGTTAATGAATGTATTGTTCCATTGTAAACAAACCAAATGTCATACCAAAAATGTAAGCATGTGAAAACGATGCACTAAGTATGTAATCAAATGAACATACGTAGCGTGAAATGTAATGTAAAACGATGTACTAAGTAATGCACACACTGGGCACACCTAGCATGAAATGTAATGTAAAACAATGTACTAAGTATGCACACAATGGACATACATAGCATGAAATGTAATGTAAAACAATGTACTAAGTAATGCACACAATGGGCACACATAGCATAAAATTTAATGAAAAATGATGTACTAAGTACGCACACAATGGGCATACGTAGCATGAAATGTAATGAAATCATGTACTATAATGTACTAACGAACATAGCAGGTATATGATGTCAAAGCAGGAAAGCATGAAAGTAAGAAGTAGGCACATGTGTTCCACCCCAAAATGTTTGGAAAACAGTAAAAGAGGGGTCTATGTACTCACTTGAGATTGTTCAGTAGTCCTAAGATAACCACCAAGCAATGCTAGAGATCTCGGAATCAAACGGCACCTAATATAGGTAACTATGTTAATAAACCGGACCTAAATCGGAAGATCGGGTAGCATGAGGGTTTGTAAACCAAACGAGTATTGAGACTCGTGTAGTATGGTTCAACAAAGCCTACATACTAATTGAAACCTAACATAATTGTTTACGACCCATTACGACCCGTTTAGGTAACTTATGCTACTTTAACGCGTCGTTCGCGTGAAACGCGTTCGGACCGCCTAACTAGCCCTATGACAAGTGTTATATGCCTAAACATGTTACATAATCAGTTATGTGACAAAGGTTTAGGTTACATATGCTTAATTACCAATTATACATGAAAAGGGTATTCTGGTAATTTACCTAAGTCATATAAACTACCTATCATACAACTACTCTAACGATGTGACCATAGGGTATAACCTCGGAAGGTTATTCCCTACCTACTATGGTCACCTAATGTGTTTGGTCGGATCCTAATGATCGACCAAATGGGTCGGGTTCGAGGTATAAGCGATTTATTAGATCGCTTACCCTACGACCCTAGACAACGTGGTAATCAGTAGGCATAGTCCCAAGGGACTATAACCAACGTGATTACACTGACGTTGCGAAGTTCAAACGAACTTCGCTTTGACCATAAGCTGGTCAACGCTGAAAGTCAAACAAAGTTTGACTTTCTGACTCGAAAAGCAATAAAATAAAGAAAAGAACGAAAGAATACTTACGAAGGGTCCCCGAATGCTAATTTCGATTCAAAAATCTCAGGTATGAAACAATAGTTTCAACTTAGAGTTTCTCAAATCAAAATTCTAGTGATTTGAGCAATGGGGGGCATGGGGTATATATAGTTTTCGGTCCACCGTTAAGATCGTTTCATGGAAACCGTGCTTCAATCGCATCCGTACAAGTGTTGGAAAGTTATGGTGACTAAAAGATGATCCTTATCAGCTGACTAGACAATTTAGAATGTGTGGGTGTGGTTAAAACAGCTGCAATCTGCTGTTAAATGCAGTTAACCTGGTCAGAAGGACTGACGCGGGCCGCGTGAGGATGTTAAGAAACTGAGGCGGGCCGCCTGGCCTGCACAGATCAGCAATAAGTTTGCATAATGACAGTTTCAGTCCCTGCACGTGTTTAAGGCCATTTCCGACACTTCTAAGGCCCGTAAAGCCAACTTTAACGCCCTAAAATGATGCCCAAACATTGTGGACATGAAACATGCTCAAAAATATGCCGGATGTTGGTTCGTTTGGTCGTACGAACGCGATGTTCGCTTAATTACGACGGAATGCGCATAAGCACGAAAAACGATCCAAATGACGCAACGAATGGATTTTGACAAGCCAAACACTAAAGCATAATATAGTCATGCTTACATAAATTTTTGGGTGTCCGGATGTATTCAGAACGTAAGTTATGCGCAAAAGTGCAAACTTGTGCACTTTTTGACACTTTTAGTCCCTGAATGACCCAAAAGTTTATTTTAGCATACCGAACCCCTCAAAGCCTATTTCTAAGCTATGTAAAGGATATTTATGGTATGTTTAACTTATGGTCATGTTCCGGAATGTCTGTTACAGTTCAAATTGGCATACTTTCGCAGTTTGTCAAGTTTAGTCCCTGTAAACGAATTAACTTGTTTTTTGCCATACCAAAGCCTTTAAAACTTATTTCTAAGTTATGTAAAGGTTATTTAAGGTATGTTGAGTATATGTTGATGTTCCAGAGTATTTTTTGTATTAAACTGGTTACGTTTACGCATTAGTTTGCGTAAAACTCTCCAGAAAGCGATGTAGAGTTGAAATTGAACAAAAGTCAAAACATGAAAAATGTAAAACACAACCAAACAAACATTGGGATCAAATAACATTGTTTTATTGATAACAGAACTGTTCACAATGATTACAAGAACAGTTGTTACAGTCTCCCCTACTTGTGGAAATTTCGTCCCGAAATTTATTTAGAGGAAACTCGTGGGAAAAGATGTGGATATTTCGCCTTCATTTGATCTTCGCGTTCCCAAGTAAACTCGGGTCCACGTTTAGCTTCCCAGCGAACTTTGACCAAAGGAATGCGCTTGCGTTTGAGCCACTTGACTTCACATTCCATGATTTCCACAGGTTTCTAAACAAATTTCAGTGTTTTACCAACACGAATTTCGTCAAGTGGTATGTGGAGGTTCTCATCAGCTAAACACCTCTTGAGATTGGATACGTGAAAAGTTGGATGAACATTTCCAAGTTCAAGAGGTAACTCAAGTCTGTAGGCTACCTTTCCGATTCTTTCAACGATCTTGAATGGTCCAACGTATCTAGGTGCAAGTTTTCCTTTCTTTCCAAATCTGATCACACCTTTCCAAGGTGAGACCTTAAGTAATACTCGATCACCGACTTGAAATTCCAAGGGTTTGCGTTTTGGATCCGCGTAACTCTTCTGACGGCTCATAGCTGTCTGAAGGTTATCGCGAACTTTCTTGACCTTGTCAGTTGTCTCTAAAATGAGGGCAGGTCCAGTAAGTTGAGCCTCGCCGATCTCATTCCAGCAGACTGGTGAACGACATTTTCGACCATAGAGAGCCTCGAAAGGAGCCATTTTGATGCTGGTGTGATAACTGTTGTTGTAGGAGAATTCAATCAACTTAAGATGTGAATCCCAACTACCACCAAAATCAATCACACAAGCTCTAAGCATATCCTCCAGAGTCTGGATTGTTCTTTCAGATTGACCATCCGTTTGTGGATGATAAGCTGTGCTTAGATTAAGTTGGGTCCCCATAGCAGATTGCATGGTTCTCCAAAAATGAGAAGTGAAACGAGCATCTCTGTCAGAGATGATGTTCAAAGGAACACCATGTCGAGCTACAATTTCATCCACATAGATTTGAGCAAGTCTGTCAGCAGGAAAATCCTCGCGGATTGGCAAGAAATGCGCTGACTTAGTAAGACGATCAACGACTACCCAGATGGCATCATGACCTTTCTTGGTGCGTGGAAGTTTAGTAATGAGATCCATAGTAATGTTTTCCCATTTCCAAACTGGGATCTCTGGTTGCACCAATAAACCCGAAGGACGCTGATGTTCAGCCTTAACCTTTAAACAAGTAAGGCATTTCGATACATATAAGGCAATGTCCTTCTTCATACCAGGCCACCAATAATGAATACGAAGATCCTTATACATCTTATCTGAGCCCGGATGAATAGAATAACGAGACTTATGGGCTTCATCCATAAGCAAGGTACGAAGATCATCCTGGCTTGGGACCCACAAACGGTCCATGAAGTAATACGATCCATTGTCCTTCAGTTCCAGAGCAGGTGTTATGTGATAGGGAAATTCCTTATCCATCAAACCTTGTGAAACACAAGATTGTTGAGATTGGGAAATGCGTGCTTGAATATCAGATCGAGCTTGAATAACAGATTGAACACGTACACAATGAAGCTTAGTACGTTCCTTACGACTCAATGCATCGGCCACGACATTCGCCTTACCAGGATGGTAGCGAATTTCGTAGTCATAGTCGTTTAGTAGCTCAACCCAACGTCGTTGCCTCATGTTGAGTTCTTTCTGGTTGAAGATATGCTGAAGACTTTTGTGGTCCGCGAAAACCACACATTTTGTACCATACAAATAATGTCTCCAGATCTTTAGAGCGAAAACAACTGCACCCAACTCAAGATCATGAGTGGTGTAGTTCTTTTCATGAATCTTCAACTGCCTCGATGCATAGGCTATGACTTTGTTCCTTTGCATCAGAACACAACCAAGACCCAATTTAGATGCATCGCAATAAACGACGAAATCATCATCACCCTCAGGCAATGATAGAACAGGCGCATCGCACAGCTTCTGCTTCAAGTGTTGAAAAGCTTCCTCTTGTTTGAATCCCCAATCAAAGGGTTTGTTCTTCTGAGTTAGAGTAGTTAGAGGAACTGCAATCTTTGAGAAGTTTTCAATGAAGCGGCGATAATAACCCGCTAGACCAAGAAAAGAACGAACTTCAGTAGGAGTAGAAGGTGTATCCCAATCCTTAATCGCACTGATCTTGGAGGGATCTACCTGAATACCTCGTTCGTTGATAATATGTCCTAAAAATTGAACTTCTTTAAGCTAGAATTCACACTTGGAGAATTTGGCGAAAAGTTGCTCTTTCTTTAGGAGTTCCAGAGTAAGACGAAGATGTTGCTCGTGATCAGCTCGCGTCTTAGAATAAATCAAGATGTCGTCAATAAAAACAATGACGAACTGATCCAAATAAGGTTTGCAGACCCTATTCATTAAGTCCATGAAAACAGCAGGAGCATTAGTCACACCGAATGGCATGACTGTGAACTCATAATGCCCATAACGAGTACGGAACGCTGTCTTGGGAATATCTTCTTCATGCACCCGAAGTTGATGATATCCGGAACGTAGATCAATCTTCGAAAAATAAGAAGCGCCCTGTAACTGATCAAAGAGATCATCTATCCGCGGTAGGGGATATCGATTCTTGATGGTAAGCTTGTTAAGCTCACGATAATCGATACACATCCTAAAAGATCCATCCTTCTTCTTGACAAAAAGAATGGGAGCACCCCAGGGTGAAAAGCTGGGACGGATAAAACCTTTGTCAGAGAGCTCCTGAAGCTGCTTAGACAACTCTTGCATCTCAGATGGTGCAAGACGATATGGAGCTCTGGCAACGGGATTTGCACTAGGTACGAGATCAATGCGGAACTCGACTTGGCGTGCTGGAGGTAGACCAGGTAAATCTTCAGGGAAAACTTCAGAATAATCCCGAACGACAGGAATATCTGAAATAGACTTACCCTTGCCTTTATCTTCTGTAACATGTGCTAAGAAAGCCACATAGTTCTTCCACAGATATTTCCGAGCTTTAAAACAAGACATGAGTTTGAGACCACCGGCAGGTTTCTCACCTTGAACCTGTAGGATCTCACCTGTAGGGATGGGCTTTTTTTCCCAAATACCCGTACTCGTACTCGTACCGTACCCGTACCCATACCTGTACCCGTACCAATTTTAGGTATTTGGTACATGTATCGGTACCCAGTTTTATTGATTTTGGTATTTGGTACTTTCTGTATTGGTACGAGTACGGGTACGGGTAAAAACGGGTACTGGTACCGAATTCTATGTATACCTTTAAAAGTTTTTTTGTATTATGTTTTATTTCATATTATGGTATTTATAGTGTACTCGTATTGATTTTACCTATATGGTACCCGTATCGTATTGGTACTCGTACCAATGTTACCTATTTGGTACTCGTACTATATTGGTACTCATGTCAATTTTACCTATTTAGTACTCGTACAAGTGCTCAAAAAGTAAATAAAAACAAAATGGTACCAAGCGGGTACTGTACCGAAAATACCCGTACCAGTACCCGTACTCGTACCTATATATTTGGTACGGTATTTGGTACCTAGTTTTGTTCAAATTCGGTACCGGTATTTTCGGTACTGGTACGGGTATAGGTACGGGTACCGTACCAATCCCATCCCTACTCACCTGTTGAAAGCGGCACACGAACAATCTTCTCAGAACAAACTATCTCAGCGTGATGCTTGGATAACCAATCCATACCCACTATAACGTCGAAGCTTCCAAGTTGCATAGGCGTGAGCTCGATAGGAAAAAGATGGTCGTTAAGGTTCAGCTGGCAGTTGCGAAGAACAGAATCAAGAATAATGGGTTCACCATTAGCAACTTCTACTGTCAAAGATTTGCCTAGTTTTGTTCTAGACACGCGAAGCATTGGCTCAAAAGACAAAGACACAAAACTCTTGTCGGCACCAGAAATGAAAAGAACAGATGCAGGCTGATTATTAATAAAGAACGTACCGTTCACCACATTATCGTCAGCCTGTGCCTCTTGGGCATTCATGTTAAAGTCTCGGCCTCGAGCCGGAGCCTGAACCTGATTCTGGTTGGCTAGCCTTGGGCATCGGTTTCTGTAGTGGGTCAGATCCCCACAATTGTAACAAGCACCTGGTGGGTATTGTGGTCGTGCAGCTTGACCCTGTTGCTGAGCAGGAGGCTGTGCAACTTGTTGAGCCGGGTTTTGAACTACGCGATTCTGAGCAAACCGACAAACATCGGCAAGATGACCTGACTTCCCACAGCTAGTACAGAAACGGCACTGATGTTGCGGCTGATGGTGACTGTTGCATCTATTGCACAAAGGTGCATTCCCTGTATAGGGTTTCTTTGCTGGAAGCTGTGCGGGTTGGTTGAGAGCTGCCTGATTAGCTTGGGCAGTGACAGCAAAATTTTGGGAAGCCTTACGCTTCCTTGACCTCTTCGAAGAACCAGAGTCCTTTCCATTCCTGTTTTGACCTTTCTTGCTATCCCCCGTGTCAGCCGACTGTTTCTTGCCCTTGTCACCCTTCCTGTGCAATTTATTCTTCCGAATCTGCGACTCAGTCAATGTCGCTGATAACTCGATTGCCTGACGGAGTGTGGCAGGGTTACTACCAGTAAGGATGTCTTGTACCGAGTCAGGTAGGCCGTCGATGTATCTTTCGATAGCCTTGTCGAGTGGGGTAACCATTGTCGGGCAAAGCAAACTCAACTCTTCAATCCGATCAGTATAAGCCCTGTGCTCACCACTATCTTGCTTCAACTTATCAAATTCCTTCTCCAAAGCTCGCTGCTCATGACGAGGACAGAATTCCCTCATCATAAGGGCTCTAAGTTCAGCCCATGTCTGTGCGAGAGCAACTTCTGCACCTCGGTCTCTCATTACCCCATTCCACCATGTGAGAGCCCTCTTTTGAAACACGCTCGAAGAAAACTCGACCTTGCGATTATCCGGACACTGCACGTGGCGGAAAGTATTCTCTATGCTCTCGAACCATTGAAGAAGCCCAGTTGCTCCTTCAGAACCACTAAACTTGAGTGGTTTAGCCTGGTTAAAATCCTTGTACTTGCATGGAACATTGTTGTTATTGTTGGCTTGATTCCATTGAGCAAAGAGATTTGGGAATTGAGCAGCCATCTGCTGCGCAATAATTTCTGCCAGTTCGGCAGTCGCTATCTGGTTTTCGCGTCGAGGAGGCATTCTAAAAGAGGAAACATGAAAAGAAACGGGTGAGATGATTGGATGAAGAGAATGAGATGAAACAAAATCAACAAAAGAAAAGATGGTGATCATTCGTCCACATTACCAAGCAAACAAACGAATCACAGTGACTAATCAAAGTAAATGGGTCAAAAATAATGTATAATGAAGACATGCTCGCCTATAAGTGAACACTCATCCCAAGAATTCCCAGGTAAGCACAACTGGTCTCGCGTCTGATGAGATATATACGAAGTGCTTGCCTAGACAGAAAACCCAGAATACAGGCATTCACCCTTCCAGTTTGCACGTGTTCACATTATTTAGAACCCAAAACCTTGACGAGATTTTTGAAAATTTGAAGGCACAAGGCCAAAAACCAAACTGAAAAGGGTTCAAAACCATATAACAGAGGGTTCAAAACCTTACAATAGAGGGTTCAAAACCTTGTAATAAATCATTCAAAAACAGAAGATTGTTTTTCAAAAATCGTTTCAGAAAATTTGGTTCTTGTTTTGATAATCACCTAAGGATAGGTGATGTACATGTTTTAAGATCTAAACACAAGATAACTTGTGTTAGGGTCCTAGAAAGGTTATAGTCTAGGTCAAAGCATTACTAATAACCTAATTCCCTATAACCATTGGCTCTGATACCAACTCTTCTGTCACACCCCGACCACGTGTAACATACAAAACGTGGCGGAAACGGCACCTAATATAGGTAACTATGTTAATAAACCGGACCTAAATCGGAAGATCGGGTAGCATGAGGGTTTGTAAACCAAACGAGTATTGAGACTCGTGTAGTATGGTTCAACAAAGCCTACATACTAATTGAAACCTAACATAATTGTTTACGACCCATTACGACCCGTTTAGGTAACTTATGCTACTTTAACGCGTCGTTCGCGTGAAACGCGTTCGGACCGCCTAACTAGCCCTATGACAAGTGTTATATGCCTAAACATGTTACATAATCAGTTATGTGACAAAGGTTTAGGTTACATATGCTTAATTACCAATTATACATGAAAAGGGTATTCTGGTAATTTACCTAAGGCATATAAACTACCTATCATACAACTACTCAAACGATGTGACCATAGGATATAACCTCGGAAGGTTATTCCCTACCTACTATGGTCACCTAATGTGTTTGGTCGGATCCTAATGATCGACCAAATGGGTCGGGTTCGAGGTATAAGCGATTTATTAGATCGCTTACCCTACGACCCTAGACAACGTGGTAATCAGTAGGCATAGTCCCAAGGGACTATAACCAACGTGATTACACTCACGTTGCGAAGTTCAAACGAACTTCGCATTGACCATAAGCTGGTCAACGCTGAAAGTCAAACAAAGTTTTACTTTCTGACTCGAAAAGCAATAAAATAAAGAAAAGAACGAAAGAATACTTACGAAGGGTCCCCGAATGCTAATTTCGATTCAAAAATCTCAGGTATGAAACAATAGTTTCAACTTAGAGTTTCTCAAATCAAAATTCTAGTGATTTGAGCAATGGGGGGCATGGGGTATATATAGTTTTCGGTCCACCGTTAAGATCGTTTCATGGAAACCGTGCTTCAATCGCATCCGTACAAGTGTTGGAAAGTTATGGTGACTAAAAGATGATCCTTATCAGCTGACTAGACAATTTAGAATGTGTGGGTGTGGTTAAAACAGCTGCAATCTGCTGTTAAATGCAGTTAACCTGGTCAGAAGGACTGACGCGGGCCGCGTGAGGATGTTAAGAAACTGAGGCGGGCCGCCTGGCCTGCACAGATCAGCAATAAGTTTGCATAATGACAGTTTCAGTCCCTGCACGTGTTTAAGGCCATTTCCGACACTTCTAAGGCCCGTAAAGCCAACTTTAACGCCCTAAAATGATGCCCAAACATTGTGGACATGAAACATGCTCAAAAATATGCCGGATGTTGGTTCGTTTGGTCGTACGAACGCGATGTTCGCTTAATTACGACGGAATGCGCATAAGCACGAAAAACGATCCAAATGACGCAACGAATGGATTTTGAGAAGCCAAACACTAAAGCATAATATAGTCATGCTTACATAAATTTTTGGGTGTCCGGATGTATTCAGAACGTAAGTTATGCGCAAAAGTGCAAACTTGTGCACTTTTTGACACTTTTAGTCCCTGAATGACCCAAAAGTTTATTTTAGCATACCGAACCCCTCAAAGCCTATTTCTAAGCTATGTAAAGGATATTTATGGTATGTTTAACTTATGGTCATGTTCCGGAATGTCTGTTACAGTTCAAATTGGCATACTTTCGCAGTTTGTCAAGTTTAGTCCCTGTAAACGAATTAACTTGTTTTTTGCCATACCAAAGCCTTTAAAACTTATTTCTAAGTTATGTAAAGGTTATTTAAGGTATGTTGAGTATATGTTGATGTTCCGGAGTATTTTTTGTATTAAACTGGTTACGTTTACGCATTAGTTTGTGTAAAACTCTCCAGAAAGCGATATAGAGTTGAAATTGAACAAAAGTCAAAACATGAAAAATGTAAAACACAACCAAACAAACATTGGGATCAAATAACATTGTTTTATTGATAACAGAACTGTTCACAATGATTACAACCACAGTTGTTACAGTTTGGCCCTTGTTCCTGTAACTCGAATCCTAGCCTGGTATATCCCATTTTAGTTTTACACCATTGTGAACCTTAAACCTTTTTTACTCTCTGATCGTGGTTCTCGGCTTTGAAAAATATTCGTAAACTAAATCACACATGTATATGTTGACATTTAAGAGATATACAGTCAAGAAAATCAAGAGCAATGGTGATATATATGCGGATGAGATACCAAAAAGTAAATACTCAAAAAATGGCTACAATTTAAGGAATGTGTTTAGTGGCGGCATTAGATTCCTAATTGATGGAGAAAGGTCTGGTGGCAAGAAAACCTGCTTCCAGGAGGTTGTCAAGTGTTTTCGCTCGTCGATACCATTCTTGGGTGGTTGGTTTGGCCCTTGTTTCTATAACTTGAATCCTATCCCGGTATATCCTATTTTATTTTTACACCATTGTGAACCTTACGCCTTTTTTACTCTCTGATCGAGGTTCTCAGCATTGAAAATCTTTGTAAACTAAATCACACGTGTATATGTTGACATTAAGAGATATACAGTCAAGAAAATCAAGAGCAATGGTGATATATATGCGGATTAGACACCAAAAAATAAACACTTAAAAAATGGCTACAATTTAAGAAATGTGTTTAGTGACGGCATCAGATTCCTAATTGATGGAGAAAGGTCTGGTGGCAAGAAAAGCTGCTTCCAGGAGGTTGTTAAGTATTTTCGCTCGACGATTCCATTCTTGGGTGGTTGGTTTGGCCCTTGTTCTTGTTACCCGAATCGTAGCCCGGTATATCCCATTTTAGTTTTACACCATTGTGAACCTTACGCCTTTTTTACTCTCTTATCGAGGTTCTCGGCATTGAAAATGTTGGCCCAGGCTTCCAATTATGAACATACAAAACCAAACACACACGATTTGGAGACTAACACGTCTCATACTCTTTATATTATTAAACTGAACTCGACAAATAAAACTGAATACATAACCCTATATTTATACTAAACATAAACTATTTCTAGTTAAACTCAAACTCTAATTTAAATAAACCTATCTAAATAAACAAATAATTCAAACTAATTTTATCTCTAACTAACTTGAATTATCTTCAACCCATATTAACTTTCCAGATAATCCTTCAAATCAGAATTATCTCTTCATTCAACTCCTTAATTCTGATTTGGACCCGCTTCACATCCGGTCTTGTCTGAATATCTGATCGCAACAACCACATGTTGTGAGTTAATCTGAGTCGAATGATCAAACTACACAAGTTGATCCACTGTTCTTCGATTATGAACTCTTCCATGACATTTGGTATAAACTGTTTATGGTAGCCACTGGTTTCTATAACGGTAGAAACTATCCACAAAATACCAACTTATGTGTAATTGATCTTGCCGGATTCGATTACTCCTTAATCGAATTACAAGATTTAACACCATCCTGATTACGCGCACGGATCTTGTCGGATTCGTTCACACCTTGATCGAATTACAAGATTTTGCGCCTCCTTTGATTTCCTGGCCCTGATCTTGTCGGATCCGATCACATCTTCATCGGATACAAGATTGCCATGTCTCTTCTGATCACTTAAACGGAGTGATTAAACTTCTTTCAATTTCGACGAGATTAGTTGCTTCCACACAACCCAAAACGGACTCGTTTGCTCGGTAATTATCTGATCTTGAACGGACTTAACTCGGATCCAATTCCTATCTTTTTACACAAAACTTTTCATGCTTTGCTCGCGTTCACAATGTCTTCTCTCGAATCTGATCACATCACTAAACTACTTGTTTCTTTGCTGATGCTTCTATTTATTTTCTATTCTTTCAAGACTCTGTCCATAGATCCACCAATCACAATGATGCTCAATGCTACACCTTTAATTCTACTAATTTCACTTGATTCTTTCAACTCAAACAATTCCGCCGACTCTCGTTTTCTCCTTCATGAACTCACTAGATTAATTGTGAAACATATTCACCGACCTATTAAATCGTAGATGTCGTCTTCCAATTTTAATTACGAGCTTCTCTGATCTTATTCATTCCATCTCTTTCGAGTGAACTTTTTTTTTCTTTTCTTTTTTCTACTACGATAATAAAACACTATAAGTAGGCGGATAAACTTACTCGACGATTCTTTATTCATCTCTGTCTCCCCTGGTCGAGTTCGGCTTAATAAATCTTGAACGTGTGATCGATCGTTGCTTCGGCTTCTCTTCTTCGACTCTTGACCAAGCTCTGATACCAATTGTTGGCCCAGGCTTCCAATCATGAACATACAAAACCAAACACATACGATTTGTAGACTAACACGTCTCATACTCTTTATATTATTAAACTGAACTCGAAAAATAAAACTGAATACATAACCCTATATTTATACTAAACATAAACTACTTCTAGTTAAACTCAAACTCTAATTTAAATAAACCTATCTAAATAAACAAATAATTCAAACTAATTTTATCTCTAACTAACTTGAATTATCTTCAACCCATCTTAACTTTCCAGATAATCCTTCAAATCAGAATTATCTCTTCAGAAAAATCTTCGTAAACTAAATAACACGTGTATAAGTTGACATTTAAGAGATATACAGTCAAGAAAATCAAGAGCAATGGTGATATATATGCGGATTAGGCACCAAAAAATAAACACTTAAAAATGGCTACAATTTAAGGAATGTGTTTAGTGACGGCATCAGATTCCTAATTGATGGAGAAAGGTCTGCGGGCAAGAAAAGCTGCTTCCAGGAGGTTGTCAAGTGTTTTCGCTCGACGATTCCATTCTTGGATGGTTGGTTTGGCCCTTGTTCCCATAACTCGAATCCTAGCCCGTTATATCCCATGTTAGTTTTACAACATTGTGAACCTTACGCCTTTTTTACTCTCTTATTGAGGTTCTCAGTATTGAAAAAGCTTTGTAAACTAAATCACACGTGTATATGTTGACATTTAAGAGATATGCAGTCAAGAAAATCAAGAGCAATGGTGATATATATGCAGATTAGACACCAAAAAATAAACACTCAAAAAATGGCTACAATTTAAGGAATGTGTTTAGTGACGACATCAGATTCCTAATTGATGGAGAAAGGTCTGGTGGCAAGAAAAGCTGCTTCCAGGAGGTTTTCAAGTGTTTTCGCTCGACGATTCCATTCTTGGGTGGTTGGTTTGGCCCTTGTAACTGTAACTCGAATCCTAGCCCGGTATATCCAAGTTTAGTTTTACACCATTGTGAACCTTACGCCTTTTTTACTCTCTGATCGAGGTTCTCAGCATTGAAAAATATTCGTAAACTAAATCACACGTGTATATGTTATCATTTAAGAGATATACAGTCAAGAAAATCAAGACCAATGGTTATATATATGCGGATTAGATACCAAAAATAAACACTCAAAAAATGGCTACAATTTAAGGAATGTGTTTAGTGACGGCCTCAGATTCCTAATTGATGGATAAAGGTCTGGTGGCAAGAAAAGCTGCTTCCAGGAGGTTGTCAAGTGTTTTGGCTCGACAATTCCATTCTTGGGTGGTTGGTTTGCCCTTGTTCCTGTAACTCGAATCCTAGCCCGTTATATCCCATGTTAGTTTTACACTATTGTGAACCTTACGCCTTTTTTACTCTCTGATCGAGGTTCTCGGCATTGAAAATTCTTCATAAACTAAATCACACGTGTATATGTTGACACTTAAGAGATAGACAGTCAAGAAAATCAAGAGCAATGGTGATATATATGCAGATTAGACACTGTAGGATCATTTTCTGACCCGTAACGAGTCGTTCAGAGGCGTTCTACTCAATATGAAAGGCGGAACCAGACATATCGAGTTGTATTCAGCTAGATATTCACTTTAAATGTCTTTATGATTGATTTGACAAAGTTTTACTGCGAAACGACACTTCGGCAGCACTTCGGCTCCGGAATACACCTTCGTAATTTCATACCAAATGACAAGACACTAAGGGTATTTATAGGCTGCTAATTTCGCCTGAACTAGTACAAACGAAATCATATTTCACACGAAATATAATTCCGTGCGAAATTACATGTAATTTCATGTGAAATTACATGATGATTTCATGCAAAATTATACTTCTATAATTTCGTGGGAAATTACCCTATCTCCTATTTTTGACAGTTTCCTCGTATAACGTGCCCTGATCTATACAATCTAGTACAAGACTCGATACAAGACGAAGTCGACAGACGGATGCACCAACAGACTCCCCCTCGAATGTTGACGAATCTTCAGTGTCGAGTCTTCAATGTCTTCAGTCGTTATCAGTCTTTTACTCTTCCTGAAGAATCTGACAATGTAAAACATCCTCAATCTTTTTCTCTTCTCTTCTCTTCTCTTTCTTCCAGAATCGCAACCTGGCTCTTATCTCACTCTAATTCTTTTGATCAGATCTCTTGATTCCTTAAATTCATCAGCATCAGCAATACCAATATCGTAACCTGGCTTCACATTCTGCTCAGGATCGAAACTTGGCTCTCTCTCATATCTGCATAATCTCTACCTCACAATAAATTTCACAAATTTAAAATTTCACAAATTTATATACCACTAGCAGGTAATAATCAATTAAAAAAATGATTTTACAATGTTAAAATCTGATGAACCACTTGTAAACAAAACATTTATTTTTATTCATCATAAACAGACTCCCCCTTACGAAATCCATCATGTTTAGCACTCGGAATTTTGAAAATCAGCTCTTCAACATCAGTTGTCGAAAATCTTTTTGAATTTATCAACAATTATGCTAAAACACACTAAATTTTTATTTTATATTTTGATTATAATGAAAATGCAGTAAACAAATATATACAAACAATATTTTTTCGAGTTTGTGTAAGAGGATCATATCAGTTTTTGAGACCAAACACTGGCACCGTTAAGCTTTAAACATTTTATGTTCTAAACGATTCACTTAGATTGTTAGTATACTGATCCACTTAAATTTTCACACAAAGTTCAACTGTTTCGAGATACGAGATTAGTGTTTTAGAGACTTAGACTTATTCATGTGTCCCACCTCAGAATATACTCCCGTATCCAGATCCCAATATTCAGTCTTACATGTGAGTATACCTAGATGATATCTGTAAAGGGTTAAATGCGAGGGCCGTGAGAGCTCAGGCTATTGCTTCCGCAAAATCAGAGAGATGACGGCTTCGACTTTTGGTGGGTTCCCTTTAGAGAACCTTTTCTTCAACAGCACATGATTAACATTTTGCAATGTTTCATCATTTTTATGCTGAGGGGGGTGCTATATTTCAAGCAAGCAGAAAGTATTATACGAGGACTAGGCCATTGCTTCTGCAAAATCAGAAGTCCCGGGATAATACCCCAGATATCACTAAGCATAAAGACCTAGTATCTCAGAAAGAGGGACCTTTCAAACAAGATTTCGGGGGTCACCCATATATCCGAGAGATGTTCCCCACGATATAAGCAAGTTTGAAATTTAGATTTATATCTCGACACAGTCTACTAAATGTGCAAAAACCTACTGGCACATCATCAGTGAGACCGTTTATCACATTTGACTTTCCAATTCTTTAGCATGCTGTGATCGTCCACTGATGTACTATCATTTCCTCTTTTTCACAACAAAACTCAATTTTTGCTTTTATCAAAATTCTTATTTTTTCTTTTTTAAATTTTCAAATGTTTTTGGATTTTCAGAAAATTCTTACTCCCCCTAAAAAGCAAAAACATTTAAAGAAAAAAATTGAAAACAAACTGTACACAGAAAGTGACAAACTGATATCGAATCGCTTCAATTCGCCATCCACTTGGCATAAACAATCAGAACTCCCCCTTACAACAAACTATTTTCCCATTAAGATTTCAAAACACTTAAGTTTGTTTTAATCAAAATGGTTTTTCCGGAAAATTAGTTTTGTTGAATTTCACAAATCATTTGAAGATTAGGGGTTTAATTCATCACTTTATTCTTTTCAGCTACTTGAAAAATTTAACAATCTTAAAAACAATCACCAAATAACACTTGTAGAAAATCAAGTACAACTTAATGTCCCTGATTTACCACTTGTAAGTCGAAATATCACCAGAGTGAATGTCTCAAGAAAGATGTCGATACCTGCTCCACACTTACCAACCTGGAAGCTCCGGCAAGTCAGAATTTTACTTATGAAAAACAGACATCCAAGCCTGACCAAACTTGGATGTTTCTTCTTCAACTTCACTTGGGTAATAAGTTGCATTCTTTGTTTCATAAAAATCTTTTACCCCTTTCACTTTTCCCTCAACCATTTTTCCAAAAAACTTTTTCACATTTTCATTAAAAACCTTTTCGACATCAAATTCTTTCTTCTCGGAATAGAATTGATTCGAAATCTCAACTTTACCAACTTTTTGTTTAAAATTTTCAGCCCTCAATGGTGGAAAATTTTCATCATCCATTGGAGGAACTAATTTCTCATCTTTTACCTCAACTTGTGGCTCTTCTGATTTTGTGGAAACAGATTCATTGCCAGATTTCACCTCAGATTTCTTAACAACCCACATTTGGTTGTCAAGATTTACTCTTCTTTTGTAAAATCTTTTCTTCGAACATTCACTAACTTCATATGTTGAATTTTTAAAAACTTTGAAATTTTCAGTTGGTGGTTCATTTTTCTCAACAATCTTTTCTTTAAGTTTACATACAACTTCCTGTTTTATGTTGGTTGATTTAGGGCAATTCCAAGCAATATGACCAACTTCTTGACATCTGTAACAGGTTCTTGTTTCCTTTCTTTGATATGCTCTATTCTTCATTTGTTCTTGCTTCTCAGCAAGAAATTCTCTGTTTGATTGCTTCCAGAATGAGCTTTTTTCTTCTTCCTCTGAACTTGCTCCTGAAACAAATACAGTTTTTGGTTTATAAGTTTTCTCATTTTTTATAATTTTTCGGTGGAATAAAACCAAGACCTTTCTTTTTGAAATTACCGTTATGGTTTGGTTTCTTTTGAAAACCAGAACCATAACTGTAACCCTTTTTCTTGTTTAATCTTTGTTGAACTCTTGAGGTGTAAGGTTTAGGTTTTTCAGAAAGATTTTCATCTTTTATTTCAGAAATGTTAATTTCTGTTAGTTTGAAAACCTTTTTTATCATTTCAGGTTTAACACCTCTTATTGGAATATGCCACTTTGATTGGTTCGTCATTCAAATTAGATTTTGATAACAAAAATTCTTTATTGTAACCCGGTTTAACCGACGACTTTGTACTGTCAACTGATGATGTTCTCGAACTTTCAGACTCAGACTTTGACTCCGACTCCTCATCTTTATCCAACACCTGATCGACCACCTTTTTTATTAACTCAGACTCATGATCAGTGTCAGACGATGTGAACGTAACGTCAATGTTTTCTGGTAATTCATCAGTTGTTTCGGATTTTAACTTTATATTGACAGCCTTTTTGACTTGCTCCTCATTTGGTTTTTTGGGAGAATAACCTTCCCAGATCGGAGGCGGACACTTGTTATAATTTGGACTTTGTTTCTTACCAGTATCCTTCTCTTTTGGCTTCTCATCTTGAAAAGCTTCAAGACCTGCAACAGTTGGATAAATTCGATCAATCAAATAATCAGAACTAGAATAACTTTGTAACAATCGTCTGATTCTTTCATTTTCTATCTTTTCTGTCTCCAACTCTTGTTTCCATTTTGCACTTTCTTCAATATAAAAATTTATGGCTTTCTACTTTGACATCATCACCGCATTCATCATTGTCAATGCATCTTCTCTTTCAGAATTTGTCTTTTGTAGACCAGTTACCATTCTATTCAATACATCATATGATTCTTTCACGTAGTTGAGACCAAACAATAATTTTTCTTTCATCTTATCTTGCTCACTCAACTTTTCATCTTTCTCTTCACACTGTTTGCAAGATTCCAAACACTTTAGACACAGTTTAATCACCTCCACAATCTTTTCAATTTCTACTATCTTTTCAATTTCAACAACTTTCTCAACTTCAACCACTTTTTCTGATTCAACTATCTTCTCTGCGATTTTAACTTTTTCACTTTGTTCAGATTTCTCTTTTTAAGCAACGTTTTCACATTTCATCTTCCTCTGTTCTTTTGCTGCTCGACTTTCCTTCATCTTCTCCAATCTATCTGCAAAATAAAATTGAAAACTTTCAGGAGATAACATAGATTTTCCAATATTTATTTGTGTCTCCTCTTCATCATCACTGTCATCAGATGATGATTGATAAAAAACTGGCTCTTGAATGATTTGTGCAGTGAGAGCTGCCACTTTGGAATCAGGTGGAATGTATTTGTCCCAACTGAAACCCTCTGCCAGTTTTTCACCATCTTGATCAATGATAACAAAATAAGCTTTCTTATTTGCTTCTACGATCATTTTGGCATGAGCAGTTTGTGGTTCTTTTAGTTTGTAAGGTTGATCAGCAACTTGTTGGTATATGGCTTTCCGATAGTAATCATCTTTTCCAAACGGATTTTGTGCTCCACTTGCTTCTCGATTTTTACATTCCCTCTTGAAATGTCCTTTCTCCCTGCATCGAAAACAAGTAACTTTAGATTTATCAAAACCCAAAGTAGAAACATTTGCATCTCTAAAATCATCTCTTCCTGTAATCATCTTGAACTTTTCAGCTCTCCTCAAAACACTAGCTAAACACCATTTAATGTCCATGAGTTCCATTTCTTCTACATCTATCTGATCGTAATCCTCTTTCGTCAGCATAGGATTCCCGATCCTCCCAGCAACAAATCCTTCATATGACTCTAAAACTGTAGCAAGTAATGACATGTGACTTTTAGCAATCTCTTCAGAAAAATTTTGACCATTCTGAAGATGCAACGCGATATTGCAATTCAATACTTGACCATTACTGCTGTTTGAACTTTGAAACTGATGACTTGAAGTTGAACTCTTTGGATTAACTCTTGGATATGATGAAAATCCACTGCTGTTATTTGGACTTTGATTTACTGAACCAGATGAATTTTCAGCACTAAAAGCAGTTTGGACTTTCGGACTTGCTTCAACCTCTTGAACACTTCCTTTGTAATACATTTTGACATCTTGTTGACCACTCGGATTGTTCATTCTTGCAATCTTTTGCTGTTCCAGATCTTGACCCTCAATTTTTTCAATGAACTGGGAAATAGTTAACTTGTCATATTCTCCAATATTCTTTAAGATCATCAAATATGTACCCCACTCTTTCTGAGGTAATGCATCAACTAATTTGTCGACCCATTCTTCTTGATCTTTGACAATTTCTAATAAAGACATAGATCGCACTAAGTGACAATATCTTTCAATTAGCCTCTTTGACGATTCACCCGGTAAACTCGTAAACAAATCAAACTCCTTTTTTAGTAATGCTTTCTTGCTCCTGATCATCTTTTCACTACCCTCAAATTTAGTTTTAAGTGCATCCAAGATCGATCATGAAGTATTGTCGTGTTGAAGCAAAATGAAGATGTCTTCTTTAATAGCTTGCTTTAACAGACTGATCATCATCTTTTCGGCTTTATACATGTCTGGTTCTTTGTCCGTAAATTCAGAAATTGTTTTGATTACTCCCAAATCTGTACGCGGTTTAACATACTTTTTCTCAATGCATTCCCAAGATCTCAAATGATTAGCTTGAACCCAGTTTTCAAAACGATCTTTCCAACCATAATACTCCTCAATTCCCATAAGTTTCGGGGGTTTTTGTAAAGTTCCAGTTTCATTTTCCATGTTCATGCTTTGAGCAATGGCAGCCGGAGTAGTCGGGGATGTAGCAAACGCATTGTAGAATTCCTCTTCCATGATTCGGTAACAATTTTCAAAATCAGACACTTTCAAACGAAATTAGCACCTTCAAACGAAAACCTTTCAAGCGAAATAACTTTTGAAGCGAAATACCCTCCACAAACGAAATAACATGCACAACAATTTCAAGCGAAATAACAACACAAGCGAAATTAGAATCTTCAAACGAAATTAGGGATTTCGTTTGAACCAACCAAACGAAATTTAATTTCGTACGGAATTACAAACAAATTCAAACGAAATCACAACTTTGAAACGAAATTGTAATTTCGTATGGAATACCTCAAGCGAAATTATAATTCCGTGCGAAATTAGGTGCAATTTCAAACGAAATTATGCTGATGTCATCATTTCGGTCAAACTTTTGTCAAATTGATCAGGTTTTAGCTCGATTTTAGGTCCAATTTTCTCATGGCTTTGTTAAAACACAATTTTGTAACACCCCAAAATCGAATTATTAATTTGCTAGTTTGTTATCATGTTTAACAAAATGAGGTATGATAACTAGGTTAGTAAACCTAGTTAAGTGTCTAGCAAATTAAGTAAAGGAATGAAACTTGTGGCAACTATGATGAATGATAAACTTGAAGGACTAGGAATGCAAATTAGAAAAATAATTTAATTAAAACAAAAACCTCACACACACAAGGTGTGTGTGGGCGTGAGAACGATCAGGAGCAAGGGGAAACCCTTCTCCTTCAACTACTTACAAGAACTCAAGAATTGAACCTGATTTTGGGGAGAAATCGGATGCATGAGCTTATATTCTTAATCATCTAGACAAGATGAACATGTGGTAAGTTGAAATTTGTGAATTTATGATCTTACATGAAGTGGGTTATTGATTAATCCACGAATTGGTATGAAATTAAGTGTGATTATGTGTTAGAATCGCTATATAAAACGTTTATTATGTATGATTTCAGTTAATTTGAAGATTTAGGAAGAAACCCACAATTTTGAATGAAGGTAGCGACATGGGTGTTCTACCCATGTCCAATCCTTGTTTGATGTATTTGTTACTAGCTTGAAATGGGTTTGGTGATGTTAGTTTAGGGTTAGTTGTATGAATGGAATGTGATTTGAACACTCTCTTGGTGATTGAGAATTTGGAAGTTAATGACTATGCTTGAACTAGTTGTAAACTATGCATAGTAGGTTGTACGCACACCAAGTGCTTGATAAAATGACTAAGTGAAGCTAGGAAGTAAAATTGTATGCAAGTTGTGAGTTTACATGTATAGAAAGCGATTGTGATAAAAGTAGTAGTATACTAACTTGCAAAAATATGCTTTAGATGGTACTCGTATATGAAATCGGGTTGAAAGTATATGTCGGTCAAACTTATGCATTAGGAGCTTGTACATTGTGTTTGAACGGGTGAGGTTGCTTTGTGGTCTACTAATCCTTTAATTATGGATAAAAGTGAACATACACCAAATGTATATAGTGTTTGACTTCACTAACGAAGGATGATATTAGGATTATGCTAAGTTGATTCTTATAAGATATGGTTGTCAAATCATGTCGTATGCATGTTAGTAAAAGTTGATGTTGATAAGAATAGGTAAATATGTGTTAATTTGAATGAGCATGAATACTAACATGATTATGACATGGTGACATGAAAGAATAGGAACCACATTAGCACGGACCAAGCATGGAAGGCTAACGGGTCAAGATGAGGCAAGGAAGACGTTACGGACGCGGATACACAAGGTAAGTGATTTCCGTAATCACTTCTTAGTTGTTTATGTAAAGAAATGTGTTAGTTAATTAAAGTATGATAATTGAGGATTTATAAGGATGGAAGGTATAAATTGATGATTTTCGTTAAGTAAATATAACAAATCAAAGATGGGGTTGTTGTTATATCGGAATGAAGGGTAGTAAAGGGTTACGGTAGGTTAACCGGGTAACGTGTATGATTTGCACATATGTGCGCTAGTTAGTAAATGGAGGTACGGATAAGTAGTCAAGGGACTTAATTGTAAGTTATGACTGATGGGTAAGCAATTTCACGAATGAAACTTCGTTTAATATGGTTGGTTTTAGTATAATCGAATGAATGAATGAAATAACACATAACGGGGATCGGGTGTGGAAAACCTAAGTATGAAACTCCGGACAATGTAGAAGTATTATGGTAGTAATGTTCATGCAAGTTTTGGAGCTAAAACAAACGAGTTGTGTGATGAAAACATGAATGGGTAATATTGTCCGAAAAAGAAAATATAGGCGTAAATGCACAAGTTAGGAAATTCCTTAATCCGGATGAGGGATTTTAAGTTCATACAATAGAATATGAATTTACAAGCATGTAGGAAGAAACGGGAGGTTAAACGGGTAAGTGGTTCGGAAGTTACGCGAGTTTTAGTGAGTTCGGACGACGAATCGTATCTGCAGAAAAAGACGTATTAGAGAGGCCGTCGCCGACGGGTTCATACCCCGTCGCCGACGGGCTTCGGTTTGCTCAAAATGGCCGACGGCCTATCTTTCTGCCTACGGGCTGATGTACGCGACGGGTATTTCCCGAGCCCGTCGCCGACGGGTTCTTAGCCCGTCGCCGACGGCTTGTCCTGATGTTCTCTCTGTTTTCGCGTCATGCATTCCCGGTTGACCCGTAACACTCTCGAAAGGCTCCTTAATCTTGTATGAGATGATATGTATGTATGAATGTACTTAGGTAATTTCGTAGGTATATGTACGTGTGTGTGAGAGCATGTATATGTATAGTTACATTAATTTGTTGAATGTATGTAAGCATGTAGTTATGTATGCAAGTATGTTTATATGTAGGTAGTGGTGTATGCATGTAATCAAGTTACTATGTATGAGTATGAACTCCAGGTAATTAAGTATGATGGTATACACGTGTGTAGGTATGATTATATATACATGAAGGGAAGTATGTAAGTTTGTATACGAGTAGGTAGTAATGTATGTAAGTATATATTGATGTAATAATGTAAATGCGAAGATGCGCATGTGTATATGTATGTATATAGAAACGTAGTAAAATATATGTATATGTAGAGGGGTATTTGGTATGTACTAAGTTACATAGAAGTGTATGCATGCATGTAGATATATAAGAAGGCATGTACGTTTGTGGAAGTATATGTATGCAGATAAGGATGTATTTATGCGTGAATTAGATACGTTGTGTAATACGTTATTAATGGTGCGCCTTGAGAATGATACGTCATGCAGGTACATTAACGAAGTCTCACCAGGATATGGATACGCGGAAGAAACGCTGAAAGTTAGATAAGATAAATAATGGGATGGGTAGTATACGAGATTGAATCTTATTTATGTATTGTATACTAATGTAATGAATGTATGTGGTGAGTGCAGGTTGTACAAGACATGAAGGTTACCAAGGAGTAGAGATCGAAGATTGAGTCACAAGACAGATTGTACGGAAATGTTTAAATATGTAATTTAGTGACGATAAGTTATGTTTTTGTATTAAAATATGAAGTTTTAGAATGTTAAGATGTATGTAATGAAAGAAATTTTCAAGTTCAAAATTCCGCTGCGTCGTTTTAAGGTCACACGTTTTAGGATGTTACAAATTTCGCATATAATGTGTGAAATTCAAACCATTTTAACCGTAAAATTTTGTTCAATTTAGAAAAGAAGGTGTAGAAGTTAGAAAATTTGATGAAATCAAGCTGAATATGAAAGAACTCCTCCTCCTGAGCTCTGATACCACATGTAGGATCGTTTTCTGACCCGAAACGAGTCGTTCAGAGGCGTTCTACTCAATATGAAAGGCGGAAACAGACATATCGAGTTCTATTCAGCTAGATATTCACTTTAAATGTCTTTCTGATTGATTTGACAAAGTTTTACAGCGAAACGACACTTCGGCAGCACTTCGGCTCCGAAATACACCTTCGTAATTTCGTACCAAATGACAAGACACTAAGGGTATTTATAGGCTGCTAATTTCGCATGAACTAGTACAAACGAAATCACATTTCACACGAAATATAATTCCGTGCGAAATTACCCTATCTCCTATTTTTGACAGTTTCCTCATATAACGTGCCCTGATCTATACAATCTAGTACAAGACTCGATACAAGACGAAGTCGACAGCCGCATGCACCAACAGACACAAAAAAATAAACACTCAAAAAATGGCTACAAATTAAGGAATGTGTTTAGTGACGGCATCAGATTTCTAATTGACGGAGAAAGGTCTGGTGGCATGAAAAGCTGCTTCCAGGAGGTTGTCGAGTGTTTTCGCTCGAGGATTCCATTCTTGGGTGGTTGGTTTGACCCTTGTTCCTGTAACTCGAATCTTAGCCCGATAGATCCCATTTTAGTTTTACACCATTGTGAACCTTACGCCTTTTTGTAGGGTCGGTTTTGACTCCGAAACGATTGCGAAACGAACGTGAAACGTGCGGAATCCGTACACGAACGCGACCTAAACACACATGATGTAATATAAACGTGATTCTTTTATAAAATCTGATAACGTACAGCACCTGAATCACTAACAATAAACTTTCTCTCTCTAGCTTTCTCTCTCTAGCCTCTAGCTCTCCAAGATGTGAAAATGGCAAAAGTTCTATACTAGAAGCCCTAGATATCTATTTATAGGCCAAGGCATTTAATGAGGAATCTCATTAATTACAATTATGCCACCTTGCCTTTTTGACTAACTAATTCTAAAATAACAATGTAACTCTCGTTTTCTTCAGTTTTTCACTACGGACTAGATTGACGGAGGCGATAGACAGATAAATGCACTAACAGACTCCCCCTTGGATATTGCTGTAGTCAATCTGTAGTCAAGCTCGTAGCGACTTTTCTTTCTCTTTCTCTCTTTGAATCTTCTCGAACAGAATCCCGGTGGATCTGTCTTCAGCTTCAGCTTTTCCTCTTTTCTTCATCAGGCTCCCCCTTTCGTCAAGCTTCCGTGCTTTGGGATCGACACCTTGCTTTCCGTATACAAGCTCCCCCTTGCTTTGAGCTCATCTTCAGACTCCCCCTTAGACTCAGCTTCCGGGATCGTAGTCTGGACTATCATCTGCAATTTCTCAAACATTTATAAGTAACAGCATTTTGAATTTTCAATCAATCTCTAATCCACTCCCCCTATCAACAAACTATATAGATTTAGCAGTATTAAAGAATCCAACTCCCTCACAGTTAATCATCCAAATTCAAGTTAATGACCTTGGAGATATCACAAACTGTTTTTGAATTTTTGATTTTAAATCAAGTTTCAATTTAATGAACTTGTTTTATTTTCAGAAACACAATCAACATACTTAGATTTTGAAACTCAGCACTCAGATATCGGTCGTCGAAAATAAAGCAGAAATCAAAATCTTTTTGTATTTTCTGAAAATATAAAGCAATAACGAAATATGTACAAACATATTTACAGACAATATTTTTGTTTGAGTATGCGTCAGAGGATCATATTAGTTTCCGACAAGTCACAAGTACCGTTAAGCTTAAAAATCACATTATGCATTAAACAATTCACTTAGATTGTCGATATACTTGTCCACTTAAATTCTCACACAAAGTTCAACTGATTCAGGATACGAATTAGGTATTTTAGGAACTTAAACCTATTCATGTGTCCCACCTCTTGAATATACTCCCGTATCCAGAATCCCAATAATCAGTCTTACAGGTGAGTATACTACAATGATATCTGTATATAAATTAGGTATGCGAGGGCCGAGGGATCTCAGGTCGATACTTCCGTATACGCAGAGAGATATCAGCTTCGACTTTACGGTGTGTCCCCTTTAGAGGATCTTTTTGTTTACAACAGCAGCGACTATCAATTTTATTGTTTCATCAGCATGCTGAGGGTTTAATGCTATGTTTCAAGCATTTGCAGAAAGCATTATCCAAGGACTAGGTCAGAACTACCGTTCAGCAGAAGTCCCGGAATAATACCCCAGACATCATTGAGTATAAAGACCTAGTATATCAGATTACGAGACCTTTCAAACGAGATTTCAGGGGTTACCTATATATCCAAGTAGTGTTCCCCACGAAATAAGCAAGTGTTTGAATTTAGGTTTATATCCCGAAAAAGTTTACTAAATGTATAAAAACCTACCGACACATCCACGTTGAGATCGTTTAACACATTTAAACTTTCCATTTCTTTAGCGTACTGTAACCGTCTACTGATGTACTATCATTTCCTCTTTTTACGCAAAAACTCAATTTTTTTAATTTTATCATGTTTAATGTTTTTGGATTTTCTAACAACATTACTCCCCCTAAAATACAAAATCATATAAAGAAAATTTGACAACCAATACTGGTAGCTTTGTCTCGCTATCCATTTTCTGCTTATCGTGTTCTGATTTGCAGAAAAAAAAACACTTTAAACAGAAAATATAACGTACCCCCATGATTTACAACACATTGATCTTAACAGTTTGAAAACCGTTTTTCAATCTGATGAAAGTAATCATGTTTGTTCAGCCGTGAGGGTTTCGGCATATTCAATCAACACATATTTTTGTATTTTTTTTAATATTTGACAAAAATTAAAAACAAACATATTTTTGGTTTTTCAAAATTTTTCAATTTTTAGGGTTTTTGAAATATTGTTTATTTATGTACAGAAAAATATATAAACTTCCTGTTTCAACCAACACAGGATCCAGCAGCCTCCTCTCGATGTGCCAGGCTGCTCCAATTTCACAATCTTTGAATTTGTTGAGCACCTGCACATTCAGACTACTTGATTACTTGAACAATTTAGCCCAGGTCTGTTGAACCTTAGGCATTTCAACACAATAATTTTCATTCAATGCTGGAAATTCTTTATCATTTTTCACAAAAACTTTCTCAATTTTAACTTCAATTTTCTCATCTTTTACCAAATCAACATGTTTCTTAACACTCCATGTTTGACCTTTTGGTGTTCCTCGTTTGTAAAAATGTGAAACTTTTTGAACATTTTGATTTTGAACAACAACTCTTGGTTTCCAAAATTCTTGAGGTTTTGTCATATCAACTGTAGTTTTCCAACTCTGTGTTGTTCTGAATCTGGGTGTGTGAGAATTCCAGGTCTGTCTTGAATCAAACCTGTTCTGGTTTAATTTCCAATTTTGATTTGAGGCAAACTTGTTTGTATTGTACCTCCAAGTTTGTTTCGAATCAAATCTGGTTGATCTTTGTCTCACATTCTCAGATTTTTGTTTCTCAGTATCAAACTTCTTTTTGTCAACATCCACAGGTTTTAGATTAGGACACTTGCGTGCAAGATGTCCTTTTTGATCACATTTGAAACATGTTCTCATGGACACATCTTTGACCTGTGGTTGTTGCTTTTGCTTTTTAGCAAAGAATTCATCATTAGACTGTTTCATTTTGAATTCTTTTTCTTTTTCTAAACTGCCTCCTTGAACAAAACTCATTTTTGCCTGAAAATTCGGCATTTCATTTTTGTTTCGATGTTGTTTCTTCTTATAACCCAACCCAGCCTTCATGTTCTTCTTTTTGAAACCAGGTTTGTTATACGAACCTCTATGACTCTTACCGACAAACTTTGAAATCTCAGACTTCTCAATCTCAACCATTTTGAAAACTTTGTCAACCTTTTCTGAAATCACATTCTGCATCGGGAATACAACATCTAAGAATAATTTGTCCGATCCAATCATGGTATAAACCAATCCTTTTGAATCATCATTCAAATTTTCCTCGGATTTTGTGTTTTTCAGATAACCATCATGAATATTTCCTTCATCTTCATCCTGTGATTCAGATTTACCTGTATCAACCGACTCTTCTTTCAACACACTTTCAACGACTTTACCTACCACCTCTGAATCATGAGAATCATCAGATTTGAAATAGGTTATGTCAATGTTGTCTGGCAATTGGTCTACCATGTTGAAAGCTTTTTCGACCTTTTCCTCATCATAAAATGCAAATTTTCCCGGTGGTGGAACTTGATGAAACTCTGAGCCAATGCCTTTCTTGTTCTGCTCAGACTCACCATCGCCCGGTTTTATATTGAAAATTCGTTCAAGCACATATGACGACACATGGTAACTCTTTAACTTGTTGTTATCCTGTTCTAAATCAGCAATCTGTCGCTTCAACTTAGCAACATCCTCAATATAGGAATTAACAACATCTTGTTTTATAGAATACATTCGTTTAAGTTCTTTGGTTGTTTCAGACATATAATTCATTCTTGATTGAGCATATTTCATTTCATCTTTCACTTTGTCGTATGACTCTTTCATAATATCATATGCTAATTTCATTGAGTCATATTCCTTTTTCATTTCTTGACAAGCAATTTCCTTTTGTTCACATTCATTTGTCATTTTCAAAACATTTTCTTTCAAAACTTCATTTTCTTTCTCTAATTTGTTACATTTTACTGAAAATTTTTCATCATTTTCTTTAAAAACTTTTTCTTTTTCTAGCATTTCTTTGCATTTTTCTTTGAAAATGTTTTCAATTTTAGTGAATTCAAGATTTCTTGTTCTGAATTGCTCATCTTTTTCAATACAAGCTCTGCACGGTTCCATGCATTTCTTGCACTGATCAATCTGTTTTAAATTTTCAGAATCAGAATTTACCTCAGTGATTGGCACTTCGGTGTTTTCAGCAATCTCTGTCTGCTCAGCAACATCTTGCTTCTTTTCAACACTAGCTTCATCACCAGCATCACCAACTTCCAAATTCTCATTCTTTTCTTCTTTCTTCACCTCTTCTTCAATCTGCTGTTCTTCGGTCACAGCTTCCTCTTTAACCTCTTCAGCAGTTTTCTTCAGATTGTTCACCATTTCTTCAACATTCTTCTTCATTCTCTCTTCGTCCCTTTTTCTTAGACACGATAACATGGCATATCTGATATCCTTTTCATATCTCTTAGCGTATGTGTCATCTTTCAATACTCTTCTATAGTATTCAGCTCTTAACGGGACTGCAAGAAGAACATCATCGAAGATTATGTCTTTCTTGGGAACAACCGGTTCTCCTTCTCTGTTATAGTAACATTCTCTCTTTTTATCCCATCGTTTGCTACCAACAGCCATCTCATACTCCTCCTGCATATCATCCATTCTGTTTAAAACGACGTTTCTTTCTCTGTAAGTCTTCTCACTTAAGATCTCTTCCCGAGTTTTCTCTTTGATCTCAACTTTTTCTTCATGGACTTCAGCAATGTCTTTGTCTTTGTTTTCATCTTGAATCTCAGCAACAAAAACAAACTTTCTTTCTTCTGCCATAGCTCTCCCGTGAGCTGTTTTACGAACATTTTCTAAGCGATCTTCTTCTGGACAAACTGTGCTCCAGTCAAATCCTTCATCATCGTGAATTACAAAACAAGCTCTTGATTTAGGTTTATCTTCAATCAACTTTGGTTCTTCTCTGCTTCGATGATAAATCGCCTTTCGATAATAATCATCGTTGAAAGGACGTTCACTTCCTTCACCAACTTCAGAATTTCTGCATTCTCTTTTGAAATGACCCTTTTGCTTGCATTTGAAACAGGTCACTTTGGATTTGTCGAATCCAAGCTTTGTTGAAGCACCTCCAAGCGATTGTTTCCCAGTAATCTCCATGTACCTCTGAGCTCTTCGAATACAACTAGCTAAACACCAACGGATGTCAATGAGCTCCATCTCTTCCGGATCAATCTGGTCGTAGTCTTCTTTGGTTAATTCGGAATTTCCAATTTTTCCAGCTACAAGACCTTCATATGACTCCAAAACAGATGCAAGGAAACTCATTTGCTGCTTCGCTGCATTGATGCTCATTGCAGGAGAATTCTTCAGTTTAAGAGCAATGTTGCACAGAATTTCTTCAGAATCATCAGAATTTGTCTTTGAAGATGAATGATATCCAGAATGATGACTTGTTGACGTTGTTGTTGGTTCTTTCATCTTTTCACCACTAAATGCTGTTTTTGGTGAACCAACGCCTTTATCAGAAAACACACTGCTTTTGTAGTATAAGCCAACGTTCTGTTGATGTGAAGAATCAGTAATCTTGTTTTGCTTCTGCAACTCCAAATCATGACTTTCAATCTTTTCAAACAAAGCATCAAGAGTAATATTATCATACACAGCATCATTTTTCAAAATAAAAACAAACGTTTGCCACTGATCAGCTCGTGGTAACGCTTCAATCACTTTGTCAATTAGTTCTTCTCTTGATTTATTTATCTCTAATCTTTCCAATTCAATTTTAAGATGACAGAATCTCTCAATCATTTGCCTTACCGACTCTCCTTTTATGTTATCAAACAGATCAAATTCTTTCTTTAATAAAGCGATTTTGTTCTTTTTAATCTGTTTACCCCCTTCAGCTTTAACACGTAAAGCTTCCCAGACAGACTTAGATGACCCGTCATGAGTTAGTAAAGCAAAAATATCGTTTCTGATTGCGGACTGGATCAATGCTATCATTCTCTGTTCAGCTCCAAATTCAGCTTTATCTTCTCTAGTAAACTTCTTGAATACAAGATCTTCGCCTTTATCGTCTTTTGGTTTTTCATACCCATACTCCAAGCAAAACCAACTTTCATGAGCATACGCCTTTGCCCAGTTGATAAAGCGTTCTTTCCACCAGGTATAATCCTCAATACTATCAAGAGCTGGTGGCTTTGAATGAGTTCCGTAAAAGTTATTATTCTTGATATTTTCATTTAGCACTTTAGAAATGGTTTTTGGTGTAATATTTGAAGCCTCAGACGATTCGGTTGCGAACGCGTTGTAAAACGTGTTGAAGAATTCCTCAGCCATTATGAAATCCTGACAGAATGATCAAACAAACCCAATCAGTACAATCAAATATCAAATAAACTGAAAATGACTGACACTTGATCGTTGTGAAATGATCTGACACAAAATTCCACTTTTCAATCAAACTAGGAAACTCAAGCGAAATCCCAAGTTGAAGCAGAATGAGACTTCAAGCGAAATCTTTTGATTAACTACTTCAAGCGAAATCTTTTAACACAACTGATTCAAGCGAAATCAACTATTTCGCTTCAACTGATTAGAACCTTCAAGCGAAAACCCACAAGATCTATTTCGCTTCAACAATACAAGTTCCAATCGAATCAGCTTCAAGCGAAAACAACTATTTCGCTTCAGTAGTATTCAAGCGAAATCCAGCAAAGTCAATTTCGCTTCAGAAGTTTCAAGCGAAATAGTCCAATAAGTCTGTTTTGAAGCGAAATCAACCCATTATCTACGAACTCTTTCAAGCGAAATCTAGTTTCTGTCCAGTTTTTGTCATTTTTACTTTGAATTTTAGTCTCAAACTTTCAAGGCTTTGTTAGAATACTGTTTTACACATTCGGTGAAAAACTCAGACCATTTTGACCGTGAAATCTCGTCCAGATTGAAAAAGAAGGTGTAGAAGTCAGAAAATAGATGATATCAAGCTAAACTCTTCTTCCTGTGCTCTGATACCACTTGTTGGATCGGTTTTGACTCCGAAATGATTGCGAAACGAACGTGAAACGTGCGGAATCCGTACACGAACGCGACCTAAACACACATGATGTAATATAAACGTGATTCTTTTATAAAATCTGATAACGTACAGCACCTGAATCACTAACAATAAACTTTCTCTCTCTAGCTTTCTCTCTCTAGCCTCTAGCTCTCCAAGATGTGAAAATGGCAAAAGTTCTATACTAGAAGCCCTAGAGATCTATTTATAGGCCAAGGCATTTAATGAGGAATCTCATTAATTACAATTATGCCACCTTGCCTTTTTGACTAACTATTTCTAAAATAACAATGTAACTCTCGTTTTCTTCAGTTTTTCACTACGGACTAGATTGACGGAGGCGATAGACAGATAAATGCACTAACACTTTTTTACTGTCTGATCGAGGTTCTCGGTATTGAAAAATCTTCGTAAACTGTAAGGCCCTATAATTGTGTAGGTTTACGCTTATCTTTATCAAACACAAGTATAGGCTATTGGGCTTAGCCTTGTAGTGGGTTAGATAATATTAGAATATGCCATGTGGGCTAATTAGTTGTATTGGGCTTGGGTTAGGCCCTCTGGGCCGAATTCTAGAAGGACCCTATATAATGACGTGTTTAGTTCATTATTAGGGTTAGACAATTTGAGAGGTTGTGTTAGTTCTTCTTGAGTATTTTTGAGTTCTCTGATAAGTGTACCAGATGATTCTCTAGAAACCGTGTGCACTTGATCAATACAATCGAGTTCGTGATTTCTTGTGCGTTGTATTTTCGTATTTTTCTTGAATCTCACCAAGTTTGGATTCCACCCATCCTTGGTGATTGTTTGATATCAGTGTTAGATCCGTTTTTGGGACTTACAATTGGTATCAGAGCCTAAGAAGTCTTTCAAAGGCTCGGTTTTGATATCAAATATTCAAGAATTTTTTAAGTTTTGTTGAAAATCATCAAGAACATTCATCGTGTTCTTCGCGTTCTTCATAGTGTTCATATTTTTGTGTGAAAATTTATTATATTTTGCTTCTTGATCAGTTTGAAATTGTGTTTAAAAGGGATTTTTAAAAGATTTGAAAAAATCTTTATTTTTGAAAAGTTTGAAAGGATTTTCAAGAATCCCAAATTTTTCAGAAAGTTTGGTTAGTGGTTAACTTGTTTTGAAAATTTTTGTTTTCAAGTATTTTCATATTTCGATATAAAAAATAATTACAAGATCTGAATTGTTTTTATAAGAAACACAACCGCACAACACATCTCCTTCTCCATTCACGTCAATCACCAACATCGGCCATCTCTCGTCTTCTTTACCGGTTCCCGTCAATCACCATAACAACCATCGTTCAAAACCGCACTCCATCATCTTCGTCATCTTATCACCAAACCGCTGTTCACGTTATCACAACTTCTTTGTCCGATAATCGACCACCACCGATCACCGAAACCTGCAACTTTCACTTTCATTCACCACCTTTATCACATCTGTTTCTCCTATCACCGACAGGTCTTCAACTGTGCGACATCTTACAACTTGACAGAATTTGAAAGTGTGCGACTTGACTTTTGTTTTCAACAAAGTAAAAGTGTGCAACTACACAGGTTGAAGTGTGCGACAAAACTGGGATTGTACGATCCGATTCTTAGTGTGCGACTAGTATTGTAGTGTGCGACTTCTCAATAAATTCACCACCTCCGATCATCAATCGCACACCATCACCATCGATCAACAATCTTCATAATCATTGGAAAACCGTTCTTCCTTCACCATCACCGTGAAGCATTATCATCTTTTTCGAATCACTGTATCGGACACCTCCTTCATCTCCGGCATCATTGCGTTCGACTTTTCGACTAATCGAGTTTTCATTGGTTTGCAGGTTGTTTCGACATAACCCAACTCGTCACCGTTCATCGATTTGTCCCGTCATTCATTACCGTTCATCTTTTCCATCACCAACTCCGTTCACGACACCCACTCATCACCGCACACCTCCCCGTCGATCATCTTCACCACCATCACCGTTGATCTCCACCTCCACCGCATACGTCTCCTCCGATAACAGTTCACCGTCTACCAACACCTTCGATCATCGTCAAACATCTGAACACCACTATCATCCGGAACATCCATCGTTGTTCATCTATCATCATCTTAATCTACGATACACTCCGACACCCTCCTCACCTCCGCCACACCAACTACACCTCCGTTCACTCCTCCACCTTCATTACCGACCCGTCACCGATCTCCTAGCACAGCACTGCCATTCATTTGATAATCGTCTTGGCGGCGGCATATGTTAAACGTGAAAAAGAATTAGGGTTTTGGAAGTTCAGTTGAATCGAAGAAGACGTGAAGACATACAGGAACGTTGTTTAAATTTTTTTTAATATATTATAATAATAACAATAATAATAATCATTAAGTCATCATTACTTATTTATTAATATTAATCTATCTATACTCTGTAATAAAATAAACCAATTTTGAGACACTTGTCATTATTCTAGACCATTCTTAATTGTAAATAATTATTATTTAATTTAAATTATTAAATACCAATTAAATTAATATAAAGCTTATCAACCCTAAATTATTGGCATAAAATTAACTTTAAATCGTAAAACTTAACCTTCACATTGAGTATAAAATATTCAATTCAATATATTAAAGTCACCAATATACTTTTTTTTTTCAACAAAATCTCTAACGTTTTTTTTTTTAATATAAAATATTAAATTTAATTATTAATATTAAAAGATTTCATAAGACACATGACATAATTAATTTTAGATTTTTATTTATTGTTTGTTTAGTTTAGTTTAATTTAAGAAACTGTATACATAATTAGGTTCTTAGTTTTTTTTCCATTTTCATAAATAATAGGCTATAATCTTGTGTATTGTACGAACGAAATCAGTAATAAAAAACTGTTTATTTACGTTTTTTTAAAACAACAGATAATCATGTTCAAATTGTAAAGTAATTTAAAGATATAATCATCATTATAAATCTAATATAACACTTTCATAAAATCTATCTTTGCTAAGGTTTAAATAAAAAATATCATTATAACTTATAAATTAAAATGTTTAAGGTAAAAGTTGATTTTGTAGGAAGGTTTAGGATACCTAATCTAACAAAAAAATATTGGTTAGTTTAACATATATATTTAGACTATGTATAATGCTTAACCATTCAGACATCTGTTCATAAAACAAACAGTCTGTACCATTAAGTTATGAACCAGTAAGAGGTAAGAGGTCTGAACCATTAAGAGCCCATTAAGAGCTAAACAAACAACCCTTTAGCCTATTTATGCCAAGGCAGGGGAGTAACTGGTTGGCAATGAGTAAGAGAACGAATTCCTCGTCGAGTCAGTTGACGAGAAAGTTTCTTAACTATTTATTATTTTTCTTTATAATATTTAATTTATGAATATTTCTTTTCTTTAGTATTTCCTTTTCAATGTTTTTATTATTTTTTTGCTTATTTAATAATTTAATATTTTATTGACTTAATCCCGTGTAATACACGGGGTTCTAACCTAGTTATAATTAATATATTAAATTAGGTTTTCCTTTATCTATATATCTAATTTAAAAAAAAAAAATTTATATAAAATATTAAAAGTTAAAAAAATAATATTTTGAAAATAAAAAAGGGGGGTTTATCATTGTTTTGGTGATAAGTTTTAATAGGTTTGAAGGTGCGGTACAGAAAAACTGGTTCGTGCGCGTGGCAAAGGGCTTGAGTTAACGAGTACACGGGTTCTCGCTTTGGGCTTGTGTTTAGGAAATAGTGTACGTGATACTAAGTGTACGACCTATACAAGTGTGCTGCTACGGTTTTAACACTCTGTTTCGGTAAAACGCACATTTTCGGGGGATCACATTTTTGGGGGATCACATCTTAAAAATTTCTTATAAGAGAGAGGTGCTTGAGCAGGGACTCCAAGGATTCAGATACTTATATGGTGAATTTATAGAAGCACTTACAAGCCGGTTTGCTGAACTGCTCTCTGAAATGGAGAAGGCAGAGATGGTGGTATCTACTCACACGAGCAACAGAAAGCTTCTGGATGCTATAAAAGGATTCCAGATCAGGCAAACTGTAGTTGGTTTAGAAATGTTAATCAGATAATTGTGACAACCGACTGCTACTGTTACAAAATGAAGCCGGATGAGCTGATCTCACTCATAAAATCATATTACAATTCTGACAAGCAGTCTACTCAAGGCAACACATCTGATGCAGTTTGCTCACCCACTCCTACTCCTACTGCTCCATTGCCTGCTACAGTTTGCTCATCCACTTCTACTGATTCATCACAAAATTCAGAATCAGGTTGCGGTACAGGTATTCAAATTCATGACTTCACTCCCACAATCAAAGAGGTATGTGTAGACGATATCTGTTGTACTCCTAAATGTAGGGAAAAGGTTAAAGGGTTCAAAGAGCAGGCAGACTCGCTCGTTATGCAACTTCAATATACCTGCTCTCGCTCGTTATGCAACTTCAATATACAAGATCTAATAATTATGAAATTAAAAAGAAACTGAACGGGTACAAGGATATGGTGGAGGCGCAAAAGCTTGATATCCGTAAGTTGCATAACGATCTGAGTGAAGCAAATTGTAGATATCTCCACTTCAAAGAATTATCTGAAAAATTAACTGTTGAACTTAATGATTTAAAGTCAACTTTTGAAAACACAGAGTTTAATTTTAAAAAGTTTGATATATCAAGTGAAAAAGTTGAAAATATGATTAATCAACAGTTAAAATACAGTAAGAAGGAAGTGAGGAATAAGGGATTGGGATTCGTATGTATACCTCCACCATACAATCACAATTACACTTCACTTCCCATGACTGAAGAGGAGATAGATAATCTGCCTAAAATGGAGTATGGAAAACCCAATAACATCAAGGTTGAGCCTGTAAAATCAACAAAAGTTAAAATCTCAAAACCTAAAAGAGATGAAACAAAGACAACTGAACCAGCATCTGCACCTGTCTTTGTAAAATCAAATGATGTCTCTAAGCAAACAGAGACATTGAGTCTTGAGAAAAATGAAGAATCGGCAAATACACCAACTAAGCAAGTTGCTCCATCTGATTCCAAATGTGAATCACCTGAAGTAACTGATTCTGAGAAATTGGAATCGGTTGAATCTTGTGAATCTAACTGTGAATCTTCTGGAGCAGCTGACTCAGTAGAAGAAGATTCAGCGAAGCCACTACAAAAGGAATGTAACTCAAGTGGTTAAGCTGAATCAAGTAGTGAAACAGTGACTGAGCGCACAACGTCTAAAATTGAAACAACAAGGCCAGTCCCTGATTTTAATTGTGTGATTGTTACTGATGCTTCTACCTCATGTGCAGATGAGGTAATAGTAGAGGATTGGGTTGAGGGGGATGATATTGTTTGCTAAAAGGCTGACGATGTTTGTTCTAAAACATCAAATTTGTCTGCTGATGCTCCTCTATATGTGAGAAAGGGTGTTTATGAGCCAGCTTTGGGAGGCCCGTCAAATAAATATGTGCCTCCAAAGAAAACAGATAGAAATGAAAATGCTAACCCCAACAGTGAGTGTTCTAACTGTTGTAAAAAGGGACATATGAAGCAGGGGAGAAAGTCTGAGCGGTTTGCAAACAAATCATCCAATAAATCGTATAACTCATACTCAGCATCGGTTGGATCAAATGGATCGGGATATGTTAATTTCATAAAGAAGCAAACATGCTACAACTGCGGCATACCCGGTCACATTGCAAGGAATTGCACACATCATCCCTATGTGCCATACTATGTACAACATCAGAAGGTTACATCTAGGGATAGATTTTATTCTAAGCCAATGAAGGTTGAAAAACCTAAGGCAATGATGAATAAGCATCCCCAGGTTAAATCATATGATGGGGATTGGAATGCTGCAAAAGCAAAAAGGAAACAAGCTTTGAAACCAAAACAAGTTTTGAAAAACAAAAAGGTTGAAAAGCAAACTGTTTTGCCCAAGGCACCTAAGAAATTAGAGAAGCCTAAACAAGGGCAAAACATAATGCAGCAACATCACCAGTCCTTGAATCAAAAGGGAACATGTGCTTTCGAGATGTGTCGTTTGTTGATGCTTCAGGAATACCCAGGACCACGATGGCCTGGGTACCAATGTATTACTAATCTCCTTACTTTTTAGGGACAACCAAGGAGGAACTGTTGACAATCCTTGGATGTTGATAGCAGTTGTTCCAGAGACATAACAGGTAACATTTCACTGTTGCAAAAAGTTTTAATTCTTTACAGTTGATATGTTTCGTTTGAAGGAGATAAAAGAGGTAAGACAAAGGTAAAAATTTGAATTTCGTTTTCTAATTTTGATATTGGTTAGTCTTAATGATGGAACGGTTAAACAAAAACAACAAAAATATTTTCATTTTCTTTCGTTTCAATCATTGTACATATGTTTTCGTTGTTAGGTAAATTTGCGCGTAAGATTTACGCACAAATTTAGGGGGATATCCAGAGATATCTGTAAATAGAGAAAATGAGAAAATACAAAAACATTCGAAAAAAAAAAAAATCAAAAATATTTTGTTGCAAACATGGGAAATGAAATAATTTCACTATGTGGATTAAGGCTGACTCATGTAAGACCAATATTGAAATGGTCTGACTCTAGAGCAATATGTTGGTAGGCTTTATCCTAATGGCTAGATTCTTTGACTGGTTCTGTGCAGAACACTAATATCATTCTATGACCTCAGGAAAGAACGTCACTTGGAATTAGGACATGGCTATTTGAATGTGTGTGTGATGTCCCGATACACACAATTTCGTTCTAGTTCTGAAATCTTTTCTGGTCAACTCGTGTATCTCCTTTGTTTTGCGTGAGCAAAGACCTGGAGGTGCTAGTCAACGTCGGCTTCTTTTTTGCGTGAGTAAAGACCTAGTTGTACGTTCTCGCTTTGTGGATCAAATACACCCGAAAGAGGCCCTCTAGTGCCCAAAAGAAACCCGAAAAACTATATCAATCTGAAAAAATCTCATTTGATCTGTAAATTATATCCATCTCTCTGCAAATGATCTATTCTTTTCTTTTCTCAATCCAGTCCTAGTCAAGGTTTCAGAATCCTAGAACGGGCTTGTGAAATATGTGGTAGGAAAACTACATGTATGATATCATGTGCAAATTAAAAATTCCAGGAATTGATTGTGATTAAATTGAGTGTTCATATTAATTTAAATTGGAAAACATGATAAATCAGTTGCAGACCGTCACTTGAAAAAGGCCTAGGGAGATAAGTTTCGCTCGGATCACCTAAAGTAAATGTGTTGATAAGTGTAGTCTAGTCTGAAACACTGTGATTTGATCCCATTGCAATTTGTAATTGTATATTAGTTTCTTTGTCTATTTGTGTTTCAGTTTATATTGTTAGATCTTGAAATAAAATCAAAAATCCAAAAATAGTATTTTATTTTTATAAAATAAAAAATCCAAAAATAGAGTGTTTATGTGTTTTATTAAAAAATAACCATTCTTGAAGATTTGATTAATCATCATAAATTGAATGAAATTTGAATTGTGAAATCCGGGTACAAATACTTGGATGTACGAAGTGTTCAGGTGGTATTTCCCTCTGTTGCCCAGAAATGTTTGCTTATGAATTTCTGAGTATGCGCATAATTTAAAATTCAAATAAAGAAACATGGGTTGTTGAAGGTTGAGATGATGTTGGTTGCCGACAAAGCTTGAAACATCACAATAGTAAGATGTACCTGAGTCAGAAGAACCAGATACGACTCATCATCTGGCGGTGATAGTACATTTAGAGAAGTACCTGTGAACCTGCTTGAAAAAGAAGACATTGACTGTCACACCCTGGCTTTGCGGAAGCGTGGGTTTATTTGGTGTGACTTCTCAATACCATAGCAACAATCATAACAATGCTATATGATAAAAACATGAGATATTCATCCATTAATAAAGTTTAGAAAAATCCCATTTTCAACAATCACAAATAAGTTACAAACCTTAACTTAATTTAATTGAGTTCATAAAGACTTAGCAAAAGACTTTAAACAATACTAGGTTTAGAGATATGTAACCCTGTCCAGGAAGGGGTTACACCTTCTAAACCCTGGATGACTTCTTTATTCAAACGCAGCTTGAAAATACGTGCATACCGTGCCAGATCCGTTAGTTTCCTGAAATACATGTAGTTTGAAAAGTCAACATAAAGTTGAGCGAGTTCATGTGTAAGTGAGTATGTATAAACCTTTGTAATATGTATGTATGAATGTATGTTCTTGGTATGTAGCAATAAGGAAAAAAAGATCAATTAATGTGTAGCTAATACATTAATAAGTGACATGGCCTAGGAAGCACTCAAACCTGTAACGCGGATTTCATACCAGTCCTTCCGGCGGAACGACATAGTCACCACATGCAGCCACACGCTGGCCCATGTGTGGGGCTCGCAACACCCGATAGATCTATCACTCATGCCTCTCGGTCCTTATACAAGGATTAATGGTCTTACGATAATCGCCTATCCATTCACGTGATCTAGCAGTAAATTCCTTAGCTAATCATACCGTGTGTAAAACGTTTGTAGTAAATGTAACATGTATTTCACCCCCGAAGTGTAAAAACTGAAAACAGTTAAGAGAAAAGGGGGGGGGGGGGGACATGAACTCACTGAAGTGCGTCTCGAAATAGTAAATCCCAATCAACCTGCTGCGTGACGACCTACACGTACTAACTTCTATTAGACGGACGGCCGTGCCTTGGCTTAAGGTTTAACGTTTCTGGGAAATAGTTAGACAACTATTTCGTATTTACACTTCTTAATTATTTAATAGTTGTATTCCTTCCCAAGGATGGGGGTTTTAATACATGTGCGTTTTCGTATTTCCAAAATTATATTATTAAGTTTCACTTAATAAAATATATTTGTCTAAAATATTCTATCTCCAAAATATACATATTTTTCCCCAAAAATCTATATTTTATACCTTACAATTTCCAAAATAACACTTTTATCCAAATACGCATTTAAGAGTATTTTTCCAAAAATACGTAAGTTACATTTAAAGTTCGGGTGGTAATAATAATACCGGTGTAACTTAAATATTTATTTGTGATAGCGTTGGTATTATTTTGGAGTCGCGCTTTTACAATGTATTCCAGTTATATTATTCTTACCCTAAAAATAATATACATATAGTTCACAAAATAATCATAAAATCGCGTAAGCGTTTTACTACGAAATATATATTCTCAATATATATTTAACAAGTTTTATTTAAGAAAATCCACCTCCGAATACTTGGTTATTTCACAATAAAAATCATGGCGAAGTTTGTTTGGAAAACAAGTCGAAAATATATTCATAACACTTATCACAAAAATATTCTAAGTGTTATTTCCTGGAAAAATTTCGCCAGAGTTTCCTCTCTAACTGGAGGTGGCCACACTTACTAGCGTATCATTTTCTTTTCAAAATTCAATCAACAATTTTCCAATTATCAACAAAACAATATTCAAACATTATACTAGTCAAAACAAGTATAAATCGCAAACACATGAACTTGTAAGTTGTGTGAAAATACGTAGTAATCTTCCAACATTTTTAGTAGATCTTTCTATCTTTACAAATAAAATCGGTTTCTTGAACATGATCTAGCATGGTTAGATAACGATCCGTCCCACTACTAGCAACCAACAACATAAAATAATCACAACAAAACAAGATTCACAAGTTTTACACCATTAGTTATTCTTTAATCATCAAGTTCATTTTTCTTACAAGACTTTTAGTTTTGTTTTCGCATGTTCTTGAGTTTTAACCATTAAACCTCTTATTAACCACTTTAAACAAGATCAAGAGAGTGTTTAGAAGCACTTACAACTAGCTAGGCTAGGGAAGAATCAAAGTGAAAACTAGGTGCTTAATAGCGATTTAGAGAGGTCCTTGTGATTCCGTAAGCACCGGGTCTCCTCGTATGAACTCTAGCACCTTGATCTGTATGTGGAATTGCAAGATTAAAATTTGAAAGTGGGTGGACGTGGGTTGTGGTTCTCGGCCGAATGCAAGGTAAGAGGGAGAGAGAGATGAGATTTTATTAAAGTGTGGGTTTGGTGAATGTATTGCTCTTGTCCATCAAGTCTATTTAAAGACCATTATCTTCTAATACCTATAGGGTAATATGTTCTCTAGATTCAAGACATGGCAAATAAAATAATCAACAATGTGTGTGGTGTGTTCCCTTGGGGAACCGTTTGGTTCATGGGGGGTGGGGTAATTAGTTGGATTTCAACTAATTAGTTAAGCACTAGTTAGTTAATTAGGAACTTTTAATTAGTTACTAGAGTGTAGTGTTTTGTAATGGGTGTTAGGGTGTCCGGGTACCCTAACTAGCTCAGAAAAAGAAAACAATGTCATTGACAATATTTTTATGTTCCGGGTAAAGTCCGGTTGTTCGGTTGGATATTAATCCGTTAAAGTGCTAAATAAGCATTTAAAGTGTCGTTAATATTATTTTTAGTGACACAATGATTCCCGACACTTTGGAAAGTGTCTAGTATTATTTTCCCATGTTTTTGCACTTTACTAGTTAGCTTAAATGCTGAATTTTGTATTAAAGTGCAGAATTTTGTACTTAAAGTACGTTTTAGGCACATCCGGTCACTTTAACTATCACCTAGTGACGAAGTTTATCAATCCTCACCTCCCTACACACCCTACTACTGTAGTAATCTATTCCCGGCTCATACTGGCCTCAGTGACAGTGCCTGTCTGAAGCTGGCTATGTCAGCATGTTTACTGGGTTATCCGTTCATTGTGCTACTGTGCTTTTGTGCATCAAGTTTGTCACTATAGTTCTGTGTAAATAGTGGAGTGACGACAATAAAGTATGATGCATGTACGTGTATGTATCAGAATTCAAGTAGCAGTTTAATCACAACTGTAAGCAAGCACAGTAATTAAGTATTAATTAAATATTAATTAATTCGTACGGATACCTGGTTTGGTGAGGGTTGTCACATTCTCCCCCCGTTTAAGAAATTTCGTCCTCGAAATTTGTACTACCTTACTCCTTATGGTTAAGTCACACACGTATGTATATGAATAATATCGAAGTAGATAATCATCAAATCGAAACAAACATTACTCACATTATGTGAGTCCAAGAATATATAACAACCCGAATCCTAGGGTTGAAAGGTGTGTGCTGCTAGCATTGGGTGTTAAAGGTACAAGACGCATTTGACGTATAGTCTAGTGTAATCCAGCTAGCAGGGATTCCACAAAAGTGGAGTTTTGACTAATAAGATTTTTAAACGATCGGTTGCAATATGCAAACGAGTTTTCACAAACCATAGCACCCGCTATATGAACTCAAAAGCAGCAACTCAGCGTAATAGTAAAATGATCTGTCAACTCCTGAATAAATGTCTGGTAAGGTTTAGTCTGTTGACATTTTTGAATGGTGAAGATACACCGAATGGAATACAAGCGAATCTGGTGTTTCATTGTCTTGATTCGTAGTTGCATCAGAAATGTTTAAATGATAAATCAAACAAAAGTATGTGTGGTCTCGTGTAAAACGGTTACCATGATTAGCACAAGCTACAAGTCCATGATGACACCACAAGGTGTCGTAATGGCATCATCCAATAATAGTGGTGACTGAACAAGTTCACCGCGTTTGAAATCAAATGAAAGTGTAATGAGACAATCTGAAGATTTGATTTATACCACGTTATAGAGTTTCCAATTAAATACGGAATATCAAAGAACCACTGTTTCCAATCGAAGATGAAAAGTAATAAGTATCGCAAGGCATTTGATTGACAACGAAAGAATCGTTAGGAGGTACATTGTGCTTATGAAATGAATATATGTACCATTACCTTAACACACAATTGTGGTGAGACCGCTTTGATCGTGAATATCCAAAATGGATTGTTAACAACTAAATAGGGAGTTAAATCCGTGTACGAAGTGAGTAACCAAATTAGCGCAAGCTTCAATTTTATGAAAATATCACCGCAAGGTATCGAAACAAATCAAACGTTTTAGTGGAGTCGTAGACCAACCAAATCTACTACGACTCGAAATGAAAGAATCTATGCAAAAATAGTTGTATATGATGCTCCCAATACATCATATAGCGTTTCAAATTAAACCTGTGAACTGGATAAGTTCAAGCAATTGAACTTGGTTTCAACGTAACCCGACAATAAACGTATGTATCAACAAAGGAATTCTCAGCATGGTAGCAAAAATAAACCATGACTGTAACTTGAAAGAAAGCGGTTTCAAGAAAGTGCGTTGGCTTGGTAACAAAAGAGCCAACAATAACAATAATGTAGGTCACTCGAATCAGGAATTAGTAATTAGGTTTAGCAAAATAATATGTAAATTCCAATGAAGTGTTTATTCAAAACGAAATCTCATGCGTAGCATGATGCATGTATGTCAGGTAAGTTTCCTAGAAAAGGAACAACGAGTATCTGCTAAAGTGAAGAAATGACCAGCTATCAAAGCAAATGTGTGTTCGCTCTCAGCGAGAAAATTATTGTGATGCAACTACCATTAAGGGGAGTAGAGATGCAAACATCTACTTGCCAGAAGTAAAAGAAATCCAAGTACTCTCTGTTTGGTCAACGGAACTGGCATATGCGCTAGGTTAATGATGGTTGATTGAGTTAAAAGATATGGTTCCTAAATAAAAACCCATACGAGTTTGGACCTGGGTTCACAGAGGTCCTAAATATATGTTTTCTAAATCCTCCAGATTTCGTATCCCGTGTAGACTGGTTTGTGCATTGTGTAGGAAGCACTATTGTTGTGTACGTCTAAGAACAAGTCGTTGTCCCACAATTTTTCCTCGGTATACCTTCTTACTGAATTTACCGCCAATGACACTCGATCGTTGATCTGTCGTGTAATGGTATTCGGGCCCTTACAGTTAGTCAAATATGTAATTCGTCAATCCTTAGCAAGAGCCACCGACCCTGGTTGTCTAGCTCGTCCGACTTCCGATCATTTGAAAGTCATCGTCCTTTTTCTTGATGAGCGGAACTAAGGTTACCCAAAAGGGAATTTTGGTCTGTTATCTTCCTTCTCTATTTACTACTGAAACTACACTGTCAATCCTTGCATCTCCGAAAATGTAAGTCGCTACGGTGCATCGACTACAGGTGTGGTGCCTGGAAGTAAATCGATGCGAGATTCGACTAATCGTTGAGGAGACGATTCCGGCAAGTCTTCGAGGAAGACTTAAGGATATCCTCTGATCACGGGGGTATCTTTGGGCTTTAGTTCTTCGGCTCCCTTGTCCCCGACATGAGCCAAGAAAACAACAAATTCTTTACGCAACATCTGTTGATGCACAAGAATGTCTGTTGACTGCATCTTCATCAAGTCTTAATTCAAGAAAGTCAAGATTAGGGTTTTTAAAGTTAATTTCGCTTTTATGTACAATGTTTAGATGGGATTTCGCTTTTAGGGACATGGCGATTTCGCTCATATGGTCTTGACATAAAAGCGAAATCAGTTACATGTGATTTCGCTTATATGGTATGCCATATGAGCGGAATCAGCTCAACTATATATACCACACTTGTGTCATTAGGTTAGGACATTGGAGCGAAATCAGGTCATGTGATAGGTGCTGAAACTCTGTCAATTTTGTATCAGAAAGCATTAATAAAGAAGGAATTGAAAGGAATAGCTGTTGTTACGTTGCGTATACTGATTCCGCCTTTATACGTAATGTTGAACTGCCTTGACTGATGGTTTAGGGTCACGACACGGTCCAACAAGTGGTATCAGAGCTTCAGGACGAGGAGTTCATACTACTTCAGCTGATTCGACATTATTCTCACATTTCTACTCAATTTCTCTTTTATTTTTCCGAATTAAACAAGTTCCTACGGACATAATGGTTTGAAGTTCAAGTATATTGAGCGAAATTGTCTGTTAATCAATCCATAATAGTATCAGACCTTAAAACAAAGTAAAAATCAATCAATTTTAACAAAATTTCAATCGGTTCACGAACAGAATTTTCAAAATCAGATCTGGAATGAATTTGTGGTCGAAATTGAACATATTACATATCATTGTGATCGGAATTAAGTGTAGTACAACCCTTGAAAGTATCAGATTGAAATTTGGCTTAAAAATGGATAAAAACGTGATTCCGCTTTTGTGAACATCGAGTGTTAAAAGTGATTTCGCTTATCCGGACACTACTGATTTCGCTCATCCGGACGAGTAATGATTTCGCTCATACGAACATAGTGATTTCGCTCTTGTGGACTTAGTGATTTCGCTCATAAGGACAGTCTCCTGATTTCGCTCATACGGTCATAAGTGATTTCGCTCAAAGGGACATCAAGTGATTTCGCTTATACGGACAAAAGTGATTTCGCTTTTGTGTCACATTGAGTGATTTCGCTTATCAGTCATTCTGATTGATTTCGCTCGTGTGTCATTATTTTTCAAAATTTCAAAACTTGTCTAAGTGTTTGATAATCTTGCAGGTACATTCACGATGGATGATCTTTTCATGAACCCGTTTAGCGACATGTACGCATTCGCTGGAGATTCCGGAAACAATGATTCTTCGTCTAGCAATGTGAACGAGAACCCGCCAAAAGAGAAGAAAAAGGAAGCTTGGGAATCGGAAAGTGCTTTCAGAACGTTTAATAAACCTCCAAAACTTATGGCTATTGAGGAGTACAGTCGATGGTCCAGAAAATTTGAAGACTGGATGATGGCATTTGCATTTCCAAGTTGGAAAAGTCTGAAGAACGGTTATGATCAAGGAAAAAAGAATGGTGAAGTCTTAACAGCTACTGATGAGATTGAATCATTCGTAGCCGAACAAAAGTGTGTGGCGTTGTTATTTCAGTCTGTTCGGGAGGATATCATCTCATTAATAGATTATTCAAATGCTAAAGATCTTTGGGCAAAGTTAGAAAAGAAATGTTTAGGAAGTACAGAAATCGTGAAAAACAAAAAGAAACTTCTTAGGAAAGAGTTTGATATGTTTGGTTGTCTTAAGAATGAGTCAGTGTGTAAAATGATAGAAAGGTTCGGTCATCTGAAGCTGGAATTAGCTAGACATGATATCAGATATTCTGATGAAGAGCTTGTTGACAAACTGTTCGATTCATTACCAGAAGATATGGATTGGAGATATTATGCACTGATGTTGAAGAACACTATTGCTCCTGAAATATTGAAACCAGATTTGGTGATTGAGAGACTTGAAAGTCATGAACTGGAATTGAAGAAGACATACAAAGTTAATCACTCATCTTACCAGCAGAATCTGGATTTGTATTATCCAAAGAGCATGATGCCAAAAGCAACTTCTCCAAAAACTGCGTTTTCTGCTGAGAATGTGTTCACAACAAGCAAAGAAAGTCAAAGTGGTCAAAGCAGCGGAAGTCATAGTGGTTATCACAGTGGATCTTCATCATCTGCAAGTCATTCTGATGCAAAGAATCGTTTTCAATGCAACATCGCGATAGATTTGAAGAACGCAAAAATCGGACACTAATCGAGACGGCTAGAACTATGCTCGCAGATTCAAAGTTACCGATTAATTTTTGGGCTGAAGCTGTTTCCGCCGCATGCTATACGCTTAACAGGGTTCTCACTGTCAAGAAGTTCAACAAAACGTGTTTTGAGCTAATCAATAATCGCAAACCGAATTTGAAGTATCTAGAACCATTTGGGTCACCCTGTACGGTTATAGAGCCTCATGGAAAGTTTGGTCCGAAGAGCATTGAGGGTATATTTGTTGGTTATGCAAATCCGTTGCGACGTGTCTTCGTTCCAAGTGAGAAGCGGATTATTGAAGCTGCAAATGTTGAATGTCAAGGTTATACTATGCCGCCGCAGAATCCTGGTGATTCATGGCGTTATCATTATGACAAACTTTGGGATTCGTTTGACATGAGAGAAGAATCAGAGGATGATGAAGATTTCTTTGATGAGTTGGATATTTTGCGTGAATATGAGTCGCAGTTAAGGTTCCCAGCTGAGTATTCGAGGAGACCACGGGAAACTTCAAATGACGATGAAGCAGGTCCGAGTAATGCTGGTGAACATGATGATGTCCAACAGAATGAAGTTGCTCATGATAATCAGTCGGCTCAGAATGATAATCTAGAAGCTGAAAACATGCCAGTATTTGATCATGGTGATTCAGATTCAGATTCTGAGGGGGAGCAAATTCAGATTTCAAGTCAAACAAACCAAGTTGGTGAACAAGATGCAGAGCAGAATGTTACTAATCTGGAGGGAAATGTAGATGTTCCAAGCGAAGTGATGCCGCGAACTTTTTCATATCATCCAGAGGAGTTGATCATAGGAGAATTGCAAGCTGGAGTTCGCACTCGAAATCAGATTGATAAAGGGCTTACATGTTTTTATACAAAAGTTGCTCCTTTGCAAACTAAATTTTCATTAAGTTGTTTTATCTCGCAGGTTGAGCCAAGAACTTACAAAGAGGCGCTTACTGAAGACTCTTGGGTCAATGCAATGCAGGAGGAACTTAGTCAATTTGAAAAATTGGGAGTGTGGAAGTTAGTTGATTTGCCGGATGGTCATAAGAAAATTAACACCAAGTGGGTGTTCAAGTGTAAGAGGGACGATAGAGGAGTTGTTGTAAGGAACAAAGCTCGACTCGTTGTTCAGGGATTTAGTCAACAGGAGGGAATTGATTTTACCGAAGTCTATGCTCCTGTAGCACGTCTAGAGGCAATCAGAATTTTCCTAGCATTTGCGTCTTGGAAGAACTTCAAAGTTTATCAGTTGGATGTTAAATCGGCTTTTCTTTATGGGAAGGTTAAAGAGGAGGTTTATGTCGGTCAGCCACCGGGCTTCACCGATCCAATCCACAAAAACAAGGTCTACTTATTGGACAAAGCGTTGTATGGTTTACACCAGGCCCCGAGAGCCTGGTACGAGACTTTGTCTCAACACCTACTAGCCAACAAGTTCATTCGTGGAAAAGTGGATGCCACTCTCTTCACTAAAGAGGTCGATGGTCATCTTCTGATAGTTCAGATTTATGTGGACGATATAATTTTTGGGTCAACAAATGAAAATCTATGCAAAGATTTTGAATCAGTGATGAAGCAAAAGTTTGAAATGTCATCAATGGGGGAGATGAAATTCTTTCTGGGTTTACAAGTTGAACAACTTCCTGAGGGAATTTTCATTCATCAGTCAAAGTATGTTCATGATATTCTAGAGAAATTTGGGATGTCAAGTTCTACTCCAGCTGCTACCCCACTTGCAACAAATCATGGGATTCACCCAGATCTCACCGGAGACAGGGCTGATGAAACGTTTTACAGATCCATGATAGGTTCTTTGATGTACCTAACTGCTTCACGTCCTGATATCATGTACCCAACGTGCCTCGCATCAAGATTTCAGTCTAACCCGAGAGCATCGCATATGATCATTGTGAAGAGGATATTGTGCTACCTGAAAGGAACTCCTTCATTGGGGTTGTGGTATCCTAGGAAAGGCGATTTTACGCTCGAAGGGTATTCTGATTCGGATTTCGGATGCTGCAAAGTCAATTCAAAATCAACAACTGCAGGATGCCAGTTCTTTGGTCCTAGATTGGTTACCTGGCAGTCTAAGAAACAAACGTCTGTGGCGTTATCTACATGTGAAGCGGAGTATGTTTCTGCTAGCAGTTGCTGCTCTCAGATCTTGTGGATACAGCAACAGATGCGCGACTACGGTTTGCAGTTTCTTAACTCACCTCTTTTTGTTGATAATGAGGCCGCAATAAATATAACAAAAAATCCAGTACATCACGCTAAAACTAAACACATAGAAATTCGTCATCACTTTATTCGTGATTGCTTTGAGAAAAAGTTGATACGAATTGAGAAAATCCACACTGACGAACAGAAAGCTGATTTACATACCAAAGCTTTTGATAAAAATCGGTTTAAATATTTGTTAAAACTGAATGGTATGAAGCTTCTTTCAGTGTCGGATGGCATAACTGGCGTTGATGAGAGTACTGTTGCGGATGAAGACGAGAAACAATCTGCAATGGTTTGTCGAATTTTTACTTGTTTTGGTATTTAGGGGGAGTAGATATTTGTACATAGTTATATTTTCAGAAAATACAAAAACAGTAAAAAATGCAAAAATACAAAAACATGATAAAATCTGAAAAAGAGCTTGTGTATATAGGGAAAATGATAGTACATCGGCTAGACGATTACAGTATGCTAAAGATTTGTAAAGTATAAAAGAGTTAAATAATCTCACTGATGATGTGTCGATAGGTTTTTATACATTTAGTAGATTTATTCGGGATATAAACCTAAATTCAAACTTGTGAATTCGTGGGGAACACTATGTAGGATCGTGTTTCGGACCTAAACGAGCCGCGTAGAAGAGTTTATATCAGTTTGAAAGGTGGAAACAGACAAACCGAGTACAATTCAGCGAGAATTCACTTTAATATGTCGATATTATTGATCTGAATGACATGTACAATCGAGTCGACACTTCGGCAGCACTTCGTGGCTCACCGGAAGACAACACCTACATCTCTTAACTAATTTCGCTCATTCGACCTATATATAGAGTGCATGATTCCGCTCATACGGACATGACACAAGAGCGGAATCACACAATGACACAAAAGCGAAATCAGGACTTTACCTAATGAGCGAAATCACCCTATGATGACTAAAAAGCGAAATCACCTCATACACTACGGACGAAATCAGACTTGTACATATTTGACGAAATCACATCTAAATCATCATAAATGCTTTTGTCATCTTGTGTCTTGTGTAGTCATGATGCTAATGATGATGTCATAATATGATGTCATCATTCAGTATTATGACATCATGCTTGAACTACTTCGCATCGAACCCGAGACTCGACATAAGACGAAGACGACAGATGAATGCACCAACACACTACTTGGATATATAGGTAACCCCTGAAATCTCGTTTGAAAGGTCTCTTAATCTGATATACTAGGTCTTTATACTCAATGATGTCTGGGGTATTATTCCGGGACTTCTGCTGAACGGTGGTTCTGACCTAGTCCCTGGATAATGCTTGCTGCAATGCTTGAAACATAGCATTAAACCCTCAGCATGCTGAAACAATAAAATTGATAAATGCTGCTGTTGTAAGCAAAAAGATCCTCTAAAGGGGACACACCGAAAAGTCGAAGCTGATATCTCTCTGCGTATACGGAAGTATCGACCTGAGATCCCTCGGCCCTCGCATACCTAATTTATATACAGATATCATTGTAGTATACTCACCTGTAAGACTGATTATTGAGATTCTGGATACGGGAGTATATTCAAGAGGTGGGACACATGAATGAGCTAAGTTCTTAATTCATCTAAATCGTATCCTGAGTAAATTGAAATTTGTGTGGGAATTTAAGATGGATCAGTATATCGACAATCGAGGTGAATTGTTTAAGTCAGAGTATGAAATGAAGCTTAACGGTACTTGTAATTTGTCTAAAAAGCTGATATGATTCCCTGACACGCTCATTAAAAATATGTTTGTAAATAGTTTACTTAGTTTACTTTCTGCAATTTAAGTTTTCTGTATTTCATTTCTTAGTTTAGATCATTTTGATAAAATCCAAAAAGATTTTATTTCTGCTTTATTTTCTGGCAAACCAAAGTGGAGAGTTGATTGTTGGATTCTCAAATGTTTGAAGCAGATGCAGGAGATTCTGGACTGAAGAATGAGGAGAGCTTATTTTGATGAAGTTTAATTTGTTTGAAAAGTCAAAAACAAGTTCATTAATTTGATACTTGTTATTTTCAGAAAATGTTTGAAATTGTTGTTTTAAATCAGTTTGATTCGTCAAATGATCAACCAAGGTCATTAAATTGGACTTGGTAGATTAATCAAGTGATCAGGGTCATTAACTTGGACTTGAATACTTGAGTGGATTTCTAAAACTGATTAAGTTTGTGAGTTATGTTTGAAAGATAGAATTGTAATGTTTATTGGTTGAGGAACAGGTTTTGGACTTCATTATTCCCAATGGAAGCTAAATGTCAAAGCTTGAACCAGATATCTCAGATTCTAGCATATCGAGTGGGGGAGTCTGTGAAAGGGGGAGTCTGGATCAACATTCAAAGGGAAGATGGAAGTTAGAGACAGGTTGTGTTTCTGAAGTTTGAGAAGACAGAGAGTTAGAGAAAAGACTAAGACTGAAGACTCAGGATCTGAAGACTACGTCAACATCCAAGGGGGAGTCTGTTGATGCACAAGAATGTCTGTTGACTGCATCTTCATCAAGTCTTAAGTCAAGAAAGTCAAGATTAGGGTTTTTAAAGTTAATTTCGCTTTTATGTACAATGTTTAGATGGGATTTCGCTTTTAGGGACATGGTGATTTCGCTCATATGGTCTTGACATATAAGCGAAATCAGTTACATGTGATTTCGCTTATATGGTATGCCATATGAGCGGAATCAGCTCAACTATATATACCACACTTGTGTCATTAGGTTAGGACATTGGAGCGAAATCAGGTCATGTGATAGGTGCTGAAACTCTGTCAATTTTGTATCAGAAAGCATTAATAAAGAAGGAATTGAAAGGAATAGCTGTTGTTACGTTGCGTATACTGATTCTGCCTTTATACGTAATGTTGAACTGCCTTGACTGATCGTTTAGGGTCACGACACGGTCCAACAACATCCTTTGTGCCTTCAAGCGATTTGTAATTTGCAGAGGCGTATCCCGCTTCATGAGTCAAGATCACTTCTTCGTTCTCCATCATGGTGCAGATATCAATCTCCTATTGATCATTTGTCAACCAATCCCTCCAACTACCCTGTTGAAGTCTCCCAATTCACTAGCAGTAGATCAAGTGTAATCTTACGCTTCCCGGGTTCTATCTTGCCGATTCCAGTTACTGTGTTGGCTTCCACTCGGTTCCCCTAAGCTAGTTCTAATGGGTACTGGAATATCTACTTGCTCGCTGCTTAAACCAATTATACTCTCTAACTCTAGAGGTGCGAATCGTAAAATTTGCAACAGTATTTGGCAATACAGATGCATAACATTGAGTAGTATGGGACGTACCGATATCCATGCTTGGATTCCTGGCGTGCTTCCCTGGCTCCGGTGTTAGACATCTTTCCCATGATTTTGCTTAATCTCCCTTGGGCAATCTTTCCTATAGTGCCTCATATCCCCGCAGGTATAACATCCCTTATCTTTCCCCTTTCCTTTCTTTCCACGCTTCGTCTCACGCCAACACATTTCCTTGTTGTGTCCCACTTTGCCACAGTTGTCACACTTCCCATTTTTACATCGCCCGGTATGATGACGTCGGCACCTGTCGCATTTAGGTAGCTTACCCATGTACTCTTTTCTCTTTTTGGCCTTGTTGTTGCTACTCGACTGGGTACCCTGTTTGAAATTTGCCAACTTTCTCCTGTTGTCCCCAGATGACTCTACATGAGTCTCCTTCTTCTCCTCAGAGGTTGAAAATTTGTTCATCCTGATTGCCTCTTCAGTCAAGGCCACACTTAGATTGATGGCCTCAGCGATCGTTGCAGGCTTTGATGTCGTTACCATGCTCATGATTTGAGGTGGCAATCCCCAAATGAAACGCTCAATCTTCTTAAACTCTGGATCCACCATGTATGGAACAATACGTGACAGAACTTGGAACTTCTCCACGTACTCAGCTATTTTTGGACCTTCCATCTTCAAGTTCCAGAACTTAGTTTCCACCTTCTAGCTTTCTGTTCTTGAACAGTACTTTTTATGCATTAGCTCTTTCAGCTCGTCCCATGATAAAGCATACGCATCAGCCTCGCCCATCGTCTGAACCTGGAGTTTCCACCATGACAGAGCCCCATCTTGGAACAGTCCGGAAATGTACGTGACCTGGTGCTCTGGGGCGCATTTGCTCGCACGCAATACGGTGTCTGTCTTCTCAACCCAGCGCACGAAGGCTACGGCACCCCCAGTGTCGTCGAAATGTAGGGGCTGGAAGCCCAAGAACTGCTTGTAGGTGCAGCCGTTGGGTGGGTTATTTCCTGAGGTACTTCCGCTGCGCTCGGAGCGAAGGGCCTCGTACTGTGCGATGAACTGCAAGAGGCGTTCTTGAAATTCCGCCTCTGTCGTCGACAGAGGGTTGTTGGTGTTGGTGTTCCCTTGAGTCGACATCTTCCTAGAAGAAAGTCGGTTAGGTCAGGCCTTGTTAAGTACACGAGCACACAAGCCTCTATTTAGCGAATAAGACCTCAGTGGTGTATTACATATATGTATATACACAGTCGTTATATTATTCAATCACATATCATCACAATTATTGCACAACTTGTAAATAAGAATGTGGTAAGTAAGCATGTAGTATTATAGTTATAGCACAAATACGCTGATCAACAGCGTGCTTAGTGGGAATATAGCGACTGAGTCTTTCACTAGTTATTAGTCATAAGTATTGTCTCATGTTTAAAGATGATTGGGCTTTCGTTATCCTCTGGCCCCAATCACTGTGTCTTACAAAATGTATCACATCAGGAGGGACACAGGGTCACCCTACCCTTGTCCAACACGTATATTAGTGCATCAAAATTTCGTAATCAGAAGTGGTCCTCACAGGTCTCCGCAATCCCGGCTTATCTTTAGTGTCTTTACCCAAGTGTAATGCAATCCGCATAATCCAGAAACCAACTATACTGGTGACTAAGGTGGAGGAGGAAAGAAAAGTGACTGCTAACATGCGTGAGTCCCTCCTCGAGCTTGTATATACGTCGAAGTAATTATCTGCTCTGCCGCTTGATAGTAAAGAAATGAGTATCAGAATCCTGGGAATCGGTGTGATAGCAACGGTCGAGAGCGCAAAAGGAACCTTGATGTATGTGGCGAATCAAAGTATGCTGACAATAGACAGGGTGGAGGACGAGATGTCTTACATAAACTTTTCTGAAAAAATGATGTCTTGTGATGTAGACACTTAAATCATGCTTTCGATTATGTAATGTTTTGCATTTGAAGTTACCAATTATTGTGTCAGCTCAATCTCCAACAGTCTGCGACTCATATCCTCAAGCTGCAGCTGATGTGACAGGTGTACTCATCCCGTGTGTGCCCCCCATAAAGCGTGGGATGGTAAGGGTCTAAAATTTACCGTAATGCATTATAGGAACCATCGAAACGGTTTGTCCAGCGTTGTAGAGGTGAATGTAGCAAATGGTGCGACCTGTGCAGTTGGGAAAATGCTGTTGTAGCGGATGAATCGTTATGCGGGTGCTGACCTGAAGTACCCTCCCGGGGTGTGGGTATATTCTGAAAGAAAGCTGTAGGCACCTTGGCGCAATGGAAGTCGATATTCATAAGGGAAAGGAACAATGTCAGTGGTTGCGGGTGTAAAAACAAACATCTCAACAAATGAGGAGATAGCCCGATGCATGTAGATATAAGGGGTGCAATGTCTAGCAGACCAAAAAGAAACAGGATCGTGATCACATAAAGGTGTAGGTTCAGCAGGCGCAACAGCAAGCTGACCCAAAAGGTGTAGAAGCTAGCTCAGCAGCAGGCCCTGGGTCGTGTAACGGTGTGGTGCCTCGAGAAGGTGATAGTGCAGCAGCTATGTCGTCGTCGTCTTGTGTCAGTAGTAGAATGTTGTACTCCAGCTGTTTGTAAGGTTGTAGGTATCACAGACTCAAAGGAGTCTGAATGCATGCTAGAATCAGAGGATGGCTTGTTAACAGGGGTCTTAAGAAGTGAAGTTAGTAACAGTGTCCTCGTCTAATTTTCTATCATCATGGGCGTTGGCAAGAGGACCATCGATAAGCATGCCAACGTAGTCATATATTGTTTGTCGAGTAGTCAACCTTCATTAGAGATGCCCGCAAGAGGCGCATCATCGAGGATTGGAGCCATGGTGTGTCCATCATTGGGATGACCAGTGATGGAGTGGTCATGGATTGAAACAAGAGTGACAGAAAGATTCTTGTCAGAGAAACCATCAGCAAAGATGAAGTATCACCAAAATCTGGTAGCACGGACTGTTAGAAGTCGTCCTCGCCCTTAGTCAGCATATCAGGATCACTCTCAGTATCTGACGTAATTGTCTCTGGCGCAGATGTAGTATCATTATCTGTGGCGGTGGTCGTAGGGTTATTAATGTCTGATAACTCGTTCTCTAATTAGAGTGACATGTGTGCCGGTGCGTAACATGTATATCCATAGTAGTTACTAGCAATTAGTGTATGCGAATAACTACCACATATGCACGTACATCAACGTTAAATCAAATAAGCATGTAAGTCTCAATTAATGTAAGCAAGTAATCATCCTAGTCTTCCCCAGACTATCCTCCCAGTTTCTCAAACTGAACTCCCTACTCTCTCAGACTATCCTCCCAGCCTCTCAGACTGATCCTCCTAGTCTCTCAGACTATCCTTTCAGCCTCTCAGACTGATCCTTCTAGTCCCACTAGACTAACCTCCCAGCCTCTCAGACTGAACTTTCTAATCCCACTAGACTAACCTCCTAGCCTCTCAGACTGAACTTTCCAGTCTCTCAGACTAAAATCTCTCAGATTGCTCCTCCTAGTCCCACTAGACTACTCCCTCAGCCTCTCAGACTGAGCCTCCTAGTCCCACTAGACTACTCCCTCAGCCTCTTAGACTGAGCCTCCTAGTCCCACTAGACTACTCCCTCAGCCTCTCAGACCGAGCCTCCTAGTCCCACTAGACTACTCCCTCAGCCTCTCAGACCGAGCCTCCTAGTCCCACTAGACTACTCCCTCAGCCTCTCAGACTGAATTATAAATTTAAATTTGGGAATGTGTATTTGTGCCTTTTTGTTTGTAAAAATGTTTGTTCCCTGGATTTGGATGTATAGTGTATGCAATGTAAAAGTGTTTGAAAACGTTTTCGTGAGAGCCCTAATGATCATAGTCTAGAGTCAAGAAAGAATCCTAGTTCGCTATGATCGAGGCTCTGATACCAAGTTGTCACACCCTGGCTTTGCAGAAGCGTGGGTTTATTTGGTGTGACTTCTCAATACCATAGCAACAATCATAACAATGCTATATGATAAAAACAAGAGATATTCATCCATTAATAAAGTTTAGAAAAATCCCATTTTCAACAATCACAAATAAGTTACAAACCTTAACTTGATTTAATTGAGTTCATAAAGACTTAGCAAAAGACTTTAAACAATACTAGGTTTAGAGATATGTAACCCTGCCCAGGAAGGGGTTACACCTTCTAAACCCTGGATGGCTTCTTTATTAAACGTAGCTTGAAAATACGTGCATACCGTGCCAGATCTGTTAGTTTCCTGAAATACATGTAGTTTGAAAAGTCAACATAAAGTTGAGCGAGTTCATGTGTAAGTGAGTATGTATAAACCTTTGTAATATGTCTGTATGAATGTATGTTCTTGGTATGTAGCAATAAGGAAAAAGAGATCAATTAATGTGTAGCTAATACATTAATAAGTGACATGGCCTAGGAAGCACTCAAACCTGTAACGCGGATTTCATACCGGTTCTTTCGGCGGAACGAGATAGTCACCACATGCAGCCACACGCTGGCCCATGTGTGGGGCTCGCAACACCCGATAGATCTATCACTCATGCCTCTCGGTCCTTATACAAGGATTAATGGTCTTACGATAATAGCCTATCCATTCACGTGATCTAGCAGTAAATTCCTTAGCTAATCATACCGTGTGTAAAACGTTTGTAGTAAATGTAACATGTATTTCACCCCCGAAGTGTAAAAACTGAAAACAGTTAAGAGAAAAAGGGGGGGGGGGGGAATATGAACTCACTGAAGTGCGTCTCGAAATAGTAAATCCCAATCAACCTGCTGCGTGACGACCTACACGTACTAACTTCTATTAGACGGACGACCGTGCCTTGGCTTAAGGTTTAACGTTTTTGGGAAATAGTTAGACAACTATTTCGTATTTACACTTCTTAATTATTTAATAGTTGTATTCCTTCCCAAGGATGGGGGTTTTAATACATGTGCATTTTCGTATTTCCAAAAATATATTATTAAGTCTCACTTAATAAAATATATTTGTCTAAAATATTCTATCTCCAAAATATACATATTTTTCCCAAAAATCTATATTTTATACCTTACAATTTCCAAAATAACACTTTTATCAAAATACACATTTAAGAGTATTTTTCCATAAAATACGTAAGTTACATTTAAAGTTCGGGTGGTAATAATAATACCGGTGTAACTTAAATATTTATTTGTGATAGCGTTGGTATTATTTTCGAGTCGCGCTTTCACAATGTATTCCAGTTATATTATTCTTACCCTAAAAATAATATACATATAGTTCACAAAATAATCATAAAATCGCGTAAGCGTTTTACTACGAAATATATATTCTCAATATATATTTAACAAGTTTTATTTAAGAAAATCCACCTCCGAATACTTGGTTATTTCACAATAAAAATCATGGCGAAGTTTGTTTGGAAAACAAGTCGAAAATATATTCATAACACTTATCACAAAAATATTCTAAGTGTTATTTCCTGGAAAAATTTCGCCAGAGTTTCCTCTCTAACTGGAGGTGGCCACACTTACTAGCGTATCATTTTCTTTTCAAAATTCAATCAACAATTTTCCAATTATCAACAAAACAATATTCAAACATTATACTAGTCAAAACAAGTATAAATCGCAAACACATGAACTTGTAAGTTGTGTGAAAATACGTAGTAATCTTCCAACATTTTTAGTAGATCTTTCTATCTTTACAAATAAAATCGGTTTCTTGAAATCTTTATTTTTAAAGAATATGAAGTTTTACAACTTCTAGTCGGTATTTACGAAAATTATTTCTTTGTTAAATCCTTTTGTTACACAAGTGTCCACACACTTGTTTGTTCACAAAAACACCTCTAGTTTATGAAAGATCCGGCTTAAAATAAGACTTGTATATATTTTACTTGGTTCTTCGAAAATACCACTTGTAGATCTTTAGATCTGCTAGTTTAAAACTCCATTTTACAAGAAAAACTATTTTTACACAAGTTCATGTTCATGTATCAAAGGGTTCGTCATCTAGTAACTTTTACAATAAACATATTGCTAGTTCATGTTCCATGAACATGATCTAGCATGGTTAGATAACGATCCGTCCCACTACTAGCAACCAACAACATAAAATAATCACAACAAAACAAGATTCACAAGTTTTACACCATTAGTTATTCTTTAACCATCAAGTTCATTTTTCTTACAAGACTTTTAGTTTTGTTTTCGCATGTTCTTGAGTTTTAACCATTAAACCTCTTATTAACCACTTTAAACAAGATCAAGGGAGTGTTTAGAAGCACTTACAACTAGCTCAAGGCTAGGGAAGAATCAAAGCGAAAACTAGGTGCTTAATAGCGATTTAGAGAGGTCCTTGTGATTCCGTAAGCACCGGGTCTCCTCGTATGAACTCTAGCACCTTGATATGTATGTGGAATTGCAAGATTAAAATTTGAAAGTGGGTGGATGTGGGTTGTGGTTCTCGGCCGAATGCAAGGCAAGAGGGAGAGAGAGATGAGATTTTATTAAAGTGTGGGTTTGGTGAATGTATTGCTCTTGTCCATCAAGTCTATTTAAAGACCATTATCTTCTAATACCTATAGGGTAATATGTTCTCTAGATTCAAGACATGGCAAATAAAATAATCAACAATGTGTGGTGTGTGTTCCCTTGGGGAACCGTTCGGTTCATGGGGGGTGGGGTAATTAGTTGGATTTCAACTAATTAGTTAAGCACTAGTTAGTTAATTAGGAACTTTAAATTAGTTACTAGAGTGTAGTGTTTTGTAACGGGTGTTAGGGTGTCCGGGTACCCTAACTAGCTCAGAAAAAGAAAACAATGTCATAGACAATATTTTTATGTTCCGGGTAAAGTCCGGTTGTTCGGTTGGATATTAATCCGTTAAAGTGCTAAATAAGCATTTAAAGTGTCGTTAATATTATTTTTAGTGACACAATGAATTCCCGACACTTTGGAAAGTGTCTAGTATTATTTTCCCATGTTTTTGCACTTTACTAGTTAGCTTAAATGCTGAATTTTGTATTAAAGTGCAGAATTTTGTACTTAAAGTACGTTTTAGGCATATCCGATCACTATAACTATCACCTAGTGACGAAGTTTATCAATCCTCACCTCCCTACACTCCCTACTAGTGTAGTAATCTATTCCCGGCTCATACTGGCCTCAGAGACAGTGCCTGTCTGATGCTGGCTATGTCAGCATGTTTACTGGGTTATCCGTTCGTTGTGCTACTGTGCTTTTGTGCATCAAGTTTGTCACTATAGTTCTGTGTAAATAGTGGACTGACGGCAATAAAGTATGATGCATGTACGTGTATGTATCAGAATTCAAGTAGCAGTTTAATCACAACTGTAAGCAAGCACAGTAATTAAGTATTAATTAAATATTAATTAATTCGTACGGATACCTGGTTTGGTGAGGGTTGTCACATTGACAAAGAAAGGAGTTGCTTAGAATCCTCCTCTTGCATTCTTTTCAACAAGATTTTCAAGCAAAGCTGATCGTGATTTAGAAGAACGAAGAGCCCAAGTTTGAAGATAAAAAGATGAAGTATCTTCCCACAGAGACATAACAAAGACAGTAGTTTGAAAAAGACAGCATAAACCTAGGGGGATATTGTAAGGCCCTATAATTGTGTAGGTTTACGCTTATCTTTATCAAACACACGTACAGGCTATTGGGCTTAGCCTTATAGCGGGTTAGATAATATTAGAATATGCCATGTGGGCTAATTAGTAGTATTGGGCTTGAGTTAGGCCATGTGGGCCGAATTCTAGAATGACCCTATATAATGACATGTTTAGTTCATTATTAGGGTTAGACAATTTGAGAGCTTGTGTTAGTTCTTCTTGAGTATTTTTAGTTCTCTGATAAGTGTACCAGACGGTTCTCTAGAAACCGTGTGCACTTGATCAACACAATCGAGTTCGTGATTTCTTGTGCGTTGTATTTTCGTGTTTTTCTTGAATCTCACCAAGTTTGGATTCCACCTATCCATGGTGATTGTTTGATATCAGTGTTAGATCCTTTTTTGGGACTTATATAAACAAAATCACACGTGTATGTATTGACATTTAAGAGATATACAATCAAGAAAATCAAGAGCAATGGTGATATATATGCGGATTAGACACCAAAAAATAAACACTCAAAAAATGGCTACAATTTAAGGAATGTGTTTAGTGACGGCATCAGATTCCTAATTGATGGAGAAAGGTCTAGTGGCAAGAAAAGCTGCTTCCAGGAGGTTGTCAAGTATTTCCGGTCGACGATTCCATTCTTGGGTGGTTGGTTTGGCCCTTGTTCCTATAATTCGAATCCAAGCCCGGTATATCCCATTTCAGTTTTACACCATTGTGAACCTTACGCCTTTTTTACTCTCTAATCAAGGTTCTCGGCATTGAAAAATCTTCGTAAACTAAATTACACGTGTATATGTTGACATTTAAGAGATATACAGTCAAGAAAATAAAGTGCAATGGTGACATATATGCGGATTAGACACCAAAAAATAAACACTCAAAAAATGGCTACAATTTAAGCAATGTGTTTAGTGACGGTATCAGATTCCAAATTGATGGAGAGAAATCTGATGGCAATAAAAGCTGCTTCCAGGAGGTTGTCAAGTGTTTTCGCTCAACGATTCCATTCTTGGGTGGTTGGTTTGGCCCTTGTTCCTGTAACTCGAATCCTAGCCCGGTATTTCCCATTTTAGTTTTACACCATTGTGAACCTTACGCCTTTTTTACTCTATGATCGAGGTTCTCGGCATTGAAAAATCTTCGTAAACTAAATCACACGTGTATATGTTGACATTTAAAAGATATACAGTCAAGAAAATCAAGAGCAATGCTATTATATATGCAGATTAGACACCAAAAAATAAACACTCAAAAAATGGCTACAATTGAATGAATGTGTTTAGTGACGGCATCAGATTCCTAATTTATGAAGAAAGATCTGGTGGCAAGAAAAGCTGCTTCCAGGAGGTTGTCAAGCGTTTTCGCTCGACTATTCCATTCTTGGGTGGTTGGTTTGGCCCTTGTTCCTATAACTCGAATCCTAGCCCGGTATATCCCATTTTAGTTTTACACCATAGTGAACCTTACGCCTTTTTTACTCTCCGATCGAGGTTCTCGGCATTAAAAAATCTTCGTAAACTAAATCACACGTGTATATGTTGACATTTAAGAGATATACAGTCAAAAAAATCAAGAGCAATGATGATATATATGCAGATTAGACACCAAAAAATAAACACTCAAAAAATATCTGCAATTTAAGGAATTTGTTTAGTGACGGCATCAGTTTCTTAATTGATGGAGAAAGGTCTGGTGGTAAGAAAAGCTGCTTCCAGGAGGTTGTCAAGTGTTTTCATTCGACGGTTCCATTCTTTGGTGGGTGGTGATATATATTCGGATTAGACACCAAAAAATAAACACTCAAAAAATGGCTACAATTTAAGGAATGTGTTTATTGACGTCATCAGATTTCAAATTGACGGAGAAAGGTCTGGGGGCAAGAAAAGCTGCTTCCAGGAGGTTGTCAAGTGTCTTTGCTCGACGATTCTTTGGTGGTTGGTTTGGCCCTTGTTCCTGTAACTCGAATCCTAGCCCGGTGTATCCCATTTTAGTTTTACACCATTGTGAACCTTACGCCTTTTTTACTCCCTGATCGAGGTTCTCGGCATTGAAAAATCTTCGTAAACTAAATCACACGTGTATATGTTGACATTTAAGAGATATACAGTCAAGAAAATCAAGAGCAATGGGGATATATATGCAGATTAGACACCAAAAAATAAACACTCAAAAAATGGCTACAATTTAAGGAATGTGTTTAGTAACGACATCAGATTCCTAATTGATGGAGAAATGTCTTGTGGCAAGAAAAGCTGCTTCCAGGAGGTTGTCAAGTGTTTTCGCTCGACGATTCCATTGTTGGGTGGTTGGTTTGTCCCTTATTCCTATAACTCGAAACCTAGCCCGTTATATCCCATTTTAGTTATACACCATTGTGAACCATACGTCTTTTTTACTATCTGATCGAGGTTCTCGGCTTTGAAAAATATTTGTAAACTATATCACACGTGTATATGTTGACATTTAAGAGATATACAATTAAGAAAATCAAGAGCAATGGTGATATATATGCGGATTAGACACCAAAAAATAAACACTCAAAAAATGGGAACAAATTAAAGGAATGTGTTTAGTGACGGCATAAGATTCCTAATTGATGGAGAAAGGTCTGTAGGCAAAAAAAGCATCATCCAGGAGTTTGTCAAGTTTTTTCGCTCGACGATTCCATTCTTAGGTGGTTGGTTTGTCCCTTATTCCTATAACTCGAATCCTAGCCCGTTATATCCCATTTTAGTTATACACCATTGTGAACCTTACGCCTTTTTTACACTCTGATCGAGGTTCTCGGCATTGAAAAATCTTCGTAAACTAAATCACACGTGTATATGTTGACATTTAAGAGATATACAGTCAAGAATATCAAGAGCAATGATGATATATATGCGGATTAGACACCAAAAATAAACACTCAAAAAATTGCTACAATTTAAGGAATGTGTTTAATGACGACATCAGATTCCTAATTGATGGAGAAAAGTCTGATAGCAAGAAAAGCTGCTTACTGGAGGTTGTCAAGTGTTTTCGCTCAACGATTCCTTTCTTGGGTGGTTGGTTTGGTGCTTGTTCCTGTAACTCGAATCCTAGCCCGGTATATCCCATTTTAGTTTTACACCATTGTGAACCTTACGCCTTTTTTACTCTCTGGTCGAGGTTCTCGGCATTGAAAAATCTTTGTAAACCAAATCACAAATGTATATGTTGACATTTAAGAGATATACAGTCAAGAAAATAAAGAGCAATGGTGACATATATGCGGATTAGACACCAAAAAATAAACACTCAAAAAATGGCTACAATTTAAGCAATGTGTTTAGTGACGGCATCAGATTCCTAATTGATGGAGAGATGTCTGGTGGCAAGAAAAGCTGCTTCCAGGAGGTTGTCAAGTGTTTTCGCTCAACGATTCCATTCTTAGGTGGTTGGTTTGGCCCTTGTTCCTGTAATTCGAATCATAGCCCAGTATTTCCCATTTTAGTTTTACACCATTGTGAACCTTACGCCTTTTTTACTCTCTGATCGAGGTTCTCGGCATTGAAAAATCTTTGTAAAATAAATCACACCTGTATATGTTGACATTTAAAAGATATACAATCAAGAAAATCAAGAGCAATGGTATTATATATGCGGATTAGACACCAAAAAATAAACACTCAAAAAATGGCTACAATTGAATGAATGTGTTTAGTGACGGCATCAGATTCCTAATTTATGAAGAAAGATCTGGTGGCAAGAAAAGCTGCTTCTAGGAGGTTGTCAAGTGTTTTCGCTCGACTATTCCATTCTTGGGTGGTTGGTTTGGCCCTTGTTCTTATAACTCGAATCCTAGCCCGGTATATCCCATTTAAGTTTTACACCATAGTGAACCTTACGCCTTTTTTACTATCTGATCGAGGTTCTCGGCATTGAAAAATCTTAGTAACTAAATCACACGTGTATTTGTTGATATTTATGAGATATACAATTAAGAAAATCAAGAGCAATGGTGATATATATGCGGATTAGACACCAAAAAATAAACACTCAAAAATGGGTACAAATTTAAGGAATGTGTTTAGTGACGGCATAAGATTCCTAATTGATGGAGAAAGGTCTGTAGGAAAAAAAAAAAGCATCTTCCAGGAGGTTGTCAAGTGTTTTCGTTCAACGATTCCATTCTTAGGTTGTTAGTTTGTCCCTTATTCCTATAACTCGAATCCTAGCCCGTTATATCCCATTTTAGTTATACACCATTGTGAACCTTACGCCTTTTTTACACTCTGATCGAGGTTCTCGGCATTGAAAAATCTTCGTAAACTAAATCACACGTGTAAATGTTTACATTTAAGAGATATACAGTCAAGAAAATCAAGAGCAATGATGATATATATGCGGATTAGACACCAAAAATAAACACTCAAAAACTTGCTACAATTTAAGGAATGTGTTTAATGACGACATCAGATTCCTAATTGATGGAGAAAAGTCGGGTGGCAAGAAAAGCTGCTTACTGGAGGTTGTCAAGTGTTTTCGATCGACGATTCCATTCTTGGGTGGTTGGTTTGGTCCTTGTTCCTGTAACTCGAATCCTAGCCCGGTATATCCCATTTAATTTTACACCATTGTGAACCTTACGCCTTTTTTACTCTCTGATCGAGGTTCTCGGCATTGAAAAATCTTTGTAAACTAAATCACAAATGTATATGTTGACATTTAAGAGATATACAGTCAAGAAAATAAAGAGCAATGGTGACATATATGCGGATTAGACACCAAAAAATAAACACTCAAAAAATGGCTGCAATTTAAGCAATGTGTTTAGTGACAGCATCAGATTCCTAATTGATGGAGAGATGTCTGGTGGCAAGAAAAGCAGCTTCCAGGAGGTTGTCAAGTGTTTTCGCTCAACGATTCCATTCTTGGGTGCTTGGTTTGGCCCTTGTTCCCGTAACTCGAATCCTAGCCCGGTATTTCCCATTTTAGTTTTACACCATTGTGAATCTTACGCCTTTTTTACTCTCTGATCGAGGTTCTCGGCATTGAAAAATCTTTGTAAACTAAATAACACGTGTATATGTTGACATTTAAAAGATATACAGTCAAGAAAATCAAGAGCAATGGTATTGTATATGCGGATTAGACACCAAAAAATAAACACTCAAAAAATGGCTACAATTGAATGAATGTGTTTAGTGACGGCATCAGATTCCTAATTTATGAAGAAAAATCTGGTGGCAAGAAAAGCTGCTTCTAGGAGGTTGTCAGGTGTTTTCGCTCGACTATTCCATTCCTGGGTGGTTGGTTTGGCCCTTGTTCCTATAACTCGAATCCTAACCCGGTATATCCCATTTTAGTTTTACACCATAGTGAACCTTACGCCTTTTTTATTCTCTGATCGAGGTTCTCGGCATTGAAAAATCTTCATAAAGTAAATAACACGTGTATATGTTGACATTTAAGAGATATACAGTCAAGAAAATCAAGAGCAATGATGATATATACGCGGATTAGACACCAAAAAATAAACACTCAAAAAATATCTGCAATTTAAGGAATTTTTTTAGTGACGGCATCAGTTTCCGAATTGATGGAGAAAGGTCTGGTGGTAAGAAAAGCTACTAACAGGGGGTTGTCAAGTGTTTTCACTCGACGATTCCATTCTTGGTTGGTTGGTGATATATATTCGGATTAGACACCAAAAAATAAACACTCAAAAAATGGCTACAATTTAAGGAATGTGTTTAGTGACGTCATCAGATTCCAAATTGACGGAGAAAGGTCTGGTGGCAAGAAAAGCTGCTTCCAGGAGGTTGTCAAGTGTTTTTGCTCGACGATTCTTGGGTGGTTGGTTTGGACCTTGTTCCTGTAACTCGAATCCTAGCCCGGTGTATCCCATTTTAGTTTTACACCATTGTGAACCTTACGCCATTTTTACTCCCAGATCGAGGTTCTCGGCATTGAAAAATCTTCGTAAACTAAATCACACGTATATATGTTGACATTTAAGAGATATACAGTCAAGAAAATCACCAGCAATGGTGATATATATGCGGATTAAACACAAAAAATAAACACTCAAAAATGGCTACAATTTAAGGAATGTGTTTAGTAACGGCATCAGATTCCTAATTGACGGAGAAAGGTCTGGTGGCAAGAAAAGCTGCTTCCAGGAGGTTGTCAAGTGTTTTCGCTTGACGATTCCATTCTTGGGTGGTTGGTTTGTCCCTTGTTCCTGTAACTCGAATTCTAGCCCGGTATATCCCATTTTAATTTTACACCATTGTGAACCTTACACCTTTTTTACTCTCTAATCAAGGTTCTCGGCATTGAAAAATCTTCGTAAACTAAATTACACGTATATATGTTGACATTTAAGAGATATACAGTCAAGAAAATAAAGAGCAATGGTGACATATATGCGGATTAGACACCAAAAAATAAACACTCAAAAAATGGCTACAATTTAAGAAATGTGTTTAGTGACGGCAATAGATTTCTAATTGATGGAGAGAGGTCTGGTGGCAAGAAAAGCTGCTTCCAGGAGGTTGTCAAGTGTTTTCGCTCAACGATTCCATTCTTGGGTGGTTGGTTTGGCCCTTGTTCCTATAACTCGAATCCTTGCCCGGTATTTCCCATTTTAGTTTTACAACATTGTGAACCTTACGCCTTTTTTACTATCTGATCGAGGTTCTCGGCATTGAAAAATCTTTGTAAACTAAATCACACGTGTATATGTTGACATTTAAAAGATATACAATCAAGAAAATCAAGAGCAATGATGATATATATGCGGATTAGACACCAAAAAATAAACACACAAAAAATATCTGCAATTTAAGGAATTTGTTTAGTGACGGCATCAGTTTCTTAATTGATGGAGAAAGGTCTGGTGGTAAGAAAAGCTGCTTCCAGGAGGTTGTCAAGTATTTTCACTCGACGATTCCATTCTTGGGTGGTTGGTGATATATATTCGGATTAGACACCAAAAAACAAACACTCAAAAAATGGCTACAATTTAAGGAATGTGTTTAGTGACGTCATCAGATTCCAAATTGACGGAGAAAGCTCTGGTGGCAAGAAAAGCTGCTTCCAGGAGGTTGTCAGGTGTTTTCACCTGACGATTCTTGGGTGGTTGGTTTAGCCCTTGTTCCTGTAACTCGAATCCTAGCCCGGTGTATCCCATTTTAGTTTTACACCATTGTGAACATTACGCATTTTTTACTTCCTGATCGAGGTTCTCGGCATTGAAAAATCTTCGTAAACTAAATCACACGTGTATATGTTGACATTTAAGAGATATACAGTCAAGAAAATCAAGAGCAATGGGGATATATATGCGGATTAAAAACCAAAAAATAAACACTCAAAAAATGGCTACAATTTAAGGAATGTGTTTAGTAACGGCATCAGATTCCTAATTGATGGAGAAAGGTCTGGTGGCAAGAAAAGCTGCTTCCAGGAGGTTGTCAAGTGTTTTCGCTCGACAATTCCAATCTTGGGTGGTTGGTTTGTCCCTTATTCCTTTAACTTGAATCCTAGCCCGTAATATCCCATTTTAGTTATACACCATTGTGAACCTTACGTCTTTTTTACTATCTGATCGAGGTTCTCGGCATTGAAAACTCTTAGTAAACTAAATCACACGTGTATATGTTGAAATTTAAGAGATATACAATCAAGAAAATCAAGAGCAATGGTGATATATATGCGGATTAGACACCAAAAAATAAACACTCAAAAAATGGGTACAAATTTAACGAATGTGTTTAGTGACGGCATAAGATTCCTAATTGATGGAGAAAGGTCTGGAGGCAAAAAAAGTATCTTCCAGGAGGTTGTCAAGTGTTTTCGCTCGACGATTCCATTCTTAGGTGGTTGGTTTGACCGTTATTCCTGTAACTAGAATCCTAGCCCGGTATATCCCATTTTAATTTTACACCATTATGAACCTTACGCCTTTTTTACTCTCTTATCGAATTGATGGAGAGAAGTCTGATGGCAATAAAAGCTGCTTCCAGGAGGTTGTCAAGTGTTTTCGCTCAACGATTCCATTCTTGGGTGGTTGGTTTGGCCCTTGTTCCTGTAACTCGAATCCTAGCCCGGTATTTCCCATTTTAGTTTTACAGCATTGTGAACCTTACGCCTTTTTTACTCTATGATCGAGGTTCTCGGCATTGAAAAATCTTCGTAAACAAAATCACACGTGTATATGTTGACATTTAAGAGATATACAGGCAAGAAAATCAAGAGCAATGATAATATATATGCGGATTAGACACCAAAAATAAACACTCAAAAAATTGCAACAATTTAAGAAATGTGTTTAGTGACGACATCATATTCCTAATTGTGAACCTTACGTCTTTTTTACTATCTGATCGAGGTTCTCGGCATTGAAAAATCTTAGCAAACTAAATCACACGTGTATATGTTGACATTTAAGAGATATACAATCAAGAAAAATCAAGAGCAATGGTGATATATATGTGGATTAGACACCAAAAAATAAACACTCAAAAAATGGGTACAAGTTTAAGGAATGTGTTTAGTGACGGCATAAGATTCCTAATTGATGGAGAATGGTCTGGAGGCAAAAAAGTATCTACCAGAAGGTTGTCAAGTGTTTTCGATCGACGATTCCATTCTTAGGTGGTTGGTTTGACCCTTGTTCCTGTAACTAGAATCCTAGCCGGGTATATCCCATTTTAATTTTACACCATTGTGAACCTTACGCCTTTTTTACTCTCTGATCGAGGTTCTCGGCTTTGAAAAATCTTCGTAAACTAAATCACACGTGTATATGTTGACATTTAAGAGATATACAGTCAAGAAAATCAAGAGCAATGATAATATATATGCGGATTAGACACCAAAAATAAACACTCAAAAAATTGCTACAATTTAAGGAATATGTTTAGTGACGACATCAGATTCCTAATTGATGGGGAAAGGTCTGGTGGCAAGAAAAGTTGCTTCCTGGTGGTTGTCAAGTGTTTTCGCTCGACGATTCCCTTCTTAGGTGGTTGGTTTGGTCCTTTTTCCTGTAACTCGAATCCTAGTCCGATATATCCCATTTTAGTTTTAAACCATTATGAACCTTACGCCTTTTTTACTCTCTGATCGAGGTTCCCGGCATTGAAAAATCTTTGTAAACTAAATCACAAGTGTATATGTTGACATTTAAGAGATATACAGTCAAGAAAATCAACAACAATGGTGATATATATATGCGGATTAGACACCAAAAAATAAACACTCAACAAATGGCTACAATTTAAGGAATGTGTTTAGTGACCGCATCGGATTCCTAATTGATGGAGAAAGGTCTGGTGGCTAGAAAAGCTGCTTCCAGGAGGATGTCAAGTGTTTTCGCTCGACAATTCCATTCTTGGGTGGTTGGTGATATATATTCGGATTAGACAACCAAAAATAAACACTCAAAAAATGGCTACAATTTAAGGAATGTGTTTAGTGACGGCATCAGATTCCAAATTGACGGAGAAAGGTCTGGTGGCAAGAAAAGCTTCTTCCAGGAGGTTGTCAAGTGTTTTTGCTCGACGATTACATTCTTGGGTGGTTGGTGATATATATTTGGATTAGACACCAAAAAATAAACACTCAAAAAATGGCTACAATTTAAGAAATGTGTTTTGTGACGGCATCAGATTCCAAAATGATGGAGAAATGTCTGGTTGGTTTGGCCCTTGTTCCTGTAACTCGAATCCTATCCCGGTATATCCCATTTTAATTTTACACCATTGTGAACCTTACGCCTTTTTTACTCTCTGATCGAGGTTCTCGGCATTGAAAAATCTTCGTAAACTAAATCACCCGTGTATATGTTACATTTAAGAGATATACAGTCAAGAAAATCAAGAGCAATGATGATTTATATGCGGATTAGACACCAAAAATAAACACTCAAAAAATTGCTACAATTTAAGGAATGTGTTTAGTGACGACATCAGATTCCTAAATGATGGAGAAAAGTCTGATGGAAAGAAAAGTTGCTTCCTGGTGGTTGTCAAGTGTTTTCGCTCGACGATTCCCTTCTTAGGTGGTAGGTTTGGTCGTTGTTCCTTTAACTCGAATCCTAGCCCGGTATATACCATTTTAGTTTTACACCATTGTGAACCTTACGCCTTTTTTACTCTCTGGTCAAGGTTCCCAGCATTGAAAAATCTTTATAAACTAAATCACAACTGTATATGTTGACATTTGAGAGATATACAGTCAATAAAATAAAGAGCAATGGAGATATATATGCGGATTAGACACCAAAAAATAAACACTCAAAAAATGGCTACAATTTAAGGAATGTGTTTAGTGACGGCATCAGATTCCTAATTGATGGAGAAAGGTCTAGTGGCAAGAAAAGCTGCTTCCATGAGGTTGTCAAGTGTTGTCACTCGACGATTCCATTCTTGGGTGGATGGTTTTGGCCCTTTTTCCTCTAACTCGAATCCTAGCCCGGTATATCCCATTTTTTTACACCATTGTGAACCTTGCGCCTTTTTTACTCTCTGATCGAGGTTCACGGCATTAAAAAATCTTTGCAAACTAAATCAAACGTGTATATGTTGACATTTAAGTGATATGCAGTCAAGAAAATCAAGACCAATGGTGATATATATATGCGGATTAGACACCAAAAATAAACACTCAAAAAATGGGTACAATTTAAGAAATGTGTCTAGTGACGGCATCAGGGGAGAAAGGTCTGGTGACAAGAAAAGCTGCTTCCAGGAGGTTGTCAAGTGTTTTTGCTCGACGATTCCATTCTTGGGTGGTTGGTTTGGCACTTGTTCCTGTAACTCGAATCCTAGTACGGTATATCCCATTTTAGTTTTACACCATTGTGAACCTTACGCCTTTTTTATTCTTTGATCGAGGTTCTCGGCATTGAAAAATCTCCGTAAACTAAATCATACATGTATATGTTGACATTTAAGAGATATACAGTCAAGAAAATCAAGAGCAATGGTGATATATATGCGGATTAGACACCAAAAATAAACACTCAAAAAATGGCTACAATTTAAGGAATGTGTTTAGTGACGACATTAGATTTCTAATTGATGGAGAAAATTCTTGTGGCAAGAAAATCTGGTTCCTGGAGGTTGTCAAGTGTTTTCGCTCGACGATTCCATTCTTGGGTGGTTGGTTTGGTCCTTGTTCCTGTAACTCGAATCCTAGCCCGGTATATCCCATTTTAGTTTTACACCATTGTGAACCTTACGGCTTTTTTACCCTCTGATCGAGGTTCTCGGCATTGAAAAATCTTCGTAAACTAAATCACACGTGTATATGTTGACATTTAAGAGATATACAGTCAAGAAAATCAAGAGCAATGGTGATATATATGCGGATTAGACACCAAAAAATAAACACTTAAAAAACGGCTACAATTTAAGGAATGTGTTTAGTGACGGCATCAGATTCCTAATTGATGGAGAAAGGTCTTGTAGCAAGAAAAGCTGCTTCTAGGAGGTTGTCAAGTGTTTTCGCTTGACGATTCCATTCTTGGGTAGTTGGTTTGGCCCTTGTTCCTGTAACTCGAATCCTAGCCCGGTATATCCAATTTTAGTTTTACACCGTTGTGAACCTTATGCCTTTTTCACTCTCTGATCGAGGTTCTCGGCATTGAAAAATATTCGTAAACTAAATCACACGTGTATATGTTGACATTTAAGAGATATACAGTCAAGAAAATCAAGAGCAATGGTGATATATATGCGGATTAGACACCAAAAAATAAACACTCAAAAAATGGCTACAATTTAAGGAATGTGTTTGGTGGCGGAATCAAATTCCTAATTGATGGAGAAAGGTCTGGTGGCAAGAAAAGCTGCTTCCAGGAGGTTGTCAAGTGTTTTCGCTCGACGATTCCATTCTTGGGTGGTTGGTTTGGCCCTTGTTCCTGTAACTCGAATCGTAGACCAATATATCCCATTTTAGTTTTACACCATTAAGAACCTTACGCCTTTTTTACTCTCTGATCGAGGTTCTCGGAATTGAAAAATATTCGTAAACTAAATCACACGTGTATATGTTGACATTTGAGAGATATATAGTCAAGAAAATCAAGAGGAATGGTGATATATATGCGGATTAAACACCAAAAAATAAACACTCAAAAAATGGCTACAATTTAAGGAATGTGTTTAGTGACGGCATCAGATTCCTAATTGATAGAGAAAGGTCTGGTGGCAAGAAAAGCTGCTTCCATGAGGTTGTCAAGTGTTTTCGCTCGACGATTCCATTCTTAAGTGGTTGGTTTAGACCTTGTTCCAGTAACTCGAATCCTAGCCCGGTATATGCCATTTTAGTTTTACAGCATTGTGAACCTTACGGCTTTTTTACCCTCTGATCGAGGTTCTCGGCATTGAAAAATCTTCGTAAACTAAATCACACGTGTATATGTTGACATTTAAGAGATATACAGTCAAGAAAATCAAGAGCAATGGTGATATATATGCGGATTAGACACCAAAAAATAAACACTTAAAAATGGCTACAATTTAAGGAATGTGTTTAGTGACGGCATCAGGTTCCTAATTGATGGAGAAAGGTCTGGTAGCAAGAAAAGCTGCTTCTAGGAGGTTGTCAAGTGTTTTCGCTTGACGATTCCATTCTTGGGTGGTTGGTTTGGCCCTTGTTCCTGTAACTCGAATCCTAGCCCGGTATATCCCATTTTAGTTTTACACCGTTGTGAACCTTATGCCTTTTTCACTCTCTGATCGAGGTTCTCGGCATTGAAAAATATTCGTAAACTAAATCACACGTGTATATATTGACATTTAAGAGATATACAGTCAAGAAAATCAAGAGGAATGGTGATATATATGCGGATTAGACACCAAAAAATAAACACTCAAAAAATGGCTACAATTTAAGGAATGTGTTTGGTGGCGGAATCAGATTCCTAATTCATGGAGAAAGGTCTGGTGGCAAGAAAAGCTGCTTCCAGGAGGTTGTCAAGTGTTTTCGCTCGACGATTCCATTCTTGGGTGGTTGGTTTGGCCCTTGTTCCTGTAACTCGAATCCTAGACCAATATATCCCATTTTAGTTTTACACCATTAAGAACCTTACGCCTTTTTTACTCTCTGATCGAGGTTCTCGGAATTGAAAAATATTCGTAAACTAAATCACACGTGTATATGTTGACATTTGAGAGATATATAGTCAAGAAAATCAAGAGCAATGGTGATATATATGCGGATTAAACACCAAAAAATAAACACTCAAAAAATGGCTACAATTTAAGGAATGTGTTTAGTGACGGCATCAGATTCCTAATTGATGGAGAAAGGTCTGGTGGCAAGAAAAGCTTCTTCCATGAGGTTGTCAAGTGTTTTCGCTCGACGATTCCATTCTTAGGTGGTTGGTTTAGACCTTGTTCCAGTAACTCGAATCCTTGCCCGGTATATCCCATTTTAGTTTTACACCATTGTGAACCTTACGCCTTTTTTACTCTCTGATCGAGGTTCTCGGCATTGAAAAATCTTCGTAAACTAAATCACAAGTGTATATACGTTGACATTTAAGAGATATACAGTCAAGAAAATAAAGAGCAATGGTGATATATATGCGGATTAGACACCAAAAAACTAACACTCAAAAATTAGCTACAATTTAAGGAATGTGTTTAGTGACGGCATCAGATTCCTAATTGATGGAGAAAGGTCTGGTGGCAAGAAAAGCTGCATCCAGGAGGTTGTCAAGTGTTTTCGCTCGACGATTCCATTCTTGGGTGGTTGGTTTGGCCCTTGTTCCTGTAACTCGAATCCTAGCCAGGTATATCTCATTTTAGTTTTACACCATTGTGAACCTTACGCCTTTTTTACTCTCTGATCGAGGTTCTCGGCATTAAAAAATCTTCGTAAACTAAATCACACGTGTATATGTTGAAATTTAAGAGATATACAGTCAATAAAATCAAGTGCAATGGTGATATATATGCGGATTGGACACCAAAAAATGAACACTCAAAAAATGGCTACAATTAAGGAATGTGTTTAGTGATGGCATCCGATTCCTAATTGATGGAGAAAGGTCTGGTGGCAAGAAAAGCTGCATCTATGAGGTTGTCAAGTGTTTTCGCTCGACGATTCCATTCTTGAGTAGTTGGTTTGGACCTTGTTCCAGTAACTCGAATCCTAGCCAGGTATATCCCATTTTAGTTTTACACCATTGTGAACCTTACGCCTTTTTTACTCTCTGGTCAAGGTTCCCAGCATTGAAAAATCTATGTAAACTAAATCACAAGTGTATATGTTGACATTTGAGAGATATACAGTCAATAAAATCAAGAGCAATGGAGATATATAAGCGGATTAGACACCAAAAAATAAACACTCAAAAAATGGCTACAATTTAAGGAATGTGTTTAGTGATGGCATCAGATTCCTAATTGATGGAGAAAGGTCTGGTGGCAAGAAAAGCTGCTTCCATGAGGTTGTCAAGTGTTGTCACTCGACGATTCCATTCTTGGGTGGATGGTTTTGGCCCTTTTTCCTGTAACTCGAATCCTAGCCCGGTATATCCCATTTTTTTACACCATTGTGAACCTTACGGCTTTTTTACCCTCTGATCGAGGTTCTCGGCATTGAAAAATATTCGTAAACTAAATCACACGTGTATATGTTGACATTTAAGAGATATACAGTCAAGAAAATCAAGAGCAATGGTGATATATATGCGGATTAGACACCAAAAAATAAACACTCAAAAATGGCTACAATTTAAGGAATGTGTTTGGTAGCGGAATCAGATTCCTAATTGATGGAGAAAGGTCTGGTGGCAAGAAAAGCTGCTTCTAGGAGGTTGTCAAGTGTTTTCGCTCAACGATTCCATTCTTGGGTGGTTGGTTTAGCCCTTGTTCCTGTAACTCGAATCCTAGACCAATATTTCCCATTTTAGTTTTACACCATTAAGAACCTTACGCCTTTTTTACTCTCTGATCGAGGTTCTCGGCATTGAAAAATCTTCGTAAACTAAATCACACGTGTATATGTTGAAATTTAAGAGATATACAGTCAAGAAAATCAAGTGCAATGGTGATATATATGCGGATTGGACACCAAAAAATGAACACTCAAAAAATGGCTGCAATTAAGGAATGTGTTTAGTGATGGCATCAGATTCCTAATTGATGGAGAAAGGTCTCGTGGCAAGAAAAGATGCATCTATGAGGTTGTCAAGTGTTTTCGCTCGACGATTCCATTCTTGAGTAGTTGGTTTGGACCTTGTTCCAGTAACTCGAATCCTAGCCCGGTATATCCCATTTTAGTTTTACACCATTATGAACCTTACGCCTTTTTTACTCTCTGATCGAGGTTCTCGGAATTGAAAAATATTCGTAAACTAAATCACACGTGTATATGTTGACATTTGAGAGATATATAGTCAAGAAAATCAAGAGCAATGGTGATATATATGCGGATTAAACACCAAAAAATAAACACTCAAAAAATGGCTATAATTTAAGGAATGTGTTTAGTGACGGCATCAGATTCCTAATTGATGGAGAAATGTCTGGTGGCAAGAAAAGCTGCTTCCATGAGGTTGTCAAGTGTTTTCGCTCGACGATTCCATTCTTAAGTGGTTGGTTTAGACCTTGTTCCAGTAACTCGAATCCTAGCCCGGTATATCCCATTTTAGTTTTACACCATTGTGAACCTTACGCCTTTTTTACTCTCTGATCGAGGTTCTCGGCGTTGAAAAATCTTCGTAAACTAAATCACAAGTGTATATATGTTGACATTTAAGAGATATACAGTCAAGAAAATCAAGTGCAATGGTGATATATATGTGGATTAGACACCAAAAAATAAACACTCAAAAAATGGCTACAATTAAGGAATGTGTTTAGTGATGGCATCAGATTCCTAATTGATGGAGAAAGGTCTGGTGGCAAGAAAAGCTGCATCTATGAGGTTGTCAAGTGTTTTCGCTCGACGATTCCATTCTTGAGTAGTTGGTTTGGACCTTGTTCCAGTAACTCGAATCCGAGCCCGGTATATCCCATTTTAGTTTTACACCATTATGAACCTTACGCCTTTTTTACTCTCTGATCGAGGTTCTCGGAATTGAAAAATATTCGTAAACTAAATCACACGTGTATATGTTGACATTTGAGAGATATATAGTCAAGAAAATCAAGAGCAATGGTGATATATATGCGGATTAAACACCAAAAAATAAACACTCAAAAAATGGCTACAATTTAAGGAATGTGTTTAGTGACGGCATCAGATTCCTAATTGATGGAGAAAGGTCTGGTGGCAAGAAAAGCTGCTTCCATGAGGTTGTCAAGTGTTTTCGCTCGACGATTCCATTCTTAAGTGGTTGGTTTAGACCTTGTTCCAGTAACTAGAATCCTAGCCCGGTATATCCCATTTTAGTTTTACACCATTGTGAACCTTATGCCTTTTTTACTCTCTGATCGAGGTTCTCGGCATTGAAAAATCTTCGTAAACTAAATCACACGTGTATATGTTGAAATTTAAGAGATATACAGTCAAGAAAATCAAGTGCAATGGTGATATATATGCGAATTGGACACCAAAAAATGAACACTCAAAAAATGGCTACAATTAAGGAATGTGTTTAGTGATGGCATCAGATTCCTAATTGATGGAGAAAGGTCTGGTAGCAAGAAAAGCTGCATCTATGAGGTTGTCAAGTGTTTTCGCTCGACGATTCCATTCTTGAGTAGTTGGTTTGGACCTTGTTCCAGTAACTCGAATCCTAGCCAGGTATATCCCATTTTAGTTTTACACCATTGTGAACCTTACGTCTTTTTTATTCTCTGATCGAGGTTCTCGGCATTGAAAAATCTTCGTAAACTAAATCACACGTGTATATGTTGAAATTTAAGAGATATAAAGTGAAGAAAATAAAGTGCAATGGTGATATATATGCGGATTGGACACCAAAAAATGAACACTCAAAAAATGGCTACAATTAAGGAATGTGTTTATTGATGGCATCAGATTCCTAATTGATGGAGAAAGGTCTGGTGGCAAGAAAAGCTGCATCTATGAGGTTGTCAAGTGTTTTCGCTCGAAGATTCCATTCTTGAGTAGTTGGTTTGGACCTTGTTCCAGTAACTCGAATCCTAGCCCGGTATATCCCATTTTAGTTTTACACCATTATGAACCTTACGCTTTTTTACTCTCTGATCGAGGTTCTCGGAATTGAAAAATATTCGTAAACTAAATCACACATGTATATGTTGACATTTGAGAGATATATAGTCAAGAAAATCAAGAGCAATGGTGATATATATGCGGATTAAACACCAAAAAATAAACACTCAAAAAATGGCTATAATTTAAGGAATGTGTTTAGTGACGGCATCAGATTCCTAATTGATGGAGAAAGGTCTGGTGGCAAGAAAAGCTGCTTCCATGAGGTTGTCAAGTGTTTTCGCTCGACGATTCCATTCTTAAGTGGTTGGTTTAGACCTTGTTCCAGTAACTCGAATCCTAGCCCGGTATATCCCATTTTAGTTTTACACCATTATGAACCTTACGCCTTTTTTACTCTCTGATCGAGGTTCTCGGAATTGAAAAATATTCGTAAACTAAATCACACGTGTATATGTTGACATTTGAGAGATATATAGTCATGAAAATCAAGAGCAATGGTGATATATATGCGGATTAAACACCAAAAAATAAACACTCAAAAAATGGCTACAATTTAAGGAATGTGTTAAGTGACGGCATCAGATTCCTAATTGATGGAGAAAGGTCTGGTGGCAAGAAAAGCTGCTTCCATGAGGTTGTCAAGTGTTTTAGCTCGACGATTCCATTCTTAAGTGGTTGGTTTAGACCTTGTTCCAGTAACTAGAATCCTAGCCCGGTATATCCCATTTTAGTTTTACACCATTGTGAACCTTATGCCTTTTTTACTCTCTGATCGAGGTTCTCGGCATTGAAAAATCTTCGTAAACTAAATCACACGTGTATATGTTGAAATTTAAGAGATATACAGTCAAGAAAATCAAGTGCAATGGTGATATATATGCGGATTGGACACCAAAAAATGAACACTCAAAAAATGGCTACAATTAAGGAATGTGTTTAGTGATGGCATCAGATTCCTAATTGATGGAGAAAGGTCTGGTAGCAAGAAAAGCTGCATCTATGAGGTTGTCAAGTGTTTTCGCTCGACGATTCCATTCTTGAGTAGTTGGTTTGGACCTTGTTCCAGTAACTCGAATCCTAGCCAGGTATATCCCATTTTAGTTTTACACCATTGTGAACCTTACGTCTTTTTTATTCTCTGATCGAGGTTCTCGACATTGAAAAATCTTCGTAAACTAAATCACACGTGTATATGTTGAAATTTAAGAGATATACAGTCAAGAAAATAAAGTGCAATGGTGATATATATGCGGATTGGACACCAAAAAATGAACACTCAAAAAATGGCTACAATTAAGGAATGTGTTTAGTGATGGCATCAGATTCCTAATTGATGGAGAAAGGTCTGGTGGCAAGAAAAGCTGCATCTATGAGGTTGTCAAGTGTTTTCGCTCGACGATTCCATTCTTGAGTAGTTGGTTTGGACCTTGTTCCAGTAACTCGAATCCTAGCCCGGTATATCCCATTTTAGTTTTACACCATTACGAACCTTACGCCTTTTTTACTCTCTGATCGAGGTTCTCGGAATTGAAAAATATTCGTAAACTAAATCACACGTGTATATGTTGACATTTGAGAGATATATAGTCAAGAAAATCAAGAGCAATGGTGATATATATGCGGATTAAACACCAAAAAATAAACACTCAAAAAATGGCTATAATTTAAGGAATGTGTTTAGTGACGGCATCAGATTCCTAATTGATGGAGAAAGGTCTGGTGGCAAGAAAAGCTGCTTCCATGAGGTTTTCAAGTGTTTTCGCTCGACGATTCCATTCTTAAGTGGTTGGTTTAGACCTTGTTCCAGTAACTCGAATCCTAGCCCGGTATATCCCATTTTAGTTTTACACCATTATGAACCTTACGCCTTTTTTACTCTCTGATCGAGGTTCTCGGAATTGAAAAATATTCGTAAACTAAATCACACGTGTATATGTTGACATTTGAGAGATATATAGTCATGAAAATCAAGAGCAATGGTGATATATATGCGGATTAAACACCAAAAAATAAACACTCAAAAAATGGCTATAATTTAAGGAATGTGTTTAGTGACGGCATCAGATTCCTAATTGATGGAGAAAGGTCTGGTGGCAAGAAAAGCTGCTTCCATGAGGTTGTCAAGTGTTTTCGCTCGACGATTCCATTCTTAAGTGGATGGTTTAGACCTTATTCCAGTAACTCGATTCCTAGCCAGGTATATCCCATTTTAGTTTAACACCATTATGAACCTTACGTCTTTTTTATTCTCTGATCGAGGTTCTCGGCATTGAAAAATCTTCGTAAACTAAATCACACGTGTATATGTTGAAATTTAAGAGATATACAGTCAAGAAAATAAAGTGCAATGGTGATATATATGCGGATTGGACACCAAAAAATGAACACTCAAAAAATGGCTACAATTAAGGAATGTGTTTAGTGATGGCATCAGATTCCTAATTGATGGAGAAAGGTCTGGTGGCAAGAAAAGCTGCATCTATGAGGTTGTCAAGTGTTTTCGCTCGACGATTCCATTCTTGAGTAGTTGGTTTGGACCTTGTTCCAGTAACTCGAATCCTAGCCCGGTATATCCCATTTTAGTTTTACACCATTACGAACCTTACGCCTTTTTTACTCTCTGATCGAGGTTCTCGGAATTGAAAAATATTCGTAAACTAAATCACACGTGTATATGTTGACATTTGAGAGATATATAGTCAAGAAAATCAAGAGCAATGGTGATATATATGCGGATTAAACACCAAAAAATAAACACTCAAAAAATGGCTATAATTTAAGGAATGTGTTTAGTGACGGCATCAGATTCCTAATTGATGGAGAAAGGTCTGGTGGCAAGAAAAGCTGCTTCCATGAGGTTGTCAAGTGTTTTCGCTCGACGATTCCATTCTTAAGTGGTTGGTTTAGACCTTGTTCCAGTAACTCGAATCCTAGCCCGGTATATCCCATTTTAGTTTTACACCATTGTGAACCTTACGCCTTTTTTACTCTCTGATCGAGGTTCTCGGCGTTGAAAAATCTTCGTAAACTAAATCACAAGTGTATATATGTTGACATTTAAGAGATATACAGTCAAGAAAATCAAGTGCAATGGTGATATATATGTGGATTAGACACCAAAAAATAAACACTCAAAAAATGGCTACAATTAAGGAATGTGTTTAGTGATGGCATCAGATTCCTAATTGATGGAGAAAGGTCTGGTGGCAAGAAAAGCTGCATCTATGAGGTTGTCAAGTGTTTTCGCTCGACGATTCCATTCTTGAGTAGTTGGTTTGGACCTTGTTCCAGTAACTAGAATCCTAGCCCGGTATATCCAATTTTAGTTTTACACCATTGTGAACCTTATGCCTTTTTTACTCTCTGATCGAGGTTCTCGGCATTGAAAAATCTTCGTAAACTAAATCACACGTGTATATGTTGAAATTTAAGAGATATACAGTCAAGAAAATCAAGTGCAATGGTGATATATATGCGGATTGGACACCAAAAAATGAACACTCAAAAAATGGCTACAATTAAGGAATGTGTTTAGTGATGGCATCAGATTCCTAATTGATGGAGAAAGGTCTGGTAGCAAGAAAAGCTGCATCTATGAGGTTGTCAAGTGTTTTCGCTCGACGATTCCATTCTTGAGTAGTTGGTTTGGACCTTGTTCCAGTAACTCGAATCCTAGCCAGGTATATCCCATTTTAGTTTTACACCATTGTGAACCTTACGTCTTTTTTATTCTCTGATCGAGGTTCTCGGCATTGAAAAATCTTCGAAAACTATATCACACGTGTATATGTTGAAATTTAAGAGATATACAGTCAAGAAAATAAAGTGCAATGGTGATATATATGCGGATTGGACACCCAAAAATGAACACTCAAAAAATGGCTACAATTAAGGAATGTGTTTAGTGATGGCATCAGATTCCTAATTGATGGAGAAAGGTCTGGTGGCAAGAAAAGCTGCATCTATGAGGTTGTCAAGTGTTTTCGCTCGACGATTCCATTCTTGAGTAGTTGGTTTGGGCCTTGTTCCAGTAACTCGAATCCTAGCCCGGTATATCCCATTTTAGTTTTACACCATTATGAACCTTACGCCTTTTTTACTCTCTGATCGAGGTTCTCGGAATTGAAAAATATTCGTAAACTAAATCACACGTGTATATGTTGACATTTGAGAGATATATAGTCAAGAAAATCAAGAGCAATGGTGATATATATGTGGATTAAACACCAAAAAATAAACACTCAAAAAATGGCTATAATTTAAGGAATGTGTTTAGTGACGGCATCAGATTCCTAATTGATGGAGAAAGGTCTGGTGGCAAGAAAAGCTGCTTCCATGAGGTTGTCAAGTGTTTTCGCTCGACGATTCCATTCTTAAGTGGTTGGTTTAGACCTTGTTCCAGTAACTCGAATCCTAGCCCGGTATATCCCATTTTAGTTTTACACCATTATGAACCTTACGCCTTTTTTACTCTCTGATCGAGGTTCTCGGAATTGAAAAATATTCGTAAACTAAATCACACGTGTATATGTTGACATTTGAGAGATATATAGTCATGAAAATCAAGAGCAATGGTGATATATATGCGGATTAAACACCAAAAAATAAACACTCAAAAAATGGCTACAATTTAAGGAATGTGTTTAGTGACGGCATCAGATTCCTAATTGATGGAGAAAGGTCTGGTGGCAAGAAAAGCTGCTTCCATGTGGTTGTCAAGTGTTTTCGCTCGAAGATTCCATTCTTAAGTGGTTGGTTTAGACCTTGTTCCAGTAACTAGAATCCTAGCCCGGTATATCCCATTTTAGTTTTACACCATTGTGAACCTTATGCCTTTTTTACTCTCTGATCGAGGTTCTTGGCATTGAAATATCTTCGTAAACTAAATCACACGTGTATATGTTGAAATTTAAGAGATATACAGTCAAGAAAATCAAGTGCAATGGTGATATATATATGCGGATTGGACACCAAAAAATGAACACTCAAAAAATGGCTACAATTAAGGAATGTGTTTAGTGATGGCATCAGATTCCTAATTGATGGAGAAAGGTCTGGTAGCAAGAAAAGCTGCATCTATGAGGTTGTCAAGTGTTTTCGCTCGACGATTCCATTCTTGAGTAGTTGGTTTGGACCTTGTTCCAGTAACTCGAATCCTAGCCAGGTATATCCCATTTTAGTTTTACACCATTGTGAACCTTACGTCTTTTTTATTCTCTGATCGAGGTTCTCGGCATTGAAAAATCTTCGTAAACTAAATCACACGTGTATATGTTGAAATTTAAGAGATATACAGTCAAGAAAATAAAGTGCAATGGTGATATATATGCGGATTGGACACCAAAAAATGAACACTCAAGAAATGGCTACAATTAAGGAATGTGTTTAGTGATGGCATCAGATTCCTAATTGATGGAGAAAGGTCTGGTGGCAAGAAAAGCTGCATCTATGAGGTTGTCAAGTGTTTTCGCTCGACGATTCCATTCTTGAGTCGTTGGTTTGGACCTTGTTCCAGTAACTCGAATCCTAGCCCGGTATATCCCATTTTAGTTTTACACCATTATGAACCTTACGCCTTTTTTACTCTCTGATCGAGGTTCTCGGAATTGAAAAATATTCGTAAACTAAATCACACGTGTATATGTTGACATTTGAGAGATATATAGTCAAGAAAATCAAGAGCAATGGTGATATATATGCGGATTAAACACCAAAAAATAAACACTCAAAAAATGGCTACAATTTAAGGAATGTGTTTAGTGACGGCATCAGATTCCTAATTGATGGAGAAAGGTCTGGTGGCAAGAAAAGCTGCTTCCATGATGTTGTCAAGTGTTTTCGCTCGACGATTCCATTCTTAAGTGGTTGGTTTAGACCTTGTTCCAGTAACTCGAATCCTAGCCCGGTATATCCCATTTTAGTTTTACACCATTGTGAACCTTACGCCTTTTTTACTCTCTGATCAAGGTTCTCGGCGTTGAAAAATCTTCGTAAACTAAATCACAAGTGTATATATGTTGACATTTAAGAGATATACAGTCAAGAAAATCAAGTGCAATGGTGATATATATGTGGATTAGACACCAAAAAATAAACACTCAAAAAATGGCTACAATTAAGGAATGTGTTTAGTGATGGCATCAGATTCCTAATTGATGGAGAAAGGTCTGGTGGCAAGAAAAGCTGCATCTATGAGGTTGTCAAGTGTTTTCGCTCGACGATTCCATTCTTGAGTAGTTGGTTTGGACCTTGTTCCAGTAACTCGAATCCTAGCCCGGTATATCCCATTTTAGTTTTACACCATTATGAACCTTACGCCTTTTTTACTCTCTGATCGAGGTTCTCGGAATTGAAAAATATTCGTAAACTAAATCACACGTGTATATGTTGACATTTGAGAGATATATAGTCAAGAAAATCAAGAGCAATGGTGATATATATGCGGATTAAACACCAAAAAATAAACACTCAAAAAATGGCTACAATTTAAGGAATGTGTTTAGTGACGGCATCAGATTCCTAATTGATGGAGAAAGGTCTGGTGGCAAGAAAAGCTGCTTCCATGAGGTTGTCAAGTGTTTTCGCTCGACGATTCCATTCTTAAGTGGTTGGTTTAGACCTTGTTCCTGTAACTCGAATCCTGGCCCGGTATATCCCATTTTAGTTTCACACCATTGTGAACCTTACGCCTTTTTTACTCTCTGATCGAGGTTCTCGGCATTGAAAAATCTTCTTAAACTAAATCACACGTGTATATGTTGACATTTAAGAGATATACAGAAAAGAAAATCAAGAGTAATGGTGATATATATGCAGATTAGACACCAAAAAATACACACTCAAAAAATGGCTACAATTTAAGGAATGTGTTTAGTGACGGCATCAGATTCCTAATTGATGGAGAAAGGTCTGGTGGAAAGAAAAGCTGCTTCCAGGAGGTTGTTAAGTGTTTTCGCTCGACGATTCCATTCTTGGGTGGTTGGTTTGGCCCTTGTTCCTGTAACTCGAATCCTAGCCCGGTATATCCCATTTTAGTTTTACACCATTGTCAACCTTACGCCTTTTTACCTTCTGATCGAGGTTCTCGGCAATAAAAAATCTTCGTAAACAAAATCACACGTGTATATGTTGACATTTAAGAGATATACAGTTAACAAAATCACCAGCAATGGTGATATGTATGCGGATTAGACACAAAAAATAAACACTCAAAAAATGGCTACAATTTAAGGAATGTGTTTCGTGACGCCATCAGATTCCTAGTTGATGGAGAAAAGTCTAGTGGTAAGAAAACCTGCTTCCCAGAGGTTGTTAAGTATTTTCGCTCGACGATTCAATTCTTAGGTGGTTTGTTTGTTCCTTGTTCCTGTAACTCGAATCCTGGCCCGGTATATCCCATTTTAGTTTCACACCATTGTGAACCTTACGCCTTTTTTACTCTCTGATCGAGGTTCTCGGCATTGAAAAATCTTCTTAAACTAAATCACACGTGTATATGTTGACATTTAAGAGATATACAGAAAAGAAAATCAATAGTAATGGTGATATATATGCAGATTAGACACCAAAAAATACACACTCAAAAAATGGCTACAATTTAAGGAATGTGTTTAGTGACGGCATCAGATTCCTAATTGATGGAGAAAGGTCTGGTGGAAAGAAAAGCTGCTTCCAGGAGGTTGTTAAGTGTTTTTGCTCGACGATTCCATTCTTGGGTGGTTGGTTTGGCCCTTGTTCCTGTAACTCGAATCCTAGCCCGGTATATCCCATTATAGTTTTACACCATTGTGAACCTGACGCCTTTTGTAGTCTTTGATCGAGGTTCTCGGCATTGAAAAATCTTCGTAAACCAAATCACACGTGTATATTTTGAAATTTAAAAGATATACAGTCAAGAAAATCAAGAGCAATGGTGATATATATGCGGATTAGACACCAAAAAATGAACACTCAAAAAATGGCAACAATTATGGAATGTGTTTAGTGATGGCATCGGATTCCTAATTGATGGAGAAATGTCTATTTGCAAGAAAAGTTGCTTCCAGGAGGTTGTCAAGTGTTTTCGCTCGACGATTCCATTCTTTGGTGGTGGGTTTGGCCCTTGTTCTTGTAACTCGAATCCTAGCCCGGTATATCCCATTTTAGTTTTACACCATTGTGAACTTTACACCTTTTTACTCTCCGATCGAGGTTCTCGGCATTGAAAAATCTTCGTAAACTAAATCACACCTGTATATGTTGACATTTAAGAGATATACAGTCAAGAAAATTAAGAGCAATGGTGATATATATGTGGATTAGACACCAAAAAATAAACAATTAAAAAATGGATACAATTTAAGGAATGTGTTTAGTGACGGCATCAGATTCCTAATTGATGGAAAAAGGTCTGGTGGCAAGAAAAGCTGCATCCAGGAGGTTGTCAAGTGCTTTCGCTCGACGATTCCATTCTTGGGTGGTTGGTTTGGCCCTTGTTCCTGTAACTCGAACCCTAGCCAGGTATATCCCATTTTAGTTTTACACCATTGTGAACCTTACGCCTTTTTTACTCTCTGATCGAGGTTCTCAGCATTGAAAAATCTTCGTAAACTAAATCACACGTGTATATGTTGAAATTTAAGAGATATGCAGTCAAGAAAATCAAGAGCAATGGTGATATATATGCGGATTGGAAACCAAAAAAATGAACAGTCAAAAAATGGCTACAATTAAGGAATGTGTTTAGTAATGGCATCAGATTCCTAATTGATGGAGAAAGGTCTGGTGGCAAGAAAAGCTGCATCTATGAGGTTGTCAAGTGTTTTCGCTCGACGTTTCCATTCTTGGGTTGTAGGTTTGGCCCTTGTTCATGTAACTCGAATCCTAGCCCGGTATATCCCATTTTAGTTTTACACCATTGTGAACCTTTCGCCTTTTTACTCTCTGATCGAGGTTCTCGGCAATAAAAAATCTTCGTAAACAAAATCACACGTGTATATGTTGACATTTAAGAGATATACAGTCAAGAAAATCACCAGCAATGGTGATATGTATGCGGATTAGACACAAAAATAAACACTCAAAAAATGGCTACAATTTAAGGAATGTGTTTCGTGACGGCATCAGATTCCTAGTTGATGGAGAAAAGTCTAGTGGCAAGAAAACCTGCTTCCTGGAGGTTGTTAAGTATTTTCGCTCGACGATTCAATTCTTATGTGGTTTGTTTGGTCCTTGTTCCTATAACTCGAATCCTGGCCCGCTATATCCCATTTTAGTTTCACACCATTGTGAACCTTACGCCTTTTTTACTCTCTGATCGAGGTTCTCGGCATTTAAAAATCTTCTTAAACTAAATCACACGTGTATATGTTGACATTTAAGAGATATACAGAAAAGAAAATGAAGAGTAATGGTGATATATATGCAGATTAGACACCAAAAAATACACACTCAAAAAATGGCTACAATTTAAGGAATGTGTTTAGTGACGGCATCAGATTGCTAATTGATGGAGAAAGGTCTGGTGGAAAGAAAAGCTGCTTCCAGGAGGTTGTTAAGTGTTTTCGCTCGACGATTCCATTCTTGGGTGGTTGGTTTGGCCGTTGTTCCTGTAACTCGAATCCTAGCCCGGTATATCCCATTTTAGTTTTACACCATTGTGAACCTGACGCCTTTTGTACTCTTTGATTGAGGTTCTCGGCGTTGAAAAATCTTCGTAAACCAAATCACACGTGTATATTTTGAAATTTGAGAGACATACCGTCAAGAAAATCAAGAGCAATGGTGATATATATGCGGATTAGACACCAAAAAATGAACACTCAAAAATGGCTACAATTAAGGAATGTGTTTAGTGTTGGCATCAGATTCCTAATTGATGGAGAAAGGTCTAATGGCAAGAAAAGTTGCTTCCAGGAGGTTGTCAAGTGTTTTCGCTCGACGATTCCATTCTTGGGTGGTTGGTTTGGCCCTTGTTCTTGTAACTCGAATCCTAGCCCTTTATATCCCATTTTAGTTTTACACCATTGTGAACTTTACGCCTTTTTTACTCTCCGATCGAGGTTCTCAGCTTTGAAAAGTCTTCGTAAACTAAATCACACATGTATATGTTGACTTTTAAGAGATATACAGTCAAGAAATTAAGAGCAATGATGATATATATGTGGATTAGACACCAAAAAATAAACAATTAAAAAATGGATACAATTTAAGGAATGTGTTTAGAGACGGCATCAGATTCCTAATTGATGGAGAAAGGTATGGTGGCAAGAAAAGCTGCATCTAGGATGTTGTCAAGTGTTTTCGCTCGACGATTCCATTCTTGGGTGGTTGGTTTGGCCCTTGTTCCTGTAACTCGAATCCTAGCCAGGTATATCCCATTTTAGTTTTACACCATTGTGAACCTTACGCCTTTTTTACTCTCTGATCGAGGTTCTCGGCATTGAAAAATCTTCGTAAACTAAATCACACGTGTATATGTTGAAATTTAAGAGATATACAGTCAAGAAAATCAAGTGCAATGGTGATATATATGCGGATTGGACACCAAAAAATGAACACTCAAAAAATGGCTACAATTAAGGAATGTGTTTAGTGATGGCATCAGATTCCTAATTGATGGAGAAAGGTCTGGTGGCAAGAAAAGCTGTTTCCAGGAGGTTGTCAAGTGTTTTCACTTGACGATTCCATTCTTGGGTGGTTGATTTGGCCCTTGTTCCTGTAACTCGAATCCTAGCCCGGTATATCCCATTTTAGTTTTACACCATTGTGAACCTTACGCCTTTTTTACTCTCCGATCGAGGTTCTCGGCATTGAAAAATCTTCGTAAACTAAATCACACCTGTATATGTTGACATTTAAGAGATATACAGTCAAGAAAATTAAGAGCAATGGTGATATATATGCGGATTAGACACCAAAAAATAAACAATCAAAAAATGGCTACAATTTAAGGAATGTGTTTAGTGACGGCATCATATTCCTAATTGATGGAGAAAGGTCTGGTGGCAAGAAAAGTTGCATCCAGGTGGTTGTCAAGTGTTTTCGCTCGACGATTCCATTCTTGGGGAAAAGGTCCGATCGATGCAGATGACACTTCGACAAACTCCACTGTTGTCGCTTCCTTAAGGAGTAACTAGGGTTTTGCCAAAGGTTGGGCTCAATTGGGCTCGAGGGATACTGGGTCGAAGCCCCCTATTTGGCGAAAAACCCTATTCGGTGAAACACCATGCTTCATCAAGTGAGGTGTTAATGGCGAAAGACCTTTTTCGTCGAGGGTTGTTGTTGACGAAAGACCTTAGGATTTCGGGTTGTCACATCATCCCCAACTTGAAAGAAATTTCGTCCCGAAATTTGATAAGGAATCCAAAAGTGGCGAGGTGTTAGATCAGGATGACTGTGGATTTTTCCACGGGTACCACATCATCCCCAACTTGAAATGGAATTTCATCTCGAAATTCTCTAGTGACATCAGGAGTTGCTTCAGCCGTTTGAACAACTGAGGATACTAGAGTTTACTTCGATCATTGAGTTCCCATGTGATCTCCGATCCACGTCTTGAGTTCCAACGAATTCTCACGATTGGAAATTGGACTATGTTAACGAACCTTACTTCCTCGTCTATGTCTTTGATTGGCTCCTCGACAACTGCAACTTTTCTAATAAAGGTATTACAAATGTTTCAACAAATACTGCCTTAGATTCGAGACATAAACGACATTGTGCACACTACCCAATTCGTCGGGTAACTCGTAACATCAATTAAGCTTGCCACGCTTCCCAAGCGTACCACACCCTCCCAGGGGGAGACTTTCAACTTGATACGATCGCCTACAGCGAACTCCCAGTGTTTCCTAAGCTTATCAACTTTTCTGACGGCCGCGCGCTGTCGCCAAATGATTTCCGATTCAAGCTACCTTCCCAAAGAGTTTCGAGTACAAGTCCTGGGCCTGTGATTAGGTTGTCACCCGACTTAGTCCAACAAGGAGATCGGCATTATCGTCCATAAAATGCCTCACACAGAGCTGTCTGATTACTAGAATGGTAACTGCTGCAGTAGAACCTAACCAAAGATAAGCGCCCTTCCAGTTTTACTAAAGTTAATCATACACATGCTCGCAGCATGTCTTCGAGTGTCAGGATGGTTCGTTTACTCAGACCGTTTGTCCTACGGTGATAAGCAATACTCGTGTCTAGATGTGAACCATGGATGTTGGTTTGCCTGTTATAAATTAGATATAGATCAAAATCAAAGGTAGCAGGAGTTGGTACCTCGTGCCTAAAAACCGCCTCTCTCAGAGGAATATTCACAAGCTGTGAAGACTTGTCAGTTTCCTTGGTTGCAAGAAGGTGTACTGGTTGCATGAGACAATCAACGATCACCCAGGTGATATTGTTTCCTTTCTGAGTTTTAGGTAGACCAGTGGCAAAATCCGTGGCAGTCTATTCTCATTTCCAAGTGAGGGTTTCTGGTTGCTGGCACAATCCTGAAGGTTTCTGATATTCCACCTTAACTTTCGCACAAGTCAAACATCGTTCACACACTCTGCTATATGGACCTTCATGCCCGATTGTCAGTACCAGGTTTATAGATCCTAATACCTCCTATCAAGATCCAGACGACTAGAATAACGAGGTTGGTGTGCTTTGCTTAATACAAGCTCCGTACAGTTGCCGTATAGTGGGACCCATATTCGTTCCATGAAGTAGCGAATATCGTTCGCCTTGCCAAAAGTTGCTCCTCCATGCCCCGCATGAACCCATCTTGAAACTTCTCTCCCTTCAGTGTTTCGATTTAGACATGGCAAATCTGATTGTGTAGGCTAGAGTCGATGGTGAGCCGCAAGCTCATACGCGTTAAGGTTCCATCGTCGAAATCATTCAAAAGTTTCATCCAGCGATGCCATCACATGTTTAGCTCTTTCGAAACAAGGGTACACGGGAGGCGCCTTGTGATCGGTCTAAGTAGTGCATTTGGTACCGTCCAAGTAATGCCTCCAACTTAAATCCAAAGGCTATGGCTTCCACTGCAGGTTGTGACTCGTGCAATTCCTCTTGTAAATCCACTACGTAAGTCATCACCTTCTCATGTTGCATCGGCGCGTAACTGGGACTCTGATTCGAACCATCATGGTATACCACTGATTCATCAATAACCTCGGATAGAAACGATGCTCAGTGCATTGCAGAGTTGGGTTTCAAAAGCTGAAAAGACGTCCTCCTGTTTTGTCTTCCACGAACACAGCACCCTGCTGTGTTAAAGAGATTAAAGTTGCGCAATCTTTGAAAATCCTGTGATGAATCTGCGATAGTATCTAGCGAGACCAAGAAATTTCTGTATCCTAAAAGGGATCTTTGGTGTTGATTAGTTTCTAACAAAATGGATCTTAGCGAGATCCACGTGTATTCCCACTTCGTTGTTTATATGACCAAAAATTGTACCTCTCGAATCCAGAAGTTACCTTTAACAAGACTTCGCGTGGAGTGGCTCCTCCCTCAGGAGCTCTAAAATAAGATACATATGCCGCCCATGTTGTTCTTTTCTCCTGGTAATGATTCAAAACATCATCAACAAACACGGTTGATTCATGTGATCCATAAAACTGCTGGTGTGTTGATTAATCCAAAGGTCATGGAATACAAAGTCGCATTGGCCGCATTGCATTCGATATGCCGTTTTAAGAACATTCTCCCCTTGGACTTCCATCTGATGGTAGTTCGCTCTTTCGTCAATCCTCGAATGGGAGCTTGACCCTCGCAACTGGTCAACAGGTTGTCAATACATGGTCGAGGCAAACGGTTCTTGACTGTCACCTTGTTGAGTTTACGGTAGCCGATACACGAATAAAAGGACTTGTCCTTCTTTTCATAGGTAGAGCTCGAGCTCCCCAAGGCAAGGAGCTAAATCAGTTATGACCCCTGTCCAGCGGTTCCTGAAGTTGATTAGGCAGTTCCTACAACCTTCCTGATATGAGACAATAAGGAGTACTAGTACTAAGGGCTGCTTCTGAAATGATACCGATCTGATATTCCACCTGACGATATGAAGGTAAAACCTGATAGTTTTCCTGGTAGCACATAGGGAGAAATCACGAACAATTGGTGGATCCTCGATCCTCTTTTCCTTAGCCTTAACATCAGTAACGAGTGCTAACATAGCGAGGTAATCCTTCCGTGGACACTTCTGGCCTTCATTGCTGAATTGATGCTAACCTCTGAACCACTCTAATACTTTATGCCAGACGACGACTCTCTCCTCACAGGGTATATCTGCGCGATATCTGGATAACCAATCCATACTGACTACTGCATCAAAACTATCAAGGGTAGTAGAAAGAAGGTCGATGTCGAACACTTGCCCCACGAGGTCGAGTTTGCATCCCAATGAACATATGAAGTTTCAGTTGACTTGCCATCAGTCAATTCCATAACAGGCTTGGTTTCAAGAAACATCAGGGTTAAGCAGAATAGAGATGAAGCGATTAGCTACCCATACAAGCTACCATGTTGCTATAATGTCGGGCGTCGTCCACGCCGATCCCGAATGATCTTCCACGAGCATCATTTCCAGTGTTGCTATTACAATCACATGGATTCCCAATTACTATCATGGTTCCCTTGGTTGTAGACATTTTGACTTAACAACAGTCAATCCTTGTTGGAGTCACCTTCGTTTTCATATTGTAAACTACGATTACGAGCGCCTCGATGTCGACGTGACTGTTTCCCCTAATGTCACTGCTTGTAACGGGGTTCTACGATCTTTTACCAACAGGGTCCATCTTTTCAGATCTCGTGCCACATCCTAGGGCGCTACTCATTGTGCTGGCAGTTACATATTCCACATTATAGCCAATTGTCAATCCTTATGTCCCTATGATTCGTAAGAGTTGACTCCCGTGAGTCGCTGGCTAGGGTTAAGGATTCGATTGAAGTCAATTTGCTGGTGTTCGTTGCCGGTAACCAGGGCCGTTCTAATACTGAGGTCTGTGAGGTACCACGATCCTCCTCTTGCCCCTCGATCTTGCAAGTTGATCGAGTAATACACAGTATGTTGCTAGGGTGTTGTAGAAATAATCGCACTTACGGAATCTAAGGCGTTAATACACTGAGTTCCAACCAATGAAGAGGAGTGAGAGAGGTATAGACCAGTCATTCGACGCTGCGACATCCAACTCAGAGACGTTCGTACTAGCACCTAACATTCTACACAGTTCGTTAGACGTTCAGATGGGTGTTAAGGTGATACTCGATAGCATCGAGATTCGTAAGGGTTCAGAGAGGAGTGGGAAGATCACGTTCGAGTAGAAGACAATCACTGTTATGACCCCTATAGGTTTGTTATGTCTCACATTGATCAAATAACAGAACAGAACCCCTTTTTCATTTGTTATGCCTCACTGGGACTCGCATTCACCCCACATTATTATTATGTGTGCACACACAATAATATTATGATTTGCATGCTCATCTCAGTTCCTCCTAACTCATGTCAAATGGTTCCTCAAACTCGAATGGCAAACAGAGGTTATCAAAACGATAAGGTCACAAGAATCTATGGACTATGACACACCAACTACGCATCATAAAGTAAACAAGCAATTCATGAAATTATGCTATAGTGACGAGTGTGTGTTCGTATGCTACATCATAAACAAGTGTACACTAGTCATGCAAGGTATACAACAGGTGAAAATACGAACCTTGAAATCTGGAGCTGGGTGTCATGGTCGTATTCTCGTTTTCAGAACTGTTCGGTTATAGTCCGGTTTTATAAAAACGTTTTTAAAACCAAGTGCACTATAACCAGTGGCTCTGATACCAAACTGTCACACCCCCAAAATACCACCTGCGGAAACTTCGTGGGACGTGTGACGTACCAGGATCTAGCCACGAATCACATTGAACTCATAACTATATTTAAATAAAAACTTTCATTCATTATCATAATGTGTTACAAAACGTGAAATGTAATTCATTGTATACAGCGGAAGCATAAATCTTTTGTTAAGTGTTTCATAAACCACATGTACAAAAACCATTAGACTTGTCTTGCGATTCCATGTATCTCGACCCATGACCACTCCAGCCTCCCAGACAGCATGTTCCAATGTTATAACCCTATAGACCTGCAAGCATGCAGACAAGTGTGTCAGACGACGCTGGTGAGTTCAAAGTTTGTTACCACATTTTAGTTACTAGATATAAGTATAAAACATTTCAGAGATTTGATGTCGTTAATAACTCAATTACCACCGATGGCTCTAGATTATTTTCCCTATTCCCCAAAGCCTCTATCAAAGCAATGGTCAAGACTGGGGTCATTAGTTCACTCCAGACCTCCCCGGTGCGGTGTGAGGGTGCCAAACCTAAATAGCGTTATTAACTAATACGTCGTTGCCTCCCTGGCAACAAATCGGTAGAATGGACTTGAATGATAGATATGAGTGTATTAACCAACATCCCAGGTTTAACATTCCAGTCAAACCCAATTACCCGACATTCCTCCCTGGAACGTTTACCAGATGTCTCTCCCCGGGACGCATGCTTAGAAAAAGAGCAATGAACTCACCTTAGATTTGCTCGGTATGTTACGTTACATTACCAGTTCCCAGTTGGTCAACAAAACCCTACCGTGGTTACCAAGAGTAGTCAGTTTCACAATCACGTATCCAAATCACGTATCACATAGCAAACATTTAGATTTCATACACGTTTGCAACACAAGTTCATGTTCCAACAGTTGTTACCAAAATACCCGTTTCATAACAACTAAATCATGTATTTTTCATAGACTGCAATAGCTGCTAACACCACAGTGTATCACATAACAAGTATTCAGATCACAACAAGTCCACATACATAACAACGTTTTACTGATAAGTTGACTACTCATAACAGTTAAGTCAAAACCCTCGTTTCTGGTTATCATGCACTATAAAACATACATTTAACTGTCTACTGTTCTCATCTATTTATATCCCACGACAAAGTACATTCATCGTCAAAACCATGCATGACGAAACATCCCCATTCTTCGTCGAGGCCATGCATGACGAAAGTCCCTATTGTTCATCAGTTTCGTTATGAAGAAATACCACTATTCTTCGTCGGGTTGGGGTGACGAAACACCATTGTTCTTCGTCGAGTTACAAGTGACGAAATATCATATAACAACAGTTACACAATCAAAGCACTCTCCATACATTCATGTAACTCTAATCATTTATCAATAATCATTATCACCAATCATTCAATCAAATTAGATAACATATTAATTTTCAATGATCGTTCATCATCATATATTCCTAACCTGCCGACTAAAGTTCGCTACAAATCATATAGCAGTTCTGTGTTTAGTGTGCCATTCCAACAATTATCGACATCACATAATATCTATGCAGTTAATGCCCATATTCCAGTCAATCCTATAATCTCATTGTGTTAATGAATAACCCCTCCTGCATATTCAATTGTGACCATAGTATCTTGGAATCCCTTATTTACCAACATGAAGATCAAACACAAGCGTGAACCCTAGGTTACCGAGTCATCATCATGCAAATTTCCCTACCATGAATATGACTAAGTGCATTGATTCAATACATCACAGTTTATTAAAAGATCCCTACACTTTCATATAATCAATATTAATTACAAACCATAACAAATCCGAATCATACTAAACCCGAGACCGGCATAACGAATCATAACAATCACACATGATCAAGAACAATCAACGAGGGTTAGGAACAAATATATATATATATATATATATACTAACTGATGAATGATATAGTCGTTTTCTGGAATGGATGAACAATGATACTCCTAGGGGAAAAGGTCCGATCGATGCAGATGACACTTCGACAAACTCCACAGTCGTCGCTTCCATAAGGAGTAACTAGGGTTTTGCCAATGGATCTACAATAACTGTACGCATATGAGGGGAAAGGTTGGGCTCGAGGGATACTGGGCCGAAGCCAACTATTTGGCGAAAAACCCTATTCGGCGAAACACCATGCTTCGTCAAGTGCGGTGTTAATCGCGAAAGACCTTTTTCGTCGAGGGTTGTTGTTGACGAAAGACCTTAGGATTTCGGGTTGTCACATCTAAAAAATGGCTACAATTTAAGGAATGTGTTTAGTGACGGCATCAGATTCCTAATTGATGGAGAAAGGTATGGTGGCAAGCTGCTTCCAAGAGGTTGTCAAGTGTTTTCGCTCGGTGATTCCATTCTTGGGTGGTTGGTTTGGCCCTTGTTCCTGTAACTCGAATCCTAGCCCGGTATATCTCATTTTAGTTTTACACCACTGTGAACCTTACGCCTTTTTTACTCTCTGATCGAGGTTCTCGACATTGAAAAATCTTCGTAAACTAAATCACACGTGTATATGTTGACATTTAAGAGATATACAGTGAAGAAAATCAAGAGCAATGGTGATATATATGCGGATTAGACACCAAAAAATAAACACTTAAAAATGGCTACAATTTAAGGAATGTGTTTAGTGACGGCATCAGATTCCTAATTGATGGAGAAAGGTCTGGTGGCAAGAAAAGCTGCTTCCAGGAGGTTGTCAAGTGTTTTCGCTCGACGATTCCATTCTTGGGTGGTTGGTTTGGTCCTTTTTCCTGTAACTCGAATCCTATCCCGGTATATCTCATTTTAGTTTTACCGCATTGTGAACCTTGTGCCTTTTTTACTCTCTGATCGAGGTTCTCGGCATTGAAAAATCTTCGTAAACTAAATCACGTGTGTATATGTTGACATTTAAGAGATATACAGTCAAGAAAATCAAGAGCAATGTTGATATATATGCGGATTAGACACTAAAAATAAACACTCAAAAAATGGCTACAATTTAAGAAATGTGTTTAGTGACGACCTCAGATTCCTAATTGATGGAGAAAGGTCTGGTGGCAAGAAAAGCTGCTTCCAGGAGGTTGTGAAGTGTTTTTGCTCAACGATTCCATTCTTGGGTGGTCGGTTTGGCCTTTGTTCCTGTAACTCGAATCTTTTCCTGGTATATCCCATTTTACTTTTACACCGTTGTGAACCTTACGCCTTTTTACTCTCTGATCGAGGTTCATGGAATTGAAAAATCTTTGTAAACTAAATCACACGTGTATATGTTGACATTTAAGAGATATACAGTAAAGAAAATCAAGAGCAATGGTGATATATATGCGGATTAGATACCAAAAAATAAACACTCAAAAACAATTGAAGGAATGTGTTTAGTGACGGCATCAGATTCCTAATTGATGGAGAAAGGTCTGATGGCAAGAAAAACTGCTTCCAGGAAGTTGTCAAGTGTTTTCGCTTGACGATTCCATTCTTGGGTGGTTGGTTTGGCCCTTGTTCCTGAACTCGAATCCTAGCCCAGTATATCCCATTTTAATTTTACACCATTGTGAACCTTACACCTTTTTTACTCTCTGATCGAGGTTCTCGGCATTGAAAAATCTTCGTAAACTAAATCACACGTGTATATGTTGACATTTAAGAGATAAACAATCAAGAAAATCAAGAGCAATGTTGATATATATGCGGATTAGACACCAAAAAATAAACACTCAAAAAATGGCTACAATTTAAGAAATGTGTTTAGTGACGACATCAGATTCCTAATTGATGGAGAAAGGTCTGGTGGCAAGAAAAGCTGCTTCCGGGAGGTTGTGAAGTGTTTTTGCTCAACGATTCCATTCTTGGGTGGTCGGTTTTGCCTTTGTTACTGTAACTCGAATCCTAGTCCGGTATATCCCATTTTACTTTTACACCGTTTTGAACCTTACGCCTTTTTTACTCTCTAATTGAGGTTCTTGGCGTTGAAAAATCTTCGTAAACTAAATCACACGTGTATATGTTGACATTTAAGAGATATACAGTTAAGAAAATCAAGAGCAGTGGTGATATATATGCGGATTAGACACCAAAAAATAAACACTCAAAAAATGGCTACAATTTAAGGAATGTGTTTAGTGAGGGCATCAGATTCCTAATTGATGGAGAAAGGTTTGGTGGCATGAAAAGCTGCTTCTAGGAGGTTGTTAAGTGTTTTCGCTCACTGATTCCATTCTTGGGTGGTCGGTTTGGCCCTTGTTCCAGTAACTCGAATCCTAGCACGGGATATCACATTTTAGTTTTACACCATTGTGAACCTTACGCCTTTTTTACTCTCTAATCGAGGCTCTCGGCATTGAAAAATCTTCGTAAAGTAAATCACACGTGTATATGTTGACATTTAAGAGATATACACTCAAGAAAATCAAGAACAATGGTGATATATATGCGGATTAGACACCAAAAAATAAATACTCAAAAACAATTAAAGGAATGTGTTTAGTGACGGCATCAGTTTCTTAATTGATGGAGAAAGGTCTGATGGCAAGAAAAGCTGCTTCCAGGAGGTTGTCAAGTGTTTTCGCTTGACGATTCCATTCTTGGGTGGTTGGTTTGGCCCTTGTTCCTGTAACTCGAATCCTAGCCCGGTATATCTCATTTTAGTTTTACACCATTGTGAACCTTACGCCTTTTTTACTCTCTGATCGAGGTTCTCGACATTGAAAAATCTTCGTAAACTAAATCACACGTGTATATGTTGACATTTAAGAGATATACAGTGAAGAAAATCAAGAGCAATGGTGATATATATGCGGATTAGAAACCAAAAAATAAACACTTAAAAATGGCTACAATTTATGGAATGTGTTTAGTGACGGCATCAGATTCCTAATTGATGGAGAAAGTTCTGGTGGCAAGAAAAGCTGCTTCCAGGAGGTTGTCAAGTTTTTTCGCTCGACGATTCCATTCTAGGGGGTTGGTTTGGTCCTTTTTCCTGTAACTCGAATCCTATCCCGGTATATCTCATTTTAATTTTACCGCATTGTGAACCTTGTGCCTTTTTTACTCTCTGATCGAGGTTCTCGGCATTGAAAAATCTTCGTAAACTAAATCACGCGTGTATATGTTGACATTTAAGAGATATACAGTCAAGAAAATCAAGAGCAATGTTGATATATATGCGGATTAGACACTAAAAATAAACACTCAAAAAATGGCTACAATTTAAGAAATGTGTTTAGTGACGACATCAGATTCCTAATTGATGGAGAAAGGTTTGGTGGCAAGAAAAGCTGCTTCCAGGAGGTTGTGAAGTGTTTTTGCTCAACGATTCCATTCTTGGGTGGTCGGTTTGGCCTTTGTTCCTGTAACTCGAATCTTTGCCTGGTATATCCCATTTTACTTTTACACCGTTGTGAACCTTACGCCTTTTTACTCTCTGATCGAGGTTCATGGCATTGAAAAATCTTTGTAAACTAAATCACACGTGTATATGTTGACATTCAAGAGATATACAATAAAGAAAATCAAGAGCAATGGTGATATATATGCGGATTAGATACCAAAAAATAAACACTCAAAAACAATTGAAGGAATGTGTTTAGTGACGACATCAGATTCCTAATTGATGGAGAAAGGTCTGATGGCAAGAAAAACTGCTTCCAGGATGTTGTCAAGTGTTTTCGCTTGACGATTCCATTCTTGGGTGGTTGGTTTGGCCCTTGTTCCTGTAACTCGAATCCTAGCCCCGTATATCCCGTTTTAGTTTTACACCAATGTGAACCTTACGCCTTTTTTACTCTCTGATCGAGGTTCTCGGCATTGAAAAATCTTCGTAAACTAAATCACACGTGTATATGTTGACATTTAGGAGATATACAGTCAAGAAAATCAAGAGCAATGGTGATATATATGCGGATTAGAGCCCATAAAATAAACACTCAAAAATGGCTACAATTTAAGGAATGTGTTTAGTGAGGGCATCAGATTCCTAAATGATGGAGAAAGGTCTGGTGGCAAAAAAAGCTGCTTCCAGGAGGTTGTCAAGTGTTTTTGCTTGACGATTCCATTCTTGGGTGGTTGGTTTGGCCCTTGTTCCTGTAACTCGAATCCTAGCCCGGTATATCCCATTTTAGTTTTACACCATTGTGAACCTTAGGCCTTTTTTACTCTCTGATCGAGGTTCTCGGCATTGAAAAATCTTCGTAAACTAAATCACACGTGTATATGTTGACATTTAAGAGATATACAGTTAAGAAAATCAAGAGTAATGGTGATATATATGCGGATTAGACACCAAAAAATAAACACTTAAAAATGGCTACAATTGAAGGAATGTGTTTAGTGACGGCATCAGATTCCTAATTGATGGAGAAAGGTCTGATGGCAAGAAAAACTGCTTCCAGGAGGTTGTCAAGTGTTTTCGCTGGACGATTCCATTCTTGGGTGGTTAGTTTGGCCCTTGTTCCTGTAACTCGAATCCTAGCCCGGTATATCCCATTTTAGTTTTACACCATTGTGAACCTTACGCCTTTTTTACTCTCTGATCGAGGTTCTCGGCATTGAAAAATCTTCGTAAACTAAATCACACGTGTATATGTTGACATTTAAGAGATATACAGTTAAGAAAATCAAGAACAGTGGTGATATATATGCGGATTAGACACCAAAAAATAAACACTCAAAAAATGGCTACAATTTAAGGAATGTGTTTAGTGGGGGCATCAGATTCCTAATTGATGGAGAAAGGTTTGGTGGCATGAAAAGCTGCTTCCAGGAGGTTGTTAAGTGTTTTCGCTCACCGATTCCATTCTTGGGTGGTCGGTTTGGCCCTTGTTCCAGTAACTCGAATCCTAGCACGGGATATCACATTTTAGTTTTACACCATTGTGAACCTTACGCCTTTTTTACTCTCTAATCGAGGCTCTCGGCATTGAAAAATCTTCGTAAAGTAAATCACACGTGTATATGTTGACATTTAAGAGATATACACTCAAGAAAATCAAGAACAATGGTGATATATATGCGGATTAGACACCAAAAAATAAATACTCAAAAACAATTAAAGGAATGTGTTTAGTGACGGCATCAGTTTCTTAATTGATGGAGAAATGTCTGATGGCAAGAAAAGCTGCTTCCAGGCGGTTGTCAAGTGTTTTCGCTTGACGATTCCATTCTTGGGTGGTTGGTTTGGCCCTTGTTCCTGTAACTCGAATCCTAGCCCGGTATATCTCATTTTAGTTTTACACCATTGTGAACCTTACGCCTTTTTTACTCTCTGATCGAGGTTCTCGACATTGAAAAATCTTCGTAAACTAAAGCACACGTGTATATGTTGACATTTAAGAGATATACAGTGAAGAAAATCAAGAGCAATGGTGATATATATGCGGATTAGACACCAAAAAATAAACACTTAAAAATGGCTACAATTTAAGGAATGTGTTTAGTGACGGCATCAGATTCCTAATTGATGGAGAAAGTTCTGGTGGCAAGAAAAGCTGCTTCCAGGAGGTTGTCAAGTTTTTTCGCTCGACGATTCCATTCTTGGGTGGTTGGTTTGGTCCTTTTTCCTGTAACTCGAATCCTAGCCCGGTATATCTCATTTTAATTTTACCGCATTGTGAACCTTGTGCCTTTTTTACTCTCTGATCGAGGTTCTCGGCATTGAAAAATCTTCGTAAACTAAATCACGCGTGTATATGTTGACATTTACGAGATATACAGTCAAGAAAATCAAGAGCAATGTTGATATATATGCGGATTAGACACTAAAAATAAACACTCAAAAAATGGCTACAATTTAAGAAATGTGTTTAGTGACGACATCAGATTCCTAATTGATGGAGAAAGGTTTGGTGGCAAGAAAAGCTGCTTCCAGGAGGTTGTGAAGTGTTTTTGCTCAACGATTCCATTCTTGGGTGGTCGGTTTGGCCTTTGTTCCTGTAACTCGAATCTTTGCCTGGTATATCCCATTTTACTTTTACACCGTTGTGAACCTTACGCCTTTTTACTCTCTGATCGAGGTTCATGGCATTGAAAAATCTTTGTAAACTAAATCACACGTGTATATGTTGACATTTAAGAGATATACAATAAAGAAAATCAAGAGCAATGGTGATATATATGCGGATTAGATACCAAAAAATAAACACTCAAAAACAATTGAAGGAATGTGTTTAGTGACGACATCAGATTCCTAATTGATGGAGAAAGGTCTGATGGCAAGAAAAACTGCTTCCAGGATGTTGTCAAGTGTTTTCGCTTGACGATTCCATTCTTGGGTGGTTGGTTTGGCCCTTGTTCCTGTAACTCGAATCCTAGCCCCGTATATCCCGTTTTAGTTTTACACCATTGTGAACCTTACGCCTTTTTTACTCTCTGATCGAGGTTCTCGGCATTGAAAAATCTTCGTAAACTAAATCACACGTGTATATGTTGATATTTAAGAGATAAACAATCAAGAAAATCAAGAGCAATGTTGATATATATGCGGATTAGACACCAAAAAATAAACACTCAAAAAATGGCTACAATTTAAGAAATGTGTTTAGTGACGACATCAGATTCCTAATTGATGGAGAAAGGTCTGGTGGCAAGAAAAGCTGCTTCCGGGAGGTTGTGAAGTGTTTTTGCTCAACGATTCCATTCTTGGGTGGTCGGTTTTGTCCTTGTTACTGTAACTCGAATCCTAGCCCGGTATATCCCATTTTACTTTTACACCGTTTTGAACCTTACGCCTTTTTTACTCTCTAATTGAGGTTCTTGGCATTGAAAAATCTTCGTAAACTAAATCACACGTGTATATGTTGACTTTTAAGAGACATACAGTAAAGAAAATCAAGAGCAATGGTGATATATATGTGGATTAGACACCAAAAAATAAACACTAAAAAATGGCTTCAATTTAAGGAATGTGTTTAGTGACGGCATCAGATTCCTAATTGATGGAGAAAGGTCTGGTGGCAAGTAAAGCTAATTCCAGGAGGTTGTCAAGTGTTTTCGCTCGACGATTCCATTCTTGGGTGGTTGGTTTGGCCCTTGTTCCTGTAACTCGAATCCTAGCCCGGTATATGCCATTTTAGTTTTACTCCGTTGTGAACCTTACGCCTTTTTTACTCTCTGATCGAGGTTCTCTGCATTGAAAAATCTTCGTAAACTAAATCACACGTGTATATGTTGACATTTAGGAGATATACAGTCAAGAAAATCAAGAGCAATGGTGATATATATGCGGATTAGAGCCCATAAAATAAACACTCAAAAATGGCTACAATTTAAGGAATGTGTTTAGTGAGGGCATCAGATTCCTAATTGATGGAGAAAGGTCTGGTGGCAAAAAAAGCTGCTTCCAGGAGGTTGTCAAGTGTTTTTGCTTGACGATTCCATTCTTGGGTGGTTGGTTTGGCCCTTGTTCCTGTAACTCGAATCCTAGCCCGGTATATCCCATTTTAGTTTTACACCATTTTGAACCTTACGCCTTTTTTACTCTCTGATCGAGGTTCTCGGCATTGAAAAATGTTCGTAAACTAAATCACACGTGTATATGTTGACATTTAAGAGATATACAGTGAAGAAAATCAAGAGTAATGGTGATATATATGCGGATTAGACACCAAAAAATAAACACTTAAAAATGGCTACAATTGAAGGAATGTGTTTAGTGACGGCATCAGATTCCTAATTGATGGAGAAAGGTCTGATGGCAAGAAAAACTGCTTCCAGGAGGTTGTCAAGTGTTTTCGCTGGACGATTCCATTCTTGGGTGGTTGGTTTGGCCCTTGTTCCTGTAACTCGAATCCTAGCCCGGTATATCCCATTTTAGTTTTACACCATTGTGAACCTTACGCCTTTTTCACTCTCTGATCGAGGTTCTCGGCATTCAAAAATCTTCGTAAACTAAATCACACGTGTATATGTTGACATTTAAGAGAGATACAGTCAAGAAAATCAAGAGCGGTGGTGATATATATGCGGATTAGACACCAAAAAATAAACACTCAAAAAATGGCTACAATTTAAGGAATGTGTTTAGTGAGGGCATCAGATTCCTAATTGATGGAGAAAGGTTTGGTGGCTTGAAAAGCTGCTTCCAGGAGGTTGTCAAGTGTTTTCGCTCGACGATTCCATTCTTGGGTGGTCGGTTTGGCCCTTGTTCCTGTAACTCGAATCCTAGCCCGGTATATCCCATTTTAGTTTTACACCATTGTGAACCTTACGCCTTTTTTACTCTCTGATCAAGGTTCTCGGCATTGAAAAATCTTCATAAACTAAATCACACGTGTATATGTTGACATTTATGAGATATACAGTTAAGAAAATCAAGAGCAATGGTGATATATATGCGGATTAGACACCATAAAATAAACACTCAAAAATGGTTACAATTTAAGGAATTTGTTTAGTCACGGCATCAGATTCCTAATTGATGGAGAGAGGTCTGGTGGCAAGAAAAGCGGCTTCCAGAAGGTTGTCAAGTGTTTTCGCTCGACGATTCTATTCTTGGGTGGTCGGTTTAATCCTTGTTCCTGTAACTCGAATCCTAGCCCGATATATCCCATTTTAGTTTTACCGCATTGTGAACCTTACGCCTTTTTTACTCTCTGATCGAGGTTCTCAGCATTGAAAAATCTTCATAAACCAAATCACACGTGTATATGTTGACATTTAAGAGATATACATTCAAGAAAATCAAGAGCAATGGTGATATATATGCGGATTAGACACCAAAAAATAAACACTCAAAAAATGGCTACAATTTAAGAAATGTGTTTAGTGACGACATCAGATTCCTAATTGATGGAGAAAGGTCTCGTGGCAAGAAAAGTTGCTTCCAGGAGGTTGTGAAGTGTTTTCGCTCGACGATTCCATTCTTGGGTGGTCGGTTTGGCCCTTGTTCCTGTAACTCGAATCCTAGCCCGGTATATCCTATTTTAGTTTTACACCGTTGTGAACCTTACGCCTTTTTTACTCTCTGATCGAGGTTCTCTGCATTGAAAAATCTTCGTAAACTAAATCACACGTGTATATGTTGACATTTAAGAGATATACAGTCAAGAAAATCAAGAGCAGTGGTGATATATATGCGGATAAGACACCAAAACATAAACACTCAGAAAATGGCTACAATTTAAGGAACGTGTTTTGTGAGGGCATCATATTCCTAATTGATGGAGAAATGTCTGGTGGCAAGAAAAGCTGCTTCCAGGAGGTTGTCAAGTACTTTCGCTCGACGATTCCATTCTTGGGTGGTCGGTTTGGACCTTGTTCCTGTAACTCGAATCCTAGCCCAGTATATCCCATTTTAGTTTTACACCATTGTGAACCTTACGACTTTTTTACTCTCTGATGGAGGTTCTCGGCATTGAAAAATCTTCGTAAACTAAATCACACATGTATATGTTGACATTTAAGAGATATATAGTCAAGAAAATCACGAGCAATGGTGATATATATGCAGATTAGACACCAAAAAATAAACACTCATAAATGGCTACAATTTAAGGAATGTGTTTAGTGACGGCATCGGATTCCTAATTGATGGAGAGAGGTCTGGGGCAAGAAAAGCTGCTTTCAGGAGGTTTTCAAGTGTTTTCGCTTGACGATTCCATTCTTGGGTGATCGGTTTGGTCCTTGTTCCTGTAACTCGAATCCTAGCCCGGTGTATCCCATCTTAGTTTTACCGCATTGTGAACCTTACGCCTTTTTTACTCTCTGATCGAGGTTCTCGGCATTGAAAAATCTTCGTAAACTAAATCACACGTGTATATGTTGACATTTAAGAGATATACAATCAAGAAAATCAAGAGCAATGGTGATATATATGCGGATTAGACACCAAAAAATAAACACTCAAAAAATGGCTACAATTTAAGAAATGTGTTTAGTGACGACATCAGATTCCTAATTGATGGAGAAAGGTCTGGTGGCAAGAAAAGCTGCTTCCGGGAGGTTGTGAAGTGTTTTTGCTCAACGATTCCATTCTTGGGTGGTCGGTTTTGTCCTTGTTACTGTAACTCGAATCCTAGCCCGGTATATCCCATTTTACTTTTACACCGTTTTGAACCTTACGCCTTTGTTACTCTCTAATTGAGGTTCTTGGCATTGAAAAATCTTCGTAAACTAAATCACACGTGTATATGTTGACTTTTAAGAGACATACAGTAAAGAAAATCAAGAGCAATGGTGATATATATGTGGATTAGACACCAAAAAATAAACACTAAAAAATGGCTTCAATTTAAGGAATGTGTTTAGTGACGGCATCAGATTCCTAATTGATGGAGAAAGGTCTGGTGGCAAGTAAAGCTAATTCCCGGAGGTTGTCAAGTGTTTTCGCTCGACGATTCCATTCTTGGGTGGTTGGTTTGGCCCTTGTTCCTGTAACTCGAATCCTAGCCCGGTATATGCCATTTTAGTTTTACTCCGTTGTGAACCTTACGCCTTTTTTACTCTCTGATCGAGGTTCTCTGCATTGAAAAATCTTCGTAAACTAAATCACACGTGTATATGTTGACATTTAGGAGATATACAGTCAAGAAAATCAAGAGCAATGGTGATATATATGCGGATTAGAGCCCATAAAATAAACACTCAAAAATGGCTACAATTTAAGGAATGTGTTTAGTGAGGGCATCAGATTCCTAATTGATGGAGAAAGGTCTGGTGGCAAAAAAAGCTGCTTCCAGGAGGTTGTCAAGTGTTTTTGCTTGACGATTCCATTCTTGGGTGGTTGGTTTGGCCCTTGTTCCTGTAACTCGAATCCTAGCCCGGTATATCCCATTTTAGTTTTACACCATTGTGAACCTTACGCCTTTTTTACTCTCTGATCGAGGTTCTCGGCATTGAAAAATGTTCGTAAACTAAATCACACGTGTATATGTTGACATTTAAGAGATATACAGTGAAGAAAATCAAGAGTAATGGTGATATATATGCGGATTAGACACCAAAAAATAAACACTTAAAAATGGCTACAATTGAAGGAATGTGTTTAGTGACGGCATCAGATTCCTAATTGATGGAGAAAGGTCTGATGGCAAGAAAAACTGCTTCCAGGAGGTTGTCAAGTGTTTTCGCTGGACGATTCCATTCTTGGGTGGTTGGTTTGGCCCTTGTTCCTGTAACTCGAATCCTAGCCCGGTATATCCCATTTTAGTTTTACACCATTGTGAACCTTACGCCTTTTTCACTCTCTGATCGAGGTTCTCGGCATTCAAAAATCTTCGTAAACTAAATCACACGTGTATATGTTGACATTTAAGAGAGATACAGTCAAGAAAATCAAGAGCGGTGGTGATATATATGCGGATTAGACACCAAAAAATAAACACTCAAAAAATGGCTACAATTTAAGGAATGTGTTTAGTGAGGGCATCAGATTCCTAATTGATGGAGAAAGGTTTGGTGGCATGAAAAGCTGCTTCCAGGAGGTTGTCAAGTGTTTTCGCTCGACGATTCCATTCTTGGGTGGTCGGTTTGGCCCTTGTTCCTGTAACTCGAATCCTAGCCCGGTATATCCCATTTTAGTTTTACACCATTGTGAACCTTACGCCTTTTTTACTCTCTGATCGAGGTTCTCGGCATTGAAAAATCTTCATAAACTAAATCACACGTGTATATGTTGACATTTATGAGATATACAGTTAAGAAAATCAAGAGCAATGGTGATATATATGCGGATTAGACACCATAAAATAAACACTCAAAAATGGTTACAATTTAAGGAATTTGTTTAGTCACGGCATCAGATTCCTAATTGATGGAGAGAGGTCTGGTGGCAAGAAAAGCGGCTTCCAGAAGGTTGTCAAGTGTTTTCGCTCGACGATTCTATTCTTGGGTGGTCGGTTTAATCCTTGTTCCTGTAACTCGAATCCTAGCCCGATATATCCCATTTTAGTTTTACCACATTGTGAACCTTACGCCTTTTTTACTCTCTGATCGAGGTTCTCAGCATTGAAAAATCTTCATAAACCAAATCACACGTGTATATGTTGACATTTAAGAGATATACATTCAAGAAAATCAAGAGCAATGGTGATATATATGCGGATTAGACACCAAAAAATAAACACTCAAAAAATGGCTACAATTTAAGAAATGTGTTTAGTGACGACATCAGATTCCTAATTGATGGAGAAAGGTCTCGTGGCAAGAAAAGTTGCTTCCAGGAGGTTGTGAAGTGTTTTCGCTCGACGATTCCATTCTTGGGTGGTCGGTTTGGCCCTTGTTCCTGTAACTCGAATCCTAGCCCGGTATATCCTATTTTAGTTTTACACCGTTGTGAACCTTACGCCTTTTTTACTCTCTGATCGAGGTTCTCTGCATTGAAAAATCTTCGTAAACTAAATCACACGTGTATATGTTGACATTTAAGAGATATACAGTCAAGAAAATCAAGAGCAGTGGTGATATATATGCGGATAAGACACCAAAACATAAACACTCAGAAAATGGCTACAATTTAAGGAATGTGTTTTGTGAGGGCATCATATTCCTAATTGATGGAGAAATGTCTGGTGGCAAGAAAAGCTGCTTCCAGGAGGTTGTCAAGTACTTTCGCTCGACGATTCCATTCTTGGGTGGTCGGTTTGGACCTTGTTCCTGTAACTCGAATCCTAGCCCGGTATATCCCATTTTAGTTTTACACCATTGTGAACCTTACGACTTTTTTACTCTCTGATGGAGGTTCTCGGCATTGAAAAATCTTCGTAAACTAAATCACACATGTATATGTTGACATTTAAGAGATATATAGTCAAGAAAATCACGAGCAATGGTGATATATATGCAGATTAGACACCAAAAAATAAACACTCACAAATGGCTACAATTTAAGGAATGTGTTTAGTGACGGCATCGGATTCCTAATTGATGGAGAGAGGTCTGGGGCAAGAAAAGCTGCTTTCAGGAGGTTTTCAAGTGTTTTCGCTTGACGATTCCATTCTTGGGTGATCGGTTTGGTCCTTGTTCCTGTAACTCGAATCCTAGCTCGGTGTATCTCATCTTAGTTTTACCGCATTGTGAACCTTACGCCTTTTTTACTCTCTGATCGAGGTTCTCGGCATTGAAAAATCTTCGTAAACTAAATCACACGTGTATATGTTGACATTTAAGAGATATACAATCAAGAAAATCAAGAGCAATGGTGATATATATGCGGATTAGACACCAAAAAATAAACACTCAAAAAATGGATACAATTTAAGAAATGTGTTTTGTGACGACATCAGATTCCTAATTGATAGAAAAAGGTCTGGTGGCAAGAAAATCTGCTTCCAGGAGGTTGTGAAGTGTTTTCGCTCGACGATTCCATTCTTGGGTGGTAAGTTTAGCCCTTGTTCCTGTAACTCGAATCCTAGCCCGGTATATCCCATTTTAGTTTTACACTGTTGTGAACCTTACGCCTTTTTTACTCTCTGATCGACGTTCTCGGCATTGAAAAATCTTCGTAAACTAAATCACACGTGTATATGAAGACATTTAAGAGATATACAGTAAAGAAAATCAAGAGCAATGGTGATATATATGCGGATTAGACACCAAAAAATAAACATTCAAAAAATGTCTACAATTTAAGGAATGTGTTTAGCGACGGCATGAGATTCCTAATAGATGGAGAAAGGTCCGGTGGCAAGAAAAGCTGCTTCCAGGAGGTAGTCAAGTGTTTTCGCTCGACAATTCCATTCTTGGGTGGTCGGTTTAGCCCTTGTTCCTGTAACTCGAATCCTAGCCCGGTATATCCCATTTTAGTTTTACACCATTGTGAACCTTAAGCCTTTTTTACTCTCTGATCGTGGTTCTCGACATTAAAAAATCTCCGTAAACTAAATCACACGTGTACATATTGACATTTAGGAGATATAAAATCAAGAAAATCAAGAACAATGGTGATATATATGCGGATTAGTCACCAAAAAATAAACACTCAAAAATGGCTACAATTTAAGGAATTTGTTAACTGACGGCATCAGATTCCTAATTGTTGGAGAGAGGTCTGGTGGCAAGAAAAGCTGCTTCTAGGAGGTTATGAAGTGTTTTCGCTCGACGATTCCATTCTTGGGTGGTTGCTTTGGCCCTTGTTCCTGTAAATCGAATCCTAGCCCGGTATATCCCATTTTATTTTTACACCGTTGTGAACCTTACGCCTTTTTTACTCTCTGATCGAGGTTCTCGGCATCGTAAAATATTCGTAAACTAAATCACACGTGTAAATGTTGACATTTAAGAGATATACAGTCAAGAAAATCAAGAGCAATGGTGATATATATGCGGATTAGACACCAAAAAATAAACACTCAAAAAATGGCTACAATTTAAGGAATGTGTTTAGTGACGGCATCAGATTCCTAATTGATGGAGAAAGGTCTGGTGGCAAGAAAAGCTGCTTCCTGGAGGTTGTCAAGTGTTTTCGCTCGACGATTCCATTCTTGGGTGGTTGGTTTGGCCCTTGTTCCTGTAACTCGAATCCTAGCCCGGTATATCCCAATTTAGTTTTACACCGTTGTGAACCTTACGCCTTTTTTACTCTCTGATCGAGGTTCTCTGCATTGAAAAATCTTCGTAAACTAAATCACATGTGTATCTGTTGATATTTAAGAGATATACCGTCAAGAAAATCAAGAGCAGTGGTGATATATATGCGGATTAGACACCAAAAAATAAACACTAAAAAAAACTACAATTTAAAGAATGTGTTTAGTGACGGCATCAGATTCCTAATTGATGGAGAAATGTCTGGTGGCAAGAAAAGCTGCTTCCAGGAGGTTGTCAAGTGTTATCGCTCGACGATTCCATTCTTGGGTGGTCGGTTTGGCCCTTGTTCCTATAACTCGAATCCTAACCCGGTATATCCCATTTTAGTTTTACACCATTGTGAACCTTACGCCTTTTTTACTCTCTGATCGAGGTTCTCGGCATTGAAAAATCTTCGAAAACTAAATCGCACGTGTATATGTTGATATTTAAGAGATATACAGTCAACAAAATCAAGAGCAATGGTTATATATATGTGGATTAGACACCAAAAAATAAACACTCAAAAAATGGCTACAATTTAAGGAATGTGTTTAGTGACGGCATCAGATTCCTAATTGATGGAGAAAGGTCGGGGGGCAAGAAATCTGCTTCTAGGAGGTTGTCAAGTGTTTTCGCTCGACGATTCCATTCTTGGGTGGTTGGTTTGGCCGTTGTTTTTGTAACTCGAATCCTAGCCCGATATATCCCATTTTAGATTTACACCATTGCGAACCTTACGCCTTTTTTACTCTCTGATCGAGGTTCTCGGCAATGAAAAATCTTCGTAAACTAAATCACACGTGTATATGTTGACATATAAGAGATATACAGTCATGAAAATCAAGAGCAATTGTGATATATATGCGGATTAGACATCAAAAAATAAACACTCAAAAAATGGCTACAATTTAAGAAATGTGTTTAGTGACGACATCCGATTCCTAATTGATGGAGAAAGGTCTGGTGGCAAGAAAAGCTGCTTCCAGGAGGTTGTGAAGTGTTTTCGCTCGAAGATTCCATTCTTGGGTGGTCGGTTTGGCCCTTGTTCCTGTAACTCGAATCCTAGCCCGGTATATCCTATTTTAGTTTTGCACCGTTGTGAACCTTACCCCTTTTTTACTCTCTGATCGAGATTCTCTGCACTGAAAAATCTTCGTAAACTAAATCACACGTGTATATGTTGACATATAAGAGATATACAGTCATGAAAATCAAGAGCAATGGTGATATATATGCGGATTAGACACCAAAAAATAAACACTCAAAAAATGGCTACAATTTAAGGAATGTGTTTAGTGAGGGCATCATATTGCTAATTGATGGAGAAAGGTCTGGTGGCAAGAAAAGCTGCTTCTAGGAGGTTGTCAAGTATTTTCGCTCGACGATTCCATTCTTGTGTGGTCTGTTTGGCCCTTGTTCCTGTAACTCGAATCCTAGCCCGGTATATCCCATTTTAGTTCTATACCATTGTTAACCTTACGCCTTTTTTACTCTCGGATCGAGATTCTCGGCATTGAAAAATCTTCGTAAACTTAATCGCATGTGTATATGTTGACATTTAAGAGATATACAGTCAAGAAAATCAAGAGCAATGGTTATATATATGCGGATTAGACACAAAAAAAAACACTCAAAAAATGTCTACAATTTAAGGAATGTGTTTAATGACGGCATCAGATTCCTAATTGATGGAGAAAGGTCTGGTGGCAAGAAAAGCTGTTTCCAGGAGGTTGTCAAGTGTTTTCGCTCGACGATTCCTTTCTTGGGTGGTTGCTTTGGCCCTTGTTCCTGTAACTCGAATCGTAGCCCAGTATATCCCATTTTAGTTTTACACCATTGTGAATCTTACGCCTTTTTTGCTCTCTGATCGAGGATCTCGGAATTGAAAAATCTTTGTAAACTAAATTGCACGTGTATATGTTGGCATTTAAGAGATATACAGTCAAGAAAATTAAGAGCAATGGTGATATATATGCGGATTAGACATCGAAAAATAAACACTCAAAAAATAGCTACAATTTAAGGAATGTATTTAGTGACGGCATCAGATTCCTAATTGATGAATAAAGGTCTGGTGGCAAGAAAAGCTGCTTCCAGGAGGTTGTCAAGTGTTTTCGCTCGACGATTCCATTCTTGGGTGGTCGGTCTGGCCCTTGTCCCTGTATCTCGAATCATAGCCCGGTATATCCCATTTTATTTTCACACCATTGTGAACCTTACGCCTTTTTTACTCTCTGATCGAGGTTCTCGGCATTGAAAAATCTTTGTAAACTAATTCACACGTGTATATGTTGACATTTAAGAGATATACAGTCAAGAAAATCAAGAGCAATGGTGATATATATCCGGATTTGACACCGAAAAATAAACACTCAAAAAATGGCTACAATTTTAGTAATGTGTTTAGTGACGGCATCAGATTTCTAATTGATGAAAAAAGGTCTGGTGGCAAGAAAAGCTGATTCTAGGAGGTTGTCAACTGTTTTCGCTCGACGATTCTATTCTTGGGTGGTTGGTTTGGCCCTTGTTCCTGTAACTCGAATCCTAGCCCGGTATATCCCATTTTAGTTCTATCCCATTGTGAACCTTACGGCTTTTTTACTCTCGGATCGAGATTCTCGGCATTGAAAAATCTTCGTAAACTAAATCACACGTGTATATGTTGACATTTAAGAGATATACAGTCAAGAAAATCTAGAGCAATGTTGATATATATGCGGATTAGAAACCAAAAAATAAACACTCAAAAAATTGCTACAATTTAAGGAATGTGTTTTGTGACGGCATCAGATTCCTAATTGATGGAGAAAGGTCTGTTGGCAAGAAAAGCTGCTACCAGGAGGTTGTAAAGCGTTTTCGCTCGACAAATCCATTGTTGGGTGGTTGGTTTGGCCCATGTTCCGGTAACTCGAATCCTAGCCCGATATATCCCATTTTAGTTTTACACCATTGTGAACCTTACGCCTTTTTTACTCTCTGATCGAGGTTCTCGGCATTGAAAAATCTTGTAAACTAAATCACACGTGTATATGTTGACATTTAAGTGATATACAATCAAAAAATCAAGAGCAATGGTGATATGTATGCGGATTAGACACCGAAAAATAAACACTCAAAAAATGGCTACAATTTAAGGTATGTGTTTAGTGACGGCATCAGATTCCTAATTGATGGAGGAAGGTAGGGTGGCAAGAAAGCTGCTTCCAGGAGGTTGTCAAGTGTTTTCGCTCGACGATTCCATTCTTGGGTGGTTGTTTTGGCCCTTGTTTTTGTAACTCGAATCCTAGCCTGGTATATCCCATTTTAGATTTACGCCATTACGAACCTTACGCCTTTTTTACTCTCTGATCGAGGTTCTCGGCAATGAAAAATCTTCGTAAACAAAATCACACGTGTACATGTTGACATATAAGAGATATACAGTAAAGAAAATCAAGAGCAATGGTGATATATATGCGGATTAGACACCAAAAAATAAACACTCAAAAAATGGCTACAATTTAAGTAATGTGTTTAGTGACGACATCAGATTCCTAATTGATGAAGAAAGGTCTGGTGGTAAGAAAAGCTGCTTCCAGGACGTTGTCAAGTGTTTTCGCTCGACGATTCCATTCTTGGGTGGTTGGTTTGGCCCTTGTTCCTGTAACTCGAATCCTAGCCCGGTATATCCCATTTTAGTTGCATACCATTGTGAACCTTACGCCTTTTTTACTCTCGGATCGAGATTCTCGGCATTGAAAAATCTTCGTAAACTAAATCTCACGTGTATATGTTGACATTTAAGAGAAATACAGTCAAGAAATCTAGATCAATGGTGATATATATGCGGATTAGACACCAAAAAATAAACACACAAAAAATGGCTACAATTTAAGGAATGTGTTTAGTGACGGCATCAGATTCCTAATTGATGGAGAAAGGTCTGTTGGCAAGAAAAGCTGCTACCAAGAGGTTGTAAAGAGATTTCGCTCGACGATTCCATTCTTGGGTGGTTGGTTTGGCCCATGTTCCGGTAACTCGAATCCTAGCCCGGTATATCCCATTTTAGTTTTACACCTTCGTGAACCGTACGCCCTTTTTACTCTCTGATCGAGGTTCTCGGCATTGAAAAATTTTCGTAAACTAAATCACACGTGTATATGTTGACATTTAAGAGATATACAATCAAGAAAATCAAGAGCAATGGTAATATATATACGGATTAAACACCAAAAAATAAACACTCAAAAAATGGCTACAATTTAAGGAATGTGTTAAGTGACGGCATCATATTCCTAATTGATGGAGAAAAGTCTGGTGGCAAGAAAAGCTGCTTCCAGGAGGTTGTCAAGTGTTTTCGCTCGACGATTCCATTCTTTGGTGGTTGGTTTGGCCGTTGTTCCTGTAACTCGAATACTAGCCAGGTATATCCCATTTTAGCTCTACACCATTGTGAATCTTACGCCTTTTTTGCTCTCTGATCGAGGTTCTCGGCATGGAAAAATCTTCGTAAACTAAATCACACGTGTATATGCTGACATGTAAGAGATATACAGTCAAGAAAATCAAGAGCAACGGTGATATATATGCGGATTAGACACCAAAAGATAAACACTCAAAAAATGGCTACAATTTAAGGAATGTGTTTAGTGACGGCATCAGATTCCTAAATGATGGAGAAAGGTCTGGTGGCAAGAAAAGCTGCTTCCATTAGGTTGACAAGTGTTTTCGCTCGACGATTCCTTTCTTGGGTGGTTGGTTTGGCCCTTGTTCCAGTAACTCAAATCATTGCCCGATATATCCCATTTTAGTTTCACACCATTGTGAACCTTACGCCTTTTTTACTCTCTGATCGAGGTTCTCGGCATTGAAAAATCTTCGTAAACTAAATCACACGTGTATGTGTTTAGTGACGGCATCAGATTCATAATTGATGGAGAAAGGTCTGTTGGCAAGAAAAGCTGCTACCAGGAGGTTGTAAAGTGTTTTCGCTCGACGATTCCATTCTTGGGTGGTTGGTTTGGCCCATGTTCCGATAACTCGAATCCTAGCCGGTATATCCCATTTTACTTTTACACCATCGTGAACCTTACGCATTTTTTACTCTCTGATCGAGGTTCTCGGCATTGAAAAATCTTCGTAAACTAAATCACACGTGTATATGTTGACATTTAAGAGATATACAATCAAGAAAATCAAGAGCAAATGGTGATATGTATGCGAATTAGACACCAAAAAATGAACAGTCAAAAAATGGCTACAATTTAAGGAATGTGTTAAGTGACGGCATCATATTCCTAATTGATGGAGAAAGGTCTGGTGGCAAGAAAAGCTGCTTCCAGGAGGTTGTCAAGTGTTTTCGCTCGACAATTCCATTCTTGGGTGGTTGGTTTGGCCCTTGTTCCTGTAACTCGAATCCTAGCCCGATATATCCCATTTTAGTTTTACACCATTGTGAAACTTAAGCCTTTTTTACTCTCTGATCGAGGTTCTCGGCATTGAAAAATATTGTAAACTAAATCACACGTGTATATGTTGACATTTAAGAGATATACAATCAAAAAAATCAGATATGTATGCGGATTAGACACCGAAAAATAAACACTGAAAAAATAGCTACAATTTAAGGTATGTGTTAAGTGACGGCATCATATTCCTAATTGATGGAGAAAGGTCCGGTGGCAAGAAAAGCTGCTTCCAGGAGGTTGTCAAGTGTTTTCGCTCGACGATTCCATACTTGGATGGTTGGTTTGGCCGTTGTTCCTGTAACTCGAATCGTAGCCCGGTATATCCCATTTTAGTTATACACCATTGTGAATCTTTCGCCTTTTTTGCTCTCTGATCGAGGTTCTCGGCTTTGAAATATCTTCGTAAACTAAATTACACGTGTATATGTTGACATTTAAGAGATATACAGGCATGAAAATTAACAGGAATGATGATATATATGCGGATTAGACACCGAAAAATGAAACTCAAAAAATGGCTACAATTTAAGGAATGTGTTTAGTAACGGCATCAGATTCCTAATTGATGAAGAAAGATCAGGTGGCAAGAAAAGCTGCTTCCAGGAGGTTTTCAAGTGTTTTCGCTCGAAACGATTCCATTCATGGGTGGTTGGTTTGGCCCTTCTTCCTATAACTCGAATCATAGCCCGGTATATCCCATTTTAGTTCTATACCATTGTGAACCTTACGCCTTTTTTACTCTCGGATCGAGATTCTCGGCATTGAAAAATCTTCGTAAACTAAATCACACGTGTATATGTTGACCTTTAAGAGATATACAGTCAAGAAAATCTAGAGCAATGTTGATATATATGCGGATTAGACACCAAAAAATAAACACTCAAAAAATGGCTACAATTTAAGGAATATGTTAAGTGACGGCATCATATTCCTCATTGATGGAGAAAAGTCTGGTGGCAAGAAAAGCTGCTTCCAGGAGGTTGTCAAGTGTTTTCGCTCGACGATTCCTTTCTTGGGTGGTTGGTTTGGCCGTTGTTCCTGTAACTCGAATCTTAGCCAGGTATATCCCATTTTAGTTCTACACCATTGTGAACCTTACGCCTTTTTTGCTCTCTGATCGAGGTTCTCGGCATTGAAAAATCTTCGTAAACTAAATCACACGTGTATATGCTGATATTTAAGAGATATACAGTCAAGAAAATCAAGAGCAATGGTGATATATATTCGGATTAGACACCAAAAAATAAACACTCAAAAAATGGCTACAATTTAAGGAATGTGTTTAGTGACGGCATCAGATTCCTAATTGATGGAGAAATGTCTGGTGGCAAGAAAAGCTGCTTCCATTAGGTTGTCAAGTGTTTTCGCTCGACGAGTCCATTCTTGGGTGGTTGGTTTGGCCCTTGTTCCAGTAACTCAAATCCTTGCCCGATATATCCCATTTTAGTTTCACACCATTGTGAACCTTACGCCTTTTTTACTCTCTGATCGAGGTTCTCGGCATTGAAAAATCTTCGTAAACTAAATCACACGTGTATATGTTGACATTTAAGAGATATACAGTCAAGAAAATCAAGAGCAATGGTGATATGTATTCGGACTAGACACCGAAAAATAAACACTAAAAAAATGGCAATAATTTAAGGAATGTGTTAAGTGACGGCATCAGATTCCTAATTGATGGAGAAAGGTCTGGTGGCAAGAAAAGCTGCTTCCAGGAGGTTGTCAAGTGTTTTCGCTCGACGATTCCATTCTTTGATGGTTGGTTTAGCCCTTGTTCCTGTAACTTGAATCCTAGCCCGGTATATCTCATTTTAGTTTTACACCATTGTGAACCTTACGCCTTTTTTACTCTCTGATCGAGGTTCTCGGCAATGAAAAATCTTCGTAAACTAAATCACACGTGTATATGTTGACATTTAAGAGATATACAGTCAAGAAAATCAAGAGCAATGGTGATATATATGCGGATTAGATACCGAAAAATAAACACTGAAAAAATGGCTACAATTTAAGGAATGTGTTTAGTGACGGCATCAAATTCCTAATTGATGGAGAAAGGTCTGTTGGCAAGAAAAGCTGCTACCAGGAGGTTGTAAAGTGCTTTCACTCGACGATTCCATTCTTGGGTGGTTGGTTTGGCCCATGTTCCGGTAACTCGAATCCTAGCCCGGTATATCCCATTTTAGTTTTACACCATCGTGAACCTTACGCCTTTTTAACTCTCTGATCGAGGTTCTCGGCATTGAAAAATCTTCGTAAACTAAATCACACGTGTATATATTGACATTTAAGAGATACACAATCAAGAAAATCAATAGCAAATGGTGATATGTATGTGGATTAGACACCAAAAAATGAACACTCAAAAAATGGCTACAATTTAAGGAATGTGTTAAGTGACGGCATCATATTCCTAATTGATGGAGAAAGGTCTGGTGGCAAGAAAAGCTTCTTCCAGGAGGTTTTCAAGTGTTTTCGCTCGACGATTCCATTCTTGGGTGGTTGGTTAGGCCCTTGTTCCTGTAACTCGAATCCTAGCCCGATATATCCCATTTTAGTTTTACACCATTGTGAACCTTACGCCTTTTTTACTCTCTGATCGAGGTTCTCGGCATTGAAAAATCTTGTAAACTAAATCACACGTGTATATGTTGACATTTAAGAGATATACAATCAAGAAAATGAAGAGCAATGGTGATATGTATGCGGATTAGACACCGAAAAATAAACACTGAAAAAATGGCTACAATTTAAGGTATGTGTTAAGTGACGGCATCATATTCCTAATTGATGGAGAAAGGTCTGGTGGCAAGAAAAGCTGCTTCCAGGAGGTTGTCAAGTGTTTTCGCTCGACGAACCATTCTTGGGTGGTTGGTTTGGCCCTTGTTCCTGTAACTCGAATCATAGCCCGGTATATCCCATTTTAGTTTTAAACCATTGTGAATCTTACGCCTTTTTTGCTCTCTGATTGAGGTTCTCGGCATTGAAAAATCTTCGTAAACTAAATTGCACGTGTATATGTTGACATTTAAGAGATATACAGTCAAGAAAATCTAGAGCAATGTTGATATATATGCGGATTAGAAACCGAAAAATAAAACTCAAAAAATGGATACTATTTAAGGAATGTGTTTAGTGACGGCATCAGATTCCTAATTGATGAAGAAAGATAAGGTGGCAAGAAAAGCTGCTTCCAGGACGTTTTCAAGTGTTTTTGCTCGAAACGATTCCATTCTTGGTTGGTTGGTTTGGCCCTTGTTCCTATAACTCGAATCATAGCCCGGTATATCCCATTTTAGTTTTACACTGTTGTGAACCTTACAAGTTTTTACTCTCTTATCGAGGTTCTCAGCATTGAAAAATCTTCGTAAACTAAATCACACGTGTATATGTTGACATTTAAGAGATATACAGTCAAGAAAATCAAGAGCAATGTTGATATATATGCGGATTAGACACCAAAAAATAAACACTCAAAAAATGGCTACAATTTAAGGAATATGTTAAGTGACGGCATCATATTCCTCATTGATGGAGAAAAGTCTGGTGGCAAGAAAAGCTGCTTCCAGGAGGTTGTCAAGTGTTTTCGCTCGACGATTCCTTTCTTGGGTGGTTGGTTTGGCCGTTGTTCCTGTAACTCGAATCTTAGCCAGGTATATCCCATTTTAGGTCTACACCATTGTGAACCTTACGCCTTTTTTGCTCTCTGATCGAGGTTCTCGGCATTGAAAAATCTTCGTAAACTAAATCACACGTGTATATGCTGATATTTAAGAGATATACAGTCAAGAAAATCAAGAGCAATGGTGATATATATTCGGATTAGACACCAAAAAATAACCACTCAAAAAATGGCTACAATTTAAGGAATGTGTTTAGTGACGGCATCAGATTCCTAATTGATGGAGAAATGTCTGGTGGCAAGAAAAGCTGCTTCCATTAGGTTGTCAAGTGTTTTCGCTCGACGATTCCATTCTTGGGTGGTTGGTTTGGCCCTTGTTCCAGTAACTCAAATCCTTGCCCGATATATCCCATTTTAGTTTCACACCATTGTGAACCTTACGCCTTTTTTTACTCTCTGATCGAGATTCTCGGCATTGAAAAATCTTCGTAAACTAAATCACACGTGTATATGTTGACATTTAAGAGATATACAGTCAAGAAAATCAAGAGCAATGGTGATATGTATTCGGACTAGACACCGAAAAACAAACACTAAAAAAATGGCAATAATTTAAGGAATGTGTTAAGTGACGGCATCAGATTCCTAATTGATGGAGAAAGGTCTGACGGCATCAGGAGGTTGTCAAGTGTTTTCGCTCGACGATTCCATTCTTTGATGGTTGGTTTAGCCCTTGTTCCTGTAACTTGAATCCTAGCCCGGTATATCTCATTTTAGTTTTACACCATTGTGAACCTTACGCCTTTTTTACTCTCTGATCGAGGTTCTCGGCATTGAAAAAACATTCGTAAACTAAATCACACGTGTATATGTTGACATTTAAGAGATATACAGTCAAGAAAATCAAGAGCAATGGTGATATATATGCGGATTAGATACCGAAAAATAAACACTGAAAAAATGGCTACAATTTAAGGAATTTGTTTAGTGACGGCATCAAATTCCTAATTGATGGAGAAAGGTCTGTTGGCAAGAAAAGCTGCTACCAGGAGGTTGTAAAGTGTTTTCACTCGACGATTCCATTCTTGGGTGGTTGGTTTGGCCCATGTTCCGGTAACTCGAACCCTAGCCCGATATATCCCATTTTAGTTTTACACCATCGTGAACCTTACGCCTTTTTTACTCTCTGATCGAGGTTCTCGGCATTGAAAAATCTTCGTAAACTAAATCACACGTGTATATGTTGACATTTAAGAGATACACAATCAAGAAAATCAAGAGCAAATGGTGATATGTATGTGGATTAGACACCAAAAAATGAACACTCAAAAAATGGCTACAATTTAAGGAATGTGTTAAGTGACGGCATCATATTCCTAATTGATGAAGAAAGGTCTGGTGGCAAGAAAAGCTTCTTCCAGGAGGTTGTCAAGTGTTTTCGCTCGACGATTCCATTCTTGGGTGGTTGGTTAGGCCCTTGTTCCTGTAACTCGAATCCTAGCCCGATATATCCCATTTTAGTTTTACACCATTGTGAACCTTACGCCTTTTTTACTCTCTGATCGAGGTTCTCGGCATTGAAAAATCTTGTAAACTAAATCACACGTGTATATGTTGACATTTAAGAGATATACAATCAAGAAAATAAAGAGCAATGGTGATATGTATGCGGATTAGACACCGAAAAATAAACACTGAAAAAATGGCTACAATTTAAGGTATGTGTTAAGTGACGGCATCATATTCCTAATTGATGGAGAAAGGTCTGGTGGCAAGAAAAGCTGCTTCCAGGAGGTTGTCAAGTGTTTTCGCTCGACGATCCATTTTTGGGTGGTTGGTTTGGCCCTTGTTCCTGTAACTCGAATCATAGCCCGGTATATCCCATTTTAGTTTTACACCATTGTGAATCTTACGCCTTTTTTGCTCTCTGATTGAGGTTCTCGGCATTGAAAAATCTTCGTAAACTAAATTGCACGTGTATATGTTGACATTTAAGAGATATACAGTCAAGAAAATCTAGAGCAATGTTGATATATATGCGGATTAGAAACCGAAAAATAAAACTCAAAAAATGGATACTATTTAAGGAATGTGTTTAGTGACGGCATCAGATTCCTAATTGATGAAGAAAGATAAGGTGGCAAGAAAAGCTGCTTCCAGGAGGTTTTCAAGTGTTTTTGCTCGAAACGATTCCATTCTTGGTTGGTTGGTTTGTCCCTTGTTCCTATAACTCGAATCATAGCCCGGTATATCCCATTTTAGTTTTACACTGTTGTGAACCTTACAAGTTTTTACTCTCTTATCGAGATTCTCGGCATTGAAAAATCTTCGTAAACTAAATCACACATGTATATGTTGACATTTAAGAGATATACAGTCAAGAAAATCAAGAGCAATGGTGATATATATGCGGATTTGACACCGAAAAACAAACACTCAAAAAATGGCTACAATTTAAGTAATGTGTTTAGTGATGGCATCAGATTCCTAATTGATGAAGAAAGGTCTGGTGGCAAGAAAAGCTGATTCTAGGAGGTTGTCAACTGTTTTCGTTCGACGATTCTATTCTTGGGTGGTTGGTTTGTCCCTTGTTTCTGTAACTCGAATCCTAGCCCGGTATATCCCATTTTAGTTCTATACCATTGTAAACCTTACGCCTTTTTTACTCTCGGATCGAGATTCTCGGCATTGAAAAATCTTCGTAAACTAAATCACACGTGTATATGTTGACATTTAAGAGATATACAGTCAAGATAATCTAGAGCAATGTTGATATATATGCGGATTAGACACCAAAAAATAAACACTCAAAAAATGACTACAATTTAAGGAATGTGTTTAGTGACGGCATCAGATTCCTAATTGATGGAGAAAGGTCTGTTGGCAAGAAAAGCTGCTACCAGGAGGTTGTAAATGTTTTCGCTCGACGATTCCATTCTTGGGTGTTTGGTTTGGCCCATGTTCCGGTAACTCGAATCCTAGCCCAATATATCCCATTTTAGTTTTACACCATTGTGAACCTTACGCCTTTTTTACTCTCTGATCGAGGTTCTCGGCATTGAAAAATCTTGTAAACTAAATCACACGTGTATATGTTGACATTTAAGAGATGTATAATCAAGAAAATCATGAGCAATGGTGATATGTATGCGGATTAGACACAGAAAAATAAACACTAAAAAAATGGCTACAATTTAAGGTATGTGTTTAGTGAGGGCATCAGATTCCTAATTGATGGAGAAAGGTCTGGTGGCAAGAAAAGCTGCTTCCAGGAGGTTGTCAAGTGTTTTCGCTCGACAATTCCATTCTTGGGTGGTTGGTTTGGCCCTTGTTCCTGTAACTCGAATCGTAGCCCGGTATATCCCATTTTAGTTTTACACCATTGTGAATCTTACGCCTTTTTTTCTCTCAAACCGAGGTTCTCGGCATTGAAAAATCTTCGTAAACTAAATTGCACGTGTATATGTTGACATTTAAGAGATATGCAGTAAAAAAATTAAGAGGAATGGCTATATATATGCGGATTAGACACCGAAAAATAAAACTTAAAAAATGGCTACAATTTAAGGAATGTGTTTAGTGACGGCATCAGATACGTAATTGATGAAGAAAGATCAGGTGGCAAGAAAAGCTGCTTCCAGGAGGTTTTCAAGTGTTTTCGCTCGACGATTCAATTCTTGGGTGGTTGGTTTGGCCCTTGTTCCTATAACTCGAATCATAGCCCGGTATATCCCATTTTAGTTTTACACCATTGTGAACCTTACGCCTTTTTTACTTTCTGATCGAGGTTCTTGGCATTGAAAAATCTCGTAAACTAAATCACACGTGTATATGTTGACATTTAAGAGATATACAGTCTAGAAAATCAAGAGCAATGGTGATATATATGCGGATTTCACACCGAAAAACAAACACTCAAAAAATGGCTACAATTTAAGTAATGTGTTTAGTGATGGCATCAGATTCCTAATTGATGAAGAAAGGTTTGGTGGCAAGAAAAGCTGATTCTAGGAGGTTGTCAACTGTTTTCGCTCTACGATTCAATTCTTGGGTGGTTGGTTTGGCCCTTGTTCCTGTAACTCGAATCCTAGCCCGGTATATCCCATTTTAGTTCTATACCATTGTGAACCTTACGCCTTTTTTACTCTCGGATCGTGATTCTCGGCATTGAAAAATCTTCGTAAACTAAATCACACGTGTATATGTTGACATTTAAGAGATATACAGTCAATAAAATCTTGAGCAATGTTGATATATATGCGGATTAGACACTAAAAAATAAACACTCAAAAAATGGCTACAATTTAAGGAATGTGTTTAGTGACCGCATCAGATTCCTAACTGATGGAGAAAGGTCTGTTGGCAAGAAAAGCTGCTACCAGGAGGTTGTAAAGTGTTTTCGCTCGATGATTCTATTCTTGGGTGGATGGTTTGGCCCATGTTCCGGTAACTCGAATCCTAGCCCGATATATCCCATTTTAGTTTTACACCATTGTGAACCTTACGCCTTTTTTACTCTCTGATCGAGGTTCTCGGCATTGAAAAATCTTGTAAACTAAATCACACGTGTATATGTTGACATTTAAGAGATATACAATCAAGAAAATCAAGACCAATGGTGATATGTATGCGGATTAGACATCAAAAAATAAACACTCAAAAAATGGCTACAAATTAAGAAATGTGTTAAGTGACGGCATCATATTCCTAATTGATGGAGAAAGGTCTGGTGGCAAGAAAAGCTGCTTCCAGGAGGTTGTCAAGTGTTTTCGCTCGACGATTCCATTCTTGGGTGGTTGGTTTGGCCCTTGTTCCTGTAACTCGAATCGTTGCCAGGTATATCCCATTTTAGTTTTACGCCATTGTGAATCTTACGCCTTTTTTGCTCTCTGATCGAGGATCTCGGCATTGAAAAATCTTCGTAAACTAAACCGCACGTGTATATGTTGGCATTTAAGAGATATACAGTCAAGAAAATTAAGAGTAATGGTGATATATATGCGGATTAGACACCGAAAAATAAACACTAAAAATAGCTACAATTTAAGGAATGTGTTTAGTGACGGCATCAGATTCCTAATTGATGAAGAAAGGTCTGGTGGCAAGAAAAGCTGCTTCCAGGAGGTTGTCAAGTGTTTTCGCTCGAAGATTCCATTCTTGGGTGGTTGGTGTGGCCCTTGTTCCTGTATCTCGAATCATAGCCCGGTATATCCCATTTTAGTTTTACACCATTGTGAACCTTACGCCTTTTTAACTCTCTGATCGAGGTTCTCGGCGTTGAAAAATCTTCGTAAACTAAATAACACGTGTATATGTTAACATTTAAGAGATATAAAATCAAGAAAATCAAGGGCAATGGTGATATATGTGCGGATTTGACACCGAAAAATAAACACTTAAAAAATGGCTACAATTTAAGGAATGTGTTTAGTGACGGCATCAGATTCCTAATTTATGGAGAAAGGTCTGTTGGCAAGAAAAGCTGCTACCAGGAGGTTGTAAAGTGTTTTCGCTCGACGATTCCTTTCTTGGGTGGTTGGTTTGGCCCTTGTTCCGGTAACTCGAATCCTAGCCCGATATATCCCATTTTAGTTTTACACCATTGTGAACCTTACGACTTTTTTACTCTCTGATCGAGGTTCTCGACATTGAAAAATCTTGTAAACAAAATCACACGTGTATATGTTGACATTTAAGAGATATATAGTCAAGAAAATCAAGAGCAATGGTGATATATATGCGGATTAGACACCAAAAAATAAACACTTAAAAAATGGCTACAATTTAAGGAATGTGTTTAGTGACGGCATCAGATTCCTAATTTATGGAGAAAGGTCTGTTGGCAAGAAAAGCTGCTACCAGGAGGTTGTAAAGTGGTTTCGCTCGACGATTCCTTTCTTGGGTGGTTGGTTTGGCCCTTGTTCCGGTAACTCGAATCCTAGCCCGATATATCCCATTTTAGTTTTACACCATTGTGAACCTTACGACTTTTTTACTCTCTGATCGAGGTTCTCGGCATTAAAAAATCTTGTAAACAAAATCACACGTGTATATGTTGACATTTGAGAGATATATAGTCAAGAAAATCAAGAGCAATGGTGATATATATGCGGATTAGACACCAAAAAATAAACACTAAAAAAATGGCTACAATTTAAGGAATGTGTTTAGTGACGGCATCAGATTCCTAATTGATGGAGAAAGGTTTTGTGGCAAGAAAAGCTGCTTCCAGGAGGTTGTCAAGTGTTTTTGCTCATCGATTCCATTCTTTGGTGGTTGATTTGGCCCTTGTTCTTTTAACTCGAATCCTAGCCCGGTATATCTCATTTTAGTTTTACACCATTGTGAACCTTACGCATTTTTTACTCTCTGATCGAGGTTCTCGGCATTGAAAAATCTTTGTAAGCTAAATCACACGTGTATATGTTGACATTTAAGTGCGCGGCCCGCGAAGCACACCTCTAAAACTCTCGCGGCCCGCGAGGGAGTAGACTAGGTCTTAGGGTTGATTGGTTATCGAGTATAGCCTTGCCGAGTGTCGTACACGTGGCGGACATGTGTGGCCAGCAAGTCAACTGGCTCGCGCCCCGCGAAAGCCACAAGGGTCTAGGTCGCGGCCCGCGAGACCCTTGTATACTTGTTTTTATTTGATGTTTATAAATATTAAGGTATGTCGGGCTCGTTTCTCGCATACGGGGTATATTAGGAACGTTTAGGGTCACGTTTAAGGGTTTTAGGAGGGTTGTTATTCCCACTTCTTATAAAACATATATATAATATATATCTATATTTAAATATACATACACACAGATTATCCCTTTCTCTTTCTCCCTGCTCTTTCTCTGGTACCACCACCACTATCACCTCCACCTCCATCGTCGCCATCACCACTGACCACCACCACCATCGTCACAACCACCCCTGCCACAACCACCACTTAACACCACTTCTGGCTCTTCCTTCTCTACCATATTCACCCATCACCATCACCACCTATCACAACCACCAGCCGACCAGCCCCACCCACTCTGCGCACACACACACTCTTTCTCTTTCTCGATGGTCACCAATACCTTAATCGCCGCTCGTCAACACTCGACATCATCTCCGTACAACCCTCTTCTAACCCCTCATCTATTCTGAAACATATATGAAATCAGACCATCAAGTTTAGACAACGAAATTGATTCACACCGTGACATGGAACCGTTTTTCCAGTGATTCCATGGGGTTTTCTACCAGTGGAGATGAAGGGATTTCTGCCAGGTACGATTAGGGCTTCGATTTACAGGTTCATAGGTGGGTGATGGTGGCAGTTGGTTTGATTTGCAGGTTTGAGGTGGGCGATGGTGGCGTTGTTGATAGTGGTTGTGACTTGTGTCAGCTTAGTGGTGTTGGTGATGGTTAGTTTGAATGGGAGAGAGACACAGTGAAAGTAGGTTTCATTTGGGGTTCTTTTGTTTACCAAAACACACTTTTTTAGACGGGCTCAGATCCCTTGACAAGGAAATAGCTTTAGGGATTTTGTTGATATGTTTAGAGGGAGAAGGAGAGTGGCGGTGGTGGTGGCAAGTGGAGGTAGGTCGGTGGTTGGTGATTGCAGGCTAGAGAGGTTTAACATGAGAAGGGTGGAGGATGGTGATGGCAGGTGGTGATCGCCGGATGGTGGGGTGCTGGTGGTGTGGCAGTGCTCGGCGGGTGGTGGTGGCTGATGGTGCATATCTGGTAGAGAAAGAAGGGTTATAGAGAGAGATGGGTTTTAATTATGTAAAGAGAGATAGGTTTTATATATTTTTAATTTAATATCAATAAATTAAAGACAAAACAGATTTAAAGAATTAATAATAAATTGTATGATTTTTAATCCATTCATGCATGCTTAAATACGTGATACTTGATTTGTATTCTTGGAACATTCTTATATGATTCACTTGTCATTAACTTCATACGAGCCTCCCCTTAACATGTATAGCGCTATGGAAGTGACGCATCGCCCGTAGTCTTGTGGTCATGTTAAGTCTTTAATTCATGCGGTAATCAGAGGATTGACTTTTTTAATTGCATGCCATGATTACATTAATCTAGTTAACTATTTTTGCCATGTGGATTTGTTTAAACCGTTTGTTATATACTTATGTTATTATTAAACTTGTGTTCTCGGCAATACCTTGTGTGTTGAACTATACTTTTAAACATGTTGCAGGTTGATGATGTTGATGTTGACGAAATCTAGTAGGGATGCTTTAGAAACCAAAGTAGACATACTAGATATATTGTTGTATTGTTGTTGAATTATGTTGTTTCATCTTTTTGAACAATGTTGTACTTTTTCTTTCAAATGTTGTACTTTGAATTTCAAATTGTTGTAACTTGAATTATTTGTAATGAAATGAAATCGTTTTTGAGTAAATATTGTCACAATAGTGTTATGAAGTCTCGAGCAATCTCGTTTTCGTCTCACTTTGATGTTTCCATCATCGGTTGGGGCGTGACAGTTGCCACATGGCGGCACATGTCTCCTGTCGAAAAAATGAGGCTTCACGTCACGCGACCGACTTTTACAAATCTCGTCGCATAGCGCGACAATGATTAAACCTTGATTTCATTGTTTTTCGTTTTGGTTCTCGTCGTACGCATTTGGGGATTTGATTACGAATTGTTGTGGAACCTTTTTGAGGGTTGTTACAGTAGTGGTGGTGATTACAAAGTAAGTTTCAGCTTCATCTCTAGACGAAAAATCCCTTCTCGAATAAGAGATTATGTCATTAGTAGTGGTGGTGATGCTCAATTGTCATGGCTGATCTTTGGGGAACTATGATTGCTTCAGTTTTGTTTTGTGGATTTGGTGGTGCTGGTGGCGGCGGTAGATTTGCTGGTGGGGGTGGGGGTTGGTTGTAGTGAGAGAAAAGGGAGAGAAAGAGTTGGTTTATATTTATTTAAATATATGTTACTTTAGTTTTAAAATCCTATTTATATTTATTTAAATATATTTACAATATACCAGTAAAATTACTAACCTACTCTCATGTGTAAGGCACATGCCTAACTTAACTAAAAATATTAACCAGGTCAGGGCCAAAGGACATAAGATGTAATGAGTTTTACAAATAAACGACTGTGACTGTAATTATCGAAGTTTTATGACATCTATTGCAGTACGATACAAAAATAAAGGACGAAAAATGTAATTTACCAAAAAAAAAAATATGCTAAATGATCCTACGATAATATTTAGGGGCTGTTTGATAGCCTCTGAATGGTCATTAAGAGGCTACCTCTTAATGGAACCATTAAGAATTTTACCAATGAGAAGGTAGAAGAATGTGACATGTGATGATTTACCATTCAGAGGTTACCTCTTAACCATTCAGATTTGAGGTTACCTCTTATTCATTCAGAGGTTTTAAACCATTAAGAGGTAGCATCTGAATGGTCATTAAGAGGCTACCAAACAGCCCCTTATTCCAAATAAAAATGACAAAGGTAATAGAGGTAGTATTTTCAATTCCAAATTTGTCTAAATCAATGCCAACGTAATATTTGTTTTAGAAGAAATATAAACAATAATTTTTTAACCACTAGAGTTTCAAATTTACTCTATTTTTTTCAAGCGTCAACTCATATAATTGGAAGAAACAAGGCGAATGAAAAAGTGAAAACAGAACCATCTGTACTGAGAAAAGCAAAACCAAGCTTATTGTGGAGTTAACAAACTCATTAAAGTTTAGAAAAGAAACATATTCATCTTTCGAAACTCTAATGAACACTTACCTCGGATTGAAATATTTCTTACTCTTTATCGAAACAAGCCACACTAGCCGAGCATTAAGATATGTGCGCTATGATTATAGCCAAGTATAAGAAATAGTTAAATATAAATGTTGTTGTTTGTTAATTATGTATTGTGCAATGTTTGTTGTACTTTTAAAAAAATATATAGTTTAAGCAATATTTTGTTTTTAGTTTTAATTATTTTAAGTTTAATTTTTAGCTGTATTTATGTTTAATTATATTAAACTAACTTATTTATATTTCTTAGAATACAAAAATGGAAAATTGACTAGTAATAAATAGGATTTGAGCATTAAAAATAAAATAGAGTAAACTGCCATTTTGGTCCCTGTGGTTTGGCCAGTTTTGCCACTTTAGTCCAAATCTCAAACTTATTACATCCAGGGCCCTGTGGTTTGCATTTTGTTGCCATTTTAGTCCAAAATCCAAAAACCCTAGTTTTTTTACTGTTGCAACCTCCTATTTTGTCCTGTAGTGCAGGGGTATTTTGGATATTTTTTAAATTTCATTTGTTTTAGTTTTTTTTTAAGAAAAAATATATGAGGAGGATGATGATGATATTGGGGATGATGATGATGGCAGTTTACTCTCTCTCTCTTCTCTCTCTCTCTCTCTCTTCTCTCTCTCTATAGCACCACAACCGCCACCTCCTCCCTCTCTCTCTCTTCGTGAACTCCACCACCACAAACAGCTGTTGCAGAAAGAAACAAGCACCAGTCTTCTTCACATCCCTTAAACCCCCTTCAACATTCAACCTCCAAACAACAATCTTCACGATGATCTCTTCACTCCCTTCAACCTCTACATTTCAATTACCCACTTCCACCCCTCCACCAACAAAAATCCTGACCCTAATCACCCCTAATTCCAAGCTCAACATCTGTAAAAAAGCATGATAAACACCAAAAGAAACCCATCATTCAATTCGGTGAACAACAACAACATTATTCGGATTCAAAAAACCCAAATTTCAAAACCCAAATAAAACTCTCATCTAATTACAGTTGATAGGCCTGTCCATATTGAGAAAAGAAATTCACATCATACATGTCTTTGAGAGTTGATAGGCCTATGAATACATTCCCAACCGGCCAATTTAAAAAGTTGTGGCTCAAAGGAAAAAAGTTCATGACTGTTGATCGTAGGTGATGAAAGTTGCGAGGGGGGGGGGGTTAACTTACACCGCCACCGCCATCTCCACTGTCGACCTCAACCACCATCTCTACCGTCGACCTCCACCACCATAACCAACGTCATCTCCAACACATAACCATCGCCATAAAAAAACCTAGAACCACCATGAAAACCCAGATCAAAATTTGAAATCTTTTGATTTCTGATAAAAGAGATCAGCAGAAGAAGCCCTAACATTGAGAGGATAACTTTGATTGAGGGGTTTTCATGGTGGGTTATTAGATTTGAGGGGTTTTCATGGTGGGTTTCAGATTTGAGGGGTTTTCATGGTGATTCCAGGTTTCGATTTGAGGGTATTTCATGGTGGTCATTGTAGTGATGGTTGTTGGTCGTACCGTCCGCCACCACCAAGTGGTGGTGGTGTTGCCGCCGTTGTTTATCTGGAGGGCAGGGGATTCGTTGCAGGTGGTGAGTGGAAATTTGTACGGTGAGGTGGTGGTGGTGGTGGCACTGGTGAGAAGGGAGGAGGTGGCGGTGGCGATGGTGAAGTTCAGCGGTGATGCTAGAGAGAGGAGAGAGTGGTGGTGGTGAGAAGCAGCTATCTCTTTCTTTTAAAGAGAAAGAGGAAAAGAAGAGGGAGAGAGGGTGGGGGTGGGGGTGGGGTGGGTAGTTGGGCAAAATGACCAAAATGCCCCCGAGGAAAAGGACAAAAACCAGGTTTTTTTTTTGAAATCTGACCTGATTTGAGATTTGGACTAAAATGGCAACAAAATGCAAACCACAGGGCCCTGGATGTAATAAGTTTGAGATTTGGACTAAAGTGGCAAAACTGGCCAAACCACAGGGACCAAAATGGCAGTTTACTCAATAAAATATAAAAAGTAGAGGACGAAATGTAAATATTGATAAAGATATTTGTAGGGTTTAAGAGAAAATAAATATTTTCGATTCATTTGTAGAAATATGACGTGCCAGCTGACTGGATGTGTTTGTAGATGCATTTAGCGACTTGGTGATAGTCTAATACCATAACAACATTTTTTATCGTGCATGAACATGATTGATAACGATTTGCTAAACACTAAACAAACTATTCATCTCTTGTATATTATCATACATCTTTACATTATTGTCACTTAGTACGTCTGCCGGCTAGCTAGATCTTTTTTTTTTTGTTTAATCTTATTCTAAATGACGCCTAGCTGGTCATAAGTAAAAGTTTTATAAAGTAACATAATCACCAGGGAGTACAACGCTATCTTTCTATAATAAATTTCAAAAACCTGAAATACTTTTTATATTGGGAATCCTCAACTTTCACCAATTCACCGTTAGTATTCTCAATTTTCGATTTGTACCACACCATTCCCAAATTTTCCTCTAACATTTCCAAACTAACTAACTGAACCCAAACCCAGTTAATTTTTTTTGCTGACGTGTCACTTTGTTTAGTGTCGACATGGCATCTGAGGCAGTGGCGGACCCAGGATTTTTTTTCAATGGGGTCCATTTTTTTCGGTGTTCAAAATTTTCATAACAAAACGTTAAAATTTTCGGGTCGATCCTTGTTCGGGTCGGGTCATAGAGAGGTTTGAACTAGATTTTAAAAAAAACATGAAAAACGAGCTATACAAAGATTGAACCCATGACATCTTGTTGGTAAAGAGAGCGATTTACCACTACACCAGGTTTTCTTTTCTTTCTATGGTGTCCACCTAATTTTATTTATGTGGTCCTTATATAATTTAATATACCGAATCTATTATTTTTTTTAAAAACATTGGGGTCCGGAGACCTCGACCCACTCTATGTGGGTCCGCCCCTGATCTGAGGTGCCTTTTTTGCTGACGTGGAATTTATTTAGTGACATGGCATATGACATGACTTTTGATGATGTGGTATTTGTTTAGTGACGTGGTATCTGACATCAGCTAACTGGGTTAGGATTCAATTAGTTAGAGAGTGCCAGAGGAAAATATGTTTACGGTCGAGAGTGGTGTGATAAAAAAAATAAATAAATAAAAACTGTTGTCACACCCCAACCGATGGCGGAATCATCGGGGCGCGGCACTGAGCGAAACAGATTGTCCAGAAGTTTCCATAACAACTATCATTACCATTCAATTTAAGTTAACATGTCCCATACCATGTCTCAAATAGTAAAACAAGTTATTACAGACAAAAACTAAACAAATATTCTGTTCCGACAACTCAGATTTTAAACATAACAAATTATTCGTCGGTTTCTAGGACTCTAGTTCCTAGCTTCAATTTCATCACAGCCCGAGAAGCATATAAACAACCTAGGCACCTGTCACATACGTTAAAATAATGTCAATACATAAATGTAAAGGTGTGCATACAAGTTTGATAATAGCATATAGAGTTCGAATTCATTTACGCATAACCAGCACGTACACATAGTGAAATGAAGCACGTTAGTTATCGACATAGATCCATCGATACCAATGACTGCGGGTTGACTGCCCGAGGCAGTTCGCAATACACGATTACCACCGTAATCCATGCAAGTAAAAGATCCTTAACAACCCCCGTGTGAACGGGTGCTGAGTCCAAACTATAGTACTATCGTTGCTAAGGCAGGTAGACAGTATTCCATGTGTAAACATAACAAACAAGCATTCATAAGCCACGTATAACATGCATTAGCGGTTAAGCGTTTAAAATAGCTTGAGTAGTGTGATAGTTGTAGTTTGAATAGCTGTAACGTATGTAACACCCAAAAGTGCTAAAGCAAAAAGGGTTCGAGTATACTCACAGTGATATGGATTGAAGGGAGCGCTTTACAGCGAGCACGATTAGCCTGAATAGATTCGGTAACGTAACGATAAGTGACGCGTAAAATAGTACAAGTGAGAGTGGGTAGGATGACGGATCGTGCGAATCAGTTATCCGGGAATAGAAGTCATCCGTGCGCATGACCTATCCGTACGGATGGTGATACGTGCGGATGGCGATGCGTGCGGACGGTGTCCCATCCGGATAGGTCATCCGTGCGTGTGACTGTCCGTGCGGGTGGCAACCCGTGCGGAATAGTTATACGTGCGGACGACTTACCCGTACGGTTAGATTGCTCGTGTGGATAATTGTTCAAGTGGATTGTTTCTTCCTAAGATGTGTTTGTGTATGATGGCTTGTGCTTTGAAGTTTTCGTTGTAGCATTTTGAAAACACCAAAGTGTTTCTACCTTTCAAGCCGGCCGCGCGGACGGCGGTCCGTGCGTATGGTAGTCCGTGCGGGCAGCCAGTGCGCGCGGGCAGAGACAATCCGTCCGGATGGCCTGTCCGTGCGTACGGCTTGGCCGTGCGGATGAGGTTTGGCTGATTTTTCATTTTAAGGCCTTAGTATCTCATGATCCGAAGAGTAATCCATTCAGAGGTCGTCCGTCCGGATTGCTCGTTCGTCGATACTCAACCTCGTTTAGAAGGTGGGTCCCAAGAGTAGTCCGTGCGGGTGACAACCCGTGCGTATGACCTGTGCGTGCGGATGGTAATCCGTGCGCACAGTTTGTCCGTGCGGGTAGCTTGACCGTGCGGACAGCTGCTCTGGTTGTTCCGTTCGTCTACACTTGGTTTCTGTTGTCGTTTATCGAGACGTTCTGATTTCGTGGCAACCACTTGGAGTTGTGTTCTCACCCGCGTGACTTGACCGGTTAGGAACCACCCTAACTCGGCCTGTCGGTGACTCAGAACGGTCGTCCCGGTTAACCCCGAAATCAGTTGTCTCTGGGTAGAATTCCAGACCTGGAACTAGGGCATTACTATTGACGAGTAGAACTCTAGGACTGATCGGATTCGTACCGGTTTTAAGGGTAAAAGAAGAAGGGAACTTAGGTTTATTTCTTTCAACTCTTTTATCCTTAGAAAAGTTTAGATCTAGGTGAAATTATTGTAAAAACTTGTAGAAATCGCTTAGATCTGAGATATTTTTGGTGGAATGGAGCCACGCATGAAGTTCTTATGAGCTTCATGATGACGTCACCCGTGACTACCTCAAATCCGGATGATTTCATGGTTAGAATCGAAGATTCGAAAGATAGAAGTGTGTAGTGATTAAAGATGTACAGGAATCAGTGCGAGATCTTACCTGGGTCGAGAGAAATCTGAGAAAAGGTGAAGAATGCGCGTGGTTCGGACGTCACTTGCCAAAAGTGGAAAAAGTGGATAGTGACCCGTGTATTTATAGGATGCCAAAAAGGGAAAGGATGAGCCGTGCGCATGGCACGCACCCGGGCAGGTTATCCGCGCGGACTGGCCATCCGTGCGAACTGGCAATCCGTGCGGGTTGGCCATCCGTGCGGATGGGCCATCCGTGCGGATGCCACCTCCTTGGGTGAGCTCGATGCGATGTTGATTCGGCTCTGATTTGCGAACGGTTCGGTAGGGTTTCCTAATTCAAATTACTTTCAGTCCCAACTACTTCTTATACGGTTCGATTCGGGATTCGAGTTCGGGTTCGATCATATTCGAGTTAGACTTCGAGTTCGGTTGAGTTCGCTTGATTTATACAACATGAAATAACATAAAAATAACATGCACAGGTAACACGTAAGGCACACACACACATATAACCGCAAGTAAAATACATAGTTCGAGTTACGATTTGGTGTCGATTTGATTAGCTTGCTTGATTAACTTTATCGCATTGTTACTTCCTATCGTTCACAGTCGTAGGTCGATTGAAATACGATTGGTAAGGCTTGATTATTGTAATGTACGACATTTACTCCACATAATCTAAATATAATACAAACAATTCTACAAGTCACGTCGCGCGAAATCGGTCGTTGACTTTGACCTTGACTTTGACTTTCACTTGTGAAAACACGGGGTGTTACAACTGTGAGTATTATTAGTCAATTAATAAAGTTAGGGTTATTAAATCTAATATTTTTATATTAGCCAAAAAAGTATAGAAACGTGTAACTTTGGTGTAATTTTTTTATGACATGCCCTGCCCATAATTCAATAAATGCAGGGCTGGCTCTAAGAATTCATGTACCCTGTTCGAGCTCGAAAAAAACGTGCCCTTAGACCTTAACGAATTTGGGTATTGGGCTCATTAAAGGTTTAAACCTAATGGCAATCGGCTAATAACTAATCTAAACCATACAAATAGTTTTGTAAGTGGGACAATATTTGTGTTTGTATGAGTATACCCTATTAATTTATTTTTACATTTACATATCGGATTTTTTTTATAAATAACGTGCCCTTCAAAGTATCGGACCCTGGCTAGTGATCCTCCCCGCCCACCCTAAGGGCCGGCCATGAATAAATAGACTTCTTACCCTTCACAAATTTCACTTACAAAACACACAGCCAATAATGGCACAGGAGAAGCCAGCTAAACACAAAGGCTTGTTGCAAACTCATGACTTATACAACGTATGTTCATAATTAATGTACATCTATCTTTTGCTACAAATCTTCAAAACTCACCACTTTCTTATCATGACTTATATGCAGTACATCCTAGAGACTAACGTCTATCCTCGCGAACCCGAACCGTTGAAGGAGCTTCGCGCTCTCACAGCTCCACATCCACGGTGACAGTCATGTTTTTTCAACAAAAACAACTTGTACGGACATGGTTTTGTGGATATATATAGACACATTAAAGATTTCTTGATTTTCAGGTCTGGCATGAGTACCGCACCAGATGCGGGTCAGATGATCGCGATGTTGTTGAAGCTCGTTGGCGCGAAAAAAACAATAGAGATCGGGGTTTTTACGGGTTACTCGCTCCTTTTAACCGCGTTGACAATTCCTGATGATGGCAAGGTTTGTGATTTTGGTTGTTATTTTTAACTTTTTTATGTGGTTTGGTTATTTTAATCGGTTGAGTCCAATTGTCAAACCATAATTAAAATCATGGTAGCCCAATGGGTAAAAGGTTTGACAATTGAATTTAACCGGTTAAAATGACAAAACCCTACAAAAATTATAACGTTTGATACAGATTGTAGCGATAGATATGAATCGGGAATCGTATGAGATTGGTCGTCCGGTTATAGAAAAGGCTGGGGTCGAGCACAAGGTTGAGTTTATCGAATCGGAAGCTCTACCGGCTCTTGATAAATTGCTTGAAAATGTAAATTTTCACGTCTCTTTTCTATTACGTTATTGTGACCGACAATGATTGATTTAGATTACTTAAGATTTTTAAAATATAAATGTGTTTTAAGTTATATTTATATAATAATACAGAAAACTAATATGACCCCCTTAAAGTTTTGTGTCTATCCACTCAACAATATTATTGTCGGCCACCATCGACATTATCTGAATTGCTATTTGTCTATTCGAACTCGAGCTTAACAAGGCTTGAGCTCGAACTCATGAAATCTAGCTTGAGACCGGCTCAATTCAAATTTTGTTTCTAAAGCTTAAGCGCGACTGCTATATAATTTTTCAAGTTTGAGCTTTTTTCGGGTTCGACTCGTTTGTTATTTATTAATTCTTTTATATTGATTATAATAATTATTTCTTCTATAGTTAGTTATTTTTTATAATTCTATAAAATATATATATATATAGGTAAAGGGTACTCGAGCTTAACAAGGCTTGAGCTCGAACTCATGAAATCTAGCTTGAGACCGGCTCAATTCAAATTTTGTTTCTAAAGCTTAAGCTCGACTGCTATATAATTTTTCAAGTTTGAGCTTTTTTCGGGTTCGACTCGTTTGTTATTTATTAATTCTTTTATATTGATTATAATAATTATTTCTTCTATAGTTAGTTATTTTTTTATAATTCTATAAAATATATATATATATATATAGGTAAAGGGTACTGTACAAATTCTCTTATCGTACATTACGTACGCTACAATCTCAGCCGTCAGATCATCTTCCCGCAATGAAAATCGCATGTTTTTTTTTTTTTTTTTTTTGTAATAATTTCGCATGTGATAATTTTGATGAAATAGCAGGTGTTTTTTTGTAACAATTTCGCATGTGGTAATTCAATTTCGCATGTGATAATTTTGATGAAATAGAAGGTCGTTTTTTTGTAACAATTTCGCATGTGTTAATTCAATTTCGCATGTGATAATTTTGGTAACAATTTCGCATGTGTTAATTCAATTTCGCATGTGATAATTTTGATGAAATAGCAGGTTGTTTTTTTTGTAACAATTTCGCATATGGTAATTCAATTTCGCATGTGATAATTTTGGTAACAATTTCGCATGTGGTAATTGAATTTCACATGCGATTTTTCAAAGCGGGAAGATGATCTGACGGCTGAGATTGTAGCGTACGTAATGTACGATAAGCGCATTTGTACGTTAACCAGCCCCTATATATATATATATATATATATATATATATATATATATATATATATATATTTGAACGGCAAATTTGGATCACTGACGGACCACTTGAGTATCATCGTGCCACCAACGGAACCACCCGATCATATCCATCTTCACTAGGCATAATGCCTATACAACAATTCAGGAGTAAACCCAATAAATATGGGAAAACCCCCTTGTGGGAATTGAACCCAGGACCTATTGGTCTCAAAGTCTTATTCCACTCCTAAGATGCCATTAGGCTATAAAGTCATGGGCATATAAAATTTATATTGATTATAATACTAATTTCTTATATAATTAGTTATTTTATATAATTTTATAAATAGTAATTATTATTTATATATATATATATATATATATATATATATTTAATATTAATTAAAAATTATCCAAATTGAAGACTCTCTTAGGCTCGTGCGCCGGCTCGAGCTCAACAAGTGAAGCTTGGACTTGGGCTTGTTTTTAGGTTTGGGCTGGTTTCGAGTATTTTTTTCAAGCCGAGCTTGAGTAGTTCACGAGTGGCTCAACTCGTTTGTACCCCTAGGTTTGGTTTAAATACTCATATACATAATCTATATTTCTTTAGCGTGATAATGAAGGGAGTTTCGACTTTGCTTATGTTGATGCGGACAAGATAAACTATATCAACTACCACGAGCGACTAATGAAACTATTGAAGGTGAACGGGATCGTGGTGTACGATAACACACTTTGGTTCGGGTCAGTAGCACAGCCCGAGTCATCTGTTCTTGATGAATTCAAAGAGGGAAGAGTGAACACCATAAAGTTTAACAAATCGCTTGCAGACGACACTCGTATCAATATCACTATGGTTCCCTTGGGTGATGGTATCACCATTTGTAGGCGTCTCTACTAAAATTTGAGATGTTTTGATGTTTTTTTTTTTATTAATTTTAGTGGTGAAATAAAAGTCTTATCCGAGTATTAGAAAATTTGAGATGTTTTGATGTTTTTTTTTTATTAATTTTAATGGTGAAATAAAAGTCTCATCCGAGTATTTAATTTAATTTAAATACTAGTATAAATTAGTATTAGTAATATGATTATGCAATATGGGATTGTAACTCTTGCATTAGACCATGTGTAATGGGCAATATTTACCCTTGGGCGTTTTGCGCAATGTGGCAGCCCAGTCAGCAATGGGGCATTATTGGGCGTTTTCTAAAATGGGTGTAGTGGGGATGAGGCATTATTGGGCATTATGTTTTGTAGTAAAATAAAATAAAAAAAACATTTAAAAATCTTATTGGCCAAGCAAATGGAAGCTCAAATGTGATTGGCCAACAATCCCCCCATTCGGCGTTTTTCAAACCACGCCAAGGGCCTTTTTTGCAAGATAACGCCCAATCACGACCAGGGGGCGGTAAAGAGGCGTTTTTGGGCGTGATTGGGCAATTTAAAAAAAAAAACGTCCCACTACACTTGGTCTTATAGGTTTTAAGTGTATATGAGATCTATACACTTTGTATTATGTGTTGTAAGTTGTTGAACAAGTGACATGTGTAAAGAGTTGGGTTTAAAAACCAACTTATCTTCTCTCTTATCATTTTCAAATCCTCATTTCCCTCTATTCTCTTCTTTCTCTCTCCACAGTGTTTACGACGATCATTGCCGTCGGATGTGTTGTCGCTGTTGATGTGGATACTTTATTTTAGCTATATAAGCCGTTGCCACGGTGGCACTGTGTTTTGACAGTCTTTCTACCGTCAGCGGTGGCTTTGTGGTCATCACCACCACCTCCAATGGCTTTGACGTGGCTACATTATTTTGGACATGATGCTTTGTTGGTGCTATATGTGCATGTGAGGGTTGTACCCACTACCTATGATAGCACTGGGACAGGTACGGGAACGGGGTACGGGGACGGGTACGGGAACGGGGTACCGGGGCGGGTACGGGAACGGGAAACGACAAAACTAAAAAATTCAAGAAGCGGGGACGGGACGGGTACGGGAATAAAAACATATAAAAAAATAAATATATATTAAAGATAATGTAACACAAAACCCCAAAATAGTTATATATTGATGTAAAGTTCAAAAATCTCATATCTTCCTAATCTAATCAAACGTTAACAAGCAAATCGCTTTCAAGTTCCGGTTCATCTAATGAAAGATCAGCAAACTCCAAAAATCCTACATCTTCCATCGAGTCAAAAGCATCTCCACCCACATCCCACATATTTACACCATCATTAGGGGCCCTAGACAACAGCCGAAGATTGTTGTGGATGTAAACCAAGTCTTGAGCACGACTTGTAGTCAATCTGTTCCTCCTAAGCGAGTGGATAAACGCATAGGTGCTCCATAATTTTGGAGTTTGAATAGGAAAAGAGAAGAAGAAGCGGATCGGCAATTCGCAGAGGGAGTGTAGGGTTTTAAACGTGATCGTCGCTTGGTATAACTGAATAGGAGGGGGCGCTATTTTAGAATAGGATTAAAAAAACTTTTTTTTAAACCAAAAAAATAAACGGAAACTTGACGGAAACGTTTCTTGCACGTCCCCAAACCCCGTCCCCTTCTGCAGCACGTTTCCAGGCCGTACCCAACATGCCGGGGACGTTTCCTGGCCGTCCCCGTGCCGTTTCCGTCCCCTAGCAGTCCCCGGGACGAGAGACGGCACCTCAATGGCGTTTCCGTGCTTCCGAGCCCACTACCCACCTTTGGGTTTAAAAATCTACCACATGTAGCTTTGTCGTTACCACCACCGGTGCTGTTGTTGGTAGCTTTGCATGTGGCTTTTTGTTCACCACCGCCAGGGCTATGGCTACATTATTTTGGGTTAATAATCGGTGTCGATGAAGCACCACCATGGTTACACCGTACACCGCCGGTGTTGGTTTGTGTTTATGGTTTTGCTCAGTGCTTTGTGATTGATGGTGTTAAGGTGTCTAGTTGTGATGAGTTGAAGAATGCAGTTGAACAATCATGAAAGTGGCATGGCATGGATGGTGGATGGTAGGTTCAAACCTGCAACCACCTATTTTCTAATAACTCTGAGCCTCAGTTTTCGGTTTTGATTTTGATTTTCGTTTTACTTCCTGTTTTGAGTCTTTTTTTGGTATTCGGTCGGTTATCGGAGCATCAAGGGGCAGCGAAGGCTACCTCTTGTTACATGGTATATCCGCCACTGTCTCATAGTCAAGACCAGGAGGTGCATTTTGCAAGGTCATTAGCAAACCTGTAATTTCAAAAGTAATTGAATTTATGATGATTTGGTTTTAGATAGGTTACTAATCAATTGCACCAAAGTAAATAAGACATGTAATTGTGAGAAGGATGCACCTTCATTGGAGAGTTTTTTTACTGAAATAGTGCTAATATAAAAAATGAAATCAAAACTAATGCCGGTTCCCAAATTATTTCACAAATACTACCATTGCCAATAAAAATGGCGATTTTTTAGAAGGTAGTAGGCTGTGCAGATTTATCAGGTCTGTGCAGGCTTTTTGCAGGGGAATTCCCAGACCAATCATTGCCCAGGAAGCTTACAGGCATTACCAATCATTGACCTGTACCTTATCAGCCATTTGAAATGGCGAAAAGCTTTAGTCTGACCATTCAGCCATTAGAAATGGCGAAAAAACTGCAGAAATTACCATTTTTATTGGCGAAAATATGCTAACCCTGCAGAGCCAGACAAGCCATTCTTATTTCTTAATGGCAAAAATGTGACCAATTTGCAGAAAATGCCATTTGAAATGGCGAAAAAGTCTTAAATTTGCAGAAAATGCCATTTTAAAAGGCGAAAAAGTCTTAAATTGCAGAAAATGCCATTTGAAATGGCGAAAAAGTCTCAATGTGCAGAAAATGCCATTTGAAATGGCGCAATATTTAAACAATTGGAGTATTGCCATCAATACGAACCAGAATGTGGTTCTGTGTTATAAGGAAATTAAAGTTTTCGCCATTATAATAAACTTATGTTTGGTATATCCATCATACTTGAGTGGATCAAGAGCGTTCATGGAAGATGCCATTGAATCGTCGCTTCAATCAGTTATAGAAAATGGATGTCAACATGTATTCATCAACCTTTTCTAACTTGGCTTTCTATTGTGGATATTTTTATTGGGAATTTTTCGCATATGTGTACATGGCGAGACCTTTGCATCTTTTACTTCCCATGTTATTACACTTTTTGTCTAGGATGTGCACTTTTCAATGGGTCTTGTTCCTTAAGGTAGGCACAAGGAGGGCCCTTTGCACCTTGTGACTTTGAGCACTTTGATTAGTTACAACACTAGACTCTCCTTGGGGTTTCGACAAGATGCGATATTCTTATAAAGACCGATTAAAATAAAGTCCCGTATGCGATGTGCTCATATTCTATTTTTTGGTCTAGGGATGCTCCCCTATAACAATCCCCCGGGCCAAAAAACTCCAACGCACACACAAAAGCACTTAAGACCATCTGGTACCATGTTATCTTCACAACTTACAAAAGCATCTACATTAGAACTATTAACAGAGCTTCATAATTCATATAATTATATTATGCACACTATCTCCGTCACCAAAATAATGACAATCTCTCTCAAAGGCATCAAAAATCTCATGTAGCAAGTCTCTAGTTTTTTATACTATTGCACAAAGTAGGCTTAAGACAACCAACTCCATACATAAGTGTATTGTTAGGAATAGTAAGTTCTCATAGCCAACTTAATTAATTGTAGCACAATGGGAATGAATGTGTGCTACAACTCTGGTGTTAAGAGTTCATAAGTTAAAGATCACATTAGACCCTAGTATGATGCATATAAGCATATGCAGATATGGTGCTTCCAAAATATGTGTTAATCTATGCAAAGGGTCGACCCTTTCCATTATTTATCAAACACTAAACATTAAAATGGCATGGCTTAAGGCCCTTTCATGGGTTATATAATTCGAAAAATATTTTCACAATAGAACATTGGTAAAAGTATCCAAAATTTGCGAGGATATAGTTTGTCCCGGCTCTAGTGTTTATGATGCCACATTATGAGAATTTAACATGCATTGGAATGTTAATGTAACTCGCAAATGGGAGACGTATTCTTATTCGAAATACTTTTTGTAGCCTTGGCTTTCATAACCAGTGGTTTTGTAGGATAAAACATCCGAACTGGTGATATATTCGCAGCTTGTCTGATGGTATTTTGTTGTTATAACTCATATCCCACTTATATTGCAAAACCGATCTGGGTGGTTTGTCATTAAACAAGGAGGACAGAATTTGTTTTTGGTAAGGGTTTATAAATTGACTTTAGTTTGGATTTTGATGCAGACACAACTAATGATGGAGTACACATCAACCCTTAAAGAAAAGGTATGCTTCTACTAGTTCGATTTTTCTATATAATAATACTCTTGAGGTCCGTTGCACAATTTTGTATACATGAGTATGTTAGACCCCTGGATAAGTGATCCGTCCCAACTCCCAAAATATGTCTAGAAAAAAAAACATGTAGCTTTTGAAATGCATGGAACAAAAACCCCAAATTATAATGACCCAAACCCTCTACTTATACTACAATAACTTGCTAACCAAGACAACTTATTAGACTCCAACTGGACTTCTAACTCCTCATAACTACAATAACTTTCTAACCAAGACAACTCATTAGACTCCAACTAGACTGGAACTCCACATAACAACTCTTAATCCACATCAGGGTGTAAGGAGTGGTTAAACACTTGAGAGTGACAAACTAAAAAATCAACCAATCAGAGTGTGCCACGTCATTCAGTGAAAAGTGTTTAAACTATGTTGAAAAGTGTTGGCAATGGTTTAGACACTTGGTGAAGTGGTAAACTTTTTTTTTTAAAAAAAGGAAGAAGGTGTGATTGGTTGAGATTGGAATGGACCCCACCCCACACTACCCCCTCTCTCCTTCCCTTCCCTCCTCACCGAGTCGGCAATGTCTCCCTGCTCCATTCACCACACCGCGTCGGCAAAGGGTTGGCGGCGATGTTTGCCGCACGGCAAAGGTGGTTGCCGCACCCTTTGCCGACACCACACCGAACACCCTCAACATAAACAATGTAACAAACTTCTGTTTTCCAGTCCTTTTCAGCAGCTTAGCAGTTTTTCGCCATTACTAATGGCTATGTGTGCAGGAAATTAAAGTTTTCGCCATTCATAATGGATTACTTAGCAGATTTTCGCCATTAATAATGGCTATGTGTGCAGAAAATAAGCTTTTCGCCATTCAGAATGGCTGTATTGTCACCTAAGTACTTTTCGCCATTTATAATGGCTATAACTGCAGGAATTTCGCCAATAAGATTGGCTGATAAGGTACAGGTTTAATGATTGGTCATCTGTTGTAACACCCCGTGTTTCTGTTAGTCAAAGTCAACGCCAAGGTCAAAGTCAACGACCGATCGCGCGACTCGACTTTTAGTCTATTTTGTGTTATTGTTTAACGTTAGTTGTATTATGTGGAGTAATTATTAATAATCGTGGTTTAATCGATCTATATCTAATCGACGTTAATCGAATTACGACTGTGAATGGTAGGAAGTAACAATGCCATAAAGTAACCAAACGATAATCTACTTGATGCTAAGCAACTCGATGTTAATCGACTTGATCGAATTGACATCAATACAAATCGCAGTGATCTATGGGTTCTGTATATGGTTTTACGTGTGTGTGCCATTTATGTGTTACCTGTGCATGCTAATTATGTTTTGTGGTGATCAATCGAAACGAAATCAAAATTCTATCTCAATCGAAACTCGAAACGATAAGTGGTTTGTTTAGGTTTATGTTCTAGTTTTAGTAAGAGTGTTGTGTAATACTATCGCGTCGCTCACTCGAAACGCATCGCTCGATACACGAAACGAAACGACGAAACTCAAAACACCAAACACATGGATCGAGTGGCCGACCGATCGAGTGGCCACCCAATCGAACTGCCATTCGATCGAGCCACTGTCCGATCCAAGTGCCCTTTCCATTTCGGGAAACCCTATAAATAGCCTCCTTTGTCCTCTCCTCTGAGATGTGACAGCCCTCTTTACCTGAAATAGAATTTCCAGCCATCTTTCCTCCGATTTCTCTCCAATCTTGTAAGTTTCTTCACAAATCTTTGTACTTCTATGATTTACACATCATTCTACACCTTTTCATCCAAACAACCTTTACTTTTAACCATGGAATCCATGGATTTGAGGTGTTCTAAGATGATGTCACCATGGGGTTCTTATGAACTTCAAGGATGATGTCATTCCACCAAGAATAACTCAGATCTAACCGATTTCCACATGAATAAACAATGTTTTCACACAAATCTAAACATTTTTAGAGATTAAAGGGATTGGGAGAAGTTTTCTAACTTTCTTTCAACTCTTTTACACTCAATGCATTCAAACCGATAAGGTTAGAGCTTGTTCTGATCTTCTACTCCTTCTTAGTGATGTATCGGTTCGAGACCTGATCTCTATCGAAGGGACAAGTGAATTCGGGTTAGACATGAAATATCATCTCGGACAGAAACTGGTCGGATTAGGGTGATTCCTACCGTCTCGGACAGGGTTACCTGAGCTTTGAAGAAGTTTCCGTTGTCCGACATGAAGTCATACCGTCTCATTCAAGCTGCTAAACTCATAAAAGGCATCAAGTTGTAGACGACCAGAAAACAGGTCGGATTGCTGCCCGATCGGATTGCCTTCCGATCGGATTGTCGTCCGATCGGATTGCCGTCCGATCGGATTGCCGTCCAATCGGATTGCCGTCCGATCGGATTGCCCTCCGATTGACCCGTCATCCGATCAGACTGCACTTGGGGCTCAACACTTAACTTTTCAAAGCTTTTGAGAAGGTCTGAATGCCAATGGATTGCCGTCCGATCGGATTGCCATTCGATCGAACGACCATCTGATCGAGTGACATTTGGGACTTCACAAATTCAAGAGAAACGTCTTACCAATCGGATCGTCGCCCGATCGAACCGCCGTTCGATCGAACGACCTGAAGGGTAGAGATACTTCTCTATTTTCTAATGCTACAACGAAAACTTCAAAAGGTCAAGCCATCATACACAAACACATCTTTCCCAATCGAATGTCCACCCGATCGAGTGGCCATCCGACCTGATGACCACCCGAGCGGATTGACACCTGATCGAGTGACCGTCCGACCGGACTGCCACACGATCGGATTACCATTCGACACTTGGTACTTTACATCGTTTAACGCGCCGACCTTTCGCTTATTTTATTATTCTGTAATCAGGATTATTCGTACTCTAGTGCTCCCTTCAATCCACCAATCACTGTGAGTATACTCGAACCCTTTTTGCTTATCGCACTTTTGGGTGTTACATACGTTACCTATTCTAAATCACATCAAGCACACTACACAATACTTTTAACGCTAACCGTTACTGCATGCTATATGTGACTCAATGAATGCTTGTTTGTTATGTTAACATGTGGATTACTGTCTACCTGCCTTAGCAACGATAGTACTATATGTTTGGACTCAGCACCTGGTTACCCGGGGGTTGTTAAGGAACCTTTACTTACATGAAGGCAGTGGTGAACATGTATTGCGAACTGCCCTACACAGTCAACCCATAGTCAGTGGTATTGATAGGACCATGTCGATAACTTACGTGCTTCACATTATACGTAGTACGTGCTGGTTATGCGTAAACGATTTCGAACTCTACTTATACTATTAAACTTGTATGCTCACCTTTACACCATGTGTATTGACTTTATTTTAACGTATGTGACAGGTGTTTAACATGTTAGGACTCAGGCTTTGCTGTGAAATCGAGGCTAGGAAAGAGTCTAGTAACCAAATAAATAAATTAGCTATTTGAAATCTGAGTTGTCGGATCAGACATGTTTATGAGAAAATTATCTGTAATAACTGTTTTATCTGGTATGTTATGGTATGGGACATTATGTTAAAATATCTGGTAATTAATAGTTGTTGTGGATACTCATGAACAATCTGTTTCACTCAGTGTCGCGCCCCGATGATTCCGCCACCGGTTGGGGCGTGACAGATTGGTATCAGAGCCATAACTGTAGGGAACTAGAAAAGACACGACCTAGTCCGGGTTGTTGTCATTAGATTGACCTAGACTATAAACTAAGTACCCATTGCGACCCTTACTTTGTGTACTCTATCGCTTATGCTACACTACGAATACCAGTACAGAATGGAACAACTCGCACAAGGTGAGCTACTTCGCTCGAGTGAAACACCACGTATGAAGTAGGTCACATTGCACGAGTTGTACATTTTGTGCAAAGGATTCCGGCTCAATCTCTAAACGCTCAACAATCTTTCCTAGGATTGTCTGAGTCGTTTTGGTCGTTTTCACACTATCACTGCACACAATCAAATGATTTGGTTGAGATTAGGTGTGAAAACCGCAAACTCTTGATCGAATCTCTCGCACGATGCACTATTTACTTTCAAACACGAGAATTCGCGTTGAATCAGAAATGAAATCCATACTTCGATGCGAGTCTCTCACCTTGCAAACAGGGATAGAGTCATCAAACTAGGAGTGAAACCCAAATTTTGATGACCTGTTTCCTTCATGTTGGTTTTACAAAAACTCTCACCAAAGCCTCAACGGACTCCAGCGACCCATTTTCACGAATTAGCCGGTAGAATGTGTACCAGACACTACAATGCAGTGTGAGGGCACGATTTCGAAGGTTAAGGCGTGTACTCGAGGCCGCTGAGAATAGTTGAAACACTTTGGGTAGTCGACGTCTATACACCCGAGGCAACCTACTTCGTTGATTTTATGTGTTATGTGTTCTGATTCTGAGCTCGCTTTGCCGACTCTATGAGTTTATGTGTTTACCCACTTTTATTTTGATGATTCTACGACCTTCGACACACACGACTTGCACTGTGCCTTTATCTCAATACGCTGACAAATCGCTGACGCTATGCCATACTATTCACAATCGCTACTTGAAGGATAGGTGAATACGTGCAAAATATGTGAGAATACACGTGCAAAATATAGTCAGGGATGTGATTTCGTGGATGTGCTTACGTGGACTATGTGCTTGCGTGGACTACATGCCTATGTGAACTACTTGCTCTACGTGCTTATGTGCTTACGTGTTTATGTGCCTACTCGGACCGCATGTTAGTATGGGATAGCATGTGACCGTGTAACTATGTGGTAGACTTAGTAATATATATATATATATATATATATATATATATATATATATATAGTTGTACATTAGGCTACGCTAGACTTAATCGTATAGCGTTTAAATCCTTTGGCGATGTCTGTTGCAGACAATGTCGTCATCTCGATCGCATCACTCCCGAATGACTCGCCGTAATCTGGAAGATAAACGACTCACTGCTCTCGTCACTAAGCAGATCATCAAGGTCATTCCCCAGATCTTTAGTGAAATCCAGGAGAATACTAGCAAATCTTCCGAGGAGTCGAGGACTGAGACTCCTAAGGCTGCCTTCAGTTTTAAGCAGTTCAAAGCTTGTGGACCAAAAGAATTCACCGGAACTGAAGGACCTACTGTGATTTTTCAATGGTTCGACTCTGTTGAAGTTACCTTGCGTCAAAGCGGATGCCCAGATAACCTCCGTACCGTTAATGCTACCGGAGTCTTCCAGTCTAGGGCACTGGATTGGTGGACTGCCGAACGGAACAAAAGAGGGAACGATGCAGCCTATGGACTAACTTGGGATGAGTTGAAGGACCTCATGATTCACGAGTTCTGCCCTCCCCACGAGCTTCAAAAGCTGGAAGACGAATTCTGGCACATCAAGCAGAACGAAGGTGACAACGTTGGTCTAATAGCTCGCTTCAAGCAGCTAAGTCTCATCTGCCCTGGTCAAGTTACCACTCCAGAGATCACGATCAAGAAGTACATTCTAGCTCTTCCCGACTGTGTCGCAGACTTCGTGCAGGCGGCAAAGACGACGACTATCGAGGAGACCTACCTACTTGCTGCCGAGATCAACGACAAGCGAGTTAGGTCGGGTTATTTTGATAAAGCTGCCAAGAGTCTACATCAAGCCACTGCTGCAACCACCACCGATGCAACCACCGCAACTCAGTCATCCAAGTCCTCTCGTCGCAACAGGAAGAACAACAACTCCATCAATAAGAACTGTGCAATCACTGCTGCACCGCTTCAAACCGTACCAGCTCAACCGCAACCGCAGCAACGTCAAGTGCGGCCCCTACGGCCAATACACCCTTTGCTAAGCGTGCATACACTAGCCCGCACCCTCTCTGCCCCACTTGTACGTATCATCACCCAACTGGCATTGCTTACCGATTTTGTGCTTAGTGCAACATGTATGGTCATTTCACGACCAACTGCCGTATTGGTCAATGCCAGACTCCAGCTCTTGCCCCGATTCAAGCTCCTGTACTGCCTGCTCCTCAACAACAACAAGCAGCTCATGCAACTCCTGCTCAAGTACGGGCTTGCTTTGCGTGTGGTGATCACAACCACTTCTCGAACGTCTGCCCCAACAGAGTGGTCAAGCAAGAGCCGCAGCAGCAACAGCAGCCAGCACCGCATCAACAATAACAGCAGCCTCAGCAACAACAACAAGCACAACAAGCAGCCCGTGGTCGCGTTTTCAACATCCACGCTCGTCAGGCCCAGGCAGACAACAATGTGGTCAACGGTACGTTTCTCGTAAATGGTGTTTATGCTTCGTGTTTGTTTGATACTGGAGCCGATAACTATTTTGTGTCGTTTGAATTCGAAAAGCTCCTTAATCGTAAGCGTGTTCATCTCCCTTCGACATTCGATCTTGAAGTTGCCACAGGAAGGACCATTACCGTCAGTTCTATTCTACGTGACTGTACTCTCGATCTCAACGATCATGTATTCCTAATTGACCTTATACCTATGTAACTAGGTAGCTTTGATGTCATAGTAGGTATGGATTCCCTTCGGGAAAACCATGCTAAAATTCTTTGTTTCGATAAGATGATTCGTTTCTCCCTCGTGAATGGAGACCAACTGTGTGTTTATGGTGAAGTATCTTCGAAGAAGCTTCAGCTTATGTCGTGTGTCTAGGCTAGTAAGTATCTCCGCAAGGAATACCAAACTTTTCTGGCACATATCGTAGTAGCGGAGAAGAAAAAGAAGGGTAAAGCAGTAGGGGAAGTGCCCGTCGTTCGTGATTCTCCTGCTGTGTTCCTTGAGGAACTACCTGGATTACCTCCCAGTCACGATATCGACCTCGTTCCTGGAGCCAACCCTGTCGCTAAAGCTCCATATCGACTCGCTCCCTTAGAAATGCGGGAACTATCGAGTCAACTCCAGGAATTACTTGACAAAGGCTTTATTCGCCCAAGCACTTCTCCTTGGGGCGCGCCTGTCCTTTTCGTCAAAAAGAAGGATGGATCATTCCGGATGTGCATCGACTACAGGGAGTTGAATAAGCTGACAGTCAAAAATCGTTATCCGTTGCCCCGTATCGATGATTTGTTCGACCAACTGCAAGGTGCTACGTGTTTCTTGAAAATCGATCTCCGCTCTAGTTATCATCAATTGCGAATCCTGGAAGAGGATATACCTAAAACCGCTTTTCGCACCCGTTATGGCCATTTCGAATTTGTTGTGATGCCCTTTGGCCTCACCAACGCGCCAGCTGTTTTCATGGACCTGATGAATCGCGTGTGCAAACCCTTTCTTGACCGTTTCGTCATCGTGTTTATCGATGATATCCTGATCTATTCCAAGACAAGAGCCGAACACGCGCAACATTTAAGTTTGGTTCTTGAGCTATTCCAGGGAAACCGTCTCTACGCCAAGTTTTCCAAGTGCGAATTCTGGCTAGAGGATGTCCAATTCCTGGGTCACGTTGTCAATAGTCAAGGAATTCATGTCGACCCTGCGAAGATTGAAGCTTTTAAGAGTTGGGTTACACCAAAGAACCCGTCTGAAGTTCGTTCATTTCTCGGATTGGCGGGTTACTATCGCCGATTCATTGTTGACTTCTCAAAAATCGTTGTGCCGCTTACCTCCCTCACGAACAAAGACAAACCTTTTGTTTGGGGAACTAAACAGGAGGAAGCCTTTCAAGCCCTCAAGTCTATGCTTTGCAGCGCTCCTGTACTCTCGTTACCCGATGGAGACGACAACTTCGTAGTCTATTGCGATGCCTCTAACCTCGGTCTCGGTTGTGTTATTATGCAACGAGGCAAGGTTATCGCTTACGCGTCTCGCCAGCTCAAGATCCACGAGAAGAACTACACCACACACGACCTCGAGCTTGGTGCCGTTGTTTTTGCGCTAAAGATTTGGCGACACTACCTTTATGGTACTAAGTGTACGATTTTCACAGATCATAGGAGCCTACAACACATCTTGAGCCAGAAGGAACTTAATATGCGCCAACGCCGGTGGGTGGAACTTCTTAACGATTACAACTGTGAGATTCGTTACCATCCAGACAAAGCAAATGTGGTCGCCGATGCTCTCAGTCGACGAAGCTATGTGCATAGCGTTCGCAACACCCAAGTCCAGTACCATCTCGAAACTCTTATTCGCGACGCCCAACATGCTTCCTTTAACGAGCGTACCTTGAAAAAGGAAAGGATCACGCATGATGGTGCTCAACTCGTGAATAAAGCAAATGGTATATTTCATTACCTGGACCGTATCTGGATTCCCAAGCGTACCAATTTGCGACAAATCATACTGGACGAAGCCCACAAATCGCGTTATTCTATTCATCCGGGAGCCGACAAGATGTACCACGACCTTCGTCGTCAGTACTGGTGGCCCGGAATGAAGCGGGATATTGCTCTCTACGTTTCGAAATGCCTAACCTGTTTGAAGGTCAAGGTTGAACAGCAAAGACCCTCTGGCTTACTCGTCCAACCCAAGATCCCCTTGTGGAAATGGGAGAGTATAGCTATGGACTTCATAACGAAACTCCCGCGCATGCCATCAAGTCACAACAGCATCTGGGTTGTCGTTGACCGTTTGACTAAATCAGCTCACTTTCTGCCGATACGAGAAGACTATAAGGTGGAACGATTAGCCCGAATCTACACCGACGAGATCGACTGTCGACATGGGAAACCTCTTGACATCATCTCTGACTGCGACGGTCGGTTTACTTCATGTCTTTGGGAAACGTTTCAATCTGCTCTCGGTACTACTCTTAATCTATGTACCGCTTTCCATCCCCAAACCGACGGTCAGACCGAGAGAACAATTCGAACCCTTGAAGACATGCTTCGCTCGTGTGTCATAGATTTCGGTGGTAATTGGGCCGCGCACTTAACTTTGGTCGAATTCTCGTACAATAAAAGTTATCATTCTAGCATTCAAATGGCACCTTTTGAGGCATTATACGGAAGGAAATGTCGATCGCCTATTGCATGGCACGATATCGGAGATGCTCAAATTACCGGTCCTGAGCTTTTGCAAGAAACGACTGACAAAATCCTCCGAATTCGAGACAATCTACAAAATGTCGATCGCCTATTGTATGGCACGAGATCTGAGATGCTCAAAGTTACGCCGATAGACGCCGCAAGCCCCTTGAATTTGCTGTTGGCGATCACGTACTCCTAAAGGTTGCACCTTGGAAGGGTGTGATCAGATTCGGCAAGAAGGGAAAACTCGCGCCTCGATATGTGGGACCCTTTAAGATACTGGAAAGGATCGGCAAGGTGGCCAACAGACTCGAACTACCGGAGGAACTGAGTAATGTTCACCCGACTTTCCACATTTCGAACCTTAGAAAGTGTCTAGCTGACCAGGAGTTACATGTTCCTTGTAACACCTCGAAAAATCACGTCCAATGAAGTATTGACACGTGTAATAAACCCTAATGAAGTCAAACGTTGAATTTAAGGGACTAATTTTTCGAAAAATCGAAAAACTTTGATTATGAAAGAACTGGAAGTATTATCATACCTAAAATAAGCTTCTAAATAACCTTTTACGGTTTTATATTCACAAATGAGCCACTTGTTAATCAAGTGTAGCCGTTTATGTAATTAATTGAAAGTTTGCGCAGAAAAGGGTTAAAAGCGTCAACATGTAAATTCTTACCTCTGAGTGACCTTTTCACAAACCGAGAGCCTCATGATATTTGATTATACTCTCGGGATTGCCAATCATTGGCCACCCAAGGCTTTTATGCCCAAAAGTGAAGTTACGCGCAACTTTGCAAGTATAAGGGACTAAAAGTGTCAATATGTTTAATTATACCTCTGAATGACCTTTTATCGAGCCCGAAGCATTCTGATGTTTAATAATACTTTCAATAATGCCTAATATGAATTAAATGAGGCTTCAATGCTATTAAATGATGAGTTACGCAAGTTTGCGCATTAGAAGGACCTAAAGCGTCAAACTGCTAAAGTATACCGATTCGTATGTTATCGGACCTTCCGGAATATGACCATGAGATAAACATACCATAATTATCCCTAATATAGCTTAGATATAGGCTTAGAGGTGTTTGGTGTGAAAAAAAAATAAGCTTTTAAGTCATGCAGGGACTAAAAGTGTCAAAAAGCGCACAAGTTTGCGTTTACGAGCATATCTTACATTCTGAATATCCCCGGACACCCAAAAATTTATGTAAGCACTAAAATATTTTATTTTAGTGTTTAGCTATTTTAGTGTTTGGCTTGATAAAATTCCATTCGTCGCGTCATTCGGTTCGTTTTTCGCGTCCGTCCGTGTTTCGTCGTAATTAACCGAACGACGTGACCGTACAACCAAACGAACCGACATCCGGCATATTTTTTAGCATGTTTCATGTTCCCCATACTTAGGGATCATTGTAGAGCCTTAAAAATGGTTTAACGGGCCTTGAATGTGTCAGAAATGGCATTTAGAAGTGCAGGGGGCCAAACTGTCAACTTTTGAAAGATGTATCATGCTGACCAGGTCCTTACGGACCTCAACACTATGGACGTTACGGTGCACAAGCATCTCCCAGATGCAGAAACTCAGAAATGTTGTCTGTTCAGCCCTTGTAAGCGACACATATTGCCTTTTTCACTTCATGGGCGAACCCTAACTGACTCCTAGGCTCTAGGGACATCTGTTGATGATCCATGACCATTGGTTGCATGATTTGTCAACAATCTATGAGATTAAGATCACTATAAAAGGCCATTCATGTTGCAACATTCTTGCATTCATTCCATATGCATTTTTGGAGACTTCCTGGAGCTCTAGAGCAGACCCTAATCATCCTTAGTCTTAATTAAGACCTTGGTAAGTATCCTTAATCTTCCTTAGTTGAGTTTTGCTTAGTTATTAGCCTAAAAGTCAAACCATCGTAATTAAGGTTTGACTTATCGATTAATTACTAATGGTCCAGTGATTAGTCGAATTGAAGGTAGTTATAAGTTGGTAATTATGTGGGCATTAAACCCTTAAAAGGGCACCCTCTGATTCCCACTCTATCTAGACCATATGTCGGGTCAAAGTTGTTTATAAAAAGTCAACAGGATCCTAATTTGCGATTTTAAAACATAATTAACAATGTAGAAGCTTTGTAACCTGTTTTATTACTCATATAACTTAGTAATTAATGTAAGAACATGTCTAAGCATGTTCGACCCGACAATTTTCTGTTTAGACCCGGTTCGGAACCGAAAGTCGCAAAACTTTGACCTTTGCTTTGACTTCAGTTCTGACCCGATTTAGAAGGGTTTGGAAATGCCTTAGGGTTTCCTTAGGACCAGGCTACATGATAGTATAACCCTCTGAGGTTGGATCGTTGATTTTCCGATTCGTTTACTCTTTTCCGTTAAATGCCTAATGTTGACCATAATGCCCCTTTTGTCCATAAAACGAGAATTTTGGAAATATGAAAGGACAATAATCCTTATTACTGATTTATAAAGTTGTCCCTAAATTTTCACATCAGTTGGAGGTCTAGATTAGGAGTTATGCTCATTAGCGTAATTATAGCGCCTTTTAGTAATTAAACGGCGCGATTAGCATAAAGCCTATCTAAACCCAATTTTTGACACCAAACCTTTTACCCACTGATGTAATATAATATTTCGAGATTTTTAAAGATTTTTAATTATTTTTAAACTGATCATAACCTAAGGCTATCGCCTTAATTCGGTAAATACTGATTATACCCTTTTTATGTATAAAATGAGTTTTACATAGTATTTTGATACCAATCCAATTTCTACTGATTTTATATAATAAATAAAGTATTTTGAACTTTATAACCAAATCAGAAAACTCAGATTTCCTGTATAACCCGGAAATCGCTTAAAATAGCTTTTTACGCGTATTAAACGCATAGTTTGGGTTTAAAACCATTTTGTCACATAAGACTTATTACCAATTGATATACCCTGTTAAAATAAGTCATTTTACTGATGTATTCAGACCCGAACCTCAGAAGTTCATTAAATCTATTTTATAACCTTTAAAATGACCAAAATACCCCTACGGGGCTTATTTTGAGTTTAAACTCGTTTTGGGCATAATGGAAGATATCCTACTGATATCACAACATATTTAAGGCATATTAACTTAGGAAACCGGTATATGACTCTTATGATTACCCGTCATGCGTTATTCACGTTCGGTTCGGTTTATGTAACTAGTTTGCATAAATTAGCCGAAACGGGTCAAATGTTATCGTTTTTATCTCAAAATCCAGAATGTGTTTAGTTTACCCATATTATACAAGTCTCCAAACTTGTCGGGTCTAAATCACATCCTATTCCGGTCTTCGCTTAATCATGCGTTTTGAACCGTAAACCTTTCCTTAAAACTAACCGGTCTAAGTTACGACTTAAATAAGACCCGTTAGGAATCTAATAGATTATTAAAAACCTTCGTTCCAGATTAGGAGCCCAGTAAAAGCTATCTGTACTTGCTGATTTGATATACGGCTGGGATTGAATTTATATTTGCTCAGGTAAATACTTTTAACTTATTTTCTCTATACGGGCTTGGGGTACGGTATATAAAATACCGCTTGGTCGGGCATCAAATCTTCCATCGTTAGGTGGTTAATTGAATAATTTGATCGGCCCGTTTAAATATGTTTTGTTTGCTTAAAGCCTTTGGGGGGTTAATGACCATGTCCCGGATATCCTTGGCATCATTTTACGAAATGGCCACGACCTAAGCGTGGAGTGTAGGCGTACACTCGTCAGTGCATAAATAGTTGATGTGGTGTGTCTATTGATCTTTAACCCGGCACGCTCCGGGCTACTGAACGCATAAGGAACATGTAATTCTTTTACGAGTTTATATATTTAAATAATTGTCCCAAGTATAAAAAATTAATTTTGCCTCTGTGCATTTTAATCAAATTATAAAAGATATTTTGTGCCACGTGCATCCAAATTAATTTTCTTAAACCATTTTCAAAATGAGTCAGTTAATTGTATTTACCAGTGTAAACTGACGTATTTTCCAAAAAGGCTAAATGCAGGTACTATACGTAATAGGCTGGCTACTACAGGCATCAATAATCAAGTCTCGCAAGCTTTAGATGTTAAAGTCTGTTAAATGATATTATCTTTCTGTTAAAGATCCGCCTGTGGATCCATCTTACGTTCCGTTGTAATATTGGATATTACTTTATATTCGGAATGTAATATATTTATCTTTTGCTTCCGCTGTGCATTTATATATTGTGTTGTTTGACTATGATGATATCAACTACGTCACGATACTCCCCTACCGGGCCCACCGGTCAAACGTGGAAATATCGGGGTGTGACAGGTTGGTATCAGAGCCAACATTGGGTGAATTAAACACTAGCCTTTTGTGTTTAATCTCAATGACACATTAGCATATTCCTTGACCTTCTGAGTCTAGACTTAACTTAGGAATATTCTCTATCCTAATCTGGAAATTTTGCTTCCAAATTTTTATTGGATACGTCGCCAAGCGAAGAAGCCGTAATAGGAGTTCTCCACACCCGGAGCCTTGAAATGCTGAGCTTCGTACCGCGGCTAGAATGAAACGAGCATCCAAGGAGAAAGCATTTAGAAATAAAATGAAGAAGAAACTCCTTTTGCTGAAGATCGTTTCCTTAATAGTCCTCATAAGGACATATTTATCCTTCAGTCCCTCCAAGGACACATTATTCCTTTCAAGTCCCGCTTAGGGCAACTCTGTACTTTTATTTTTATATAGTGGATTGATTAAATTTAAGTTTTCATTCTAAACATGAAATATGAAATAAATGGAAAATAACATCCCTTTTATATGATCTACCATTATAATAAAATGGCAAAATCTAAAAACGACAAGACCTAGCCACGTGTTATTTTGAGACAGGACCAAGATGGTAGTTCCTCAGTTAGATTTAGATCCTTATTAACATCTCGATTTAAAATTGTTCTGCGTTAATTATTAAAAAGAATCTTAAAGGTAAACCTAGCCCATATTACAAGGCCAAGATGGTAGAACCTATTCAAGAGATTCAAATCCTTGTTAACACCTGTAACATGTTAACATTCCTGGCAGACGTGGTTTGATAAAACCGCATGAGTCATCTTTAAATTGGATTACTCCACTTTTCCTTATTTAAAATAATCATCCCTTAGAAGGGAAGTGCCTACGGGCTATAGTTAATGTCCTCTGAGACTAAAGACAGTGGTAGCCTACAACTCCCTGTCAAGAAAAGGTAATGAACCTTGATTCAAACCTTAATGCCTCGATTCTCTGAAATCATGGCTTATAAATTAAACTTGTCTACGCGACTAGGCCATTTGTGCTATTATTAAAACCTTAATGCCTCGATTCTCTGAAATCATGGCTTGTAAATTAAACTTGTCTACGCGACTAGGCCATTTGTGCTATTATTAAAACCTTAATGCCTCGATTCTCTGAAATCATGGCTTATAAATTAAACTTGTCTACGCGACTAGGCCATTTGTGCTATTATTAAAACCTTAATGCCTCGATTCTCTGAAATCATGGCTTATAAATTAAACTTGTCTACGCGACTAGGCCATTTGTGCTATTATTAACTTATAAATTAGGATTTATGATAAAAATCCTGAATAAAATAAATATCATTCCTTCCCTTCCAGTATGCATTTAAAACAAAAAAAAGAATCTTAAAGGTGAAACCTAGCCTACGCGGCCAAGATGGTGAAACCTACTCAAGGGATTCAGAACCTTGTTAACACCTAAGAACGTGTTAGCACCCCTGGCAAATGTGATTCGATAAAATCACAACAGTCATCCCTATATTGGAAATTTTTAAATTCCTAATTTGCCTTATGATCTAGAAATCATGGCTTATATCATCTTATAAGATGATCATATTATAAATATCCGTGAGTGATGAAGTGCCTACGGGCTCAATTTGTTGTCCGATAAGACAACGACAGTGGTGGTCTTTGAACCTGTCTAAAGATGTTGGAATACGTCCAAGCATAATAGTCGGTGGGGTCCATACGATCTCGACTAATATCATCTGAAAAGATGATCATACCATAAATATCCCTTAGGAGGGAAATGCCTACGGGCTTTAATTAACGTCCTCCGAGACTAAAGACAGTGGTAGCCTACAACTCCCTGTCAAGAAAAGATGTTTTGCCTACGAGCTATAATAAATTGTCCATCTGAGACATTGACATTATGATCTTTATGATTCCTTGTCTAAGGTGGTGAGCTATGCTCAAGCCAAATAGTCAATATGATTAATGCAATCCTGACTTATATCATCTAAAATGATGAATCCATTATAAATATCCATTAGTGATGTTTCGCCTACGGGCCATATTATATTGTCCATTTGTGACACACACATTATGATCTCTATGATCCCCTGTTTAAGGTAGTGGCCTGCGCTCAAGCCTAATAGTCCATATGATCATTGCGATCCTGACTAGTATCATCAGTATGATGATCATAAATTCATAATATTGACATCCCTAGTGATGAATTGCCTACGGGCTATACTTTACTCTATTGTCGATAAGACAAAATAGTGGTGATCTTTATGATCCCCTATTCAAAATGGTGGGATTATACCCAAATCTAATAGTCAATATGATCGATGTGATCATGACTAATATCATTAGATACGATAATTATATATAGACATCCATTATTGATGTTAATTGGTTTACCTTTCTGTCAAGTGAATCGCCTTTCAAGACGATGACAGTTGTAGTCTATGACTCCCTGTCCAAAGGTGAAGAACTATCTTCAAGCCTTAAAACTCCTGATCTAATAAGATTGCAGCCTATGAATTGATGTCCTTGTGACAAATCCACAAGTTATATTTCAAGTCACCCATAACAAGCCTCCGTGCTATAATTCGTCGTTCGTGACAAGTTAACATACTAAATGTTAACATCCCGGGTGACAGGCCTTAGTGCCATATCCTATAACGTCCTAGAGACAAGGCCATTTGTGCCGTATCTAAATGTCATTACGACAAGGCCTTCGCGCCATATGATTACTTATGTCCTTCATGACTGGGCTTTATGCCATATCTTTCTACGTCCCTCGCGACAGGCTTCTATGCCATATATGTATATATATATAACCAAAGTCATGTAAGGCTAGCCTTTGAGCTATTTATAATCGTCCTTGTGACAAAGACAGTTGTGACATTATGGTCCCCTGTCAAGCAGGTATTGGACTCGTTCCAAACCTTGAATGCCATTGATAGTCCTTTTGTGACCTAAGCTAAATGTAACAGATATACATTCAAATAGCATTCATTAAGAATGTTCGGAACATAATGGCCTATACGGTTCGTGGATGCCGTGGCTAATCTATGTCAGGTCATCAGGATGATGACTAATAATGGTTTAATTTGGTAATTAGTACCAAGTTTTGAGTATGGAAAACTCGGATGAGATAGGAAATAGTCGCGATGCTATTAATGCGACAAAAGCAAATAATGTCTCAAACGTAAACCTCAATATTAATGGAGTTAATCTCCAAGCGGTGGTTAAAGCGGCAGTTTGAAAGGCCATGGGAAAAGGTCATGAAACAATCCAAATAGCCAAATGCTTCTCGCTCTAAATTTCATTCAAAACCACGTTCAATTGCTCATGAGAAGAGCTTTGTTCACACTTCGAATATGAAGGATGAACCAAAGGAGGAGGATAACTCCCAGAAATCTAAGAAAGAGAGCAAGTACAGGCTTAATAAAAAGCAACGAAAGTTCAGTAAGAAGCCTGTATGTAAGAATTTCTATAAAAGACACTAGGGACAGTGTCGAATAGAACCAGGACCAAAGCAGTGTGACATCTGCTAAGGAACAGGTCATCATTTCCCAGGAATGTAGGGACATAAAGAATGCAGTCTATCACGGCTGTAGTGAGTAAGGCTGCATCAGAACTAGATTCCATAAAGCTGCCAAAGAAGGTGCAGCTAAGCCTGGAAAGGCTAAAGGAAGAAATGCCTGAACTCACCTGATGAATGCCAAGAGACAGTTCATGATGTCATCAAATACATTCCTTATCATTTACCAATGATAATTTCTGCTAAGTGTCCTGATTTAATACAGGCAATAATAAATCTTCATAAACCATAAGCTTAGCAAACTTTTATATTATCCACAAGGTATAACTTACCAAGGAAACCATAGTAACCGATTCTTCTAGTATCGGCAAGGAATCCTTCCGAAAAATCTAAGAATACTCTTTCTTCGCATAGAGTACGACAACCTATGTTATTTTAATTATTTTTCTCATTGTTTTTCTATCGCCTGCGAATGCCAAACTATGTTTGATAAAAGTTCTATATGAGGATTGGCGTATCCTAGTGTGTCCCATAGATTACTTCCATGCCTGATCAGTATGGAGGTTTAATACATGGAACCCCTGAGATATCCCAATGGTCATATTGTACTAAAGTCGACTAGTAGTATTCAAAGAAGATATCCAGAATGGAATTGTCCAAGTAAATGTTCCCGATTAAGGAATTCGTGGACTTATAACATAAATGTGTCACTTATTTGACACAAGCAATGATGGATGAACTGGAGCCTGAGATATGGAAAATCTCTGTAGCCTCCTTGTATCTTGATCACCTTCTCCAAAGATTACACTGTTTACCTCCTGAGGCTAGTAAAGTTAAGATTAACATCCCGCTGTGGGCTGGAGCAGTGTGAAAAACTCCATGTTGATTATGGAATAATCGAAACCCTGACTAAGTAAGTTTTAAGATATAGACTCATATAGCCTGACTCAATGTTCTGGGGGTCTGATATTGTTAAATAAGAAAGACCGTTCATTTTTCTTTTGCATTAATTACCGCAACCCTATTAAAGCAACAATTAAGAATCGCCATTAGCTGCCCAGGATCGTCGATTTGTTCGACTAGCTGTAAGGATTAGCTATTCCTTAAGATTAGTTTTGAGCAATGGTTGGAATAACCATCTCACCTTAAGATAAGCTTCTCTATAATAATTGTTATATAAGTATCAAGGTGGTCCTTTGGAGACCTTGTATAGATGAAATGTTAAACCTTTACTATTAGAACAATAGATTGGTGAGTCCAATTATCAGGATCTGAAAGTTGACTTGGAAACAACGAATAAGATCAAACAAATCCCTAATCATCTGTAAGTTGCCATTATTCGGCAGAAAAACTTGGAATTTATAAAATTCGCAACCTTCTTAACTCCTTAATAAGGAATAAGGTTCAATCAAAGGTATCACCCTAAAAAGGGTGTGCTAAAAGATTTAATTTCTCAGGGTAGGTTAGGCCCTGGATATATATATAGGAACATTCGGGAAATCGAATGCAACAAAGGTCAATAGCCTATAAGCTAAAACCTATATAAGGAGCTTGGCAGAGCTCGCAATATACACTAAGGATTTAAAGACGTGCTTCGCCAATAAGTCAAGAAGCATTATCACATAGTGATATGCAGAATTATGAGATGATGAGGAACCTGTATCGATTGAGGATCGACAGGTTAAGAAGCTACGAAAAAGATACATGTACCATATTAGAGGTCAGCTTGAGAGCTAGAAAAGGCTCCAGATATGCTATACAAGTTAAGTCCATTATGTGACAAAAAGTACTTCCAGCATTTTAACAAATCTCGAGGTCGAGATTTCTTTTAAGGGGGTGAGGATGTAACACCTCGAAAAATCACATCCAATGAAGTATTGACACGTGTAATAAACCCTAATGAAGTCAAACGTTGAATTTAAGGGACTAATTTTTCGAAAAATCGAAAAACTTTGATTATGAAAGAACTGGAAGTATTATCATACCTAAAATAAGCTTCTAAATAACCTTTTACGGTTTTATATTCACAAATGAGCCACTTGTTAATCAAGTATAGCCGTTTATGTAATTAATTGAAAGTTTGCGCAGAAAAGGGTTAAAAGCGTCAACATGTAAATTCTTACCTCTGAGTGACCTTTTCACAAACCGAGAGCCTCATGATATTTGATTATACTCTCGGGATTGCCAATCATTGGCCACCCAAGGCTTTTATGCCCAAAAGTGAAGTTACGCGCAACTTTGCAAGTATAAGGGACTAAAAGTGTCAATATGTTTAATTATACCTCTGAATGACCTTTTATCGAGCCCGAAGCATTCTGATGTTTAATAATACTTTCAAGAATGCCTAATATGAATTAAATGAGGCTTCAATGCTATTAAATGATGAGTTACGCAAGTTTGCGCATTAGAAGGACCTAAAGCGTCAAACTGCTAAAGTATACCGATTCGTATGTTATCGGACCTTCCGGAATATGACCATGAGATAAACATACCATAATTATCCCTAATATAGCTTAGATATAGGCTTAGAGGTGTTTGGTGCGAAAAAAAAAATAAGCTTTTAAGTCATGCAGGGACTAAAAGTGTCAAAAAGCGCACAAGTTTGCGTTTACGCGCATATCTTACATTCTGAATATCCCCGGACACCCAAAAGTTTATGTAAGCACTAAAATATTTTATTTTAGTGTTTGGCTTGATAAAATTCCATTCGTCGCGTCATTCGGTTCGTTTTTCACGTCCGTCCGTGTTTCGTCGTAATTAACCGAACGACGTGACCGTACGACCAAACGAACCGACATTCGGCATATTTTTGAGCATGTTTCATGTTCCCCAAACTTAGGCATCATTGTAGACCTTAAAAATGGTTTAACGGGCCTTGGATGTGTCAGAAATGGCATTTAGAAGTGCAGGGGGCCAAACTGTCAACTTTTGAAAGATGTATCATGCTGACCAGCTCCTTACGGACCTCAACATTATGGACGTTACGGTGCGCAAGCATCTCCCAGATGCAGAAACTTGGAAATGTTGTCTGTTCGGCCCTTGTAAGCGACACATATTGCCTTTTTCACTTCATGGGCGACCCCTAACTGACTCCTAGGCTCTAGGGACATCTGTTGATGATCCATGACCATTGGTAGCATGATTTGTCAACAATTTATGAGATTAAGATCACTATAAAAGGCCATTCATGTTGCAACATTCTTGCATTCATTCCATATGCATTTTTGGAGACTTCCTGGAGCTCTAGAGCAGACCCTAATCATCCTTAGTCTTAATTAAGACCTTGGTAAGTATCCTTAATCTTCCTTAGTTGAGTTTTGCTTAGTTATTAGCCTAAAAGTCAAACCGTCGTAATTAAGGTTTGACTTATCGATTAATCACTAATGGTCCAGTGATTAGTCGAATTGAAGGTAGTTATAAGTTGGTAATTATGTGGGCATTAAACCCTTAAAAGCGCACCCTCTGATTCCCACTCTATCTAGACCATATGTCGGGTCAAAGTTGTTTATAAAAAGTCAACAGGATCCTAATTTGCGATTTTAAAACATAATTAACAATGTAGAAGCTTTGCAACCTGTTTTATTACTCTTATAACTTAGTAATTAATGTAAGAACATGTCTAAGCATGTTCGACCCGACAATTTTCTGTTTAGACCCGGTTCGGAACCGAAAGTCGCAAAACTTTGACCTTTGCTTTGACTTCAGTTCTGACCCGATTTAGAAGGGTTTGTGTAACACCCGTTCTTAATAATCAAGGTTTAATGTATATTTTGCGAAAACAATCATATAATTAATGATTACATATACATCGGAAATACGGGATTACTAAAAACTTTCACAATTTAATGTGATACAACGTAATGTGATTTGATTCATCGTTTTAATATAACTGCGAAACTACATTGCGGAAGCTTTATCTAACGTGTGTTCGGTTCTTGCTTGATGCTTGATCTTCATCCGGAACCCTCGACATTCACCTGTGATCAAAACCAACTAAAAAGTCAGTTTTGATAATTAAATATCTAATATAATGAGGAAATTATGTAAATCTAACATTGATAATTCGACCCAAAAACAATATGCTTGAATTTGGCCTCCACCGTAACTTACGGTGGACACCGTAAGTTACGGTGGCCCTTGAATAAAAGTTCTCCCACCGTAACACAGGTGGTAATCACCGTAACAAGTTCAGCTCCACCGTAACTTACGGTGGCACCGTAAGTTACGGTGGCCCCTGCATTCCAGCCTTTTCCATTTGCCGCTTAATGACACGAAAACTTCCGTATCTTTCTATTCGTTAGTCCGTTTGACCTACCGTTTCTTCCTACGTGTTTGTAATTTGATTCTCCATCATATGGAGTTAAAATCCGACATTCGGCTTAACAAAATTTAAGACTTTTAAGTCTTCGGCTTACTACCCTTTATACCAAATTTATGACCCGGTTATGCATTTTATCAAACAAACGTATTTATTTGATTCCTATATTGCATACACTTCTTCAAATAAATGTGATATACCATATTAGGTTCTAATCATAGGTTTATTACACAAATTAAACCCGTTTTCACTAGTATGCTTATTTTGACCCGTTAAGGATATTTTAAGCACTTTTAAGCTCAAATTCGCTTTCATTCTAATCTAGCGTTGTAACCTATATTTCTTATCTAGTACTCTTCCATCACAACTAAATGTGTGTTGGATTTAAAGTAGATATCTATGTGTTCCGAATTTATACCCCTTGAAATATCATTTTACGGCAAAGACTCGTATGGAGTCTTTTGGCCCAAGAATTACGTCTTTCACTACCCATACTCGTTCTAAACTTTTGTTTAATCATAAGACTCCTTTCCAAACAACCTCTAAGGGTTGTTTGTTCAATTTAGCCTACAAGGGCGTTTTGGTCGATTTTGGTCCTTCTTTTACAATGAAGGACTATCCCAATTATTCGATCAAATTAGCACTTTTACATACATCATAAATATGTGTACCTGGCTCGGATCAACAAATAGACCCGATTTATACCTCGCTTTTATTATCACATTTTCTATGGTGACGGGAGTATCCGAATCGTTAATCGCTCCTGTTATCACAAGACTTGACAACCACATTAGTCGATATTGTCAAATGGCGTTATCACGCCAATTGACCCGTTTGGCCTATATGACCAAGATTCTTCATAAATAGCAAAACATGGTTATTAATTACCAATTTGCCCATCTGACCCATTTCGGGTTTTTGCCACTAGACCCCTTTTAACTACAATTTACTTTAGTCGGTACTTGACTAAATTTCCATCTCTACTTATTTTCTCGTTATTAGTTGCACTTTAAAGTGATCTTAATGAAAACTCATGATTCGAACCTAATCCTTTCTTGTATTCATTGCTTATAAAATAAACACATATACTACAAGTGGGTGTAAGTTTTACTTACCTCGCATCCGAACTACGCTTTTCCTTTCCTTCTTGATTTGTTTGACCCGCTCCCTCCTCAAGCTTCCACCTAGCTTGTTACGCGTCAAACTATTATCATTCGTTTCCAAGGTGGTTAGTTTAATCATAATTTAATACGATTATTCCACCTTACAAATTTCATATCAAAAATTACCATTTATCGGATTATAGGTCAGTTTGACTTTTTAAAAGTCAAATGCCCATTAGTACACTAATTGCATATTCGAGTTCATCAACTACTTTTAGCATTCTTTAATTACCCGGTAGGCGTTATCTTTAGACCACCGTTTTAACCAAAGTTCTAACCACGTTCATCATATTTAGAACTCTTTTTAATCACATTTTGTATAATAGCCAAAACGTCACAATTAAGTGTTTTAACTACTAAAATTCTAGTTTCGAGCCTTCTTTGAGGCATTTCAACAAACACTTTAAGGGTAGAATTTTACATGTTTATTTATCAAGTCTCTAGCTTATCTCTTAGCCCTAATTTCACATAAATCAACCATCTTATCAAGTTGTTAACTTCTATAATTTCTGAAATCACTTCAAAATTGTCAATTTATACTAGATCAACACCCTATTTCCTAGTGTTCATCAAATTTCACATAAACCGTTAATCACCTACAATGATGTTCATAGGTTTCACTACAATTTCACATGATTTCAACTTGTATTTGTCTAGGGTTTGTCCCTAGACACTATAGTTGTTCCTAGATCATCATAAGACATACATGCAACTATAATTTCAGATTTTCCCAATTACATGAGAAATTCAAGTTGAGAGTTTTTATGAAATTTTACATACCTTGTGATCCTCTTGTGATGAGGATCAGTAATCTATGCTTGATTTTCGATTTTGACTTGGTTTGAGCCCTCAATTTGTGAGTTTTGTGATGAACTAGGTTTTGATAAAGCTTGGGGCCGCACCCCCTGTTCTCTGGTCGATCTCCAGGAGACTCCAATATGGAGTGTTTATGTTTTAATTAAAACATTTTCTAGTTTGCCCATTTTTAGTCCCTCATATTTAGATGTTTTGTAAAGAGGGTTAAAATCTTGTTTTCTATTCATTCACTTGATCACACATAATTAACTAGGTTAATTATTCCTAGTTAACTTAGTTGGTTCTGGGGTTATAACCTGTTTCATTCTAAGTCCCGTAAACTCGGGCCTCTCATAACTTTATTTCCTTAAAAACATCTATTCACGTTTTATTGAATACTAGGTTTATTTATTTTAAATCCTAATATTTACCGGGTTACCGTTACTGCTAACGGTATTTTACCCGTGTATTAATAATAACGGGGTTTGATTACCAAACCCAATTTCGGGGTGTTACAGTTTGGAAATGCCTTAGGGTTTCCTTAGGACCAGGCTACATGATAGTATAACCCTCTGAGGTTGGATCGTTGATTGTCCGATTCGTTTACTCTTTTCCGTTAAATGCCTAATGTTGACCATAATGCCCCTTTTGTCCATAAAACGAGAATTTTGGAAATATGAAAGGACAATAATCCTTATTACTGATTTATAAAGTTGTCCCTAAATTTTCACATCAGTTGGAGGTCTAGATTAGGAGTTATGCTCATTAGCGTAATTATAACGCCTTTTAGTAATTAAACGGCGCGATTAGCATAAAGCCTATCTAAACCCAATTTTTGACACCAAACCTTTTACCCACTGATGTAATATAATATTTTGAGATATTTAAAGATTTTTAATTATTTTTAAACTGATCATAACCTAAGGCTATCGCCTTAATTCGGTAAATACCGATTATACCCTTTTTATGTATAAAATGAGTTTTACATAGTATTTTGATACCAATCCAATTTCTAATGATTTTATATAATAAATAAAGTATTTTGAACTTTATAACCTAATCAGAAAACTCAGATTTCCTGTATAACCCGGAAATCGCTTAAAATAGCTTTTTACGCGTATTAAACGCATAGTTTGGGTTTAAAACCATTTTGTCACATAAGACTTATTACCAATTGATATACCCTGTTAAAATAAGTCATTTTACTGATGTATTCAGACCCGAACCTCAGAAGTTCATTAAATCTATTTTATAACCTTTAAAATGACCAAAATACCCCTACGGGGCTTATTTTGAGTTTAAACTCGTTTTGGGCATAATGGAAGATATCCTACTGATATCACAACATATTTAAGGCATATTAACTTAGGAAACCGGTATATGACTCTTATGATTACCCGTCATGCGTTATTCACGTTCGGTTCGGTTTATGTAACTAGTTTGCATAAATTAGCCGAAACGGGTCAAATGTTATCGTTTTTATCTCAAAATCCAGAATGTGTTTAGTTTACCCATATTATACAAGTCTCCAAACTTGTCGGGTCTAAATCACATCCTATTCCGGTCTTCGCTTAATCATGCGTTTTGAACCGTAAACCTTTCCTTAAAACTAACCGGTCTAAGTTACGACTTAAATAAGACCCGTTAGGAATCTAATAGGTTATTAAAAACCTTCGTTCCAGATTAGGAGCCCAGTAAAAGCTATCTGTACTTGCTGATTTGATATACGGCTGGGATTGAATTTATATTTGCTCAGGTAAATACTTTTAACTTATTTTCCCTATACGAGCTTGGGGTACGGTATATAAAATACCGCTTGGTCGGGCATCAAATCTTCCATCGTTAGGTGGTTAATTGAATAATTTGATCGGCCCGTTTAAATATGTTTTGTTTGCTTAAAGCCTTTGGGAGGTTAATGACCATGTCCCAGATATCCTTGGCATCATTTTACGAAATGGCCACAACCTAAGCGCGGAGTGTAGGCGTACACTCGTCAGTGCATAAATAGTTGATGTGGTGTGTCTATTGATCTTTAACCCAGCACGCTCCGGGCTACTGAACGCATAAGGAACATGTAATTCTTTTACGAGATTATATATTTAAATAATTGTCCCAAGTATAAAAGATTAATTTTGCCTCTGTGCATTTTAATCAAATTATAAAAGATATTTTGTGCCACGTGCATCCAAATTAATTTTCTTAAACCATTTTCAAAATGAGTCAGTTAATTGTATTTACCAGTGTAAACTGACGTATTTTCCAAAAAGGCTAAATGCAGGTACTATACGTAATAGGCTGGCTACTCCAAGCATCAATAATCAAGTCTCGCAAGCTTTAGATGTTAAAGTCTGTTGAATGATATTATCTTTCTGTTAAAGATCCGCCTGTGGATCCATCTTACGTTCCGTTGTAATATTGGATATTACTTTATATTCGGAATGTAATATATTTATCTTTTGCTTCCGCTGTGCATTTATATATTGTGTTGTTTGACTATGATGATATCAACTACGTCACGATACTCCCCTACCGGGCCCACCGGTCAAACGTGGAAATATCGGGGTGTGACATTCCTCTTAAGGATTTACAAGTGGACGAAACATTACACTTCGTGGAAAAGCCTGTCGAGATCACGGAACGAGAAACTAAGGTACTCAGACGCTCCCGCATTCCCATTGTGAAGGTTCGCAGGGATGGCAAACGCGGCGCCGAGTTCACCTGGGAACTTGAAAGTGACATGAAGGCGAAGTACCCGCAGCTGTTTGCCACGTCTACTTCTTAAATTTCGGGACGAAATTTCCTCAACTAGGGGAGGCTGTAACACCCCGTGTTTCCGTTAGTCAAAGTCAACGCCAAGGTCAAAGTCAACGACCGATCGCGCGACTCGACTTTTAGTCTATTTTGTGTTATTGTTTAACGTTAGTTGTATTATGTGGAGTAATTAATAATAATCGTGGTTTAATCGATCTATATCTAATCGACGTTAATCGAATTACGAAAGTGAATGGTAGGAAGTAACAATGCCATAAAGTAACCAAACGATAATCTACTTGATGCTAAACAACACGACGTTAATCGACTTGATCGGATCGACATCAATACGAATCACAGTGATCTATGGGTTCTGTATATGGTTTTACGTGTGTGTGCCATTTATGTGTTACCTATGCATGCTAATTATGTTTTGTGGTGATCAATCGAAATGACATCAAAATTCTATCTCAATCGAAACTCGAAATGATAAGTGGTTTGTTTAGATTTATGTTCTAGTTTTAGTAAGAGTGTTGTGTAATACTATCACATCGCTCACTCGAAACGCATCGCTCGACACGCGGAACGAAATGACGAAACTCGAAACACCAAAGACATGGGTCGAGTGGCCGACCGATCGAGTGGCCACCCGATCGGATTGCCATCTGATCGGACTGCCATCCGATCGAGCCACTGTCCGATCCAAGTGCCCTTTCCATTTCGGGAAACCCTATAAATAGCCTCCTTTGTCCTCTCCTCTAAGATGTGACAGCCCTCTTTACCCGAAATAGAGGTTGCAGCCATCCTTCCTCCCATTTCTTTCCAATCTTGTAAGTTTCTTCTCAAATCTTTGTACTTCTATGATCTACACATCATTCTACACCTTTTCATCCAAACAACCTTCACTTTTAACCATGGAATCCATGGATTTGAGGTGTTCTAGGATGATGTCACCATGGGGTTCTTATGAACTTCAAGCATGATGTCATTCCACCAAGAATAACTCGGATCTAACCGATTTCCACATGAATAAACAATGTTTTCACACAAATCTAAACATTTTCAGAGATTAAAGGGATTGGGAGAAGTTTTCTAACTTTCTTTCAACTCTTTTACACTCAATGCCTTCAAACCGATAAGGTTAGAGCTTGTTCTGATCTTCTACTCCTTCTTAGTGATGTATCGGTTCGAGAACTGATCTCTATCGAAAGGACAAGTGAATTCGGGTTAGACATGAAATATCATCTCGGACAAAAACTGGTCGGATTTGGGTGATTCCTACCCGATCGGGTTACCTGACCTTTGATGAAGTTTCCGTTGTCCGACACGAAGTCATACCATCTCATTCAAGCTGCTAAACTCATAAAAGGCATCAAGTTGCAGACGACCAGAAAACGGGTCGGATTGCCGCCCGATCGGATTGCCTTCCGATCGGATTGCCGTCCGATCGGATTGCCGTCCGATCGACCCGTCATCCGATCGGACTGCACTTGGGGCTCAACACTTAACTTTTCAAAGCTTTTGAGAAGGTCTGAATGCCAACGGATTGCCGTCCGATCGGATTGCCATCCGATCGAACGACCATCCGATCGAGTGACATTTGGGACTTCACAAATTCAAGAGAAACGTCTTACCAATCGGATCGCCGCCCGATCGAACCGCCATTCGATCGAACGACCTGAAGGGTAGAGATACTTCTCTATTTTCTAATGCTACAACGAAAACTTCAAAAGGTCAAGCCATCATACACAAACACATCTTTCCCAAATGAGTGTCCACCCGATCGAGTGGCCATCCGACCGGATGACCACCCAAGCGGATTGACACCCGATCGAGTGACCGTCCGACCGGACTGCCACCCGATCGGATTACCATTAGACACTTGGTACTTTACATCGTTTAACGCGCCGACCTTTCGCTTATTTTATCATTCTGTAATCAGGCTTATTCGTACTCTAGTGCTCCCTTCAATCCACCAATCACTGTGAGTGTACTCGAACCCTTTTTGCTTATCGCACTTTTGGGTGTTAGATACGTTACCTATTCTAAATCACATCAAGCACACTACACAATACTTTTAACGCTAACCGTTACTGCATGCTATACATGACTCGATGAATGCTTGTTTGTTATGTTAACACGTGGATTATTGTCTACCAGCCTTAGCAACGATAGTACTATATGTTTGGACTCAGCACCTGGTTACCCGGGGGTTGTTAAGGAACCTTTACTTGCATGAACACAGTGGTGAACATGTATTGCGAACTGCCCTACGCAGTCAACCCGCAGTTAGTGGTATTGATAGGACCATGTCGATAACTTACGTGCTTCACATTATACGTAGTACGTGCTGGTTATGCGTAAACGATTTCGAACTCTACCTATACTATGAAACTTGTATGCTCACCTTTACACCATGTGTATTGACTTTATTTTAACGTATGTGACAAGTGTTTAACATGCTAGGACTCAGGCTTTGCTGTGAAATCTAGGCTAGGAAAGAGTCTAGTAACCAAATAAATAAATTAGCTATTTGAAATATGAGTTGTCGGATCAGACATGTTTATGAGACAATTATCTGTAATAACTGTTTTATCTGGTATGTTATGGTATGGGACATGATGTTAAAATATCTGGTAATTAATAGTTGTTGTGGATACTCATGAACAATCTATTTCGCTCATTGCCGCACCCTGATTATTCCGCCATCGGTTGGGGTGTGACATCTGTCAACTTCCAGGGCAATCATTGGTCTGTCCATTCCTTGCAAAAAGCCTGCACAGCGCTGAAGATTTCTGAACAACCTACTAGCTTCAACAAAAATCGCCATTCAGATTGGCAATGGCAGTATTTGTAAAATATTTTGGGAACCAGCATTAGTTTTGATTTCATTTTTGATATTAGCACTATTTCAGTAAAAAACTCTTCATTGGAGGATAATGTAAGGAGCATGACCATGAGGAAGCTCCAGAGTTGTTTTACCAATGGACCGTATATTCACCCTTCAAAAATTGTCTAGTACTTTCCCTTAATTGGCAAAAACTAAATAAATCCAGATAAAGGTTGTTGTTCTTATCAATTTGGAATATGATAAATAAAAATATTTTGTATACAGTGGTTATGCAAGTATAAAAAAACTTATACCACCAAGCAGGTCCTAAACTACTTGAAAAATAGGCTAAACTACTTGAAAAATAGGCAATAGCCACCAAAATTAGCTACCAAAAAAGATGGTTGCAAATTTTACTACTGATTTCTAACCAAAACACAATAACCATACTTTTCTATGATTTGGTAACAAATTTTAAAAAAAATAAAGTATTTATTCAATTTTCATTCAATCAACAGGGCAAATTATACAAGAATAGCAGGTAGACGGGCAACAAACTGCGCCGCCATCCCCTTCTGAATAGAAAACCCTAATTTACTAAAAACAAAGCCTCGCCCCTGAGGGGTCGAAAAGTTGCTGTGGACCACACGCTGAACTCTAGTCAAGAATCGAACCGCCTCCGGCGCCAAGGAGCCGAACGTGTCAAACGCCAAGGGGACAAAGGCATGTTGATTATCCTCACAAGCTTTCGCGTGCTTTTCCACCTTTTTGACTCTGCTTTCAGTACCGCTTGCCCCGCCACAAACCCATTTTCCCAAAACCCGGCTAGGGGGGATACACCTGTGAGATCGACACAAGCATGTTTCCCGCCCTCCCAACCAAAAACTAGCACGTCAGCTGGGCGTAGGGTGGACCTCCCTTCCGCCGGGTCTGTAAGAAAATTAACTGGTGCCTCTTTCTTTGCCGAGATCCCTGCTCGTCTGAGAATATCCATTAACGCGTCTCGAACAGAGGCATGGCGATATTTAAACCCCGGCAACTCTCTACAGTGTAACGCATGCTCCCCGTATTTATCCAGGCATGCTTTACAGTGTAACAAATTAGTGGCAAAATCGGTAGCAACATCAATTTTTAATTTTTCTTTTTGAGCGGCACATTTATTTTATTTAGACCGCCTTTCATTAATAGGGTTTCACATCTATCGATTGACGAACTCAATCCCTCACTACTTCATTCGAAGAACTCAAGGAAAGATCAATCGCTCCGCTGCAGATCTAGACATCTACTTTAACTGAATGTGAATCTACAGATCAATCGAAGAACAGTCGCTCCACTACAGATCAATCGCTCGTACGGTATCAGTCGATCCGCTACAGATCTATCGAAGATCAATCGCTCGTACAGTACGATTTGTCTCACTGTTTTTGTTGTACATCAATTAAACTCAATACCGTACATATCTCACTGTTTAAATGGATCAGTTTGTAAACAACAGAGCTTTATGTAGTATGTTCGCTGATTTTGTGTTTGTTTTATGGATTTGGTGAATATTAGATTGAATTAGGTTATACTCGAGTGTAATGTTAATGATGAATTTTTTGTTCATAAGATGTGATAGTTTGGTGCCCTAGCCGCTCATAAAACTTGGATTTAAGTTGATTTACTTGTTGTTTGATTTAATTCCTTAGATATAGCAGTTAAATCATATTGCAATATTATATTCCTATGTTCCTATGTTCCTGTGGCAAGGTGGAATACAGGAACATAGGAACATAGGTTAACTGTTAAATTTGGCTGTTTTTTACGCCGAATGCAATGAAATTGACACCAATATCATCAGTAAGAGACTATTGACCAGTCAACGTGTAATATGCAAAGCTAGCCATCTCTTCAACCTACTGACATGCAGTTAAATGGCTTAACAAAGTGGATTATGATGATGTAAAGAACTCAAATAATGCATTTGCTTACAAAGATAGAAGCACGATGTAGCGTCAATACTAGTTCTTTAGGAGTTAAAAAAACTCGAGCGTTGATATAGAAACAGTAATAACTGTAATTAGATACTAACTATTGTTTTTATTTGCTTCTTGTTGTACGTGTTTACCATGTATGAAAGTCCAATACTTTTTCAACTCATGATAGTTTCTCTGAGATTGGAACAGTCTTCACAATTTACATTCAGTTAAAGTAGGTCTATATATATAGTTGGATAGAGATAGGGCTCAGACTTTCCTATAACATGGTTACCTTTGGAATGTTGATTCATTGTTCTGATCTTTGTTAAGCGATGCATGCAGATAATGAACTTGTTAAAATTGATATCAATTGTCATATTTAAGGTGATGCTGTGCTGGAGTGTATTAGCTTATATGATGACCATCCTAAGATCAAGAAAGGAGCTTTAAACAACACCTATAATGAATTATTTTGTTATGAAGTTCTCAAAAGGGGAAAGGTGTCTAAATTGCTTCCCTTTCCCCCTTGAGAATTTTTTTCCTGCTTTCCTTGGATTTATACGATAATATTCTTCTGTAGCTTCAATATTACATGGAATATATGGGTTCTGCTGCATGTGTGATTCTTGTGCCGTCTGTACGTGATGCGCATCATGATCATGTTTTTCCTCAGGTGATTTATAACTAATGACATTTCATTATTCTATCACTTAAAAATTTGTCACTAATATTATGTTTATAGTTCTGGTTCTACAACCTGCCTTTGATATCAATATGGCTGTAAAAATCTCAGGTATAGAATGACACTCCTTCAAGAGATGGTCCCTGGTTGTAACAAGGTTAGCAATATTCTAGTTTGGTATTCACTTGCATTGGTTGCTTGTATTTTACAAACGGGTGCTCCATGTTACATTATATTTGGCTATGGTTTTGTATACTTTAATGTACCTCATGCTTTTTAATGATATCTCATGTTCTGAGATTAAGGATACATGTTAGTTTAGTACGTAATTAGTTATGAAAGGAATTATTGTTGTTAATAGTTGTTTAGTGGTTAAATAAGTTGATGAAGCTATAAGTGTATCGAATAGCTATAAATAGGAGTTGTAATATAGCTACTCCATTAACATATTGTTACAATTTGTTGAGTAGTTGTTACAAGTGCAATTTATAATTTGTTAAATTATAAGATTTTTTTTTCATGAATTTGATCGGTCAGTCACCATACCACCCTGATAGCTTGCCATTGTGCCCCAGTTGGAGGGAGGTTTGACCCTTGAATTTGATGATGGTGAGGTTTTCCAAGTAGTTGAATCTACAAGTGTTTTGACTCATAATTTTTCTTTTTTTTTATTTATTGTTTCACAGTTTTTGAGTTAATTTAATATTTGCTTATGTATGGTTATTAGGGCACCACCGCCATTTATAATCTCATTATAAATAAGGTATATTATGATAATCATGGATTGATGCATATCCGTGGTAACTAAGAGTTATCTTGCAAGCTCAGGTTTAAAGAATAGGCTATTCTTGAAAGAAATCCCACCCTCATACAACCACACACTTTTAGTTTGGATGTTCAGATTTGGATGGTTTAATTTGAGTTATTTGATGTTTTGATTTAGATGTTTATTATGAGAACATTGGATGTATAAATTGTTACCTTTTTTTAACGGAATGACAAAAGGTAATATATTGTTTTTTAATGAAATGGAAATAGAATAGCCAATTTAGGAATGGAAATGAAAAACCATGAATGGTAGCAAAACCGTGGTAAAAGGTGACAACGGTAGCAAAAAGGTGGCAAAATAGCGGTAGCAAAACGGCGACAAAACAAAATGTGGTGGCAAAACGGTGACAAAATGCGGTAGCAAAACGGTGGCAAAAGAGGTAGCAAAACGGTGGCAAAATAGCGGTAGCAAAAAATAAAACGGTAGCAAATATGTGGCAATAGGGCATTTGCTACGTGTGCTTTTGCCACCGAGTTTTTAGTGGCAATACGGTGGCAAAAGAACAACTGCTACCGACCGAAAATGTGGTAGTAAATACCATATTTTCTAGTACTGAAGGTAATCGTTATGCGTTATTAATCTCCAAAATTGAAAAGGCAAGCAAAAACACCAAGGTCTTCCATCTTGATTGCACCTCGCTCGCATATGAGAATAATTCCAGCCTATTAAAACGACCAAAAAATACACACGAAAACTTGTTTAAACATCTACACAAAGTAGAAGTAGTTCACTTCAATACATATATATAGCATAGTGATGCACCCGAGTAGACATATACACTTGCAACTCTTAACCAATCATATCTTTTTATAGACAAATAAAGGTATCCCCTATGTAAAAGAAGGTTGAAAATTATTGGCCTTGAGCATGAGCAAACTATAAAGCATAGCTTATTAATAAGGCTAGTTAAGTATAAAATTTATATCTAATATGTTGTAAGATTCTACATCAAGATATGAAGCAAGTTCCTCTATTGTAACGACACCACCATTTGATGCACTGTACTCACCATTCTACAATAGTAGATGAAATATTATAAGATTATCGGTATAAAAACAGGAATATTAAATCAAATACAGATGCAAAACATAAACAAGACATAAGCATATATCAAGATAAACAACTGAAAGTAACAAAAGTTATTACCAGCTTCCACCATTTCAATTGTCAAAAATGTTTGATCTTAGCAAACTGAAAATATATTAAGACACCAGAAACCATACCGAGTGCCCAATTCTCTAGACGCTCAAGCAGACATGTTGGCAATAAGAGACCTGCTAAAAGCAGGTCTCTTTGTAAAATTACTTTGACTATTGTGATTCATATATAGATTATTTGAACTCATAATGATCTCAATCATCATCATCAACTCTAACGAGGTTAAAATAACATATAAAGATTAGATATAATAATAATCTTAATGACAATAATAATAATAACAGAGAGAATAAACAAACCTTCAATGCCTAGAGGTGATCACCAGTGTCGATCCAAAGAAGGTTTTAATGATAGGCGTCAATGATGAAATCTAACATCAGACTGTAAAACAAAAAGAATGTTAAAAAAATTCAAACACATTGGAATTATTTAAACAAACTAAATATAACACATAAACTCACTCATCAACTAAACAGTAAACACACTGATGTGAAGATGATTAACAATAAGTATGAAAATGATTTCTTGCAATATCTTCTTGATTTCTCCTTCTGAGTCTCAAATAAAACCGTCTTCATGGATACTCGTGTAATCGCTATAATGCCATACTCAATAAAAGAGAAGTAGGTTATTAGTTTTCTGAATAAAATCATTCACACAAGAAGATAACCATGATAGGTCCAAAAGTGATCAACATTGCATGCATCAGGTTTCTTAACAATTAATACATTCTTATCAACACGCGCTTTTATCACAAAAGTCCTCGTCTTACTAACCCTAAATCTATCTATCCGGCCACCATCTTGATTCGTAGAAGTAAGATCCTATCATCCGTGGCAACCCGACGATACATATAGATAGATCTACAAAAGAAGAAGCCTAGGCTAACAAAGATTAAGTAGTTGTCACACCCCCAAATTCCACATGCGGAGTACTACCGCGGGGCGTGTTGCCACCAATCATATTGAATGATAAATAAAAGTAAATAAAAACCCATCACAATCAATACGATTAGTGTCTAAGAATTTTAAACCCAAAACAAAGTTTAAGTACCAGCGGAAGTATAAAGTTTAAAACCCAATAAAAGTTGAAAGTTCATAATGTAAGAACCCAACAACGGTTCTTTGCCACAACGACCCTTCCATCGTGCAAGCTTCAGCAAAGTACCTAACTACCTGCAAAGCATGTAGTAGCGTGTCAACATGCGGTTGGCAAGTTCACAGTTTATTAGTGTTGTTCCAAAAACGTAAGTTGTTAAATTAATCTGTTTTATAAAACACGTCATGGGGAGCTACCCCATCTTTTTAAGCTACTAAATTCGTGCCATACCGAAACTAACTGTAGTCATGTTTATGCCACAACTCAACGTCTATCATCATTAACCAGTTTCCCAGGCATAATAGTTCACTCCCGTCCTCTGCGGCACGGTGTTAGGTTTGTTAGACCTAATAGTGCTACTAACTAATATCCCGTTCGCCAGGCCCCGACGATTAATAGGTATAAAATGTGTGGAGACTTTCAGATAGAGTTTCGTCTAGTCCGCTTAAGATATGCAGTATAAATAGTAAATTAACCGTATTCCATCCCCGGGAATACTAGGCAATCCCAAAACAGGGAAAGTGTTGTTCATTCCCAACCACCAGGAATACATGCTTTTAGTAAAATGTGTGAACTCACCTTAGTTTAGCTCGGCATATTAAATTCACTTGAGCTAATTATGGTCAACCGCGTCCTATTAGGGTTACCATTGTTTATTAGAATTGTATACAGGAATTTCACGTATTGTTCTACACATATTCTAACAGGTTGCATGCAAACATGGTCATCACGTAACACGTATAGCATGTAAGTCAAACATGCTACCATAACAAAGTCTCAATGGTGTGTTGTGCAAGTGTACGACCCAACATAAGGGCACGTTATAAGTGTGCCGCCTCCACACGAGTGTGCGACCTCGTGGGTGTGCGGCCCACATTAGATGTGTGGCCCAATTTCAGTGAATGGCCCATTGTAAATGAGTGTATGGCCCAAGACTTTAAACGATCTAATATGAATGTGCGGCCCACTATTGTGTGCGACACACATGAGAGTGTGCGGCCTCACCATAGTGTGCAGCCAAATATTATTAGGTTGTACACTGTGCAGTTTAAGGGTGTACAATATGGGAGTGTGCGGACAGAAAGTGTACGGTGTGCATCAAAAGGTTGTACGACACGTATTAAACAAGTATACATAGCCATAAGGGTGCAAGTTGAAGTGTGCGGTTAGCCGGTGTGCGACTCGGTTTGTTACGTTTTGCCATAAATCTTGGTAAATCAGTCAATCACTTAGTCATCCATGATCCACACGATCAAAACAATTATTTTCAAAGTTCCAGAACTTTTCAAAAATCTGTATAAAGCAACAATCAATCATAGTTTACAACATGCTCTTTGATCCGCATATACACAATTCATCATTAAATCATTAATAGGGATTAACATCATAACCAACAATCAAAATCAATCAACTAGCACAGTTAAATCGATGAATCTTCATCGTCTTACAATCATAAAAACCCTAGTTCTATTTGTCATCATAAACTTAATAATCACGGCTGATCCATATTTGAACATCATTGAAAACTATCAGAATCTTAGCATACATGCACCCTAGTTCGTTGGTTAATCATCGTGAACACATTCATATCATACAACCTGAATCATTAGGTATCAAACGTTTGATTTAAACCATGTTTAATCATGTTGTTTATCAAAACCCTAGATCATAACCATTCTTCATATATCATCATTCAACAATACGATCATGTCTAACAAGAACCTCACATTATAAAGAGATAACATACTAACCGAGAAGATTTAAAGCAAAGGAGATGCTAGAAAAGGAAAGATGAGTCTTCGAGAGAGGAAGAGAAGGGGCTGCCGTCGGTTTCAAAGGAGGAATGAGAGGAGTTAGGGTTTGAAGTTTTGAGTTTTTGCAAGATTATGGGAAACTCACACAAAACCGTGTGTGTATGCGCACAAGGAAACGAGTCGGGCCTAGCTTTGGGCAAAGAGACTGGGCCGGGAACAAGCCCATCGAATAAGGGGTGGGGTGTATGACCCCGAGCACTAGTGTACGGCTGAATTATTGTACAGACATATCTTAATAAACTCAAAACCATTCAATAAAACCAATCAAGTATAATCAAACACATTCAACCATTCCGTATGACGTACACGTAATTACAACGTAAAATAAAGTGTGAAAGGAGTTAATATACAGGCAAAGGCCTTGAAAATACGAGTTGTCACATTATCCCTAATGTTGGATCGTGTACGTGACCCTGAAAGTCAGTTAAGATAGTTCAACATCATGTGTAAAGGCGGAATCAATGCACATAACGTCCAAAACAGCTCTAATCCTTTTAACTTTTCTTTTCTGATTAATAAACGTGCTTATACAAAGTTTTCTGATGAAAATCCGGCAGCACCTCCCTACTGTTCCAAACGTTTCGTTTGAAATGTGACACTCACACTCCTATTTATAGACCTAGACCCTTCCGTTTGAACTTGGTTCAAACGGAACCCTACGGTTTCAAACAATAGATTCAAACGGAACCCTATGTTTCAAACGGAACCCTCTATAATATGACTATTTTCAAACGGAACCCCTTGAAACACATTCTAAAGTCTAAACTAAACCCTAATTTGACTTTTAAGTTCCAATCTTGACTTTCTTGATATAAGACTTGATGAAGATGAAGTCAACAGACATTCTTGTGCATCAACAGACTCCCCCTTAGATGTTGACGTAGTCTTCAGCTCCTGAGTCTTCAGTCTTAGTCTTTTCTTTAACTCTGTCTTTTCATCATAAGCACTCTATCTTCACACTCCCAAATATTGTTGATCCAGACTCCCCCTTTCACATACTCCCCCTCTCGATATACTAGAATTTGAGATGTCTGGTTCAATCTTTGTCATTTAGCTTCCGTTGGGAATAATGAAAACCAAACCCGCATATTCTCTACCACAACATAAGTTTCACAAATTTATAACCGTTGAATTTAAAAACTTACTGGTAGACAATATTCATTCATCAAACAAAACTAGTTACATCAAGTTCAAATAAATGACCTTAATTAACTAACTTCTCAATTTTTCAAAACAATTTGTATTCAAAGTTTTTCAAAACAATTTGTATATAACATTTTGAATATCTGCTCTTCAACATCAGTTGTCGAAAATCTTTTTGAATTTTCAAAATTTTATGCTAAAACACTCCGAAAATCTTTTTGGATTTTTTATTTTGACAGAAATGCAGTAAAGAAATATATACAAACAATATTTTTGTGAGTTTGTGTAAGAAGATCATATCAGTTTTTGAGACACATCACAAGCACCGTTAAGCTTTAAACATTTTAAGTTCTAAACGATTCACCTTGATTGACGATATAGTTGTCCTCTTAATCTCAATCTAAAAACTTTTGAAATGCTTACCGATACATTAAGGTATATTAAGATAGCACTAAAATTCTTATGGACCCCACGATCTCAGCATATCCCCTCATCATGTAATACACTGACTCAAGTAATGCCTTTAAACTTTTATCAACTGTGATTTGTGCGAAAAACAAAGCAGAATGTTTAAACATTAACAATCAGGTCGATACTTCCGTATACGCAGAGAAAGTCCAATGTTTAAACAAAATAAGAAAATAAAAATAAGTTGAAGTTGTTTAGGCTTTAACCACCAGGTCGATACTCCCGTATACGCAGAGGTGATCCAAAGCTTAAACGAAACACCAAAGAAAATAAAGCAGAACGTTTAGGCAACAACATCCAGGTCGATACTCACGTATACGCAGAGGATGTCCGATGCTTAAACAAAATAAAGAAATAAAACAAGTTTAAATTTTTGCAAAATAAAATGCACAATCACAGCGACTTTTCAGCAAAGTTGTGAAAGTTCACAAACTTAACCAGTTTTATGTCTTTCGACAATCAGCGATTACTGAGTAGGTACACAGTCAAGAAGGACAAAACCAAGTACTATGCTTTTGACCATGTTTCCCACTAGAACTAGGCTTTTTCATTTATGTTTGTATCGTTATCGCAAATCTACTAGTCTAGCTGAGCCTACCGTCACATCTTTAGTGAGACCGTTTATCACTTTTGACATTACAATTCTTTAGCATGCTGTGATAGTTCACTGATTTTCTATCATTTCCTCTTGTTTAACACAAAACTCATTTTTGATTTTTCAATGTTTTTGACATTTTCAAATTTTCAAATTTTTTTAAAATTTTTCTCCCCCTAAAATCAAAATATGTTTCAATTTTGATTTTCTGGGAAAATTTGAAAACAAACTATACAAGAAACGTGACAAACTGATATCGAATCGCTTCAATTCGCCATTCTCTTGGCTTAACAATCAGAACTCCCCCTGACAACAAACTATTTTCCCATTTAGATTTCAAAACACTTAAGTTTGTTTTAATCAAATGGTTTTTTTTCGGAAAATTAGTTTTGTTTGTCTTTTCGCAAACTCGGGGTTTCATCACATTGTTCGTTTTCAACCATTTTAAAGAATTAACAATTAAGACCCTTGTCAATAACAAACACTAGTAGAAAATCAAGTACAACTTAATGTCCCTGATTTACCACATGTAAATCGAAATATCACAGTTACCATCCTGTGAATTTCTCAAGAATGATGCCGATACCTACTTCACTCTTACCAACCTGAAAGCTCCGGCAAGTCAGGTTTTTCTATTTGAAAAGATTCACCCAAGCCTGACCAGCCTTGGGTTTAACATTTTTTACCTCAACAGATGGCTCTTCTGGTTTTGACAAACCAGAATCATTGCCTGAACATGGCTTGTCTGACTTTGACTTGTCAGATTCATTGCCTGATGGTGGCTTGTCTGACTTGGACACATCAGATTCATTGCCAACCATTTTCTTCTTCTTCTTTTCTTCTTTAGTCCTCAGATTTGCATCTGAAGAATTCAATTTACTCGGCTTTGCAGTCGAGTGAGTTGATTCATCAGAACTTTTATTCAATCTGTCCTTTGAACCAGAAGACAAAATTTTCTCGAGATACTATCTCGCCTTCTTCCCTTTCTTTCGCAGTCTGTCTTTCTGCCCCTGTGAAAGTTTAACTTTCTTTTCTTGAATTGTCTGATCCTAAACTTTAGGTTTTAGAACCTTCTGTTCATGGAGCTTGACATTGACTGACTTCTTTGCCATTCTTTGAGATTCAACCCTCAATCTTCCCATCGATCTCCTCGGGCAATCTCTGGCAATATGTCATCTGATTTGACAATTATAGCATCTTCTTGTCTCATAATTCCAATTCTGACAGTTAACAGCAATATGTCCTCTCACACCACATGTGTAACACACTCTGTTATCGTGCCATTCACCACTTTCACACCATATGCTTAGATCATAACATTGTCTGGCTTTGTGGTAATCATCACTCTTCTTGAAAACTTGTTTTGACTTTGAAGCACTGTGGTCAAACCTGCACCACTTATTACCAACATTTTGTAAGTTTTTATTTTTAGATTTTTGTAATTTTTCAAAATGATTGGATGACTTATCTGATGAGCTTTTATTTTCATTTTTAGGATTTTTCAAATTTTTATCTTTTTGTTTCTGTTCTACACTCTTCATAACAGGTTTTTGTTTAGAACATTCACCTGTTTCAGTAGATTGCAAAACAGTATTTTTAAATTTTTCTTGTAAATCTAAAAATATTTTTCTTTTCTTTTCTTTTTCATCATCAGATATTTCATCACAATCTTCAATTTTGACTTTGACTTTGTCAAAATTTGTGACATTGTCACTTATTGGAACAGAATTGATCGGTTTTGGACACTCATATGGTGCCGAAGTCACAAAACCTTTCAATTTATTCTCAAGCTCGTTGATTTTAATCCGAGCTTTTTCAACTTCTTTTTCAAGCTGAATGATTTTAGCAAGATGAGAATTGATTTCAATTTGTTTTCCAAGATTATCTTTACCAAAAATATCTCTCTCATCTTCTAAAATCTTGATTTGATTTTGAAAATCTTTTTTTTTTTTAACGTTTCATTTTCCAATTTTATCCAAAAAACGTTTTCATTTTCAATTTTGATTTTTCCAAAATCTTTTTCTTTTTCTCTCAAGTCATTAATTTCCAATGTCAAACTGTTCAAACTACTCAACAGTTTGTCATTTTCAGACGTCAATTTCTCACAATTTTCTCTCATTTCAAGAATCTGTTTATTATCAGATTCTTTCTCATCCTTCAAGCTTTTGATTTCCACTGTCAAATTCTCCACATCTTTCAAGAGATTGAAATTTTCTGCTTCTGATTTTTCGCATTTTGAGCACACAACTTCACTTTTCAAAGTTTCATCCTTCTTTGATTCATCATTCTTTGTCATTCCTTCTTTAATCCTTTTGATTAATTCACTAAACTCAACCAAACTCATATTTTCTGAGTTTCTTTCAATTTCATCTAGTAACTCTTTCTTTTTCTTTTTCTCTTCTTCATCTCCCCACCATTTCTTTTGCCAATAATCATCTCTCTCTTTATACTCTTGGATTATAGCTTCAATATCAAGAGTTTTGTGATCGATCGCAATATTTCCATACTCATCAAGATAACACTCTCTGTCTGGATCCCATCTTTTGGCTCTTTTTGCTTCCAAATAGATTCTAGAAAGTCTAGTAATTTTGTTTTCAGCAATCATTTTTCTGTATCTATACTTTTGCTCTTCAGTTCGATCGTCTTTCCACGGAATAGGATCGTCTTTCGCCATGATTTTATAACCTTGAATTACCTCGGAATATTCTGCAAACAAACAAACAAACAATCAGTTTTAAAACGAACTGAATATGTAAACGTGCGTGTTTGTGAAATCAATCTAAGACTCGTGTCAAAGATTTGCGGATTCAATCAAAAAATTGTTCAAGTGAAATCACTAAACGAATAAGCCGATTGATCAATGGACAAATTTGGGGTTATTAATACTCAATGATGATTGGGCCTCACAAAATGATGTACGAGAACTGGATCGTCAATTATGAATCTTGGGCCACTAGATCACTTTTGTATGATTGGGCCGTTCAAGTAGGTGGACAACTTCACAATAATATCGACAAAACAAACACAACACAAATTTATTCACCAACTAATCATTCAATTTGGGCTTTTTAAATGATAAACCACTGTGATTGGACCTTACTTGTTAACCAAACAAATCAATTTCAATTTTCAATTTTCAACAAAACAAACCGACAATTCTGATTGGACCTATAAAACCCACTAATTCAATACCCAATGACCGACCACATGTTGTTTGTTTTTGTTTTATTTAACCGAGAATTAAATTCTATCAGCAATCACATAAGTCAAGTTTAAATGAAACAAGTAGTGGCTGACAACTAAAATGCGATTCGATTTCTGATTGGACCTTATCTTTAAATCACATGCGCAATAGACACAAACCAACACCAACTTTAATTTTGTGAATAGACCGTTGAATCCACTTAAACCGACAAACAACACTTTCTAAAATACTTTGATTGGACCACTCTTTTCGAATCTTTGACAATAATGTGCCAACAATTATGAATTCTCTTAAGATATCACGTGCAAAACTTGATATTATTAAAAACAATTATCCGACAATCTTTAATCAATTTTCAATGCACATTCACATGTTCACCGAATATGTTGACTGACAAACTTTTATGAATTCTGAATACTCAATTCAATTTAAAATTTCACGTGAATTGTTACTGACAATAACAGTTATGTTCACGTTGTAATGTCCAAGATATTCAAACGACCTGCTTCAAACGACAAAAGTTTCAAACGACAGCTGTTCAAACGACAAAGTTCAAACGATAAATGTTCAAACGACAGAACCCATTTTCAAACGACAGCTTGTATTTTCAAACGATTGGGCAGTTTTCAAACGATAGATCAGTTTTCAAACGATGACGTCAGCAAATCGCGAAACTTTTCAAACGGTACACATGATTTTGATCAGTTTTAGGTCGACTTTTGATTTCCAACTTTCAAGGATTAGTTATTAGTAGATTTCGTTTATTATGTGATCGTTTCAAGTCATTTTAACCGGTTCTCGTGGTTAAAAACAGAAAAGAAAGGTAGAAGTGAGATAATCCGATGATTTTCAGCTGTATTTGGTATGAACTCCTCGTCCTGAGCTCTGATACCACTTGTTGGATCGTGTACGTGACCCTGAAAGTCAGTTAAGATAGTTCAACATCATGTGTAAAGGCGGAATCAATGCACATAATGTCCAAAACAGCTCTAATCCTTTTAACTTTTCTTTTTTGATTAATAAACGTGCTTATACAAAGTTTTCTGATGAAAATCCGGCAGCACCTCCCTACTGTTCCAACCGTTCCGTTTGAAATGTGACACTCACACTCCTATTTATAGACCTAGACACGGTTTCAAACAATAGATTCAAACGGAACCCTATGTTTCAAACGGAACCCTCTATAATATGACTATTTTCAAACGGAACCCCTTGAAACACATTCTAAAGTCTAAACTAAACCCTAATTTGACTTTTAAGTTCCAATCTTGACTTTCTTGATATAAGACTTGATGAAGATGAAGTCAACAGACATTCTTGTGCATCAACACCTAACTTGAAAGAAATTTTGTCTCGAAATTTAGCACGCAGTCACCGAGGAAGCTAGTTTCGTTGAGCGTTTTCATGTGGTGTCACATCATCCCCTTGTTGGTTTGAAATTTCGTCCCGAAATTCAGTAGTAGCTTCAGTACTGGACGCATCTTTCTTAAAAAAACCGAGGATACTTGTGCATCATTTAGTCTTCTCGTTCCCAGGTAAACTCTGGGCCACGACGTGAGTTCCAACGAACTCGAACTATAGGTATCTTGCTACGTTTAAGAGTTTTGATTTCCCGGTCCATAATTTCCATTGGTTCCTCGATGAAACGTAGCTGGTCATCAATCGTAAGTTCCTTGAAGGAAACGATGAGGGTCTCATCTGACATACATTTCTTCAGATTTGACACGTTGAAAACGTTGTGTACATCACTGAGCTCTTCCGGTAAGTTCAATCTATACGCCACTGTGCCGATTTTCTCAGTGATTTCAAAGGGTCCGACATAACATGGATTAAGCTTGCCCCGTTTGCCAAAACGGACCACACCCTTCCAAGGCGAGACTTTCAGCAAAACTCGGTCTCCAACCTGAAATTCTAGAGGTTTTCTTGTAACATCTGTGCCTCCACGGCCATCAAACAAATACCAAACCAATGAAATATTGTGTTTCATACTTAGGATTTGTATAAATATGTGTATCCTTTGAACATATCAATTCTTGTTCGATTTCGAGCTCTAAATCGCTTCTGGAAGATTATACGCAAACTGGTGCGTAAACACAGTCAGTTTAACGAGACACACACTCCGAAATAGTGACATAGGCTTAACATACCTAAAATAACCTAAACATAACTTAGAAATAAGTTTTGGATGGTTTGGTGTGTCGAAAACAAGTTTATTCGATCGCATGGACTATTTGTGTCAAACTGCGAAACTATGCCGATTCGTATGGTATCGAACATTCCGGAACTTGATCATAAGTTAAACATGCCCTAAATATCCTTTACATAGCTTAGAAATAGGCTTTGAGGTGTTTAATGCGCACAAACAAACTTATTTGATCAACAGGGACAAAAGCGTCAAAAAGTGCACAAGTTTGCATTTTCGCGCATATCTTACGTTCTGAATATATCCAGCCATCCAAAAATTTATATAATCATTAAAATAATTTATTTTAGTGATTGGCTTGATAAAATTCCATTCGTCTCTTAATTTGGATCGTTTTTGCGTTCGTTACGACTTCCGTCGTAATTAACCGAACAATGCAACCGTATGACCAAACGAGCCGACATCCAAGATGTTTTTGAGCATATTTTAAGTTCCCTATACTTTAACTTCATTTTAGAGCCTTGAAATGAGGTTAACGGGGCTTAAACATGTCAAAAATGAATCAAATACAAGTTTTTCAAGTGCAGGGACCTGTTTTGACATTTCTGGAAACCTAGGCTACACGGGCCGCGTAAGATTAGGGTATGTTTTACGCGGGCCGTGACACCATGTCAGACAGAATGTTCTGTTTCAGCAATCTGGTCCAATTTCAGGGGCTTTTATGTAAGATTTGCAATACCTGGAGCTGGTTTTCGACTCCCATTGTAGTCTAATACCATGTACCCACATGTATGGCCACGTGTTGGTGCACTAAATGTCTGCTGATTACGTCATAATCAAGTCTTGTGTCTAGATAGGTTGAATGTACACACATCAGGGTTTTATTTAGGGTTTATATGTTTTAAACTTGAAGATTTCGCTTGAAATGGTTCAAGCGAAATCAACAACTGAAGATTTAGCATGAAATCAGTTCAAGCGAAATCAACAGCATAAGATTTCGCTTGAAATCAGTTCAAGCGAAATCAACAGGTTATATATAGGGTTGTGTGGTTCATTTGTTAAAAAAGAGATGGTCATTGTATGAGAGACCAAGTGCTGCCGGTTTTGTATCAGAATACGTTGTAAAAGCACGAATATCAATCAGAAAAGAAGGATTAAAAGGATTATAGCTGTTATGACTTTGTTTATGTTGATTCCGCCTTCATACTCAAAGATGAACTGCCTTAACTGACATTTTAAGGTCATAGAACGGTCCAACAAGTGGTATCAGAGCTCAGGACGAGGAGTTCATACCATAGCAGCCGGATTCTCTTCTTTCTACTCATTTCTTTTTATATTTTTCTGATCTGAACGAGTTCCAACGGTCGAAATGATCTGATTTTCGAGTATATTGTGTAAAATAGAGTTTTAACAAAGCCTACAAAGATTCGGACTAAAATTCAGATTAAAACTTGTTAAAAATGACCTAAAACTAGATTTCGCTTGAAAAGTATTTGAAGTTAAAGGTTGATTTCGCTTGAAAACAGACATTTTGGCTTGAAAATAGTAGTTTTCGCTTGAAACAGTTGAAGCGAAATTGTTTAGTTGGATTTCGCTTGAAACTGTTAGACTTGGATTTGAGAATTTCGCTTGAAACAAGTTGAAGCGAAATTGTTTGGCTGTGGATTTCGCTTGAATCTGAACTGGTCTTAGATTTCGCTTGAAATAATTGAAGCGAAATTGAATTGTTGGATTTCGCTTGAAACATAGCTTATATTAGATTTCGCTTGAGTTTATTTTTGAGATTTCGCTTGAATAGTTTAAAGTGTGGATTTCGCTTCAAACTATTCAGTTTCGCTTGAACTTGCTGATTTTTCAAAACTTTGAAAATTTCTAAGTGTTTTGCTGATTATTTTGCAGGAACATTCACGATGGATGATCTTTTCATGAACCCATTCAGCGATATGTACGCGTTTGCTGGAGATTTCGGAAACAATGATACTTCATCAAGCAATGTGAATGATAACCCGCCAAAAGAGAAGAAAAAGGAAGCTTGGGAATCGGAAAGTGCTTTTGGAACATTCAATAAACCCCCAAAGCTAATGGCTATCGAGGAGTACAGTCGTTGGTCCAGAAAATTTGAAGACTGGTTGATGGCATTCGCATTTCCCAGTTGGAAGAGTTTGAAAAACGGTTATGAACATGGAAAGAAATATGGTGAAACTTTAAGAGCAGCCGAGGAGATTGAATCATTTGTAGCTGAACAAAAGCGTGTGGCATTGTTATTTCAGTCCGTCCGGGAAGACATAATCTCATTGATCGATTATTCAAATGCAAAAGATCTTTGGGAAAAGTTAGAAAAGAAATGTTTAGGTAGTACTGAAATCGTAAAAAACAAAAAGAAACTTCTTAGAAAAGAGTTTGATCTGTTTGGATGCTTAAAGAACGAGTCAGTTTGTAAAATGATAGAAAGGTTTGGTCATCTGAAGCTGGAATTAGTAAGACATGATATCAAAATTTCTAAAGAAGATCTTATCGACAAATTGTTTGATTCGTTACCTGATGAAATGGATTGGAGATATTATGCGCTGATGCTGAAGAATACTATCAAAGAACCAGAAAAGTTGACATTAGATGTGCTGATTGAGAAACTCGAGAGTCACGAGTTGGAGTTGAAGAAAACATACAAAGTCAATCACTCATCTTACCAGCAGAATTTGGATTTGTATTATCCAAAGAGCATGATGCCAAAAGCAACTTCTCCAAAGACTGCGTTTTCTGCTGAGAATGTGTCCACAGCAAGCAAAGAAAGTCAAAGTGGTCAAAGCAGTGGAAGTCACAGTGGTTATCACAGTGGATCTTCATCATCTGCAAGTCATTCTGATGCAAAGAATCGTTTTCAATGCAACATTGCAATAGACTTGAAGAATGCCCAGAATTTTGATGAGGAGTCGGCCAAACAGCAGATGATCTTCCTAGCATCAGTGTTGGAATCATATGAAGGGTTAGTAGCTGGGAAGATAGGCAACACAAATCTGACGAAAGAAGATTACGATCAGATTGATCCGGAGGAAATGGAACTGATCGATATTCGTTGGGCTATGGCAAGTGCTGTTCGTCGTGCACAAAGATTCATGGAAATTACAGGTCGAAAAACAATTGGTGGTGCATCTACCAAGCTGGGGTTCGATAAATCGAAGGTGACTTGTTTCAAGTGTAAGCAGAAGGGTCACTTCAAACGAGAATGCCGAAACGCTTATGTTGATGAGTCGGAGAATCCTTTCAGAGATGATTACTACAAGAAGGCAATCTATCATCAGAATAAATCCGAGCCGCCTAGATTGAAGCAGGTTGAAGACAACAGAGAGAAATCTAGAGCTCTTGCGGTGATTTACGATGATGAGGGTTATGATTGGAGCCAAGAGGTTCTACCAGAAGAGGATGCGGTTGGTTATGCATTCATGGCGAAAAATGACGATCCTATTCCATGGAAAGATAATCGAACTGAAGAGCAAAAGTATAGATACAGAAAAATGATAGCTGAAAACAAAATCATTAGAATTTCTCGTATCTATCTTGAAGCGAGAAGAGCTAATAGATGGGATCCAGACAGAGAGTGTTATCTTGATGAATATGGAAATATTGCGATCGATGATAGTACACTTGATATTGAAGCCATAATCCAGCAGTACAAAGAAGATGATGAGTATTGGCAACACAAATGGTGGGGAACTCCAACAGAGAAAATGAAAGAAGAAGAGAAAGAGAGAAAGGAGAAAGAAGAGATCGAGAAAGCAAAGAAGATTGATACTGGAGTTATTGACACAACGCAGGAGTTGACTGCTGAAAATCTTGGAAGAATGGCTGACAAAGTGCTAGCTGCTAAGGCACTTGAGGTAGACTCTAACTCCGTGTCTGAGTCAAAAAGCCAGGTCAGTTCAGATATGTCAACAAATGTGTCAGGTAAGAAAATCGATGGAAATGCTGATTGCAAAAATTGCAACAAAGAGTGCAAATTTTGTAGCACAGTCACGTATCTCAACGGGAAGAAAGTTGATGATCTGACAACAAAGGTCAGAAGCGTTGAGAATCAAATTCTTGATCGTGACAAAATGGTTAAAGCTTCAACTGAACGGATAAGAGAATTAACTAGTCAAATTGAAAATGATAAAATTGATCATGATAAAGTTAAAAATGAAAATGAAAAGTTGATTCTTGAAAACCGTCAGATTTCTGAAAAATTTGAAAAACTCAAAAGCACAATGAAAGATTATGATGATCGAAATGGTAAAACTTTTAAAGAAAATGAACATCTAAAAGCAGTGCTTAGAGTCAAAGAAGAATCAATCAACCAACAACTGGATGAAATCGCTAAATTGAAACTTAAAGTTCAAGAGGCTGTAATCGAAAACGAGCGAATCCAGTTGAAGCTTAACAGTTACAGCTCCGCAAGCTTTGTTTTGCAACATATCATTCCCAAACCAATCGGGAAAGACAAAGCAGGCGAAGATGTGTATTGTGATGGAACTGGGGTGGGGTTTCATCAAGTTCCACCACATGTTCTTGATAATTACACGAAAAAGCAATCTGGGTTGGTTGAAATTGAGGAAGAAAAAGAGGTTAAACTTTCGGAAAACATTGATGTTACTTTTACATCATCTGATGATAGTGTTCAGACAGAGATTGTTAAGAGCACAGCTGAAAGTGTTTTAATGTCTGATTCAACTAAAGATGATGGGTGTTTCTTGGACAAATACATTCAGAAACCAAAGTCCAAAAACAACTTAAGTGATGAACCGGGTCTTGTGATGTACAAGATGGCTGGATCTGATAAGTTGTATTCGGATTCTGAGTTTCCCATTAAGAATGTTAATGTGAAAAAGTTGACAAATGTTTTCAAATTGGTTGAAGTTGAGTTGTCAGAAGTGAACAGTTTGAAACAAACAAAAAGGCAAATGAATTTTGAGAAAGATAAAGCTTACTACAAAAAGCCTGTTGTTCCACCACGTTTTTATAATAATCGAAACAATTGGTCGGGTGGTTATCGGGGTGGTAATAGTTATCAGAAAAGGAGTTTTCAAAACAAAAGGTTTGCAGAAAAGAAGGTGTTTGTGAACGGTTCAAGTTCACTTTCTGATGAGGAAAATGAAATTTTTTCAAAATCAAATAAAGAGTTCTTTGAGAAAAGAACTTCACATTATCAGTCTGAAGGCACAAGTCGAGTTGTTGATACTCGAACATGTTTTAGATGTAACAAAGTTGGTCACATTGCACGAAAGTGTACCAATGTGAAGCCTAAGACTGAAAATGTGAAGATTCAACAGAAGAAAGTTGACGTGAAGGGTAAAGCACCAATCGTTGTTGAGAAAAAGAGTGTGAAAAATAACAACATCAAAGTGAAAAATGAACCTGTAAAGAAAGTGGTAACTAAAAATGACAAGTTTTATAAACAGGTTGCATTATCTCAACAAGTTTGGAAACCAAAAACTGAGATGAAAATTTCAACTTCTGAAGTGAAAAAGGCTGAAGAATCAATTCCGGTTGATTATGATGCAAATTTTCCACCTTTGAAGGCTGAAAATTTCAAAATTCAAGTTGCTAGAGTCAAGGTTACACCTAAGGCTAATGAGGCCTGGGTGGACACCATGTTCGAATAAGCAGTTTGAATTGCCGGAGCTTCCTGGTTCGCGAAGCATGAATCGGCATTTTTATTGTAGTTAGTTTATTTGAAGTTTGTTTTGTGCAGGATCTTCCACAACTTGTATCCAGATGGATCATGGATAGTGGAGCATCTCGACATATGACAGGGAAGACTGCATTGCTGTATGATGTGAGAAACATTAATGGTGGTTATGTGGGATTTGCAGGTCATGAAGGTGGTAGAATTGTTGGTGAAGGAACGTTATCCAATGGGATTGTGACGTTTGAGAGAGTTAACTACATCACTGAGCTGGAGAACAATCTGCTTAGTATCTCGCAGATTTGTGACAATATGTATACTACTCACTTCAGTGATAAGGAATGTTTGATATTGAAACCAGGATTTGTTGTTCCTGAAGAAGGGATTATCATGAGGGCACCTAGAGTGAATGATTTATATGTGTTAGATATGTCTGTAGCAACTACAACTACTGGTCAAGCACATTATTTTGTGTGTAGAGCAACTGAGAAAGAATCAAGATTGTGGCACCGAAAGATGGGGCATATACATCTTAGGAAGATGAATCACTTGGTGCACAATGATTTGGTATTGGGTGTTAATATCAAAGGTTTTCATCTGGAAGGGGAGTGCATTAGCTGCATCAAAGGCAAGCAGAAGAAAAAGTCACACCCTACAAAGCAAGTCAATTCAGTTTCGAGAAAGCTGGAAAGACTTCACATGGATTTGTTTGGTCCTGTGAATGTCAAAAGTATTACAGGAGATTACTATTGTTTGGTCGTTACTGATGATTATTCCAGATTTTTCGTGGGTTTCTTTCTTGAAGACGAAAGATGAAACATTTGACAGTTTGATGGGGCTGTTTAGGAAGATTGAGAATTTGTACCAAAGGCGTATCAAGAGAATTCGAAGTGATAATGGTACTGAATTCAAGAACAGTAAGATGGAAGAATTTTGTGATGAAAGAGGTATTTTGCATGAGTTTAGTGCTCCGTACACTCCGCAGCAGAATGGAGTCGCAGAACGCAAAAACAGGACACTAATCGAGACGGCTAGAACTATGCTCGCAGATTCAAAGTTACCAATTAATTTTTGGGCTGAAGCTGTTTCCGCCGCATGCTATACGCTCAACAGGGTTCTCACTGTCAAGAAGTTCAACAAAACATGCTTTGAGCTAATCAATAATCTCAAACCGAATTTGAAGTATCTAGAACCGTTTGGGTCACCTTGTACGGTTATAGAGCCTCATGGAAAGTTTGGTCCGAAGAGCATTGAGGGAATTTTTGTTGGTTATGCAAATCCGATGCGACGTGTCTTCGTTCCAAGTGAGAAGCGGATTATTGAAGCTGTAAATGTTGAATGTCAAGGTTATACTATGCCGCCGCAGAATCCTGGTGATTCATGGCGTTATCATTATGACAAACTTTGGGATTCGTTTGACATGAGAGAAGAATCAAAGGATGATGAAGATTTCTTTGATGAGTTGGATATTTTGCGTGAATATGAGTCGCAGCTAAGGTTCCCAGCTGAGTATTTGAGGAGACCACAGGAAACTTCAAATGACGATGAAGCAGGTCCGAGTAATGCTGGTGAACATGATGATGTCCAACAGAATGAAGTTGCTCAGGATAATCAGTCGGCTTAGAATGATAATCTAGAAGCTGAAAACATGCTAGTATTTGATCATGGTGATTCAGATTCTGAGGGGGAGCAAATTCAGATTTCAAGTCAAACAAACCAAGTTGGTGAACAAGATGCAGAGCAGAATGTTACTAATCTGGAGGGAAATGTAGATGTTCCAAGCGAAGTGATGCCGCGAACTTTTTCATATCATCCAGAGGAGTTGATCATAGGAGAATTGCAGACAGGCGTTCGCACTCGAAATCAGATTGATAAAGGGCTTACATGTTTTTATACAAAAGTTGCTCCTTTGCAAACTGAATTCTCATTGAGTTGTTTTATATCGCAGGTTGAACCAAGAACTTACAAAGAGGCGCTTACTGAAGACTCTTGGGTCAATGCAATACAGGAAGAACTTAGTCAATTCGAGAAATTAGGAGTGTGGAAGTTAGTTGATTTGCCGGATGGTCAGAGAAAGATTAACACCAAGTGGGTGTTCAAGTGCAAGAGGGACGATAGAGGAGTTGTTGTAAGGAACAAAGCTCGACTCGTTGTTCAGGGATTTAGTCAACAGGAGGGGATTGATTTTACTGAAGTCTATGCTCCTGTAGCACGACTAGAGGCAATCAGAATTTTCCTAGCATTTGCGTCTTGGAAGAACTTTAAAGTTTATCAGTTGGATGTTAAATCGGCGTTTCTTTATGGGAAGGTTAAAGAGGAGGTTTATGTCGGTCAGCCACCGGGCTTTACCGATCCAATCCACAAAAACAAGGTCTACTTATTGGACAAAGCGCTGTATGGTTTACATCAGGCCCCGAGAGCCTGGTACGAGACTTTGTCTCAACACCTACTATCCAACAAGTTCATTCGTGGAAAAGTGGATGCCACTCTCTTCACTAAAGAGGTCGATGGTCATCTTCTGATAGTTCAGATTTATGTGGACGATATAATCTTTGGGTCGACAAATGAAAATCTATGCAAAGATTTTGAATCAGTGATGAAGCAAAAGTTTGAAATGTCATCAATGGGGGAGATGAAATTCTTTCTGGGTTTACAAGTTGAACAACTTCCTGAGGGAATTTTCATTCATCAGTCAAAGTATGTTCATGATATTCTAGAGAAATTTGGGATGTCAAGTTCTACTCCAGCTGCTACCCCACTTGCAACAAATCATGGGATTCACCCAGATCTCACCGGAGACAGGGCTGATGAAACATTTTACCGTTCCATGATAGGTTCTTTAATGTACCTAACTGCTTCACGTCCTGATATAATGTACCCAACGTGCCTCGTAGCAAGATTTCAGTCTAACCCAAGAGCATCGCATTTGATCATTGTGAAGAGGATATTGCGCTACCTGAAAGGAACTCCTTCATTGGGGTTGTGGTATCCTAGAAAAGGCGACTTTACGCTCGAAGGGTATTCCGATTCGGATTTCGGATGCTGCAAAGTCAATTCAAAATCAACAACTGCAGGATGCCAGTTCTTTGGTCCTAGATTGGTTACCTGGCAGTGTAAGAAACAAACGTCTGTGGCGTTATCTACATGTGAAGCGGAGTATGTTTCTGCTAGCAGTTGCTGCTCTCAGATCTTGTGGATACAGCAACAGATGCGCGACTACGGTTTGCAGTTTCTTAACACACCTCTTTTTGTTGATAATGAGGCCGCTATAAATATAACAAAGAATCCAGTACATCACGCTAAAACTAAACACATAGAAATTCGTCATCACTTTATTCGTGATTGTTTTGAGAAAAAGTTGATACGAATTGAGAAAATCCACACTGACGAACAGAAAGCTGATTTACATACCAAAGCTTTTGATAAAAATCGGTTTAAATATTTGTTAAAACTGAATGGTATGAAGCTTCTTTCGGTGTCGGATGGAATTGTGGGCGTTGATGAAAGTACTGTTGCGGATGAAGACGAGAAACAATCTGCAATGGTTTGTCGAATTTTTACTTGTTTTAGTATTTAGGGGGAGTAGATATTTGTACATAGTTATGTTTTCTGAAAATACAAAAACAGTAAAAAATGCAAAAATACAAAAACATGATAAAATCTGAAAAAGAGCTTGTGTATATAGGGAAAATGATAGTACATCAGCTAGACGATTACAGTATGTTAAAGATTTGTATAGTTTAATTGAGTTAAACAGTCTCACTGATGATGTGTCGATAGGTTTTCGCACATTTAGTAGATTTATTCGGGATATAAACCTAAATTCAAACTTGTGAATTCGTGGGGAACACTACTTGGATATATAGGTAACCCCTGAAATCTCGTTTGAAAGGTCTCGTAATCTGATATACTAGGTTTTTATACTCAATGATGTCTGGGGTATTATTCCGAGACTTCTGCTGAACGGTAGTTCTGACCTAGTCCTTGGCTAATACTTTCTGCAATGCTTGAAACACAGCATTAAACCCTCAGCATGCCAATGAAACAATAAAATTGATAGTCGTTGCTGTTGTAAGCAAAAAGATCCTCTAAAGGGGACATACCGTAAAGTCGAAGCTGATATCTCTCTGCGTATACGGAAGTATCGATCTGAGATCCCTCGGCCCTCGCATACCTAATTTATATACAGATATCATTGTAGTATACTCACCTGTAAGACTGATTATTGGGATTCTGCATACGGGAGTATATTCAAGAGGTGGGACACATGAATGATCTAAGTTCTTAATTCATCTAATTCGTATCCTGAGTAAATTGAAAGTTGTGTGAGAATTTAAGATGGATCAGTATATCGACAATCGAGGTGAATTGTTTAAGTCTGAGTATGTAATCACAGCTTAATGGTACTTGTGATTTGTCTGACAGCTGATATGATTCCCTGACACGCTCGCCAAAAATATGTTTGTAAATAGTTTACTTTGTTTACTTTCTGCAATTTAAGTTTTCTGTATTTTATTTCTTAGTTTAGAACACTTTTATAAAATTCAAAAAGATTTTATTTCTACTTTATTTTCCGACGAACCAAAGTGGAGAGTTGATTGTTGGATTCTCAGTCGTTTGAAGCAGATGCAGAAGATTCTGAACTGAAGAATGAGGAGAGCTTACTTTGATGAAGTTTGAATTATTTGAAAAGTCACAAACAAGTTCATTAATTTGATACTTGTTATTTTCAGAAAATGTTTGAAAATTGTTGTTTTAAAATCAGTATTGAGTCGTCAAAAGATCAACCAAGGTCATTAATTTGGACTTGGTAGATTAATCAAGTGATTTGGGTCATTAACTTGGACCTGAATACTTGAGTGGATTGTTAAAACTGATTGAGTTTGTGATTTAATGTTTGAAAGATAGAATTGTAATGTTTATTGGTTGAGTAACAGGATTGGACTTCATTATTCCCAACGGAAGCAAATTGTCAAAGCTTGAACCAGATATCTCAGATTCTAGCATATCGAGAGGGAGAGTCTGTGAAAGGGGGAGTCTGGATCAACAGTCAAAGGGGAAATTGAAGTTTAAAGTTTGAAGATAAAGATTGATGAGAGTTTTTACAATGTTTGAAGAATGATAAAGACAAAGACTTGAAGCCAAAGACTTCATCAACATCCAAGGGGGAGTCTGTTGGTGCACTAAATGTCTGCTGATTACGTCATAATTAAGTCTTGTGTCTAGATAGGTTGAATGTACACACATCAGGGTTTTATTTAGGGTTTATATGTTTTAAACTTGAAGATTTCGCTTGAAATGGTTCAAGCGAAATCAACAACTGAAGATTTAGCTTGAAATCAGTTCAAGCGAAATCAACAGCATAAGATTTCGCTTGAAATCAGTTCAAGCGAAATCAACAGGTTATATATAGGGTTGTGTGGTTCATTTGTTAAAAACGAGATGGTCATTGTATGAGAGACCAAGTGCTGCCGGTTTTGTATCAGAATACGTTGTAAAAGCACGAATATCAATCAGAAAAGAAGGATTAAAAGGATAATAGCTATTATGACTTTGTTTATGTTGATTCCGCCTTCATACTCAAAGATGAACTGCCTTAACTGACATTTTAGGGTCATAGAACGGTCCAACACCACGATTACACCCTCCAAACACATGGAATGATCCTATTGATCTTAACTTCCTATAAATAGCAAGGTCTCTCATTTGGGTTCTTCACACTTTGATTCAATCTCTGCTCTAAGTTAAGGTTTAAACACCTCATACCTGAGTAATTTTGAATCAAAACATCCTTCTTGGACCCTTTGTAAGTCCCCTTCATGCTTGTTCATGTATTTCAAGCATGAAAGTCAAACAGTGTTTGACTTTCAGCTTTGACCAGTCAATGGTCAACACAAAGTTCGTTTGAACTTTGCAACGTGAGCGTAATCACGATGGTTATAGTCCCTTGTGACTATACCTACTGATTACCACGTTGACTAGGCGTAATGACGAGTCACATTTTCGGTCAAAATGCGTATTTATGCACATTTTGCAACAAAACTATTCTTGGGTATCAAAACCGTTTGTTTTGTTACCAAACCTGTTTTCCAACTTAGTTAAACATGTTTCAACATGTTTAGCTCGTCACTTTTAGTTTAGTGCTTGTGTAGAGTCGTAAGTCAAGCGGTCTAAACCACCGCTTAGACTTTCGAACTCGACCCGTTTGGTCGATCTTTAGGATCCGACCAAGCATGTTTAGTGACCATAGTTGTTTAGGGTATAACCTTCCGAGGTTATACCTTATGGTCACATAGTTTAAGTAGTTGTATGATAGGTAGTTTATATGCCTTAGTTAAATGACCAAAATGCCCTTTTCATACATAATTGGTATTTAAGTATATGTAACTTAAACTTTTGTCACTTAACTGATTATGCAACATATTTAAACATTTTAGGGCATATAATACTTGTCATACGACTAGTTAGACGTCTCGAACGCGCGTTTGCGCGCACGCCGCGTTAAAGTAGCATAAGCTACCTTAATGGGTCGTAACGGGTCAAAAGCACTTAGGATAGGTTCTGATTTAGAATGTCGGCTTTATTAAACCATATCACATGAGTTCCAATACTCATTTGGTTTACGAGACCTCCTTCTACCCGATCTTCCGATTTAGGTGTCGATTATTTGACTAGTTATTTGATTACTAGGTGCTACTTAAATTTCCTTGGTTTGCCTGAGCTTGTTGAGTTCTTCAGATCAAGGATACTTGCTGTTCAATGTGAGTACATAGTCCCCTTTTTTTACTGCTTTCGATTGTTTTGGGGTGAAACATATGTGTTAAATGTTTTCGATGTATTTAACGATGGTTTCAAAAACGATTAAAATGGTTTATATTAAATTAATAACGATTTCGATAATGTGAACAAACTTGTTGGTTGTAATTACATAACGAATAACATTCATTAGTTTTGGCCGAACCGACCAGTATTAGGTTATGGTACCATAGGATCTGAAAAATCCCGTTATCAGACTGCACCCATGGTTATGTGTGGGTTAGGTGGATAACGACTGAATCTGTGATTGTTAACTTACCCTTTGGTGGTTTGTTAATGCGAGAAGCGAGAGGCGAGTCGCGAAGGTTTGGATGTTATTAGCGAGGCGACCAAAAGTAGTTTTCACAATTAAAACGAGAATGATTTAAACGACTAAAGCAATTTTAACGAGTTAAACGATTTGGGTAAACGATTGGTTTTTGGTTAGTGTTTAGATAACGGGACGGGTGTAATGCGATGAAAACATGGTAGATACGCCGCTGGTACTTCTTATATATAAGTGTTTTCATCATATTACATACCGTGGCGTTATTTAGTTCACTTGGGTAAACGATTATGAAATGATGTCACACAACGATGTTTTCTAAATAATATAAACCATACGAGTTTTATTAAACGAGTTTTTACCAGAAGTTTTACAATTAGATTTAATTAAACAAATGTTTTGGGGTTAAGAATCATGGCTACAAGATTTTATAAACTATAACCACTTGATTTGAGTTGGTTAATTATGCTGCAATACTATACACTTTTTCAAAACAAAGTTTTTAATTAGGTATTGCAACATGTAAACTAGCCATGAATCCGACACTCTCATAAAACCTGTGTGCTCTCCAGCATTTCTTTGCTGACTTTGTTTTTACATATGTTTTAGGTGTTGTTGAATGATGTTGATTGCTAGGATGCATGCTCACATAGGACTGGACGAGGCCTTAGTGACTTAATAACAATGATAGACTATGTTTAACTTGTTTGTTAAGTTTCAAGATAATGTAAATGGTTAATCTTTAAATAAAACGAAACTTCAAATTTCCATGTGTAATGAAACAATGATTCTGGTACAACACTCCCCGATGATTCCGCCGCGATTTGTTGTTTTACGCGGTCGGGGTGTGATAGAAAAGTTTGTATCAGAGCTCATGGTTATAGGGAATTAGGTTATTAGTAATGCTTTGACCTAGTCTATAACCTTCCTAGGACCCTAACACAAGATTCTTGTGTTTAGATCTTAAAACAATACCGTCACCTATCTCTAGGCGACAACCACAATAAGAACATAAATTTCAAATCCGTTTTGAAAATCAATCATCTGTTCTAGGATGATTCATTATAAGGTTTTAAACCCTCAAAGTTTTCAAAATCCCGTCAAAGTTTGGGTCTTATAATGTGAACACGTGCAATCTGGAAGAGTGGATGCCTGTATCCCGAGTTTTCTATCTAAGGCTAGAGTGTTCGTACAAATCCACATAATCGGACCAGTCACTCTTACCTGGGAACTCTTGGGGTGAGTGTCCACTTATAGGCTAAAGCATGTCTTCGCGATACATTAATATGACCTGCTTACTTTGATTAGTCACCGTCTCATTTGTTTGCCTTAGGTAACAAACAAATGATCTCAATTTTTATGCACCGTCACCTATCTCTAGGCGACAACCACAATAAGAACATAAATTTCAAATCCGTTTTGAAAATCAATCATCTGTTCTAGGATGATTCATTATAAGGTTTTAAACCCTCAAAGTTTTCAAAATCCCGTCAAAGTTTGGGTCTTATAATGTGAACACGTGCAATCTGGAAGAGTGGATGCCTGTATCCCGAGTTTTCTATCTAAGGCTAGAGTGTTCGTACAAATCCACATAATCGGACCAGTCACTCTTACCTGGGAACTCTTGGGGTGAGTGACCACTTATAGGCTAAAGCATGTCTTCGCGATACATTAATATGACCCGCTTACTTTGATTAGTCACCGTCTCATTTGTTTGCCTTAGGTAACAAACAAATGATCTCAATTTTTATGCGTTGACATTTTGTTTTGATTATTCGATAACATTTCACTTGCTTCCTCCTATGTCTTTCATTTCCTCCAGAATGTCTCTTCATCGCAGCAACACTCAAATGTCCAAGCAGGCTACCAAATTTGCCGAGCGAATAGGCGAAGTAATCCTGAAAACTGTTGAATTAGCTATTGCCATGTCCCGTCTCTAGGATGAAGCTACCCAAGAATCACCACAGGAAGCAGAAGCCAAGCCTTCACTAAAATCAAAGAAACGTAAAGCTTCAAAGGATCCCGCAGCCGTGGCACCAAATCAAGTAGAACCTAGCCGGGTTGCAGCACCACCAGCCAAGAAGCCGTACTTGGGAACTGCTCCCTTGTGCAACCTATGCAATGGTCATTATCCAGTTCAAACACCATGTTTCAAATGTACCCACTATGGACGATGGGGACATTTGGTCAAAACATGCCGTTTTGCGATCCAAAACAAAGCTGGTGTAGGTCCTACTGCTACTCGAGCACCATACGAAGGAACAACCCTTTTGTGCAATCAGTGTAAACTCCATCACCATGCCAGTGCCAAATGCCGAAGATGTTTCAACTGTGGAATTATTGGTCATACGGCACAAGTCTGTCGTTCAGTCACTGTGCTAAACCAAGCTTTTCAGAACCCTGTTCAATTTCAAGTAGATCCAGCACAAGCTCGTTTTTCTTCTGGTGCTTGCTACACCTATGGCGAGACAGGTTATGTCAGGGACAAATACCCAAAGATTGTCAATGCAAATCTGACCCACGGATGAGCATTTGGCTGATTAGAAGATGCTGCTGCTTTGAATAATTTGAATCTTATGCTTTTGTTTCTTTTGTTTTATTTGAACTCGGAAAACAATCGGTTTTATTTATAAATAAATCGTTGTTCACAATTCTGATGTACAAATGTAGTTGCATGTGTCTATGGCATACCCCTACGATACCTACACCAGAGAATTATATTTGTAGTTCTCTCATTCATGTGATTGCTCATGATTTCCTCGAAAATTCGAAGTACTCGTTTCATTCTAAGAAACGAAGTACAGAAATTAAGTGACATTTTGAGTAATCACTTTTAAATCCTTGGTTAGATAACTAAGGATATTTTCTTCGATCTCGTACCCATATCATTACATTCTGATTTTCATAACAACATACATAGTATAGATTTTCAAAACAGCCTTCATGATTTCAAAATATCTCATATAGTTTGAAAACGATTTTAACACAGTATATTTATTTAATATATCAAACGCATGATTTTAAAACATTTTATAAACATACCTACCTAATACACCTACTTTATGATTTCAAAAGTATTATGTAAGATTTCAAAAACATTAAACATATTTCTAAAGAACCCCATGCATAGTTGTCGAAAAGCATTCTGCTCATATTAACCAACCTTCAAATTCTGCTTCATATGTCGCCTTGGCATATCTTGCACCTCAACTTTATGAGCATTCTACCTCGTGTATCGACTTAAGTACGTCTAGTGCAAGGTTTCGAAGCGTCTCCCGCTTTTCAAATTCCAAAATTCATATAGGATCTTCTTATCCTCACAATTAGATCCTTGTGGATGATTATCGCTCAAATCGGAGCCCTTGATTGGATTCTTTGTACGCTTTGATACGTACATTACGATCCAATAAGGACAAAGCCGAATTCCTATTAAGATCTTCCTATCTTCATAGTTAGATTCTTGGAAATGTTGAAGTGCCAAATGAAATCCACGGATTGGATTCCTAGTGTGATTTAATATCCGTGTCCAAAAGATAACGAATTAAAGGTCAAGTTAAACGATTATGCGATTATGTGATTATGTGATTATGTGTTTTCTCTTATGTTTTTGTGTGATCCGAATTTTTGTTATCCAAATCCTCGTAAAATCTTCCATATCTTTGTATGAGGGATTCATAATAGGATATCCAAAGGTACTACTTCAGATCCTTAATGGGCTTCCCGTAATAGTTAAGACCCTTGGATTATATAGTACCATTCCATAATTCGAGAGAGACCCCTTGGGCGGTCTAGTTAAAATGATTGATTCAAAATCTGGTTGAGAATGTCATGTGATGATATTGCTGAAAAGACTCCTTGGTGGTCTATTTAAAGAGATCATTTGTTGATTTAATTAAAAGGACCCTATGGTGGTCTAGTCACACTCATCACAGGTTCGTTCATTTGGTTTTCCCTACACATTATAAAATGCACCTGTGCGGACTATGCAAGGAATTACGTAATTATGGACGCATACATAACTATGAAATTCAGTGCACAGGAACCCAAGTAAGATTTATCATGTGTAAGAACCGATAGTGGCAACAATAACGAAACGTGAACAATGTAATGGAGGTACGGTGGACGCACCAATGGCGCTTCATATACTTGTATATAAGTGTCCCTCTTACATTACAAGAATGATGTTATTTAAAGTTACTAGAAGTTTAGAACCCTAACCAGTGTTGTTTTATCTTTTCGACTTCATGTTTCGAGCTCTCACAAGTTTCCTCTAAATAAAAATTCGGGATGAAATTTCCTAAAGTAGGGGAGACTGTAACATTTGTGCCTCCACGGCCATCAAACAAATACCAAACCTATTTAATATTGTGTTTCATACTTAGGATTTGTATAAATATGTGTATCCTTTGCACATATCAATTCTTGTTCGATTTCGAGCTCTAAATCGCTTCTGGAATATTATATGCAAACTGGTGTGTAAACACAGTCAGTTTAACGAGAAAAACACTCCGGAATAGTGACATAGGCTTAACATACCTAAAATAACCTAAACATAACTTAGAAATAAGTTTTGGATGATTTGGTGTGTCGAAAACAAGTTTATTCGATCACAGGGACTATTTGTGTCAAACTACGAAACTATGCCGTTTCGTATGGTATCGAACATTCCGGAACTTGAGCATAAGTTAAACATGCCCTAAATATCCTTTACATAGCTTAGAAATAGGCTTTGAGGTGTTTAATGCGCAAAAACAAACTTATTTGATCAACAGGGACTAAAAGCGTAAAAAAGTGCACAAGTTTGGATCATTTTTGCGTTCGTTACGACTTCCGTCGTAATTAACCAAACAACGCAACCGTACGACCAAACGAGATGACATCCGAGATGACATTCGAGATGTTTTTGAGCATATTTTAAGTTCCTTATACTTTAACTTCATTTTAGAGCCTTGAAATGAGGTTAATGAGGCTAAAACATGTCAAAAATGCATCAAATACAAGTTTTTCAAGTGTAGGGACCTGTTTTGACATTTCTGGAAACCTAGGCTACACGGGCCACGTAAGATTAGTGTATGTTTTACGCGGGCCATGACACCATGTCAGACAGAATGTTCTGTTTCAGCAATCTGGTCAAATTTCAGGGGCTTTTATGTAAGATTTGCAATACCCGGAGCTGGTTTTCGACTCCCATTGTATTCTAATACCATGTACCCACATGTATAGCCAAGATTACACCCTCCAAACACATGGAATGATCCTATTGATCTTAACTTCCTATAAATAGAAAGGTCTCTCATTTGGGTTCTTCACACTTTGATTCAATCTCTGCTCTAAGTTGAGGTGTAAACACCTCATACCTGAGTAATTTTGAATCAAAACATCCTTCTTGGACCCTTTGTAAGTCCCCTTCATACTAGTTCATGTATTTCAAGCATGAAAGTCAAACAGTGTTTGACTTTCAGTTTTGACCAGTCAATGGTCAACACAAAGTTTGTTTGAACTTTGCAACGTGAGCGTAATCACGATGGTTATAGTCCCTTGTGACTATACCTACTGATTACCACGTTGACTAGGCATAGTGACGAGTCATAGTTTCAGTCAAAATGCGTATTTATGCGCATTTTTCAACCAAACTATTATTGGGTATCAAAACCGTTTGTTTTGATACCAAACTTGTTTTCTAACTTAGTTAAACATGTTTCAACATATGCCCTTTTCATACATAATTGGTATTTAAGTATATGTAACTTAAACTTTTGTCACTTAACTGATTATGCAACATATTTAAACATGTTAGGGCATATAATACTTGTCATAGGACTAGTTAGACGTCTCGAACGCGCGTTTGCACGCACGACGTGTTAACGTAGCATAAGCTACCTTAACGGGTCGTAATGGGTCAAAAGCACTTACGATAGGTTCCAATTTAGAATGTAGGCTTTATTAAACCATATCACATGAGTTCCAATACTCATTTGGTTTACGAGACCTCATTCTACCCGATCTTCCGATTTAGGTGTCGATTATTTGACTAGTGATCCGATTACTAGGTGCTACTTGAATTTCCTTGGTTTGCCTGAGCTTGTTGAGTTCTTTAGATCAAGGATACTTGCAATTCAATGTGAGTACATAGTCCCCTTTTTTTTACTGCTTTCGATTGTTTTGGGGTGAAACATATGTGTTAAATGTTTTCGATATTTTTAACGATGGTTTCAAATACGATTAAAATGGTTTATATTAAATTAATAACGATTTCGATAATGTGAACAAACTTGTTGGTTGTAATTACATAATGAATAACATTCATTAGTTTTGGCCGAACCGACCAGTATTAAGTTATGGTACCATAGGATCTGAAAAATCCCGTAATCAGACTGCACCCATGGTTATGTGTAGGTTAGGTGGGTAACGACTGAATATGTGATTGTTAACTTACCCTTTGGTGGTTTGTTAATGCGAGAAGCGAGAGACGAGTCGCGAAGGTTTGGATGTTATTAGCGAGGCGACCAAAAGTAGTTTTCACAATTAAAACGAGAATGATTTAAACGACTAAAGCAATTTTAACGAGTTAAACGATTTGGGTAAACGATTGGTTTTTGGTTAGTGTTTAGATAACGGGATGGGTGTAATGCGATGAAAACATGGTAGATACGCCGCTGGTACTTCTTATATATAAGTGTTTTCATCATATTACATACCGTGGCGTTATTTAGTTCACTTGGGTAAACGATTATGAAACGATGTCACACAACGATGTTTTCAAAATACTATAAAACATACGAGTTTTATTAAACGAGTTTTTACCAGAAGTTTTACAATTAGATTTAATTAAACAAATGTTTTGGGGTTAAGAATCATGGCTACGAGATTTTATAAACTATAGCCCACTTGATTTGAGTTGGTTAATTATGCTACAATACTATACACTTTTTCAAAACAAGGTTTTTAATTAGGTATTGCAACATGTAAACTAGCCATGAATCCGACACTCTCATAAAACCTGTGTGCTCTCCAGCATTTCTTTGCTGACTTTGTTTTTACATATGTTTCAGGTGTTGTTGAATGATGTTGATTGCTAGGATGCATGCTCACATAGGACTGGACGAGGCCTTAGTGACTTAATAACAATGATAGACTATGTTTAACTTGTTTGTTAAGTTTCAAGATAATGTAAATGGTTAATCTTTAAATAAAACGAAACTTCAAATTTCCATGTGTAATGAAACAATGATTCTGTTACAACACTCCTCGACGATTCCGCCGTGATTTGTTGTTTTACGCGGTCGGGGTGTGACATTTCTATGCTTATCAGCGTAGCTTTTTAGACGGTCACGAGCTGCCGCCATTCATTTTCTGATTTGGGCATTATTCTCCGTTGTGTTAAGTACGAGTTCTGGGCCGGTGATTTGGCTGTCGCCAACTTCAGCCCAACATAAAGGTTATCGGCACCTCCGTCCGTACAACGCCTCGAATGGAGCAGCCTTAGTGCTGGCATGGTAACTATTGTTGTATGAGAATTCCCACAAAGGAAAGTGTCTTTCCTAGCGGTTACCAAAGTCAATAACACACGCTTGCAACATGTCTTCAAGGGTTTGGATGGTGTGCTCAGTTTGACCATCCATTTGAGGGTGATAAGTAGTGCTCATGCCTAAACGTGAGACAAAGGATTTGTGCATTGCTTGCCATAAATCAGAAGCAAAACGTGGGTCACGATAAGAGAGATGGAGGTTGGCACTCCGTGCCTAGCAATTACTTCCTTCAAATAGATTTCTACGAGTGTCGAGAACTTTTCGGTTTCTTTGATCCCTAGGAAATGTGCAGATTTTGTCAGTCGATCTACGATCACCCAGATAGTGTCATTCCCTCGTTGTGATTTGGGTAAACCGGTGACGAAATCCATGAAAATTTGCTCCCATTTCCACGTTGGTATGTCTGGTTGTTGTAGTAATCCTGATGGCTTTTAGTATTCGATCTTGACCGTAGCACAGGTCAAGAAATTGCTAACATAGGTCGCTATGCTAGTGTCACACCCGTCAATTTGCGGAAGCGTGCGATGTGAACTTGATTAGTTTTCATTGCATACGATAATAGTAAACAACTACATGATTAAAACAAACAATGTTCATCCATTGTCACGAGTTAAAATATTACACACAATAAGTTGTTTACTATTATCGTATGCAATGAAAACTAATCAAGTTCACACCGCACGCTTCCGCAAATTGACAGGTGTGACAGATTGGTATCAGAGCTTCGATTGTAGTGAACTAGGATTCCTTCTCGAGTCTAGTCTACAATCACTAGGATCCTCTCACGAAAACAATTTTTACAAGGTGTTTTTCATTGCATATATCAAAAACGCCAAGATCCCCTAACCGAGCTCTTTTCAAGAAAGCAATGCGAGGATAATAATATGGGATAGACTTGTCGAACTAGAAGTGATTCGCACAAGAACAATGTGATTACATTTGATATGCTACATTTATTTGCATATGTATATAATAAGTAATGTTATTATTTATTGAAATATATATATATATATATATATGTTGTACGGATTGTTTTTGCTAGGGTACTATGGCCGCATCTGCTAGTAGCGGTATTCACGACGACCCCGACCACATGGACGTTTCTTCAGACGACGAGCCCATCTTGGAGATCATTTAGAGCGACGAGTCGGAGCCATACGAGGTTCCTGACTTCAGTTCTGACGACAAGGACCTCGACGATTTTCAGCCATTCACGCTACCTGATCCTATCTTTGATGGCGAGCCTATGGAGGATGATGTTTTAGCTGTGGGGCCATAGCTAAACGAGTTTGTTATCATTGGTCATCCTGAAGGTGCACACATCGTCGAGTACATTCCTTTGGATGTCGTACCCCTTGCTGAGGTTCTGGGATTTATCGTTCTATTTGACGACGAGTATGATGTCCCTGTCATTCATTTGGAGTATTTGGACGATGAGATCGGTGATGGTTAGATCCTTGACATAGCCATTTTAGATTTTTTTGTCACCGGTCATTTCTGTAGTAGATATCTCATCTTCTAATGCTAGTGATGGTGCGTCTTCATCGGCCATTCGCCACGCAAGGCCGCGGGCGGATGCCACTGCCAGTAGCTTCGACATGATACCCATTGCTACCCAGTCTCCTGTTCATGCACCAGCACTTACTTCGGCCCCCACTGCTACTCCTGTCGTTGTTTCATCTGATGCACCGACTCCTCTCCCTACATCTGTTACTCCTACTACTAGACACCCACTTTCATCACATGCTGCTGACCCTCACCGTACCGACACATCTATCATATTCTCTCACGAGATTCCAACACCACACCCTAGGGAGGACACTTCTTGATGTAGCGCGTGATACGATAACGAAGAACAAACACGTTGATTCTATGAATACCCGTGTAGGTCTTTTCCCAACCCCAAAATTCAACCCAAAGGGCACGGAATTTGAAGTGAAAAATTGAGTAGTTTCAAAATTCAAGTCTGATTGTTCATATCACTAGAGCAACATATAAATAGGAACAGAAATTCGAAATGGGCCTAAAAAAGACAACGTGCCAAACACAAGCCCAAAAAAAAATGCCCAAAATACTTCAAAAAACATAAACATGCAAATAACTAATAGAAATAAGCGTTTTTTGACCCGGATGATGACCCAAACCGCCATAGGCTGTTTCCAGCAAGATGGAGCTCGTTCTCATGTTCGTTTCGCCTGGTCGCACGCCCAAAACGGACCCCCGTAGCCCAAGTTAGAGCCATTTTAGTGAAGCCCCTTTTGTTACGCGATCTTGGGCCTCCAAATACAAGATGGCCCGCTCCTCCACACTTGGGCCTGCATCACTTCTCGACAGTCGACCTACCCCGATACCCATGTGCCAGCTGATCACTTGTCCATACTGTACCCCTTGCCACGTATGTTTGAGTCAAATCCCTACCATCCGTGTCACTATCCTGTTCTCACTTCCGATGATGTTACTCTTTCTTTACAGCTACAGATCCGAGTCCTCTCCTGCCCGGTTAGGGAGTTGGAGCAGTTTAGAGATTCGATGCCACTACCACCACCAGCCTACCGTCTACCATCTATTCCACCACCACCACCACCATCTCCACCAAGTTCACGTCCACTTGCCAGTCTCGAGGATCGTGTGTTCAGTCTGGAGCAGCGAGCCAACCTTTCAGATACTCGTATGAGTCATGTACTGGATGAGATGGATCATCTCCACAGTTTGGTTGTCCCTAACCCACCTCCATCTCCTCCAGCCCCTAATCATCTTTTGTTTGCAGGTACTTTTGTGTAGGAGTTGCAGACCTACTTTCATGTGTATACGAAGACCAAGTTTGAGCTAAAGACACTCTAAGACCTTGGAAGACCAATGTAGGAGAAAAGACTTACTACTTTTGTGTATTATGACTTGTATGACCGAGGCGATGTAACCTCGAGTCCCTTTTGTTTTTCTTCTACAAACAATGTAACAAGTTGTTTGATATATAAAAGCTCAGTAGTTTGTTTCTTCATTATACATTGTTGCTTATACATGTGCATGTGTTGCTTATGTGATTGCATGTTTGGATGATGTGATGATCATTTATGTTATATGTATATATACCGTAGTAGACACTTATTTGGTGAATATCTGTCTAACCTACCCGATACTTCTTGATAGAAGACAATGCCGCCAAGGAGAAACACCGACCTGAACCCACTACCAAGAACCGAAGCCGAACTACATGAGCGCATCTCTCAGGCAATCGCGCAGTTCAAAGCCAACCGCTCTGAGCAAAGCGGATGTACATCAGGAATCAGTCCCCCTACCGGTAATGTTACGTCACCTATGACACATTACAATACTCTCGTATATTCTATTCGTGCTTTGTCAATGCTCACTCATGGTTTGTTGTTGCAAATGTTTCAGGTTGCATGTACAAATAGTTCTTGGACTGCAAAAATTTGAGCTTCGATGGCACCGGAGGTGCTGTCGCATTTGTGCGATGGACTGAAAAGACAGACTCAGTCCTAAGAATGAGCAAATATCTTCCCGAGCAAAGGGTCACTTACATCTCTGGGTTGTTCTTGGATGGAGCGCTTTCATGGTTGAACCTACAGGTTCAGACTAAAGGAGAAGCTGCTGCATATGCTATGAGCTAGGACGAGCTTAAGGAACTGATGAGGAAGAAGTACTATTCGAGAGATGAGATTCAGAGACTTGAGACTGAGTTTTGGAACTTAAAGATGATCAGAGCTTATATCGTTGGGTATACACAACGTTTTCATGATTTGTCAAGGGTTGTTCCATATCTGGTGGAACCGGAATTCAAAAGGGTTGAGAGGTACATCTGGAGACTCGCCCTAGAAATTCTGAGCATGGTCACTTCTTCTAAGCCTCCTTCCATCAGTGAGGCTATTGAATTGGGTGTTGCACTTACTGAGGAGGCGTTCCGTTTAGGGAAATTCTCAAAGTCTTGAGCTAACAAGAAGGAGACTCATGTGGAGTCTTCAGGTGATAACAAGAGGAAGTTTTCGAACTTTAAGAAAAGCACTCGGCGAACAATGATTCCAACAAGAGAATGGATGTTAATCCACCAGCCGAGGCTAGGACTGGCGCAACAAACAATGAAACTGGTGGTAAAGTTTATGCGGGTTTTCTGCCCAAATGTGATAAGTGTAGATATCACCACACTGGTCCGTGCAGGACTAATAGGTGTGACAATTGTGGCAAGATCGGGCATAGCAATGATACGTGTTGGTCTAGTGTGGGACGTGGGAATAGAAACCAGGGAGGAAATGGAAACCAAGGTGGTAACGAAAATCAGGGTGGTAATGGAAACCAAGGCGGTAACAGGAGTCAGGGTGGAAATGGAAATCAGGGAGGATATGGAAACTGGGGTGGAATTGGAAATCAAGGTGGCAATGGAAATCAAGGTGGAAACAATAATAATAATCAAGGTGGAAATGGAAATGGTAGAGGCCAAGGTTGTTATGGTTGTGGCGACAAAGGGCACTATCGAAGGGATTGCCCGAAGGAGAACCAAGCTCGTGGAAGAGTTTTCATGATAGGAGCACGCGAGGCACGCTTGGACCCGAACGTAGTTACAGGTACGTTCCCTATAAACCAACACTATGAAACTATTCTATTTGATACTGGCGCCGACTTTAGTTTCATATCTATAGAATTTAAGAATATACTTGGCCTAGATGCGAGTAAACTAGATGTCCCATATTCTATAGAATTGGCAAACAGAAAATTATTCAAAGTGGATGAGGTGAGTAAGGGATGTACACTTGAGCTTGGGGAGCGAGAATTTTCTATTGACCTCTTACTCGTTGACTTGGGAAGTTTCGACGTTGTTGTCGGAATGGATTGGTTGTCCGACAACCAGGCGGAAGTGGTTTGCCATGAGAAGACCATCCGCATCCCACTGCTGAATGAAGAAATGCTCGTAATTCATGGGGAGAAGCACGAGACAACCCTACGGGTCATTAATTGCATGAAGGCGCAGAAATGTCTCCGAAAAGGCTGTATAGCCTTCCTTGCACACGTGGTCGACAAGGAAACCAAAGAGCCGAAGCTAGAGGACATCCCTGTCGTGAAAGAATTTCCAAAAGTCTTTCCTGAAGACTTTCCTGGATTGCCTCCACAGCGTCAATAGGAGTTTCGAATTGACTTGGTGCTAGGAGTGGCACCTGTGGCGAAGTCCCCATATTGGTTATCTCTGTCAGAAATGCAGGAGTTATCTACCCAGCTGCAAGAGCTGCTGGATAAAGGATTCATCCAACCGAGTTTCTCACCTTGGGGAGCTCCGGTATTATTTGTTAAAAAGAAAGATGACAGTTTTGGCATGTGCATTGACTACAGGGAGTTAAACATGCTGACCATCAAGAATCGATATCCCTTACCGAGAATCGACGACTTGTTCGACCAACTACAGGGTTCCAGTTACTACTCTAAGTTCGATCTGAGATCGGGATACCCTCAGTTGAGAATACAAGAGGAAAGTATCCCCAAAACGGCCTTTAGGGCTCATTATGGACATTACGAGTTTCTTGTCATGCCGTTTGGTTTAACCAATGCACCGGCCGTATTCATGGACCTCATGAACCGCGTGTGTAAGCCATATTTGGACAAGGTTATGATTATGTTTATTGTGTTTATTGATCGAACCGCCATCCGATCCAGTGACAGATCCGACACTTTGTGCAATCTCGTTGTTTGTCCGATACTTATCTGTTGTAATCTAATCAGGCTAATCCTAAAGAGCTCCCTTTGATCCAATAACAATCTTAATTGTTAAGCAATCACTGTGAGTATACTCGATTCCTTTTTGTTTTAAACTTTTGGGATGCAACATGTTTTCTATTAAACTATGATACTTGAAACTTTGGAATCTAAACTCTATCCTTTGTGTATGTGAAACATGTGATTCTTGATACTTGATTCTTGGTGCTATGTGAATGTTTAATCCAGAGTGTGTAGTTCCGCCTTAATAATAGTAGCGCTATAGGAGATGCACCTCCCCATTATTCTCGGGGGTATTGATAGGAGGATTCTAGTTTTCCTTGATTCTTGGGAAAACACTAAAGCATCGGGATACTTGGGCTATCACTTGGACTGCGAACACTAGCATGGCTGAAACTACTTTTGTCATCATCTACATTATGGATATGAGTCTTTTGAATCTATTATGCTATGTACTCAACTTGTATACTCGCCAATACTTTCATATTGATATTTTAATACATGTTGCAGGCTAATAGGTTGCTGGACAGTGGAATCAAGCTAGGATGATGCTTAGAAACTCATCTAGTTAATTAAGTTTTTGAACAATATGTGAGTTTTGATGTACATGATACTTGTGTTGTTTGGTTTTAGATGATGTTTGAATCAATCTAATTTATATTAAAGCTATTACTATTATAGAAACTCATGAGCAATCTGAACGCTTAGTGCTCACACCCCGATGTTTCCGCCATCGGTTGGGGTGTGACAGATGGGTATCAGAGCCATAACTATAGGGAATTAGGAAAAGTAGGAATACTTGCCCTAGTCTATAGTTATAGGAATCTTGACTCTTATTTGTTGTTTAACACTTATGCATTCTACCGTATTTGCTTCCTAGCAACACCTTTCCTCCTAAACATTTCAAGCCTTTCCTAAGGCTGACACGATATACACTTGTATGCTTTGAAAGCAACGCTAGGCAGTGTTCGTATTTTGCACGAGATTGAACTTCAAGACAGGAGTGACATCCTAACATTGAAGGGAAAATCTCTAGTATATATTCTAATGGATCTTATCTGTTGATAAGTACCAATGTGTTTAGGGTACGAAGTTGTCAAGTTAGAGGTGAAACTCACAACTTGATAACTAGTCCCACTCCTTGATTTTTATGTCCCGCCAGAGTCTCGAAAGTTCCAATCAATTTAGGGGGTGAAATGACCAAAAGGACGAATATCGTAGGCCTAACATCGATGACGTGTTTGTCTAAGTAAGTCAAGACACGTTGCCTTAATTCGAAAGGGGTTCGAAACACTTTGGTTAGTCATCGTTCCTCTACCCAGAACATTCTATGTTTTATGATCCTATCTTTTATGTTATCTCGATTTTCATGTGGGTTTAAACTTGATTCTCGTTTATTTTGGAGACTTTTACACGAATCGCACGTTGTCCGCAATCTAAAACGATAATAATCTCTTAAGATCGAACTAAATTTATGAAGCTTTATCTATTGTGTAGTCTATGTGGAATCATTAATCTATGTTAAAATCGTGTTGCCACGAAACATTGTGCATGGCACCGAAGTACGAGGTAGAAGTGATATGGCCGAAACATGGTGGATACGCCGCTGGTACTTTCTATATATAAGTGTTTCTGCCATATTGCCGATTTTCGTGCCATGTGCCATGAAGAATCAGTGTTTTGTTGACACACGGAGGTAGTTTGATTCAAGCTATGGGAGACATTTGAGTAATCTTTGTGAGTCTATTTGGTCGATTTATGAGGAATGTGTTATGTGAGTATCAAAACATGGTGCATGACACTGAAGTATGAGGTGGAAGTAATGCGGTCGAAACATGGTGTATACGCCGCTGGTACTTCCTATATATAAGTGTTTCTGCCATGTTACCAAATTTCGTACCACGTGCCACGAGGGATCCGTGTTTTGGTGACTCACAAGGATAGTTGTTGGAGACTGACTCTTGATTCTATAAGAAACCTTAGCTATGATTGTATGAGACTATCTGTGATTGTGGGAGGCAAAGTACAGTACATGACACCGAAGTATGGGATGGAGGTGGCGTTACCAAACTTGGTGGATACGTCGCTGTTACTTCCTATATATAAGTGTTTCTATCATGTTGCCAAACTTTTGTACCACGTGCCATGGGAGTTCTGTGTTTTGTAGCTCACTGTAGTGTTTTGTCTAATTGAGAACGTGTTGGACCTATTAGACTATGAGAGACTATTTGTTAAATCTATGTGTACTGTAGTGCGTATGTGTTATTTTGAGGAACAAAAGACGAAACGTAGCCTAGCACCGAAGACGAGACGTACGTGACATGTCCGAAACATGGTGGATACGCCATTGGTACTTCCTATATATAAGTGTTTCTGACATGTTACCGAACTTTCGTACCACGTGCTAAGTGAAATTCGTGGTTTTGCGGACTCGTGGTGGAGATGTGGAGACTATATGATTAATCTATGTGGAATCTAAGGAATCTAGAGAGGGGAATCTAAAACTATGGAATCTAAGGTTGTGGAATCTAAAGTAGTGGTTAACGAGGCATGACACCGATGACGAGACGGAAGTGGCATGATTGAAGCATGGTGGATACGTCGCTGGTACTTCCTATATATAAGTACTTCCGTCATGTTGCCGAACTTTCGTAGCACGTGCCATGCGGGATATCATTATTTTGTGATAAGTTGTTAATTCTAGTCTGTTGGAATCTATTGGAACCTATGTGAATCTACAGGGAAAATCTATGTGTGTACAATGATGATGAGTGTGTGCGACACGTAACATGACACCGAATACGAGGCAGAAGCGATGTGCCCGAAGCGTGGTAGATACGCCGCTGGTACTTCCTATATATAAGCGCTTCTGACATGTTGCCAAACTTCGTACAACATGCCATGCGAGGGTCGTGGGTTGTAGTGTGAATCTATTAGAATCTATGTGAAACTAGTTGAATCTTGAGTCTTTATTCTATCGTGTGTAAAATCGTATATCTGGTCTTATACGATCTTTGTCCTTAGATGTCTTCTTGGAAGATGTCCGACTCTCTCAGAAGATCCAGAGAAAGCTCTCAGAAGAAGATGATGTCTTTTATGGCTGACCAGTTTGCTCGTGTTATGCCAAAGATCATCTCTGAGATCCAAGGATCAGCTACTCCTCCCTCCTCTGCTGACTCTAAAACGGACAAGCCAAAGTCTGTGAAGTTCAAGTACAAACATTTTGTCTTTTGCAATCCAAAGTCCTTCACGGGCAGTGATGGGGTTACCGCCATGCTGGAGTGGTTTGACAGCATCGAGGTTACCTTCATTAACAGCGAATGCCCATAACACTTGAAGACTAGGAGTGCGACTGGTATGTTTCAAGGCAGAGCCCTAGAGTGGTGGACGAACGAGAGAAACATTCGCTCTAATGAAGAAGCCTATGCTCTTCCATGGGCTGAGGTGCGAGAATTGATGATGCTTGAATTATGCCCTTCCCATGAACAACTGAAGCTTGAAGAAGAGTTCTGGCATCTGAAACAGATTGGCGATGATAACTTGGCTTACACTACTCGGTTTAATACTCGGTTTAATCAACTGAGTGTGATCGTGCCTCACTTGGTTTCTACTCCTAAGCGCATGATAACCAAGTACATCAATGGATTACCTCATGCGATGCGTGATTCAATTGAAGCAGCTCAGCTCATCAATGTTGAAGAAGTCTACAGTCTTGCAGCAAGCTTAAACAACCACCGAGTTCGTGATAAACAGTTTGGAAACTCTGCTCACTCTAAGTCTGCAAACAAAGCTACTCAGCAGCCTAGTGGCAGCAAGAATAAAAAGAGAAAATCTCAGGGTTCAGGGTGCAATGCGGTTGTCCCTGCTGTAAACCCTGCTGCTAAGCCTGCTCCTGCTGCTGCTAATCCCCCAGCTCCTGAGAACAAGAAGCAGTACACTGGGCCTCACCCTAAGTGTGCTACTTATAACTATCATCATCCTGCTACTACTGCTTGTCGTTTCTGTACCAACTGCAATCGCTTTGGTCACACGACTCCTTACTGTCGCCAAGCTAACCTTGCCCAAGCAGCTTAGCAAGCCCCAGCTCAGGCAACTTTACCAGCTCTTCCAGCTCCTCCGCAGAATCCGAGGCCAATCTGTTGGTGCATACGTCTGTCGACTTCGTCTTGTACTAGAATTGTTAGATCAGGGCACGTTGTACGAGAAAATAGGGTTTGTGTGTTGAAGAGTTAATTTCGTACGAAATTACATAGTGTAATTTCGCACGAAATAGCAGTCAGCTATTTCGTACGAAATAGCACAATGTAATTCCGTGCGAAATCACCTCCTCTATAAATACCCTAGATGCGAAATCATTTGTAACGATCATGTTTCCGGTACCGAAGTGCTGCCGACGTGTCTACTGATCTGTAAACGTGTTATATCAATAAAACAAGACAATTAAGAGTGAATCAAGATGTTACAAAGTCTAATCAATGAATTCCGCCTCTGATTAGACCGAGAACTCTTCTGAACGACTCGTTTGGGTCACAAAACGATCCTACAAGTGGTATCAGAGCTCAGGAGGAAGAGTTCTTACCAATTTCAGCTTCAAAATCTGTTTTCTACACCTTCTTTCTCAAAATTAACAAAATTCACGGTCAAAATGGATTGAATTTTATACATAACATGCGAAACAGTGTTTTAATGAATCCTTGAAATAATTGGACTTAAATTTGATCTAAAACTAGTAAAATTCATAATTTCTCTTGAAAATCAGATCGAATATGATGACGTCAGCAGAATTTCGCACGAAATAGGCAATTGATTTCGCTTGAAATTGCTATTTCGTTTGAATAGTACACTTGATTTCGCACGAAATTACTTCAAATTTGCTATTTCGCACGAAATTAGCTTGTAATTTCGTACGAAACTATTCATTTCATACGAAATCAGGTTATTTCGTTTGTATTGGTACTATTTCGTTTGAAATTGTTATTTCGTGTGAAAGCTTATTTCGTTTGAAGTTGTCTTGCAGGGTATTTCGTACCAGTGTGTTATTTCGCATCAAGTGTATTTCGTTTGAAATCTGATTTCGTTTGAAAGTGACTGATTTGTGAAAAAGTTTATCAAAACATGGAAGAGGAATTCTACAATGCGTTTGCTACACCAGTTGCACCAGTTACAGTTGCCGAAACATTGTACAATGAGAATGAGACAGGAACTTACCAGAAACCGCCAAAACTTATGTACATTGAAGATTTTAAAGGATGGCAAAATCGGTTTGAGAACTGGGTGCAAGCTTATAAGTTTGATGCATGGTGTTCATTAGAGAAAGATTACGAGAAATCGAAAAATGAACGTGGACTTGAAAAAGCTTTTTGTGACTTTTCAGAAAGTGATAAATTGAAATATACAAGTGAAAAAATGATGATCAGTATACTTCAACAAGCGATTAAAGAAGATATCTTTGTTTTGCTTCAACATGAGGGTACTGCTAGATCAATTTGGACGGCATTGATTCAAAAGTTTAAAGGAAGTGCAGATATGATCAAGAACAAAAAGGCATTATTGAAGAAATCATTTGACATGTTTGTAGCTTTTGACCATGAAACAACAAAAATGACCATTGATAGATATTGTCATCTGGTTTTAGAAATGGGAAGGTTGGACATAAAGAAAGACGACGATGAATGGGTTGATAAACTAGCTGATGCATTACCACAGCAAAAATGGGGAACTTATTTGTTGATATTAAAACACATGAGAAAATCTGAAAATATGAATCTGGCACAGTTTATTCAGAAGATTGAAGAGCATGAGTTGGATATCCAGAAAACGGCAATCTTGAAGAATCCAAATGCTCAACAAGATGTTAGTTTATACTACAGAGGAAACAAATTTGAAGTTACTCCAAGCCCAAAGATCCAAACTGATTTCAGTGCTGATAGTTCTTCTGGAACAAAGGGTAGTAATGTGACTCAAAGTGGTGGACATTCGTCTTCATATTCAAGCTTTGATCCAAATGTAACAACACCAAGTTCTCAAAGACAGAATTCAACAAATCTTCAATGCAATGTCACTTTGAACATTCAAAATGGTCAAAATATGTGTCCAGAAATAGCTAAGCAACACATGGCATCACTAGTTGCTATGTTGGAATCATATGAAAGTTTGATTGCTGGCAAAATTGGAAATCCGATGCTTACCAAAGAAGATTATGACCAGATTGATGCTGAAGAACTTGAGTTGATGGACGTAAAGTGGTGTTTAGCCAGTGCTGTTCGAAGGGCAGAAAAGTTTCAACAAATCACCGGAAGAGATGACTTTAATGAATTGTCTAAATCTCCGATAGGATTTGAAAAATCAAAGGTTACATGTTTCAGGTGTCGAGAAAAAGGTCATTTTAAGCGTGAGTGCAAAAACAAAGAAGCAAATGGAAGACAAGATCAGTCTGGAAAGAACAATTATTATCAAAAATCAATTTTCCATCAGATTGCTCAACAACCACAAACTGCACATGCACGTGCCATTGAAGAAAAAGAAAAAAGAGCTTGTTATGGTATAATTGACCAAGATGATGAAAGAGTTGCAGAGGGATTTAACTGGGATAAATACATTCCACCCGGTTCAGGTCTTGTTACTAGAATTTTGGAAGAAGAAGATGTCAAATCTAGTCGGAAAAGAATACCGATTTTCCAGATTTAGGAAGTGATATTGATACCGATGATGAAGAATGATATCTTAATAAAGCTAGAAAAGGTCTAGATCCTGATAGTTTTAATTTTTTTTTTGTAGATAAAGTTGAGATGCTAATGAGAAGAAGATTGCCAGATTGAAGAGAGAGCTAGAAGCAATAAGAATGACTGATGAAAAGGCAAAGATGGAAGCTGAAGAAGCAAATGTTGAACCAGGGATTGAAAAGGTGATAGAAAAAATCGTTGAAGTGGTGAAAATGGTAGAGAAAATTGTTGAGATCGAAAAAATAGTCGAAGTTGAGAAAATCGTCGAGGTAGAAAAAATTGTTGAAGTTGAGAAGATTGTCGAGATTGAAAAGATAGTTGAGGTTATTAAACCTTGTCTGAAATGTTTGGAGTCGTGCAAATATTGTGAGGAAAAAGACAAGAAAATTCGTGAACTGGAAGAGATGAAAGAGAATTTGTTGTCTGATGTGAAGTATGTGAAAGAGTCATATGATGTGTTGAACAGAATAGTTGATGGGTTGAATAAGACAAATTTAGAAGTTGATGATACTATGACAATAATGAGCTCAACATTAATGACAAAGCAGAAGGTCATTAATGAGTATATTGAAGATTGTGCAAAGCTAAAGAAGGATTTGAAACTTGAAAAGATTGAGAGTGAAAGAATCAAATGTTTGTTGTTGAGTTATACAACATGTTATTATTTGATTGATCGAGTTTATCCTACTGTTGCAGGTCTTGAAGCGTTCCAAGATAAAGAAAAGGAAGAGGATACTGGTAAGAAACAGAGTGTCAAATATAACAAGTGTCCGCCCCCGATTTGGAATAGTTATTCTCCCAGAAAACCAAATGAGGAACGTTTAAATAAGGCTCTCAACATCAAGTTAAAGTCTGAAATCATTGATGAGTTACCAGATAACATTGATGTCACATTCACAGCGTCTGACACTGATCATGAGTCTGAGTTGTTAAAGAAAGTGGCCGATTAGGTGTTGGATATGGATGAAGAGTCAAAATCGGAGTCTAAGTCTGAAAGTTCGAGTTCATCAGAAAAGAGTCCGAGTTCGCCGGTTAAACGGGTTTACAATAAAGAATTCTTTTTATCAAAATCTAATTTGAATGACAAACCAATCAAAGTGGCATATACTTTGAATGATTCAGACAAATTATATTCTGATGAGGAATTTCCTATAAGAAGTGTCAAAACTGAAATGATCAAACAGGTTTTCAAATTAACAGAAATTAATATTTCTGAAATAAAAGATTTAAATCTTCATGAAAAACCTAAAAAGTACACTTCAAGAGTTCAACAGAGATTGAACAAGAAAAAGGGTTACAGTTCTGGTTCCGGTTTTCAAAAGAAACCAAACCATAACAGTAATTTCAAAAAGAAAGGTTTAGGTTTCATTTCCCCAGAAAATTATAAAAATGAGAAAAATTATAAACCAAAAACAAAATTTGTTTCAGGAACGAGTTCAGAGGAAGAGAAGAAGAAACCATTCTGGAAACAGTCAAACCAAGAGTTTCTTGCTGAAAGAAAGAAGAATTTGAACAAATTCGCAACTAGAGTTGATAGAAGAATGTGTTTCAAATGTCACAAGATTGGACACATTGCTTGGAATTGTCAACAGTCCAATTTCACAGAACATGGAGTTTCTTTTAACTCTGAATTGAGAAGGAAGTTTGTTGATAAAACAAAACAATCTGCAGAAAAGGTTAAACAGTTTAATGATTTAACTTTCAAGCTTGGTGAAAGTTCAAAACATTTTTACAAAAGAAAAGTTGATTTGAACAAACAAAAATGGATTGTTAAAACAGAAATTAATTCTGACAATGAATCTGATTCCATAAAATCAGAGGAGTCATTTGTTGAGAAACATGTTGAAAATTCCGTTCCAGAGTTGAACGAGGAAAACTTTCCGTCATTGTCGAAGGAAAATTTGAAATTGAAAGTTGGTAAGATTGAAATTTCTGATCAATTCTTTGCTGGTAAAGAAGAATTTGATGCTGAAAAGGCTTTCAATGGGAAAGTCAAACATATATTTGCGAAGATGGTAGATGGGAAAGTGAAAAGTGCAAAAGATTTTTATAGATCAAAAGGAGGTTGGGATAGAGTTGAATCAAAATCACCCAAGGCTGGTCAGGCTTGGGTGAATATGTTTTCTCCTTAAAACTCTGATTTGCCGGAACTCCCAGGTTGGTAATTGGGGAGTAGGAATCGGCATCTTTCTTAAGAAATTCACAACGAGTGATATTTCGATTTATAGGTGGTATTTCTTGAAAATAAAATCTGTCATAGTTTTACTTACAAGTGGTAGTGGTTAATGAGAACCTACAAATGGTTCCTGATCTTACAATTGGTTAATCAAGGTCATTAATTTGAACTTGATGTAATCCTTTTACAAGTGGTTAAGAAAACAAAGTGATGATAACCCCTAATCTACAAAGTGGTTTCAACAAAACTAATTTTCCGAAAAAACCATTTGATTAAAATAAACTTAAGTGTTTTGAAATCTAAATGGGAAAATAGTTTGTTGTGAAGGGGAGTTCTGATTGTTTATGCCAAGTGGATGGCGATTTGAAGCGATTCGATATCAGTTGTCATTGTTCTTGTATAGTTTGTTTTCAAATTATCTTTAAATGATTTTGAATTTTAGGGGGAGTAAGAAATTTCGGAAAATGAAAATTCAAAAATATTAGAAAATTTGAAAAAACAAAAATATAAAAAAATCTAAAAATGAGTTTTGTTGTGAAAAAGAGGAAATGATAGTATATCAGTAGACAATCACAACATGCTAAAGAATTGGAAAGTTAAAATGTGATAAACGGTCTCACTAATGATGTGCTAGTAAGTTTTTGCACATTTAGTAAATTGTGTCGAGATATAAACCTAAATTTCAAATTTACTTATCTCGTGGGGAACATCTCTCGGATATATGGGTAACCCCCGAAATCTTGTTTAAAAGACCCCTCTTTCTGAGATACTAGGTCTTTATGCTTAGTGATATCTGGGGTATTATCCCGGGACTTCTGATTTTGCGGAAGCAATGGTCTAGTCCCCGTATAATACTTTTTGCTTGCTTGAAATATAGCACCACCCTCAGTACAAAAAATGATGAAACATTGAAAAATGCTAATCATGTGCTGTTGAAGAAAAGATTCTCTGAAGGGAACACACCTTAAGTCGAAGCCGTCATCTCTCTGATTTTGCGGAAGCAATAGCCTGAGCTCTCATGGGCCTCGCATTTAACCCTTTTCAGATATCATCTAGGTATACTCACATGTAAGACTGAATACTGGGATCTAGATACAGGAGTATATTCTGAGGTGGGACACGCGAATAAGTTTAAGTCTCTAAAACATTAATCTCGTATCTCGAAACAGTAGAACTTTGTGTGAAAAATTAAGTGGATCAGTATACTGACAATCTAAGTGAATCGTTTAGAACTTAAAATGTTTAAAGCTTAACGGTGTTGGTGATTTGTCTCATAAACATATATGATCCTTTTACAGAAACTCACAAAAATATTGTCTGTAAATATTTCTTTATTGCATTTCATTATTTTCAAAAATCCAAAAAGATTTTCGGAGTGTTTTAGCATAAAGTTTTGAAAAATGCAAAAAGATTTTAGACAACTGATGTTAAAAAGCTGATTTTCAAAATTCCAAGTGCTGAGCATGATGAACAAGGTTTGGGAAAGTGTTTTTGAAAAAGTTGAAAAAAATGATATTTTTCAAGTGGTCATTAGAGTTTAAAATTGTTAAATCGTTTTTGTTAAATGTTTGTAATTGGTCTATAAATTTGTAAAATTTACTTTGAGGTAGAGGATGTGTAGGTTTTCGTGTCTAAGCCTGAGCAGAATGTGAGCCAGGTCACGAATTTGAACCTGTGAATTTGTGAAAACCAGACTATGATCCCAGCACAAATTAAGGGGGAGTCTGTTAGAAAGAGAGAGTCTGTAGATGAATAGAGCCAGCTTCAGATTCTGAAGATCACGCAAACTGCTGATGCTGTAAAAAGATAGAGAAAAGAAGAGGGAAGAATAGAGAAAGCCCGAAGATTGATCAAGGCTGAAGATCTGTGAAGACTCGACACTGAAGACTCGTCAACATCCGAGGGGGAGTCTGTTGGTGCATACGTCTGTCGACTTCGTCTTGTATCGAGTCTTGTACTAGAATTGTTAGATCAAGGCACGTTGTACGAGAAAATAGGGTTTGTGTTTTGAAGAGTTAATTTCGTACGAAATTACATAGTGTAATTTCGCACGAAATAGCAGTCAGCTATTTCGTACGAAAGAGCACAATGTAATTCCGTGCGAAATCACCTCCTCTATAAATACCCTAGATGCGAAATCATTTGTAACGATCATGTTTCCGGTACCGAAGTGCTGCCGACGTGTCTACTGATCTGTAAACGTGTTATATCAATAAAACAAGACAATTAAGAGTGAATCAAGCTGTTACAAAGTCTAATCAATGAATTCCGCCTCTGATTAGACCGAGAACTCTTCTGAACGACTCGTTTGGGTCACAAAACGATCCTACACAATCAACAGTGTTCGTGCATGCTATAAGTGTGGAGATACTACTCATCTTCGAAATCAATGCCCTCAGTTGAACCAGGAGTAACAGCAAGCCCCGAGGGGCCTTGCTTTCAACCTCAATGCAAACCAGGCTCGTAACGACAATGATGTGGTGAATGGTATGTTTCTCGTTAATAATCTTTACGCTTCGATCCTATTTGATACTGGTGCAGATAAAATCTTTGTGTCCGTAGAATTCGAGTCCTTGGTAAACTGTACACGCTCCAAGCTACCTAACTCATTTTCGGTAGAGGTTGCCAATGGCAAATCTATTCTAGTAGATTCTATCCTCCGTGATTGTTTCCTGAATCTCAACAATCACGCTTTCGCTATTGACCTCATACCCATGAAATTGGGCAGCTTCGATGTTATCATAGGCATGGACTGGTTACAAAGGAACCATGCTGAAATCGCCTACTAGGAGAAGTGTGTTCATTTACCTCTCCCGTCCGGTGGTACCTTGCATGTATATGGAGACCGACCTTCTAAAGGACTGCTGTTGATGTCATGCACAGAGGTGAACCTATACTTACGTAAACCTTACCTTGCCTTTTTAGCCCACGTGGTTGAAAAGAAGGGCAAGGGAAAGAACACAAGTGAAGTTTCAGTAGTGTGTGATTTCCCTGACGTCTTTCCTGAAGACCTTCCTGTTCTTTCTCCTCCTTGACCTGTCGACTTTCGTATTGATCTTGTGCCTGGCGCAACTCCTGTAGCCAAGGCTCCTTATAGACTTGCACCCTCTGAGATGCAAGAGTTGTCTATTCAGCTTCAAGAATTACTCAACAAGGGTTTTATTCGTCCAAGTACCTCTCCGTGGGGGTGCTCCTGTGTTATTCGTCAAGAAGAAAGATAGATCCTTTCGTATGTGTATCGACTATCATGAACTTAATAAGCTTACCATTAAGAATCGTTATCCTCTGCCCCACATTGATGATGTATTCGACCAACTACAAGGCTCGTCTTGTTTCTCAAAAATCTACCTTAGATCTGGATACCATCAACTACGTGTACTCGATGAGGATATTCCTAAGACTGTTTTTCGTACTCGCTATGGACACTACGAGTTCGTGGTTATGCCTTTTGGTCTGACCAACGCGCCCGCTGTGTTCATGGATCTCATGAATCGTATTTGAAAACTTATCTTGATCATTTTGTGATAGTCTTTATTGATGATATTCTTATTTATTCTAAATCTATAGCCGATCATGAACGACATTTATGTTTGATGCTTGAACTTTTGCGTAGTCAACGTTTGTATGCTAAATTTTCTAAGTGTGAGTTTTGGATCGATGAAGTACAATTTCTTGGGCACGTTGTTAGTAAGCAAGGTATTCATGTTGATCCTTCTAAGATTGAAGCTGTGAAGAATTGGAGTACATCAAAATTGGCATCTGAGATTCGTTCCTTCTTGGGATTGGCAGTTTACTACCGCCGGTTCATCTCAGACTTTTCTAAGATCGCCGTCCCTCTCACCTCTTTGACCCAGAAAGAGAAACCTTTTGCTTGGGGTCCCGAACAAGAGGAATCTTTTCAGACTCTTAAGAATCTTCTCTGTAATGCTCCTGTCCTCACTCTCCCTGATGGGAACGACGACTTCGTAGTATATTGCGATGCCTCGAACCGCGGCTTGGGCTGCTTGCTCATGTAACGGGACAAGGTGATCGCTTATGCTTCCCGACAACTCAAGGTACATGAGAAGAATTATACTACTCATGATCTGGAACTTGGTTCGGTTGTGTTTGCGTTAAAGATATGGCGACACTATCTATACGGAACTAAGTGTGTGGTTTTCACCGACCAAAGGAGCCTACAACATATCTTCGACCAAAAAGAACTGAACATGCGACAGAGGCGTTGGGTGGAATTGCTTAATGACTATGATTGCGAAATTCGCTATCATCCTTGCAAGGCGAATGTCATGGCCGAGACACTTAGTAGTAAGACTCATGCTAGTAGTATCTGTTGTTCTCAGATCTCTAGTGATCTTCATGCTTGTATCGTGATGCTCAGTTTTCATTAGCAAATGAAGGCAGTATATTCGTTGAAGTACAAGGTGCTTCAACTGATCAGCTTGTGACTAAACCAGATGGACTTCAATACTATCTCAATCGCATCTGGGTACCAGATTGCGACAACCTTCGGGAGCTCATCATGAATGAGGCTCACAAGTCCAGATACTCAATTCATCCTGGCGCTGATAAGATGTACCATGATCTGCGCATGACCTATTGGTGGCCTGGTATGAAAAAGGACATAGTTTTGTACGTTTCTAAGTGTCTCACTTGCTCAAAGGTCAAAGTTAAGCATCAGCATCCTTCTGGCCTTCTGGAGCAACCCGAGATCCCGGTATGGAAATGGGATAGCATTGCTATGGACTTCATCACTAAACTAACACGTACACCGTCAGGTCATGACAGTATATGGGTAATTGTTGACCGTTTGACCAAGTCAGCTCACTTCCTCCCTATTCGTGAGGATTTCAAAGTGGAGAGACTTGCTCGTATCTATACAAATGAGATTATATGTCGTCATGGCATACCTTTAGACATTATCTCAGACTGTGATGGTCGTTTCACTTCTCGTCTTTGGCAAACTTTTCAATCCGCTATGGGTTCTCACTTGAATCTTAGTACAGCCTTTCATCCTCAAACGGATGGACAGACTGAACGTACTATACAAACCCTAGAGGATATGCTCCGTTCTTGTGTCATTGAATTTGGTGGTAATTGGGATGTACATTTACCATTGATTGAGTTCTCGTACAACAACAACTATCATTCCAGCATTCAGATGGCTCCTTTCGAAGCTTTATATGGTCGCAAGTGCCGATCTCCTCTCAGCTGGCATGAGGTTGGTGACAAGCAATTTACTGGCCCTGAAATCATTCAAGAGACAATGGATAAGATTCTTCTGGTCCGTGATAACTTGATCAAGGCTAGGAACAGATAAAAGAGCTATGCTGATAAAAGGCGCAAGCCTTTGGAATTTGATGTTGGTGATCGGATTCTCCTTAAGGTATCTCCCTGGAAGGTAGTGGTTCGCTTTCGTAAGAAGGGAAAGCTTACTCCTCGCTATGTGGGCTCTTTCAAGATACTCGAAAGGATCAGAAAGGTAGCGTACCGACTCGACTTGCCACAGGAACTAAACAACATACATCCGGTGTTCCACGTATCTAATCTTCGCAAATGTTTAGTCGACGAGGAACTTCAGGTTCCCCTAGAAGACTTACAAATAAATGAGACACTGCACATTGTTGAGAAACCGGTCGAAATCATGGACCAGAGTGCCAAGCGATTAAGGCGCAACAAGATTCCCGTTGTCAAGGTTCGATGGGAAGGAAAGCGTGGCGCCGAGTTCACTTGGGAACTGAAAAGTGAAATGAAGGAGGGGAGACTGTAACGCCCAGCGTCCTTGAACTTTTAGCTATTGTCACTTTTAGCCCCTATACTATGTGATACTTGATACTTTTGGTACTTGGTGAATCTTTGAGCTATGATACTTGAGTCTTATTGATTCTAGATACTTTATACTTTGAAACTTGACTCTTGAAACTTGATTCTTGATGCTTAATCTAGATACTTAATTCTTGATACTTGACTCTTGATTCTTGATACTTGGTGCTTGACTCTTGAGACTCGTGAAACTTGAGACTTGGTCGAACGAGAGACTGGAGTCTTGTCACTGGCGGAAACTATAAAAAACTTGGAAACTTTTGTGTTGATAACGTAGTCTAGTTATGTAAAACTATTACCGACTAATACGCAACGCTTAACCTAATTCGCAAAAAAAATCAAAGACGGAAACACGGAAAGGATGGGATTGGCCGGGTGGCAATCCGATCGGATGACAATCCGATCGGATAGCCACTCGATCGGATCGCCATCCTATCCAGGTGCACACCGCCTTCACTCGCTCTAACACTATAAATAGGCCTGTCACATCATTCATTGATGTGACAGCCTCCTCACTCGAACCAGACGCACACACTCCACTTTTTCTTCATTTCTCGGCGATTTCAGAACGTTTTACACTAGATTCTTGTACATCTTTGATCTACACATCATTCTCTACATGATTCTCTTTTGAAATCTCACTCTTCACCATGAAATCTCGAAGATTCGAGCTCTTGAAGGTGATGTCATCATGGCAGTTGTACCAAAACTACTATGTGACGTCATTCTAGCCAAGATCTAACTCAGATCTAAGGAATTTCATGTGTTTTTGATGTGCGTTAAAGTGTTATATATATTAGGTGTATATTTTAAGCCCTTTTTAACACTTATTTTAGCCAAGTTTTAAATTTATAAAACACGATATTTCACTAACACTAAACACACATATGGGCAAGTGCACCCATCGTTGAGTGTAGTATAGCGTTGGTAAGATACCGAGGTCGTCCAAGGACACAAGAGCTTTTAGTACCGGTTTATCCTCAACGTCTAACCAAAATAAAAGTTTAGAAAAATGTTTTAAACTAAGGAAAATAAAACTAACTAAAATGCTGAAAATAAAAATAAAAATAAAAACAGATAGACAAGATGAATCACTTGGTTCCGACTCGTATCTAGTATAACCTTTGATTATTTCCGCACTTTTGCACATAATTAAGAGATTATCTTAGTTATTGTAGTAGGCCCCTCTTTTGAAGGCGACGTTACCCTCACCCCAGTAGTTTGAGTCAGCAGGGATACAATCCTAAAAGGGTTGATTATTGGAAGATAATGAATTAAGTTATTAATGCAGTATTGTGGTAGGCCCCGCTTTTGGCGGTGACGTTACCCTCGGCTAAGTAGTCTGAGTCAGCAGGGATACAGTCCTAAATAGCCGGGTTATAGTATTAATAGTAGTTAACTTATGAGGGGATCAAAGAGTTTGGACCCCCGCCATCCAATACCGTGAAGTATTGAAGGAGGTCCTACTAAATTTGACCCAGGTCCATTGCAGGACCTCTAAACGCTGAACAATGACAAGACCTTTACCAAACTGTTCCCTTAACCCCCTACCAGGTAGCCAACATATCTCCATATAGACCGTGGAGATATGAATGGTGAAAATCCTTTATTTTATATAGACAGTAAAATAATGCCAAGACACCACGGACAAACGATAAGGAAAGATCACCTTCAACATAAGTAACTAGTTATTAAAGTCATTAATACAAAACCAAATAAAAAGTGCAAAAGATTAGAAATAAAAAGTATTATACTAGACACTTTGTCTTCACCAAGCGATGTAAGAGACTTAGGCAAACATGGCCTTGATTGTCAAGAACTCTTACGATCAATCTTGGATCCCGAGACGACTCACACACTCTACGATGGGCAATGGATGATGGTGGTGGATGATGGTGTTGTGATGGTGGTGGGTGGTGGATGAAGTGTGAGAGAGGTGGTGTGCCAAGGGATGAGATGAAATGAATCCAAGCACTCCTATTTATAGGCTGAACAGAGAGCTGGACACGGCCCCGTGTCCGCTGGGCACGGCCCCGTGTCCGTCTGACACTCTCTCTCCTCATTAATTGTAATTCGCAATTACAATAAATGCGCCTGCTGTGCTTTAGACACGCCCCCGTGTCCGCTGAGCACGGCCCCGTGATGGGCAATAGAAGCTTCTATAGGTTTGTCTTTTCTGCTGCTTCTTGGGCACGGCCCCGTGCTGGCTGAGCACGGGGCGTGTTCAGTCTTCTGTTTTCTCTATTTTGCTTTGGAAGGTGCCGTTGAGGGTTCGGGCAGTCCACTAATGTTCCTTTTCTTGTATTTATGTTGGATTTAGCTGTCTTTTTGCTTCTTTTGCGTTTTTGAGCTCATTTAATCCTGAAAATACAAAAGGAAGACAAAAACACTCTTTTTCCAATATTAGCACTAAAAAAGGGTTAGTTTTATGCCTCATTTGATGTAATTTATATGTTGCATTTTACACACATCAAATACCCCCACACTTGAACTTTTGCTTGTCCTCAAGCAAAACTCTTTAATATGTGGCTTACACTCCCAAATGGAATAGGTAGAAGAGAAGGTTTTGGGCTTGTCGTAGAGTGTCGGGATTTCCAAGATCTTTTTGGGTTTTATTTTTATTTATTTACACTCCTATTCGTAATGATTTATTTAGAACTGTTCATAAAAGAAATTACTTATTTGGGCATAACATGCCTTTTTAAAATTCTATTTATATACAAGTTCACATACCTCGCGGGGAAATCACTCACACTCGGCCGAAGGTGTATTTTTAGTGAATCACTCGAGAGCGGCACGGAACTTATTCCTACCATAGGCTTGCCAAGAAATCAATCCTCCTCCTTTTTAACTTTTATACCTTTGTAGATATCAAGAGGACTTTGTGGGTTAAGGGTTGGCTAGGGTTAAAGGTAGGTGGTTGGGTTAGTGGTTAGTAGAAAAAGGGCTAAAAGCGTAACAAGTGTCGGTTTTCGTATTTTTGCAACTTTTTATTTTTGATGAAGCTTTTATTCAAACTAAGTTATTTTTGATTAACTTGTTTGTTTATTTTCTTTTTGCTTCATCATTATCACAAATTTTTTTTTTTCACGAAGAACCGAACTTGTTACTAAAATAAAGGGTTAAAAATGAAAAAGATTTTGGTGGATGAAAGGGTTTTTGTTTGGGTGATGAAACGAAAAGGTTTAGGCTCAAAGGGGCTAACTAGGGGGATTTTTGGGTAGGTGGTAAAGGAAAAAGAAAAATAATGGTGTAGAAATGAAAAGGGTTAGTCCTAATGCCTCCATCATTTACTTACTCGGGTTTAAGTTGATAAGGACCGGGAATGTATTGTCATGGCAAGTTCTAGAGTCGTAAGAACCAAGCAGCTATTCACACAAGAAACGAAAAATGAGCATTTAGTCAAATGATATGTAATTGTGTGCTCAATAAAGGCTTAAAACTCACTTTTGTGGGAATGGGTTTTTATGTGATCAAGTATATAATCAAATTTTAAATAAGTTTGCTATGCCTTTTCATAATTTTCTTATGTTGGTTCTTTTTATCACTACGCTATCGGTTGTAAATTTGTAAAAATATAACCTTTTTGAGAACTTGAATTTCCCGAGTTAAACCTAGACAAGTAAAAAAATGAAATTTTTGAAAAAATTTGGGGTGATTAGCGGTTCCAATAGAGTTTTGTGTAAGGCTTGTATTTAGGACTTGCAAAATTCAAGGTTTTAGCATCCCCCCCCACACTTAAATTACACATTGTACTCAATGTGTCCCAAAAATAAATTTTTAGGTTGATTAGATGTGTAAAATAGTGTTTAAAAAGCAAAAAAATTGTGTTACTGGGCGCTGAACACGGCCCCGTGTTATCCGGGCACGGCCCCGTGTTCAAGTGCCAGTAACAAAATTGAAATAAGTCAAACAGAAGGCTGGACATGGGGGCGTGTTGGGTGAACACGGCCCGTGTCCAGGTACCTGTACTGGGCGTTTTTCTGCAGGTGGTTCGGCACGGGGCCGTGTTGGTTGGGCACGGCCCGTGTTGAACCTTCTGAAATGGAGAAAATTGTCGGGTTGCCTCGTTCTTGTGCATGGGATTATTTTTCTCGTTCCCCTTTTCATCCTTTACCAGCATGAGTGTGTTTTACTCATTACAAACCATCCAAACCTTAAAACCATCATTTCATTTCATCATAGAGAGAACTTACATAATCCTAAATTAAACTAGATAAAACAAAGAAATAACAAACCATGGAGTCCTAGCCTTTACTTTATTTTAATTTAGCAAAATTTCCAAGAAGTAATTAATCTTGGTTAAACAAGGCCTTTTTGAACTCCTTCTTCCGAGTGCGGTTCTCCTCAAATGTCGGCGAGCCATTCTTCTACCTCCCTTGGAAGGAGAAAAGAAGGCTCATTGGCATTAGTTTGAGGAGTTTCAACTTCCACCGGGATCTCTTGTTGGTGTTCCATGGGAGGTTCCGCCGGAAAGTCTTCCCACCCGGTAGGGTTGTTGATTCCGAGTGCCAGGTTCCAATCCTGTTGAGGAAGGACTGGTTCCATTGGAGGTGCTACAAGAATATTTAACCTCTGGTGCAAGAGGTTAATTTCTTGGAAGCTGCTTTCAAGTCCCATCGTAAGATCGTTAATACGGTCGATTAGGACCTCCTCTACTGAAGTCATTTCGTCGAGAGCCTCCCTTAATGCTATCACATAGTGTACAAGTGTAGCTTCAATGGAGGGTCTTCTTCCTCTTCGGCTGTTTGGCGAATGCACAGGAGATGTTTCGCTGTTTTCACTAGTCATCCTACGAAAAATAAACTAAAAATAGTTTATTTAATGAAACAGTGACCGGACACGGCCCCGTGCTCACTGAGCACGGCCCCGTGTTCATCTTTCTGCAGAGTTTTGGAACAAGGAAACTTGGATTTTTAAGTTATTTTCTGAACGTTGTGGGGCCTTTTTGGCTACTAATAACTTAAAACAATGTTTCATAACATGTTTTTTACCAAAATTCTTTGAACAAAACTCATTTATCCCTACCATAGAGTTGGAGGAATTCCAAACTTTCAATGGTAGCTCTTGGAGAAAGATGAAGAAGAAGGAAATGGCTAAAAGAGGAAAGGACAAGATGGGTTGTTGGAACCTTCTTTTAGACTTACCTAGGATAGTTTGAGAGAAGATTCTTGCAAATCTCTGCCCCAAGTTGGTCCAAATGTGCAGAATTCTTGGCTGCATTTATAGAAAACGACAGCATCCTGGACACGGCCCCGTGTTCAGTGGACACGGCCCCGTGTACAGGTGGAGTTCTGACACAGTTTGTCCGTATTCTGACGTACTGATCAGAATGGAATCTTTCGATGGACACGGGGGCGTGTTGGCTGGACACGGCCCCGTGTCTAGGGACTGTTTTATAAAGTTGTCTAGTTTTTTTAAGGAACTTGTTAGTATCGGGTGGCTCCTGACTGGTTGGAACAACCCCAAAGTGCCTAATATACCTTAATTGTCCTAGACTAAGGCGAGAACGCAAGAGGTTGTCGGTGAGGGTAATTCCTATTTTCATTCTAGGTGGACAAGTCCAACCCTTTCCCGGGCTCTTGTTAAAGAAGGTATATGCCGAATCGCTCAGGTCTATGTATGCACCGAACGAAGTCGATGGAGAGTCCTTCACGGCACAATCGACACAGGGACGACTATCGTCCAAGTCTTTGCTAGGTACGAAGGTATTTTTGGGAGCAACGAGGTTGTCGGAATGCGGTTCCAACATTTCTTCATGGGTATCGTCTTGGGGTGGATCAATAAAATCCTTCCCAAGCTCTTCTATCCATTTCAGAATTAGCTCTTCTAGTTGAAATAACTCGCTAAGGAGCATTTCCCCTAGAATATCTGGCTGGGCGCATTCGAGGGAGAAATAGTGCTTATTTTTACTTTCGCCCCTCTTAAGGTTGTGAGAAGATGGTGGGTCCATGTAGTGGGGCCTATAATTTAGGAAGTAGCATTTTACTTCTTCATGTTCGCCACCACATAATTGACACCACGTACCATAAGAGTACCGAAAGTAAAAATAATTACTATCACTCATGTTTATGTCAGAAATTACCAACCGTCGGAATCTAACGGTTCTGTTTTCAGTAACTGAAACTTGGGCACGGGGGCGTGTTGAGCGGGCACGGCCCCGTGTTCAGCTTACTGTCTGATGTAAAACAGGATTGCCAGTTCCAATGATTGAGCACGGGGGCGTGTTCAGCGGGCACGGCCCGTGCTGAGCTCTGCAGAAGCTGAAAAACTAAGAAAATCCTAAAAAAAAAAAAAGAAAAATAAAAGATGATTAGGCCGTTGATTCCTAACTTTCTTAAAATCCTTGTGTCCCCGGCAACGGCGCCAAAAACTTGATGTGCGTTAAAATGTTATATATATTAGGTGTATATTTTAAGCCCTTTTTAACACTTATTTTAGCCAAGTTTTAAATTTATAAAACACGATATTTCACTAACACTAAACACACATATGGGCAAGTGCACCCATCGTTGAGTGTAGTATAGCGTTGGTAAGATACCGAGGTCGTCCAAGGACACAAGAGCTTTTAGTACCGGTTTATCCTCAACGTCTAACCAAAATAAAAGTTTAGAAAAATGTTTTAAACTAAGGAAAATAAAACTAACTAAAATGCTGAAAATAAAAATAAAAATAAAAACAGATAGACAAGATGAATCACTTGGTTCCGACTCGTATCTAGTATAACCTTTGATTATTTCCGCACTTTTGCACATAATTAAGAGATTATCTTAGTTATTGTAGTAGGCCCCTCTTTTGAAGGCGACGTTACCCTCACCCCACTAGTTTGAGTCAGCAGGGATACAATCCTAAAAGGGTGGATTATTGGAAGATAATGAATTAAGTTATTAATGCAGTATTGTGGTAGGCCCCGCTTTTGGCGGTGACGTTACCCTCGGCTAAGTAGTCTGAGTCAGCAGGGATACAGTCCTAAATAGCCGGGTTATAGCATTAATAGTAGTTAACTTATGAGGGGATCAAAGAGTTTGGACCCCCGCCATCCAATACCGTGAAGTATTGAAGGAGGTCCTACTAAATTTGACCCAGGTCCATTGCAGGACCTCTAAACGCTGAACAATGGCAAGACCTTTACCAAACCGTTCCCTTAACCCCCTACCAGGTAGCCAACATATCTCCATATAGACCCTGGAGATATGAATGGTGAAAATCCTTTATTTTATATAGACAGTAAAATAATGCCAAGACACCACGGACAAACGATAAGGAAAGATCACCTTCAACATAAGTAACTAGTTATTAAAGTCATTAATACAAAACCAAATAAAAAGTGCAAAAGATTAGAAATAAAAAGTATTATACTAGACACTTTGTCTTCACCAAGTGATGTAAGAGACTTAGGCAAACATGGCCTTGATTGTCAAGAACTCTTACGATCAATCTTGGATCCCGAGACGACTCACACACTCTACGATGGACAATGGATGATGGTGGTGGATGATGGTGTTGTGATGGTGGTGGGTGGTGGATGAAGTGTGAGAGAGGTGGTGTGCCAAGGGATGAGATGAAATGAATCCAAGCACTCCTATTTATAGGCTGAACAGAGAGCTGGACACGGCCCCGTGTCCGCTGGGCACGGCCCCGTGTCCGTCTGACACTCTCTCTCCTCATTAATTGTAATTCGCAATTACAATAAATGCGCCTGCTGTACTTTCGACACGCCCCCGTGTCCGCTGAGCACGGCCCCGTGATGGGCAATAGAAGCTTCTATAGGTTTGTCTTTTCTGCTGCTTCTTGGGCACGGCCCCGTGCTGGCTGAGCACGGGGCGTGTTCAGTCTTCTGTTTTCTCTATTTTGCTTTGGAAGGTGCCGTTGAGGGTTCGGGCAGTCCACTAATGTTCCTTTTCTTGTATTTATGTTGGATTTAGCTGTCTTTTTGCTTCTTTTGCGTTTTTGAGCTCATTTAATCCTGAAAATACAAAAGGAAGACAAAAACACTCTTTTTCCAATATTAGCACTAAAAAAGGGTTAGTTTTATGCCTCATTTGATGTAATTTATATGTTGCATTTTACACACATCAGTTTTACACTAATTCCTTACTAAATCTATGCTTTTCAACTTAAAACTTATGTTTTCTCTCATTTCTTCTTAACTTTCTCTTGAAAATGGTGGAATCCGGATCTAAACGAACTATAGACTTGATGACTGGTCTGTAGTCGGTTTGGGGAAGGATTGTTGCCGAAAAAGATTACCAGAGTACGGATTCCGACATAAACATCGCTAAGAATAGGCATCTGGAGGGTCTAGGGTGATTCCCAACCTATCCGAACGGTTGTACCCTAGCGAGTTTACCATTGTCTCAATACGTACCGAGTCGTTGCCGTTTAATCAGGAACTTAGAAACTTTGCAAGTTTGGAAACGAGACCTTTACACCTTGACACTTAAAACCTTTGATCGTTGAATGGAAATCCAATCGGATCACCATCCGATCGAACCGCCATTCGATCAAGGTGACAATGTGCCTTGGAAACTTTTTCAGAAACTTGAACTTATGAATTTTGACACTTGGATCGAACTACCATTCGATCGAATGGCCATCCAATCGGATGACCATCCGATCGAATGGAAATCCGTCCCCCACTCACAAGTCACACCAATCTAATGGCAGTCCGATCGGATCGCCATCCGATCGAACCGCCATCCAATCCAGTGACTGATCCGACGCTTTGCGCAATCTCGTTGTTTGTCCAATACTTATCTGTTGTAATCTAATCAGGCTAATCCTAAAGAGCTCCCTTTGATCCAATAACAATCATAATTGTTAAGCAATCACTGTGAGTATACTCGATCCCTTTTTGTTTTAAACTTTTGGAATGCAACATGTATTCTATTAAACTATGATACTTGAAACTTTGGAATCTAAACTTTATCCTTTGTGTATGTGAAACATGTGATTCTTGATACTTAATTCTTGGTGCTATGTGAACGTTTAATCCATAGTGTGTAGTTCCGCCTTAACAATAGTAGCGCTATAAGAGATGCACCTACCCATTATTCTCGGGGGTATTGTTAGGAGGATTCTAATTTTCCTTGATTATTGGGAAAACACTAAAGCATCGGGATATTTAGGCTATCACTTGGACTGCGAACACTAGCATGGCTGAAACTATTTTTGTTATCATCTACATTATGGATATGAGTCTTTTGAATCTGTTATGCTATGTACTCAAACTTGTATACTCGCCAATACTTTCGTATTGATATTTTAATACATGTTGCAGGCTAATAGGTTGCTGGACACTGGAATAAAGCTAGGATGATGCTTAGAAACCCATCTAGTTAATTAAGTTTTTGAACAATATCTGAGTTTTGAAGTACATGATACTTGTGTTGTTTGGTTTTAGACGATGTTTGAATCAATCTAATTTATATTAAAGCTATTACTGTTATGGAAACTCATGAGCAATCTGAACGCTTAGTGCTCGCACCCCGATGTTTCCGCCATCGATTGGGGTGTGACAGTTTAGCTAGGGAATGAACTGTTAGATCACGTGAGCGAATAGTATCTCTCTTAAGTGTCATTAATCTTGTTTAGACAGAGGTACAGAAGTGGTAGATCTATCGGGTGTAGCGAGCCCCACTCTTGGGTCCTTGTGTGGCCCATGTAGTGCTTTTGTTGTTCCAACCGGATGGACCGGATGAAATTCGCTAGGGTTGAGTGCTTCCTATGTCACCACACATATTAATGTCCTTGCAAAACATTAATGATCTGTTCATAGACGCTTTACATACCCGTTGTTAAAAGATTTCTCAAATGTTTAAAAGTTTATTTGGAACTCACTCAAAATGCATGAACTCGCTCAACTTTTGTTGATTGTTTTCAAACTTACATGTATTTCAGGGAATTAGTTAGATCTTGGTGCTGGTGTTTTCTCTCAAGCTTTTGGATTCAGGTCATCGATGTCATCGTTGTGGAGGGTTTGGTCCATATATCATATCTTTGATGAGATATAGGATGCAAAGCCTAATGTTTTAATCTTTTGTCGAACTAGTCCTTTTATGGAACTTAATACTTATGATGGTGTGTAACTTAAACTTAAACTTATGTTGGTTTGTAACTTAAACAACTTATGGTGTGTAATATTTTAACTTACGAATGGATGAACATCGTTTGTTTTAATCATGTAGTTGTTTACTATTATCGTATGCAATGAAAACTAATCAAGTTCACACCGCACGCTTTCGTAAATAGACAGGTGTGACAGCTAGCTTTCATGTTGGGCCACCAGTACAAGGTTTTGAGATCATGGTACATCTTGTCAGAACCAGGATGTACCGAGTAGCGAGACTAGTGCGCCCCATCTGTGACACCTGTGTCACTTCAACCATCAAACAAATACCAAACCAATGAAATATTGTATTTCATACTTTGGACTTGCATAAATATGTGTATCTTTTGCACATATCAACTCTTGTTCGATTTCAAGCTCTAAATCGCTTTCTGGAAGGTTATACGCGCACTAATGCGTAAATATAACCAGTTTAATGCAACAAACACTCCGGAATAGTGAAATAGGCTTAACATACCTTAAATAACCTTTACATAACTTAGAAATAAGTTTTAAAGGCTTTGGTATGGCAAAACCAAGTTAAATCGCTTACAGGGACTAAACTTGACAAACTGCGAAAGTATGCCAATTTGAACTGTAACAGACATTCCGGAACATGACCATAAGTTAAACATACCATAAATATCCTTTACATAGCTTATAAATAGGCTTTGAGGTGTTCGGTGTGCTAAAATAAACTTTTGGGTCATTCAGGGACTAAAAGCGTCAAAAAGTGCACAAGTTTGCACTTTCGCGCATAACTTACGTTCTGAATACATCCGGACATCCAAAAATTTATGTAAGCACTAAAATACTTTATTTTAGTGTTTGGCTTGAGAAAAATCCATTCGTCGCGTCATTTGGATCGTTTTTCGCGCTCATGCGCATTCCGTCGTAGTTAACCGAACATCGCGATCGTACGGCCAAACGAACCAACATCCGAGATATTTTTCAGCACTTTTTCAGTTCCCTATACTTTAACTTAATTTTAGAGCTTTGAAATGGGGTTAACGGGCCTTAAACGCGTCGGAAATGGCCTTATTACACTACAGGGACCAAAACTGCCATTTCTGCAAAGTCACTGGCTTACGGATCGTAAGCCATACCCTTACGGTCCGTAAGGGGTCTGCAGAACATCAGAAGCTTCCGAACAGCCTGTTTCCAGCTGTCGTGCACTCCCAAACCCCTTTCCACCTGTTGATTTCTTATGGTGGGTGGCCAATTAACCTACCACAACTTTCCAACAAGTGTACGCCTTAGATTCGATAACGATTTCCAAGAAACGATCCTAACGGTTCGGGAAATCCTATAAATACCCACATCCTCCAACTTCAAAACCCACACCTTTGAATCTGAACTTGCTCTCTAAGTTGTCGTGTTTAACACTTCATACCTGAGAGTGTTCGGATTTAAACCTTCCATTCTTGGACCCTTCGTAAGTATTCCTTCGTTCTTTTATTGCTTTTCGAGTCCGAAAGTCAAACTTTGTTTGACTTTCCGTGTTGACCAGTTTATGGTCAATGCGAAGTTCGTTTGAACTTCGCAACGTGATTGTAATCACGATGGTTATAGTCCCTTGTGACTATGCCTACTGATTACCACGTTGTCTAGGGTCGTAAGGGTAAGCGATCTAACAAATCGCTTACACCTTCGAACCCGACCTATTTTGGTCGACCATTAGGATCCGACCAAATACTTTAGGACCATAGCATATAGGGAATAACCTTCCGAGGTTATACCCTATGGTCACATCGTTTGAGTAGTTGTATGATAGGTAGTTTATATGCCTTAGGTAAATTACCAGAATACCCTTTTCATGTATAATTGGTAATTAAGCATATGTAACCTAAACTTTTGTCACATAACTGATTATGTAACATGTTTAGGCATATAACACTTGTCATAGGGCTAGTTAGACGTCTCGAACGCGCTTTGCGCGCACGACGCGTTAAAGTAGCGTAAGCTACCTTAATGGGTCGCGATGGGTCGAAAGCACTTAGGTTAGGTTTCATTGTAGTATGTAGGCTTTGTTAAATCATATTACACGAGTCTCCATACTCGTTTGGTTTACGAACCCTCATTCTATCCGATCCTCCGATCTAGGTCCGGTTTATTAATGTAGTTACTTATATTAGGTGCCGTTTGATATCCGTGATCTCTAGCATTGTTTGGTTGTTACTCAAGGACTACTGAGCAATCTCAGGTGAGTACATAGACCCCTCTTTTACTGTTTTCAAACTGTTTTGGGGTGGAACACATGTGCCTACTTGTTACTTTCATGCTTTCACATCATATACCTGTTATGTTCATTAGTACATTTATAGTACATGATTTCATTACATTACATGCTATGTATGCCCATTGTGTGCGTACTTAGTACATTGCCTTACATTACATGCTATGTATGCCCATTGTGTGCGTACTTAGTACATTGTTTTACATTACATTTTATGCTATGTATGCCCATTGTGTGCGTACTTAGTACATTGTTATACATTACATTATATGCTATGTATGTCCTTTGTTGCATACTTAGTACATTGTTTTACATTACATTTTATGCTATGTATGCCATTGTGTGCGTACTTAGTACATTGTTATACATTACATTATATGCTATGTATGTCCTTTGTTGCATACTTAGTACATTGTTATTCATCATATGCTTACATTTTGGATACACATTACACAATTCACATTAGACATGAACATTTTACTTTGGTAGTTTGGTTTGAGTAAGTGATTAAGTAACGAGGCGCGTGTAATATGATACAAGCATGGTGGATACGCCGCTGGTACTTCCTATATATAAGTGTTTGTATGGTATTACATATCGTAGCGTTATTTGAATCATTTCAGTTTGAGACATATAACATTTTATACAAATAACATACTTTTCACAAGACATTGATTTACAAACAACTTATCTTATACAAACTCATCTTACATGGTTATTCATTTAACCATACATTATTCTCTTATTTATACATATCATCTGATCTTATCGTCTTTCAAATGATTTACAAGACAAAGCAAATTACAAGGTTCATGACTAAACATTTTCTCAAACATAAGTCATGAATTCTGTTTTCACAAAACCTATGTATCTCACAGGCATTTTTATGCTGACGTACCTATTTTCACATGTGTTTTCAGGAGATGATGCATAAGACTTATCAAGACATACTTAGGCGGACCTGTGCCTTAGTGACTTAAAACGAGACAAGAACTAGTTAATTTATGTTATGTACTCTTTGTTTCTTGTTTAAAGACAATGTAACTCGCTTGTTTCATGAATAAAATGAAACTTTAATTTTCCATGGTTGTGAAACATTAATTCTGTTACAACACTCCCCGACGTTTCCGCCACGTTTCGTTGTCTCACGTGGTCGGGGTGTGACAGAAAAGATGGTATCAGAGCCAATGGTTATAGGGAATTAGGTTATTAGTAATACTTTGACCTAGTCTATAACCTTCCTAGGACCCTAACGTGAGTTTACTTGCGTTTAGTCATAAAACAATACCGTCACCTATCCTTTGGCGACGACCACAACAAGAACATCAATTTCAAAACCGCTTTGAAAACTAATCATCTGTTCTAGGATGATTGATTACTAGGTTTTGAACCCTCTGTTATAAGGTTTTGAACCCCTTTAAATTTTCAAAACTCTCGTTAATGTTTTGGGTCCTAAATAGTGTGAACACGTGCAAACTGGAAGAGTGAATGCTTGTACCCTGAGTTTTCTGTCTAAGGCTAGAGTGTTCGTACAAATCCACATAATCGGACCAGTCACTCTTACCTGGGAACTCTTGGGGTGAGTGTCCACTTATAGGCGAGCATGTCTTCGCGATACATTATGAGGATCTATTTGCTTTGACTCAGCCTTTGTGTTGTTTGTTTGCTCATGGTTCAAACAAATGACCATCACCCATGATTTTGGTCGGTAATTGTAACATCCTATTCTTACCCAATGCCATTTCATTTGTTTTCTCTCTTGTTTCCCCTTTTAGAATGCCTCCACGACGCGAAAATCCAGTATCTATTGAAGATCTGGCAGCTGTCATTACACAGCAAATAACTACTGCAATCCCGAACATCGTTCCCCAATGTCACCAAGCTCTCAACAACAATAATGCCCTCTGCAACTTCAAGACATTCAACTCGGCTAAGCCATCAAAGTTTTCTGGGTCTCAAGGAGCGACTGCACTTCTGCAATGGTTCGAGAGTCTAGAGAGCACCTTCAGGCATGTTCAATGTCCAAACGAGCGAAAGGTAGATTTCGCATCTAGTGTCTTTGAGAAACGAGCTTTGACGTGGTGGAACGGTGTGGTGAGAGATAGGGGTGCCGAAGTGGCACTGGCCCAAACTTGGGAAGAACTTCGAGCACTGATGATGAAGGAATTATGTCCTCGTCACAAGATCAGGGCATTGGAAAGGGAATTCGACGATCTTAAGCAAGACAGCGGTGAACATCGAGCATACACTGATCGATATGAGGAGCTGAGCCTGTTGTGCCCTACCATGATTACGCATTTGGATAAGGCGATCGAGAAATACATTGATGGTCTCCCTGACTCAGTTCAGGACATTGTTACTGGTAGTAACCCCACTACGGTTAGGCAGGCCATTGAGCTATCTGCAACCTTGACTGAATCTCAGATCAGAAAGCATAAACTCTTTCGAAAGGGTGACAAGAAGCCAATCGAGGAATCAAAGACCATGGATGAACAGACTGGATCCCCTGAGAAGTCTAAGAAGCGTAAGGCTTCGCAGAATTTTGCGATTGCTGCTCAACCCAACCAACCAACTCAACCTCCTGCAAAGAAACCTTATGCCGGTACTGCACCGATATGCGACAAATGTCATGCACACCACTTAGCTCACCTACAGTGTCGTTTATGTGCATCATGTGGGCGACTCGGTCACCTGGCAAATGCTTGTCGATTTACCCCAAACCAAGGTGCTCCAAACCAACCTCAAGTAAATCCTGCTCAAGCTCGTCTTCCACTAGGTCCTTGCTTCAACTGTGGCGAGATGGGCCATTTCCGAAGAAATTGCCCAAAGCTTGCTAATGTGAATCCAGCACAGGGATGAGCATCGGACCGACTAGAAGACAATGTGTTTAGAAATAATCAAGCCTTATGTATTATTTTCTTTTGTAGTCAAGGTCCATGAAACAGTTGTTGTTGTTTATAAATAAATCTTTTTATTTTACATTGCAATGTACAAATGTGATGGCATGTATAAACAACTTATCCTCTACAATACCGACAATCAAGGAACCGTATTCCTTGAAGAACAGACTACCCCGTAATTTCTTCCATTTTATTATCTCTTGCGTTTTCCACGGAAATCCAAAGTACCCGTTTCTTCCAAGGAAACGAAGTACAAGGCGCAAGTTACAACTCTGTATGAATACCCAAAGTACCACTATAAATTCTTAATAGGGTACCTAAGGGTATTTCCGTATATTCAAATTATTGTACCTTAATTCGAATATTGCGTTTTCTTGAAAACGAAATCGAATTTTTGGAAGATCTTTCTATCTTCATAGTTAGATTCTTGCTAATGTTTAAAGTACCAAATAAAATCCATGAAATGGATTCCTAGTGTGCTTTAAATGCATGTACGTAATTAACAAAACAAAACTTACAAATTAAAGATCTAGATAAACAATTTTGTGGTTATGTGACTATGTGTTTATGCATCTTGTCTTTCCTTTTATGCATTTTGTGTTTTTGTATACACTGGATATTCGCTATCCAAATCCTCATAGAATCTTTCATACCTTAGTATGAGGGATTCGTAGTAGGATATTCAAAAAGGTACTATCTTAAATCCTTAATGGACTTCTTCGTTGTAGTTAAGTCCCTTGGATTATAAAGTACTATTCCAAAGTTTAAGGACAACATGTGTTGATATAGTTGAAGAGATTGGTTCGACAATCTAGTTAAAGACATCCTACGTCGATGTAGTTAAATATTCCTCTTGGGTAGTTTAGTTGAAGAGATTGGTTCGACAATCTAGTTAAAGACATCCTACGTCGATGTAGTTAAATATTTCTCTTGGGTAGTTTAGTTGAAGAGATTGGTTCGACAATCTAGTTAAAGACATCCTACGTCGATGTAGTTAAATATTTCTCTTGGGTAGTTTAGCTAAAGAGATTGTTCGTTGATCTAATCCTTTGGTGACCTAGTTAAAGAGACTCTATTGCTGTCAAGTTAAATCACCACAGGATTATTCGTTTGATTTTTTTTCCATACGCATTATGAAATGAAGTGTGCGGACTGTGCAAGGAAGTACGTAATTATGGAGGCCTACATAATTATGGAATTCAGTGCACAGAAACCACATGAAGTTTTGTCATGTGTAAAGACCAATAGTGGCAAGAGTAATGATACGAGAGAAGTCTTGGACTTTGACCGATGTCATTTTACCTTACACTTCCCAATCGTGAATTTAAGTTTCCTATGATAAGTCTTCATGGGAAACGTTCTCCTATCCATAGTTTGAAACTCCATGTTTTGCTGCTACAAGGACTTCACTTTGAGGGATTGACAATTTCGCTAAGAACCCTATCATGGCCCAGAGTTCTACTTAGGGTTCAAGGGGTTCATTCAAAGCGAAAACATCACCGTCGTCCCCACAAGTTTCTTCTAAAATTAAATTTCGGGACGAAATTTCCTAAAGTAGGGGAGACTGTGACACCTGTGTCACTTCAACCATCAAACAAATTCCAAACCAAGGAAATATTGTATTTCATACTTTGGACTTGCATAAATATGTGTATCTTTTGCACATATCAACTCTTGTTCGATTTCAAGCTCTAAATCGCTTTCTGGAAGGTTATACGCGCACTAATGCGTAAATATAACCAGTTTAATGCAACGAACACTCCGGAATAGTGAAATAGGCTTAACATACCTTAAATAACCTTTACATAACTTAGAAATAATTTTTAAAGGCTTTGGTATGGCAAAACCAAGTTAAATTGCTTACAGGGACTAAACTTGACAAACTGCGAAAGTATGCCAATTTGAACTGTAACAGACATTCTGGAACATGACCATAAGTTAAACATACCATAAATATCCTTTACATAGCTTAGAAATAGGCTTTGAGGAATTCGGTGTGCTAAAATAAACTTTTGGGTCATTCAGGGACTAAAAGCGTCAAAAAGTGCACAAGTTTGCACTTTAGCACATAACTTACGTTCTGAATACATCCGGACATCCAAAAATTTATGTAAGCTCTAAAATACTTTATTTTAGTGTTTGGCTTGAGAAAAATCCATTCGTCGCGTCATTTGGATCGTTTTTCGCGCTCATGCGCATTCCGTCGTAATTAACCGAACATCGCGACCGTACGGCCAAACGAACCGACATCCGAGATATTTTTTAGCACATTTTAAGTTCCCTATACTTTAACTTCATTTTCGAGCTTTTAAATGGGGTTAACAGGCCTTAAACGCGTCGGAAATGGCCTTATTACACTACAGGGACCAAAACTGCCATTTCTGCAAAGTCACTGGCTTACGGACCGTAAGCCATACCCTTACGGTCCGTAAGGGGTCTGCAGAACATCAGAAGCTTCCGAAGAGCCTGTTTCCAGCTGTCGTGCACTCCCAAACCCCTTTCCACCTGTTGATTCCTTATGGTGGGTGGCCAATTAACCTACCACAACTTTCCAACAAGTGTACGCCTTAGATTCGATCACGATTTCCAAGAAACGATCCTAACGGTTCGGGAAATCCTATAAATACCCACATCCCCCAACTTCAAAACCCACACCTTTGAATCTGAACTTGCTCTCTAAGTTATCGTGTTTAACACTTCATACCTGAGAGTGTTCGGATTCAAACCTTCCATTCTTGGACCCTTCGTAAGTATTCCTTCGTTCTTTTATTGCTTTTCGAGTCCGAAAGTCAAACTTTGTTAGACTTTCCATGTTGACCAGTTTATGGTCAATGCGAAGTTCGTTTGAGCTTCGCAACGTGATTGTAATCACGATGGTTATAGTCCCTTGTGACTATGCCTACTGATTACCACGTTGTCTAGGGTCGTAAGGGTAAGCGATCTAACAAATCGCTTATACCTTCGAACCCGACCCATTTTGGTCGATCATTAGGATCCGACCAAATACTTTAGGACCATAGCATATAGGGAATAACCTTCCGAGGTTATACCCTATGGTCACATCGTTTGAGTAGTTGTATGATAGGTAGTTTATATGCCTTAGGTAAATTACCAGAATACCCTTTTCATGTATAATTGGTAATTAAGCATATGTAACCTAAACTTTTGTCACATAACTGATTATGTAACATGTTTAGGCATATAACACTTGTCATAGGGCTAGTTAGACGTCTCGAACGCGCTTTGCGCGCACGACGCGTTAAAGTAGCGTTAGCTACCTTAATGGGTCGCGATGGGTCGAAAGCACTTAGGTTAGGTTTCATTGTAGTATGTAGGCTTTGTTAAACCATATTACACGAGTCTCCATACTCGTTTGGTTTACGAACCCTCATTCTATCCGATCCTCCGATCTAGGTCCGGTTTATTAATGTAGTTACCTATATTAGGTGTCGTTTGATATCCGTGATCTCTAGCATTGTTTGGTTGTTACTCAAGGACTACTGAGCAATCTCAGGTGAGTACATAGACCCCTCTTTTACTGTTTTCAAACTGTTTTGGGGTGGAACACATGTGCCTACTTGTTACTTTCATGCTTTCACATCATATACCTGTTATGTTCATTAGTACATTTATAGTACATGATTTCATTACATTACATGCTATGTATGCCCATTGTGTGCATACTTAGTACATTGCCTTACATTACATGCTATGTATGCCCATTGTGTGCGTACTTAGTACATTGCCTTACATTACATGCTATGTATGCCCATTGTGTGCGTACTTAGTACATTGCCTTACATTACATGCTATGTATGCCCATTGTGTTCGTACTTAGTACAGTGTTTTACATTACATTTTATGCTATGTATGCCCATTGTGTGCGTACTTAGTACATTGTTATACATTACATTATATGCTATGTATGTCCTTTGTTGCATACTTAGTACATTGTTTTACATTACATTTTATGCTATGTATGCCCATTGTGTGCGTACTTAGTACATTGTTATATATTACATTATATGCTATGTATGTCCTTTGTTGCATACTTAGTACATTGTTATTCATCATATGCTTACATTTTGGATACACATTACACAATTCACATTAGACATGAACATTTTACTTTGGTAGTTTGGTTTGAGTAAGTGATTAAGTAACGAGGCGCGTGTAATATGATACAAGCATGGTGGATACGCCGCTGGTACTTCCTATATATAAGTGTTTGTATGGTATTACATATCGTAGCGTTATTTGAATCATTTCAGTTTGAGACATATAACATTTTATACAAATAACATACTTTTCACAAGACATTGATTTACAAACAACTTATCTTATACAAACTCATCTTACATGGTTATTCATTTAACCATACATTATTCTCTTATTTATACATATCATCTGATCTTATCGTCTTTCAAATGATTTACAAGACAAAGCAAATTACAAGGTTCATGACTAAACATTTTCTCAAACATAAGTCATGAATTCTGTTTTCACAAAACCTGTGTATCTCACAGGCATTTTTATGCTGACGTACCTATTTTCACATGTGTTTTCAGGAGATGATGCATAAGACTTATCAAGACATACTTAGGCGGACCTGTGCCTTAGTGACTTAAAACGAGACAAGAACTAGTTAATTTATGTTATGTACTCTTTGTTTCTTGTTTAAAGACAATGTAACTCGCTTGTTTGATGAATAAAACGAAACTTTAATTTTCCATGGTTGTGAAAAATTAATTCTGTTACAACACTCCCCGACGTTTCCGCCACGTTTCGTTGTCTCACGTGGTCGGGGTGTGACAGAAAAGATGGTATCAGAGCCAATGGTTATAGGGAATTAGGTTATTAGTAATACTTTGACCTAGTCTATAACCTTCCTAGGACCCTAACGTGAGTTTACGTGCGTTTAGTCATAAAACAATACCGTCACCTATCCTTAGGCGACGACCACAACAAGAACATAAATTTCAAAACCGCTTTGAAAACTAATTATCTGTTCTAGGATGATTGATTACTAGGTTTTGAACCCTCTGTTATAAGGTTTTGAACCCCTTTAAATTTTCAAAACTCTCGTTAAAGTTTTGGGTCCTAAATAGTGTGAACACGTGCAAACTGGAAGAGTGAATGCCTGTACCCTGAGTTTTCTGTCTAAGGCTAGAGTGTTCGTACAAATCCACATAATCGGACCAGTCACTCTTACCTGGGAACTCTTGGGGTGAGTGTCCACTTATAGACGAGCATGTCTTCGCGATACATTATGAGGATCTATTTGCTTTGACTCAGCCTTTGTGTTGTTTGTTTGCTTCATGGTTCAAACAAATGACCATCACCCATGATTTTGGTCGGTAATTGTAACATCCTATTCTTACCCAATGCCATTTCATTTGTTTTCTCTCTTGTTTCCCCTTTTAGAATGCCTCCACGACGCGAAAATCCGGTATCTATTGAAGATCTGGCAGCTGTCATTACACAGCAAATAACTACTGCAATCCCGAACATCGTTGCCCAATGTCACCAAGCTCTCAACAACAATAATGCCCTCTGCAACTTCAAGACGTTCAACTCGGCTAAGCCATCAAAGTTTTCTGGGTCTCAAGGAGCGACTGCACTTCTGCAATGGTTCGAGAGTCTAGAGAGCACCTTCAGGCATGTTCAATGTCCAAACGAGCGAAAGGTAGATTTCGCATCTAGTGTCTTTGAGAAACGAGCTTTGACGTGGTGGAACGGTGTGGTGAGAGATAGGGGTGCCGAAGTGGCACTGGCCCAAACTTGGGAAGAACTTCGAGCATTGATGATGAAGGAATTCTGTCCTCGTCACGAGATCAGGGCATTAGAAAGGGAATTCGACGATCTTAAGCAAGACATCGGTGAACATCGAGCATACACTGATCGATATGAGGAGCTGAGCCTGTTGTGCCCTACCATGATTACGCCTTTGGATAAGGCGATCGAGAAATACATTGATGGTCTCCCTGACTCAGTTCAGGACATTGTTACTGGTAGTAACCCCACTACGCCTTTAGTTCATGAGGTCCATGAAAACCGCAGGTGTGTTCGTTAACCCAAATGGCATAACAAGGAACTCATAATGGCCGTAACGAGTCCTGAACGTTGTTTTGGAGATGTCTTCGTCTCGGACTCTCACCTGATGATAGCCCGATCGCAGATTAATCTTGGAATAGAAACTTGTAAGTCCAGAAACACTACAATCGGATATCAAACATCAAACAAGTAGCGGAATTACAAGTGAGATTTGAAAGATTGAAAGAGAAATTGTATTGATTCAAGAACAAAGAGCACACGATTCTAAGATCGTCTGGTACTCCAGTCGCACAAGAACACAAAAGTTTGCTAATGAATCAACAACCTATATCGACTAAGAACTCCCCTATTTATACTAGCACAGGAGATCCTTGTACATTGGGCCAAGCCCATACCCCACAGAACACAAAACAACCAAACAAGTCCACTATCCATATCGAACCTGCTTCCTCTTTTGCTTCTTGGCTTGTTCATTCTTTTTCTTTTGTAACTCAGGCAAGATCGGTATATTTCTTCCAACATATGGACCAAACAGCTGTGTCACCACCCTAGCACGCTGCCCTGGCCATAATTTAAAATTCATAATCTGGGCCACAGCTCCTGTCCAGCTTTTGGCACACACTTCATCCTCAGGATCATTCTGAATTTGCGACTTTGCCAAAATATTGATGTCGTTTTCACCAAAGCACATCAAATCTCAAGTGTCAATGAACCTGTATTCGCATCCTCACAAACAATCACAGCTTGACCAGAAATGGGATCATACATCCAAAACTGGAAGTTCTTCAAAGTGTTATCAGGGAGCTCCTTTAATAATGGCATTGTGTTTGTCTGTTTAGTTACAGGCCACTTGACAACCTTATACGACTTCCCTGTAGCAGGATCCAATACTTCTGCATCTTCTTCAATAGTAGACTCAGCCAACTTCATATCTCTAAAATTGACTCTAGCCTGTTGCTGAAGCTTGTTGAAGAAGTTAACTCCAATTTTGCAATTCGGATTCTTAACTTGATCATGAAATCCCGCATTGCTCAACTCCCTCAAATCGACTGGAGTCCAGGAATTGAAAGCTTCAGAGTTATCATAGTACTCTACATCACCATTTTTCCTCAGTACGATGAACATTCTCTTTTCATCATTGTATGCCCATCTTCTAATACCCGATTTGTTCCCTTTCTTGCTCTTCTCTGTGGTAATCACATACCAATCAGGTTGATCACCAAAATGCAAATTTCTCTCAGCCTCAACATTCCTCATAACGACCATCTTCTTTCTTGGTTTTTGACTTACTGTACGAGGAGTGCTTTCATAATACCTATTCATAGCATATTCGTGCTCTTTTCTCTGCTGCTCTCTTTCTTCAGCAGTGGATTCCTTTGGTGGATCAGCAAACTCCTTTGTAAATTTTCCTTCAAGCTTTTGCTTCATATCCATGACAATAGCACTGAGGGCTCCCAGATTTGTTTCCAACTCATTAATTTTCTGATATTTAATCACTAATTCTTCCATAAGACTAGCAATCTGTGCATCCTTGAATATCTTGTCTTCTTCAAGAGTGGAGATCCTTCGCATCAGAATTGTGGTTTCATTTTCTTCAAACAAATATTCACTATCGGAACTTTCAGCAACATCAGCAGTTTCAGGGGTAGCAGCTTGTTTTAGCTTAGCTGCTGCTTCAGCTTCAACAGCAGCAGCTTGTAGCAGCTCAGTATCTCTAATGACATCAGTGTCAGATGGACCACTGCTTGAACCTTCACCTGGTTTAGGAACTGGCATATACATAGCCGCTCTCTCATTAGCCATAAATTCAATTATCGCAGGGCTCAACTCAGTGGGTGTGTAGTTGACTTTGGGCTGTGTATCACTAATGGGGTTAGATGTCTCCGTGGTTGTCTGAACCCCAGTCCTTACATCACCACTGATCCTAGGATCTCTTCTACTTCATTTACTAGGAGGAAGATCAGTGGTAGTATCTTCTAGAGAATGATCAACAACAGAAGCTTCCGTTGAAGAAACAGGTTCAACATGAGGAGGGCTCACATGAACTGGTTCACTAATTTCTTAATTTTCTGCTGTAATGCCTTCAGCCAGTATCTCTATCTCTATTTCACTCTCATCACCACTCTCATCTACTTCTTCATCATCAATCATCCTGTCATCTGCAACATCCTCCTCATTTTCAATACCAGTCAAGCCTACATTCTCAATCGGCTCTTGAACGCCAACCAGAGCTTCAATTATCTCTACATCATGCTCTTCAGCTACAATAGCATTTATCTGAGCCGGTGCTTCTTCTTGAATCTCACTAAAAGCTCCAAAATTTTCTAAATTTCGCTTGTTCTGATACTTGATCCCAACATTTTCTCTTGACTTTTGATTTATCCATGTAAACACCAAGTGGTTCATCATCTTGACGTCATATGTCTTTACAGTAACTGGCAATTTAGGATACTTATTTTCCAAGATCATCTGTATAAATCTAGGTAACTTGTACCAGTACCTCTCATTCAACATTTTTACATTCACCAACATATCATCGAAGACACTTTTTGAATAGTTGTAGTTCCATCCTTCAACCACTGAAACTACTGCTGAAGTTTGCTTTAACGTCAATTTATCAAGACCACTCTTGTTTCCACTGATGCATACTAGATAGATGTGAGCCAGAAACCTCCAGTATGGATGTAATAGCTTCTTGATTGTGGGAGGAGGAACAGCTCCCTCATAACTCATTTTGACTAAAACCTCCTTGACCTTTTCCTTTGAGTACTCTGTTGGATCATCCGCTGCATCTCCAAACAACAACACATCACGTATGTCTTGTTCACTAATTGAGAGTTATGTACCCTGAACCTTTGACTTGATGACCGTGTCTCCTTTCTTCGCAGTTGAGTTATCCCAAAAATCTTTGATCCAGTCTTCACGAATAATTGGGTTCTCCCGAAGAGAATGAGCTAGTCTGCAAGTGTTTAGACCCACGATTATTTACTTGTACCACTCGAACCCCTTTGGAGGATCTGATAAATAACAAGCAATATTCATGGTCTTCTCCCATGCTGGAACATGTGAACCTTTGGCTTTCTTTCCTGTATCTGCACAAAAAGAGACAAATCAATGCAGACATATATACCTTAACATCAAAGATTTCCAAGTTTGACCGTAAACTTGGTCAAACTAAGTCAACTGATACATTTTAATTTCAGAATCCTTAAAAATAAAGCACATAGCTGTGTTCTGTTTATAAGAATTCATGAATTATAACATAACAGTTAATAATACCCACTGCGTTAATATTGGCCCAAAAGAATTGGATCAGGCCCAACAAATAACACCTTGTGCGATTGAGAGTCCCTTGTGAGATCACGCATGTCTTGTGCGATGGCAATTTTGTAATAAAGTGGATAGGCCAGTCGCACAAGACCGGTCAACAAATGTCAAACGCACAAGACCTGGTCAACCCAAGTAAATCGCACAAGATCTGGTCAACGAAAGTCAATCGCACAAGATAAGGTCAACAGAAGTCAAGGATTATTCAATCGCACAAGATTTTAAAACACAAAGGGCAAAACGGACTTTTCACTTAAAATATTTAGGGGCAAAACCGTCCAACCCACACTTGTGCGATTCACTCAAACGGCGCGTGTGGTTCACTCGCCGTCTTCGGTTGTCTTCTCCGGCGAAACCTGCAAGTTCCAGCGACTTTCTAGGGTTTCAAAACAAGCCTATCTGGTTGAATCTTAATGTTCAAATCCATTTTTAGTCAAAACTTAATCTGTTAAGATCTTAGTGTTCTAATCCATTTTTTAGTCAAAACTTAGTCAAAAATTCCCTAAAGGCACAAGACAGAGATCCGATTCAAGAAAATAGTGAGAAGCACAAACCTTTTGATTTCCCTTTGTCACTAGACATGCCTGTAAGTAGAATGAAGAAGACGATGAACTTGTGCGATCGGAGTTTTGAACTTTTGAGAGAAATTACTTTTCAAAAAGCAATAATTGTAAAAATCTTAACAGCCGTCGCACAAGATTTTTAAACCTAAATGATTTGATTTTCAACCAAAGGCGGGGGGGGGGGGGGAGGGCACCAAGTATTCGGTGGGCCCAGCCGTCATTCCACACCCCTTTTGATCATCAACTTAATTATTTTTTTAAAAATGTTTTAGATTTTGTGGGGCCCACCAAGTTTACGTTGGGCCCAGCTCGAATCCCGAGGATAAATCTCCTTTTAAAGTCTTTCTGTCAAGGACATTTTACAAATACTTCGGTCTTTCTCAATTCATAAACACATGGCCACATAATTTTTATATTAATAAAACACAATCTAAATATTTACAAAAAAAATATATACACAAAAACAACAATATGAGATATTTACAAATAACAAGCAACCTACACACCAGTTTTGCATGAACTTTTCTTATGGGATCAAATCACAGAGTTTCGGTCTAGACTACATTTATCAAAACTAATTTACTCTGGTAGATCTGAGCGATTGCCAGTATGTTTTTCCTCTTAAACTTATCTCCCTAGGCCTTTATCAAATAACGGACTGCGACTTATTTATCATGTTTTCATTTTAAATTATATGAACACTCAAATCAATCACGATCAAATCCTGGAATTTTAAATTTTGAACAGGCTATCATACGAGTAGTTTCCCTACCACATATTTCACAAGCCCATTCTAGAGTTCTGAAACCTTGACTGGACTGGATTGAGAGAAGAACAGAATGGATCAGCGGAGATGGATGTAATATACAAATCAAATGAGTTTTTCTCAGTTTGATATAGGTTTTTATTTTTGGGTTTCTTTTGGGCACTAGAGGGCCTCTTTCGGGTGTATTTTATCCACAGAGCGACAACGTACAGCTAGGTCTTTGCTCACGCAAAACAGAAGCCGACGTTGTCGAGCACCTCCAGGTCTTTGCTCACGCAAAACAAAGGAGATACACGAGTTGTTTAGAAAAGATTTCAGAACTAGAACGAAATTGTGTGTATCGTGACATCACACACGCATTCAAATAGCCATGCTCTAATTCCAAGTGAATCTTCTATCCTGAGGTCATAGAATAGATATTAGTGTTCTACGCAGTACCAGTCAAAAAGTCCAGCCATCAGGATAAAGCCTACCAACACATCGCTCTAGAGTCAGACCATTTCAACATTGGTCTTACATGAGTCAGCCTTAATCCACATAGTGAAAATTTATTTCATTTCCCGTGTTGTAGCCAAGGCATAGCAAATGCAGAGAACTATTTTTGTATTTTTCTGATTTTTTAAATGTTTTTGCATTTTTCTGGTTTTTCAATGTTTTTGTATTTTCCTGAGAGACTACATCCCCCTAAATTTTTGCTTAAAATAAAAGAAAAAACTATTTTAATAAACAAATTTACAGAAACGAAGAAAAATATTTTTGTGTGACCGCGGTCAATCCTCCAATTCGACCATTTTGAGAAGTTCAAGAAGAGCAAGAAAACGTGATTTATCAACCGGTTTTGTAAAAATGTCTGCGACATTGTCGTCAGTATGAATTTGATCCATTTTAATTAAACCCTGGTTGAAAGAATCACGAATAAAGTGAATTTTTATGGCAATGTGCTTGGTTTTTGAAAAATATACTGGATTTTTCACTATTTGGATAGCTGCATCATTGTCACAATAAATGGGAGTTTGGGAAAAATTCAAACCGTAGTCCACCAACTGGTGTTGAATCTAGATAACCTGAGAGCAGTAGGCTGAAGCGGCCACGTATTCCGCTTCTGCAGTCGATAAAGGGACAATTTGCTGCTTCTTGCATTGCCAGGAGATGAGGCGATCCGCCAGAAACTGGCATCCAGCTGACGTAGACTTCATGTCCTGACCAGTACCTCCAAAATTGCTGTCAGAAAAAGCACACAAATCAAATGGAGATTCTTTTCGATACATAAGTCCAAGCCGAGGCCTTCCCTTAAGATATCGAAAGATTCTCTGAACAAAATTTAAATGAGAAAGTTTAGGAGCAGCCTGATAACGAGCACACTGACACAAAGCAAACATGATATCTGGTCTACTGGCTGTCAAGTACATCAACGAGCCAATCATCGACCGGTACAGTGTAGCATCAACAGCTTCCCGTTCAAGATCTTCAGTCATCACTGATCTTTCTGCGATAGGAGTATTTGCAGGTTTAGCATCTTGAAGTTTGAATTTTGCAAGAATATCATCGACATATTTTCCCTGATGAATGAGAATTCCTTTGGAATCTTGATGAATCTACAGACCCAGAAAGAAACTCATCTCTCCCAACACACTCATTTCAAATTGCTTCTTCATAACTTCCTCGAATTCCTTGCATAGTGCTTCACTAGTGGATCCAAAGATGATGTCGTCCACATAGATCTGCATTAAGATTTGATCCTCTCCCACTTTTCGAGTGAACAGTGTCTGATCAATCACTCCCCAAGTGTATCCATGAGCGAGAATATGCTTTGTCAAAGTGGCATACCATGCACGAGGAGCCTGATGTAACCCATACAAAGCCTTATCGAGCTTATACACGTGACGGGGACACTGTTTGTTCACAAAGCCCGGTGGCTGTGACACATAGATCTCTTCCTTTACTTTGCCATAGAGAAACGCCGTCTTGACATCCATTTGATAGACCTTGAAGCCCATGTAAGATGCATATGCCAGAAAGATCCTGATGGCCTCCAGTCGGGCTACGGGAACATACACTTCATCTTAGTCAAGGCCTTCAATCTGTCTAAACCCTTGGACGACCAGTCTTGCCTTGTTTCTAACAATCACTCCGCTATCATCTCTCTTGTTGCGATAGACCCATCTAGTTCCGAGTGATTTCTTTCCAGCAGGTAGAGTAACCAGCTTCCAGACTTTCAGTTTCTCAAACTGATTCAACTCATCCTGCATCGTGTCTACCCAGCTAGGTTCCAAAAGAGCCGTATCAATTGTCTTTGGCTCGATTTGTGAAATGAAACATGAAAACAAGAAATTGTTGATGATTCTTGACTGACTTCTAGTCAACACTCCAGCCTCTACTGGTCTAATCACATTTTTGATGGGATGATCACGTTGGACACTTGTAGGAATAGCAATTTCCGGTGTAGTTCTAGTTGGAGAGACATTCGTTAAATGATCAACTGCTTCTAACTCAGTTTGGTCAGAGACTTGTTCTTCTTCTTCATCATTGGCGATAAATTCTTCAGGAATGGGACCATCAAACATGTCATTTTGATCGTTGGGTGTGTCCTCATCATCAGACGAGTCTAACCCCTCCCCTCCATCATTAAGAATGTCGGTGTAATCAGGAGCCACTTGAATCTCTGGTGTAGATGTTGCAGATGGAGTTGCAGATGTGTGATCCCCCACAGCTATAGAATCCCCCTCAAATTCAACATCCCCCTCTTCTTCAGCATTATGTGGAACAATTGAAGGTCGAGAGACAGCATTGGGTGTACTAGAAGTACTTGAATGAGTAACAGGAGGATCATCAAGAATATCACAAGATTTAAATAGATAGGCATAATTATAAAGAGTAAATGGCCCGTTTCCAGCGTTCGTCTGATTTTCTTCGAGCCACTGCACATCATAAGACTCAATGATCTGCCTAGTCTTCTTGTTGTACACTTTATATGCCATCTTGTTTTCATGAGCAGCCTTTCCAGCATATCCAATGAAATAGCATTCATCTCCCCTAGCGTTAAACTTTGGTATGGATTCCAAGTGCAAAAGAGTACATGGACAACCGAAAGCTCTTAGTTTCCCTCATACATAGCCAAAAGAGCTTCCCACATTTCCTTAGCATTTTTGCAATCACGAACTCCAATGTCAATTTCTGGTGCAAGAGCAGAGTGCAACATAGTAAGAGCCTTGACATCAATGTCAAGCTTTTCACGATCCTCTTCAGTAAATTGAGACTCAGGCTTAGGAGCAGTTGTTCCCTCAACTTCATTCACAATGTAGGTGATCACAGTTGATCCGTTGCAGATGGACCTCCAGGCCTTTGGATCCTTGATTCTCATGTATTGGATGAACCTGAACTTCCATTCTGAAAAGGATCCCCCAGAAATGAGCCTGGGAATCCTGTTGTTAGTTCCAATTATGTTATCTAGATCCTGGTTAATCGCAGCTATTTTAGTCAACCCCAATTGATTAATTTGAGCCATTTATGAGAAAACAATTCAACTTATGAGTAACAGGTAATATTAAAATACGAAAACCAGATGAATATCACTAATGATTACAGTATAGTTCAAATAACAATTCAGATGGTTCAACAAACAATTAAAAGATCCAATACAAAACAATTTTGTATAACAGTCCACAAGCCCAATTAGTCCAGTCCACTTGAATAGGTCCAATCTTAGTCGCACAAGATGACCCCTTTTGATCGCACAAGATGAATCTTAGCTGAACCTTTGACCAATCGCCCAAGACAGTATGACCCCTTTGATCGTATAAGACCAATCGCACAAGATGAGTCGCACAAGACGTCTTCAGCTGAACCTTTGGCCAAACGCACAAGATAATATGACCCCTTTTCAAATGAACCTTTGAATCGCACAAGAGTCCAATCGCACAACACCAATGTCAACAGTTAAAGAGAACAGTTGATCGCACAAGGTCTTCCCAGTCGTACAAGAGGTAATGAATCGCACAAGTCACAAAGTTTGGGCCTGAATCCTTGAAAGCCCAATTTTTATGATCGCACAACTCACCCTGAATCGCACAAGATACAATATTGGGCCTCAGTCCCTTAAGAACCCAATAACCACGATCGCACAAGACCTTCAGTCGCACAAGCCAAAATTGGAAATGCAATATTGCAGTCTTTCAACCAAAATCCCGAAAGATATGGTGATTTTAATTTTCAAATCCCTTTTGAAATTGCCTGTAACAAACTTTCCAAAAATCTGCAAACACAACCAACTTGCACACAAACAGATCAAACCCACAATTTATTCAAAAATTCTAATGAATATTTGATGAAATTCGAAGCACAAGAACCCAGAAATTCAAAAATTTTCAAAGAACTTTCAACAAAAAAAATGATATGTTTAACTAAAAACCTTTCAATTTTAACAAACCAAAATTTTAGAATAAAAAATCAACTATTAAATTTCAATTTTGATATCTAAAACAGTTGGTTTTCACGATAATTTTAACCAAATCAAGTCAAAATTTCAGATAAACAGACCCGTTTTGATTCACAGAATGTCAACTTGTTTTAATCAAAACAGAAAAATCACTTTAAGATCAGTGTTCGTGCCTCAACTTGGGTTGATATTCAGACACAAATAAACAGATTCTTAAAACGAAAGATGGACAACTCAAATCCTTTCTAACCCAAGAAACAGTCAACAAAAGAAAACTAGAAAATAAAACTGAAATAAGACAAGAAATCGGACCTTTCTTTGTCGAACTTGAACACGATCAGCAGCAAATACAATCTTCAAGATATCCGATCCAACCGAGCCTTCGTGAGACTACTTAGGCTCTGATAGCAATTGTAAGTCCATAAACACTACAATCGGATATCAAACACCAAACATGTACCGGAATTACAAGTGAGATGTGAAAGATTGAAAGACAAATTGTATTGATTCAAGAACAAAGAGCACACGATTCTAAGATCGTCTGGTACTCCAGTCGCACAAGAACACAAAAGTTTGCTAATGAATCAACAACCTATTTCGACTAAGGACTCCCCTATTTATACTAGCACAGGAGATCCTTGTACATTGGCCAAGCCCATACCCCACAGAACACAAAACAACCAAACAAGTCCACTATCCATATCAAACCCAACCCATACAAAATAACCCAAGACAGACGCAAACCTACACTAGATTATGCCCTTACAAAACTCAACCCTTGCAATTGGTTGAATAGATCATCAATGCGTGGGAGTGGGTAATGGTTCTTCACGGTCACTTTGCTGAGTTCACGATAGTCTATGCATATACGAAAGGTACCATCTATCTTCTTGACAAATAACACAGGGGCTCCCCAAGGTGACGAGCTAGGACGAATAAAACCCTTATCTAATAGCTCTCGAGATTGTGTGGACAACTCTTCCAATTCATGTGGGGCTAGTCGATATGGTGCATGAGCTATAGGCGCCGCTCTAGGAGTTAGCTCAATTTGGAATATGACTTGCCGATGTGGTGGGAGGCCAGGTAATTCCTCAGGGAATACCTCAGGAAAGTCACGAACGACAGCCCCTTGAGTTCGAAGTTGGTGATCACGTACTCCTAAAGGTCTCACCTTGGAAGGGGGTGATCCAATTCGGCAAGAAAGGAAAGCTAGCACCACGATACGTGGGTCCCTTTAAAATTCTGGAAAGAATTGGCAAGGTGGCCTACCGAATTAAATTACCGAAGGAACTAAAAAACGTACATCCAACTTTCCACGTCTCGAACCTCAAGAAGTGTCTAGCCGAATAGAATTTGCATGTGCCTCTGGAAGATTTGCAAATAAACGAGACCCTTCATTTCGTGGAAAAGCCTGTAGAAATCATGGATCGAGAGACCAAGAAACTTAGACGCTCTCGCGTTCACTTGGGAACTTAAGGGTGATATGAAGGCTAAATACCCGCATCTCTTTGTTACGTCTACTACTTAATTTCGAGACGAAATTCCCTGAAGTAGGGGAGACTGTAACAACCCGAACTTCGGATCGTTCCTTTTTACCATATTCTTTGTCAAATGCTTGTACTCCGAGGATTCGATTAACGCAATGGGTTAAACCATATTCTAAACTATATTTTAAAAGCATGATCAACGCATACAATATCGCTTATTTAACTATATTAAACGCTGGTTATCACAACGCTCATCACAACGCAAACTCGAAACGTGGATTTGGTTATTTATTTGCTTATGTTAATTGAGTGGGATTACTTGATTACTTGGGTGTTCTTATTATGTGTATAGTTACTCGCAACGCAAACTCAACGCAAACGCAACTCAGACTCGAAATGCAGATTTACTTTTATGCTTTTAGTTGTTATAGTGTGATTAGTTGTTTAAATATTATGTGGTTATCAACGCAACGCGTAACAGGTGAAACGAAACTTGGAAAAACTAACTCGCACACCATGGCTGTCCAATTGGACATCCGGTCGAATGGACATCCGTCCGGATGACCATCAGATCGGATGGCCATCCGACCGAAACACTATCCGACCCAAACACCACGCTTTCTCCACCGACTTAACTCACCCTCTTGCCTATAAATCTTACTCGTACGCGTTCCATTCACTGATTTGGCACCTCCATTCGACCACACTCACACCAGACGCTCTCAATCACTTTTGCTCAAGATTCAAGGCTTTTTGGTAAGCTTTTCTCCTCTAATCTTGTACAATTTTCATCACTCAACACTTCTACATCATCTTCTTCATCAAGAGCACAAACTTTTTCTCTGAAATCACTGATTTGGACCTCTTAAAGGTGTTCTTCACTTGTATTGCTTATGTAATCTCTTGTGGAACATCATTCCATCAAGATTTGAAGGATTTGAAGGATTTCCATACTTTTAACTTGAATCTCAACAAGATTTTAACACTTTTCATCTTAATTCAACTTTTCTTCAACTCTTCTACACAAAACCGATGGAATCTGGACTCAATCAGTGCTTTCTTCATAGGGTGATCAGTCCTTGAATGGGCAATGCTTTGATCTTCAACAGAGCTTAGGAGACATCAGTAGATAGAGCTTCAGTCTTTATTCTTCATCAGTACTTTGACTTATCAGCTGTTTGGGATAATCAGTGCTTGGAGTTTATCAGCTGATAGATAACCACTGTCAAGGGGAGAATTTAGTACAAACACTACTTATGATGATCAACTGTTCTGAACCAGTTTTGGCTTTCCCTATCATCTGTTCTTTTGGGCTTGAATGCATGGACCAACAATCTCCCCTTAGAATAGATAATGCCAAAACACTTAATTATTCATGATCTTTATTCTCTCATTAACTTCTCCCTGATTTGCCCTTTGAATTGTAGTTCAAAGTTCATGTAGTCTTCATCATCCTCATCCCTGCAGAGTTGTATTTCAAGAAGATCTTGGAGGTCAGCTACACTCAGGCCAAGTGCATCCTCCCTTGATATGTGCACAACTCCTCCATTGGACTTGAGCAAGGTCAATACATGGGTCTTTTATCAGACTTCCACTTTAGTATTTTTGAGTCCAATGGGTTTCTTGGGAGAGTCTAGAGATGGAGGCCTGCTCATACGATTTTTGGCAATTTCTTGCAACTTTGTTGATGCAGGATTTTCAGCAATCATTTCCTTGATGGCCTCTTTCATAATTTCAGCTTCTCTTTGTGCATCTTCTTCATCAGTCTGCTTTTGCCTCTTTCTTTGGTTTAAGGCAATGGCGGACAAGTCAGATGATGTGAACAATGTTTTTAAAGAGAGGGCCTGCTGCTTTGGCTCATCAGTGGTTTTGCTCTTGTATGCTGGTTTCTTTGGTGTTTAGGATATGTCTCTCTTAGTTTTTCTAGCTTACTATATGCTTGATCAATGTACTGCCTAGACCATTTTGATATGGCCTTTGCTGAACCAAATTTTGCTGCAACCAACTTAGCTCTCTTCCTCTTGTATTCCAAAGTAAGATCAACAATGGTCTTCTTATACTTGCTCCAATTTGGTGCAAACCTTTTCATCTGAGGATCTTTTCTTACCCTTTCAATTCTGTTAACTTCTGCTTTGAGGGCTATGAGTGGCCAGTCATTAAAATTTTCAACTTTAGCAGGATGAAATTTGTCTCTCATAATAAGCTCTAAGAGTCTTTCCTTAGCTTCTTTTACAGATCAGCATTTAGTGGCAAGTTAGACATCTATTTGCTTAAGTCTCTTGCATAGTCTTCAAGTTTTCTGACTTTACTAAGTCCATGCTCCATTCGACTTGAGATACTACTATCACCTTCCCCTTTACCTTCATACTTGGCTTGCAATTCAGCTTGCCTGGCTTTGAGCTTCAAATATTCATTCATGTTCTTTGGAGGTCTAAAGCCATGAAGAGATGGGAAGTTCCTTTTTACTGGATCATCCTCTGTGTAGAATTGCTTCATTTTATCTTTTACTGCATGCAGTTCCAAAGGATAATTCATAGCCAAGGGGATTTCTCTTGAAGGATCATGGCCTACAAGTGTGTATGGATCATTGAGTGGGTTAAATGTTGGTGATGGTGGAGGGTTGAATGGTTCAAGATTGGTTTGCATGATAGGTATAGAAGATAAAGGAACAGGTGCTGGTATGTTATCATCATTCACCTGAAACTTTCTCTTCCTAGTGTAAACCTTTTTAGGAGAAGGAGTTTTTGTTGGAGATTTGGAAACTGGAGTGAATATGGCTTGGGAAGGAAATTGAAAAGTGGTGGATGGTTGACTAACAGTTGTTGAAACAACTGGTGTTTCAACCTCTGTTGCCCTAACATCTGTTGATTCTGTATCAACATTTGTTGTAGTGGTAGTTGGTAGTGGTGAAGATGGTTTTTTTTTTTATCTTTTTGGTGGGTGGTTTTTATGGTGGTGGTGTTGGTTTGGGTGTAGCATTGGGTTTTCTTTTACCAGCAGTGGTTTTGGGACCAACAGTGGTTGATTCTGGTGGTGAGGGTGATCTTGAAAATGTGGCAAGAGGTGGTTTGTTGTGTTTGTGAGATTTACTTCTTTTTGAAGTGCCAAGATCCTTTGTTTTTATTACCCAATCCTTCATCTCCTTTTGTTCCTTTTTCCACTGCCTTTCCTTTGTTTGATTCTGATTTTCAATAGTCTTTCTGTTCTGGCCACTTCATCTGCTTGAATGTTGAGGGTTTCATCAATTCCCTTTTTCTTTTCTTTGACAGGTGTTTCAGCAATGGTTTCGGAAGACTTTTTATCAGACTCTGGTTTTTGAGTTGGCTTTTGCCTAGGAGTGGGTCTGCCAAACTTCTTCATGTCATGTTTCTCCCACTTTTTGGCATCATCTTGATCATCATCTTTGTAGATAGATGAAGGGGCAAAGCGAAAACTCTTTGGATAAAAGTGATATAGAGAATATAATAGCTCAGGGAATAGCCGACGCAACACCTATAATTATTGAAGTTGTTAGAAACCCTATAGAAAATAATAAAGTTGTTAGTAGCAAACGTAACCATAGCCATGACTTTAGTCACAGTGTTAATGGAAATAATGACATGATTATCAAAGCTCCATTTCTTAAGAAATTGAAGGAAATGACTTCAAGATGTACTTACAAGGATTTTCTAGCTTGTAAGCCAACTGAATTCGCAGGCAGTGAAGGAGCCATGCCTGCTCTGCGATGGTTAGAAAAGACTGAAGCTGTTCTTAAGATCAACAAATGTACCGAAGAAGATATGGTAATGCATGTTTTTAATCTCTTTAGAGATGAGGCATTAGAATGGTAGAACACGATTCTTCAGGCAAAAGGAAGTGACATAGCTTATGCCATGAACTGGAAGGAATTTAAGGAAATGACAGAAAGGAAATTCTGTCCTCCTCATGAAAAAGAACAAATGGCTATTAAGTTCTTAAATCATAGAATGGCGGATGTAAATTGTCGTGAGTATACGAAAAAATTCTTCGAATATGCAAGAATGGTACCAACAATGGCTTCGCCAGAACCCGTACTAATTTCTCGTTATATTTAGGGATTAATTGGTGAAATCCGTGATATAGTCAAGGCATCTAGACCTAAGACTATTGAGGAAACCGTTGAGCTGGCTAACACATTGACTGGCGGATTGATCCGCACAAGAGAAGAAAATAAGAAGAAAGAATTAGCCCATAAAAATACCCAAGAATTTCATTCGGGTAATAACTACAGGAAGAAAGGAGCAGGACAATCATCTTCACCGCCTTTCTATAAAAATTTAATAAGAGGTATTCTGGAAGATGCTATTTTAAGAAAACTCCTAACTGCAATTTCTGCAAAATACCTAGACATAAAGAGGAAGAATGCAAGAAGAAGAACCAAGTTTGTTTCAACTGCGGAGAAACTGGCCACATTCGTCCATATTGCCCGAAGTTAGCAAAAGTACCTGACAACAAAGCAAAGGCAGCATACGGAGCTAAGAAAAACGCGCGAGCATTCGTACTTACATCACAGGAGGCAGCAAGGATTCCCAATGTGATCGTCGGTACGTTTCCTGTTCATGACGTCTATGCTAACGTATTATTTGACTCTGGTGCAAATCAAAGTTTTATAAATACTGTATTCTGTCAAGTGCCTAACCAACCGCTAACTAAGCTTAGTCAAGCTTGTATGGTAGAAACAGCAGAAGGAAACTCCGCCAACATACGCGAGTACTTCAAAGAGGGACGATAGAATTACTAGGACACAAGGTTGCGGCAAACCTTCTACCAATGAATCTAGCCGGATTCGATGTAGTATTAGGAATGGATTGGCTAGTGGCCAATCATGCTCAAATCCTATGTGATCAAAATACTGTTGAGATTCGTACGCTAATAGGAGAAATGATCATGATTCAAGGAGACAAGCCAACCAAGTCTGCCAAATTCATCTCTTTGATGAAAGCTTCAAGTTATGCATGGAAGCAGGGCATAGTGTATATGATTTCGGTAATCATTAACACTAGAGGCAAGGAACTGAAAGAAATTCCGGCAATATCAGATTACCCCGGCGTTTTCCCAAAAGATCTACCTGGACTGCCACCTGACCGAGAAGTAGAGTTCAGAATTCATTTGATACCTGGAATTGCACCAATTGCTAAAGCACCTTATCGTTTAGCACTAACGAAGATGTTGGAATTAAAGAAGCAATTAGATGAATTGCTAGAAAAAGGTTTCATACAACCAATTTCATCCCCTTGGGGAGCACCTGTGTTGTTTGTCCAGAAAAAGGATGGTTCGATGCATATGTGTATCGATTATAGGGAATTGAACAAGGTCACAATCAAGAACCGGTACACATTACCGAGAATTTATGATCTATTTGATCAACTCCAAGGAGCTCGATATTTTTCCAAAATAGATTTACGCTCAGGATACCATCAACTGAAAGTATAGAAAGAGGACATTCCTAAAACTGCTTTCAGAACAAGGTATGGTCATTATGAGTTTATAGTCATGCCATTTGGCCAAACAAATGCTCCAGCAGCATTTATGTACATGATGAATAGGATATGTAAACCATATCTGGATAAATTTGTAATTTTCTTCATAGACGATATACTTATTTATTCCAAGAACGAAGAAGAGCATGCTAATCACCTACATGTACTCTTATCACTATTGAGAAATAGAAGCTTTATGCTAAATTCTGTAAGTTTAAATTCTGGTTGCAAGAAGTGCAATTTTTAGGACATTTGATTAACCATGAAGGAATTCATATGGATCCCATAAAGATCGAGGCAATTACCAAATGGAAAGTCCGTAAGTCACCTACGGAAGTCAGAAGTTTCTAGGACTAGCAGGATACTATTGAAGCTTTATCCAAGATTTTTCACGTATAGTCGTTCTGTTAACCAAGTTTTTTTTAAGTGAAAATGCAATATCATTCCACACGAAAAAGGGCAATTACAAAGCAATGGCCGGTAGTCGGGCAACAAGTTGCGCCGCCACCCCCTTTTGAAAATCGATTAAGTTTGAATGGGGACCCAAACAAGAAGAAGCTTTCAGAACCTTGAAGCAAAAGTTAACGAATGCATCGCTACTTGCATTACTAGAAGGAACTGAGGACTTTGTAGTCTTTTGTGATGGCACTAGATTAGGATTATGATGCGTTTTAATGCAACGTGAGAAGGTGATTGCTTACGCGTCTAGACAACTGAAGAAGCACGAAGAGAATTATACCACTCTTGATTTAGAATTAGGAGCGATAATTTTTGCCCTCAAAATTTAGAGACATTATTTTTATGGTAGTAAGTTTACAATCTTTATAGATCATAAAATTTTAAGATATATTTTTGGGCAAAAAGAGTTGAACATGAGGCAAAGACGATGGATGGAGATTTTAAGTGACTACGACTGTGATATCCAATATCACGAAGGTAAAGCTAATGTAGTAGTTGATGCTTTAAGTCATAAGTATCATGAGAAGCTAAAATGAGTACGTGCTCTCAGACTAAATCTGCAGATAGATATAATGGAACAATTGAAGAGTACCCCGGAAACAACAATCAAGGATGATGCTGAAGTATTAAAAGGAACAATGAAGGAGTTAAAACAAGGAACATATGGAATTTGGAGATTCCATAAGAAAAGAATTTGGGTACCAAATGAAGGAAATCTACGACATAGAATTTTAAAAGAAGCTCATAAATCTAAGTATACGATTCATCCTGGTAGTGACAAGATGTATTAAGATTTGAGGTAGAATTTTTGGTGGATAGGAATGAAAAAAGATATAGCTAGTTTCGTTTCTAAGTGCTTAATTTGTTCGCAAGTTAAAGCTGAACATCAGAAACCTTCAGGTTTACTTCAACAACTAGAAATGCCAGTTTGGAAATGGGAATTTATAACAATGGATTTTGTTACCAAATTACCCAAAAAAAGAAAAGGTAACGATACAATCTGGGTGATTGTTGATCAACTAACAGAGTCAGCTCATTTTCTACCAATGAAGGAAACTTTAGTATGGAAAGACTAGCTAAGCTATATGTAGATGAAATAGTTTCATTACATGGAATTTCGTTAGCCATTGTGTCTGATAGAGATAGTCGCTTCACTTCTCATTTTTGGAGAAGTTTCCAAAAAGCTATGGGAACACGGCTAAAGTTAAGTACAGCTTATCATCCGTAGACAGATGGACAATGTGAAAAAACAATCTAAATGTTGCAAGACATGTGTAATAGATTTTGTAGGAAATTGGGATGATCACTTACCATTAATAGAATTCTCCTATAATAATAGTTACCATACAAGCATTAATGCTGCTCCATTTGAAGCACTTTATGGACGAAAGTGTCGAACGCCTGTATGTTGGGCAGAAATAGGAGAAAAACAATTATCAGGTCCTAAGATTGTACAAGAAACAACAAATAAGATAATTCAAGTCAAGGAGAGGTTAAAGACAGCACGAGATCGTCAAAAGAGTTATGCTGATCATCGACGTAAGCCATTGGAATTTCAAGTTGGAAAATACTGTTAAAAGTTTCTACTTGGAAAGGAGTAGTTCTATTTGGTAAGAAAGGAAAGTTAAGCCTAAGGTATCTTGGACCATTTAAAGTTATCAAGCGAATTGGTCGGATAGGTTATTAGCTACAGTTACCAGAAGGAATGGCTGGTATACATGATGTATTTCATGTATGCAATTTAAGGAAATGTTTAGATGATAAATCTTTAATGGTACCTCTTCAAGATATAGAGGTAAGTGAAAAATTAAAATTTATTGAGAAACCTCTCCAAATCGAAGTTAGGAAGGTTAAAAATCTCAATCATAAGAGATTAGTTCTAGTCAAAGTGAAATGGAATTCAAAAAGATGACCAAAATATACTTGGTAATTAGAATCAGAGATGAAACGAAAATACCCATACTTGTTTCAGTGAATCTCGAGGATGAGATTTTAAACAAGGTAGGGAGGATGTAACAACTACTAAAATACCCTAGAAAGAACTATAATCGAAACCCCGGATACGCACGATGAGACCCGACATGAAAAATGAGTCCCGTAGCCAGCGTAATAACCCGAATCACTGGTATGATACCCTGTCTGATTGATCTATAAAGTAATCAATGGATGTTTAAGTGCTGCCTGAATAAGGCTATACTTTGTCATCACGTTGTGGTTTTGATCTCGTGATTATCGTTAAAGTTTGAATTGGGTTAATACACTAATACGTGTTGCATTTTGTGCTCAATTAGGAACCGAAGAATTAAACCATAAGGCTATTACTGTAAACTTTAAATCTGCAATGTGAGTCATTCTCTTTTTTCTCACAAAATTATGAGTCATTCTCTTTTACTCAAATGCATTTCAAAACTCTAAATGTTTTCCAAGTAATATTTACAGTGATTAAGTCTTTGTATTCTTACTGGAAAACAACTGTCAGTATGTGGGGTTTTGTATACATTACTTGTTATGCATCACTATTGGACAACGGGTTAGCCAATAAGTGATATCACCACGGTCACAGGAACTGCCACCGAGTCACAAATACTATTAAAATGGTTTCTTTGGTATTGGAAACTGAGATATCTAATAGTAATTTTGTAAGATATAAAAAATGTAAAAACCCTTAATGTTGTAACTATAACATTGTATCTTTTTATTAAATATGTATTAACTCACCAGTATTTTTCGCTGACCAAATGTTTTTAAAACGCGTTTCAGGTAGTTTACTGTGAAGTGAAGGATAAGTACTATGAGGCACTCAAGCTAAAATAAGTGGCTAAATAAATCTGAATAAAACGTGTTTTATAATCAATGATTTATCCCTAAGCAAATCCTTTATGTAAAAATGCGTTTCATCCCACATTTTATGAAATGAAAACTGTGGTGTTTTGAAAACTATGATATTTTTCCTAACACACGGTCCTGATAAATATTTCGCTGCGACAATTTTAATAAACACCGGTATCACTGTATCTGATCACGTCTCCCGCCCAGGATGGGGTCGGAGGTTATGATATGCTACACCTCTAGCTACACGCCACACCCATTTTCTCTAGTAAATTTGGCCTAGTGGCATATATGTATATTTTTGTTTAAAGAAAGGGCCAAATATTTTGGTACTCTAAACCGTTAGCATTTTATTGTCTTAATGTGTAAGGGTGGTTATCTCTCTAGAAGAGGTAAACTCTCATCATAATCAATTAAACCATGTCATCTCAACTCTCCTCTCCCACTCTTCTCTTGCACCCTAACATAAAGGGTGGTGTGTCAAAATAATTTTTTTTTAAAAGAAGAAACAAAAGAAAAAATTATTATTGGTTAAAAGAGAGTGGAGCCCACCATTAACCCAATATCTCTCTCTCTCTCTCTTCTTCCTTGTGCGGTGATTAATCACTGAAATCAACTTCCCCCATGCGGTAAACAAGGGATGGTGGCGGTGTTCCCCATCGATAAACTCAATCCACGTGGCATTCCCCGCACCCACCCTAGTGTACCCTTAAAATAGTTTAATCTAAACTTAAATCTTACTTTTGTCATGGAAGTAAGTGAAATCTAATTTTATACACCTTTTGGTTTATCACGTTATACATTAATTTCATTTGAAACCATGTTTATTTCATGTTAAGAAAGTTTAAAAGGTATAAACTTTTTCTTTGGGTAGAAAAATTCAAAGCAGGAGATATATGTTAGAATTTAGATATTAATGAAAGAAATATGGTAGGCATGTTTTTGTACAAGTTTAAAGAAAGCCATAGATTTTACATAGTACAATTTAATGTAAGGTAGGTGGGTTATCAAATCCCATTACCTTTGGGTACAACACGAATTTAATATAATGTTTGTTGTTGAAGTTTATATTCAATCTTGAATGAGGGAGTACCGGATTCATCTAACAAAATTTAAATTCGCCTTTGATAAATCATTAATTATTTCATGGTAAAGTATCTTCTTCTTTTTTTTATAAATTAAACTTCATTAAAACAAACCTTCGACCCAAACGGGCAAAAGGCCAATACAAAACAACACCCCCGACACAAACAGACAAAGGAACAAATTACAACATATACATAGGATATTTACACCACTCCTTCCAACTATATATTTACATGACGATCTATTCTTTAACCACCCAAAACCTCTCGACTTAATCTCTATCAAAATATCTTGCGGGCTTCTCCTAATCTGATTGAAAACCAATTTGTTCCTGCTTTTCCAAATACACCAACACGAGATAATAATTAACCCATTGACAATCTTTTTCATTTTTTTCCCACCCTGAATAGAATTTTGTGTATCCATTAAATCTTTGAATTCGAAAGCGAATATCGGGGGAATGTTGCACCAAACACTAATAGCCGCCCACACTTGAATAGCCACCGAATATGCTGTAAACAAATGATCCATCGTTTCCTCATACTTGTCGCAGAAAGGGCACATAAACGATGAAATATCCATGTTCCATCTTCTCAAATTGACTCTGGTTGCAAGCCTATCCAAGTTATATCTCCAAGCCATAATATTACATTTGATTGGAACCCATTTGCATCACTCGAAATTTGGGAGGCAGCCGCTTCCCCTATCAGAAATTAATGTCTTTTTTTTACAGAATTCACCGAGAAGCCATCCTGTCTGTCAACGTTCCATATCCATGAATCCCTATCATTTGACTATCTAACCATGTTGATAACTTCTTGACATTCTTGCCATTCCTTAAGCTCTGTATATACTCGGGTTGTCTAACCCAGTTCCAAGAATAACCTCCAATTCTTTGTCCCGATCCAATTCTCTCCATAACCGTGCAAGATTTATATGATTCCAAAACAAACATATATGGCCATCTTTCCATGAAAGGAAGATCACCCATCTATGTATCTAGCCAAAAACGAATATCAACCCCACTCCCCACTTTACCTAAAATCACCCGATTTATACCTTTCCCATTTAATTTCATTTTGGATGTCAATTTCACAATGTTATTCCAGCAACCCGCATAATTACCATTTAAAGGCACGAAACGTCTTTGCTATTGGAAACTTAGATATCTAATAGTAATTTTGTAAGATATAAAAAATGTAAAAACCCTTAATGTTGTAACTATAACATTGTATCTTTTTATTAAATCTGTACGAACTCACCAGTATTTTTCGCTGACCAAATGTTTTTCAAAACGCGTTTAAGGTAATTTACTTTAAAGTGAAGGAAAAGTACTATGAGGCACTCAAGCTAAAATAAGTGGCTAAATAAATCTGAATAAAACGTGTTTTGTAATCAATGGTTTATCCCTAAGAAAATCCTTTATGTAAAAATGGGTTTCATCCCACATTTTATGAAATGAAAACTGTGGTGTTTTGAAAACTATGATATTTTTCCTAACACACGATCCCGATGAATATTTCGCTGCGACAATTTTAATAAACACCGGTATCACTGTATCTGATCACGGCTCCCGCCCGGGGTGGGGTCGGAGGTTGTGATATGCTACACCTCTAGCTACATGCCACACCCATTTCCTCCAGTAAATTTGGCCTAGTGGCATATATGTATATTTTTGTTTAAAGAAAGGGCCAAATATTTTGGTACTCTAAACCCTTAGCATTTTATTGTCTTAATGTGTAAGGGTGGTTATCTCTCTAGAAGAGGTAAACTCTCATCATAATCAATTAAACCATGTCATCTCAATTCCCCTCTCCCACTCTTCTCTTGCACCCTTACATAAAGGGTGGTGTGTCAAAATAATTTTTTTTTAAAAGAAGAAACCAAAGAAAAAAATATTATTGGTTGAAAGAGAGTGGAGCCCACCATTAACCCAATCTCTCTCTCTATCTTCTTCCTTGTGCGGTGATTAATCACTGAAATCAACTTCCCCCATGCGGTAAACAAGGGATGGTGGCGGTGTTCCCCATCGATAAACCCAATCCACGTGGCATTCCCCGCACCCACCCTGTGTACCCTTCAAATAGTTTAATCTAAACTTAAATCTTACTTTTGTCATGGAAGTAAGTGAAATCTAATTTTATACACCTTTTGGTTTATCACGTTTTACATTAATTTTCATGTTAAGAAAGTTTAAAAGGTATAAACTTTTTCTTTGGGTAGAAAAATTCAAAGCAGGAGATATATGTTAGATATTAATGAAAGAAATATGGTAGGCATGTTTTTGTACAAGTTTAAAGAAAGGCATAGATTTTACATAGTACAATTTAATGTAACGTAGGTGGGTTATCAAATCCCATTACCTTTGGGTACAACACGAATTTAATATAATGTTTTTTGTTGAAGTTTAAATTCAATCTTGAATGAGGGAGTACCGGATTCATCTAACTAAATTTAAATTCGCCTTTGATAAATCATTAATTATTTCATGGTAAAGTATCTTCTTTTTTTTTTTTTAAATTAAACTTCATTAAAACAAACCTTCGACCCAAACGGGGAAAAGACTAATACAAAACAACACCCCCGACCCAAACAGGCAAATGACCAAATTACAACATATACATAGGATATTTACACCACTTCTTCTAACTATATATTTACATGACGATCTATTCTTTAACCACCAAAAACCTCTCGACTTAATCTCTATCAAAATATCTTGTGGGCTTCTCCTGATCTGATTGAAAACCAATTTGTTCCTACTTTTCCAAATACACCAACACGAGATAATAATTAACCCACTGACAATCTTCTTTATTTTTTTCCAACCCTGAACAGAATTTTGTGTATCCATTAAATCTTTGAATTCGAAAGCGAATATCGGGGGAATGTTGCACCAACCACTAATAGCCGCCCACACCTGAATAGCTACCGAACATGTTGTAAACAAATGATCCATCGTTTCCTCATACTTGTCGCAGAAAGGGCACATAACCGATGAAATATCCATGTTCCATCTTCTCAAATTGACTCTGGTTGCAAGCCTATCCAAGTTATATCTCCAAGCCATAATATTACATTTGATTGGAACCCATTTGCATCACTCGAAATTTGGGAGGTAGCCGCTTCCCCTATCAGAAATTAATGTCTTTTTTTTTACAGAATTCACCGAGAAGCCATCCTGTCTGTCAACGTTCCATATCCATGAGTCCCTATCATTTGACTGTCTAACCATGTTGATAACTTCTTGACATTCTTGCCATTCCTTAAGCTCTGTATCAGACTCGGGTTGTCTAACCCAGTTCCAAGAATAACCTTCAATTCTTTGTCCCGATCCAATTCTCTCCGTAACCGTGCAAGATTTATATGATTCCAAAACAAACATATATGGCCATCTTTCCATGAAAGGAAGATCACCCATCTAGGTATCTAGCCAAAAACGAATATCAACCACACTCCCCACTTTACCTAAAATCACCCGATTTATACCTTTCGCGTTTAATTTCATTTTGGATGTCAATTTCACAATGTTATTCCAGCAACCCGCATAATTACCATTTAAAGGCACGAAACGTCTTTGATTGTTTTTACTATGACAAGCTTCCACCACTCTCCTCCACATATTTGATTTTCAATCCTGTATCTCTAGCCCCACTTATAGAGGAACGCCTCATTGACTTATTTGAGTCTGTTAATACCCAACCCCCTTTTTTTCTTGGGCCAAGTGACCCAGTCCCAAGCCACCCAATTCATTTTGTTATTATCACTAAAGCCCGCCAAAAGAAACTTTCTCATGTTAGCTTCAAGAATCTTAATTATACCAACCGGGGCTTTATATAAAGACAAGTAATATATTGGGAGGCTCTCCAAAACTGAGTTAATCAAAGTAAGTCTCCCCACTATAAACATAGTTTTAGCTTTCCAAACCGATAACATTTTATCGGAAATCTCAACAATTGGAACCCAATTGCTGATTCTATTCATATTGGCCCCCACCATGATACCCAAGTAAGAAAGCGGGATGTTATCAGTATTGCACCCAATCACATTAGCCATATCCTTGATATCACAGTTCTCCACCCCCAACCCATATAAGTTCGCTTTATGAAGGTTAATCTTAAGGCCCGAACACGGGTAAAAAATTCTGAGACATCTAGCCGCATTCGTCACATTACCCCTATCCCAATCCCCCAATATTAAAGCGTCGTTAGCATAAAAAAGATGTGAGATAACTGGGCCGTTTTTGGGAGTTTGAATACCTTTGAAAAACCCTTCAAGTCCTGTTTTGCAAAAAATGCTAGACAGAGCTTCCATAACCAAAAGAAAAAGAAAGGGAGATAATGGATCTCCCTGTCTGATCCCTTTGGAGCAGCTAAATTCAAAAGTAGGAGATCTATTCAATAAAACCGCGGATCTAGCTGAGGCTAAAACCCTTCCCACCCATTTATGCCAAAGATTAGGAAAACCCATCTGTCCCATGATATCCAGCAAAAAACCCCAACACACATCGTCATAAGCCTTTTCAAAATCGATTTTAAAAGGAAAGCTTTTTTTTAACTTTTTTAATCCAAGAGATAAGCTCATTTACCATTAACGGATTGTCAAGTATGTACCTACCTTTAAGAAACGCCGTTTGATTTTCCAAGATGATGGTACCTATAACCTTATTGAGACGGTTACCAAGAACCATTGAAATAGTTTTACTAATCACCCCAACTAGATTGATCGGACGATAGTCTCTCATCCCCCCTGGATCCTTGTTTTTTGGGATAAGAGTTGTGAATGAAGAACTGCATCCTTTCTCGATAGAACCTTGTTGGTCCATGCATTCAAACCCAGAAAAGAACAGATGATAGGGAAAGCCAAAACTGGTTCAGAACAGTTGATTCATCATAAGCAGTGCTTGCAGAAGGCTTTCCCCTTGACAGTGGTTATCTAGTAACTGATAGACTCCAAAGCACTGAGCAGCACAACAACTGTTGGCAAAGATCTGATGAAGATTAAAGACTGAAGCTTTATCTACTGATGGCATCTAAGTACTGTTGAAGACCAAAGCTCTGCTCCTCCAAAGAACTTATCACCCTTTGAAGAAAGCACTGATGATCAACATCAATGCTTAGACTACAACATTGGAATGAAGAATCAGTGGTTTAATGTAATCAGTGTTTGTATATACAGTTTTTAGAGTTTGTTAGGTGGTTAGATGTCACTTTCATGGTGATGTCAGCAAAGATGCTCAGTGGTTTGGGATGTACTATAAATAGAACAGTACTCTGTACTGTTCCATTAGCTCATTCTCACCAAGTCATTCTATACGAACAAATCACTAAGCTCAGGCTGAGGGGGATTCTTGTACATGCTTGCAATTTGTTTTGGTTATTGTAATTTAATACAATCATTCGATTCAATGGAAAAAAAGTTTGCTTAAACTTTTCTTCCGTGATTGTGTTTACAAAGTTTGATTGTTATTTCCGCTGCAATTATTACATCTCTGTTCTCACATCTTACATCAATTTATTCAAACAAACAAAATCAAAGAAACTCAGATCCTAACAATTGGTATCAGAGTTATGGACAGTCAAACTTGATCTAACAATCATTTTGACGTAAAAGTTCAGCTCGAAACTTTTAGTTGTTCGTATTTAGTTGAAAAACAGAGTAAGGTGTAATCACGTACAAAGTTGATTATTCAATACCTGTAAAACAACCAGAATGGCGTCACACTCACAAGACCGGCACACTCTTTAACCCACCTATGTTGGTCGGATCCGAGTATAACATATGGCAGCGTAGGGTGGGTCATGTTTTGGCTCAACAAAATACTGGATGTTGGAAGTCGGTTATCTTCGGACCACATGTTCCGATGGTGCCGAGTGCTGAAGATCCAAAAAGCTTTGTGCCTAAAAGCATCGAAAACTATTCTGAACAAGACTATCAAAAAATTGAATTAGATGCAAATGCGTTTAGCATTGTAGCTTTAGCCCTCCCCAATGACATCTATGCTGGACTGTTACATTGTAAAAGTGCCAAGGAATTGTGGGATGCACTTAAGGAACAATTTGGTGGTACCGAAGAAGTAATTTAAAATAATAGGGAGGTTTTGAACCAACAGTATGAAACCTTTTATCACGTTAAGGGTGAATCATTAACACAGCAATTTGAACGATTCAGTTGTCTCATTAGTGAATTGAAACTTGCTAATGTTGAATATGCAAAATCAACTCTAAATAGTAGGTTTCTAAGGTCACTTCCTGAAAAATGGGACACAATTGCTTTTGTAACCATAAATTCAGTTAGGTTCAAAGAACTAAGTCTGACTCAACTTCATGGTCGACTCCTCACTTATGAGAGAGAGTTGAACCAGAAAAAGAAGTTACAAGAGTCAGGGAAGGTTGCTGATGACTATACATTTGGTAGCACAACACTTCTTGATCAAGAGGAGTCTGGTAGTAGTAAGGATCAGAGTTATGATCATTATATTGACATAACTACTGGTGGAGCTTTTACCAACTCTGATTCTTACTCAACTAACTATGCTTTCATAGCTAGTAGTGAAAACCAGAGTTCAGACAACTTATCCTTTGAACTCAATGATCTCCAGCATTTTGATCCAACTTATTTGGAAGAAATAGACATATTGCACCAACTTGCACTGCTGAGTGTTAGAACCAGCAAATTCTATAAGAGAACAGGGAGAAAATTTCCAGGGTTACATGGGAATCTGAAAGTAGGGTTGAAAAAATCAAATATAAAATGCTGCAAGTGTAACAGGTTAGGACACTTTGCTAGAGAGTGTAGATCACAAAACAGTGGACCAATCATAACACATTCTAGCCCTAGACCTCAAAACACACAAAACACTATGCATTATTACCAAAGTACTCCTACTGCTCATGTAAACACTGCTCATTATGTACACCTTGCAACACCTGCTACAGTGCAATATGTTCAAACACCTGTCCCTCAAATACAGTATGTCCAGGCCCCAGCTCCTCAGGTTCAGGTGCAACAAGTTGTACCTCAACAAGCTACCCAAACATCTGCTCAAATAGATCAGCAAAGCTTCTTTACCCAAGTCTTTGTTGATTGGAGTAGCTTGCCTGATGAATCAGGTGATGAAATTTTTGCTCTATATGCTAACAATGATGCTTCTAGGGATAATTTCTGTTTTGTAGCATTAGAGTCTATACCAGAAGGGCTGGAAACTGATGAAGGGCAATCCAGTGCAGAAATAGTGGATACAATTGCTGAAGTAGTGGTTACTGTTGTTGTTGGTGAACAACTGTTGGAAGATAAACCTGAACCACTGATGGAACCACTGTCCGACCCATGGTCTATTGAAGAAGAAGAAGAAGAAGAAGAGAAGAGGCCCAAAGAAAGTGAGAATGTCTGTGACTGTGCCATGATGGCTGCAGCTAAGGTATCACCTCAGGTCCTCAAAAATCTATGTTCAGACAAATGCATCATAGCATTTGCTAATGTTAAAGAGGTGAATGAAAACCTTAGAGATAAAATTCTGAAAGATGAAGTACAAGTTGAAAAGTCTTTAAAAGAGTTGAAAATCAAATTGTCAGAAAAGGATAGTGAAATTTGCAGCCTTAAGCATGAGCAAAGCATAACCAAGGACCAACTCCAGGCCATGATAGAAAAATATCAAACTTGTAAAACGGAGTTGGAATCCACCCAAATCACATGTGAAAAATGGGTGGAATCCTGTAAAGGTTATGAAGTCATGCTAGAAAAACGGATAAAAAGCAATGTAAAATTTGGCATAGGTTTCAGGAAAAATGACCAAATTCAAAACACTACTGAAAATGAGTCTGTTCAAAACATTATTGAGATAATTCCAACTAACAAGGATGGCCAAGAAATAAAAATAACTGATAAAAATGGCAACAAAATCACTCTTGAAAGACCAGAGGGGTCCTCAACCATTGAGGAGATTGAAAAGTACCAATTCAAACCCACTTGGTCAGATGAGTGTGATATCCTTGAGAATTTCAAACCCATGGATTTTTCCACAGTAGATAGTGTAAAAGCTCCAAAGGCCAAGGTAATTCCTCTTAAGGACATCCCAACAGTGGTTCAAAACTCTATTTCAAAGGAGTCTGAAAAGAGGAAAAAGAGAGAAAAAGTTAAAAATCTGTTTTGTGACTTTTGTGAAAAGAAAAATCATGTAACAAAAGATTGTTTTCACCTAAAAGCCTATGACATAAACAGAACAAGTATCATTATGCCTTCAAAAAAATTGCACTATCTGTGGAAAATCAAATCATCTCACTCAAAAGTGTGTGTACATTCAAGCCTTTGAGGTTAAAAGAAAAGAGTACACTTCAAAAACACCCATGAGTTCATCAAAAAACTTTTGTGCCTGTCCAAATAGCTGTGACAAAACAGTTGAACTGTGACAACCCGAACTTTAGACACTTGGGCCTAAAACAACGATTGTTTTGTTTAACGAACATATAAGTGAGTGGGCCAGGTATTTGTTGTTGTGTTTGGGCCGAAGGCCACTGAATTAAATTGCCCAACTTGTAGCCTAATTGTGTTTACGTAACATCTAAAGGTTTGGCACAAGAACTCTAAAGGTTATCACAAAAACCTAAAATACAAACCCTACCCTCTTTCACCCTACGCACGGTAACGGCAGACCCCCCCCCCCCTTCTGATCGAGATAGCACAGTGATTTGTCAAGATTTTTGGTTAGTGATTCATGCCTGCGATATTCATAGTTGTATGGTATTGTTCATATGTGATATTAAAGGTGTGACATCCATATATGATCGATTAATTGTGATAACATGTTACATGGATTGAATAGGGTTAGTTGTCAAGATTAATAAACGGATTTCTTGATCTTGCTTTATATGCATATCATGTTCCGATAACCCTTGCATGATTTTGATGTATATGTGCTTTGAAACTAACCACTGCCCTGAGGAAGTTATATGATGGTCTTATATGATATGTTGATTGATCCGTGTACAATGATTATGTTATGTGATCGTCATGGGTGCATATGAGGTAAATGATAAGATTATGATTACTAGGCTAGACCCATTCCACTAATTGATGTTGAAATGCCTTGATGTGATCGCATGAATATGGCATTAAATTAATGGAATTGTATGATTGTTGGCTGATATCGATGTGTGTGTGCATGTGATCCCTAATCAATTTGATGTAACAACAGTGGGCATCCTAGTCACTTTTGATGATAATTAGTTTTGGCAGCCCCATAAAAATTAAAGCTACATGTTTGATAAGACTTGGTAAAATGGCGGCTATGTGTTGAGTCATGTGTTGAGCCATGTGTTGAGTCTTGATCTAATCAAATAGAGGGGACATCATAATAGTATTGTCAGTGATGTTATGGGATACTAGGGAGGGTTTCACCTGGCCAATTTCACATGTGAACAACCCACATGCACTCGGGAACACACACCTTCATGTGTGGGCCGTAGACATCGGGCTTTGATTGATGGACTCGCACAACAGTTGCTACAAATGGGTGGGTTAGAAACTGAGTAGGTTACATTTAAACAAACAATTTCTTAAAACAGAAACTCATGGGCTGTCAATGGTATGGGCCGAGGGTTAACAGTGGACTGTGAGCCCGGCTTTAGTTGCGTGGGCCGCGGGTTGGTTTTGTTTGGGCCATGGGTCATGTTTACGTGTAAATATAAAAACCGTTGTAAGCGGATTAAGTGAATCTAGCATGTAGAGAGTTATCTTGCAATGTGAATGTGTGTCGGAATCGATACTTGCTACAACATGTGTGATGGTACAAACCATACTTGTTATGACATACGTAATACTATATGTTTGGTTGTCTGTTGCTTGTGCAATACGTGTGATTAGATACTTTAATTGCGAATTCACGAAACTGACTATCTCTGGTAACCACGATAGGGTTTGATTGATCAACTGTAGACGAGCATTTAGTCTAACCGAGCAAAACAAAGGTGAGTTCACTACATTCGAGCATGCGTCCCAGTGGTTGGGGACAGTCAGTGGTTTGGGTAAAAACGGGTATATTGGTTAATACTCTCACCTATCATTTTTGTAAGTCCCTTATTATGTTACCTGGAGGGTAACGGGTATTAGTTGGTAGCGCTACTTAGGTTTGGCACCCTCACACCGCTCCTGGATAGGACGGATGTGAACTAATGACCCAGTCGAGGCCCAGTACTAGATAGGAGTACGTGGGAAGGGCAGTCATGTATTTCAGGAGCCGTCTTGCTCAGAAATGAGATATTAACAATATTACTTGCATTTGTCAGTGAACTGTTTTACATACATCTGGTAACAAAACGTTTTCTTAAACTGTGAACTCGCTAGCTTTGTCTAATACACTTGTTACATGCTCGCAGGTCGTTAGGTACTTGGGAACAGGAACTTGCTGGCTGGAGGGCGTGAGTGGTCATGGTTGCATTGATGGGTTTATTTATCGAACATTTATGTACTATGGTTGTTTGGAAAGTATTTACATTATGATACATTAACGCTTCCGCTGAACTTGATGGTTTTCGAATTACTTATGTTTGGATTTTATTACTATTAAATGGTGAAACTTTATTTTAAACTTATGGATTCAATGTAATTGGTGGCTCATTACTAGTGGTCACACGCCTAACAGGGACACTCCCTAAGTGGTAATTTGAGGGTGTGACAGTTTGGTATCAGAGCCACTGGTTATAGTGAACTTGGTTTTAAAACGTTTTTTATAAAACCAGACTATAACCGAACTGATCCGAAATCGACCATGACACTCAGCTCCAGACTGCAAGGTTCGTCTCTTGTTTACTATTGCATAGTATATCTACTGTTTTCTTATGATTAACATCACATACGAATGCACACTTGGCACTACAGTATGAGTTTCTATGTTACCCACCGATGTTACGTGTGTTAAGAGAGGGACTCTTCTTGAACTTACATGCTCTATGTTGTGATGTCATTGGTCGTGTTGCTTGAATTCGGGGGAACCTTTTAGCGCGAGTTAAGAGGCACTGAGATAAGCATGCAAATTGCCTTATTATTATGGGTGCACACATAATAATAATGTGGGGTGCATGTGAGTCCCAGTGAGGCTTAACGAGTGTGAGAGGGGTTCCGCTCTGTTAATTAATGTTATGTTAGAACACAAGAGTCTATAGGAATCATAGCAGTGATTGTCTCCTACTCGAACATGATCTTTTCACCCCTTTCTGAATCCTTACGAATCTCGATGCTATCGAGTATCACCTGATCACACATCTGAACACCTAGCGAACTGTGTAGAATGTTAGGTGCTAGTATGAACGTCCCTGAGTTGGATGGCTCAGCATCAAATGGCTGGACTATACTTTCCTCACTTATCTTTGTTTGCTGGAACTTAGCGTGTTGATGCCTTAGATCCCGAAGTGCGATCACTTCTGCAACACTCTCGCGACATACCGTGTATTACTCAGTCAACTTGCAAGAACGATGGACAAGAGGGTAAACGTAGTACCTTACCGACTTCAGCATTTGAACGAACCTAGTTACCGGCAACGAACAACAGCGATTTGACTCCAATCGAATGCTTAACCCCAGCCAGCGACTCATGGGAGTCGACTCTTACGAACCAATCGGGACAAAATCGATAACGATTGACTGTAGAGCGGACTGTGTAACCGCCCGCACCATGAGTAGTGCCTTAGGACGTGGCACGGAATGTGAAAAGATGGACCTTGTTGGTGAAAGGACGCAGGACACCATTTCAGGCAACAATATTAGAGGCAATAGTCGCGGAAACAACAAGGTACTCGTGATCGTAGCTTACAATATGGAAGCGAAGGTGACTTCGACAAGGATTGACCGTGTTAAGTCAAGGTGACGACAACCAATGGAACGACGGCAGTACTGGAAATTCTCGTGACGAAAACAACACTGGAAACGAAGCTCATGGAAGGACATTTAGTATAGGCATAGGCTATACCAGGCGTAATAGCAACACGATAGCTTGGATGGGTAGCTATTCGCTTCGTTTCTGTTCTGTTTAACCCTGATGCTTCTTGAAACCGAACCTGTTGTGGAGTCAGCTGATGCAAGTCAATTGAAGCCTTATATGTTTGCTGGGATGCAAACTCGACCTTGGGGGACAGGTGTTCGACATCGACCTTCCTTCCACTACCCTTGATGGTTGCAATACAGTAGTTAATGTGGATTGGTTATCCAGAGATCGCGCAGATACACCAGTGAGGGGAAAATCTTGTGTGGAGAATCGTTATTTGTTCTAAAGCGTCAGAGTGGTGCAAAGGTTAGCGCCATTTCAGCTATGAAGGCCAGAAGTGTCTACGGAGGGATTACTCCGCCATACTAGCAAGCGTTACTGATGTTAGGGCTAAGGAGACAGAGGATTGAGGATCCACAAACCATTCGTGATTCTTCGGTGTGCTACCCAAGGAACTTCCAGGTTTACTTCCACAACTGTTAGGCAGAATCCCAGTTTGATCTCACGCTAGATGCCGCTCCGAATACTCATACTCTTACCGTCTTGCACCAGGAGGGTTGCAAGAGCTGCCTAATCAACTTCAGGAGCTATTGGATGGAAGTTTAAACGAACCTAGCCTTTTCGTGCGTGTACTGATTATCGGGAACTTAACAAGGTGACAGTTAAGAACCGTTTGCCTCAACCATGTAGTGACAACCTGTCGACTAGTTGCGAGGGACAAGCTTTCATTCGAGGATTGATTTACGAACGGGCTATCATCAGATGGAAGTCCAAGGGGAGAATGTTCCCAAAGTGGCATATCAAACGCAGTACGGCCATATGACTTTGTAGTCCATGACCTTTAGGGTAATCAACACATCAACAGCTTTACGGATCACATGAATCGACCGTGTTTTGATGACATTTTGAATCACTACCAGGGGAAAGGAACACCATGAACGACACCTGTATTTTGTCCTAGAGCTCCTAGGGGAGGAGCAACTTCACGCGAACTCTAGCAAAGTGTGACTTCAGGATTTGGGAGGTACACTTTCTTGGTCACGTAGTCAACAAAGTGGGGACACATGCAGATCTCGCTAGAGATCCATTTCTTTAGATATTGATCGGCACCAAATAGTCCATCGGGGATATAGTAATTTCTTGGTTTAGCTAGTTACTATCGTAGATTCATCACAGGACTTTCGAGGATGTCGCAGCTTCAATCACTTTAGCACATCAGGGTGCTATGTATTCGTGGGAGACAAATAGGAGAACATCTTTTCAGCTTTTGAAACCCAACGCTGCAGTGCGCTGAGCATCGTCTTTACCCGAGGGTACGGGTGATTTAGTGGTATACCATGATGGTTTTAATCAGATTCCAAGTTACACGCCGATGCAACATGAGATGGTGATGGCTTACATAGTGGAGTTACAAGAAGAGTGGCATGAGTCACAACTTGCGGTGGGAACCATGGTCTTTGGATTTAAGTTGGAGGCACTACTTGGACGGTACCGGATGCACCACTTAGACCGATCACAAGGGCCTCCCGTGTACCTTTGTTTCGAGAAAGCTAAGCATGTGATGGCATCGCTGGATGGAACTTTCAAATGATTACGACTGTGAAACTTGAACGTGCCCGAGCCTTGCAGCTCATTATCGACTCTAACCTATCTTATCAGACTCGCTCTGTTCAAACCGAAGCATTGAAGGAAGAAAACTTTCAAGTTGGATCCATGCGGGGCATGGAGGAACAATTGTTGGCGAGTCGGACGATATTCGCTACTTCATGGAACGAATGTGGAACCCACTATACGGCAACCGTGGGGAAACTTGTGTTGAGCAAAGCATACCAGCATCATTATTCTAGTCATCTGGATTTTGATAGGGGATATTAGGATCTATAAATCTAGTACTGGCAATCGGGCGTGAAGGTTCATACAGCAATGTAGGTGAACGATGCTTAACTTGTGCGAAATCAAGATGGAATATCAAGAACCTTCTGGCTGGTGTCAGCAACCAGAAACACCCATTGGGAAATGAGAACAGACTGCCATGGATTTTGTCACTAGATTACCTAAAACCCAGAACGAAGACAGTATCACCTGGGTGATCGTTGATTGTCTCACGTTACCAGTACACCCTTTTGCAATCAAGGAAACTGACAAGTCGACACAGCTTGTAAATTTTCCTCTGAGAGAGGCGACTTTTAGGCACGAGGTGCCAACTCCTGTTACCTTTGATTTTGAGCTATACCTGATTTATGGCAGGCAATACGCAACACCCTTGGCTCACATATAGGCATGAGCATTACTTATCACTGTAGGACAACCGGGCAGAGTAACAAACCAACCTGACACACGGAGACATGCTGCGAGCATGTGCGTGATTGACTCTAGTAAACATTTGGGAAGGACACTTATCTTTGGGTGAGCTCTACTGCAGTCGTTATCGTATTAGTATGCATACAGCTCTGTTTGAGGCATTGCATGGGTGATAATGCCAATCTCCTCGTGGACGGAGGTGGATGATAACGTAATCACGGGTCCAGGACTTGCACTCGAAACACTTGGGAAGATTATTTGGATTGGAAATCGTTTGACGGAAACACGTGACCGTCAGGAAAGCTCATAAACTTGGGAAACGCTGGAGGCAATCGTATTGTGTTGAAAGTCTCACCCTGGGAGGGTGTGGTGCACTTGGGAAGCTTGACAAGCATTCGGAATTCTGGAAAGAATCGGTCACGTCGCCTAAAACTCGAGTTACCCGACAAATTGGGTAACGTTCATGATGTCATTTATGCCGCGAGTCTAAAGCAGTGTTTGTCTGACGAAATGCTTGTGATACCTTCTTAGAGTCTGAGTCTGAGTTTAACGTCAAGTTGTAGTTGTCAAGGTGCCTATTGAAATCATACCCCAGGAGGTTAAGGTTTGCGAGCACTGTCAAATTCCAATTATGAGAGTTCGTTGGAACTCGAGACTAAGTACCCGCAATCGCACGAATCTGCTGAATCAATTCCGATGCAACTGGTGAATTTCGAGGACGAAATTCCCTTTCAAGTTGGGGATGATGTGACACCTGAGAACAATCCGCAACAATCTTGATTTCCTTCACTTCACTCCTCAGTGCTTACTTGTCAAATTTCGGGACGAAATTTCTTTCAAGTTGGGGATGATGTGACAACCCGAACTTTAGAGGCCAGTGTCGTTTAAATCCTATGATCCAAACCTTTCGTTATTTATTCCTTTCTTGTGCTGAACGTTTTATGCTAATATAAAACTTGAGTAACATTAGAATAATACTTATGACACTTGGGCCTAAAACAACGATTGTTTTGTTTAACGAACATATAAGTGAGTGGGCCAGGTATTTGTTGTTGTGTTTGGGCCGAAGGCCACTGAATTAAATTGCCCAACTTGTAGCCTAATTGTGTTTACGTAACATCTAAAGGTTTGGCACAAGAACTCTAAAGGTTATCACAAAAACCTAAAATACAAACCCTACCCTCTTTCACCCTACGCACGGTAACGGCAGACCCCCCCCCCCTTCTGATCGAGATAGCACAGTGATTTGTCAAGATTTTTGGTTAGTGATTCATGCCTGCGATATTCATAGTTGTATGGTATTGTTCATATGTGATATTAAAGGTGTGACATCCATATATGATCGATTAATTGTGATAACATGTTACATGGATTGAATAGGGTTAGTTGTCAAGATTAATAAACGGATTTCTTGATCTTGCTTTATATGCATATCATGTTCCGATAACCCTTGCATGATTTTGATGTATATGTGCTTTGAAACTAACCACTGCCCTGAGGAAGTTATATGATGGTCTTATATGATATGTTGATTGATCCGTGTACAATGATTATGTTATGTGATCGTCATGGGTGCATATGAGGTAAATGATAAGATTATGATTACTAGGCTAGACCCATTCCACTAATTGATGTTGAAATGCCTTGATGTGATCGCATGAATATGGCATTAAATTAATGGAATTGTATGATTGTTGGCTGATATCGATGTGTGTGTGCATGTGATCCCTAATCAATTTGATGTAACAACAGTGGGCATCCTAGTCACTTTTGATGATAATTAGTTTTGGCAGCCCCATAAAAATTAAAGCTACATGTTTGATAAGACTTGGTAAAATGGCGGCTATGTGTTGAGTCATGTGTTGAGCCATGTGTTGAGTCTTGATCTAATCAAATAGAGGGGACATCATAATAGTATTGTCAGTGATGTTATGGGATACTAGGGAGGGTTTCACCTGGCCAATTTCACATATGAACAACCCACATGCACTCGGGAACACACACCTTCATGTGTGGGCCGTAGACATCGGGCTTTGATTGATGGACTCGCACAACAGTTGCTACAAATGGGTGGGTTAGAAACTGAGTAGGTTACATTTAAACAAACAATTTCTTAAAACAGAAACTCATGGGCTGTCAATGGTATGGGCCGAGGGTTAACAGTGGACTGTGAGCCCGGCTTTAGTTGCGTGGGCCGCGGGTTGGTTTTGTTTGGGCCATGGGTCATGTTTACGTGTAAATATAAAAACCGTTGTAAGCGGATTAAGTGAATCTAGCATGTAGAGAGTTATCTTGCAATGTGAATGTGTGTCGGAATCGATACTTGCTACAACATGTGTGATGGTACAAACCATACTTGTTATGACATACGTAATACTATATGTTTGGTTGTCTGTTGCTTGTGCAATACGTGTGATTAGATACTTTAATTGCGAATTCACGAAACTGACTATCTCTGGTAACCACGATAGGGTTTGATTGATCAACTGTAGACGAGCATTTAGTCTAACCGAGCAAAACAAAGGTGAGTTCACTACATTCGAGCATGCGTCCCAGTGGTTGGGGACAGTCAGTGGTTTGGGTAAAAACGGGTATATTGGTTAATACTCTCACCTATCATTTTTGTAAGTCCCTTATTATGTTACCTGGAGGGTAACGGGTATTAGTTGGTAGCGCTACTTAGGTTTGGCACCCTCACACCGCTCCTGGATAGGACGGATGTGAACTAATGACCCAGTCGAGGCCCAGTACTAGATAGGAGTACGTGGGAAGGGCAGTCATGTATTTCAGGAGCCGTCTTGTTCAGAAATGAGATATTAACAATATTACTTGCATTTGTCAGTGAACTGTTTTACATACATCTGGTAACAAAACGTTTTCTTAAACTGTGAACTCGCTAGCTTTGTCTAATACACTTGTTACATGCTCGCAGGTCGTTAGGTACTTGGGAACAGGAACTTGCTGGCTGGAGGGCGTGAGTGGTCATGGTTGCATTGATGGGTTTATTTATCGAACATTTATGTACTATGATTGTTTGGAAAGTATTTACATTATGATACATTAACGCTTCCGCTGAACTTGATGGTTTTCGAATTACTTATGTTTGGATTTTATTACTATTAAATGGTGAAACTTTATTTTAAACTTATGGATTCAATGTAATTGGTGGCTCATTACAAAATTGTTGGACCAGAAATGGTCAAAAAGATTGAAGAAATAATAGCCAATGGAAAAACCAAACTTATTGCTCAAAGAAGTGGAAATGTTTATGTAGTTGATTTGTCAAAAGAGAGCCCTATGACTGATGCTTGTATGTTCTCAACTGCCTCTAATAAAGAGACAGAATTATGGCACAGAAGATTGGGGCACACAAATCTCAAGACAATCACTGCTTTATCAAAAAAAGGCCCTGTAAGAGGTCTTCCACAAAAATTTTTCACATGTCCTGAGCATTGTATTTCCTGTTTAAAAGGAAAGCAACATAAAAGCTCATTTAAGTCCATTGAAGAGTCCAAAACAACCAAGTGTCTGCAAATGCTACACATGGATCTGTTTGGCCCAGTAAAAATCATGAGCTTCAAAAGGAAAAGATATTGTTTGGTAACTGTTGATGATTTTTCTAGGTTTACATGGACTTATTTCTTACATTCTAAAGATGAGACTGCATGCATTTTGCAAGACTTTTTTAAACAGGTTGAAAAGCAATTTGACTTGCCAGTAAAAGTCTTTAGGAGTGACAATGGAACAAAATTCAGAAATAAGGAGTTGGATGCATTTTGTGTGTAAAAAGGGATTGTAAGGCAGTACAGTATCCCAAGAACACCAGAGCAAAATGGAGTGGTTAACAGGAAGAACAGAACTTTGATTGAGGCTGCCAGAACCATGCTTGCAGATTCAGGTTTACCATTAACTTTCTGGGCAGAGGCTGTAAACACCGTCTACTATGTCCAGAACAGAGTTTTGATCAACCACACGCATCAAAAGACTGCCTATGAAATCTTGTATAAAATCAAACCACTGATCTCATATTTTAAATTCTTTGGCTGCCCATGTTTCATTTTAAACCTAAAAGATTCAATTTCAAAATTTGCAGCCAAAGTAGATTGTGGTTATCATCTGGGATACTCAACCACTGCCAAGGTCTATAAAGTGTTTAACACAAGGACTAGGTGTGTGGAAGAGACTTTGAATGTTAAGTTCAATGAACTTTCATCTCTGAAAATCCCAGCAAACCCTGCTGAATTGTTTGATTTAGATAAATTCACTTTTGAAGATGTGTCTGTCAAGACTAACCATGCAGGTACACCATAATCTCCCACCATCAGATAATGGATATGAAGTTGTGATTCCTCAACAGAAATTCAAATCCATCATCAGAGCAGAAGATGTTCAAAACAGTTGTCAAAGCTCAACCACTGCTACATCAACAGTTGTTGACCAAAGTAGCCCTTCAACCTCTGCCACCATATCTTCAACCACTGTTGATAAAAATCCAACAACAGTGGATAAAAATCAACATTGTGTCACACACATTCCTCCTATCCCTCCATCTCCATTTCAAACAGATGTTGGATCATCAAAGTCACCAACAGATGTAGCTCAGATGATTCACATCTGCAGCCTTCACCATTTAATGCCATTGTTCCGTACAAGGGAGATTTAATCTTCCTAAAGTCCCATCCACCAGATCAAATCATTGGCAACATCAATGAAGGGGTTCTCACAAGAAGTCAATCCCAAAACATTTTTCTTTTTGCTGGCTTTCTATCACTCCATCAACCAGTCAAGTACCAAGAGGCACTGAAAGACAACAGTTGGGTAGAAGCTATGCAATAGGAGCTCCAATAGTTTAAAAGACAACAAGTATGGGAACTTGTACCACTGCCAGAGGATGTGAGTCCTATTGGCATAAAGTTGGTCTTCAAAAATAAAACTGATGAAAGGGGTATTGTTGTCAAGAATAAAGCTAGGCTTGTGGTTCAAGGATATAGACAAGAAGAGGGCATTGATTATGATGAAACTTTTGCCCCTGTAGCAAGATTGGAAGCTATCAGACTGTTCTTAGCCTTTGCTGTCAACCACAACATCAAGGTGTATCAAATGGATATTAAGTGTGCATTCCTCTATGGTAAAATTCAAGAAGAGGTATATGTTTGTCAACCTCCTGGTTTTGAGGATCCTTATTATCCAGATCATGTCTACAAGCTAAACAAAGCTTTGTATGGCCTGAAACAAGCACCAAGGGCATGGTATGAAACTCTTTCCACTTTTCTAATCTCTATTAGTTTCACAAGAGGTACAATTGATAAAACACTGTTTTTAAAATGGAGAGGAAAAGATTTGATGATTGTCCAAATCTATGTGGATGACATCATTTTTGGAAGCACATTGTCACACCCCGACCGCGTAAAAACAACAAACTGTGGCGGAAACGTCGGGGAGTGGAGCGACAAAATTATTGTTTCATGACCATGGTAATTAAAGTTTTGTATTAATAGTTAAAGTGTTTACATTGTCTTTGCTTTAACGAAAGCATAACATAATTAAACTATCTTTTAAGTCACTAAGGCCAGAGTCCGCCTAAGTGTAGTACAATCAACATCAAGCATTTGCACCTGAAACACATGTGAAAATAGGTACGTCAGCATAAAAAATGTATGTGAGATAAATAGGTTTTGTTTATGAAGGATATATGACTTGTAGTTAAAATAAGCGTTTAACAAAAAGTAGTCATGAACCTTGTAAAATGTTTTCTTTTATAAAATCATATGAAAATCGATATGAAAATCATATGATATAAAAGAACAATGCATGGTTAAATAAATAAACCAAGTAAAATGAATTTGTATAAAATATGTAATTTGTAAAACAATGTCATGTCTTTGTGTAAAAAATGTTTCATGACTTTGTCGAAGTGGTTTAGATAACGCTACAATATGTAATATAATAAAAGCACTTATATATATGAAGTACTAGCGGCGTATCCACAATGATTTTATCACAATACACATAGCCTCGTTATATAAGTCACTTATCAATAACCAACCAAAATGTCTTGTTTAAACCAATGTCAAAATGTTTATGTGTAATCCATGTCCAATGTCATGTGTAAACTGTGTCATGTATAATCAAATATAATATATGACAAGTAGAAAAGTATCTACTCAAACCGTATGTATAATGTCAATGTGAAAACAAATGTCATGTATGGTGAATAAATAGTATTTACTCAACCCCATAGGTAAAATGTACAAAACAATGTTTTTGAATAAACCTAAGTTTGAATCAAATGTTATGTTTTACAGAAAACAATGCTTTATAGATACAAACATTTATGCAGTAATGTTTATCGCATACATTCAAGCCTTGCGACTGTAGGATAAACCCTTAACAAGTAAAGGTTTATCAGTTATGTATATCGGATTCTGTCATTCCCAACTTCCAAACAAACCTTGGAAGTCGGAAACGGGATTTGTCAAGTCCTATGGTACCATTACATACTACCGAGCGGCGTGATCAATGTTAATGAATGTATTATTGTCCCGTTAAACATACCAAATGTCATACCAATGTAAGCATGCTATATGAAAACCATGTACTAAGTATGCTAAGTAAACATACAAAGTAGAAATGTTCATGAAATCAATTGTGCCCATATGCTGAGTAAACATATGCAGCAGAAATGTAATGTAAATCAATGTGTCCATATGCTGAGTAAACATATGCAACAAAGGTATCTAATGAAATCAAGGTACTAGCATGCTCAGTTAACATACATAGCAAAACATAGTTGAAATCATGTACTATATGTGTACTAGATGAAACTAGCATGTTTATGTCATAAAAGCAATGAAAAGCACGAAAGTAACAAGTATGCACATGTGTATCACCACAAAATATTTGAAAGCGGTAAAAGAGGGGACTATGTACTCACTTGGGATTGCTTATTAGTCTTGAGAATAAGACCAAATAAAGCTCCAAGGATCACGGAATCAACACGGCACCTAAAGTAGGTAACTACGTTAATAAACGGATCCCAAATCGGGAGATAGGATAGAATGAGGTTCTATAAATCAAATGAGTATTTGAACTCATATGGTATGATTTAATAGACCTAACATTCTGATTAGAAAGTTTACCCAAGTGCTTTTGGCCCGTTTCGATTCGTTAAGGTAGTTTAAGCTACTTTAACCCGTCGTTTGCGTAAATCTAAGGTCGGTTGGTTATCTATGTCCTATGTCAAGTCTTACATGCCTATTTATGCCTAAATATGTTACTAAATCAGATTATAGGTAAAAAATTTGATTACGTATGCAAAATATGAATTTATGTTTAAAAGGGGCATTTTGGTCATTTTCTATGGGCATATAAACTACTTAACAAATAACTAGCCAACCTAAGTGATCATAAAGTATAACCTCAGTAGGTTATTCCCTATGCAACTATGATCACTAAATAAGCTTGGTCGGATCCTAATTATCGACCAAACGGGTCGGGTTCGAAAGTCTAAGCGGTTGTCTAGACCGCTTAACTTACGACCCTAAACAAGCACTAAACTAGTAGTGACGAGTTAAACATGTTAGAACATGTTTAACTAACTTTGACTTGACCAATTGATGGTCAAAACCGAAAGTCAAACTGTTGGTCAAACGGTTTGACTTTCAGCTCTAAATGGATGAAAATTAGAACTAAGCCATGAAAGAACACATACTTGATGTTCAAAGGCTAGAAGGAGGATATTAGAACTCAGGTAGGTGCCTCCTTTGCAGGGATTCCTCCACTTAGAGTTCAAATATGAGAATGAGCAAGGAAACAAATGAAAGGTGGGAGCTAATTATACTTGTGGTGAACTTGTAAGATCATTACAAGTGTTTATTTGGCCACAAAGCAATAAATCTCAGCCATACATGTGTTTAGGGACAGCTAATATACTTGGAGAGGTGTTAACTTGTTCCCCAAAACATGGAAATTGCATACAAGGGCCTGATTTGCAAAACAGCAGCTGAAAAACAAGTTTCTGTTACTGGGCCTTCTGTCGCGCCCTGCGTAAGTAATGGAACTGGCCTTCGCGGCCCGCGACCCCAGGTCAGATCAGCAAAGTTTCAGATTTTACAAGTTTAGTCCCTGCAATGTGTTTAAAGTGATTTTTGACATATTTGACCCCCCTTAAGCCATTTTCAAGGCTCTACAAGGTCGTCAAAGTATAGGTGACTCAAAATATGCTAGGAAATATCACGGATGTCGGTTCGTTTGGTCGTACGGTCACGTTGTTCGGTTAATTACGATGAAACTCGAACGGACGCGAAAACGATCCAAATTAAGCAACGAATGGTATTTTTGCATTCCGATCACTAAAATAAAATATTTTAGTGACTAAAAAAATTTTTGGATGTCCGGATGTGGTCAGAACGTAAGATTTGCGCGTAAATGCAAACTTATGACGGTTTTGACACTTTTAGTCCCTGTATGATCAAATAAGCGTATTTTCGCACATCGAACCACCCAAAGCTTATTTCTAAGCTATGTTAAGGTTATTTATGGTATGTTTAGCTTATGATCATGTTTCGGACTGTACGTTTCCATAGGAAACGGCAGACTTTTGCAGTTTGACGCAAATAGTCCCTGTAAGCGAACACACTTGTTTTTTCCATACCAAACCCTTCAAAACTTCTTTCTAAGTTATGTAAAGGTTATTTAAGCTATGTTAAGCTTATGTTGCTATTTCGGAGTGCTTTTCGCGTTAACCTGATTACGTTTACGCATCAGTTTGCGTATAACTTTCCAGAAAGTGATATAGAGTTTAAAATCGATCAAAAATCAAAACGTGCAAAATGTCAAACATAAATAAGTAAATATTAAGATCAAAAAACATTGTTTTATTGATGTATGAATTGTTCAGAGTTTATACAATGATTATAAAAGCATGGATGTCACACACATGTCATAAAATATGTGAAGAGTTCAGATAACTCATGACAACTGAGTTTGAGATGAGTGCATTGGGTGAACTATAATGCTTTCTTGGTCTCCAATTTAAGCAATTGCAAAATGGCACTTTCATTCATCAAAGCAAATATGCAAAAGAACTTTTAAACAAATTTGATATAAATGATTGTAAACCATGTAGTACACCCATGGCAACCACAAAGATAGCCATGTCTGATGAAAAGGATGATTTGGTAGATCAAACTCTTTATAGAAGCATGATTGGGTCTTTATTGTACCTAACTGCATCTAGGCCAGACATCATGTTTGCAACATATGTTTGTGCAAGATCCCAAACAGCCCCTAGAAAGTCAAATATTATTGCTGTAAAAAGGATATTTAGATACATAAAAGGTGCTCCTACACTTGGTATCTGGTATCCAGCTGATGGAAATATCAAGCTTTCAGGTTTCTCAGACAGTGACTTTACTGGATGTAACACTACAAGGAAGTCCACTTTAGGATGGTGTCAATTTCTAGGCAATTGCTTAGTGTCTTGGCAAAGCAAAAAAGCAAAAAGCAATCAACTGTTTCCACATCCACTGCTGAGGCAGAATACATTGATGCTGCAAGTTGTACAACCCAACTGTTGTGGCTTCAAAATCAATTGCTGGATTTTGGTATAACTGCTCTAAAGACTCCTCTCATGTTGGATAATCAAGCAGCTGAAAATATCATTAAAAATCTAGTTTCCCACTCAACCACCAAGCACATTGATACCAGACATCACTTTGTGAGTGATTGCTATGAAAAACGTTTGATTTCTCTGCATCATGTTCCAACCAAGGATCAGCTGGCAGATGTGCTAACAAAAGCATTAGACACATCCACCTTTGAAAGCCTGATCTCTAGAATTGGCATGCCTAACATGGAATAACAAGCAAAATCTTGTTTTTCTGTGAATAAAAGGCATTAAAATGTTTTCAGAAAATCAAAATACATCCTTAAAAATAGTTAAAAATAAGACTTTTCATTAATCCTTAAAAGTCTGTCACAACCACAGTTTGGGTTAAAACATCTGATTGTTGAAAATTATCCACTGCTGAAAGTCAACCTCTGTTTCCTCATTCTTCTTGTTTACCATTGTTGACCAAACATCAGTGTTTCAATCACTGATGGCTATCCACTGATAAGTGAAAAATAGCCACTACTCATATTCTCATTGTTGTCAACCACTGATATTGTCCATCAGTGGTTTCCTAAAAAACTGTCATCCACTTTCCAACAGAGGTTGTCACGTGGACAGTTTTTAGACGCCCGATCTTTGTAACTGCTGCCACGTCAGCATTCACTTTTCACTCTCATAAAACCCTGATAAAAAATCCAAACAAAGTTTTCACTTCCCTATCGAATTCAAAATTCCTTCAAAAGCGGTTTCCATCCTTCAATCATCTTCTTTCTTCACTCGTAAATTTCTCCAAATCACCATGGCTCTCACACTAAAAAACCCACATAATTATCTGTGTACACTTGAGAAAACAAGTAAAAACATTGATTTCCATTCCATTATCGATATTCTTTTATCTTCAAAGTACAAAACTTTGTTGACCTGCAATGCACCAATTTACCAAGAAACTGTAGGATCGTGTTTCGACCCGATTGAGTCGTTCAGAGAAGTTCAACTTCGTTTCAAAGGCGGAAACTAAGAAACAAAGGTAGAAAACAGCTTTATCTTCACCTTTAACACTGATTGTATTGATTGACAACGTTTACAACTCGATCGTCACACCGGCAAAGCTTCGGCGTGGAATACAAGACATCACTTATTAATTTCGCTCATGAAACATCTATTTATAGTAGTTGAGATTTCACTTATTTGTCACATGACCATAAGAGAGAAATCACTCACAACCAAATAAGCGAAATCAGTCATGGACTAATGAGCGAAATCAAACAATTTAACAATTAACTATTTTGTCTTCTAGCTAAACATGCAATCTGATTTCTATACTTCACGTGCACATGTTTGTTGATGATGTAATCATTATCTCATTTGGATGATGTCATCATCAAGAATGATGACATCATTCTTGTTCCAAACCGCAACGAACCAAAAACTCGATGTAAGACGAAGACGACAGATGTGTGCACCAACAGAAACCCTACGAGATTTCTGGAAAAATGAAAAATTAGAGGTTCAAGGCAAAAAGGCTTGGGCTATCACATCCAAAGTACGTGAAGTTTTGGTTTCTATCACACCCCAAACAATTTCAGAAGTCTTTACAATGAATGATCATACAGGTAAAACTTCTTTCTCAAAAGATGAGTACCAAATGGATTTAATTGAAATAGGGTATACAGGACAACTTAGCAAAGCTACAATGCAAAATGGGGCATTTCCACCTCCCATGAAATTCCTGTTTCATACCATGCTCGTCTGTGTTTCCAATAAAACAATAGCTTTCAATGAAATACCATTAAAAATTCAATATTTGGGATATGCTATTATGGCTGAAGCTGATTTTAATTATTCCCAAAAGATTTTTTATGATTTAGTTACAAATGTCAATAACATCAAAGAAAAGAAAAAAACCCTTTTTGTTGTGTCCAAGGTTTTTGAGCTACTATTTACAGAAGAAAGTACCAAAAGACAATGCACAAGTACTTGTCCAATGTGCTCCTTTTTCAAATAAACAGCCTTTCTTCTGAAACTTTTACAAGGTTGTCAGAGTCAAAACTTTTGAAAACACAAACAGAGGAACCTGAGCAAACTTTGGATGAGTCCACATCTGCTCCTCAGGTTTCTGCTATTGAGCCCACTGCTCTTGGTGACCACAGCACTTCAACCACTGCTGTGCAACCTGTGACAACTTGAGTTTTCAAGGTCTTTCCTCAGCACGTTATTTGTTTCACAATTGTGTTTGGATAACATGTTTGCTTTGTAATTGTGCACGATCGTTATATGTTTGAGTTATTGTTATGTTGTTTGATTAACTAATGAAAACCTACTAAAAGTTTGGCTAAGACTTATATACTTAACACCTTTAATTCTCACCCTTGTGACTACGAAACCCAGGAGTTACACCACATCTCATCCGACGAAACCTAGGGGTTTCGCCACCTAGGAGTTTCGCCATGCCCTCCACGATGAAACATAGAGTTTCGTCACCCCCTTTTTGACGTTTCGTAGACATGGGCTTTCGGCCCAGGTATAGCCCAAGTTAAATCGGCAGTTATGCTATATGTTGCACACGCCACCATTCACGAAACCCTAGACTATCTATCTCTCTTTGACACCCGACGGCAAACATCATCTCTAGAAGTTCTTGTGCTTCATCCCATAACCGGTTAGTCACGTTAATCGATTCGATCTACTTGTTCTTGTGTGCACAGATGTCTATCATAATAAGAGAGTTTGTTTGCTAAACGATTTGTCCATGATTAATGCTTAATTTGGAAATCATGTAATTAGGGTTTTGATACTCTAGTGCAAATCAATTCGTTTAGAAACTGCAGGATGAGAATCCATGGAACTATATTCATTCATGTTTGCTAACGGGAGCCCATGTTTCTGTTTGATATTGTACTTGTGTTGAATGGATCTTATCATTGAATACATTCAGGTTGCAATCTAGATCGTATATGGTTACTTTGTGATTTAGGGTTCATGCTAGATGTTAAGTGCCATGATGAAATTGAAATGATGTTAAGTAGCATTAATGTTTATTGTGTTTGGACGAAAACTATATGATTGATGATGGTGGTGATACGGTTAATTGATGATTACGATTTTCTGTGTGTGTGTATGCTGAAATTGTTAACATGGTCGACGTAACACCAAGGAGTTTCACCACTTGGTTGTCGACGAAACTCTTGGGAGTTTCGCCACCTGGATGCCGATGAAACACAAGGGGTTTCGTTATTCTCTTGTCGACGAAACAGGTGGGGTTTTGTCATCATCATGTCGATGAAACAGGTGGGGGTTTCGTCACTTTGGGGTTTCGCCGTAGGACTTAAGCCTGTAAGCAGATCATAGTGTAGAACATGTATGCTACTGAATAACTATGGGTTGACTTTGTTAATGATATTAATCAAGATTGAGGAAACATGGAATTTCAAACAGGACTTACACGTGAACTGTGGATTTATGTGAGCTTGATCAACTATTAAGTATTATGTGGAAACTGGTGCTTGAATATATGCATTATGCTCATGATTTGTACTAGAACTATGTGGATGTGCACTGATTTCGTATACGTGTATACCTTAGGCTGTGACTGTTTAACTGTGAACAAGTAGATTAACAAACCGAGCAAACCAAGGTGAGTTCACACTTTCTATAAGGCATGGGATTCCCGGTGGTTTGGGAATGGGTTAAGGAACTAAAATGGAACCTGCATATTCTCCTTGGGTAGAATATGTACCTCCATCCTCCATGGGAAGGATGACAACATTAAACCTGCGTATTCTCCTTGGGTAGAATACGTACCTCCGTCCTCCATAGGAAGGACGACAACCTATAACTTACTAGACAAAACTCTATCAGGAAGTCCCTCATTTTTATATCGACTTAATCGCCGGGCCAATGGCGAGTGGGTCATTAGTTAGATAGCGCTATTTAGGTTTGACAAGCCTCACACCGTGCCGCAGAAGACGGGAGTGAACTAATGGATCTAGGCACTTAGTCAATGATGATAGAGATTGACGTAGGGCACAACTTACTTTAGTCAGTTGTCGATATGGTAATGGTCTAGTGGTTTACATGGGGAAGCCCCCACTGGTTATGGTTTGGGAAACAAGGAACTGAATAACTCGTGGTTTTCGAAACAACTTATGGTTTTTGGAACAACATTAAAACTGGACAAACAACTGTGAACTCGCTCAACTTCGTTGTTGACTCGTTGTTACATGCCTTGTAGGTTGTTAGGTACTTGACTGGAGCTTGCATGGGAGCGAGAGGAGTTGTTGTGGGGACATGGACTGTTGAGTCCATGATGAACATTCAAATATTTAAACTTGTGTTTTGGTTTTACACTTTGTGCTTCCGCTGTTTCTAAAGTTGGTTAATTTCTTTTGGATACCAATTATATTGTAGTTGGTTTTATCTGTTTAATTACATTGTTCAATATGATTGGTGGCTTGATCCTGGTCTTGTCACACCTCCTGCGGTGATACTCCGCTAGTGGATTTTGGGGGTGTGACAGATTGGTATCAGAGCCATTGGTTATAGTGAACTTGGTTTTAAAAAGGGAAAAGCTTTTTGACAAAACCAGACTATAACCTGTACAGTACTCAACGATCCACAACGACGCATCGCTCCATGTGCAAGACTCGACACTATAGGTGATATGGTTTGTGTTTATATTGCCTAGATATTAGTATACGTAGTGCATTGTTCATGGTATGCTTGGTTAACGTAGCAACTGATTGAAATCCTGTGTGCTCACTCTTTTCTGTCATTTCCATACGTACACACTTTCGCGATACTTTTCTCACTTATGTTTGCTTTCATGTAAAGATCATGAATGGACGCGGAGGACGTGGGGGTATCCACATGACCCAAGCCCAGTTGACGGCTTTAATCAATGAACGAGTGGCTGAGGCACTTGCAGCCGCTCAGGCAGGAGGTATAACCTGCCATTTCAAATTACTCTATGATGTTTAGATCCTACTCTCGTGAACCAACTCTTGTGCTTAACTTTGTCCCTTCTTACTCTCACGACAGGTCAACATGCTCAGCCTCCCGTGTGTACTTTCAAAACCTTTATGGAATGTCGACCTAGTACCTTCAATGGTACCGAAGGAGCTGTAGGCCTCCTCCCTTGGTTCGAGAAACTCGAATCAGTCTTCAAAATGTGTGAATGCCCTGAGGCTCGTAGGGTGAAATATGCTACTGGAACCCTTGAAGGCGTTGCGTTAACTTGGTGGAATGCACAAGTTCAAATGCTGGGGTTGGCGGCTGCTAATGCCACCCCATGGAACGACTTCAAAGATTTGATCAAGGAAGAATATTGTAACCGTGATGACATCCACAAACTGGAAGTGGAGTTCTACAACTTAAATATGATGGGGTCTGAAATTGAGGCGTATACGAAGAGATCGAATGAATTGGCTGTGTTGTGTCCTACTATGGTGGATCCTCCTATCAAATGCATCGAGCTGTATCTTAAGGGTTTAGTGCCAGAGATTCAGAGTCATGTGACCGTAGCTAATCTCGCCACCATCCAGCAAGTTATTCGATTGGCTCATCGTCTCACTAATCAGGCAGTTGAGCAGAACAAGCTGCCAAAGCGTATTGGTGCTACTACTACCTCTGATGCTCCCAGTGATAATAAGCGCAAGTGGGATGGAGCCTCAAGCAAAGGTTCTACTTCTGTTCAGTCTCAGTCCCAACAACGAAAGACAGACGACTACAAGAGCCCCAATCAGCAGTCTTCGGGGAATCAGGGTCATAGTGGGTACAAGGGAAACCACCCTAAGTGCAACCGATGTAACATGCACCACAGTGGGCCATGCAACAAGGGTCATTGTCAGAGATGTAACAAGCTTGGTCACACAACAAAGGATTGCAGGAGCCCACACCCTGTGAATCAGAACCGTCAGCAGCAACAACAAGCTCCACAGAACCAGCAGCAACAACAGCAGGGTAATAGGGGATGTTTTCAGTGTGGTGCTGAAGGTCACTTCAAGAGAAACTGCCCCCAGCTAAACCAGAACCAAAATAACAACAACAATCAGGGGAACGGGAACAATAATGGGGGAAACAATGATGGCAATGATGCCAGGGGCCGTATGTTTGTGCTTGGTCAGGGGGGATGCTAGGAACGATCCCAACGTTGTGACGGGTAAGTTCCTACTGGATGACTTCTTTGTTACTGTTTTATTTGATTCGGGTGCCGATACTAGTAACGTGTCTTTAAAAATTAGTCAGATACTTAAGTGCACTCCAACACTTTTGAACACCAAGCATGTTGTAGAACTAGCTAATGGTAAAAGTCTTGAAGCCACACACATAGTTAAGTGTTGTAATCTTGTTCTTGCTGGTCAGACTTTCTCTATCGACCTTATTCCCATTGTCCTCGGTAGTTTCGACATCGTCATTGGGATGGATTGGTTATCTCGACATCAAGCAGAGATTCTTTGCAAAGAGAAAATCGTCCGTATTCCTCGTTCTGGTGATGAACCTCTTGTGGTTCATGGCGACAAGAGTGGCGCTGTTGTGGGCATCATCTCCTTCCTTAAGGCCAAGAAGTGTTTGCGAAAGGGCCACACCGCTATTCTAGCCCTTGTGACTGATTCCTCATCGAAAGAGAAGAAGATTGAAGATATTCCGATTGTACGCGACTTTCCTGAGGTATTTCTGGAGGAATTACCTGGCCTTCCGCCTCATCGTCAGGTCGAATTTCAAATCGAACTAGCTCCTGGAGCAGCACCCATAGCTCGTGCACCTTATCGTTTAGCTCCATCAGAACTCGAAGAACTGTCCACACAACTACAAGAGTTCTTAGATAAGGGTTTCATCCGTCCTAGCTCTTCGCCCTGGGAGCTCCAGTCTTATTTGTGAAGAAGAAAGACGGTACCTTTCGAATGTGCATAGACTATCGCGAACTCAACAAGGTGACCGTGAAGAACCGCTATCCTCTTCCATGTATTGATGACTTGTTCGACCAGCTGCAAGGGTCGAGTTTCTACTCCAAGATCGATCTGAGATCGGGCTATCATCAGCTGAGAGTCCGGGACGAGGATATCTCCAAGACAACATTCAGAACTCGTTACGGGCACTACGAGTTCCTGGTCATGCCTTTTGGGTTGACAAATGCACCTGCGGTTTTCATGGATCTTATGAACCGAGTGTGCAAACCTTACTTGGATAAGTTCATTATTGTTTTCATTGACGACATTCTGATCTATTCGAAGAGTCAGGAGGAACATGAGCATCCTTTACGACTTATTCTGGAACTTCTTCGAACTGAACAGCTTTATGCTAAGTTTTTGAAATGCGACTTTTGGCTTCGTGAAGTCCATTTCTTAGGCCACGTGGTAAACGGGGATGGGATTCATGTTGATCCATCCAAGGTTGACTCGATCAAGAACTGGCCTGCACCTCGTACACCAACTGAGATCCGTCAATTCTTGGGTTTGGCGGGTTACTACAGAAGGTTCATCAAAGACTTCTCGAAGATTGCATAACCTCTCACTTCACTAACTCAGAAGGGTGTCACCTATCGTTTGGGTGATGCACATGAATCAGCGTTTCAACACTTAAAGGAGAGACTTTCCAGTGCACCTATTCTCTCACTACCAGAAGGTACAGATGATTTTGTGGTTTATTGCGACGCGTCAATTCAAGGACTTGGTTGTGTGTTTATGCAACGTGAGAAAGTCATTTCTTACGCATCACACCAACTTAAGGTTCACGAAAGGAACTACACTACCCACGATCTGGAACTGGGAGCTGTTATTTTCGCACTCAAGATATGGAGACACTACCTGTACGGTACCAAGTGCACCATTTACACCGATCACAGGAGTCTCCAGCAAATCTTCGAACAGAAGGAGTTGAACATGCGACAGTGTCGATGGGTTGAACTCCTTAATGACTACGAATGCGCGATCAAGTACCATCCGAGAAAAGCCAATGTTGTGGCCGACGCCCTCAGTCGAAAAGAAACTAAACCTAAGCGTGTGCGTGCGTTACAGCTTACCATCCACTCTAGTCTTCCTACTCAGATACGAGATGCTCAAGTTGAGGCACTGAAAGCAGAGAACATCAGAGCTGAGTCTCTGCGAGGATCGAAGAAACAGTTAGAATAAAAGGAAGACGACGCCTACTATGTGACAGGGCGCATCTGGGTCCACTTTATGGCAATCTACGTGAACTTGTGTTGGATGAAGCACACAAGTCTCGATACTCAGTACATCCTGGTTCTGATAAGAAGTACCATGATCTCAAAACTACGTATTGGTGGCCTAGTATGAAAGCTCACATAGCAACCTACGTTAGTAAATGCTTGACTTGTGCGAGAGTCAAGGTTGAGTACCAGAAACCATCCGGCCTACTTCAACAACCAGAGATCCCGACATGGAAATGGGAGCAAATTTCCATGGATTTCGTTACAGGCCTACCAAGATCTCAACGAGGAAACGATACTATTTGGGTGATAGTGGATCGATTGACAAAGTCTGCACTCTTCCTAGCCATTAAGGAAACGGATAAGTTTTTTACTTTAGCAGACATATAGTTGAAGGAAGTAGTCTCGAGGCACGGGGTGCCGACTTCCATCATATCTGATCGAGACGCGCGTTTTACCTTGGAATTATGGCAAGCGATGCACAAGTCCTTTGGCTCACGTCTAGACATGAGCACAGCATATCATCCACAGATGGATGGGCAGTCTGAGCGCACCATCCAAACCCTTGAAGACATGCTTCGGGCATGTGTAATCGACTTTGGCAATGGATGGGAAAGACACCTTCTTTAGTGGAGTTTTCGTATAACAACAGCTACCACACCAGCATCCAGGCTGCTCCGTTTGAGGCATTGTACAGACGTAAATGCCAATCACCTCTTTGTTGGGCAGAGGTTGGCGACATCCAAATCACCGGTCCAGAACTCGTAGTAGACACAACAGAGAAGATTGCTCAGATACGACAACGAATGGCGGCAACTCATGACCGTCAGAAAAGCTACGCTGATAAGCGTAGGAAACCTCTAGAATTTCAGGTCGGGGACCGGGTTCTACTTAATGTCTCACCCTGGAAGGGTGTGGTTCGTTTTGGGAAAAGGGGCAAGCTTAATCCACGTTATGTCGGACCATTCGAAATCACTGAGAAAATTGGCAAGGTGGCCTACAGATTGAATCTACCTGAAGAACTCAGTGGAGTTCACAATGTATTCCATGTGTCAAATCTGAAGAAGTGTCTGTCAGATGAGACCCTCATAGTTCCTTTTAAGGAGCTCACCATCGACGATCAGTTGCGATTTGTCGAAGAACCAGTGGAAATCTTGGACCGGAGGTCAAGATTCTTAAATGCACCAGGATACCTCTTGTTCGAGTTCGTTGGAACTCCCGTCGTGGCCCAGAGTTTACCTAGGAACGAGAAGACCAAATGAAACACAAGTATCCCCAATTGTTCGAGAAAAGTGCAACCACTACTGAGGCTGAAGCTACTGCAGAATTTCGGGACGAAATTCCAAACCAACGAGGAGATGATGTGACACCCCGGGAAAACCAGGAAACCACGCAACCTAACTAGCTTTCTCAGTACCTACGTGCTAAATTTCGGGATGAAATTTATTTCAAGTTGGGGATGATGTGACAACTCGAGTTTTCAAGGTCTTTCCTCAACACGTTATTTGTTTCACAATTGTGTTTGCATAACTTGTTTGCTTTGTAATTGTGAACGATCGTTATATGTTTGAGTTATTGTTGTGTTGTTTGATTAAGTAATGAAAACCTACTAAAAGTTTGGCTAAGACTTATATACTTAACACCTTTGATTCTCACCCGTGTGACTACGAAACCTAGGAGTTACACCACATCTCATCCGACGAAAACTAGGGGTTTCGCCACCTAGGAGTTTCGCCATGCCTTCCATGACGAAACATGGAGTTTCATCGCCCCCTTTTTGACGTTTCATAGACATGGGTTTTCGGCCCAGGTATAGCCCAAGTTAAATCGGCAGTTACGCTATATGTTGCACACGCCACCATTCACGAAACCCTAGACTCTCTTTCTCTCTTTGACACCCGACGGCAAACATCATCTCTAGAAGTTCTTGTGTTTCATCCCATAACCGGTTAGTTACGTTAATCAATTCGATCTACTTGTTATTGTGTGTGTAGATATCTATCATAATAAGAGAGTTTGTTTGCTAAATGATTTGTCCATGATTAATGCTTAATTTGGAAATCATGTAATTAGGGTTTTTATATTCTAGTGCAAATCAATTCGTTTAGAAACTGCAGAATGATAATCCATGGAACAATCTTCATTCATGTTTGCTAACGGGAGCCCATGTTTCTGTTTGATATTGTACTTGTGTTGAATGGATCTTATCATTGAATGCATTCAGGTTGCAATCTAGATCGTATATGGTTACTTTGTGATTTAGGGTTCATGCTAGATGTTAAGTGCCATGATGAAATTGGAATGATGTTAAGTAGCAATAATGTTTATTGTGTTTGGACGATAATTGTATGATTGATGATGGTGGTGATACGATTGATTGATGATTAGGGTTTTCTGTGTGTGTGTATGCTGAAACTGTTAACATGGTCGACGTAACACAAGGGAGTTTCGCCACTTGGTTGTCGACGAAACTCTTGGGAGTTTCACCACCTGGATGCCGACGAAACACATGGGGTTTCGTCATTCTCTTGTCGATGAAACAGGTGGGGTTTCGTCATCATCATGTCGACGAAACAGGTGGGGTTTCGTCACTTTGGGGTTTCGCCGTAGGACTTAAGCCTGTTAGCAGATCATAGTGTAGAACATGTATGCTACTGAATAACTATGGGTTGACTTTGTTAATGATATTAATCAAGATTGAGGAAACATGGAATTTCAAATAGGACTTACACGTGAACTGTGGATTTATGTGAGCTTGATCAACTATTAAGTGTTATGTGGAAACGGATGCTTGAATATATGCATTATGCTCATGATTTGTACTCGAACTATGTGGATGTGCACTGATTTCGTATACGTGTATACCTTAGGCTGTGACTGTTTAATTGTGAACAATTAAATTAACAAACCGAGCAAACCAAGGTGAGTTCACACTTTCTATAAGGCATGGGATTCCCGGTGGTTTGGGAATGGGTTAAGGAACTAAAACGGAACCTGCATATTCTCCTTGGGTAGAATATGTACCTCCATCCTCCATGGGAAGGATTACAACATTAAACCTGCGTATTCTCCTTGTGTAGAATACGTACCTCCATCCTCCATAGGAAGGATGACAACCTATAACTTACTAGACAAAACTCTATCAGGAAGTCCCTCATTTTTATATCGACTTAATCGTCGGGCCAATGGCGAGCGGGTCATTAGTTAGATAGCGCTATTTAGGTTTGACAAGCCTCACACCGTGCCGCAGAGGACGGGAGTGAACTAATGGATCTGGGCACTTAGTCAATGATGATAGACATTGACGTAGGGCACAACTTACTTTAGTCAGTTGTCGATATGGTAATGGTCTAGTGGTTTACATGGGGAAGCCCCCACTGGTTATGGTTTGGGAAACAAGGAACTGAATAACTCGTGGTTTTCGAAACAACTTATGGTTTTTGGAACAACATTAAAACTGGACAAACAACTGTGAACTCGCTTAACTTCGTTGTTGACTCGTTGTTACATGCCTTGCAGGTCGTTAGGTACTTGACTGGAGCTTGCATGGGAGTGAGAGGAGTCGTTGTGGGGACATGCACTGTTGAGTCCATGATGAACATTCGAATATTTAAACTTGTGTTTTGGTTTTACAAGGTTGTCAGAGTCAAAACTTTTGAAAACACAAACAGAGGAACCTGTGCAAACTTTGGATGAGTCCACATCTACTCCTCAGGTTTGTGCTGTTGAGCCCACTGCTCTTGGTCACCACAGCACTTCAACCACTGCTGTGCAACCCCCACCATCACTTCCCAAAAATCCTAAAAAGAAAATATCCAAAAAGCCCCCCAAACCCACCATAAAGGACCTTCTGGAAGATGAGATCCCAGAAGTTAATCCAGTGACAACACAAATGTCACCAATAACCACTGTTGCTACTTCCTCACAACAGCTGGGAAGATCTCCACCTAAAGTTTCAACTCCTCCTACTTCCTCACAAAAGGAACATGTTGTAAACACAGGGACAACACATAATGAAACTTATTCCTCACTTGAGGATATGTTTAATAGCCCTCCTCCTGAGGGAAATCTTTCCACTCCTATCCCTACTCACAAATTCCACCATCCATTTTACCCCTGTTGAAAGCATTGGATATGGATCAGACACAAATCAGTTCTCTCAACAACCTATCACTGAGAATATACTCCAACAAGTGACTGAGTCTGATGCCTCTATCTTTGCTAACCCATCAACAGTTGAGGAGGTTACACCCCTAGAGTTACATGTAACTCTTGGTGGTAGTTCAAGTGGAGCAGCTACTACAGGTGTTGGATCCACTGATCTACACCGGGACATTAGCTTCGTAAGTAAGACTCCCTTGAAGGCAATATCTTCTTTAGGAACCAAGGTATCCACTGGTGTGTTCCAGTTAACCACTTGTGAGATTACTAAGGTAACCACTGCTGAAGAAAGAAGTCCCCAGTACAAAGAAAAAAAGGGCATCAGTGGATGAACCATTGGAGACACCTCCTGGTCCAACTACTGATACAATCACTGCCGGTGGTAAATCAGATGATCCCATTCACTTGGGTGATGGCTTAAAATATCAAGAATTGACGGAGAGACTTGATAAAATTGAAACCACTGTCAACAACATGCAAGTATGATCAAATAGTTGGAAGAAGTTTCCAAAAGTCAACCTACTCCACAATAGTTTTCTCATAAGCATTGGAAAGCAGTTCAACCAATTATTACAGCTCAAAGAGAATTGGCAGAAATTCAGCACAACCACCAATTGGCAAAACTCATAAATATGGTTTATGCAAGATACAAGGACACTCAGGATGATATAAAAGCCACCAACTCTGATTCTTACTCAACTAACTATGCTTTCATAGCTAGTAGTGAAAACCAGAGTTCAGACAACTTATCCTTTGAACTCAATGATCTCCAGCATTTTGATCCAACTTATTTGGGAGAAATAGACATATTGCACCAACTTGCACTGCTGAGTGTTAGAACCAGCAAATTCTATAAGAGAACAGGGAGAAAATTTCCAGGGTTACATGGGAATCTGAAAGTAGGGTTGAAAAAATCAAATATAAAATGCTGCAAGTGTAACAGGTTAGGACACTTTGCTAGAGAGTGTAGATCACAAAACAGTGGACCAATCATAACACATTCTAGCCCTAGACCTCAAAACACACAAAACACTATGCATTATTACCAAAGTACTCCTACTGCTCATGTAAACACTGCTCATTATGTACACCTTGCAACACCTGCTACAGTGCAATATGTTCAAACACCTGTCCCTCAAATACAGTATGTCCAGGCCCCAGCTCCTCAGGTTCAGGTGCAACAAGTTGCACCTCAACAAGCTACCCAAACATCTGCTCAAATAGATCAGCAAAGCTTCTTTACCCAAGTCTTTGTTGATTGGAGTAGCTTGCCTGATGAATCAGGTGATGAAATTTTTGCTCTATATGCTAACAATGATGCTTCTAGGGATAATTTCTGTTTTGTAGCATTAGAGTCTATACCAGAAGGGCTGGAAACTGATGAAGGGCAATCCAGTGCAGAAATAGTGGATACAATTGCTGAAGTAGTGGTTACTGTTGTTGTTGGTGAACAACTGTTGGAAGATAAACCTGAACCACTGATGGAACCACTGTCCGACCCATGGTCTATTGAAGAAGAAGAAGAAGAAGAGAAGAGGCCCAAAGAAAGTGAGAATGTCTGTGACTGTGCCATGATGGCTGCAGCTAAGGTATCACCTCAGGTCCTCAAAAATCTATGTTCAGACAAATGCATCATAGCATTTGCTAATGTTAAAGAGGTGAATGAAAACCTTAGAGATAAAATTCTGAAAGATGAAGTACAAGTTGAAAAGTCTTTAAAAGAGTTGAAAATCAAATTGTCAGAAAAGGATAGTGAAATTTGCAGCCTTAAGCATGAGCAAAGCATAACCAAGGACCAACTCCAGGCCATGATAGAAAAATATCAAACTTGTAAAACGGAGTTGGAATCCACCCAAATCACATGTGAAAAATGGGTGGAATCCTGTAAAGGTTATGAAGTCATGCTAGAAAAACGGATAAAAAGCAATGTAAAATTTGGCATAGGTTTCAGGAAAAATGACCAAATTCAAAACACTACTGAAAATGAGTCTGTTCAAAACATTATTGAGATAATTCCAACTAACAAGGATGGCCAAGAAATAAAAATAACTGATAAAAATGGCAACAAAATCACTCTTGAAAGACCAGAGGGGTCCTCAACCATTGAGGAGATTGAAAAGTACCAATTCAAACCCACTTGGTCAGATGAGTGTGATATCCTTGAGAATTTCAAACCCATGGATTTTTCCACAGTAGATAGTGTAAAAGCTCCAAAGGCCAAGGTAATTCCTCTTAAGGACATCCCAACAGTGGTTCAAAACTCTATTTCAAAGGAGTCTGAAAAGAGGAAAAAGAGAGAAAAAGTTAAAAATCTGTTTTGTGACTTTTGTGAAAAGAAAAATCATGTAACAAAAGATTGTTTTCACCTAAAAGCCTATGACATAAACAGAACAAGTATCATTATGCCTTCAAAAAAATTGCACTATCTGTGGAAAATCAAATCATCTCACTCAAAAGTGTGTGTACATTCAAGCCTTTGAGGTTAAAAGAAAAGAGTACACTTCAAAAACACCCATGAGTTCATCAAAAAACTTTTGTGCCTGTCCAAATAGCTGTGACAAAACAGTTGAACTGTGACAACCCGAACTTTAGAGGCCAGTGTCGTTTAAATCCTATGATCCAAACCTTTCGTTATTTATTCCTTTCTTGTGCCGAATGTTTTATGCTAATATAAAACTTGAGTAACATTAGAATAATACTTATGACACTTGGGCCTAAAACAACGATTGTTTTGTTTAACAAACATATAAGTGAGTGGGCCAGGTATTTGTTGTTGTGTTTGGGCCGAAGGCCACTGAATTAAATTGCCCAACTTGTAGCCTAATTGTGTTTACGTAACATCTAAAGGTTTGGAACAAGAACTATAAAGGTTATCACAAAAACCTAAAATACAAACCCTACCCTCTTTCACCCTACGCACGGTAACGGCAGACCCCCCCCCCCTTCTGATCGAGATAGCACAGTGATTTGTCAAGATTTTTGGTTAGTGATTCTTGCCTGCGATATTCATAGTTGTATGGTATTGTTCATATGTGATATTAAAGGTGTGACATCCATATATGATCGATTAATTATGATAACATGTTACATGGATTGAATAGGGTTAGTTGTCATGATTAATAAACCGATTTCTTGATCTTGCTTTATATGCATATCATGTTCCGATAACCCTTGCATGATTTTGATGTATATGTGCTTTGAAACTAACCACTGCCCTGAGGAATTTATATGATGGTCTTATATGATATGTTGATTGATCCGTGTACAATGATTATGTTATGTGATCGTCATGGGTGCATATGAGGTAAATGATAAGATTATGATTACTAGGCTAGACCCATTCCACTAATTGATGTTGAAATGCCTTGATGTGATCGCAAGAATGTGGCATTAAATTAATGGAATTGTATAATTGTTGGCTGATATCGATGTGTGTGTGCATGTGATCCCTAATCAATTTGATGTAACAACAGTGGGCATCCTAGTCACTTTTGATGATAATTAGTTTTGGCAGCCCCATAAAAATTAAAGCTACATGTTTGATAAGACTTGGTAAAATGGCGGCTATGTGTTGAGTCATGTGTTGAGCCATGTGTTGAGTCTTGATCTAATCAAATAGAGGGGACATCATAATAGTATTGTCAGTGATGTTATGGGATACTAGGGAGGGTTTAACCTGGCCAATTTCACATGTGAACAGCCCACATGCACTCGGGAACACACACCTTCATGTGTGGGCCATAGACATCGGGCTTTGATTGATGGACTCGCACAACAGTTGCTACAAATGGGTGGGTTAGAAACTGAGTAGGTTACATTTAAACAAACAATTTCTTAAAACAGAAACTCATGGGCTATCAATGGTATGGGCCGAGGGTTAACAGTGGACTGTGAGCCCGGCTTTAGTTGCGTGGGCCGCGGGTTGGTTTTGTTTGGGCCATGGGTCATGTTTACGTGTGAATATAAAAACCGTTGTAAGCTGATTAAGTGAATCTAGCATGTAGAGAGTTATCTTGCAATGTGAATGTGTGTCGGAATCGATACTTGCTACAACATGTGTGATGGTACAAACCATACTTGTTATGACATACGTAATACTATATGTTTGGTTGTCTGTTGCTTGTGCAATACGTGTGATTAGATACTTTAATTGTGAATTCACGAAACTGACTATCTCTGGTAACTACGATAGGGTTTGATTGATCAACTGTAGACGAGCATTTAGTCTAACCGAGCAAAACAAAGGTGAGTTCACTACATTCGAGCATGAGTCCCAGTGGTTGGGGACAGTCAGTGGTTTGGGTAAAAACGGGTATATTGGTTAATACTCTCACCTATCATTTTTGTAAGTCCCTTATTATGTTACCTGGAGGGTAACGGGTATTAGTTGGTAGCGCTACTTAGGTTTGGCACCCTCACACCGCACCTGGATAGGACGGATGTGAACTAATGACCCAGTCGAGGCCCAGTACTAGATAGGAGTACGTGGGAAGGGCAGTCATGTATTTCAGGAGCCGTCTTGTTCAGAAATGAGATATTAACAATATTACTTGCATTTGTCAGTGAACTGTTTTACATACATCTGGTAACAAAACGTTTTCTTAAACTGTGAACTCGCTAACTTTGTCTAATACACTTGTTACATGCTCGCAGGTCGTTAGGAACTTGGGAACAGGAACTTGCTGGCTGGAGGGCGTGAGTGGTCATGGTTGCATTGATGGGTTTATTTATCGAACATTTATGTACTATGGTTGTTTGGAAAGTATTTACATTATGATACATTAACGCTTCCGCTGAACTTGATGGTTTTCGAATTACTTATGTTTGGATTTTATTACTATTAAATGGTGAAACTTTATTTTAAACTTATGGATTCAATGTAATTGGTGGCTCATTACTAGTGGTCACACGCCTAACAGGGACACTCCCTAAGTGGTAATTTGAGGGTGTGACAGTTTGGTATCAGAGCCACTGGTTATTGTGAACTTGGTTTTAAAAAGTTTTTTATAAAACCAGACTATAACCGAACTGATCCGAAATCGACCATGACACTCAGCTCCAGACTGCAAGGTTCGTCTCTTGTTTACTATTGCATAGTATATCTACTGTTTTCTTATGATTAACATCACATACGAATGCACACTTGGCACTACAGTATGAGTTTCTATGTTACCCACCCATGTTACGTGTGTTAAGAGAGGGACTCTTCTTGAACTTACATGCTCTATGTTGTGATGTCATTGGTCGTGTTGCTTGAATTCGGGGGAACCTTTTAGCGCGAGTTAAGAGGCACTGAGATAAGCATGCAAATTTCCTTATTATTATGGGTGCACACATAATAATAATGTGGGGTGCATGTGAGTCCCAGTGAGGCTTAACGAGTGTGAGAGGGGTTCCGCTCTGTTAATTAATGTTATGTTAGAACACAACAGTCTATAGGAATCATAGCAGTGATTGTCTCCTACTCGAACATGATCTTTTCACCCCTTTCTGAATCCTTATGAATCTCGATGCTATCGAGTATCACCTGATCACACATCTGAACACCTAGCGAACTGTGTAGAATGTTAGGTGCTAGTATGAACGTCCCTGAGTTGGATGGCTCAGCATCAAATGGTTGGACTATACTTTCCTCACTTATCTTTGTTTGCTGGAACTTAGCGTGTTGATGCCTTAGATCCCGAAGTGCGATCACTTCTGCAACACTCTCGCGACATACCGTGTATTACTCAGTCAACTTGCAAGAACGATTGACAAGAGGGTAAACGTAGTACCTTACCGACTTCAGCATTTGAACGAACCTAGTTACCGGCAACGAACAACAGCGATTTGACTCCAATCGAATGCTTAACCCCAGCCAGCGACTCATGGGAGTCGACTCTTACGAACCAATCGGGACAAAATCGATAACGATTGACTGTAGAGCGGACTGTGTAACCGCCCGCACCATGAGTAGTGCCTTAGGACGTGGCACGGAATGTGAAAAGATGGACCTTGTTGGTGAAAGGACGCAGGACACCATTTCAGGCAACAATATTAGAGGCAATAGTCGCGGAAACAACAAGGTACTCGTGATCGTAGCTTACAATATGGAAGCGAAGGTGACTTCGACAAGGATTGACCGTGTTAAGTCAAGGTGACGACAACCAATGGAACGACGGCAGTACTGGAAATTCTCGTGACGAAAACAACACTGGAAACGAAGCTCATGGAAGGACATTTAGTATAGGCATAGGCTATACCAGGCGTAATAGCAACACGATAGCTTGGATGGGTAGCTATTCGCTTCGTTTCTGTTCTGTTTAACCCTGATGCTTCTTGAAACCGAACCTGTTGTGGAGTCAGCTGATGCAAGTCAATTGAAGCCTTATATGTTTGCTGGGATGCAAACTCGACCTTGGGGGACAGGTGTTCGACATCGACCTTCCTTCCACTACCCTTGATGGTTGCAATACAGTAGTTAATGTGGATTGGTTATCCAGAGATCGCGCAGATACACCAGTGAGGGGAAAATCTTGTGTGGAGAATCGTTATTTGTTCTAAAGCGTCAGAGTGGTGCAAAGGTTAGCGCCATTTCAGCTATGAAGGCCAGAAGTGTCTACGGAGGGATTACTCCGCCATACTAGCAAGCGTTACTGATGTTAGGGCTAAGGAGACAGAGGATTGAGGATCCACAAACCATTCGTGATTCTTCGGTGTGCTACCCAAGGAACTTCCAGGTTTACTTCCACAACTGTTAGGCAGAATCCCAGTTTGATCTCACGCTAGATGCCGCTCCGAATACTCATACTCTTACCGTCTTGCACCAGGAGGGTTGCAAGAGCTGCCTAATCAACTTCAGGAGCTATTGAACGGAAGTTTAAACGGACCTAGCCTTTTCGTGCGTGTACTGATTATCGGGAACTTAACAAGGTGACAGTTAAGAACCGTTTGCCTCAACCATGTAGTGACAACCTGTCGACTAGTTGCGAGGGACAAGCTTTCATTCGAGGATTGATTTACGAACGGGCTATCATCAGATGGAAGTCCAAGGGGAGAATGTTCCCAAAGTGGCATATCAAACGCAGTACGGCCATATGACTTTGTAGTCCATGACCTTTAGGGTAATCAACACATCAACAGCTTTACGGATCACATGAATCGACCGTGTTTTGATGACATTTTGAATCACTACCAGGGGAAAGGAACACCATGAACGACACCTGTATTTTGTCCTAGAGCTCCTAGGGGAGGAGCAACTTCACGCGAACTCTAGCAAAGTGTGACTTCAGGATTTGGGAGGTACACTTTCTTGGTCACGTAGTCAACAAAGTGGGGACACATGCAGATCTCGCTAGAGATCCATTTCTTTAGATATTGATCGGCACCAAATAGTCCATCGGGGATATAGTAATTTCTTGGTTTAGCTAGTTACTATCGTAGATTCATCACAGGACTTTCGAGGATTTTGCAGCTTCAATCACTTTAGCACATCAGGGTGCTATGTATTCGTGGGAGACAAATAGGAGAACATCTTTTCAGCTTTTGAAACCCAACGCTGCAGTGCGCTGAGCATCGTCTTTACCCGAGGGTACGGGTGATTTAGTGGTATACCATGATGGTTTTAATCAGAGTCCAAGTTACACGCCGATGCAACATGAGATGGTGATGGCTTACATAGTGGAGTTACAAGAAGAGTGGCATGAGTCACAACCTGCGGTGGGAACCATGGTCTTTGGATTTAAGTTGGAGGCACTACTTGGACGGTACCGGATGCACCACTTAGACCGATCACAAGGGCCTCCCGTGTACCTTTGTTTCGAGAAAGCTAAGCATGTGATGGCATCGCTGGATGGAACTTTCAAATGATTACGACTGTGAAACTTGAACGTGCCCGAGCCTTGCAGCTCATTATCGACTCTAACCTATCTTATCAGACTCGCTCTGTTCAAACCGAAGCATTGAAGGAAGAAAACTTTCAAGTTGGATCCATGCGGGGCATGGAGGAACAATTGTTGGCGAGTCGGACGATATTCACTACTTCATGGAACGAATGTGGAACCCACTATACGGCAACCGTGGGGAAACTTGTGTTGAGCAAAGCATACCAGCATCGTTATTCTAGTCATCTGGATTTTGATAGGGGATATTAGGATCTATAAATCTAGTACTGGCAACCGGGCGTGAAGGTTCATACAGCAATGTAGGTGAACGATGCTTAACTTGTGCGAAATCAAGATGGAATATCAAGAACCTTCTGGCTGGTGTCAGCAACCAGAAACACCCATTGGGAAATGAGAACAGACTGCCATGGATTTTGTCACTAGATTACCTAAAACCCAGAACGAAGACAGTATCACCTGGGTGATCGTTGATTGTCTCACGTTACCAGTACACCCTTTTGCAATCAAGGAAACTGACAAGTCGACACAGCTTGTAAATTTTCCTCTGAGAGAGGCGACTTTTAGGCACGAGGTGCCAACTCCTGTTACCTTTGATTTTGAGCTATACCTGATTTATGGCAGGCAATACGCAACACCCTTGGCTCACATATAGGCATGAGCATTACTTATCACTGTAGGACAACCGGGCAGAGTAACAAACCAACCTGACACACGGAGACATGCTGCGAGCATGTGCGTGATTGACTCTAGTAAACATTTGGGACGGACACTTATCTTTGGGTGAGCTCTACTGCAGTCGTTATCGTATTAGTATGCATACAGCTCTGTTTGAGGCATTGCATGGGTGATAATGCCAATCTCCTCGTGGACGGAGGTGGATGATAACCTAATCACGGGTCCAGGACTTGCACTCGAAACACTTGGGAAGATTATTTGGATTGGAAATCGTTTGACGGAAACACGTGACCGTCAGGAAAGCTCATAAACTTGGGAAACGCTGGAGGCAATCGTATTGTGTTGAAAGTCTCACCCTGGGAGGGTGTGGTGCACTTGGGAAGCTTGACAAGCATTCGGAATTCTGGAAAGAATCGGTCACGTCGCCTAAAAATCGAGTTACCCGACAAATTGGGTAACGTTCATGATGTCATTTATGCCGCGAGTCTAAAGCAGTGTTTGTCTGACGAAATGCTTGTGATACCTTCTTAGAGTCTGAGTCTGAGTTTAACGTCAAGTTGTAGTTGTCAAGGTGCCTATTGAAATCATACCCCAGGAGGTTAAGGTTTGCGAGCACTGTCAAATTCCAATTATGAGAGTTCGTTGGAACTCGAGACTAAGTACCCGCAATCGCACGAATCTGCTGAATCAATTCCGATGCAACTGGTGAATTTCGAGGACGAAATTCCCTTTCAAGTTGGGGATGATGTGACACCTGAGAACAATCCGCAACAATCTTGATTTCCTTCACTTCACTCCTCAGTGCTTACTTGTCAAATTTCGGGACGAAATTTCTTTCAAGTTGGGGATGATGTGACAACCCGAACTTTAGAGGCCAGTGTCGTTTAAATCCTATGATCCAAACCTTTCGTTATTTATTCCTTTCTTGTGCTGAACGTTTTATGCTAATATAAAACTTGAGTAACATTAGAATAATACTTATGACACTTGGGCCTAAAACAACGATTGTTTTGTTTAACGAACATATAAGTGAGTGGGCCAGGTATTTGTTGTTGTGTTTGGGCCGAAGGCCACTGAATTAAATTGCCCAACTTGTAGCCTAATTGTGTTTACGTAACATCTAAAGGTTTGGCACAAGAACTCTAAAGGTTATCACAAAAACCTAAAATACAAACCCTACCCTCTTTCACCCTACGCACGGTAACGGCAGACCCCCCCCCCCCCCTTCTGATCGAGATAGCACAGTGATTTGTCTAGATTTTTGGTTAGTGATTCATGCCTGCGATATTCATAGTTGTATGGTATTGTTCATATGTGATATTAAAGGTGTGACATCCATATATGATCGATTAATTGTGATAACATGTTACATGGATTGAATAGGGTTAGTTGTCAAGATTAATAAACGGATTTCTTGATCTTGCTTTATATGCATATCATGTTCCGATAACCCTTGCATGATTTTGATGTATATGTGCTTTGAAACTAACCACTGCCCTGAGGAAGTTATATGATGGTCTTATATGATATGTTGATTGATCCGTGTACAATGATTATGTTATGTGATCGTCATGGGTGCATATGAGGTAAATGATAAGATTATGATTACTAGGCTAGACCCATTCCACTAATTGATGTTGAAATGCCTTGATGTGATCGCATGAATATGGCATTAAATTAATGGAATTGTATGATTGTTGGCTGATATCGATGTGTGTGTGCATGTGATCCCTAATCAATTTGATGTAACAACAGTGGGCATCCTAGTCACTTTTGATGATAATTAGTTTTGGCAGCCCCATAAAAATTAAAGCTACATGTTTGATAAGACTTGGTAAAATGGCGGCTATGTGTTGAGTCATGTGTTGAGCCATGTGTTGAGTCTTGATCTAATCAAATAGAGGGGACATCATAATAGTATTGTCAGTGATGTTATGGGATACTAGGGAGGGTTTCACCTGGCCAATTTCACATCTGAACAACCCACATGCACTCGGGAACACACACCTTCATGTGTGGGCCGTAGACATCGGGCTTTGATTGATGGACTCGCACAACAGTTGCTACAAATGGGTGGGTTAGAAACTGAGTAGGTTACATTTAAACAAACAATTTCTTAAAACAGAAACTCATGGGCTGTCAATGGTATGGGCCGAGGGTTAACAGTGGACTGTGAGCCCGGCTTTAGTTGCGTGGGCCGCGGGTTGGTTTTGTTTGGGCCATGGGTCATGTTTACGTGTGAATATAAAAACCGTTGTAAGCGGATTAAGTGAATCTAGCATGTAGAGAGTTATCTTGCAATGTGAATGTGTGTCGGAATCGATACTTGCTACAACATGTGTGATGGTACAAACCATACTTGTTATGACATACGTAATACTATATGTTTGGTTGTCTGTTGCTTGTGCAATACGTGTGATTAGATACTTTAATTGCGAATTCACGAAACTGACTATCTCTGGTAACCACGATAGGGTTTGATTGATCAACTGTAGACGAGCATTTAGTCTAACCGAGCAAAACAAAGGTGAGTTCACTACATTCGAGCATGCGTCCCAGTGGTTGGGGACAGTCAGTGGTTTGGGTAAAAACGGGTATATTGGTTAATACTCTCACCTATCATTTTTGTAAGTCCCTTATTATGTTACCTGGAGGGTAACGGGTATTAGTTGGTAGCGCTACTTAGGTTTGGCACCCTCACACCGCTCCTGGATAGGACGGATGTGAACTAATGACCCAGTCGAGGCCCAGTACTAGATAGGAGTACGTGGGAAGGGCAGTCATGTATTTCAGGAGCCGTCTTGTTCAGAAATGAGATATTAACAATATTACTTGCATTTGTCAGTGAACTGTTTTACATACATCTGGTAACAAAACGTTTTCTTAAACTGTGAACTCGCTAGCTTTGTCTAATACACTTGTTACATGCTCGCAGGTCGTTAGGTACTTGGGAACAAGAACTTGCTGGCTGGAGGGCGTGAGTGGTCATGGTTGCATTGATGGGTTTATTTATCGAACATTTATGTACTATGATTGTTTGGAAAGTATTTACATTATGATACATTAACGCTTCTGCTGAACTTGATGGTTTTCGAATTACTTATGTTTGGATTTTATTACTATTAAATGGTGAAACTTTATTTTAAACTTATGGATTCAATGTAATCGGTGGCTCATTACAAAATTGTTGGACCAGAAATGGTTAAAATGATTGAAGAAATAATAGCCAATGGAAAAACCAAACTTATTGCTCAAAGAAGTGGAAATGTTTATGTAGTTGATTTGTCAAAAGAGAGCCCTATGACTGATGCTTGTATGTTCTCAACTGCCTCTAATAAAGAGACAGAATTATGGCACAGAAGATTGGGGCACACAAATCTCAAGACAATCACTGCTTTATCAAAAAAAAGGCCCTGTAAGAGGTCTTCCACAAAAATTTTTCACATGTCCTGAGCATTGTATTTCCTGTTTAAAAGGAAAGCAACATAAAAGCTCATTTAAGTCCATTGAAGAGTCCAAAACAACCAAGTGTCTGCAAATGCTACACATGGATCTGTTTGGCCCAGTAAAAATCATGAGCTTCAAAAGGAAAAGATATTGTTTGGTAACTGTTGATGATTTTTCTAGGTTTACATGGACTTATTTCTTACATTCTAAAGATGAGACTGCATGCATTTTGCAAGACTTTTTTAAACAGGTTGAAAAGCAATTTGACTTGCCAGTAAAAGTCTTTAGGAGTGACAATGGAACAAAATTCAGAAATAAGGAGTTGGATGCATTTTGTGTGTAAAAAGGGATTGTAAGGCAGTACAGTATCCCAAGAACACCAGAGCAAAATGGAGTGGTTAACAGGAAGAACAGAACTTTGATTGAGGCTGCCAGAACCATGCTTGCAGATTCAGGTTTACCATTAACTTTCTGGGCAGAGGCTGTAAACACCGTCTACTATGTCCAGAACAGAGTTTTGATCAACCACACGCATCAAAAGACTGCCTATGAAATCTTGTATAAAATCAAACCACTGATCTCATATTTTAAATTCTTTGGCTGCCCATGTTTCATTTTAAACCTAAAAGATTCAATTTCAAAATTTGTAGCCAAAGTAGATTGTGGTTATCATCTGGGATACTCAACCACTGCCAAGGTCTATAAAGTGTTTAACACAAGGACTAGGTGTGTGGAAGAGACTTTGAATGTTAAGTTCAATGAACTTTCATCTCTGAAAATCCCAGCAAACCCTGCTGAATTGTTTGATTTAGATAAATTCACTTTTGAAGATGTGTCTGTCAAGACTAACCATGCAGGTACACCATAATCTCCACCATCAGATAATGGATATGAAGTTGTGATTCCTCAACAGAAATTCAAATCCATCATCAGAGCAGAAGATGTTCAAAACAGTTGTCAAAGCTCAACCACTGCTACATCAACAGTTGTTGACCAAAGTAGCCCTTCAACCTCTGCCACCATATCTTCAACCACTGTTGATAAAAATCCAACAACAGTGGATAAAAATCAACATTGTGTCACACACATTCCTCCTATCCCTCCATCTCCATTTCAAACAGATGTTGGATCATCAAAGTCACCAACAGATGTAGCTCAGATGATTCACATCTGCAGCCTTCACCATTTAATGCCATTGTTCCGTACAAGGGAGATTTAATCTTCCTAAAGTCCCATCCACCAGATCAAATCATTGGCAACATCAATGAAGGGGTTCTCACAAGAAGTCAATCCCAAAACATTTTTCTTTTTGCTGGCTTTCTATCACTCCATCAACCAGTCAAGTACCAAGAGGCACTGAAAGACAACAGTTGGGTAGAAGCTATGCAATAGGAGCTCCAATAGTTTAAAAGACAACAAGTATGGGAACTTGTACCACTGCCAGAGGATGTGAGTCCTATTGGCATAAAGTTGGTCTTCAAAAATAAAACTGATGAAAGGGGTATTGTTGTCAAGAATAAAGCTAGGCTTGTGGTTCAAGGATATAGACAAGAAGAGGGCATTGATTATGATGAAACTTTTGCCCCTGTAGCAAGATTGGAAGCTATCAGACTGTTCTTAGCCTTTGCTGTCAACCACAACATCAAGGTGTATCAAATGGATATTAAGTGTGCATTCCTCTATGGTAAAATTCAAGAAGAGGTATATGTTTGTCAACCTCCTGGTTTTGAGGATCCTTATTATCCATATCATGTCTACAAGCTAAACAAAGCTTTGTATGGCCTGAAACAAGCACCAAGGGCATGGTATGAAACTCTTTCCACTTTTCTAATCTCTATTAGTTTCACAAGAGGTACAATTGATAAAACACTGTTTTTAAAATGGAGAGGAAAAGATTTGATGATTGTCCAAATCTATGTGGATGACATCATTTTTGGAAGCACATTGTCACACCCCGACCGCGTAAAAACAACAAACTGTGGCGGAAACGTCGGGGAGTGGAGCGACAGAATTATTGTTTCATGACCATGGTAATTAAAGTTTTGTATTAATAGTTAAAGTGTTTACATTGTCTTTGCTTTAACGAAAGCATAACATAATTAAACTGTCTTTTAAGTCACTAAGGCCAGAGTCCGCCTAAGTGTAGTACAATCAACATCAAGCATTTGCACCTGAAACACATGTGAAAATAGGTACGTCAGCATAAAAATGTATGTGAGATAAATAGGTTTTGTTTATGAAGGATATATGACTTGTAGTTAAAATAAGCGTTTAACAAAAAGTAGTCATGAACCTTGTAAAATGTTTTCTTTTATAAAATCATATGAAAATCGATATGAAAATCATATGATATAAAAGAACAATGCATGGTTAAATAAATAAACCAAGTAAAATGAATTTGTATAAAATATGTAATTTGTAAAACAATGTCATGTCTTTGTGTAAAAAATGTTTCATGACTTTGTCGAAGTGGTTTAGATAACGCTACAATATGTAATATAATAAAAGCACTTATATATATGAAGTACTAGCGGCGTATCCACAATGCTTTTATCACAATACACATAGCCTCGTTATATAAGTCACTTATCAATAACCAACCAAAATGTCTTGTTTAAACCAATGTCAAAATGTTTATGTGTAATCCATGTCCAATGTCATGTGTAAACTGTGTCATGTATAATCAAATATAATATATGACAAGTAGAAAAGTATCTACTCAAACCGTATGTATAATGTCAATGTGAAAACAAATGTCATGTATGGTGAATAAATAGTATTTACTCAACCCCATAGGTAAAATGTACAAAACAATGTTTTTGAATAAACCTAAGTTTGAATCAAATGTTATGTTTTACAGAAAACAATGCTTTATAGATACAAACATTTATGCAGTAATGTTTATCGCATACATTCAAGCCTTGCGACTGTAGGATAAACCCTTAACAAGTAAAGGTTTATCAGTTATGTATATCGGATTCTATCATTCCCAACTTCCAAACAAACCTAGGAAGTCGGAAACGGGATTTGTCAAGTCCTATGGTACCATTACATACTACCGAGCGGCGTGATCAATGTTAATGAATGTATTATTGTCCCGTTAAACATACCAAATGTCATACCAATGTAAGCATGCTATATGAAAACCATGTACTAAGTATGCTAAGTAAACATACAAAGTAGAAATGTTCATGAAATCAATTGTGCCCATATGCTGAGTAAACATATGCAGCAGAAATGTAATGTAAATCAATGTGTCCATATGCTGAGTAAACATATGCAACAAAGGTATCTAATGAAATCAAGGTACTAGCATGCTCAGTTAACATACATAGCAAAACATAGTTGAAATCATGTACTATATGTGTACTAGATGAAACTAGCATGTTTATGTCATAAAAGCAATGAAAAGCACGAAAGTAACAAGTATGCACATGTGTATCACCCCAAAATATTTGAAAGCGGTAAAAGAGGGGACTATGTACTCACTTGGGATTGCTTATTAGTCTTGAGAATAAGACCAAATAAAGCTCCAAGGATCACGGAATCAACACGGCACCTAAAGTAGGTAACTACGTTAATAAACGGATCCCAAATCGGGAGATAGGATAGAATGAGGTTCTATAAATCAAATGAGTATTTGAACTCATATGGTATGATTTAATAGACCTAACATTCTGATTAGAAAGTTTACCCAAGTGCTTTTGGCCCGTTTCGATTCGTTAAGGTAGTTTAAGCTACTTTAACCCGTCGTTTGCGTAAATCTAAGGTCGGTTGGTTATCTATGTCCTATGTCAAGTCTTACATGCCTATTTATGCCTAAATATGTTACTAAATCAGATTATAGGTAAAAAATTTGATTACGTATGCAAAATATGAATTTATGTTTAAAAGGGGCATTTTGGTCATTTTCTATGGGCATATAAACTACTTAACAAATAACTAGCCAACCTAAGTGATCATAAAGTATAACCTCAGTAGGTTATTCCCTATGCAACTATGATCACTAAATAAGCTTGGTCGGATCCTAATTATCGACCAAACGGGTCGGGTTCGAAAGTCTAAGCGGTTGTCTAGACCGCTTAACTTACGACCCTAAATAAGCACTAAACTAGTAGTGACGAGTTAAACATGTTAGAACATGTTTAACTAACTTTGACTTGACCAATTGATGGTCAAAACCGAAAGTCAAACTGTTGGTCAAACGGTTTGACTTTCAGCTCTAAATGGATGAAAATTAGAACTAAGCCATTAAAGAACACATACTTGATGTTCAAAGGCTAGAAGGAGGATATTAGAACTCTGGTAGGTGCCTCCTTTGCAGGGATTCCTCCACTTAGAGTTCAAATATGAGAATGAGCAAGGAAACAAATGAAAGGTGGGAGCTAATTATACTTGTGGTGAACTTGTAAGATCATTACAAGTGTTTATTTGGCCACAAAGCAATAAATCTCAGCCATACATGTGTTTAGGGACAGCTAATATACTTGGAGAGGTGTTAACTTGTTCCCCAAAACATGGAAATTGCATACAAGGGCCTGATTTGCAAAACAGCAGCTGAAAAACAAGTTTCTGTTACTGGGCCTTCTGTCGCGCCCTGCGTAAGTAATGGAACTGGCCTTCGCGGCCCGCGACCCCAGGTCAGATCAGCAAAGTTTCAGATTTTACAAGTTTAGTCCCTGCAATGTGTTTAAAGTGATTTTTGACATATTTGACCCCCCTTAAGCCATTTTCAAGGCTCTACAAGGTCGTCAAAGTATAGGTGACTCAAAATATGCTAGGAAATATCACGGATGTCGGTTCGTTTGGTCGTACGGTCACGTTGTTCGGTTAATTACGATGAAACTCGAACGGACGCGAAAACGATCCAAATTAAGCAACGAATGGTATTTTTGCATTCCGATCACTAAAATAAAATATTTTAGTGACTAAAAAAATTTTTGGATGTCCGGATGTGGTCAGAACGTAAGATTTGCGCATAAATGCAAACTTATGACGGTTTTGACACTTTTAGTCCCTGTATGATCAAATAAGCGTATTTTCGCACATCGAACCACCCAAAGCTTATTTCTAAGCTATGTTAAGGTTATTTATGGTATGTTTAGCTTATGATCATGTTTCGGACTGTACGTTTCCATAAGAAACGGCAGACTTTTGCAGTTTGACGCAAATAGTCCCTGTAAGCGAACACACTTGTTTTTTCCATACCAAACCCTTCAAAACTTCTTTCTAAGTTATGTAAAGGTTATTTAAGCTATGTTAAGCTTATGTTGCTATTTCGGAGTGTTTTTCGCGTTAACCTGATTACGTTTACGCATCAGTTTGCGTATAACTTTCCAGAAAGTGATATAGAGTTTAAAATCGATCAAAAATCAAAACGTGCAAAATGTCAAACATAAATAAGTAAATATTAAGATCAAAAAACATTGTTTTATTGATGTATGAATTGTTCAGAGTTTATACAATGATTACAAAAGCATGGATGTCACACACATGTCATAAAATATGTGAAGAGTTCAGATAACTCATGACAACTGAGTTTGAGATGAGTGCATTGGGTGAACTATAATGCTTTCTTGGTCTCCAATTTAAGCAATTGCAAAATGGCACTTTCATTCATCAAAGCAAATATGCAAAAGAACTTTTAAACAAATTTGATATAAATGATTGTAAACCATGTAGTACACCCATGGCAACCACAAAGATAGCCATGTCTGATGAAAAGGATGATTTGGTAGATCAAACTCTTTATAGAAGCATGATTGGGTCTTTATTGTACCTAACTGCATCTAGGCCAGACATCATGTTTGCAACATATGTTTGTGCAAGATCCCAAACAGCCCCTAGAAAGTCAAATATTATTGCTGTAAAAAGGATATTTAGATACATAAAAGGTGCTCCTACACTTGGTATCTGGTATCCAGCTGATGGAAATATCAAGCTTTCAGGTTTCTCAGACAGTGACTTTACTGGATGTAACACTACAAGGAAGTCCACTTTAGGATGGTGTCAATTTCTAGGCAATTGCTTAGTGTATTGGCAAAGCAAAAAAGCAAAAAGCAATCAACTGTTTCCACATCCACTGCTGAGGCAGAATACATTGATGCTGCAAGTTGTACAACCCAACTGTTGTGGCTTCAAAATCAATTGCTGGATTTTGGTATAACTGCTCTAAAGACTCCTCTCATGTTGGATAATCAAGCAGCTGAAAATATCATTAAAAATCTAGTTTCCCACTCAACCACCAAGCACATTGATACCAGACATCACTTTGTGAGTGATTGCTATGAAAAACGTTTGATTTCTCTGCATCATGTTTCAACCAAGGATCAGCTGGCAGATGTGCTAACAAAAGCATTAGACACATCCACCTTTGAAAGCCTGATCTCTAGAATTGGCATGCCTAACATGGAATAACAAGCAAAATCGTGTTTTTCTGTGAATAAAAGGCATTAAAATGTTTTCAGAAAATCAAAATACATCCTTAAAAATAGTTAAAAATAAGACTTTTCATTAATCCTTAAAAGTCTGTCACAACCACAGTTTGGGTTAAAACATCTGATTGTTGAAAATTACCCACTGCTGAAAGTCAACCTCTGTTTCCTCATTCTTCTTGTTTACCATTGTTGACCAAACATCAGTGTTTCAATCACTGATGGCTATCCACTGATAAGTGAAAAATAGCCACTACTCATATTCTCATTGTTGTCAACCACTGATATTGTCCATCAGTGGTTTCCTAAAAAACTGTCATCCACTTTCCAACAGAGGTTGTCACGTGGACAGTTTTTAGACGCCCGATCTTTGTAACTGCTGCCACGTCAGCATTCACTTTTCACTCTCATAAAACCCTGATAAAAAATCCAAACAAAGTTTTCACTTCCCTATCGAATTCAAAATTCCTTCAAAAGCGGTTTCCATCCTTCAATCATCTTCTTTCTTCACTCGTAAATTTCTCCAAATCACCATGGCTCTCACACTAAAAAACCCACATAATTATCTGTGTACACTTGAGAAAACAAGTAAAAACATTGATTTCCATTCCATTATCGATATTCTTTCATCTTCAAAGTACAAAACTTTGTTGACCTGCAATGCACCAATTTACCAAGAAACTGTAGGATCGTGTTTCGACCCGATTGAGTCGTTCAGAGAAGTTCAACTTCGTTTTAAAGGCGGAAACTAAGAAACAAAGGTAGAAAACAGCTTTATCTTCACCTTTAACACTGATTGTATTGATTGACAACGTTTACAACTCGATCGTCACACCGGCAAAGCTTCGACGTGGAATACAAGACATCACTTATTAATTTCGCTCATGAAACATCTATTTATAGTAGTTGAGATTTCACTTATGTGTCACATGACCATAAGAGCGAAATCACTCACAACCAAATAAGCGAAATCAGTCATGGACTAATGAGCGAAATCAAACAATTTAACAATTAACTATTTTGTCTTCTAGCTAAACATGCAATCTGATTTCTATACTTCACGTGCACATGTTTGTTGATGATGTAATCATTATCTCATTTGGATGATGTCATCATCAAGAATGATGACATCATTCTTGTTCCAAACCGCAACGAACCAAAAACTCGATGTAAGACGAAGACGACAGATGTGTGCACCAACAGAAACCCTACGAGATTTCTGGAAAAATGCAAAATTAGAGGTTCAAGGCAAAAAGGCTTGGGCTATCACATCCAAAGTACGTGAAGTTTTGGTTTCTATCACACCCCAAACAATTTCAGAAGTCTTTACAATGAATGATCATACAGGTAAAACTTCTTTCTCAAAAGATGAGTACCAAATGGATTTAATTGAAATAGGGTATACAGGACAACTTAGCAAAGCTACAATGCAAAATGGGGCATTTCCACCTCCCATGAAATTCCTGTTTCATACCATGCTCGTCTGTGTTTCCAATAAAACAATAGCTTTCAATGAAATACCATTAAAAATTCAATATTTGGGATATGCTATTATGGCTGAAGCTGATTTTAATTATTCCCAAAAGATTTTTTATGATTTAGTTACAAATGTCAATAACATCAAAGAAAAGAAAAAAACCCTTTTTGTTGTGTCCAAGGTTTTTGAGCTACTATTTACAGAAGAAAGTACCAAAAGACAATGCACAAGTACTTGTCCAATGTGCTCCTTTTTCAAATAAACAGCCTTTCTTCTGAAACTTTTACAAGGTTGTCAGAGTCAAAACTTTTGAAAACACAAACAGAGGAACCTGAGCAAACTTTGGATGAGTCCACATCTGCTCCTCAGGTTTCTGCTATTGAGCCCACTGCTCTTGGTGACCACAGCACTTCAACCACTGCTGTGCAACCTGTGACAACTTGAGTTTTCAAGGTCTTTCCTCAGCACGTTATTTGTTTCACAATTGTGTTTGGATAACATGTTTGCTTTGTAATTGTGCACGATCGTTATATGTTTGAGTTATTGTTATGTTGTTTGATTAACTAATGAAAACCTACTAAAAGTTTGGCTAAGACTTATATACTTAACACCTTTAATTCTCACCCTTGTGACTACGAAACCCAGGAGTTACACCACATCTCATCCGACGAAACCTAGGGGTTTCGCCACCTAGGAGTTTCGCCATGCCCTCCACGATGAAACATAGAGTTTCGTCACCCCCTTTTTGACGTTTCGTAGACATGGGCTTTCGGCCCAGGTATAGCCCAAGTTAAATCGGCAGTTATGCTATATGTTGCACACGCCACCATTCACGAAACCCTAGACTCTCTATCTCTCTTTGACACCCGACGGCAAACATCATCTCTAGAAGTTCTTGTGCTTCATCCCATAACCGGTTAGTCACGTTAATCGATTCGATCTACTTGTTCTTGTGTGCACAGATGTCTATCATAATAAGAGAGTTTGTTTGCTAAACGATTTGTCCATGATTAATGCTTAATTTGGAAATCATGTAATTAGGGTTTTGATACTCTAGTGCAAATCAATTCGTTTAGAAACTGCAGGATGAGAATCCATGGAACTATATTCATTCATGTTTGCTAACGGGAGCCCATGTTTCTGTTTGATATTGTACTTGTGTTGAATGGATCTTATCATTGAATACATTCAGGTTGCAATCTAGATCGTATATGGTTACTTTGTGATTTAGGGTTCATGCTAGATGTTAAGTGCCATGATGAAATTGAAATGATGTTAAGTAGCATTAATGTTTATTGTGTTTGGACGAAAACTATATGATTGATGATGGTGGTGATACGGTTAATTGATGATTACGATTTTCTGTGTGTGTGTATGCTGAAATTGTTAACATGGTCGACGTAACACCAAGGAGTTTCACCATTTGGTTGTCGACGAAACTCTTGGGAGTTTCGCCACCTGGATGCCGATGAAACACAAGGGGTTTCGTTATTCTCTTGTCGACGAAACAGGTGGGGTTTTGTCATCATCATGTCGATGAAACAGGTGGGGGTTTCGTCACTTTGGGGTTTCGCCGTAGGACTTAAGCCTGTAAGCAGATCATAGTGTAGAACATGTATGCTACTGAATAACTATGGGTTGACTTTGTTAATGATATTAATCAAGATTGAGGAAACATGGAATTTCAAACAGGACTTACACGTGAACTGTGGATTTATGTGAGCTTGATCAACTATTAAGTATTATGTGGAAACTGGTGCTTGAATATATGCATTATGCTCATGAGTTGTACTAGAACTATGTGGATGTGCACTGATTTCGTATACGTGTATACCCTAGGCTGTGACTGTTTAACTGTGAACAAGTAGATTAACAAACCGAGCAAACCAAGGTGAGTTCACACTTTCTATAAGGCATGGGATTCCCGGTGGTTTGGGAATGGGTTAAGGAACTAAAATGGAACCTGCATATTCTCCTTGGGTAGAATATGTACCTCCATCCAACATGGGAAGGATGACAACATTAAACCTGCGTATTCTCCTTGGGTAGAATACGTACCTCTGTCCTCCATAGGAAGGACGACAACCTATAACTTACTAGACAAAACTCTATCAGGAAGTCCCTCATTTTTATATCGACTTAATCGCCGGGCCAATGGCGAGTGGGTCATTAGTTAGATAGCGCTATTTAGGTTTGACAAGCCTCACACCGTGCCGCAGAAGACGGGAGTGAACTAATGGATCTAGGCACTTAGTCAATGATGATAGACATTGACGTAGGGCACAACTTACTTTAGTCAGTTGTCGATATGGTAATGGTCTAGTGGTTTACATGGGGAAGCCCCCACTGGTTATGGTTTGGGAAACAAGGAACTGAATAACTCGTGGTTTTCGAAACAATTTATGGTTTTTGGAACAACATTAAAACTGGACAAACAACTGTGAACTCGCTCAACTTCGTTGTTGACTCGTTGTTACATGCCTTGTAGGTTGTTAGGTACTTGACTGGAGCTTGCATGGGAGCGAGAGGAGTTGTTGTGGGGACATGGACTGTTGAGTCCATGATGAAAATTCAAATATTTAAACTTGTGTTTTGGTTTTACACTTTGTGCTTCCGCTGTTTCTAAAGTTGGTTAATTTATTTTGGATACCAATTATATTGTAGTTGGTTTTATCTGTTTAATTACATTGTTCAATATGATTGGTGGCTTGATCCTGGTCTTGTCACACCTCCTGCGGTGATACTCCGCTAGTGGATTTTGGGGGTGTGACAGATTGGTATCAGAGCCATTGGTTATAGTGAACTTGGTTTTAAAAAGGGAAAAGCTTTTTGACAAAACCAGACTATAACCTGTACAATACTCAACGATCCACAACGACGCTTCGCTCCATGTGCAAGACTCGACACTATAGGTGATATGGTTTGTGTTTATATTGCCTGGATGTTAGTATACGTAGTGCATTGTTCATGGTATGCTTGGTTAACGTAGCAACTGATTGAAATCCTGTGTGCTCACTCTTTTCTGTCATTTCCATACGTACACACTTTCGCTATACTTTTCTCACTTATGTTTGCTTTCATGTAAAGATCATGAATGGACGCGGAGGACGTGGGGGTATCCACATGACCCAAGCCCAGTTGACGGCTTTAATCAATGAACGAGTGGCTGAGGCACTCGCAGCCGCTCAGGCAGGAGGTATAACCTGCCATTTCAAATTACTCTATGATGTTTAGATCCTACTCTCGTGAACCAACTCTTGTGCTTAACTTTGTCCCTTCTTACTCTCACGACAGGTCAACATGCTCAGCCTCCCGTGTGTACTTTCAAAACCTTTATGGAATGTCGACCTAGTACCTTCAATGGTACCGAAGGAGCTGTAGGCCTCCTCCCTTGGTTCGAGAAACTCGAATCAGTCTTCAAAATGTGTGAATGCCCTGAGGCTCGTAGGGTGAAATATGCTACTGGAACCCTTGAAGGCGTTGCGTTAACTTGGTGGAATGCACAAGTTCAAATGCTGGGGTTGGCGGCTGCTAATGCCACCCCATGGAACGACTTAAAAGATTTGATCAAGGAAGAATATTGTAACCGTGATGACATCCACAAACTGGAAGTGGAGTTCTACAACTTAAATATGATGGGGTCTGAAATTGAGGCGTATACGAAGAGATCGAATGAATTGGCTGTGTTGTGTCCTACTATGGTGGATCCTCCTATCAAATGCATCGAGCTGTATCTTAAGGGTTTAGTGCCGGAGATTCAGAGTCATGTGACCGTAGCTAATCTCGCCACCATCCAGCAAGTTATTCGATTGGCTCATCGTCTCACTAATCAGGCAGTTGTGCAGAACAAGCTGCCAAAGCGTATTGGTGCTACTACTACCTCTGATGCTCCCAGTGATAATAAGCGCAAGTGGGATGGAGCCTCAAGCAAAGGTTCTACTTCTGTTCAGTCTCAGTCCCAACAACGAAAGACAGACGACTACAAGAGCCCCAATCAGCAGTCTTCGGGGAATCAGGGTCATAGTGGGTACAAGGGAAACCACCCTAAGTGCAACCGATGTAACATGCACCACAGTGGGCCATGCAACAAGGGTCATTGTCAGAGATGTAACAAGCTTGGTCACACAAAAAAGGATTGCAGGAGCCCACACCCTGTGAATCAAAACCGTCAGCAGCAACAACAAGCTCCACAGAACCAGCAGCAACAACAGCAGGGTAATAGGGGATGTTTTCAGTGTGGTGCTGAAGGTCACTTCAAGAGAAACTGCCCCCAGCTAAACCAGAACCAAAATAACAACAACAATCAGGGGAACGGGAACAATAATGGGGGAAACAATGATGGCAATGATGCCAGGGGCCGTATGTTTGTGCTTGGTCAGGGGGGATGCTAGGAACGATCCCAACGTTGTGACGGGTAAGTTCCTACTGGATGACTTCTTTGTTACTGTTTTATTTGATTCGGGTGCCGATACTAGTAACGTGTCTTTAAAAATTAGTCAGATGCTTAAGTGCACTCCAACACTTTTGAACACCAAGCATGTTGTAGAACTAGCTAATGGTAAAAGTCTTGAAGCCACACACATAGTTAAGTGTTGTAATCTTGTTCTTGCTGGTCAGACTTTCTCTATCGACCTTATTCCCATTGTCCTCGGTAGTTTCGACATCGTCATTGGGATGGATTGGTTATCTCGACATCAAGCAGAGATTCTTTGCAAAGAGAAAATCGTCCGTATTCCTCGTTCTGGTGATGAACCTCTTGTGGTTCATGGCGACAAGAGTGGCGCTGTTGTGGGCATCATCTCCTTCCTTAAGGCCAAGAAGTGTTTGCGAAAGGGCCACACCGCTATTCTAGCCCTTGTGACTGATTCCTCATCGAAAGAGAAGAAGATTGAAGATATTCCGATTGTACGCGACTTTCCTGAGGTATTTCTGGAGGAATTACCTGGCCTTCCGCCTCATCGTCAGGTCGAATTTCAAATCGAACTAGCTCCTGGAGCAGCACCCATAGCTCGTGCACCTTATCGTTTAGCTCCATCAGAACTCGAAGAACTGTCCACACAACTACAAGAGTTCTTAGATAAGGGTTTCATCCGTCCTAGCTCTTCGCCCTGGGAGCTCCAGTCTTATTTGTGAAGAATAAAGACGGTACGTTTCGAATGTGCATAGACTATCACGAACTCAACAAGGTGACCGTGAAGAACCGCTATCCTCTTCCATGTATTGATGACTTGTTCGACCAGCTGCAAGGGTCGAGTTTCTACTCCAAGATCGATCTGAGATCGGGCTATCATCAGCTGAGAGTCCGGGACGAGGATATCTCCAAGACAACATTCAGAACTCGTTACGGGCACTACGAGTTCCTGGTCATGCCTTTTGGGTTGACAAATGCACCTGCGGTTTTCATGGATCTTATGAACCGAGTGTGCAAACCTTACTTGGATAAGTTCATTATTGTTTTCATTGACGACATTCTGATCTATTCGAAGAGTCAGGAGGAACATGAGCATCCTTTACGACTTATTCTGGAACTTCTTCGAACTGAACAGCTTTATGCTAAGTTTTTGAAATGCGACTTTTGGCTTCGTGAAGTCCATTTCTTAGGCCACGTGGTAAACGGGGATGGGATTCATGTTGATCCATCCAAGGTTGACTCGATCAAGAACTGGCCTGCACCTCGTACACCAACTGAGATCCGTCAATTCTTGGGTTTGGCGGGTTACTACAGAAGGTTCATCAAAGACTTCTCTAAGATTGCACAACCTCTCACTTCACTAACTCAGAAGGGTGTCACCTATCGTTTGGGTGATGCACATGAATCAGCGTTTCAACACTTAAAGGAGAGACTTTCCAGCGCACCTATTCTCTCACTACCAGAAGGTACAGATGATTTTGTGGTTTATTGCGACGCGTCAATTCAAGGACTTGGTTGTGTGTTTATGCAACGTGAGAAAGTCATTTCTTACGCATCACACCAACTTAAGGTTCACGAAAGGAACTACACTACCCACGATCTGGAACTGGGAGCTGTTATTTTCGCACTCAAGATATGGAGACACTACCTGTACGGTACCAAGTGCACCATTTACACCGATCACAGGAGTCTCCAGCATATCTTCGAACAGAAGGAGTTGAACATGCGACAGTGTCGATGGGTTGAACTCCTTAATGACTACGAATGCGCGATCAAGTACCATCCGAGAAAAGCCAATGTTGTGGCCGACGCCCTCAGTCGAAAAGAAACTAAACCTAAGCGTGTGCGTGCGTGCGTTACAGCTTACCATCCACTCTAGTCTTCCTACTCAGATACGAGATGCTCAAGTTGAGGCACTGAAAGCAGAGAACATCAGAGCTGAGTCTCTGCGAGGATCGAAGAAACAGTTAGAATAAAAGGAAGACGACGCCTACTATGTGACAGGGCGCATCTGGGTCCACTTTATGGCAATCTACGTGAACTTGTGTTGGATGAAGCACACAAGTCTCGATACTCAGTACATCCTGGTTCTGATAAGAAGTACCATGATCTCAAAACTACGTATTGGTGGCCTAGTATGAAAGCTCACATAGCAACCTACGTTAGTAAATGCTTGACTTGTGCGAGAGTCAAGGTTGAGTACCAGAAACCATCCGGCCTACTTCAACAACCAGAGATCCCGACATGGAAATGGGAGCAAATTTCCATGGATTTCGTTACAGGCCTACCAAGATCTCAACGAGGAAACGATACTATTTGGGTGATAGTGGATCGATTGACAAAGTCTGCACTCTTCCTAGCCATTAAGGAAACGGATAAGTTTTTTACTTTAGCAGACATATAGTTGAAGGAAGTAGTCTCGAGGCACGGGGTGCCGACTTCCATCATATCTGATCGAGACGCGCGTTTTACCTTGGAATTATGGCAAGCGATGCACAAGTCCTTTGGCTCACGTCTAGACATGAGCACAGCATATCATCCACAGATGGATGGGCAGTCTGAGCGCACCATCCAAACCCTTGAAGACATGCTTCGGGCATGTGTAATCGACTTTGGCAATGGATGGGAAAGACACCTTCTTTAGTGGAGTTTTCGTATAACAACAGCTACCACACCAGCATCCAGGCTGCTCCGTTTGAGGCATTGTACAGACGTAAATGCCAATCACCTCTTTGTTGGGCAGAGGTTGGCGACATCCAAATCACCGGTCCAGAACTCGTAGTAGACACAACAGAGAAGATTGCTCAGATACGACAACGAATGGCGGCAACTCGTGACCGTCAGAAAAGCTACGCTGATAAGCGTAGGAAACCTCTAGAATTTCAGGTCGGGGACCGGGTTCTACTTAATGTCTCACCCTGGAAGGGTGTGGTTCGTTTTGGGAAAAGGGGCAAGCTTAATCCACGTTATGTCGGTCCATTCGAAATCACTGAGAAAATTGGCAAGGTGGCCTACAGATTGAATCTACCTGAAGAACTCAGTGGAGTTCACAATGTATTCCATGTGTCAAATCTGAAGAAGTGTCTGTCAGATGAGACCCTCATAGTTCCTTTTAAGGAGCTCACCATCGACGATCAGTTGCGATTTGTCGAAGAACCAGTGGAAATCTTGGACCGGAGGTCAAGATTCTTAAATGCACCAGGATACCTCTTGTTCGAGTTCGTTGGAACTCCCGTCGTGGCCCAGAGTTTACCTAGGAACGAGAAGACCAAATGAAACACAAGTATCCCCAATTGTTCGAGAAAAGTGCAACCACTACTGAGGCTGAAGCTACTGCAGAATTTCGGGACGAAATTCCAAACCAACGAGGAGATGATGTGACACCCCGGGAAAACCAGGAAACCACGCAACCTAACTAGCTTTCTCAGTACCTACGTGCTAAATTTCGGGATGAAATTTATTTCAAGTTGGGGATGATGTGAAAACTCGAGTTTTCAAGGTCTTTCCTCAACACGTTATTTGTTTCACAATTGTGTTTGCATAACTTGTTTGCTTTGTAATTGTGAACGATCGTTATATGTTTGAGTTATTGTTATGTTGTTTGATTAAGTAATGAAAACCTACTAAAAGTTTGGCTAAGACTTATATACTTAACACCTTTGATTCTCACCCGTGTGACTACGAAACCTAGGAGTTACACCACATCTCATCCGACGAAAACTAGGGGTTTCGCCACCTAGGAGTTTCGCCATGCCTTCCATGACGAAACATGGAGTTTCATCGCCCCCTTTTTGACGTTTCATAGACATGGGTTTTCGGCCCAGGTATAGCCCAAGTTAAATCGGCAGTTACGCTATATGTTGCACACGCCACCATTCACGAAACCCTAGACTCTCTTTCTCTCTTTGACACCCGACGGCAAACATCATCTCTAGAAGTTCTTGTGTTTCATCCCATAACCGGTTAGTTACGTTAATCAATTCGATCTACTTGTTATTGTGTGTGTAGATATCTATCATAATAAGAGAGTTTGTTTGCTAAATGATTTGTCCATGATTAATGCTTAATTTGGAAATCATGTAATTAGGGTTTTTATATTCTAGTGCAAATCAATTCGTTTAGAAACTGCAGAATGATAATCCATGGAACAATCTTCATTCATGTTTGCTAACGGGAGCCCATGTTTCTGTTTGATATTGTACTTGTGTTGAATGGATCTTATCATTGAATACATTCAGGTTACAATCTAGATCGTATATGGTTACTTTGTGATTTAGGGTTCATGCTAGATGTTAAGTGCCATGATGAAATTGGAATGATGTTAAGTAGCAATAATGTTTATTGTGTTTGGACGATAATTGTATGATTGATGATGGTGGTGATACGATTGATTGATGATTAGGGTTTTCTGTGTGTGTGTATGCTGAAACTGTTAACATGGTCGACGTAACACAAGGGAGTTTCGCCACTTGGTTGTCGACGAAACTCTTGGGAGTTTCACCACCTGGATGCCGACGAAACACATGGGGTTTCGTCATTCTCTTGTCGATGAAACAGGTGGGGTTTCGTCATCATCATGTCGACGAAACAGGTGGGGTTTCGTCACTTTGGGGTTTCGCCGTAGGACTTAAGCCTGTTAGCAGATCATAGTGTAGAACATGTATGCTACTGAATAACTATGGCTTGACTTTGTTAATGATATTAATCAAGATTGAGGAAACATGGAATTTCAAATAGGACTTACACGTGAACTGTGGATTTATGTGAGCTTGATCAACTATTAAGTGTTATGTGGAAACGGATGCTTGAATATATGCATTATGCTCATGATTTGTACTCGAACTATGTGGATGTGCACTGATTTCGTATACGTGTATACCTTAGGCTGTGACTGTTTAATTGTGAACAATTAAATTAACAAACCGAGCAAACCAAGGTGAGTTCACACTTTCTATAAGGCATGGGATTCCCGGTGGTTTGGGAATGGGTTAAGGAACTAAAATGGAACCTGCATATTCTCCTTGGGTAGAATATGTACCTCCATCCTCCATGGGAAGGATTACAACATTAAACCTGCGTATTCTCCTTGTGTAGAATACGTACCTCCATCCTCCATAGGAAGGATGACAACCTATAACTTACTAGACAAAACTCTATCAGGAAGTCCCTCATTTTTATATCGACTTAATCGTCGGGCCAATGGCGAGCGGGTCATTAGTTAGATAGCGCTATTTAGGTTTGACAAGCCTCACACCGTGCCGCAGAGGACGGGAGTGAACTAATGGATCTGGGCACTTAGTCAATGATGATAGACATTGACGTAGGGCACAACTTACTTTAGTCAGTTGTCGATATGGTAATGGTCTAGTGGTTTACATGGGGAAGCCCCCACTGGTTATGGTTTGGGAAACAAGGAACTGAATAACTCGTGGTTTTCGAAACAACTTATGGTTTTTGGAACAACATTAAAACTGGACAAACAACTGTGAACTCGCTTAACTTCGTTGTTGACTCGTTGTTACATGCCTTGCAGGTCGTTAGGTACTTGACTGGAGCTTGCATGGGAGTGAGAGGAGTCGTTGTGGGGACATGCACTGTTGAGTCCATGATGAACATTCGAATATTTAAACTTGTGTTTTGGTTTTACAAGGTTGTCAGAGTCAAAACTTTTGAAAACACAAACAGAGGAACCTGAGCAAACTTTGGATGAGTCCACATCTACTCCTCAGGTTTGTGCTGTTGAGCCCACTGCTCTTGGTGACCACAGCACTTCAACCACTGTTGTGCAACCCCCACCATCACTTCCCAAAAATCCTAAAAAGAAAATATCCAAAAAGCCCCCCAAACCCACCATAAAGGACCTTCTGGAAGATGAGATCCCAGAAGTTAATCCAGTGACAACACAAATGTCACCAATAACCACTGTTGCTACTTCCTCACAACAGCTGGGAAGATCTCCACCTAAAGTTTCAACTCCTCCTACTTCCTCACAAAAGGAACATGTTGTAAACACAGGGACAACACATAATGAAACTTATTCCTCACTTGAGGATATGTTTAATAGCCCTCCTCCTGAGGAAAATCTTTCCACTCCTATCCCTACTCACAAATTCCACCATCCATTTTACCCCTGTTGAAAGCATTGGATATGGATCAGACACAAATCAGTTCTCTCAACAACCTATCACTGAGAATATACTCCAACAAGTGACTGAGTCTGATGCCTCTATCTTTGCTAACCCATCAACAGTTGAGGAGGTTACACCCCTAGAGTTACATGTAACTCTTGGTGGTAGTTCAAGTGGAGCAGCTACTACAGGTGTTGGATCCACTGATCTACACCGGGACATTAGCTTCGTAAGTAAGACTCCCTTGAAGGCAATTTCTTCTTTAGGAACCAAGGTATCCACTGGTGTGTTCCAGTTAACCACTTGTGAGATTACTAAGGTAACCACTGCTGAAGAAAGAAGTCCCCAGTACAAAGAAAAAAAGGGCATCAGTGGATGAACCATTGGAGACACCTCCTGGTCCAACTACTGATACAATCACTGCCGGTGGTAAATCAGATGATCCCATTCACTTGGGTGATGGCTTAAAATATCAAGAATTGACGGAGAGACTTGATAAAATTGAAACCACTGTCAACAACATGCAAGTATGATCAAATAGTTGGAAGAAGTTTTCAAAAGTCAACCTACTCCACAATAGTTTTCTCATAAGCATTGGAAAGCAGTTCAACCAATTATTACAGCTCAAAGAGAATTGGCAGAAATTCAGCACAACCACCAATTGGCAAAACTCATAAATATGGTTTATGCAAGATACAAGGACACTCAGGATGATATAAAAGCCATCAAAGAGGCCTTGATTAAAACCACTGGCACTTCTCTTCCCTCAATCATCTATGTAAACACTGATGATGCCAAAAAGGGGGAGAAAGAAAAGGAAGGTTTGAAGTTAAAGCCTGGTCCAAAAGCTAAGCCCGTAGTAGAAATTCCTAAGCCAGATGGTACAAAGAAGGTTGATGTGACTCTCAACCTATTTGCTGAACAAAAAGAGAATAGAAAAGAGAGAATGGAACAAAAGGGATTTAGAAGATTTGCAGAGGAAAAGAAAGCTCTGTTGGAAAAGGAAGAGCAGGGTACTTCAAAAAGAAGGAGAGCACCCAAAAAGGTCAGCCAACCCATAATCACACCTTCCAAAACCACTGAACAATCCTCTGAAATCCCCAAAAGTTCTTCGCTTCAAACCTCAAAGCCAACAGATGTTACCAAAACCACTGCTCTCACCACCACTAAACCCATATCAACATCACCATCACAAAAACCCCCTGCCATAAAGCAGAAGACAACTGTTGACACTTCAACAGTTGTAATGAAAACAGTGGTTGAAACACTAGTTGTTTCAACAACTGTTAGTCAGCCATCCAACACTTCAAATATTCCTTCCCAAATCACAATCGTTCATGTTTCCAAACCTCTAACTAAATCTCCTTCTCCCAAAAAGGTTTACACAAGAAAAAGGAAGTTTCAGGTGTATGATGATGATATACCAGCACCTATTCCTATATTTTCTGTACCCTGTAATGAAATCAAACCTCAACCATTCATTCCTCCAAAATTAGCAAACCCAATCACTGACCCAGTAACACTTGTTGGATATGATCCTTCAAGTGTCATTCCGTTAGCATCAAATTATCCACTGGAATTGCATGCAATTAAATATGAAATGAAACAATTCTATACAGTGGATGATCCTGCAAAAAGAAAATTTCCTTCCCTTACTGGCTTCAGACCTCCAAAGAATATGGATGAGTATTTAAAACTGAAAGCCAGGCAAGCTGAATTACAAGCTAAATATGAAGGCCAAGGAGAAATGATAGTAGCATCTCAAGTCAAATGCAGCTTCTACTTAGTAAAGTCAAAAAGTTGGAAGATTATGCAAGAGACTTAAGTAAAGAGATGTCTAACTTGCCACTAGTTGCTGACCTACAAAAGGATTTGAGAAAAGACCTCTTTGAGCTGATCATGAGAGACAAATTCTACCCTGTCAAAGCTGAACAATTCAAAGACTGGCCACTCTTTGCTCTCAAAGCAGAAGTTAATAGAATTGAAAGAATAAGAAATGATCCAGGAATGAAAAGATCTGCACCAGATTGGAGTAAGTATAAAAATAAAATTGTAGATCTTACCTTGGAATACAAAAGAAAGAGGCAAGAGTTGGTTGCAGCAAAATATGGATCAGCTAAGCAAATATCAAGATGGTCATGGCAATACATTGATCTAACTTATGAGAAGCTGGAAAAACTAAGAGAGACAGATCCTACATTGATCAAACTTATAAGAAACCTGCATACAGAAACAAGAAAACTGATGAGCCAAAGCAGCAGGCTCTCTCTCTAAAACCTCTGTTCACATCATCTGACACTTCCATCATTGCCTTGAATAAAAAAAAAGCAAAAGCAGATTGATGAAGAAGATGCAAATAGTGAAGCTGACATCATGAAAGTGGCCATCAGGGAAATGATTGCTGAAAATCCTGAATCTTCAAAGCTGCTAGAAATTGCTAAAAACTTTATCAGCAGGCCACCATCTCCAAACTCTTATCAAATAAAATCTCTCCCAAGAAACCCATTGGACTCAAAAATACTAAAGTGGAAGTATGATCAAAAGACCCATGTATTGACCTTGCTCAAGTCCAGTGGAGAAGTTAAGCATATATCAAGGGAGGATGCACTAGGCCTGAGTCTAGCTGACCTCTAAGATCTTTTAGAGCTTTAACTTTGCAGGGATAGGATTATGAAGATTCCATGAACTTTGAGCTACAATTCAAGGGCCAAGTTAGGGAAATGCTGATGAGAGAATAAAAATAAAAAATAATGAAGTGTTTTGGCATCATCTGTTCTAGGGGGAGATTGTTGGTCCATGAATTCAAACCCAGAAAAGAACAGATGATAAGGAAAGCCAAAACTGGTTCAGAACAGTTGATTCATCATAAGCAGTGCTTGCAGAAGGCTTTCCCCTTGACAGTGGTTATCTAGCAACTGATAGACTCCAAAGCACTGACCAGTATAACAACTGTTGGTAAAGATCTGATGACGATTAAAGACTGAAGTTTTATCTACTGATGGAATCTAAGTACTGTTGAAGACCAAAGCTCTGCTCCTCCAAAGAACTGACAACCCTTTGAAGAAAGCATTGATGATCAACATCAGTGCTTAGACGACAACAGTGGAATGAAGAATCAGTAGTTTAATGTAATCAATGTTTATGTAATCAGTGTTTGTATATAACAGTGTTTAGAGTTTGTTAGGTGGTTAGAGGACACTTTCATGGTGATATCAGCAAAGATGCTTAGTGGTTTGGGCTGTACTATAAATAGAACAGTACTCTGTACTGTTCCATTAGCTCATTCTCACCAAGTCATTCTGTATGAACAAATCACTGAGCTCAGGCTGAGGAGGAGTCTTGTGCATGCATGCAATTTGTTTTGATTATTGTAATTTAATACAATCATTCAATTCAATGGAAAACATGTGTGCTTAAACTTTTCTTCTGTGATTGTGTTTACAAAGGTTGATTGTTATTTCCGCTGCAATTATTAGATCTTTGTTCTTACATCTTACATCAATTTATTCAAACAAACACAATCAAAGAAACTCAAATCCTAACAAACCTTTTCTATAAAAGTCAGACAGCAAGTTATAAAAATCAAACTCAAATGAAATCTAGTACTTTTTTATGAAATTGAAGTTAAAACCGTCTGGCCCATGAGCTTTGTCGGCCCCACACTCGAACATTGCTTTCTTTATCTCCTCTTTTGTAAAAGGGACTGTTAGGAACGCCGCATCCTCCTTCGAAAGTCTCTTGATACTATGACAAATAAGATTTGGCATGTTCTTGTGTTTTTCCTTGAAAGCTGATTTGAAGAAGCCCATAATCTCTTTTTTGACTAAGGAAGGTTTAGTCGTCCAAAGGCCAGGGATATTGTTAGATGCCCGTCTACAGTTGATGTACCCGTGAAAAAAGGCGGAATTTTCATCTCCATCCATATCCCATTTAATTCTGGCTCTTTGTTTGAGATCTTTGATTTTGAATTCTTCCAAATCCTTTAAATCTTTAATACATTCTGCTTTGATCCAATCCTCCTCTTCAGATAATTCCTTAACTTCCGACCACTCATCCATTTTATCAAGCTCTTCCTTTAATACCCTCTCTTTTTCCCCTTCCTTGGATAAAACCTCCTTTTTCCATATTTTAATACCCTCCCTAATCCTTTTAAAATTTTCCATTAAACGCACATCATATTCTCCGACTCCGACAAAATTTTCGATCGCTTTTTTAACCATCTCATCAAAATCTTTTCTATCCAACCAAGAGTTAAAAAATCTAAATGACAATTTTTTGTTCGAACAAGTCAGAACGAGAGGGCAATGATCCGAACGGAACCTAGGTAGCATCCTCAAGCAGGCTACCGACCATTCGGAAAAAAATTCCTAACATACCAAAACCCTATCTATCTTGCTCTGTTTGTTGTCATTATCATTATGATACGTGAATTTCCTTCCTTTTATCTCGAATTCTCTCAACCCATTATCAATAATAAAATTACTAAAATTGGAAGCACATGTTTTGTTAAACTTAGAATTCCTCCTTTCTTCCAAGTACCGAACCGCGTTAAAGTCTCCCAAAATCACCCACCACCCCGAGAAATTACCCAACAACACCTCTATGACATCCCACAAAGATATTTTTTAGGAAACTTTTTGAGGAGTGTAAATGTTACTAACATTAATAACTTTATTGCTCCCCTTCAAAACCCTCATAGTTAAAAGAAAATTAGGGTGTTTGATAGAATCATGTACCTTGAAAATATTAGGATCCCATAAGCTTACCACCCCTACAGATCTCACAGCTGCTGGCACGTGGTCCAACTCAAAGTTGTCTGCTCCCCAAAATTTCTCAAACTCGATACCTGAAATGTCATTAAACCGAATTTCTTGAAGAGCAATAAAATCAATCCCATTCTCTTTTTTAGGTCTTTAACCCATCCCGCTTTATTTTTACCCCCTCTCCTAACCCTCTAATATTCAAGGAAAGAACATTCATCTCAAAAATTCTTGGATTCCTTCGTACCTTATCGCCTCTCTGATCATATGGTCATGGTATTAAAGATTGACTCCCACAACTCCTCCTAAAGCGGTCGTAAGATCTAACTCTAGGTTACATATGTCATTCTCCTCGTTAGGTTGCACATTAACTGCTTCTGCCATATTTCCGTTGTTATTGCCCTCCAATATCTCTTCTCTAAAATCACTTGTCCCTTTCTGAATACTCTCACCCAACCCTTCGCTCCCCAATTTTTTTTTGTTTATGTCTTCCTGATCTTCGGATGTAACACAGCCCTCCTGAATACCTATTGTTTCATTTAGATCGAAAGGGTCATTTTGCCTCATCCTCTTCCTGGGCCTTAAAATCCCGCTTGTTTCCTCCATTAAAGTTGTGTTGTTTCTGGGCTTTCTCAAAAACTTGACACCTTTCCTATTGTCACACCCCAACCAATGGCGGAAACATCGGAGTGAGATGAAAACTAGATTGCAAGAGACTTCATAACACTATTGTGACGATATTTAAATAATGGATTTCATTTCATTTCTAAATTCATTTACAATGGTTGAAATCAAATACAACAACATGAAATACAAGAATGACAATACAAGAAGAATACAAAATTTGAAAGGTGTATCTAAGCATCCTACTATGTTCCACGTATCATCAATCATCATCTCACCACCTGCAACATGTTTTAAAAGCGTAGTTCAATACAAAAGTATTGGCGAGTATACAAGTTTTGTGTAGTAGCATATAAGTATAAAAACGATAGTGAACAATCCACATGGCAAACCAAGTTATCAAGATTAACGTATAAACTGGCATGCGATTCACAAGTCAACCCTCTGTTTACGCAAGTATGAATTAATAAACCTAACATGACCTCTCGTTAACAGGTGGTGCGTTACTCCTATAGCGTTGTACATGTTAAGTGGAGGCTCGTACGAAGCTAATGACAAGTTCATCACATAAGAATCATCCAGAAAACATGAATCAAGCATAACAAGTAGTAAGCATGTATTGGATTGTTTGTTTATGTATTTGCATAAGAATATGTATACTAAGTGTGATTTGTATATGAAAACATGTTACACCCAAAAGTGTGAAAACGGTAAAATGGGTCAAGTATACTCACAAAATTGCTAAGTCTTCCGATTATCCAATGTGACGAAGTTGTTGAGACTACAAAGTTGAATGTGTTCGATTTGGAGTTTAAGAGATGTTTACATATGGTTTAAGGATTTGGAGTTTGAGAACATGAAAGTATACATGTGAGAAAATAATCATCTTAACACATAAGGTTTTAGATGATGTAACTTAATCATCTTGACAAATGACCATTAGTTCATCATCAAGAGTTTGGTTACTAGAATATGTTATACGTTATATAGGTAATATAATGTCATATAATTCAAGCATGAGGTAGGAGGATGAATCCTCCATTTAGGAACCTCTTTGATTATCATACAAGTCATGTAGGAGGTAGGAAGAACAAGTCTTCCATTTAGGTACCTCTTGGTGTTCACCACTACACTTGATGTTAATACAATCACGAAGGGTCATGAACATACAATAGGAAAGGAAATAATTACAACTAATCTAAGAAATCATCAAGTAATGTGTGGATTTTTAGTAGGATAGCCCAAGCTAGTTCTATAATCACACAAACATCAAGCTTCAAGCTTGAACACTACTTGTGGGTAAAAACCCTAAACAAAACAGAAAGTTTGTGAGGCTTACACCTCTGATTTTACATGTCTTAACCTTGTTTTTAAGCCCAACTAACCATAGATGTGGTTATGAGCATAAGGATATAGGTTTGAGATTAGATAACTCAAGTTTAATCAAGATTAACAAAGTTTGAATCAAATCAGAAAGTTGCAGTCCACATTGGAGCCTTTTTAGTGACGTTCCAGACCTTAGTTTTCTATGGAAAACCAGCGGAAACGTTCCTAAGCTAAATCCAAGTAAGTAGGAAAAAGAATCAATGCAAAAGGTTAAGAAATGAGTGAGTTATGCTTTCTTTTGTAAGAAGATATGAATATGTCTTGTTCTTGAATTCAGCTGCGATTTTGGGAGTTTGAGAGTGTTTAGAAAGTGAAAATGCTTGGAGGAGGCTTGGGTTTTATAGGGGATTGATTAGGGTTTCATTGGGTTGGGCTTTGGAAGTGTTTAGAAGTGTTAATCATTGAAACAAGCCGAAAAAACCCAGACATATAGGGCTGATTGGCGCTGATTTGGGCTGCCATACGTTTATTATTATTTTTTTAAACATTATAATGTTACATATTTGTGTTATATGTTAAGTATTTAACATATTCAATCTATAACCTAACGTGTTACAAATCTGAATGTGTGTATTTACCATGTTTCAAGGTAGAAACATTATGTTCTTATAGATGATATGAAAGTAAACATGTTTTTAATAACAAAAGAACATAAACTAGTTTGATTAAGTATGAAGATCGAGATTAAGTATCGGTATATTTGTCATATGTTTACAAAAATCACGGGGAATGAATCAAGGTATAATTAATCAAAATTTCACAGTATGGATGAATGAATAGGGTATAATTTGAGATAAAACGATGGATTTTACTTTGATTTAAGCCTTGGATTTACGATGATATGACAAAGTACGATTATGAGAGGAATAGTTTTCCGAGAATAGATTTACAAGACACGCCTTCTAATTTAAGAAGGTTATGAAAAAGCGGAGCGTTACAGTCTCCCCTCCATTAGGAAATTTCGTCCCGAAATTTATTCAAGAGGAAGAGTTGGAATGATTTTCGGCAAAAGATGATTGTTTTAAAATTTGAGACTTAGGAGTTTGAGATGTTTTGAAAAGCATGAACTTTTGAAGAACGAAGAGATAGATTTGTAAAAAGAGTTTGTTTGACGGAAATGACTTAAGGCATTAGCCATAAATAAAACGTGCACGTGTGTGTATAGATAAAGCGAGTTTAAACAAGTTTTGAATAATTCAAATTGGAGATGTATTAAAATGTGTCGTATTTAAGAAGGAAAATTCTGTATAAACGGTTTGTATTTGATGAAATGTGAGGTAATTTGTATGGAAAGTTTAAAGAATTGCACCAAATCACATATTTGTATAAAATTGTATTTTTAAGAGGAACGAGGAGAATTGATGTTCTACATAAAACGGTTTTGGAGGTAACGACCAACTACGGGTGTTTACACATGACTAAAGAATAGAAAGGTAGCTTTAAAAGTAGGAAGGTAGGTCAGGGTTCGAACGTTTAGACAGACTATATTGCAATGGGGTTCGTATAACAGAAAAGAATAATGGAGAATAGTCGGAGTATGAACGATTGACTTATAATAAACGAATGCAAGTATAAGAATGGCTTAAGTATTGGATAGACGAAAGTGATGTGTTAAGAATGAAGTCTCGTCGTGGATAATCGGATATAATGCTTATGTGAGTTGTTCAAAGTCTGAATTAAGTCTAAAAGGTGTGCAAAACACCGAATTTCTCATGGCATGTTTTACGAAAGTTTGGTAACATGGTGAAAACACTTATATATAGGAAGTACCAGCGTTGTATCCACCGTGTGTTGACCATGTTACATCCGTCTCGTTATTCGGTGTCATGTTACGTTCCGTGTCTCAACATACACTGTAGTACACTCTATGGCTTTCATACACCCATCACTATAATCCCGTGTGCACCAGTGATTATGTTGACCGTCATATGATCCACATAGCTTGAACTAATTGTGTATGAGTTAGGGTATTTGAAAATAAGAATGAGTACGTATACGAAAGTAGTATATAAGCATGTAAGGGACCCACGTAAGCGAATCCCTCGGATTCTGCTCGCGTACGGGTACGAATGTAAGAATCATGAGTATGAAAGAAAGTATGAGCATAAGTATAAGTGTAAGTGTAAATACACATGTGGGTGTAAGTATAAGCATAAAACGTATGAGTATGAATGTAGGTATGAATAATAAAAATTGTGTATATAGTGTATGTTAAAGCATAACGAATTTGGGCATATAAAACGTTTAAGAAATTTGAGTGTGTAAAATGAATGATATAAACGAAATCGTTGTGAGGTATCGACTAAAACATGTATGAGGATAGGCATGTATAGTTATTTAAGCGAAACGTTGAGTTTATCGAATAAAAAAAATAGATTGCCTTTGATTTGGATGGCAGAATATAGTTTGTAAATGTAAGAGAACATAAAGTATTCATTGGTTATGCATAACGTAATTTTTAATGAATGGAAATGCTACTTTTGTTTTAAAAGAGTTTACGTAAGTCGACGACGATAGGTCCCCATGAAGTCTCCTTGTCCACGTGTTTTGAAATTTAAATGACGAATCGAGTGATGTAGGAAAAGGTTTTCGGAAATAATAAGTTCGCTTTATTTGCATCAAAACAAGAGATTTTGAATTTTGGGGGTTCTTGTGAAAACGTTGATCCTTAGAAAAGAAATTTAGTAAAAAGGACTTAGTGGTCATTGAAAAGAGTTTAAAAATAAATGATTCGTTGATGTTGAAAAGAGTCTTTGGTAAAACGATTTTATAATATCTATAAGATCTTATAAGTATATGAGAAAGGTTGGTTTGATTTTCGATTTTGAATAAAAGTCCTTAGTATAATGATATAATGTGGGTGTGTTTTAGTGATTAGGTCGAATATGAAGTTCATGGACAAGAGATCCATTGGACCGATTAAGTTGATAGGTAGTGTCTCGCAACGTTTTGAAATTCCGGTGATAAAACGTCTTAAGGCATGATTAAGAATTTGTCGTATATATGATTTACGGAGAATAGACTATGAGATAAAGAATATGTTTGATGAAATAATAAATTTTGAAATTCGCATAAGTGGGGATTTCGACGAATGATAAACGATTTAGGTGTAAAATATGATTGTATTGTATGATAACGTCTCTCTTGAAAGAAAATTTGGTAACGATCACCAAGGTAAGGGAATCACCCCTAAATCATCGGTGAGGTCGTTTTTAGAAAAGTAGGAGTGGAGTTAATCGTCAAGGTAAGGAAATCACTCCTATCTCGATGATATGCCTCCACTTTGGTGTTACAAATAATGTAAACGAAATTAAGTGACGTTTTGAAATCATGCATATGTATAAATGTATGAAATGATTTAGTATAATGTGTGTAGAAGGGAAAAATAATCTCGAAAATGGATTTGAACTTGAAAAGATTGCATCGTATATGATTAATAATAGAAAAACACATGTTTGATCAAAAAATTGGATGGTTCCAAAACAGAACTTTGACTAACCAAAGTGGTCGAAAAGTCTTTTGAATTTGAGAAGCATGCTTTGGCCTAATAGGTGAAATACTCCCGCCGACATGTTAGTTTACGGTATTCACCCTTTCGGTTACTACATGTCCCAAATCAATCAAAAATTCGAGACTCGGCGGGATTAATGAAAATCACGGAGTGGGACTAGTCGGCGAGATGCGGGTTTCACCCCAAACTTGACGACTTTGTACCCTAAGTGTGGTTGGTACTCGTCGGGTCAAAATTATAATTTCGACACGTTGACGAGGGTCAACTATAATTTAAAATTGAAACTCTCCATTAAGGTGTGGATTTCACTCCTAACTTAATGGTGAATTTCGTGCAAAAACAGAATCAAGAGGAATGAGAGTCGTTTACCTAATTGTGGGTTTCACGCCTATTTTGGTAAACTCGTCTTGTTTGTATAATATGAGTATTTTCGAGTTTAGTAAAAATCGAGTAAAATGCCTTAGGAAAAAGGCGTATGTTGATGAACAATAAAACAAGTATTAAAACATAAGGAAGTATGTCCAGAATAGCACAAAAAGAATAGAACAATAAAACAAGCATTAACACGTAGTAGAATAAGTATTAACACGTAAGAATAGCATGTCATGTATTAACACATAACTAACATATAATATTTAAAAGATCAAAAGAGAATAAATAAGAAGCAAATAAAGTAGCATGCATGTAGTTTCAAGCAAAACATAAGAATTCAGCTCTAGAACTATAGACTAGGTAAAAGCATTCCTACTTTTCCTATTTCCCTATAGTTATGGCTCTGATACCAATATGTCACACCCCAACCGATGGCGGAAATATCGGAGTGAGACGAAAACTAGATTGCAAGAGACTTCATAACACTATTGTGACGATATTTAAATAATGGATTTCATTTCATTTCTAAAGTCATTTACAATGGTTGAAATAGAATACAACAACTTGAAATACAAGAATGACAATACAATAAGAATACCAAATTTTAACTGTGTATCTAAGCATCCTACTATGTTCCACGCATCATCAATCGTCATCTCACAACATGCAACATGTTTTAAAAGCGTAGTTCAATACAAAAGTATTGGCGAGTATACAAGTTTTGTGTAGTAGCATATAAGTATAAAAATGATAGTGAACAATCCACATGGCAAACCTAGTTATCAAGATTAACATATAAACTGGCATGCGATTTACAAGTCAACCCTCTGTTTACGCAAGTATGAAAGAATAAACCTAACACGACCTCTCGTTCACGACTGGTGCGTTACTACTATAGCGCTATACATGTTAAGTGGAGGCTCGTACGAAGCTCATGACAAGTTCATCACATAAGAATCACCCAGAAAACACGAATCAAGCATAACAAGTAGTAAGCATGTATTGGAGTTTAAGAACATGAAAGTATACATATGAAAAAATAAGCATCTTAACACATAAGGTTTTAGATGATGTAACTTAATCATCTTGACAAATGACCATTAGTTCATCATTAAGAGTTTAGTTACTAAAATATGTTATAAGTTATATAGGTATTATAATGTCATATAAGTCAAGCATGAGGTAGGAGGATGAATCCTCCATTTAGGAACCTCTTTGATTATCATATAAGTCATGTAGGAGGTAGAAAGAACAAGTCTTCCATTTAGGTACCTCTTGGTGTTCACCACTACACTTGATGTTAATACAATCAAGGAAGGTCATGAACATACAATAGGAAAGGAAATAATTACAACTAATCTAAGAAATCATCAAGTAATGTGTGGATTTTTAGTAGGATAGCCCAAGCTAGTCCTATAATCAGACAAACATCAAGCTTTAAGCTTGGACACTACTTCTGGGTAAAACCCTAAACAAAACAGAAAGTTTGTGAGGTTTACACCTCTGATTTTACATGTCTCAACCTTGTTTTTAAGCCCAACTAACCATAGATGTGGTTATGAGCATAAGGACATAGGTTTGAGATGAGATAACTCAAGTTTAATCAAGATTAACAAAGTTTGAATCAAATCAGAAAGTTGCAGTCCACTTTTGAGCCTTTTTCGTGACGTTCCAGACCTTGGTTTTCCATGGAAAACCTGCGAAAATGTTCCTAAGGTCAATCCAAGTAAGTAGGAAAAAAATGAAAGAAAAAGGTTAAGAAATGAGTGAGTTATGTTCACTTTTGTAAGAAGATATGAATCTGTCTTGTTCTTGGATTTAGCTGTGATTTTGGGAGTTTGAGAGTGATTACAGAGTGTTTTGAAAGTGTAAAATGCTTGGAGGAGGCTTGGGTTTTATAGGGGATGGATTAGGGTTTAATTGGGTTGGGCTTTGGAAGTGTTTAGTAGGGTTAATCATTGAAACAAGCCCACAAAACCCAGCCACATAGGGCTGATTGGCGCTGATTTGGGCTGCCATACTTTTATTATTATTATTTTGAAACATTGTAATGTTAAATATTTGTGTTATATGTTAAGTATTTAACATATTCAGTGTGTAACCTAACATGTTACAAGTCCGAATGTGTGTATTTATCATGTTTCAAGGTAGAAACATTATGTTCTTATAGATGATATGAAAGTAAACATGTTTTTAATAACAAAAGAACATAAACAAGTTAGATTAAGAATGAAGATCGAGATTAAGTATCGGTATATTTGTCATATGTTTACAAGAATCACGGGGAATGAATCAAGGTATAATGTATCAAAATTTCATAAGTATGGATGAACGAATATGGTATAATTTGAGATAAAACGCTGGATTTTACTACGATTTAAGTTTTGGATTTACGATGATATGAAAAAGTACGATTATAAGAGGAATAGGTTACCAAGAATTTTTCAAGACATGCTTTTTAATTTAGGAAGGTGATGAAAAAGCGAAGCGTTACAGTCTCCCCTCCTTTTGGAAATTTCGTCCCGAAATTTATTCAAGAGGAAGGCTTGGAAAGATTTTCGGCAAAAGATGATTGTTTTAAAATTTGAGACTTAGGAGTCTGACATGTTTTGAAAAGCATGAAATTTTGAAAAACGAAGAGATAGATTTGTAAAAAGAGTTCGTTTGACTGAAATGACATAAGGCATTATCCATAAATAAAACGTGCACGTGTGTGTATAGATAAAGCGAGTTTAAACATGTTTTGAATAATTCAAATTGGAGATGTATTAAAATGTGTCGTATTTAAGAATGAAAATTCTATATAAACGGTTTGTATTTGATGAAAGGTAAGGTAGTTTGTATGGAAAGTTTAAAGAATTGCACCAAATCGCATATTTGTAAAATATTGTTTTATTGAGAGGAACGAGGAGATTTGACGTTTTACATAAAGTGGTTTTGGAGGTAACGACCGACTACGGGTGTTTACATATGACTAAAGAATAGAAAGGTAGCTTTAAAAGAAGGAAGGTAGGTTAGGGTTTGAACGTTTAGACATACTATATTGCAACGGGGTTCGTATAACAGAAAAGAATAATAGAGAATAATAGGAGTATGAACGATTGACTTATAATGAACGAATGCAAGTATAAGAATGGCTTAAGTATTGGATAGATGAAAGTGATGTGTTAAGAATGAAGTCTCGTCGTGGATAATCAGATATAATGCGTTTGTGAGTTGTTCAAAGTCTAAATTAGGTCTAAAAGGTCTGCAAAACACCGAATTTCTCATGGCACATTTTACGAAAGTTTGGTAACATGGTGAAAATACTTATATACAGGTAGTACCAGTATCCACCATGTTACGTCCGTCTCGTTATTCGGTGTCATGTTACGTTCCGTGTCTCAACATACACAGTAGTACACTCTATGGCTTTCATGCGCCCATCACTATAATCCCGTGTGCACCCGCGATTATATTGACCATCATATGATCCACATAGCTTGTACTAATTATGTATGAGTTAGGGTATTTGAAAATAAGAATGAGTACGTATACGAATGTAGTATATAAGGATGTAAGGGACCCATGTAAGCTAATCCCTCGGATTCTGCTCGCGTACGGTACGAATGTATGAATCATGAGTATGAAAGAATGTATGAGCATACGTATAAGTGTAAGTGTAAATACGCATGTGGGTGTAAGTATAAGCATAAAACGTATGAGTATGAATGTTGGTACGAATAATAAAAATTGTGTATATAGTGTATGTTAAAGCATAACGAATTTGGGCATATAAAATTTTTGAGAAATTTGAGTGTCAAAAACGAATGATATAAACGAAATCTTCGTGAGGTATCGACTAAAATGTGTCTGATGATATGCATTTATAGTTTTTTAAGCGAAACGTTGAGTTTATCGAATAAAAAAATAGATTAACTTTGATTTGAATGGTAGAATATAGTTTGTAAATGTAAGAGAATATAAAGTACTCATCTATTATGCATAACATATTTTGTAATGAATGGAAGTGCTACTTTTGTTTTAAAGAGTTTACGTAAGTCGAAAATTGTCGGTCCCCATGAAGTCTTCTTGACTACGTGTTTTGAAATTTAAATGACGAATCGAGTGGTGTAGGAAAAGGTTTTCGGAAATAATAAGTTCGCTTTATTTGCATCAAAACAAGAGATTTTGAATTTTGGACGTTCTTGTGAAAACGTTGATCCTTAGAAAAAGAAATTTAGTAAAAAGGACTTAGTGGTCATTGAAAAGAGTTTAAAAATAAATGATTTGTTGATGTTGAAAAGAGTCTTTGGTAAAAACGATTTTATAATATCAATAAGATCTTATAAGTATATGAGAAAGGTTGGTTTGATTTTCGATTGTGAATAAAAGTCCTTAGTACAATGATATAATGTGGGCGTGTTTTTGTGATTAGGTCAAATATAAAGTTCATAGGCAAGAGATCCATTGGACCGATTAAGTTTATAGGTAGTGTCTCGCAAGGTTTTGAAATTTGGGTGATAAAACACCTTAAGGCATGATTAAGAATTTGTCGTATATATGATTTACGTAAAATAGACTATGAGATAAAGAATACGTTTGATGAAATAATAAATTTTTAAATTCGCATAAGTGGGGATTTTGACAAATGATGAATGATTTAGGTGTAAAATATGATTGTGTTGTATGATAACGTCTCTCTTGAAAGAAAATTTGGTAACGATCACATAGGTAAGGGAATCACCCCTAACTCATCGGTGAGGTCATTTTAAGAAAAGAAGGAGTGGAGTTAATCGTCAAGGTAAGGAAATCACTCCTATCTCGATGATATGTCTCCACTTTGGTGTTACAAAGAATGTAAACGAAATTGAGTGACGTTTTGAAATCATGCATATGTATAAATGTATGAAAAGATTTAGTATAATGTGTGTGGACGGGAAAATAATCTCGAAAATGGATTTGAACTTGAAAAGATTGCATCGTATATGATTAATAACAGAAAAACTGATGTTTGATCAAAATTTGGATGGTTCCAAAACGGAACTTTGATTAACCAAAGTGGTCAAAAAGTCTTTTGAATTTGAGAAAAAAGCTTTGGCCTAATAGGTGAAATACTCTCACCGACATATCGGTTAACAGTATTCACCCTTCCGATTACTACATGTCCCAAATCAATTGAAAATTCGAGACTCGGCGGGATTAATGAAAATCACGGAGTGGGACTAGTCGACGAGATGCGGGTTTCACCCCTAACTTAACGACTTTGTACCCTAAGTGTGGTTGGTACTCGTCGGGTCAAAATTTTAATTTCGACACGTTGACGAGGGTACACTATAATTTAAAATTTAAACTCTCCATTAAGGTGTGGATTTCACTCCTAATTTAATGGTGAATTTCGTGCAAAAATAGAATCAAGCAGAATGAGAGTCGTTTGCCAAATTTTGGGTTTCACACCTATTTTGGTAAACTCGTCTTGTTTGTATAATATGAATGTTTTCGAGTTTAGTAAAAATCGAGTAAAATGCCTTAGGAAAAAGGCTTATGTTGATGAACAATAAAACAAGTATTAACACATAAGGAAGTATGTCAAGAATAGCACAAAAAGAATAGAACAATAAAAGAAGTATTAACACTTAGTAGAATAAGTATTAAGACGTAAGAATAGTATGTCATGTATTAACACATAATAACATATAATGCTTAAAATATCAAAAGAGAATAAATAACAAGCAAATAAAGTAGCATGCATGTAGTTTCAAGCAAAACATAAGAATTAAGCTCTAGAACTATAGACTAGGTAAAAGCATTCCTACTTTTCCTAATTCCCTATAGTTATGGCTCTGATACCAATCTGTCACACCCCAACCGATGGCGGAAATATCGGAGTGAGACGAAAACTAGATTGCAAGAGACTTCATAACACTATTGTGACGATATTTAAATAACGGATTTCATTTCATTTCTAAAGTCATTTACAATGGTTGAAATAGAATACAACAACTTGAAATACAAGAATGACAATACAATAAGAATACCAAATTTTAACTGTGTATCTAAGCATCCTACTATGTTCCACGCATCCTACTATGTTCCACGCATCATCAATCGTCATCTCACAACCGGCAACATGTTTTAAAAGCGTGGTTCAATACAAAAGTATTGGCGAGTATACAAGTTTTGTGTAGTAGCATATAAGTATAAAAATGATAGTGAACAATCCACATGGCAAACCTAGTTATCAAGATTAACGTATAAACTGGTATGCGATTTACAAGTCAACCCTCTGTTTACGCAAGTATGAGTGAATAAACCTAACATGACCTCAGGTTCACGAGTGGTGCGTTACTCCTATAGCGCTATACATGTTAAGTGGAGGCTCGTACGAAGCTGATGACAAGTTCATCACATAAGAATCACCCAGAAAACACGAATCAAGCATAACAAGTAGTAAGCATGTATTGGATTGTTTGTTTATGTATTTGCATAAGAATATGTATACCAAGTGTGATTTGCATATGAAAACATGCTACACCCAAAAGTGTGAAAACGGTAAAATGGGTCAAGTATACTCACAAAATTGCTAAGTCTTTCTATTATCCAATGTGACGAAGTTGTTTAAGGATTTGGTTTAAGAGATGTGTTTGATTTGGAGTTTAAGAGATGTTTACATATGGTTTAAGGATTTGGAGTTTGAGGACATGAAAGTATACATATGAGAAAATAATCATCTTAACACATAAGGTTTTAGATGATGTAACTTAATCATCTTGACAAATGACCATTAGTTCATCATCAAGAGTTTGGTTACTAGAATATGTTATAAGTTATATAGGTATTATAATGTCATATAACTCAAGCATGAGTTAGGATGATGAATCCTCCATTTAGGAACATCTTTGATTATCATATAAGTCATGTTGGAGGTAGGAAGAACAAGTCTTCCATTTAGGTACCTCTTGGTTTTCACCACTACACTTGATGTTAATACAATCAAGGAGGGTCATGAACATACAATAGGAAAGGAAATAATTACAACTAATCTAAGAAATCATCAAGTAATGTGTGGATTTTTAGTAGGATAGCCCAAGCTAGTCCTATAATCACACAAAGATCGAGCTTGGACACTACTTGTGGGTAAAAACCCTAAACAAAACAGAAAGTTTGTGAGGTTTACACCTCTGATTTTACATGTCTCTACCTTGTTTTTAAGCCCAACTAACCATAGATGTGGTTATGAGGATAAGACATAGGTTTGAGATGAGATAACTCAAGTTTAATCAAGATTTACAAAGTTTGAATCAAATCAGAAAGTTGCAGTCCACTTTGGAGCCTTTTTGGTGACGTTCCAGACCTTGGTTTTCCATGGAAAACCTCTGGAAATGTTCCTAAGGTCAATCCAAGTAATTAGGAAAAAGAATCAAAGTAAAAGGTTAAGAAATGAGTGAGTTATGCTCACTTTTGTAAGAAGATATGATTCTGTCTTGTTCATGGATTTAGTTGCGATTTTGGGAGTTTAAGAGTGATTAGAGAGTGTTTAGAAAGTGAAAAATCCTTCGAGGAGGCTTGGGTTTTATAGGGGATGGATTAGGGTTTCATTGGGTTGGGCTTTGGAAGTGTTTAGAAGGGTTAATCATTGAAACAACCCACAAAACCCAGCCACATAGGGCTGATTTGTGCTTCCATACTTTTATTATTATTTTTTTAAACATTATAATGTTACATATTTGTGTTATATGTTAAGTATTTAACATATTCAATGTATAACCTAACATGTTACAAGTCCGAATGTGTGTATTTATCATTTTTCAAGGTAGAAACATTATGTTCTTATAGATGATATGAAAGTAAACATGTTTTTAATAACAAAAGAACGTAAACAAGTTTGATTAAGTATGAAGATCGAGATTAAGTATCGGTATATTTGTCATATGTTTACAAGAATCACGGGGAATGAATCTAGGTATAATGAATCAAAATTTCACAAGTATGGATGAACGAATAGGGTATAATTTGAGTTAAAACGATGGATTTTACTACGATTTAAGCCTTGGATTTAAGATGATATGACAAAGTACGATTATGAGAGGAATAGGTTTCCATGAATAGATTTACAAGACACACTTTCTAATTTAGGAAGGTTATGAAAAAGCGGAGCGTTACACCTATGCTCACAAGAGTTGAGATTAACATTAAAGCCCAATTTGTTTGGCCCACTAAACAAATTTTCGGCACTATAACTGAAATCCCATTTCTTATTATTATCCCCTTCATTAAAAAATTGTTGTCAAACCTAGGGAACTCACATGTCGTCGCCCCCCTATTCAGACCAATCCCCTCCCCTAAATCATTAATTTCTTCGGTACCATCCACATCATTAAATTCAGTCGACTTTTCCAACACGTTACCGTTATTCTTTGTCGCCGATGTGCAATTGCCCCACCTCCTGTCCACTTCCTTATCCACAACAACACTATTAACATGCCTAGGGTTGCGAGGAGCCCCTGTCTTTTTCCCATAAAAATCCATCGCCTTCATATTAATGTCTTTCTCCCCATATCCATTAGCAATCCCGAGACTGGCCTCACCATTAAATTCACTTACCTTTTCATCTTCTGTCCTATGAACCGTCGGACCTCCCATATCGGGATTTAAGTCAACGTCTAGTGATCTACCAGCTCCCATATCGGGATCGTTATTCATGTCAACGCCCGGTGATCTGCCGGCTCCGGTGACCAAAATCGGAGTTCCCGTATAACCGTCGTTCTTCTCCCTTGTCCCCTCCAACTTGTCGCTGCCATTGTACCCATCGTTTCCGGTCCTCGGACATTTTTGCTCCCTCATGAAATTATCGTCGAAAAAACTTTTAACTGATTCGGATTCAACCTCTTCTACCAATTAACCTACCTGGTTCTCTACTGAATCCGGAATCCAGTCTCCCCTTTCTTCTTCTACCCAAACTTTGAAAATTTTTCCTTCGTCTACGATTGTTACCACTTCTTCTATCTTGTCCACCGAGTCTGTCAACACACACACACTGTCAGATGTTAAGAGGTTGTCCTCCGGTTGCCGTTGCGATGCGTGGATAACTTTACCAAAGCACCTTCCAACTGAATCGTAGGTCTCATTCCCAGATAGGTGGAGAGGAACTCCATATATGTTCAGCCATGCAATTTTCTCGAAAGCAGCCAGTTGGCCTTTCCAAATATCCACATTGACGAACCACATGAATCCTGATACCTCAGACCTGAAACTATTGGCCTTATCATTTGACTTAAAGATAATCAAAACATTCAACCCTCCAAGGTACTTGATACTCGTATCTCCTTATTTCGCTTCCTTGAGTAATAAATCCAGTTTTCTAAGCGTCAATAAGTCCTTCGTCTTTCCGATAATCGCCTTCCCATGTAACCCAACGTATGCTTTAGCAAACTCTGAGACCATTACTTCTTTCGTATTTGGAATCGGTTGTTATTTGCCGGCCAAAGAGCTGGCGTAAGATTTACCGCCGGAGACGAAGGAGTTGAATCTCACTCCCTGTTCCTTGTAAGCTTTGTTTCTGTCACCGGACTACATCTGCGTCTTACCCTTCACTTCCCGGTTGTCCTTTCTATCTTCGTATTCCACAGCAAATTTAGCAATATTGATAAAAAGTCTGAAGCTGCCCATCCACACATTCTACATTGTTTTTTCCATATTCTTCGTGTCCTTTACCCTTGTGTAGCTGACAAAGCCAAAACGGAACCCATTTTTGTCTATTTTCATTGCCACATACACACCTTCGATTGCCCTATAAGCACCTAAAGTCTCTTTGATATTTTTCGAACTACATCATTCCAGTAATCTTGCCACGTAGAACTTCGTAATCCCTTTTGTTCCCATTTCCTTCCTGTTCGCAAGTCCTGATCCCGGTCTCCGGCCATCCATTATCGACGGCTGGCTCCTAGAGTGGATGGAATTTTGGATGGTACAGAGAACTCTTACTTTTTATGTGTCCGGTAAAGTATCTTCTCTCTATCTTAAAGACGAATTTAAATCCTGGCAAAGTTGATCCCTGTAGATTTGTGTAGTTATTTAATATAATTTAAATCCGGCTACAGAGGACATAGGTTTGGTTCGTGCTTAGGTGGACATCTCGAAGGACCTCGCTACTGGTGTTATTTATTATTTTGTCCTTATATTACGTTTTTTATATATATTACATTTTCATATTATGTTTTTAATATACTACATACATTAAATATATATTACGTTTCTTATGAAAATGTTTTACAAGCGGATCATCAAAAAGGAACCGATTTTTGGAGTCGTGTTCGTAAAACCTTTCACGAGATCATAGGACATGAACCTTACCGAAATCCGGATTCCATTTCAGGGAAATGGAGAGAAATGCGGAAAAAAGTAACCGCCTTTAACACCATCTTCAACAACCTCTCTAACCAATGCGGTGGTCGAGCAAGTGGTGCGAATGATGTAGATTTGCTTATCGAGGCATATAAAATCTATAAACAAGATAAAAGCCACACGCTTGTCGCAAATTTTAAGTAAAAGCGCCAAGTGGCATCTTATCCCGCTTATGGGCGTGCGAGAGGGACATTCCATATGGTTGAATAGCGTATCGGCCCCGACGTAGGTTCGGATGCATAGTCCTAATATAATTTTAACAATTCAGACAATGAATTTCATATTCCGGATGAGTTGGCTGATGTAAGTTGCCCGATTGGGAGAGATCATGAAAAAGCCAAAAACAGAGGTGCGGGATCGTCTTCAAGTCAATAGGATCTCCAAGCTAAAATGGATAAAGTTGACGAGAATATCACACAACGGTTAGCGATCAAGTAACAAATATCCGATATCGTTGATCTTATGGTGCTTGGGATGAAAACCGACGATATGTCAGAGTAGGACAAACTAATAATCAAAAAGAAAAAAAAAGACAAGATTCGCCAACAAACTAATAATAAAAACATTTTCGGAAGATAAAACGTTTATTTGAATATCATAAGTTGGGTGAACAACTTGGAATATTAGGTCGTTAAAGTTTTCCTTGTGATTAGGACATGAGTCGGTCGATTTTAATTGTGGAGTTTTTGGAAAATAATTGCTAGGACTAACGCTCCCTAAGGAGAATTTTCACAACCCTATTTTAAATAAAGATTTATTACATTTTTGGAGGAAACACATTGTTTGAAAATAGATATGTTAATTTGAAGACCATTGTTGTGAAATATGTTAGACGTAAGTATGGCAACTTTTGTGCCTCGAGATGGTACCTCGATAAAACTCTCTCTGCTACCATAATCATTAGCCTTGTCTAGGGCGAAAGACGTTTAATAAATCTATTAGGTTTGACCACCAATTGGGTCGACGAGTCGCTCTGGTCCTAGCGCCGGAAATATCTTCGGAATTGTTAATAGGGGAACTATGTCATGTATTGATTATGGGTTTATGACATTAACATGTGTCATATTTTAACAATTTTATTATGGCAAAAAAACTATTGAAAAATGATGATTAGAAAGCTACATACCACTGATGTGTGCAAAATGCAACATATAAATTACATCAATTGAGGCATAAAACTAACCTTTTTTTAGCACTAATGTTGGAAAAAGTGTGCTTTTGTCTTCCTTTTGTATTTTCAGGATTAAATGAGCTCAAATTAACAAAAGAAGCAAAAAGACATCAAAATCTAACATAAATACAAGAAAAGGAACAAGACGTGACATGCCCGACCCCACGACAGCATCTTTCCAAGCAAAACAAGACAACAGAAGACTAAACACGCCCCGTGCTCAGCCAGCACGGGGGCGTGCCCAAGTGTCAGCAGAAAAGAAAAAGTGGTAGAAGCTTCTATTGCCCACCACGGGGTCGTGCTCAGCGGACACGGGGCCGTGGTCAACTATAAGATTCGCACAATCTAAGCAAATCTTCATAGTATAAAGATTCTTCTGCACACGGGGTCGTGCTCAGCGGACACGGGAGCGTGGTCAACTAATAAGACAAGCTGCAATAAATGAAGAAAGAGAAGGATGTGGACACGGGGCCATGCCCACTGGACACGGGGCCGTGCCCGAGCTTCTGTTCAGCCTATAAATAGGAGTGCTTGGCTTAAGCTCAAACCATCCCTTGGCACACCACCTCTCTCACACTTCACCCACCACCCACCACCACCATAACACCATCATCCACCACCATCATCCATTGTCCATCGTAGAGTGTGTGAGTCGTCTCGGGATCCAAGATTGATCGTAAGAGTTCTTGACAATCAAGGCCATGTTTGCCTAAGTCTCTTACATCACTTGGTGAAGACAAAGTGTCTAGTGTAATACTTTTTATTTCTAATCTTTTCGCACTTTTTACTTGGTTTTGTATTAATGACTTTAATAACTAGTTGCTTATGTTGAAGGTGATCTTTCCTTATCGTTTGTCCGTGGTGTCTTGGAATTATTTTACTGTCTATATAAAATAAAAGATTTTCACCATTCATATCTCCACGGTATATATGGAGGTATGTTGGCTACCTGGTCGGGGGTTAAGGGAACGGTTTGGTAAAGGTCTTGCCATTGTTCAGCGTTTAGAGGTCCTGCAATGGACCTGGGTCAAATTTAGTAGGACCTCCTTCAATACTTAACGGTATTGGATGGCGGGGGTCCAAACTCTTTGATCCCCTCATAAGTTAACTACTATTAATACTATAACCCGGCTATTTAGGACTGTATCCCTGCTGACTCAGACTACTTAGTCGAGGGTAACGTCACCTCCAAAAGAGGGGCCTACCATAATTTGCATTAATAACTTAATTAATTATCTTCCAATAATCCACCCTTTTAGGATTGTATCCTTGCTGACTCAAACTACTGGGGTGAGGGTAACGTCACCTTCAAAAGAGGGGCCTACTACAATAACTAAGATAATCTCTTAAATAAGTGCAAAAGTGCGGAAATAATCAAAGGTTACACTAGATACGAGTCTGAACCAAGTGATTCATCTTGTCTATCTGTTTTTTCTTTTATTTTTATTTTCAGCATTTTAGTTAGTTTTTATTTTTCTTAGTTTAAAACATTTTTCTAACCTTTTTATTTTGATTAGACGTTGAGGATTAACCGGTACTAAAAGCTCTTGTGTCCTTGGACGACCTCGGTATCTTACCAACACTATACTACGCTCACGATGGGTGCACTTGCCCATATGTGTGTTTAGTGTTAGTGAAATATCGTGTTTTATAAATTTAAAACTTGGCTAAAAATAAGTGTTAAAGGGGCTTAAAATATACACCTAATATATATAACACTTCACACGCATCACCACCTATCTATATATAGGCATACATAAGAAAAGGAAATAAGACAAAATGGTCAAAACAAGCTAGGGAGAAGGCATGGGCAATGGAAAAGGGAAAATGGGTCAAAGAGAGGATTTGTAGGGATTGGGAGACCACATGTAAATTAGCACATTTCCATCCATTAAAATATGTAAGGTTCTTTACTCCACCTCAAGTTGGAGCGTGGAGATCCGTAATGCCCAACTTGCCAAGTAAAGTGCAGAAGCGGTTGGTACCCAACGGTTTAGTGAGGAGATCGGCAAGCTGCATTGTTGTATTAATTTTCATGGTTTGAATTTCTTTTAACTCGACACGTTCATGGACAAAATAACAATCCATTTCAACATGTTTGGTGCGTTCATGAAACACGGGGTTGTTTGCAATGTGCCTGGCTGCTTTATTGTCACAAAACAATTGTGTCGGTCCTTCTTGAGGGATATCAAGTTCCTTTAAAAGCCACCTCATCCATATAATCTCACTAACCACGGCCGCCATGGCCCGGTATTCAGCTTCGGCTGAAGATCGAGAAACCACCGATTGTTTCTTTGATTTCCAGGATATAGGAGCGCCTCCCAAGATAAGTAAGTACCCAGTTCGTGATCTCCGTGTGAAAGGACAACCAAGCCAATCCGAGTCACAATAAGTGATGAGGTTGGTGCCGCCCTGCTTTGGTAGAAGAATCCCTTGTCCAGGAGTGCCTTTGAGGTAGCGAAGGACTCGATTGGCAGCCTCTAAATGACTAACTCTTGGGTCACCAATGAATTGACTCAAAATATTGACGACATATGCAACGTCGGGTCTAGTAGCCTGAAGGTAAAGGAGTCTTCCAATTAATCGTCGGTATTGGTTTGCATCAACTTGAGCTTCTTTATCACACTTATCCAATTTCAAATTTTGTTCCATTGGGAACTGACTCGGACGACAACCAATCATTCCTGTATCCTCCAAGATGTCTAAGATGTACTTGCGTTGGCTAAGCATAAGGCCTTCTTTGGTGCGAGCTACCTCGATACCCAAGAAGAACTTCAATACTCCTAGATCTTCGATGCTAAATCGTTTGTCTAGGAAGGTCTTGATGTTTTGCATTTCTTCCATATAATTTCCAACTAGTATGACATCGTCAACATAAATGAGTGCAGCCATGAATACTTCTTCTGTCTTCAATAGGAACAAGGAATGGTCCACCCCCGTTTGTCGGAAACCAATTTCAAGTAAGGACTTGGTAAACTTTTGATACCAATTCCTCGATGCTTGTTTAAGACCATAAAGCGACTACTTGAGCTTGCAAACACGTTGGTCATTTTGTCTCACAATGCCTTATGGGATTTTCATGTATACGTCTTCATGAAGATCTCCATGTAAGAAGGTGTTGTTGACGTCAAGTTGATGAATGTGCCATCCCTTTTTTACCGCTACGGCTAACAAGGTTCGGACCGTGACTAATTTGGCTACTGGTGCAAATGTTTCATGAAAATCAATGCCTTCTGTTTGGGTGAAGCCTTTTGCCACGAGACGCGCTTTGTACCTTTCAATTTCTCCATTGGGTTTGTATTTTATCTTGTAAACCCACTTCGAGTCGATGGTGCGCTTTCCTTCGGGAAGCTCTTCGAGGACCCATGTTCCATTTTCTTCGAGTGCTTGAACCTCTTTCTTCATGGCCTCGACCCATTTTGGATCCTTCACCGCTTGGCTAAAACATTTTGGCTCATGATTGGAAGTTATGGCCGCCAAAAAAGCTTTATGATTGTTAGTAAACTTATCATAGGAAATGAAATGTGCAAGAGGATGTACCGTTGAGGACTCTTGATTGGGGGTGGATTGCTCATGGTCAATGGATGGGGGGAGACGGACTTCATAGTCATCGAGATGCTTAGGACGTGACCTGCTTCTTTTTTCTCTTTGTGATTCAACGGTTTCAAAAGCTTCATGCAAGCCTTCTAGATTGACACTTTGATCATGGGTCGTACCAACTTGGCCCATAGGATTGGGTTGTGTTGTTCCTCGGTGGGATTAGTGGGCTCGGTTTGGGTGTGTTGATCAGTTGGGCTTGTGGGATCGGTTTCATCGGTGTTTTGCGGTTGTAAAGATGGCCCAGTTTCTGGGTCTAAAAGAGGCACAGATGGATCTAGCTCAATATCCGGTTCCCTTTGTTGTTTCACAGGTTCACTATCCCACCATTTTGGGGGTAGAAAGATTTCTTCTTTTTCAAGAGTGGCATTTTTGAAAGGGAAAATGTTTTCAACAAATTTGACATCTCTTGAAATAATTATTTTGTGTTGTTTGACCGAAAAAATTTTATACCCTTTTGTGCCCGGTGGATACCCCACAAAAATACCCGGTTTGCCTCTTTCAACAAATTTGTCACCAAGTGTTTCGGTGCTCTTATAGTATGCTAGACAACCAAAAACTCGCATATGTTCGTAATCGGGTTTTTGATTGTATAGAATCTCGTAAGGAGTCTTGTTACCAATAACCTCCGATGGTAACCGGTTTATGATGTATGTGGCGGTAAGAATGCATTCGCCCCAAAACCTTGTTGGTAAGTTGGACTCGAATCTTAAGGCCCGAGCCATCTCCAAAAGGTGTCGATGTTTCCGTTCCACCACGCCATTTTGTTGAGGTGTGTGTGGACACGTTGTTTCTAAGACAATTCCTTCATTTGCATAAAAATTGAGCATGTGAGTGGATGTGAACTCTCCCCCATTGTCACATCGGATTCTTTTTATATTTTTTTCAAATTGCACTTGTATCATCTTATGGAAAGAGATGAGACAAGTGCTTGCCTCGTACTTGTGTTTTAGAAAGAAGACCCACACAGCTCTACTAAAATCGTCTACGATTGTTAAAAAATAGCTTGCTCGTGAAAGAGAAGGTGTGCGATACTTACCCCATACATCACAATGTATTAGATCAAAGCAAGCATTGGTTTTAGTAGTGCTGATAGGAAACGGTAATCTTGCAAACTTAGCCTTAACACAAGAATCACAAAAAAAACATTTGGTTCAAATGGGCGTTTTTAAGAAAATCAACATGGGTAAGTTTAGAATTCGAAGCATGACCCAATCTATTGTGCCATGTATCAACCGTGGTAGCCATCGCCCTTCTTTGTTCTCCCGCCATCCCCATCTTGTATAGACCGTTCTCGCAATCACCCACTCCGATCAACGTCCTTGTACTCAAATCCTGCATGATAAAAAAATCTGGAAAAAAGGTTATAGTACATTTAAGGTCCCGTGTCAGTTTTCTAACAGATAGGAGATTGCATTTGAATTCGGGAACATAGAGAACATCCTTTATTTTCATGCCATTGGGTTATGTGAATTCTCCTCTTCCTCTTACGGCTATGGCATCACCATTTGGTATGACAACCGGTGCTTCATAGTTTTTCTTTGTTTTATTCTCGAGCATAGAGTCGTTACAAGTAATGTTTTCAGTGGCACCCGAATCAACAACCCACTTACCTCCAACCCATTTACCTTCATGGTTGCTGTTACCTGCCATGTTAACGACTGGCGTTTCTTCCTCTTTAGCGCTACTCCTTTTGTCACCAAAGTTTTTTTTTGGAGGGGTGGGGGGTTGTTTTATGTAGGATCGTGTGTTTGCTCTGATACCATAACAATTTTATTATGGTAAAAGAACTATTGAAAAATGATGATTAAAAGGCTACATACCACCTATCTATATATATGCATAAATAAGAAAAGGAAATAAGACAAAATGGTCAAAACAAGCTAGGGAGAAGGCATGGGCAATGGACAAGGGAAAATGGGTCAAAGAGAGGATTTGTAGGGATTGGGAGACCACATGTAAATTAGCACATTTCCATCTATTAAAATATGTAAGGTTCTTTATATTTCTTAGCTTATGAATCCACATGTTGTTCAAATTAATTTTCATGTCTAATGTAACTTTTGAGAAAAATCGGGAGGTTTTGTCTAAAAGTTTATAAAGGGAATCAAGGAGATTTGCATATAGTTTTGAAAGGATGTTTCGTGGGACGTAAATTTTCCTAAGTATGCTCAAAAGGAAATTTTTATAATTTTTTTTTTAAACTTTGTGAACTCACCAACTAATATTTTGATACTTGTTTGCGTGTTTTTCAGGTAACTAACTGGCTTCGGGATTTTGTGATATCATGTTTTAGTAAACAGGTATTTGGACTTTCGTTTGTGTGGGAAAAAAATATATTCGAAACCTTTGTTAGATCATAAACAACTTTTATGTTAGAGTAAACTGCAATTTTACCCCCTGAGGTTTGGGGTGATTGGCATGTCTACCCCCCCCTAAGGAAATAAATGCAATTTTACCCCCCACTGTTTGATGTTATGTCGCATGTTTACCCCCCGGCGTTAGTTTGGCTAACTGATCTGTTAGATTTAATATGAAATGACTATTTTACCCTTTTCTTTTACCCCCCAACATTCCTGTTATGTTGCATAATTACCCCCAACAGGTAAATTACTAAAATGCCCTTTCTTATTCCCCCCCTATACTTTCTGTTAAGAAGCAATTTTACCCCCTCGGACATCCAAATCCCTTCCCGCCACCACCCAGATTCAATTCAGCATATTGAATAACTTAATAATCGAAACCAATTGATTCAATTCATTGCTCACATATGCATATAAACCCCTGCTCTTATAAACATAACCCCTGATCTTATAAACCCATTGATTCAATTAATAACCCCTGCTCTTATAAACCCATGCTCTTAATCAACCCATTGCTTCAATTCATTGCTCACATATTGAATCAACTCATTTGCAGCAACTGTATACACATTTTAGCATCAGTATTTATTCAAGCATCAGTATACATTTTAGCATCACTATACAGTACATGATTCAATTCAATTCATTCAAGCATCAGTATACACATGAAAGGCACATTCAAGCATCAGTATACACATGAAAGGCACATTCAAGCATCTATTCATTCAATTCATTCAAGCATCAGTATACAGTACATGATTCAATTCAATTCAATTCATTAGCATCAGTACACACATTCAATTCATTGCTCACAGTTAATCTGCATATTATGTGTGGACTTATGCCCAAACTGTGTGGACAGTTAATCTGCATATTATGACCCAAACTGTAATGCAAGGCACATACCTGTTGTGGACTTATGCCCAAACTGCCATCTGCATATTATGCCCCAACTGTAATGAGTGAAACTGTCATATGGCTAGACATGATTAACTGGACTTGATTAAATGAGTGAAACTGTCATAAATAGTTTCTGTTTTTGTATGATCATATGGCTAGCAGGTTACTAGCCTATAACCTAAAATATACATCATAAAATAGTTTCTTCCCTCCAACATAATGTCAAGAATCTGGGCCAAAAACAACACATTATTCCATGTTTCCATGATATTTTTCTGCATCATAGATTAGACAACAGATTAGATGAGTGAAAATGTCAACAAAAAGGTACTTGGACTTATTTCTTATTCATGATCAAGTCATAAACTTATAATAAAGAACCTGTTTATTAAGTTATAAGTTATGGACTAACCACTGTCATCAACTGCACATTTGACCACTGTCATCAACTGCACATATTCAACAACTAACATGCTGCACATTTTGACCAAATGGACAAAATGTAATCCTAATCAAACATCAAACATCAAAACATCAACACATCAAAATATCAAAACACATTACCATTCCTACTTCAAAGTTAAGTTAACATCAAAACATCAACACTTCTGGGATTATCCTACTTCAAAGTTAAGTTAACCTACAACTTAACCTACAAAATACACATTACTATTCCTACTTAACTACTATCTTATCATCCGCTCAACTCTCCGGTGGATAATGGAAGTTGAGGACATGCCTCCCAAACACGGAGACCACCAGGTGGACCACCAATGATGAGCTTGATAAGCTCATCGTCAGGTCAACTGTAAAAAAAACCAACAGTGAACCAAATCAGACCCTAACCCTGTTTATAACATGATAATGACTAAATCTGACCCTGATTAACTAACAATGGCTGATTATACCTGCGGTGTGGCGGATGAGATAGCGGATTAGCCAACACACAACCGCATTTTGTAGAGAAGACTGATCGGAGGAGATAGCGGAGGAGTTGTTGCCGCCGGAGGAGAAGACTGATCGGAGGAGATCCCTGATCGCCGGAGAATCACTGATCGCTGGAGAATCACTGATCGCCGCCGGTGAAGCCTGTCGCCGGAGAAGAAGACTAATCGCAGGTTGAAGGACGATGGTGGGAAAGTGGGGGGGGGGGGCTAATTCTGCTTTGTTATGTTACTTATAGGGGTGTTGTAGAGAACAAGCTTCACATTAATAGCAAAATGACTATTTTGCCCTTTGACCATTAGCTTATTATGTTGACTGTTAAGCCAAACTAACGCCGGGGGGTAAACATGCGACATAACATCAAACAGTGGGGGGTAAAATTGCATTTATTTCCTTAGGGGGGGGTAGACATGCCAATCACCCCAAACCTCAGGGGGTAAAATTGCAGTTTACTCTTTATGTTATGTTTAAATTTGGATGATTATGTTCATCTTTAAATAAATTTTATTCAAATATATAATAATATAACGTTTACTAAAGGGTGTACCTATTGGCACACCCATTTGCCTATCTACACACTTAAAAGATGTTTTTTGTCCTTATATGCACACCCTGCAATGTCGAACTATGGTCAAAACGCGGCGTTTTGGTCCGGTTAACCAGACAAAGACTGACGGGTCTGTTGACCGGACCAAAACGCCGAGCTTTGGCCGCGTTTTGGTCCTGTCAACCAGACAAAAGACTGACACCCGGTCTGGTTGACAGGACCAAAACGCGGCCAAAGCTCAGCATTTTGGTCTGGTCAACAGACCCGTTAGACACCCGTCAGTATTTTTCTGGTTAACCTGACCAAAACGCCGCATTTTGGCCACAGTTCGACATTGCAGTGTGTGCACATAAGGACAAAAAACATATTTTTGGGGTGACTATCTACACACCAAGTGTGTAGATAGTTTGGGCCTTACTAAAATGCAATTAGTTGCGAACCTCCGTTACGACCATATTTGTCTTTCGCTGCGATTTTTGAGGTGTGACATAGGGAGCGCCATAATGCTGAGGTGACGGAGGGTGATATTCCATGCCGCTCGGCCTGTTACACCTCTAGTTACATGCCACACCCATTTCCTCTAATAAATTTGGCCTTGTGGCATATATGTAGATATTTGTTTAAAGAAAGGGTCAAATATTTTTGTACTCTAAACCCCTAGTATTTTATTCTCAGGGTTAGTTCCCGTAAAAAATAAAATTAACGTACTAGGCGTACGAATTGGGGGAAAAAGCAAAAAAGTGGCGGGGTGGCATTTTGGTAATTATCAGCAACTTCAAAATTACTCTACTAGAGTAATTTTGAGCTTCTGTAGAGTAATTTTGTAAATGTTCATGTAGAGTAATTTTGGTCGTGTAGGGTAATTATCAAAATTGTAGGGTAATTATCAAAATTACACTAACCCCCCCCCCCCACCCCCCATCCCCCAAAAACCTAAACCCCCCCCCCCCCCCTCCCCCCAACTAAAAGCTAAAAACTAAACCATAAAACTAAACCCCATAACTAAATGCTAACAAAATTACTCTACAAGACATTTTCCAAAATTACTCTACAGAAGTCAAAATTACTCTACTAGAGTAATTTGATAATTACCCTACATTTTCTCAAAATTACTCTACAGATGCTCAAAATTACTCTACTAGAGTAATTTTGAAGTTGCTGATAATTATCAGATTGCCACCGCCACTTTTTGCTTTTTCCCTAGTAATTTTGAAGTTGCTGATAATTACCAGATTGCCACCGCCACTTTTGGCTTTTTCCCTGAATTCATACGTTTCGTACGTTTATTTTATTTTTATTTGATCTTTATCCTTTATTCTCATAGGGTGTAATGGGTGGTTATCTCTCTAGGAGAGTTAAATTCCCATCATAACCAATCAAACTATGTAATCTCAACTCCCCTCACCCACTCTCGTCTTGCACCCTAACATAAGGGGTGGTATGCCCAAATCATTTTTTTTAAAAGAATAAAATATAAGAAAAAAAATATGATTGGTTAACAGAGAGTGTAGCCCACCATTAACCCCCCCTCTCTCTCTCCTTCCTTGTGCGGTGATTAGTCACAGAAATCAACTTCCCCCACGCGGTAAACAAGGGACGGTGGCGGTGGTTCCCATCTGTAAACTCAATCCCGCGGCATTCCCCGCACCCACCCCGTGTACTTATGGGCCGACCTTCTCTGATTTAATAGAGTTTTGTCATGAAAGTAAGTAAAATCTAATTTTATACACCTTTTGCTTTATCACGTGTTACATTAATTTCATTTGAAACCATGTTTATTTCATGTTAAGAAAGTTTTAAAAGTATAAACATTTTCTTTGGGTGGAAAAAATCAAACTAGGAGATATATGTTAGATATTAATGAAAGAAATATGGTAGGGTTGTTTTTTTTTTTACAAGTTTAAAGAAAGGCATAGATTTTACATAGTACAATTTAATGTAAGGTAGGTGGGTTATCAAATCCCATTACCTTTGGGTACAACACGAATTTAATATAATGTTTGTTGTTGAAGTTTAAATTCAATCTTGAATGAGGGAGTACCGGATTCATTTAACAAAATTTAAATTCGCCTTTGATAAATTCTTTCATGTAAAGTATCTTCTCTCTATTTTAAAGATGAATTTAAATCCTGGCAAAGTTGATCCCTGTAGATTTTGTGTAGTTATTTGATATAATTTAAATCCGGCTATAGAGGACCGGAATGAGATCAAATACAAACATTTATGTTTGTAAGAACCGTAAGAACCAACACATAATTTACAAGTGTCCGTCGATAAAAAAATAGTTTAGGGGTAATTTACACCTTTTCACCATATTTATTTATAACTAACTAAAAATAATTATTAAAACATCCCTAAATCCATGCAAGTTTAATTCAAATCAAAGTTTGAATTTTTTTAACATATCCATGATCTAGTAACTCTCCATGATCGAACCAAATTGTAGGAACCACCACAAAAACATATAATCAGCACAACACTATATAATTAGCATAACATCGTTGATCGTTCTCCATTATCAGTAAATCGTCCTCAATCGTTCTCCATCATCAACATAAACGACATTGGCCCAACATCCTCAATCGTTCTCCATTATCAACACATCAGATGTGCTGATTATATCTACTTTTGTTGTTTGTTTGTATTATATTGTAATTGTAATTAACACATAATCAGCATATTATCAACACAATTATAAAACAACTTTTAGTAACTTTTTTAAAAGTTACTTTTATCAATAAAAAAAATATAACAATATGGTACTCATATTTAAGATAAAAAAAATACTTGATTTTTTTGTATATTTAAAAAAATAATGAAGTATATAAAAGTTATTTTAGTTTAAAAAACCTTGGTGGAATTTGTGTTTAATTGAAAATGGTCAAATAACTAGCAATTTTACGAAATTACCCCTAACTTGTTGATACTAATTTTTAATTATAAGGGTTTTATTTATAATCAACCCCAACCCTTGATTTTACATAGTAGAATTTAATGTAAGGTAGGTGGGTTATCAAATCCCATTACCTTTGGGTACAACACGAATTTAATATAATGTTTGTTGTTGAAGTTTAAATTCAATCTTGAATGAGGGAGTACCGGATTCATTTAACAAAATTTAAATTCGCCTTTGATAAATTCTTTCATGTAAAGTATCTTCTCTCTATTTTAAAGATGAATTTAAATCCTGGCAAAGTTGATCCCAGTAGATTTTGTGTAGTTATTTAATATAATTTAAATCCGGCTATAGAGGACCGGAATGAGATCAAATACAAACATTTATGTTTGTAAGAACCGTAAGAACCAACACATAATTTACAAGTGTCCGTCGATAAAAAAATAGTTTAGGGGTAATTTACACCTTTTCACCATATTTATTTATAACTAACTAAAAATAATTATTAAAACATCCCTAAATCCATGCAAGTTTAATTCAAATCAAAGTTTGAATTTTTTTAACATATCCATGATCTAGTAACTCTCCATGATCGAACCAAATTGTAGGAACCACCACAAAAACATATAATCAGCACAACACTATATAATTAGCATAACATCGTTGATCGTTCTCCATTATCAGTAAATCGTCCTCAATCGTTCTCCATCATCAACATAAATGACATTGGCCCAACATCCTCAATCGTTCTCCATTATCAACACATCAGATGTGCTGATTATATCTACTTTTGTTGTTTGTTTGTATTATATTGTAATTGTAATTAACACATAATCAGCATATTATCAACACAATTATAAAACAACTTTTAGTAACTTTTTTAAAAGTTACTTTTATCAATAAAAAAAATATAACAATATGGTACTCATATTTAAGATAAAAAAAATACTTGATTTTTTTGTATATTTAAAAAAATAATGAAGTATATAAAAGTTATTTTAGTTTAAAAAACCTTGGTGGAATTTGTGTTTAATTGAAAATGGTCAAATAACTAGCAATTTTACGAAATTACCCCTAACTTGTTGATACTAATTTTTAATTATAAGGGTTTTATTTATAATCAACCCCAACCCTTGATTTTACATAGTACAATTTAATGTAAGGTATGTGGGTTATCAAATCCCATTACCTTTGGGTACAACACGAATTTAATATAATGTTTGTTGTTGAAGTTTAAATTCAATCTTGAATGAGGGAGTACCGGATTCATTTAACAAAATTTAAATTCGCCTTTGATAAATTCTTTCATGTAAAGTATCTTCTCTCTATTTTAAAGATGAATTTAAATCCTGGCAAAGTTGATCCCTGTAGATTTTGTGTAGTTATTTAATATAATTTAAATCCGGCTATAGAGGACCGGAATGAGATCAAATACAAACATTTATGTTTGTAAGAACCGTAAGAACCAACACATAATTTACAAGTGTCCGTCGATAAAAAAATAGTTTAGGGGTAATTTAGACCTTTTCACCATATTTATTTATAACTAACTAAAAATAATTATTAAAACATCCCTAAATCCATGCAAGTTTAATTCAAATCAAAGTTTGAATTTTTTTAACATATCCATGATCTAGTAACTCTCCATGATCGAACCAAATTGTAGGAACCACCACAAAAACATATAATCAGCACAACACTATATAATTAGCATAACATCGTTGATCGTTCTCCATTATCAGTAAATCGTCCTCAATCGTTCTCCATCATCAACATAAACGACATTGGCCCAACATCCTCAATCGTTCTCCATTATCAACACATCAGATGTGCTGATTATATCTACTTTTGTTGTTTGTTTGTATTATATTGTAATTGTAATTAACACATAATCAGCATATTATCAACACAATTATAAAACAACTTTTAGTAACTTTTTTAAAAGTTACTTTTATCAATAAAAAAAATATAACAATATGGTACTCATATTTAAGATAAAAAAAATACTTGATTTTTTTGTATATTTAAAAAAATAATGAAGTATATAAAAGTTATTTTAGTTTAAAAAACCTTGGTGGAATTTGTGTTTAATTGAAAATGGTCAAATAACTAGCAATTTTACGAAATTACCCCTAACTTGTTGATACTAATTTTTAATTATAAGGGTTTTATTTATAATCAACCCCAACCCTTGATTTAAACTATTAATGGTTCAGATCTGTTATTACGGTTCTTACAGTTAGCACTGTTTGTCAGTATCTCAACCCATAGAGGACCTAGGTTTGGTTCGTGCTTAGGTGGACATCTTGAAGGACCAGGCTACCGGTATTATTTACTATTTCATATTTATATTACGTTTTTTATATATTACATTTTTTCATATTATGTTTTTAATATACTATATACATTAAATATATATTACGTTTCTTATGTAAATGTTTTACAAGCGGATCATAAAAAAGGAACCGATTTTTGGAGTCGTGTTCATAAAACCTTTCACGAGAACATAGGACATGAATGTGAGGACCGTTTCGGGTCTCCGAAAGCTGCAACCGGTCACAATGTCTCCATATCTCATACAGAATCCGAGTATGAAGATGACATGCACAAGAACAAGCTAATTAAACTGGTTTCTATTGATCATTTAAAGTTACAAAACCACGAAACCAAATAGACAGAGTTTCCCCTCTCAAGTCCACAAGTGTCACAAATGACAAGACCTGATCCCCTATTTATAGGCATCCCCAGTCACATGAACCATCTGGGACGACTGGGGCGTTCGTACAAACTGTACCTTGGGACGACTAGGAAGTCCCTTTCATACGAACAGGCCATTCGTACGAATGGGTACTAACATTACAAACCCAACTTGTCTATCATACAATCATACACAATCAACTACGAATCGATACATTGACAATTATAAACATGATTGACGGAGGCAATAGACATACTGCACTCACAGACTCCCTCCTTGGATATTGCCGCAATCAATCTTTACTTTGACGTATCCAATCTTCATTTTCTTTTGAATCTACAAAAATCATTGACATTTCTGAATCAGAGACTCCCTCTTACATCAGACTCCCTCTTAGCTATCTCCCCCTTGCTTTAAGCAGTCTATATTTGACACTTTAGCACCACGATCTTGTCCTGGTCTTTGAGCTTTCTTTCCATTTGACATTGCTTATCAAGCTCCCCCTATCAATAAGTTTCATACCATGAAAATTTCATTAAAATATTTGAATTTTAAGAATGATTAACTTCAATATCCCTCACAGATAATCAAGTTCAACTTAATGACCTTGATTATCTAATTATCTACCAAGTCCAAATTAATGACCTTGGTCGATAATTTCAAACAATTTTTAAATTTTCATTTCTAAAAATCATGTTTCAAATTAATGAACTTGTTATTTTAAGACATGTTCAGCATCTTTAGATTTTGAAATTCAGCTTTCCAATCATCGGTTGTCGAAAACATAAAGTGACATTAAATCTTTTTGTATTTTATAAACTTTATGCTAAAACACTCCCAAAATCTTTTTATGATTTTATCTGTAATGAAATGAACAACAACATATTTACAGACATATTTTTGTGAGTTGTGTTAGAGGATCATATCAGTTTTGATAAATCACAAGCACCATTCATCTATATAAACTTTAAGTTTTAAAACAATTCACGTAGATTGTCAGTATACTGATCCACTTAAATTTTTACACAAACTTCAATTGATTCAAGATACGAGATTAATGTCTTAAGACTTAACTTAATCGTGTGTCCTACCTCAGAATATACTCTCGTATCAAGATTCCCTAGATTCAGTCTTACGGGTGAATATACCTAAATGATATCTGTCTCTAGGTTAGTGCGAGGCCTTGAGAGCTCAGGTTAGAACTACCATTCAGACAAAGAGATGAAGGCTCGACTTAAAGGTGTGTTCCACTTAGGAATCTTTTGAATTGCACTTGATATATATCTTTCGATATTCTCAACTTTTATGCAGTGCTTGGGGTTTAAGCGCGAAAGTATTCTACAAGATCTAGGCCATTGCTGACGTAAAATCAGAAGATCTTGTATAATTCCCAGATATCAATAAGTATAAAGACCTAATATCTCAGAATTAGGCAATCTCTCAAACGAAATTTCGGAATACTAAGTCCATGTTTCCGATAGATGTTCCCCACAAATTAAGAAAGTTATTGATTTAGGTTTATATTTCGAAATCAATCTACTCAATGTATAAAAACCTACTGGCATATTAACAGTGAGACCGTTGATCATTTTTTAAGTTTCCATTTCTTTAGCATGTCGTGATTGTCTACTGATGTACTATCATTTTCTCTTTTTACATTCAACTCTTTTTGTCATTTTTCATGTTTTTGTACTTTTTCACATTTTCAAATGTTTTTTTAATTTTTCAAATTTTCAAATGTTTTTGAATTTTTCAAATTTAAAATTTTTCAAATTATAAAACTCTATACTCCCCCTAAATTCTTAAACATTTTCATGAAAATTTGACAAACCGATGTGGATAGCTTTATCTCACCATCCATTTCTGCTTTAAATTCTCTGCTTTAGCATTTTTCACCTCCAAGATCACAAAAAATTGATATTTTACATTTTGAAACCATTCTCAATTTTTGTTTTATCATGTTTTGTTTGTTCAGCCGTGAGGGTTCGGCGTATTCCTTCTCAATTTTCAAAATTTTAAAATTTTCAATTAAAACCAATCACTTCCTGTTTTCAAACACAGGATTTTTCCTCATGTGCCAGTCTGCTCCGCTGTTCATGCTGAACTTGAATTGACCTTCGGAACACCTGCACAAGCAACAACTCAATTACTTGAATAATGCAACCCAGGCATGTTTGACCTTGGGTATTTTGACACAATAAGATTCACTTAATTTTGAAAAATCTTTTTCATTTTTCTCAAAAATTTCTTTCTTTTTATCTTCAAATTTCTTTGTCGAATCAAGTTTCCTTTTCTCTTGATCAGAAGAAACTTTCTTTTTCACCACCCAAGTTTCCCATTTAAAACCTTCTTTACATAGAACCTTGAGTCACTATGAATGTTTCTTTTTAACAGTTCAATCTTTTATTTCTAAATTTGTTTTTGTTCAAACTTGGGTGTTTTCACTTTCTCAACTTCTGATTTCTCTTTCTTCTCAACATAAACAAGCTTTAGATTTTGTGGACATTTCCTACCAATGTGTCCAACTTGTTTACATTTAAAGCATGTTTTCTTTGAAACATCCTTGGCCTGTTGCTGTTGTTTTTTCTAAGCAAAGAATTTCTCATTTGTTTGTCGACTAAATTGGATTTCTTTCTCTTTTTCTGAACTTGTTCCATTAACAAAGTTCATATTTTTCTGAAAATTTGGCTTTTCAAAATTTTTCTTTTGATTCTTTTTCTTTTTGTAACCCAAATTTCAGCACATCATTGTGTTTTTGCAACTCTTGAATATTATTATCTTTTTGAACACATTTATTGCATTTTTCTGAACATTTTTGCTTCAACATTTCATTTTCTTTTTCAAAACCATGTCATTTTTATGTCAACTCATTTTCTTGTTGTTTTAAAACCTTTTCTTTTTCAAGAATTTCTTTGCATTTTTGTATCAGAAACCATTCTTTTTTCTCAAACTCTGAGTGAGTTTGATTTTAAAAACTCTTCATATTCAACTGCTTCTTCGCATTTTTGTGCAAGAAATTTTTCTTTTTCAGCAACTTCGACATAAGTTTTGTTTAAAAGATCTTCTTTTTTTCTCAAGAACTGTGTGTTTTTGTTAGAAAAATTCTTCATTTTCTGCAGAGACTTCACATGGTATAATATCAAACTTACTCTCAGTTTCACCATTCTTACCATCTTCTTCAATGATCTGAGCTTTCATTGCCTGATCTTATTCCATTACCTTTTCCTTCTCTCTCTCATCCCTGCTAATTCCAATGCTGCTGTAGTACATATCTACAAAATTATTATAAATTTTATCAGCTACAGAAACATTAGAAATTTTAGAAACGTTATCAAAACAATATTTTTCTTCAATTTCTTCAACCGTATCCTGAGGTTCTTCAATAATCTCAGCAAGCATTGCTCATCCATTAGTTTGAGAAAGCATGTTATTCCAGTTAAAACCCTCATCTTCATGTATGAGACTAATGCTTTGTTTTTCAATTTTTTTGGTCCGGCTTCAATCAGTGGCCTTTCCTGCTTGTGATATAATGCTTGTTTATAATACTCATTGAACGGATTGATGTTATCTTGATTTTCTTGACCTGTACATTCTCTTTTGAAATGTCCTTTCTGTTTGCATTTGAAACAGGATACTTTTGACTTATTAAAGCCCAACTTGGAATATGATACCAACCCACACTGTCTCCCGGTAATGTCACGATCCCCGACCCCACCCTAGACGGAATCGGGAGCCGCGAGCAGCCAAGTGGTACCGGTGGTTAATTTGAAAACATTGCAGCGGAAATTTCATCAGGACCATAAGTTAGGAAAAATAGCAGAGTTTAGAAACACTGGATTTTATTTATTAAACAAATGGGGATAAACCCATGTTTTATAAAGGTAGCTTTTAATATGGGATAAACCCGATTACATAAAACAATATTTCTTAATTTAATTTAATTAATAAAATAAGCCACTTCTTTATGCCGTCAGTGTCGTATCCAACTTTTACTCCCATCTACTGTAATTACCTGAAACGCGTTTTAAAAATATTTTTGTCAGCAGGAAATACTAGTGAGTTCATTCGGTTTTACAAAAACACATTTGTTATAAATTACAGCATAAGAGCGATTACAATGGCTACTATCTTATTTAAGATAACCAAGACTTAATCCCTGTAATTATAACCTTGTTATAGATTACAGCATAAGAGCGATTACGATGGCTTTATCTTATTTTTATCTGGCGCCGTGTCACCTGGTGACGATGGTCATACCACTATTGGGTCCTTTCACCCAAGTAGTGATGATTATCACTGTTAGGATTTATTAGCCTAACCCGTGAGAAATTAGTAATGTGCACAATACCCCACTAGCCAGTGATTCAAGATAACCACGACTTAATCCCGGTAATTATAACTTTGAAAATAATTGGAGTATTGTAAAATATTTGGTAAAAAGAGAATGACTCACTTTATAAGTACGCAGTCGTGATTTAACAAGCTTCTTGATTCTAAACATCTACTTTATAGTTCTGAATCCTTTGATGATTAAGCATCCATTTTGATTGTAAGTGTACGGGGTAGAGTTTTGAGTAGTTAAACATTTAGTTTAACAGAATGGAATACGTATTAGTGTTAAACCAAATCAAACCTAACGATGGTCACGAGATTCGATCCTTAACGAAATTCAAAAAGTATAGCACTTTGGCATCCGTTTAACGAACTCACAAAGTACAACACTTTGGCATCCGTTAGTTGGTTCCTGAATCGATCGGACAGAACATCGCATCGGTGATTATTGGTTAGAATATCAACGTATAGAGAGAAGAAGAAAAGAAATGAGTAAAGGAAAATGAATCCTAGCTTCCTATTTATAGGTAAGAGGATAGAACTTCCCTAGATAAGTTTTCCCCAGATAAAGGTTTCCCAGATAAATCTTTCCCTAGATAAAACTTTCCTTAGATAAAACCTTCCTTAGATAATACCTACCCCATATATATCTATTTTTCATGTATATCTATTTAGGTGTTTAATAAATCTTACTTAGCTGATTAATTAATCTTACTTAGCTTAATTAATCTTGCTTAGCTTAATTAATCTTGCTTAGCTTAATTAATCTTGCTTAGCTTAATTAATCTTGCTTAGCTTATTAATTAATCTTACTTAGCTGATTAAGTTATTAAGGTTTCTTAACCGCTAAGTTATCTTAACTACTAAGTTTACTTAATTGCTAAGTATTTTAGTTTAACTTCTCCCTGGTTACGAGTTCTAATTTCTAGACACAACGGAACTCGTATTAGTGTATTAACTCAATTCAACTTTAACGATAATCACGAGATTAAAACTTACAACGAATGACAAAGTATAGCCCGAATTCGAGCAGTACTTAAACATCCATCGGATTCACAACAAATGACAAAGTATAGCCCGAGTTCGGGCAACACTTAAACATCCATCGGACTCACGACGAATGACAAAGTACAATACTTAAACATCCATCGGATAGTTTCAATCGATCGGAGAGGGTATCGTACCAGTGATTAGAGTTATTACCCTAATAACGGGCAGAGTTTCGGGTTTTAGAGTATAATACCCGAGCTATTACTTTGCTATAATAGAAGCTAAAAGAAGAAAAGAATTGAGCGAATTTCAACTGAACTCGAATTCCTTATTTATAGGGCTGGAAACGGGGCGTGTTGCGGCCCGCGTGAACTTTAAAGGAACCTTACGCGGCCCGCAAGGGAGTTTGGATCAGATCGGAGGTTGCTGAGTCATCGAGGGTCTTGACACGTGTAACGACACGTGGCCTTGATCGTTATCTTGCAGTTTGCCTTGCTGTCGCGGCCCGTGTAAGCTTGGCTTAACCTTTACGCGGCCCGCGAGCGAACCAAATATCTTGTTTTTCTTGCTTTCACCCAGCAGGAAGGTATTTCGGGTCCGTTTCTCGCACTCGGGGTGTTTTTAGGAGCGTTTAGGGTTACGTTAAGGGTCCTAGGAGAGTCGTTACATCCTCCCACCTTGTTTTAAATCTCGTCCTCGAGATTTGGGCTACGGTATCTCTTTCCGAGTTATGTCATATTTTAAATAATAGGATTAAGGTAAATGACACTCTCATTGAATCAAAATATGTTCAAATTTTTGTGAATAGAAGAACAGTTTATAAGAAATAGAATCCAATGGTTCAACTGAATAAAGTCCAGAAATCGGTATCAAATGGATGAAGTGGAATGATATAATAATCAGAATGACTAAGTTTACATGGGTTAAACCAAAAGAAAGATTTATGACCAATAGATGTCTAAATCGAATGTGAACTATTTTTAGAAACAATAGAATTCACTGTCAACAGAAAACTTACTTTGATTGTCAACTGAGGAAGTTTCAGAATCAACAAGCTCGAATGAAATAGAAGTACGAAAATGCTTTGTCAACTATCGAATTATGATATGAGAAAATCAATGGGTTGACATTTATCGAATTACAAGGATACACCGATATACAACAGAGTTTAGTGTATCATTGTCTTAACACATAGTTGTATTAAGACCACTTTCAAGGATGAGTCAAGCGAAAGGTATATATATATATATATATATATATAGATTAGCTCAAGCTACAAGTTTATAGCGACGCCACAAGGTGTCGTAGTAATCGAAATGATAATAGTGGTGACTGAATGAGTTCACCATGCTTGAAACAAAATGAACGTTCAACGAAGTAAATCCGAATGTTTGTTTCAAACAATCTAGTAGGATTTTCGATTGAAAATGAAACAATTGAATAATGTTTTTCGATCGAAAATATCAAGAAATGCTCGATCGATGTTGTAGGAACTGTTAAGAGATACACTGAGATATGACATGAATTCGTGTATCATTATCTTAACACATGATTGTGTTAAGATTACTTGAATGTGATAAACCAATAAAGCGGATTCAATGTAAATAAATAAATAATTAAATCCGTATATGATGTGTGCAAACGAGATTAGCGCAAGCTTCAAATTTTGTGAAAACGTCACCACATGGTGATCGTGATTAAAGAAATGATTCAGTGAAGTCGAAAACCAAACAAGCATGTTATGGTTCAAGACAACTGAAGTGCTTGTTGGGATTATTTCGAATATGATGACCTGGGACCTTGAATTGTATCGCGAGCAACTTCAAACAATAGAACTTGGTTTAAACACAACGAGTTCATGTAGCAATAAGAAAGTTCTGACATGGTCACAACAAAAACCATGTATGTCACTCAAAAGAAAATCGAGGTTTTCAAGAAATTCATTGACTCGATATCAAAGAGTCATCGTTTTGAAATAATGCGGTTTACCATTGCAAAGATCAAGTATAGTGAAACGATATTTGAGCATTTTTGATAAAACAACAAATTGAAATGAATCCCTCCAATGGTTTTTATAAATCAAACTAACCACATGCGCAACAAACAGGGCATGTGTAACGTGTGGATTTACCAAGAAATGAAACAACCAAATAAATATTCGCGATTATGAAAGAAATCCTCATGATGACCATTAGGAGAGTAGAAATGCAAAAGTCTATTTACTATGTGCAGAGGTCTGAATTTTAACAAAAGGAATTTAATAATTTTATCGGGAAATTTTGTGTGATAACTGTTTTTAACTGACATTATCAGGGAATGTCGAATAAAATGAAATAGGGGGATTGTAAAGGTATGTGACTTCTTTTGTAGCGCCAATAATTATGATTCTGATTAGACTATGCACCGATTGTTGTGAAATCTTGTTCTATCGTACCTCAGCAAGATTTATGTTGTTTGTAGGATCACGTGGCCAAATGCTGCTTTTTTATTAGTAGTTCTTCCACTGACGGGATTCGCATTGGTGTCGTCATGCCCAATTACATTTTCCAAAGGTCTTGCCTTGAAAGTCGTGTGTGATATATTTTGACGTCTGTGGACGTATAATTTAAGTTTCATGTGTTTTCTTGTGCACTAGCACAACTTTACATGCTTCTTACTTGCGTTAATAGTTTATAGTAATGCATTGGAAATTCTTATACTTTTGATGGAGTCCCAACTTAAAGGGTTTCCATTGTTTATATTGTCGTACGAGTTACGAGGTAGATGATCAAACGAAACAATGTTTGATATTGGAATTATAGATATATGCAAGAGATTCCTGATAAAGAAATCTAGATTTATTATTGACACATATGCTTGGGCTTTATTTTTAATTGTCAATTGTTATGGCTTTTGAAATTCCTTATAGATATACATATCTATATAATCATATATTTCACATGCTGTAATATACATACCCTTCGTAAGGTCAATGTATTTAACAGATTCATATTTCCAAAAACAAATCAGATATCAGGTCATGATACTATTTAGGGAAAACTTGTCACTTGTTTGACATATTATATACCCCGTCTTATCCGGTTCTCGCCGGAGAGGTAACCTCATTATATCCGGAAAAGCTGGAGAGTCTGCTACACCATACCCAGTCTTGCCGGAGAAGAAATTTATATTTCCCATAAATAGTATTTTTCTTAAATCATGATTTGGAAAGTGCATTATGACTTTCAACAACGAATCAGGAAATTAATATTCTCCTGACGGACCATATTCTAGAACAAAGTAGTACCAATAAATAAAAACTAACAGGGGTCAAGTGTTATTGCTTATTTATTATACTTGCAACGTTCTAGTTATCATTCTCACGGCATACCAAAACCCATCACACTTTATTTACACAAGTGTTTAGCTTATCTCGAAGTTGATACTAAGGCATCTTTTCTTAAGTTCAAATCTAACTGCTATCATGTGTGCTACCAGTTAATAGCAATCTCCTAACTCTTTTATATAAGCTTAGGTATTATTATCACAACACCTATAGGCTTAAATCAGTGGCTCTGATACCAGCTTCTGTCACGATCCCCGACCCCACCCTAGACGGAATCGGGAGCCGCGAGCAGCCAAGTGGTACCGGTGGTTAATTTGAAAACATTGCAGCGGAAATTTCATCAGGACCGTGAGTTAGGAAAAATAGCAGAGTTTAGAAACACCGGATTTTATTTATTAAACAAATGGGGATAAACCCATGTTTTATAAAGGTTGCTTTTAATATGGGATAAACCCTATTACATAAAACAATATTTCTTAATTTAATTTAATTAATAAAATAAGCCACTTCTTTATGTCGTCAGTGCCGTATCCAACTCTTAATCCCATCTACTGTAATTACCTGAAACGCGTTTTAAAAATATTTTGTCAGCAGGAAATACTGGTGAGTTCATTTGGTTTTACAAAAACACATTTGTTATAAGTTACAGCATAAGAGTGATTACAATGGCTACTATCTTATTTAAGATAACCAAGACTTAATCCCTGTAATTATAACCTTGTTATAGATTACAGCATAAGAGCGATTACGATGGCTTTATCTTATTTTTATCTGGCGCCGTGTCACCTGGTGACGATGGTCATACCACTATTGGGTCCTTTCACCCAAGTAGTGATGATTATCACTGTTAGGATTTATTATCCTAACCCGTGAGAAATTAGTAATGTGCACAATACCCCACTAGCCAGTGATTCAAGATAACCACGACTTAATCCCTGTAATTATAACTTTGAAAATAATTGGAGTATTGTAAAATATTTGGTAAAAAGAGAATGACTCACTTTATAAGCACGCGGTCGTGATTTAACAAGCTTCTTGATTCTAAACATCTACTTTATAGTTCTGAATCCTCTGATGATTAAGCATCCATTTTGATTGTAGGTGTACGGGGTAGAGTTTTGAGTAGTTAAACATTTAGTTTAACAGAATGGAATACGTATTAGTGTTAAACCAAATCAAACCTAACGATGGTCACGAGATTCGATCCTTAACGAAATTCACAAAGTATAGCACTTTGGCATCCGTTTAACGAACTCACAAAGTATAGCACTTTGGCATCCGTTTAACGAACTCACAAAGTACAACACTTTGGCATCCGTTAGTTGGTTCCTGAATCGATCGGACAGAACATCGCATCGGTGATTATTGGTTAGAATATCAACGTATAGAGAGAAGAAGAAAAGAAATGAGCAAAGGAAAATGAATCCTAGCTTCCTATTTATAGGTAAGAGAAAAGAACTTCCCTAGATAAGTTTTCCCCAGATAAAGCTTTTCCCAGATAAAGCTTTCCCTAGATAAAACTTTCCTTAGATAAAACCTTCCTTAGATAATACCTACCCCATATATATCTATTTTTCATGTATATCTATTTAGGTGTTTAATAAATCTTACTTAGCTGATTAATTAATCTTACTTAGCTTAATTAATCTTGCTTAGCTTAATTAATCTTGCTTAGCTTAATTAATCTTGCTTAGCTGATTAATTAATCTTACTTAGCTGATTAAGTTATTAAGGTTTCTTAACCGCTAAGTTATCTTAACTACTAAGTTTACTTAATTGCTAAGTATTTTAGTTTAACTTCTCCCTGGTTACGAGTTCTAATTTCTAGACACAACGGAACTCGTATTAGTGTATTAACTCAATTCAACTTTAACGATAATCACGAGATCAAAACTTACAACGAATGACAAAGTATAGCCCGAATTCGAGCAGTACTTAAACATCCATCGGACTGATCGGGCAACACTTAAACATCCATCGGACTCACGACGAATGACAAAGTACAATACTTAAACATCCATCGGATAGTTTCAATCGATCGGAGAGGGTATCGTACCAGTGATTAGAGTTATTACCCTAATAACGGGCAGAGTTTCAGGTTTTAGAGTATAATACCCGAGCTATTACTTTGCTATAATAGAAGCTAAAAGAAGAAAAGAATTGAGCGAATTTCAACTGAACTTGAATTCCTTATTTATAGGGCTGGAAACGGGGCGTGTCGCGGCCCGCGTGAACTTGAAAGGAACCTTACGCGGCCCGCGAGGGAGTTTGGATCAGATCAGGGGTTGCTGAGTCATCGAGGGTCTTGACACGTGTAACGACACGTGGCCTTGATCCTTATCTCGCAGTTTGCCTTGCTGTCGTGGCCCGCGTAAGCTTGGCTTAACCTTTACGCGGCCCGCGAGCGAACCAAATATCTTGTTTTTCTTGCTTTCACCCAGCAGGAAGGTATTTCGGGTCCGTTTCTCGCACTCGGGGTGTTTTTAGGAGCGTTTAGGTTTACCTTAAGGGTCCTAGGAGATTCGTTACATGTAATCTCAGTAAATCTCTGTGCTCGTCTTAAAATACTCGCCATATTCCACATGATATTCATCAGTTCTAATTGTTCTAGATCCACCTGATCATAATCTTCTTTTGTCATATTACAGTTTCCGATTTTTCCAGCTATAAGACTGTCATGTGACTCAAGAACTGATCCCAGAAATGCCTTTTTTTTTTACTGTGGACTCATTCAAACGTTGAGCATTTTGCAGATTTATAGAGATATTGCATTGTAGAACATGAGACTGACTGTTTCTTTGGTTTGAGTATGAGTTTGATCCCTATGATGATTTTGAATTTTGAGTTGAAAAATTAGATTCATTGCTCGAGAATGTTCCAAAGCTTGAGTTGCTGTTTGTTGAAAAACCAGAAAATCCTGATGAACTTTCTGCACTATATGCTGTCTGTACTTTTGGACTTTGAAAATCTGATGAACTACCACTTTTGTAATACAGACTTACATCTTGTTGTTCATTCTGTAACTTTCCTGCTTTTCTCAATTCTAACTCGTGTGCTTCCAGTTTTTGATTTAACCTGTTAAAACCAATGGTCTCGTATTCTAAACTAGTATTCTAGACTATTTCTCATGATCAAGATAAACGTAGACCAATCATTTTCATTTGGAAGTGCATCAATAAGCTTGTCTACCAACTCTTCCCGATTCTTTTCAATCCCCAACAATCTCAATTCTTTAATCAAGTAACAAAATCTTTATATTAATTGTTTTACGGTTTGGCCTTTTAGATTTGTAAATTTTTCAAATTCTTTTTTCATTAACGCTCTTTTGCTTTTCAGCACCTGCTCATTTCCTTCATATTTATGTTTCAATGCATTCCAGATTGAATAAGCAGTTCCATTGTGTTGTAATAGGAATAGAATACTGTCTTTCACTGATTGCTATAACAAACTTTTCATTTTTGAATTTTGTTTTTTCCTTTTCATTTGTGACAACTGTGTTCTGGAAGCATCGTATAATATAAAACAATGTTGATTATCAATAAAAAATGTGCTTTGGTGTTATTATATGTGTTACTGTGTTTGATGACTTTACAATTTGATTCGATTCCGATTTCGAGCTTTAAATCACCTTCTGGAAGGTTATACGCAAACTGGCACATAAACGCAATCAGTTTAACGCGACATACACTCCGGAAATCTGACGTAAGCCAAACATACCCTAAATATCCTTTACATAACTTAGAAATAAGTTTCGAATGATTCGGTATGGCAAAAACATGTTTATTTGAACTAAAGAACTATTTACGACAAAACTGCGAAACGAACGTTAATGAGCGCCCGGATAATATTTAAATCCCAAAAATATTCTGTAATGATTAAAATTTTATTTTAATCAGGTTCGTGATGAAAAATAAATTAAAACGCCTAAAAACGTTATTTTTTCAAGTTTAAGCGCGTACCGCGTGTTTCTGCGCAACACAGTGCTTCTACTGCGAAACGCAGACAACGCAGCCAAATCTCGGCAACTAAAATTTATTTCAGTAATATTTTGGCGGGTTATTTTTTTATAGAATAATAAAAATAATTTAGAACGCCATAAACCGGGATTTAAACGCTAGATAAAATACCTGGTACCTAGTTAAACACCTGTTTTATCTAATTTACCAATCAAAGTTACACTTTAACCCCTTTCCCCTTCAAATTTTCGGTCATCTTTATGTGGCCCCACCAAATATTTTGCAAGATTATGAAAATATCCTATTTGAGCTTGTATGGCCAAGTATCTTTGCATGTAATCATTCCATATCTTCCATATCTTCTATTTAACCTTTCCCGGACAATTTCACACTCAACAAGGCCACTCAATCTCCTTCCTTCCCTCCTCCAAACCGTCCCATCTCTCTCTCTCTATCTTCAAATCTTCAAGTCTTGTTCTTCATATTCAAGCTCATTTCTAGCAACCTTCAAGTTGGTGTGAAGATCCAAGGGTGATTCCAAGGTGTTCTCAAGTGATTCCAAGCTTCCTATCATCAAAATCTCATTCAAAAACATACTCGAATCTTGAAGGTATAACCCTTATGTTTAAATCATACTTTAGATTCTTGGTTGTTCTTGATGACTTGAAGTTTCTCTTGAATCTTGGGATTTTTCACAAAACTTGAAATCTAACATGAAATGGGTCTTGATACAAGTAATAAAAATGGTGGTGTATATATATGTATATAACCGTACATATATATGTGTGTATATGAGTTTTTCTTTGAGTTTGAGTTTGGTTCTTGTTAAGTACTTGTTTATGTTGTTACATGTTCTTGAATGGTGGTAAAAATGCAAGTATTTGGTGATTTATGTATGATATGTTAAACATAAATTACATCAGCAAATAAACCTGAATATATCATATATTTGATGCTTTAAAACTCAAAAAAAAATGATGTTGCTATGAAGTATGCTTTAGACACTTGTACATGTGAATATATGTTGATTTAAAGCTCAAGAAGTGATAAAAAAAAGTGGTTGTATGACAAAACTGAATTTGAACAGATTATAAGCACAAAAATGACCCTATTCGATGTATTATAATGACATAAAACTTTGACATAGGTTTGATAGCTTTGCATGTTGTACATATAGCTTAAAAAGTGGTAAATTATGTGAAATTTGCATGATTTATGTGCTTTGTTTAAGACCTGCACTCTCATGAGTATAACCATTATTTTATTCAGTAAAAAACATGGGTTATGTCAAAATTTCAAGTCGTTTCGATTTGGGATGGTTCGGGTAACGTTTGATGCAAAACTATGCGGTAAAACGGTCAAAAATCGCCTTTTCGGAGTATTTTTGCAAAACTGTTTTAAATCAGTAACCAAACTGACATATTTGGTATAAAAATAGGTATTTTAACTTATATTAAGTTTACTTGGTGATTGGTTAGTCATACGTGACTTCCGACGCCCAAAAATGTTACCGAATCGCAAAAATAAGTGTTTTTCGACATACACTAGAATGGGTTGTTCATGGGTTATTTTATGTGTTACAATGTGCTATGTGTTTTACAATATGTGTATGATCATGTGTTAGTATTGACAAGATTAGGTGTGTTACGCTCGAGTACATATATACAAATACACCAAAATAATCAAAAATAATACCTTTTCGAGAAATCTCAAAGTTATGTGAAAATTCCAAGTATCGGAGAAACTCATGTATTTTTGTGAGTTTTGATTATTTAATTTAGGACGAATAAACAAATTGTGGGATTGTGTTAACATATAAAAACGCACCCAAAGGTGAGTACATAGACCCCCTCTTTTACTGTTTTCCAAACATTTTGGGGTGAAACACATGTGCCTACTTGTTATTTTCATGCTTTTCCATGTTTTCATATCATATACTTGCTATGTTCATTAGTACACTTATAGTACATGATTTCATTACATTATTTTGCTATGTATGTTTACTTGGCATACTTAGTACATTGATTTACATTACTTTTCTGCTTTGTATGTTAACTTAGCATACTTAGTACATTATTGTCATATAACATGTTTACATTTGGTATAACATTTGTTTTGTACAAACGGGACTTAAATACGTTCATTAACATTAGCTACACCGCTCGGTAGTAAGTAATGGTACCATAGGACTTGACAAATCCCGTCCCTGACATCCTAGATTTGTTTGGGTGTAAGGAATGACTGAATCCGATAACATTTCTTTTGATAACCTTGACTTAGGATTATCCGTCTGTCTCAAGGCTTGAATGTATGCGTTAACTTACCACATAAGTGTTTGTATCAGTAAAACATGCATTTACTTTACAAAACATAACTTTTTGATATATTCAAAATACCTTGTTTTGTACATCTTTACATTTGGTTTATGTGACTACACTTTACTTACCATACATAACATTTGTTACACATTACTTGACTACATTTGGACTTTTAACATTTGACATGGTTTATGCAAGGACTCTTTGACAATTGATTTAAACATGGACTTTATACATTGGTGGTTTGTTTAAGTGACTTAAGTAACGAGATGTGTGTAGTATGATACAAGCATGGTGGATACGCCGCTGGTACTTCCTATATATAAGTGCTTGTATTGTGCTACATGTCGTAGCGTTATTTAAATCATTCAATTTGGACTTATACATTTTACACAAACAACATATTTTTCATAAGACTTTGGTTTACAAAACAGTTTATTTTATACAACTCATTTTACTTGGTTATTCATTTAACCTTATATTATTCTTTTAATTATACATATCATCTGATTTTATTGCTTTTCAAATAACTTATTGTGACACCTCGAAATTTCATGTCCAATATTATATCGACACGTGTCATAGACTTTAAACGTGTAAAGGATTTCCTTAGAAGGACTAAAGTTGACAAACAAGAAAAGTATGTGAATATAAGGGTTCAAAATGCCAACAACGAATAAATATACTTTACAATAACTCTACATGATGTTCATACCCTTAAACGACTGAATCATGGATCGTACGAAACTAATTGTGAAAGAAAGTGAGAGATTACAAACTACAGGGGTTAAATGTGTCAACATGTTTAAAGTATACCTCTGAGTGGCCTTTTAGCAAATCCGAAGCTTTGTAACGAATAATTATGCTCACTTGAATGCATGATAAAAATTTCACCAAGTTCCGTTATCATACGAGAAAGTTATGATAAAATTCGTACACGAGGGGTTAAAAGCATCGACATGTTAATACATACCTCTGAGCGACCTATGTATAAATCCCAGCCCTTAACCTGTGTTATAAACATCTGATAAACATCCTAATTCGGTTAATGCTATCAATGATTGACCCAAATTGTAAAGAATGGGATCCTATGAGGATGTGCACGACAATCTTCGTTTATGGCCTTTCAAAAGAATCCAAGTCAACTTTAGAACATGGCAAGGTGGTCTTAACTGTTCAAGACATGATAAAGAGGCCCCCTACTGATAATTCAAGCCCCAAAAAATCGTAATACCTAAGTTGCCCCTTTCAAAGCTTGAAAGGTTAAAAGTTTTTGCCTTCTGGTAAAGGCTTACAGACCGTAAAGGTCTTGCCTTACGGTCCGTAAGGCATGCCCAGCGACAGAAAATTGATAGGGGTCTGCTATAACATGTTTAACCGACTTAAAAGGATATTTTTCACTCCCATGTGCAACACAAACTAGTTCTTAGGCACTAGGGACACTTGTTATTGACCAGGGACCAATCCTAGAGTTGTTTGTCATGATCATGAGCAATCAAAAGCACTATATAAAGTCCCAAATTGTTGCAACTTTGATCATTCATTCCAAACTCAACTTCTGATCTTTTCTGGAGCTCAAGGCCTTTTCCGAAGCATCACTAGTCGTGCATAGGACCTTGGTAAGTTTCCTTAACCTTCCTTAATTGAGTTTTACTTAGTTATTTAGCTTAAAGTCAAACCGTCATAATTAAGGTTTGACTTATCAATTAATCACTAATGGTCCAGTGATTTGTCAAACTTAAGGTAGTTATAAGTTGGTAATTATGTGGGCAATAAACCCTTAAAATGGCACCCTCTGATTCCCGCTCTAACTAGATCATTTGTCGGGTCAAAGTTTGTATTAAAAAGTCAACATAAACTTAATTTGCGAATTAACGCATAATTAACAATGTAGAAGGCGTGCAACCTATTTTATCACTCATATAACTTGTTAATTAGTATAAGAACTGATCTAAGCTTGTTTGATCCGACAATTTTCTGTTTAGGCTCGGTTCGGAACTGAAAGTCGCAAAACTTTGACTTTTGCTTTGACTCCAGTTCTGACCCGATTTAGATGGGTTTAGAAATGCCTTAGAGCTTCCTTAGGACCAGGTTACATGATGGTATAATCCTCTGTGATTGGTTCGTTGATTGCTCGATTCGTTTACACGTTTCCGTTAATTGCCTAATGTTGACCATAATGCCCTTTTTGCTATAAAACGAGAATTTTGGAAATGTGAGAGGACAATAATATTTGTTTCTGATTTATAAACATGTCCCTAAATTTCCACATCAGTTGGATGCCTAGATTCGGAGTTATGCTCAATGGCGTAATTAGAACGCTTTTTACTAATTAAACGACGTCATTAGCATAAAGCCTATCTAAACCCAATTTTTGACACCAAACCTTTTACCCACTGATGTAATATAATATTTTGGGATTTTTGAAGATTTTTAATTATTTCTAACCTGATCATAACCTAAGGTTATTGCCTTGATTCAGTTATTACCGAATATAACCTTTTGCTTATAAAATGAGTTTTACTTAGCCAATTGATACCAAATCTTTGGCCACTGATTTTATATGATAAATGAAGTATCTTGAACTTTATAATCTGATCAGAAAACTCAGATTTCCTGTTAAACCCGGAAATCGCTTAAAACGGCTTTTTACGCGTATTAAACACATAGTATAGGTTTAAAACCATTTTGTCATATAAGACTTATCACCAACTGATATAACCTATTAAGTTAAGTTGTTTTACTGATTATTTCAGACCCGAGTCTCAGAATTATAATTAATCTCTTTTATAATCTTTAAAATGACCAAAATACCCCTACGGGGCTTAAATTGAGATTAGACTCGTTTGGGCATAATGGAAGGTATCCTACTGATATCACAAAATATTTAAGGCATATTAACTTAGGAAACCGGTTAGCGACTATTATGGTTACCCGTTACGCTTCTTACGCGTTCGGTTCGGTTTATGTAACTAGTTTGCATAAGATAGCCGAAACGGGTCGAACCTTATCATATTTATCTCAAAATCCAGAATGTGTTTAGATTACCCATACTATACAAGTCTTTAAACTTTTCGGGTCTAAATCACATTCTATTCCGGTCTTCGCTTAATCGTGAGTTTGAACCGTATCTTTCTTTAAAACTAACCGGTCTTAGTTTAAGCTTAATTAAAGACCCGTTAGGATTCTAATAGGTTATTATAAACCTTCGTTCCAGAATAGGAGATTCGGTAAAAGCTACACGCACTTGCTTGTTGTGATTATTACTTGCAAAGGTAAATACTTTTAACTTATTTTCCCTATACGGGCATGGGGTATGGTATATAAAATACCGCTTGGTCGGGCATTGAATCTTTAATCGGATAGAGGTTAATTCATTGAGATGTCTCGTTTGGAAATGTTTTGTTTTCTTAAAGCATTTGGGGGGTTAATGACCATGTCCCGGATATCCTTGGCATCATTTTACGAAATGGCCACGACCTAAGCACGGGGTGTAGGCGTACACCCGTCAGTGCCTAAATTAATAATGTGGTGTGTCTATTGATCTTTAACTCGACACAAACCAGGCTACTGAACGCATAAGAAACATGTAATTCTTTTACAAGATTATATTCAAATAATTATCCCAAGTTATAAAAAATTTTGTGCCACGTGCATTCAAATCAATTTTATTAAACTTTTCAAAATGAGTCAGTTAAATTGTATTTACCAGTGTAAACTGACGTATTTTCCCAAAAAGGTTAAGTGCAGGTACTACTCGTAATAGGCTGGCATTCTCCTAGCATCCACAATAAGTCTCGCAAGCTTGGATGACATAAAACTGTTGAACAATGTTTCATTTTTATTTTGATCCACCTGTGGATTAGTTTCAACTATTGGTGATACTTGATATTACAATATTATTTGGTTGAAATGAATCTATCTTTAGCTTCCGCTGTGCATTTAAATATTGTGTTGTTTGACTATAATGGTATCAACTACGTCACGATACTCCCCTACCGGGCCCACCGGTAAAACGTGGAAATATCGCGGTGTGACAGGTTGGTATCAGAGCCAACATTGAGTGGATTAAACACTAGCCTTTTTGTGTTTAATCTCAATGACACAATTGCACATACTCGAGTCTAGACAAGAACTTAGGACGATTCATAATTTATTTTATTTCGTCCTTTATATTTTTGTTGTATCTCTTATTTGTTTTGACAGGAAATATGCCACCTAGATTTAGAAGAGGAGGACGAGATAAGGGGCCAATCACCGCCCCCAACGATCACGAGGCCGGGCCTTCACACCGGCGAACTCCTACTACTACTATGAGTGCCGATCCTCAAGGAAACTGGAGGACCCATGTGGAGCCCGCTAGACGGTCTGTCTCGCACAGCTCAACGCCTCCCTACCGTCACTCCTTTGGGCCACACTCAGAAAACGAGCCCGAAGACTCCCGCCATTCCTTTTTGCCTTTGCAGCGGTCCGTTTCGCACCGTTCCTTTGGCGACCCCACTCCTGTCTTTCAGGGCCGGTTCAACCCGGCAAACTATATTCAAGAACCAGTGGGTTTTAACCCATTGGGACCAGAGGACCACTTCTCAGGAGACCATGCAATGGACATAGACGAGGACACGGATCCCGTCGAGCCTGCAACCGGAACACCCAACCATCCAATCGAGATCTCTGATGGATAATCCTTCCACGGATCACCCTACGGTGGTCCAGACAGTTATCAAGCAAGGTTCAACCAGTATGAGTGGTATTTTACACCCTCTCATAACCCACAGCAACAACAGCAGCAGGATCCCTCCGAGGATTCACGTTCCGTGGCAGTCACGCCACCGCCACCACCGCCGCCAGTTCATCAAGCGCCTCTAGAACCACCAAGGAGTAGGAGAACAGGAGCACGAATATCCGCGCGAGGAGGGGATTTTCACTTTAGCACTCCTCATCACTCCAGTGGCAGTCACTATCCGCGACTGCATGAAGACCCACAAATGGGTGGGCCCTCAAAACCAGTTCCAGAGGTGAATTCTGCACCATTTGCACCACCACCACCATTGGGTTTTGATAACCCGATTCCTACATACGCCGGTTCAACGGCGTACAATCCGTTTGAGCAGCCGACTCACACTCATTATAACTATGCTGAAGCCGACCCGTACCTTGTAGAGGCAAACTACAACGCCCTTCATCCCGAAGGACCATATGGAGCCCCTTGGGGAGTGGGATACCCAGCTCATGGGTATCAAATACCTGCTCGACCTCCGATTCGGAAGCAGTTGCAACCACCATGGTTTTCCCCACCAGAACAGGAGGAAATCCTCCACAGACTAAACAAGGTGGAACGGGAATTTCAAGAAGAACGTAGGAACAACCGGGGATTTCTCAAGGTCCTGGCAGGCTTGTTAAAAGGAAAGAAGAAGAGGGATCATTGAATTCCTATATGCATTATTGTATTTACTTATTTCAATCAGGTCCCTGCGTGGACATTTATCTATGTACTTAGTCCCTGCGTGGACTTGTCTTTTTAGTCCCTGCGTGGACATCTATTTTAGTAATTGGTCCCTGCGTGGACATGTATTTCGGTTTAGCCCCTGCGTGGGTAAGTTATTTCTATTAAAAGTCCTGTTTAGGGCAATATGTACTCCTTTCGATGTTTAATGGAATGTAAAAAAATTTAAAAATTTCATTATTGTCATTTTTATGCATAAATATATTATACATGAAATAAATAAACCAAAAATCATTCCTTTTAAAAATAATCTGCCTATTTCAATATTAACTAAGAATCTTAAAGGTATAACCTAGCCTGCATATCATTATAAGACTTGGCCAAGATGGTAAGACCTGTTAAAAGATTCAAATCCCTGTTAACATCTGAAAACATGTTAACACTCCTGGCAGACGTGATTCGTTAAAATCACACACGTCATTCTTATAGTAGGATTCTTCAAAAGATTCCTAACCTAACTTGATGATCACATATTAAGCATCCATTAGAAATGTAGTGCCTACGGGCCATATTCATTGTCATATAAGACAAAAGACAGTAGTAGTCTACGACTCCCTGTCTGAAAAAGGTAAAGAACTATGTTCAAACCTTAAATGCCTTGATTCTCTGAAATCATGGCTTATGATTTAAAATGTCCTTGAGACTAGGCCTTTTGTGCTACCAATAATAATGTTATTGTTTTATAATTAGGATAAAATTATAATAAAAATCCTAAATAAATATGATTAACAAATTAACCAAATATGGTCTATGTTACCATGGATAATGAATTGCCATAAAAGACAATTCCATAATAAACTCCTAAATAAATTATTGTCAATATCTTATGTAACAGTTCAAACTACATGGCTGACTCGGATGAGATCAGCAGTCGCCCAAGGGAGGATCATGATAATACCCGAATTAACATAGCAGGTGCAGAATTGCAAGCATTAATAGACAATGCTGTTACAAAAGCGATAGAGCGGCAGTATAATGAGTATAGCGGGACTCGAAGTAGGACCCTATCCGCACCGCATTCCAAGCCTAAGACTCATTCTGAGGCTCACAGCAAGCCGCCCTCCAAGAAGGAAGAGCCAAAGAAAGGTGATGACGATCGTCACTCTTCAAATCAGCAAAGTGTTCCATCTCAAAGGATCGTACTGAATCAAGGACCCCGTGATAAGGGTTGCTCCTACAAGTATTTTGTTTCATGCAAACCCAGGGATTTCACTGGGGAAAAAGGAGCTATAGACTGCATGACATGGTTGGATGAGATGGACACCGTGGTTGATATCAGCGGGTGCGCTGATAAGGATGTGGTAAAGTTTGTATCCCAGTCGTTCAAAGGTGAGGCATTAGCTTGGTGGAGGTCTTTGATCCAAGCTACCGGAAAAATCCCATTGTACAATCTGACATGGGATCAGTTTATGACATTGATTAGAGAAAACTACTGCCCTCAGCATGAGGTAGAAAAGATTGAGTCGGATTTTCTGTCGTTGGTAATGGAAAATCTGGATTGCCAAGCTTACCTTACGAGCTTTAATACAATGTCAAGGTTGGTTCCTTATCTTGTGACCCCGGAACCCAAAAGAATAGCCCGTTTCATTGGGGGTTTAACCCTAGAAATTAAGGCAAGCGTGAAGGCCTCTCGGCCAGCTACTTTCAGATCTGTAGCTGATATATCTTTGTCCCTCACACTGGACGCGGTCAGACAGAGATCGCTGAGGAACACGGATGCTGAGAAAAGGAAGCGTGAGGATGATAACTCACGACGATCGGATAAGAGACATAGGGGAAACAATGACTACAAAAAGAGTTCTGGATCCAAGAAAGATGGTCATCAGTCGGGTGATAAGCCCAAATGTAAAATCTGTAAGAAGCACCATTTCGGGAAGTGTAGATTTGAGTCGAAATCCCAGTCACAGCCAAGGGCATGTGGGATCTGCAAGTCTTCTGAGTACAAGACCTTGGACTGTAAGAAAATCAAGGATGCTACGTGCTACAACTGCAACGAAAAAGGGCACATCAAATCCAATTGCCCAAAGATCGCTAAGAAAGCTGAGGATGGGAAAAAGACCAATGCTAGGGTCTTCTGCATGGATGCAAAGGAAGCTGTTCAGGACGACAATGTGATCACAGGTACCTTCCTCATAAATGACGTCTATGCAAGAGTACTTTTTGATTCAGGAGCTGATAAATCATTTGTAGATAATAAGTTTTGTAAGTTGCTGAATTTACCTGTTAAAACCTTAAGTGTGAAATATGAGGTGGAGTTAGCAGATGGCACCTTAGAAACCGCCTCAACCGTACTAGATGGATGTTTCATATCCATTAGGAACCACTCTTTTCCTTTGTCCCTACTTCCTTTGAAGTTAACTGGTTTCGACATAGTTTTAGGCATGGACTGGTTATCTCATAACCAGGCCAAGATTGTCTGCAATAAGAAGCAAGTGGTGATCAAGACTCCGTCTGGTGAATCACTTACCATTCAGGGAGATACCCAATATGGACTGCCTGAGCAAGTGTCTATGCTCAAGGCCTCTAAGTGTTTGAAGAAGGGTTGTGTCATCTACATGGCACAAGTGACTATTGATGAGCCGAAGCCTAAGATTGAGGATATCCCCGTCATTTCTGAGTATCCCGATGTTTTTCTTGAAGAACTACCTGGTTTACCACCAGATAGGCAAGTAGAATTCAGAATTGACATCATCCCTGGAGCAGCACTAGTAGCAAGGGCGCCTTATAGGTTGGCACCAACAGAGATGAAGGAATTGAGAACACAACTAGATGAATTGCTAGCCAAAGGTTTCATTAGACCTAGTTCGTCTCCTTGGGGAGCACCAATCTTATTTGTCAAGAAGAAGGATGGATCGATGCGCCTGTGCATCGATTACCGCGAGCTTAATAAGGTCACTATCAAGAATAGGTATCCATTGCCCAGGATCGACGATCTGTTCGATCAGCTTCAAGGGGCAAGTTACTTCTCTAAGATTGACTTAAGTTCAGGATATCATCAACTGAAGGTCAAGGATTAAGATGTACATAAGACTGCATTTAGGACTCGTTATGGTCACTACGAGTTCTTAGTGATGCCTTTTGGGCTCACTAATGCACCTGCCGCATTCATGGATCCCATGAATCGCGTCTGCAAGCCCTACTTGGACAAATTTGTCATCGTCTTCATTGACGACATCCTCATCTACTCCAGCACCTGTTTAACCAAAAGGATTTGAACATGAGGCAACGACATTGGATGGAAACTTTGAATGACTATAATTGTGAGATAAGATACCATCCTGGCAAGGCAAATGTAGTCGCCGATGCCTTAAGTCGGAAGGAAAGAGTGAAGCCTATAAGAATCAATGCCAAGAGCATTGAGATAAAGAATAGTTTGAATGAAAGGTTGTTAGCTGCGCAGAAGGAAGCTGTGCTGGAAGCTAACTATCCTAATGAAAAGCTAGGAGTAACTGAAGAACAGTTATCCTATGGCAAGGACGGAATCCTGAGGTTAAATGGACGAATATGGGTTCTAGTTTTTGGAGGACTTCGGGATGTTATCCTCCAGGAAGCCCATAGTTCTAAATATTCCGTTCATCCTGGAGTTGATAAGATGTACCAGGATCTGAAGGCAAATTTTTGGTGGATAGGCTTGAAGAAGTCTATAGCTACCTATGTAGCCAAATGTTTGACGTGCGCTCAAGTCAAAGCTGAACATCAGAAGCCGTCAGGTTTGCTACAACAGCCTGAACTTCCCACGTGGAAGTGGGAAATGGTGACAATGAATTTCATCACCAAGTTGCCAAAGACAAAGAAAGGAAATGACACTATATGGGTGATAGTTGATAGACTGACTAAGTCAGCACATTTCCTACCCATTAAGAAGACCTATAGCTCCGACATGTTAGCCCAATTATATGTGGATAAGATTGTATCTTTGCATGGCATACCAGTGTCTATTATCTCTGACAGAGATACGAGATACACATCACATTTTTGGAAAAGTTTCCAACAATCTTTGGGCACCCGCTTAAATTTTAGTACGGCTTACCATCCCCAGACGGACGGGCAGAGTGAGCGTACCATCCAAGCTTTGGAGGACATGCTTCGTGCATGTGTGATTGACTTAGGTGGTAGTTGGGATAACCACCTGCCGTTGATCGAATTCTCCTACAACAATAGCTAACACACCAGCATTAAAGTTGCGCCCTTCGAGGCCTTATACGGTAGAAAGTGCAGAACGCCCGTTTGTTGGGCGGAAGTTGGAGATGTCCAACTGACAGGACCTGAAATAGTCTTTGAAACGACGGACAAGATTGTCCAGATTCATGACCGCCTGAAAGCTGCCAGAGATAGGCAGAAAAGCTACGCAGACTTAAAGCATAAACCTCTGAAATTCGAGGTAGGTGACAAAGTATTGCTTAAGGTATCACTCTGGAAAGGGGTAATGCGGTTTGATAAGAAAGGCAAGTTATGCCCAAGGTACATAGGACCATTCGAGGTTATCGAATGTGTCGGATCAGTGGCTTACAAGTTAAACCTGTCGGAAGAGCTCAGTGGAATCCACGATGTATTCCACATCTGCAATCTGAAGAAATGTCTAGCTGACGAATCACTAGTCATACCACATACATATGTGCACATAGAAGAGAGCTTGAAGTTTGTTGAAAAACCTGTGTCGATCGAGGATCGACAGGTTAAGAAGCTTCGAAGGAAGCATGTACCGATTGTAAAAGTGAAATGGGATGCTCGTAGAGGTCCCGAGTACACGTGGGAGGTAGAGTCCACAATGAAAGAGAAATACCCTCATTTATTTCAGTAAATCTCGAGGTCAAGATTTCTTTTAAGGGGGTGAGGATGTGACACCTCGAAATTTCATGTCCAATATTATATCGACACGTGTCATAGACTTTAAACGTGTAAAGGATTTCCTTAGAAGGACTAAAGTTGACAAACAAGAAAAGTATGTGAATATAAGGGTTCAAAATGCCAAAAACGAATAAATATACTTTACAATAACTCTACATGATGTTCATACCCTTAAACGACTGAATCATGGATCGTACGAAACTAATTGTGAAAGAAAGTGAGAGATTACAAACTACAGGGGTTAAATGTGTCAACATGTTTAAAGTATAGCTCTGAGTGGCCTTTTAGCAAATCTGAAGCTTTGTAACGAATAATTATGCTCACTTGAATGCATGATAAAAATTTCACCAAGTTTCGTTATCATACGAGAAAGTTATGATAAAATTCGTACACGAGGGGTTAAAAGCGTCGACATGTTAATACATACCTCTGAGCGACCTATGTATAAATCCCAGCCCTTAACCTGTGTTATAAACATCTGATAAACATCCTAATTCAGTTAATGCTATCAATGATTGACCCAAATTGTAAAGAATGGGATCCTATGAGGATGTGCACGACAATCTTCGTTTATGTCCTTTCAAAAGAATCCAAGTCAACTTTAGAACATGGCAAGGTGGTCTTAACTGTTGACATGATAAAGAGGCCCCCTACTGATAATTCAAGCCACAAAAAATCGTAATACCTAAGTTGCCCCTTTCAAAGCTTCAAAGGTTAAAAGTTTTTGCCTTCTGGTAAAGGCTTACGGACCGTAAAGGTCTTGCCTTACGGTCCGTAAGGCATGCCCATCGACAGAAAATTGATAGGGGTCTGCTATAACATGTTTAAGCGACTTAAAAGGATATTTTTCACTCCCATGTGCAACACAAACTAGTTCTTAGGCACTAGGGACACTTGTTATTGATCAGGGACCAATCCTAGAGTTGTTTGTCATGATCATGAGCAATCAAAAGCACTATATAAAGTCCCACATTGTTGCAACTTTGATCATTCATTCCAAACTCAACTTCTGATCATTTCTGGAGCTAAAGTCCTTTTCCCAAGCATCACTAGTCGTGCATAGGACCTTGGTAAGTTTCCTTAACCTTCCTTAATTGAGTTTTACTTAGTTATTTTGCTTAAAGTCAAACCGTCGTAATTAAGGTTTGACTTATCAATTAATCACTAATGGTCCAGTGATTTGTCAAACTTAAGGTAGTTATAAGTTGGTAATTATGTGGGCAATAAACCCTTCAAAGGGCACCCTCTGATTCCCGCTCTAACTAGATCATTTGTCCGGTCAAAGTTTGTATTAAAAAGTCAACAGAAACTTAATTTGTGAATTAACGCATAATTAACAATGTAGAAGGCGTGCAACCTATTTTATCACTCATATAACTTGTTAATTAGTATAAGAACTGGTCTAAGCTTGTTTGATCCGACAATTTTCTGTTTAGGCTCGGTTCGGAATCGAAAGTCGCAAAACTTTGACTTTTGCTTTGACTCCAGTTCTGACCCGATTTAGATGGGTTTAGAAATGCCTTAGAGCTTCCTTAGGACCAGGTTACATGATGGTATAATCCTCTGTGATTGGTTCGTTGATTGCTCGATTCGTTTACACGTTTCCGTTAATTGCCTAATGTTGACCTTAATGCCCTTTTTGCTATAAAACAAGAATTTTGGAAATGTGAGAGGAAAATAATCTTTGTTTCTGATTTATAAACATGTCCCTAAATTTTCACATCAGTTGGAGGTCTAGATTAGGAGTTATGCTCAATGGCGTAATTAGAACGCTTTTTTCTAATTAAACGGCGTCGTTAGCATAAAGCCTATCTAAACCCAATTTTTGACACCAAACCTTTTACCCACTGATGTAATATAATATTTTGGGATTTTGAAGATTTTAATTATTTCTAACATGATCATAACCTAAGGTTATTGCCTTGATTCGGTTATTACCGAATATAACCTTTTGCTTATAAAATGAGTTTTACTTAGCCAATTGATACCAAATCTTTGGCCACTGATTTTATATGATAAATGAAGTATCTTGAACTTTATAATCTGATCAGAAAACTCAGATTTCCTGTTGAACCCGGAAATCGCTTAAAACGGCTTTTTACGCGTATTAAACACATAGTATAGGTTTAAAACCATTTTGTCATATAAGACTTATCACCAACTGATATAACCTGTTAAGTTAAGTTGTTTTACTGATTATTTCAGACCCGAGTCTCAGAATTATAATTAATCTCTTTTATAATCTTTAAAATGACCAAAATACCCCTACGGGGCTTAAATTGAGATTAGACTCGTTTTGGGCATAATGGAAGGTATCCTACTGATATCACAAAATATTTAAGGCATATTAACTTAGGAAACCGGTTAGCGACTATTATGGTTACCCGTTACTCTTCTTACGCGTTCGGTTCGGTTTATGTAACTAGTTTGCATAAGATAGCCGAAACGGGTCGAACCTTATCATATTTATCTCAAAATCCAGAATGTGTTTAGATTACCCATATTATACAAGTCTTTAAACTTTTCGGGTCTAAATCACATTCTATTCCGGTCTTCGCTTAATCGTGCGTTTGAACCGTATTAAACACATAGTATAGGTTTAAAACCATTTTGTCATATAAGACTTATCACCAACTGATACCGCTTGGTCGGGCATTGAATCTTTAATCGAATAGAGGTTAATTCATTGAGATGTCTCATTTGGAAATGTTTTGTTTGCTTAAAGCCTTTGGGGGGTTAATGACCATGTCCCGGATATCCTTGGCATCATTTTACGAAATGGCCACTACCTAAGCACGGGGTGTAGGCGTACACCCGTCAGTGCCTAAATTAATAATGTGGTGTGTCTATTGATCTTTAACGCGGCACAAACCAGGCTATTAAATGCATAAGAAACATGTAATTCTTTTACAAGATTATATTCAAATAATTATCCCAAGTTAGAAAAAGTTTTGTGCCACGTGCATTTAAATCAATTTTATTAAACTTTTCAAAATGAGTCAGTTAAATTGTATTTACCAATGTAATGTAACACCCCGGAAATATAAAACGTTATATTAGAATTATAACGTTTAAATAAACAAGAATTTAGTAACTAGGAAATCATAACTTAGTTAACTACAAGTCTAGAAATAACTTGAAATAGGGTTAAAATAACCAAACAATATGTTAAACAAAAGTGGAGGGGCCTATGTTGTTAAAATTGAAACTTTTATTATTAATTTGTTATAAAAACAAAACCAAACACCCCATTTGAGGGGTCTGGTCGATCAGAAGCAGGAGGGGGCGATTCCCCATTCTCAAAACCCTAAATATCACTAAACTCAAAAATTGAAGGCTCAATCCAAGTTGAAATCGAAATTAGAGCCTGGATTCGTGATCCCCATCGTAAGGAGATCATAAGGTATGTGAAAATTGGTAAAAAAATCCTCTACTTGAAATTCTCATGAACATAGAAAATCTGAAATATGGTCATGCATGTGTGATATATAGATGAATTAAGAGCATTGTAGTGTCTAGGAGTAAATGTAATCTTAGTAAAATCCATGAACACCCTTGTAGGTGATTAGTGGTTATGTAGAATTTGATAAACACTAGGAAATTTGATGTTGATCTAGTGTAATTTGACAATTTTGAAGTAACTTCAGAATTTTAGAAGCTAACAATTATGTAAAATGGTTTAATTGATGTGAAATTCGGGCTAAATGATAAGCTAGGGACTTGCTATGTAAACATGTAAAAATTTGCCCTTAAAGTGTTTGATAAAATGCCTCAAAGAAGGCTTGAAACTGGAATTTTGAAGTTAAAACACTTAATTGTGTTATTTTGGCAATTATGCGATATGTGATTTGAAAGAGTTCTAAACGCGGTATAATTGAACTCTATAGGAAAGGATACCGGAGCGTCTAGCGGACAAGCCGGTGGTGATTTGCGGTTGAAGGGCGTGCACTAAAGGTATGTAACTTGACCCGTTACATTAAGTGATTTGTGATTATATTATGTATAGCCGCATTTTAGAATAGAAATTGTGTTGATTTTACGACTATGATCGCTACTTGAATTAATAGAGTTAAAATTTATAAGGAACCGTTTGGTAGTCATCACATTGGAGAATTTCCATAAGATGAGCCAACGGGTCAAACAATAGTGTAAATTGTAGTATTGGTGTTCTAATTAGTTAGCATTGGCGATATAAATCACAGGAGCGTTAACCCATGGAATTGGTAAAGAAGCGCAAGTGATGCTAAGCCCTGGATGATGGGTATAAGGCGCCATAGGCTTACTAGTGAAATGTAGTAAAATAGAAAAGTTAGAATGGGTCGAATGATAGAATAGTGGCTTTTATCCGTATTAATCGATGAGTCAAATTTTGGTATGATAGTCGTAAGGAACACGACCTTAACAAATTTACTATTATATAGGAAAGGAATCGCCTAAAACAATGTGTGGAATAGGGTGAAATTAACAAAAATAGTCAAATGGCAAAGTTGCAGAGTCCACCGTAAATTACGGTCTCCACCGTAATTTACGGTGGAAAACAAAAGCCTTACGGTGGATCACTACTGAGTTACGGTAGACCAGACTCATCAAGTGACTACCGTAACTTACGGTACATACCGTAAGTTACGGTAGAGCTCAGAAATATTTTGTAAATTTTTGTATATTACAGCTAATCGATCCCTTTTTATTCGTAGTTTCGATTATGTAATATTTTTAAGTACTCTAATACTAATGTTTAATGTAAACATTTCAGTTTCTAGGTATTCAAGGATTACGGATGGCGGTCAAGCAAGCTTTTGAAGAACTGAACACAAACTTTTGAAGCTTCCGCATCAATTAATTATGTTTAGACAATTTTTGATGTAATCAGTTTCATAAACAACTTTAAATGTTTAAATTTGTCAGTAGTTGACTAATGTTTGCTACCTTAGAACCTTATTTTTGGAACTTATGTTTTAACTTAGACATCTTTTATATATAATCTTATGAATTAATAGTAATTTCAAGTGGTAATTAAGACGGGTGTTACAAGTTGGTAACCAGAGCCTAAGGTTGTCAACAAGTGTTCGGTTCAAGCTTGATCGATCGTCTGGTAAGAATTAATTATTATTTTAATAGATCCTATCTTATGTAAGAAACAAGATGTAAATCAATGTGCATGGGAAGAGCGTGTTAACGCACTCAAACCCGGAAAGTGCACTAAAGGCGAATGGTTAAAGCAAGTTACGGACTTGGCTAAACCAAAGCAAATAAAGCCATGTTATAAGTGAAATGTTTAACGTTTAATGTAAACATTTCAGTTTCATGATGGCGGATAAAAGTAACAATGATGCGGTGCCGAGAGTCACCGAGCAAACAAGAGAAGTGATTGCTGAAGAGGTCGGAAAGGCAATCGAAAATAGTTTGTCTGGTTTCATCGATAAGATCCAGAACACAGTACTATCAGTGGTTGAGGAAAGAATCAAGAAATTGGAGGATAATGCCAACTTAGCAAAGGAAAAGTCTGGAGGACGAAAACCTTGTACATACACGGAGTTCATGGCGTGCAAACCGCCAGTCTATAATGGGGAAGTTGACCCAATTATATGCCAGCGATGGCTAAGCGATATCGAAGGGGTATTTGAGAGGGCCCATTGTGATGAAGATGACTACGTAGCTTTTGGTACGGGTCAGTTAAGGGGTCAAGCGAAAGACTGGTGGGATAACAAAAAGAAAGAAATTGGAAGTGAAGCGGCTAAGGCCATGACATGGGAGGAGTTTAAGATGCCGTTTCTTAAACATCATAGCCCCATGGCGGTCATTAATAAAATCAAGGAAGAATTTATGCAACTTAGGCACAAAAGCGAGTCCATAGACAAGATCACAAGAATGTTTATGGATAAGATAAAGTTTTGTGACGAATTGGTGACGAATGAAGAACAAAAGATATACTACTACTATAACATGTTGAGCGCCGAGTATAGGGAGTTTATGACTCCTTCAAAATACGAGACCCTTACCGAGATCATAAACGTTGCTCGGGAACGGGAAATCGAGTTGAAGAAACAAGTTGAAAGGGGTGAGCGAAGGGCACATGATGTGAATCCAAGCCCTACAAAGAAAGCTCGAACTGGAGAATCGGGAAAGAAGGTGGATGCTAAAGGTGGATCGCCAAGTTGTAAAGTGTGCGGGAAAGGACACAAGGGAGAATGTCGGTTCAAAGACAAACCATGCCCCATATGTAGTAAGACGGGGCACACGGCGTCGCTATGCCCAGGTAAAGTCTCAGTTTGCTACAAATGTTATCAACCTGGCCACAAAAAGTCCGAATGCCCGAACTTAGTTGGAAAGAGAGCCTTAAAGAATCTCCAGCAGAAGCTCCCAAAGCGAAGGCTAGGTCCTTCCAACTTACCGTGGCTGAAGCAAAGATAGAACCCGATGTGGTCTCAGGTATATTCACAATTAACTCAATTCCAGCACGTGTATTGTTTGATACGGGTGCGAATAAATCCTTCATTTTGCATGGATTTATTCGACATCCTTCGTTTGTATTGACAAAATTATCTATGCCCTTAGAAGTTAAAATAGGGGACAACAAAAGTTTTATAGTTTGAGATATTTGTCGAGGCTGCAAATTAAGCATCGATGATGAAGAATACCTGACAGATCTAATCCCGATGTCAATGGGTGAATTTCAAGTAGTCGTTGGGATGGATTGGCTATCTCAGCACCACGCGGAGGTCGTGTGTTTTCGTAAGGAGATAAAGCTAATATCTCCGAGCGGGAAACACGTTAATATCTATGGCGAAAAAGGGGGTAACCCCATAATATGCTCAATGTTGAAAGCTTACAAGCTTATGAAGCAAGGATGCAAGGCATTCATGATATACGCAAATGAGCCCGAGAAAGAATCACCGAAGATTGAAGACGTACCGGTAGTACGAGACTATAAAGATGTGTTTCCGGAAGATTTACCGGGGATACCACCTGAACGGGAAGTAGAATTCGGGATCGAATTGATTCCGGGCGCAAAACCCGTAGCTAAAGCACCGTACTAACTCGCACCGTCGGAATTACAAGAGTTGATGTCCCAAATTCAAGACCTGCTTGACAAAGGATTCATAAGGCCGAGTGTATCTCCTTGGGGCGCACCGGTACTGTTCGTGAAAAAGAAAGACGGAAGCATGCGCATGTGTATCGATTACAGGGAGTTAAACAAACTCACAGTAAAGAATCGATACCCGCTTCCGAGAATAGACAATCTATTCGACCAATTACAAGGTACGATTTGGTTTTCAAAAATTGACCTTAGATCGGGGTATCACCAACTAAAGGTCAAAGAGGAAGATGTGCCGAAGACGGCTTTCCGCACGCGATACGGACATTATGAATTCTTCGTGATGTCATTTCGGCTAACAAATGCACCCGCGGCTTTCATGGACCTCATGAACCGGGTTTGCAAACCAATGTTGGATAAGTCAGTCATCGTGTTTATCGATTATATTTTGGTGTATTCAAAAAGCGAAGATGAACATGCACACCACTTACAAGAGGTGTTAGAGACACTTAGACGAGAAAGGTTGTATGCAAAATTCTCTAAATGTGCCTTTTGGTTACGAGAAGTGCAATTTCTTGGCCACATCATAAGTGCCGATGGAGTATTGGTAGACCCGTCAAAGATCGAGGCCGTGTCAAAATGGAATCCCCTGAAGAACCCTTCGGAAATTAGAAGCTTTTTGGGGCTTGCGGGATACTATAGGAGATTCATTCAAGATTTCTCCAAGATTGCGTCACCACTAACAAAACTAACCCGGAAGGAAGAAAAGTTCATTTGGGGTGTTGATCAAGAAAGAGCGTTTCAAACGCTAAAAGAGAAGTTAACTCAAGCTCCGGTACTAACATTGCCGGATTTATTTGGATGCTTCACTATCGGGGCTCGGATGTGTTTTGATGCAACGGGGCAAAGTTATAGGTTATGCCTCGAGGCAATTGAAGGTACATGAGAAGGGATATCCCACGCACGATCTCGAGTTGGCTGCGGTGGTATTTGCATTAAAAATATGGAGACACTATTTATATGGGGTAAAGTGCACCATATTCACCGATCACAAGAGCTTAAAATACTTCTTCGATCAGAAGGAGTTAAATATGCGACAAAGGCGATGGTTAGAAACGGTGAAAGATTTCGACTGTGAAATACACTATCACCCCGGAAGGGCAAACGTGGTGGCGGATTCCCTAAGCAGAAAAGCAGATTATGTCCCAATATGAGTACGATCATTGCAGCTCATTGTGACCTCGGGCTTACTTGAACAAATCCGAGAGGCACAAGATGAAGCAGTAAAGACAGAAAACTGGAGAAAGGAAAGGATTGTTGGCCAGGTTAAAGATCTCGAAGTAGGCAATCACGGTTTGAAAACACGTTTCAATAGAATTTGGGTGCCTAACACATGTGGAGTTAAGAAGCTTCTACTAAATGAAGCTCACAAGTCCCGTTATTCCATCCATCCGGGGGCGACCAAGATGTATAATGATTTAAAACAAAACTATTGGTGGCCCGGGATGAAAAGAGATATTGTGAAATATGTGGAGAAGTGTTTGACCTGCTTGCAAGTCAAAGCGGAGAACCAGAAGCCATATGGCAAGTTGCAACCATTGGACATCCCAGTTTGGAAATGGGAACAAATCACCATGGATTTGTTGACCAAATTACCCAAAACCAACTGCGGGTTTGATGCTATATGGGTAGTCGTGGATAGATTGACGAAAAGTGCTCACTTCATTCCGATTCGTGAGACTTATACATCCGAGAAGATGTTGGAGGTGTACACCAATGAAATCATAGCACGTCATGGAGTACCGATATCCATTGTGTCAGACAGAGATACTCGGTTCACTTCGAATTTTTGGCGTGAATTCCAAGAACAAATGGGGACTAAACTGTTCATTAGCACCGCATACCATTCACAAACGGATGGGCAGAGTGAAAGAACAATACAAACGCTGGAGGATATGTTGCAGGCTTGCATTATTGACTTCGGGGGTAGTTGGGATGTCTATCTACCCTTGGTCGAATTTTCATATAACAATAGCTATCACGCGAGCATTAAAATGGCCCCGTATGAAATGTTATATGGTAGAAAGTGTCGAACCCCGGTATGTTGGGGAGAAGTGGGTCCACGAGGACTAGCACCTACTGATATAATCCGAACTACGAATGAGAAGATCGACATGGTCCGAACTCACCTAAAAGCGGCTCAGGATCGACAAAAGTCGTACGCGGATAAACAAAAGAGGGCGATTGAATTTCAAGTGGGCGATAAAGTAATGCTGAAAGTATCGCCATGGAAAGGAATAATACGGTTTAGAAAAAGAGGAAAGTTGAGCCCAAGATTTATTAGGCCATTTAGAATCACCGAACGGGTTGGTAAAGTAGCATAACGTCTCGAACTACCCGAGGAGTTAAGTGGGATCCATAGCACATTCCACCTGTCACACCTCCGAAAATGTTTAGCAGACAAAACTGCTCGTATGCACTACGATGATATCGAGGTGGATAACAGCCTCAACTATGCAGTAAAACCAAATGCGATTTTAGATCGTAAAGAGAAGAGTTTGAGGAACAAAGTGATTAACCAAGTGAAGGTTAAATGGGAACACAGGAAGGGTGCGGATACCACATGGGAATACGAAGAAGAGATGCAACGACTCTACCCTGTATTATTTGGTACGTAATTCGGTTTCGGGGACGAAGCCCTTTTTAAGGGGGGTGGACTTGTAACACCCCGTAAATATAAAACGTTATATTAGAATTATAACGTTTAAATAATTGAACTCTATAGGAAAGGATACCAGAGCGTCTAGCGGACAAGCCGGTGGTGATTTGCGGTTGAAGGGCGTGCACTAAAGGTATGTAACTTGACCCGTTACATTAAGTGATTTGTGATTATATTATGTATAGTCGCATTTTAGAATAGAAATTGTGTTGATTTTGCGACTATGATCGCTACTTGAATTAATAGAGTTAAAATTTATAAGGAACCGTTTGGTAGTCATCACATTGGAGGATTTCCACAAGATGAGCCAACGGGTCAAACAATAGTGTAAATTGTAGTATTGGTGTTATAATTAGTTAGCATTGGCGATATAAATCACTGGAGCGTTAAACCATGGAATTGGTAAAGAAGCGCAAGTGATGCTAAGCCCTGGATGATGGGTATAAGGCGCCATAGGCTTACTAGTGAAATGTAGTAAAATAAAAAAGTTAGAATGGGTCGAATGATAGAATAGTGGCTTTTATCCGTATTAATCGATGAGTCAAATTTTGGTATGATAGTTGTAAGGAACATGACCTTAACAAATTTACTATTATATAGGAAAGGAATCGCCTAAAACAATGTGTGGAATAGGGTGAAATTAACAAAAATAGTCAAATGGCAAAGTTGCAGAGTCCACCGTAAATTACGGTCTCCTCCGTAATTTACGATGGAAAACAAAAGCCTTACAGTGGATCACTACTGAGTTACGGTAGACCAGACTCATCAAGTGACTACCGTAACTTACGGTACATACCGTAAGTTACGGTAGAGCTCAGAAATCTTTTGTAAATTTTTGTATATTACAGCTAATCGATACCGTTTTAATCGTAGTTTCGATTATGTAATATTTTTAAGTACTCTAATACTAATGTTTAATGTAAACATTTCAGTTTCTAGGTATTCAAGGATTACGGATGGCGGTCAAGCAAGCTTTTGAAGCTTCCGCATCAATTAATTCTGTTTAGACAATGTTTTGATGTAATCAGTTTGCTAAACAACTTTAAATGTTTAAATTTGTCAGTAGTTGACTAATGTTTGCTACCTTAGAACCTTATTTTTGGAAGTTATGTTTTAACCTAGACATCTTTTATATATAATCTTATGAATTAATAGTAATTTCAAGTGGTAATTAAGACAGGTGTTACATGTAAACTAACGTATTTTCCCAAAAAGGTTAAGTGCAGGTACTACTCGTAATAGGCTGGCATTCTCCTAGCATCCACAATAAGTCTCGCAAGCTTGGATGACATAAAACTGTTGAACAATGTTTCAATTTTATTTTGATCCACCTGTGGATTAGTTTCAACTATTGTTGATACTTGATATTACAATATTATTTGGTTGAAATGTATCTATCTGTAGCTTCCGCTGTGCATTTAAATATTGTGTTGTTTGACTATAATGGTATCAACTACGTCACGATACTCCCCTACCGGGGCCACCGGTAAAACGTGTATATATCGGCGTGTGACACTTATAAAACAAAACAATTTACAAGGTTCATGACTAACTTTTATTAAACATTTCTATAAACTCAAGTCATGAATCCTATTTTCATAAAACCTATGTATCTCACAGGCATTTTTATGCTGACGTGCCTATTTTCACATGTGTTTTCAGGAGCTGTTGCTTAGGATGTTCGTGACACACTAGGGCGGACCTGTGCATTAGAGACTTAAAATAAAGATGGAACTAGTTTAATTATGTGATGAACTCTTCGTTTCAGTTATTTTAAGAAAATGTAACTCTTTGTTTGATGAATAAAACATAACTTTTAATTACCATGGTTGTGGAACAATAATTCTGTTACAACACTCCCCGACGTTTCCGCCACGATTTGATGTTTTACGTGGTCGGGGTGTGACAGAAGAGTTGGTATCAGAGCCAATGGTTATAGGGAATTAGGTTATTAGTAATACTTTGACCTAGACTATAACCTTTCTAGGAACCCAACACAAATTGTCTTGTGTTTAGATTTTAAAACATGCACTTCACCTATCCTTAGGTGATTACCGAAAACAAAACATAACGAAAGGCACAAAGCCAAAATGAATCATCAATCTCTTAAACCTTCCAAGTTTTCAAAATCTCGTCAAAGTTCTGGGTTCTAAATAGTGTGAATATGTGCAAACTGGAAGAGTGAATGCCTGTACCCTGGGTTTTTTGTCTAAGGCTAGAGTGTTCGTACAAATCCACATAATCGGACCAGTCACTCTTACCTGGGAACTCTTGGGGTGAGTGTTCACTTATAGGCGAGCATGTCTTCGTGATGCATTATTTTTAACCCATTTACTTTGATTAGTCACTGTGTGTCGTTTGTTTGCTTTGTGATACGGACAAATGACCACCATCTTTGCTTTTGTCGATTTTTGTTTCATCTCATTCTTTCCATCTAATCATCTCACTCGTTCCTTTCATGTTTCCTTTTTTTAGAATGCCTCCTCGACGCTAAAATCCGCTACCAAATGCCGAACTGGCAGAAATCATCGCCCAGCAAATGGCTGCTGCATTCCCAAACCTTATTGCTCAATTTAACCAAGCCAACAACAACAACAATGCTCCTTGTAACTTCAAGAGTTTTAATTCGGCTAAACCACTCAAGTTTAGTGGTTCTGAGGGAGCAACTGGGCTCCTTCAATGGTTCGAGAGCATCGAGAGTACATTTCGTCACGTTCTGTGTCCTGAGAATCGGAAGGTCGAGTTTGCTTCAAGCGTGTTTCAGAAAAGGGCACTTACATGGTGGAACGGGGTTATGAGAGACCGTGGTGCAGAAGTTGCTCTAGCACAAACCTGGGCTGAACTTAGAACTCTTATGATGAGGGAGTTTTACCCTCGTCATGAACTGCGAGCCTTGGAAAGGGAGTTTGATGACTTGAAACAGGATAGTGGCGAGCACCGGGCGTATACTGATAGGTATGAGGAGCTGAGCTTGTTATGCCCAACAATGGTTACCCCGCTCGATAAGGCTATCGAAAGGTACATCGATGGTCTACCTGACTCAGTGCAAGACATCGTTACTGGTAGTAACCCTACCACAGTCCGTCAGGCGATCGAGTTAGCAGCGACATTGACTGAGTCGCAGATTCCGAAGGGTAACTTGCACAAAAAGGGGGAGAAAGGTAAGAAGCAGGCGTCTGACAAAGATGATAGCAAGAAAGGTAAAAACAAGAAGGGTAAGGATTCTGGTTCCTCGAAGGGTTCTAGGAAGCGAAAGGCTTCCCAAAACTACGCCGTTACAACACAGGCTCAAGCTGCACCAAATCAGCCTGCGCAACCACTTGCCAAGAAACCTTATCTAGGCAATGCACCTTTGTGCAACAGGTGTAACGGTCATCATCAGCCACACCTCCAGTGTCGTCAATGTACCAACTGTGGAAGACCTGGTCATCTTGCTGCTACATGCCACATTCCTGCTAATCAGAATCGGGCAGCTCAGAACCCAGCTTAACAAGTTGCTCAGCCTCTTTCTCAGTAACAATGTCAAGCTGCACGACCTCACTACCCACAACAATGTCCAAGATTGGTGAATGCGAATTCAGCTCGGGTTCAGGCTCGAGGTCGAGTCTTCAACATGAATGCACAAGAGGCGCAAGCAGACAATGAAGTGGTTAACGGTACGTTCTTTGTTAATAATCAACCCGCATCTGTTCTTTTTTATTCTGGTGCCGATAAGAGTTTTGTGTCGTTATCTTTTGAGCCATTGCTTCGCGTGTCTAGAACGAAACTAGGTAAGCCTTTAACAGTAGAAGTTGTGAGTGGTGATCCCGTTGTTCTTGATTCTGTTCTTCGCAATTGCCAATTGAACCTTAACGACCATCTTTTTCCTATTGACCTCACGCCCATGCAACTTGGAAGCTTCGACATTTTTGTGGGTATGGATTGGTTATCCAAGCATCACGCGGAGGTAGTTTGTTTTGAGAAGATTGTTCGGGTGCCGCTTTCGTCAGGTGAGATCCTACAGGTTCGTGGTGAGAAACCTGTTAGTAGTCTCAACCTCATGTCTTGTACTCAAGCTCGGAAGTATCTGCGAAAGAATTATGTGGCCTTCTTGGCACATGTTACAGCAGATAAAGGCAAAGGTAAGTCTATTCAAGATATTCCTGTTGTTCAAGATTTTCCGGAGTTGTTTCCTGAAGAGTTACCTAGTCTACCCCCAGCACGCCAAGTCGATTTCCGTATTGATCTCGTACCTGGTGCAAATCCCATTGCCAGAGCTCCATATCGTCTTGCACCGTCTGAGATGCAAGAGTTGTCTAAGCAGCTTCAGGAGCTATCTGACAAAGGTTTTATTCGTCCTAGTTTTTCACCTTGAGGTGCTCCCGTTCTTTTTGTCAAGAAGAAGGATGGATCCTTCAGGATGTGCATCGATTATCGTGAGCTGAACAAGCTTACCATCAAGAATCGATATCCCCTACCTCGCATCGATGATCTCTTTGACCAATTACAGTGTGCTTCTTATTTTTCGAAGATTGATCTTCATTCTGGGTATCATCAACTTCGTGTGCATGAAGAAGATATTCCCAAGACTGCCTTCCGCACTCGTTATGGGCATTATGAGTTCACAGTCATGCCGTTCGGTTTGACTAATGCTCCTGTTGTTTTCATGGACTTGATGAATAGGGTTTATAAGCCTTATTTAGATAAGTTCATCATCGTTTTTATTGATGACATCTTGATATATTCTAAGACGCAAGCTGATCATGAGCAACATCTTCGTCTTACTCTAGAACTCCTAAAGAAAGAGCAACTTTTAGCCAAATTCTCCAAGTGCGAATTTTGGCTTAAGGAGGTTCAATTTTTAGGGCATATTGTCAACGAACAAGGTATTCATGTAGATCCCTCCAAGATCAGTGCGATTAAGGATTGGGATAGGCCTACTACTACTACTAAAGTTCGTTCTTTTCTTGGTCTCGCGGGTTATTACCGCCGCTTCATCGAAAATTTCTCAAAGATTGCAGTTCCCCTAACTGCTCTAACTCAGAAGAACAAATCCTTTGAGTGGGGATTTAAGCAAGAGGAAGCATTTCAGACCTTAAAGCAGAAGCTTTGTGACGCGCCTATTCTGACATTGCCTGAGGGCAATGATGATTTTGCCGTTTATTGCGATGCATCTAAATTGGGTCTTGGCTGTGTTCTGATGCAAAGGAACAAAGTCATAGCCTACGCATCAAGACAATTGAAGGTGCATGAGAAGAACTGCACCACTCATGATCTTGAGTTGGGTGCAGTTGTGTTCGCTCTTAAGATCTGGAGACACTATTTGTATGGTACAAAGTGTGTGGTTTTCACAGACCACAAAATTCTTCAGCATATCTCAATAAAAAAGAACTCAACATGAGGCAAAGACGTTGGGTTGAACTTCTAAACGATTATGATTGCGAAATTCGCTACCATCCTGGTAAGGCGAATGTCGTAGCTGACGCTTTGAGTCGTAAAGAACGTGTCAAGCTTCATTGTGTTCGTGTTCAAACTGATATTCAAGCCCACATTTCTCAGGCTCAGCATGCTTGTGCTTCACAAGACTCGATGGGTAAGGAATTACCCTATCACATTAAGCCTGATCTTGAACTGAAGGACGATGGATCGTATTATTTCATGGACCGTTTGTGGGTCCCAAGCCTAGATGATCTCCGCACTTTGCTTATGTATGAAGCTCATAAGTCTCGTTATTCTATTCATCCTGGCTCAGATAAGATGTATAAGGATCTTCGTACTCAGTATTGGTGGCCCGGTATGAAGAAAGACATTGCCTTGTATGTTTCAAAATGCCTTACTTGTCTTAAGGTCAAGGCTGAACACCAACATCCTTCTGGTCTTTTGGAGCAACCAGAGATTCCAGTTTGGAAATGGGAAAACATTGCTATGGATCTTATTACCAAACTTCCGCGCACTAAGAAAGGTCATGATGCCATCTGGGTAGTTGTTGATCGTCTTACTAAGTCAGCACATTTCTTGCCAATACGTGAGGATTTTTCTGCTGAAAGCCTGGCTAAAATCTATGTGGATGAAATCGTATCTCGACATGGTGTTCCTTTGAACATTATTTCTGACAGAGATGCTCGCTTCTCTTCTCGTTTTTGGAGAACCATGCAATCTGCTATGGGGACCCAACTTAATCTGAGCACAGCTTATCATCCACAAACAGATGGCCAAACTGAAAGAACAATCCAGACTTTGGAGGATATGCTTAGAGCTTGTGTGATCGATTTTGGTGGTAGTTGGGATTCACATCTTCCATTGATTGAATTCTCCTACAACAACAGTTATCACTCCAGCATCAACATGGCTCCTTTCGAGGCTCTCTATGGTCGAAAATGTCGTTCACCAGTCTGCTGGAATGAGATAGGTGAGGCTCAACTTACTAGACCTGACCTCATTCTAGAGACAACTGATAAGGTTAAGAAAGTTCGTGATAACCTTCAGACAGCTCTAAGCCGTCAAAAGAGATACGCGGACCAACGACGCAAGCCCTTGGAATTTCAAGTCGGTGATCGTGTATTACTTAAGGTCTCACCTTGGAAAGGTGTGATCAGATTTGGAAAGAAAGGAAAACTCACACCTAGATACGTTGGACCATTCAAGATCGTCGAAAGAATCGGTAAGGTAGCCTACAGACTCGAGTTACCTCCTGAACTTGGGAATGTTCATCCAACCTTCCACGTATCCAATCTCAAAAAGTGCTTAGCTGCCGAGAACCTCCTCATACCGCTTGACGAAATTCGTGTTGATAAAACACTGCATTTTGTTGAGAAACCGGTGGAGATTTTGGATCGTGAAGTCAAATGGCTTAAACGCAAGCGCATTCATTTGGTTAAAGTTCGCTGGGAATCTAAGCGTGGACCTGAGTTTACATGGGAACGTGAATATCAAATGAAGGCAAAATATCCGCATCTTTTGTCACAAGTTTCCTCTAAATAAAATTTCGGGACGCAATTTCCTAAAGTAGGGGAGATTGTGACAACTGTGTTCTGTAAGCATCGTATAATGTAAAACAATGTTGATTATCAATAAAACAATGTGCTTTGGTGTTATTATATGTGTTACTATGTTTGATGACTTTACAATTTGATTCGATTCCGATTTCGAGCTTTAAATCACCTTCTGGAAGGTTATACGCAAACTGGCGCATAAACGCAACCAGTTTAACGTGACATACACTCCGGAAATGTGACGTAAGCCAAACATACCCTAAATATCCTTTACATAACTTAGAAATAAGTTTCGAAGGATTCGGTATGGCAAAAACATGTTTATTTGAACTAAAGAACTATTTACGACAAAACTGCGAAACGAACGTTAGTGACCGCCCGGATAATATTTAAATCCCAAAAATATTCTGTTATGATTAAAATTTTATTTTAATCAGGTTCGTGATGAAAAATAAATTTAAACGCCTAAAAACGTTATTTTTTCAAGTTTAAGCGCGTACCGCGTGTTTCTGCGCAACACAGTGCTTCTACTGCGAAATGCAGACAACGCAGCCAAATCTCGGCAGCTAAAATTTATTTCAGTAATATTTTGGCGGGTTATTTTTTTATAGAATAATAAAAATAATTTAGAACGCCATAAACCGGGATTTAAACGCTAGATAAAATACCCGGTACCCAGTTAAACACCTGTTTTATCTAATTTACCAATCAAAGTTACACTTTAACCCCTTCCCGCTTCAAATTTTCGGTCATCTTTATGTGTCCCCACCAAATATTTTGCAAGATTATGAAAATATCCTATTTGAGCTTGTATGGCAAGTATCTTTGCATGTAATCATTCCATATCTTCTATTTAACCTTTCCAGGACAATTTCACACTCAACAAGGCCACTCAATCTCCTTCCTTCCCTCCTCCAAACCATCCCATCTCTCTCTCTCTGTATCTTCAAATCTTCAAGTCTTGTTCTTCATATTCAAGCTCATTTCTAGCAACCTTCAAGTTGGTGTGAAGATCCAAGGGTGATTCCAAGGTGTTCTCAAGTGATTCCAAGCTTCCTATCATCAAAATCTCATTCAAAAACATACTTGAATCTTGAAGGTATAACCCTTATGTTTAAATCATACTTTAGATTCTTGGTTGTTCTTGATGACTTGAAGTTTCTCTTAAATCATGGGATTTTTCACTAAACTTGAAATCTAACATGAAATGGGTCTTGATACAAGTAATAAAAATGGTGGTGTATATATATGTATATAACCGTACATATATATGTGTGTATATGAGTTTTTCTTTGAGTTTGAGTTTGGTTCTTGTTAAGTACTTGTTTATGTTGTTACATGTTCTTGAATGGTGGTAAAAATGCAAGTATTTGGTGATTTATGTATGATATGTTAAACATAAATTACATCAGCAAATAAACCTGAATATATCATATATTTGATGCTTTTAAACTTAAAAAAAATGATGTTGCTATGATGTATGCTTTAGGCACTTGTACATGTGAATATATGTTGATTTAAAGCTCAAGAAGTGATAAAAAAAGTGGTTGTATGACAAAACTGAATTTGAACAGATTATAAGCACTAAAAATGACCCTATTTGATGTATTATAATGACATAAATCTTTGACATAGGTTTGATAGCTTTGCATGTTGTACATATAGCTTAAAAAGTGGTAAATTATGTGAAATTTGCATGATTTATGTGCTTTATTTAAGACCTGCACTGTCATGAGTATAACCATTATTTTATTCAGTAAATAACATGGGTTATTTCAAAATTTCAAGTCATTTCGATTTGGGATGGTTCGGGTAACGTTTGATGCAAAACTATGCGGTAAAACGGTCGAAAATCGCCTTTTCGGAGTATTTTTCCAAAAATGTTTTAAATCAGTAACCAAACTGATATATTTGGTATAAAAATAGGTATTTTAACTTATATTAAGTTTACTCGGTGATTGGTTAGTCATACGTGACTTCCGACGCCCAAAAATGTTACCGAATCGCAAAAATAAGTGTTTTTCGACATACACTAGAATGGGTTGTTCATAGGTTATTTTATGTGTTACAATGTGCAATGTGTTTTACAATATGTGTATGATCATGTGTTAGTATTGACAAGATTAGGTGTGTTACGCTCGAGTACATATATACAAATACACCAAAATAATCAAAAATAATAACTTTTCGAGAAATCTCAAAGTTATGTGAAAATTCCAAGTATCGGAGAAACTCATGTATTTTTGTGAGTTTTGATTATTTAATCATTCTTATTTAATTTAGGACGAATAAACAAATTGTGGGATTGTGTTAACATATAAAAACGCACCCAAAGGTGAGTACATAGACCCCCTCTTTTACTGTTTTCCAAACATTTTGGGGTGAAACACATGTGCCTACTTGTTATTTTCATGCTTTTCCATTTTTTCATATCATATACTTGCTATGTTCATTAGTACACTTATAGTACATGATTTCATTACATTATTTTGCTATGTATGTTTACTTGGCATACTTAGTACATTGATTTACATTACTTTTCTGCTTTGTATGTTAACTTAGCATACTTAGTACATTGTTGTCATATAACATGTTTACATTTGGTATAACATTTGGTTTGTACAAACGGGACTTAAATACGTTCATTAACATTAGCTACGCCTCTCGGTAGTAAGTAATGGTACCATAGGACTTGACAAATCCCGTCCCTGACATCCTAGGTTTGTTTGGGTGTAAGGAATGACTAAATCCGATAACATTTCTTTTGATAACCTTGACTTAGGGTTATCCGTCTGTCTCAAGGCTTGAATGTATGCGTTAACTTACCACATAAGTGTTTGTATCAGTAAAACATGCATTTACTTTACAAAACATAACTTTTTGATATATTCAAAATACCTTGTTTTGTACATCTTTACATTTGGTTTATGTGACTACACTTTACTTACCATACATAACATTTGTTACACATTACTTGACTACATTTGGACTTTTAACATTTGACATGGTTTATGCAAGGACTCTTTGACAATTGATTTAAACATGGACTTTATACATTGGTGGTTTGTTTAAGTGACTTAAGTAACGAGATGTGTGTAGTATGATACAAGCATGGTGGATACGCCGCTGGTACTTCCTATATATAAGTGCTTGTATTGTGCTACATGTCGTAGCGTTATTTAAATCAGTCAATTTGGACTTATACATTTTACACAAACAACATATTTTTCACAAGACTTTGGTTTACAAAACAGTTTATTTTATACAACTCATTTTACTTGGTTATTCATTTAACCTTATATTATTCTTTTAATTATACATATCATCTGATTTTATTGCTTTTCAAATAACTTATAAAACAAAACAATTTACAAGGTTCTTTAAACTCAAGTCATGAATCCTATTTTCATAAAACCTATGTATCTCACAGGCATTTTTATGCTTACGTACCTATTTTCACATGTGTTTTCAGGAGCTGTTGCTTAGGATGTTCGTGACACACTAGGGCGGACCTGTGCCTTAGAGACTTAAAATAAAGATGGAACTAGTTTAATTATGTGATGAACTCTTCGTTTCAGTTATTTTAAGACAATCTAACTCTTTGTTTGATGAATAAAACATAACTTTTAATTACCATGGTTGTGGAACAATAATTCTGTTACAACACTCCCTGACGTTTCCGCCACGATTTGATGTTTTACGTGGTCGGGGTGTGACATCATTATAAGCCATCAGTGATTTCTTTTGACCATCATCCTCTAAGGGTTCATTATATTCAATTAAGATTGCATACCAACATCCCATATGGTAAGCTTGAATCCAGTTCCCATTTTTTATATTCATCTATGTTCATTAGCCTAGGTGGTTTAGATTGCGTTCCATGTTCATTTTCTGACTTTAAAATCTAAGCCACCAAATCAGGCTTTGTTGCAAAAGCATTATAAAACTCGGAATCCATATTCAACACCTGCAAAAGTCAACAAATGATTAAACAACTTTGATACAAGATAAAGATCCCTTTTGTGCGAGACTCTTGTACGAATGTGTTAAGTTGAACAACTTAAAAAGCAAATGGGCTCTTTCATGCGAACTGAATTAGTCCGTCTCGTACGAATGTGACAATTTTTCAACAAACTTACTTATAGTACTTTCGTTTGAAAGAGATGTGTCACTTCATACGAAAGTATCTGAAACGATTCGGACGACTTGCGAAACTCAAATTGTGTTTTTCATGGGTTTTTCAAGAATTTTCAATGAATTGGTTTTAATTTTGATCTGATTCTTTTAAGGATTGATTATAACACGTTTTCGCACATTATATCCAAAAATCAGAAAAATTTGTCCATGAATTCAGTGTTAATTTTGCGTTTTAAGTAGAAAGAAGATGAGTAGAAGAGATGAGATGAGAAAGATGATGTAATCAGATCCAAAATGGCTTGAAATCTTTTTGATTTTCCTGGTATCTTGTGTTATAAGTCCTTGAAACCGGTCTCAAAGCTCTGATACCACTTGTGAGGACCGTTTCGGGTCTCCGAAAGATGCAACCGGTCACAATGTCCCCATATCTCGTGCGGAATCCGAGTATGAAGATGACATGCACAAGAACAAGCTAATTAAACTCGTTTCTATTGATTATTTGAAGTTACAAAAACACGAAACCAAATGGACAGAGTTTCCCCTCTCAAGTCCACAAGTGTTACAAATGACAAGACCTGATCCCCTATTTATAGGCATCCCGAGTCGCATGAACCATATGGGACGACTGGGGCTTTTGTACGAACTGCACCTTGGGACGACTAGGAAGTCTCTTTCGTACGAACTGGCCATTCGTACGAATGGGTACTAACATTACAAACCTGTCTTGTCTATCATACAATCCTATACAATCAACTACGACTCGATACATTGACAGTTATAAACATGATTGACGGAGGCAATAGACATACTGCACTCACAATGAACCTTACCAAAATCCGGATTCCATTTCCGATAAATGGAGAGAAATGCGGAAAAAAGTAACCGCCTTTAGTGCCATCTTCAACAACCTCTCTAACCAATGCAGTGGTCGAGCAAGCGGTGCGAATGATGTAGATTTGCTTATCGAGGCACATAAAATCTACAAACAAGATAAAGGCCACACGCTTGTGGCAAATTTTAAGTAAAAGCAACAAGTGGCAACTTGTTCCGCTTATGGGCATGCGGGAGGGACATTCCATATGGTCGAAGAGCGTATCGACCACCGACGTAGGTTCGGATGCACAATCCTAATATAATTTTAACAATTCAGATAATGAATTTCATATTCCGGATGAGTTGGTTGATGTAAGTCGCCCGATTGGGAGAGATCGTGAAAAGGCGAAAAACAGAGGTGCAGGATCGTCTTCAAGTCAATAGGATCTCCAGGCTAAAATGGATAAAGTTGAAGAGAATATCAAACAACTGTTAGCGATCATGTAACAAAAATCCGATATCGTTGATCTTATGGTGCTTGGGATGAAAACCAACGATATGTCGGAGTTGGACAAACTAATAATCAAAAAGAAAAAAATACAAGATTCACCAACGATTTCTACAACAAATGGATTAGTTGTTTTACATTAATGTATTATTCTTTTAACTTTAATATATTTTTATTTTAGAAATTTTAATTTTAGTGTACTTGAATTTTAGTTTTTTTTTAATGGCAAATTTCTCTAATCCTGTAGTTTGTGGAATTTGAACCCAAAACCTCCCCTCCTAAGGTGTTTAAAAACAATGTATTTGCCAATGGATCACCACCCCATTGGTAGTTGAATTTTAGTTATTTTAATATTTTTGTAATATCTGTTTATCGATATTATTTAATATATTAATAAAATTTAAATAAACAGTTAATGATTAAATAATGATTAAGGGGTAGTGAAAACCAATGAATCATAAGAAGAGGCAGTGAAATAACACATACCTAATTTGTTAGTCAAATGACATGGAAATGGAGTTATTAATCACATGGTAATATCTTATTCTTACATGGTGTATATGGGCCGTATAAGGTTATATGACCCGTATAGAATAACGTCAACTGAAAAAGGCTGCGCAGCCTTTGTCAGTTGACTTTATTCTATACGGGCCGTATAACCTTATACAACCCGCATACACCATGTGAGAATAAGATTTTTGTCTGTTCGTATATAATGTATACGACGCTTTATATCGGTCGTATAACGTTATACGACCCGTATACTTCCAATTTCGCCCGAATTAAACGTTAGATTTCTCGATATTCGTGTGAGTTATTTGATTCGATGTTATATTCCTCGATCCGCGTGTTAATCATTTGATACGATGTAATATTCCGTAGAAACGTCTATATAAAAGAACCTAATCTTATTCATTTTCATTCAACTTCTATTCTTTTCTTCTATATTTCTCTGTATTCAAATTATATTACATTATCAATGTCGTGGTGGAACATTTTCGGTAGTGACTCGGCTAATGAGTCGAATCAGGAGAGTGATCAAAACAATTAGAATAACAATCTAGGTGTGTTTGATCTAAATGTTTCGTTCGATCTCAACCTTGTGTCTAATGCAAGACAGGATCCTTGGGGTTTGGATGACTTTCAACCTAATTATGCGGGTTATTATCCACCGTCGCCCGTTGGTTTTCAACCCCCTCCTACTACTGGTGGACCCCCGATAGTTTTCAACCTCCTCACGGTAGTTTTGAATCTCCTCCCGGTAGTGGTGGACCACCTGAGGGTCCAAACGTTGACCACGAACCTAGTGAGTTTACAACCGATCAGGTATAATATTTATTTATACGTTTATTTTCTGTATGTTTGATATCATTGTTTATACGTTTATAGTCAAACAAACGACCAGTAAATAAACACAAAGCAAAATCAAAGTAAATTTAATCTCCGAACACATACCGAGTACGATTTCTTCAATTTCACCTATATGAATAATATATATATATATATATATATATATATTACTTGTATACAGCCGTATATAGTTATACAGCCCGTATACAAGCAATAAACAGTGCTCGTATATTGACTATACAAGTGAATAAAAAATAATAACCATCGTATACGGCCCGTATAATTTTATACGGGCCGTATACAGGAATAAAATCTCACATATAATTGTTTCGTTAGAAATTCGATAGCATGGATGCATTGGTGGAGTTGTGTAGAGCAGTCGAACACCAAAATGGTACGCCATAGTCACCAAACGCACGATCTACGACAAACCCTCACACGGGCAGCCGTTAAAAATTTGGCTAACATTCGATTGTGCCGGCCACCACAAGCCAACGGCCACTGTGAGACGAACCTGGAGCAGGAAAACTGGTTGAAACTTCCATCTGATCGAAACATACAGAAAGAGGTCACGGTATTGGGATCTAAGGGTTGGACATGCTCAGCATAACCACAAACCCCTTCTGTATCAAGAGGGTCATCCATCCCTAATGAGGCTGACTCTAGAAGAAGAGAGGACGTTGGAGCAACTGACGCACCAGAATATGAAACCCCGAGACATTCTCAATATCATTAAAGAACAGAACCCTGACAATGTCTCAACAAGAAACACCATATACAACGCCCGTGCAAAATTGGGTCGAATTCAGCAAGCCGGCGAGACACCAATGCATATACTTTTCCAGTGTTTGACGACGGTTGTGTTTGCTTTCTTCCACATAACATATGGAAAGGACGAAAGTGTACAGGATGTTTTCTTTATCCACCCGGTGTCGAACAGGTTGTGGCATGCCTTACCCCATGTGTTGCTTATAGACTCCACCTAAAAGACGAACCGGTATAACATGCCGCTAGTTCATATTGTCGGTGTCACGTCCACATCCATGTCGTTCTGCGTTGCGTATGCGTTCATAGCAAACGAGAAAGAGGAAAACTCCACGTGGGTACTACAGAGGTTGAAAGACTCAGTGGACGGTGTTATGGAGCCCCATGTAATAGTAACGGACAGATATCTCGCCCTCATGAACGCATGTGCATGCGTGTTTCCCAACGCTAGACACTCACTTTGTAGGTGGTACATAGAGCAAAACATCACAAAACATTGCATGCCAAGATTTAGAACGGATGACGCGTGGGACAAGTATTTATACAAGTGGAAGAGGCTGACTAACACAATGACTGAAATCGAATACAATTACTGGTACAAGCGTATACGAGTAGGACTGCCAAGCAAAAGACGCGACCGTAAGTTTCCTAGTAATTTTCGTATTGATCATACTTATCTGACTTGTCTTGACTGAACTTCACTTTGTTTTCAGAGATCATGGACTACTTATTCTCAAACTGGTTACAACTATATGGAGACCGGTTTGTGGCTTACTGGACCGACCAACATCTGCACTTCACTTTAAGAGATACCTCAGCGAACCTAACCTCACGCTTGATAAGGTTGTACCGCTTATCGGTCAGCTAATGAAAAATTGGGTCACTAAAATAAAAGCCAGCATTGAAGTAAGCAGGAGCCGGATAATGGATCCACATAACGAACCTTTTTTTGATCTCATTCAAAAGAAGGTTTCACATAAATGCTTGGACCTGTTAAGAAACGAAGTTCAACAAATAGAGATCTTAAAAGAAGCTATGGTATATGCGCGTGCCGTTTTTTTACAAGCTGTGGACTGCCATGCACGTGTCGATTGGTACCGTATATACAAAATCGTAATACATTCTTCGACCAATCACGTCTTTTAATAAGCGCATTTCATCACACAATGATTTTAACATTTTCTCTTGTTTGTTTTTTATTTAAATGCAGGTCAAAAGATTTCATTGGAGCTAATAGACCCCTTTTGGCAGAAGTTGGATTTGGTACCTTTAAACAAAGAGTGCGAGGACGAGGTCTTCAACATAGACAACGAATTGGCTATTCTTAAACAACATATTTTTGGGCAGCCGAGGGCGATTAAGAAAAACATGTTTTAGAAAATAAAGGAGATAGTTAACCCCATTCAGACAAATATCAAACAGCCAGTCGTGAAGAAAAATCCACGGGGTTGTCCAACGTTAAAGGCTCAGCAAGAAAGGAAGGTTGATTCTTTTGCGGAGCCTTCTAGGCACAGTTTTATCTCTCTTCGGTCATCTTTAGACTCGCATGCTGATTCACCAGGCATTGGTACACAAGAGTCGCACACCCAACCTGCAAGACATAGCTCATTTGTCCACAAGAAAGTGATCATCATGGAGTGCCAACGTTCATTGACGAGATTGCAAAGGGCGCTAGGCAATGGAAGGGTAAGCAAAAGGTGGAAAATCAATGGATGAGGCATTGTCGTTACCTTTACTGCCTATAGTACAGCTTAACTTATTCAAATTATACGAAAAGTTCATACCACTTTGCTTCCATCCATACCTAAGTCATATTCAATATGTTCGGGCGATGGTATTTGTGGCTTTCGAGCTATAGCGGTTGGCTTTTCGCTTGATGAGAATGAGTGGCCGTTAATATGAAAGGAGCTTCATGGTGAGTGCAACCGGCATGACGACATGTGGAAAAGAATAAATTTGGAAGAGTATAAATATGTTCGAAACACCTTCGATTATCACGGTAAAGGGTTTGCACCGAAAGATAAGTGGCTGTTAATGCCTTTCTCAGGAATTATGATAGCTAACCGGTGGAATGTGATTTGTCACTTATTAAGCGACATCGGTTGTGCCACGTTTTTTCCCTTGTCGAGAACAGCCGAAGAGAGTCTTCCTCATCAAACCGTTACGCTCGTGCATCTATACGAGAACCATTTTATTCACGTCAGGTTAGAGGGGGAATATCCAATGCCTACCTCGTCAGGATTCTGGCGACAACCCGCATGGGGTACGCTGGCAGAGAGCTGGGCAAACTTTTACAACGAACATTTAACTCGATATCAGAAAATCATTGATAAAAACAAGACGTAGGCTTTCATGCATTTAACTTGGATGTAATGACGAAAAGTTTGAGTTAAGGTGAGTGTTAGGGGTTAATTTTTATAACTATGGATCACATATCCTTAGATTGGTCTGGATCACTGATCCTTAACAGATGGTGCAGGAAGTCTGAGGATCACGGATCCTTTCTAATTTTTATATTAACTAACATTTGTATCCTTGTTTAAAACTTGTATTCACAGGTACATAATGAATTAGACTCAGTCAATGCTAGAATTTCGGGGAATATACTCTCAATTTCACACGAGTTGAAGGCATGTAGCCGTTATGGATAAGATGGGAGACTTGCACATTTTTCGGATAGTTAGTTAGCTAGATATTTCTAATTATATCAAGGGATTTTGAGCTTGATTCGAACAGAATGACAATAAGGATAACAACAACTCGTGTGCTTTACCACTCTTGAATATGCTCTCGAACACACACTAGAACTCGATTGTAACAAGCTCAATATTTCTAATTATATCAAGGGGCTTTTCGCTTGATGAGAATGAGTGGTCGTTAATATGAAACGAGCTTCATGGTGAATGCAACCTGCATGAAGACCTGTGGAAAAGAATAAATTCGGAAGAGTATAAATATGTTCGAAACACCTTCGATTATCACGGTATAGGATTTGCACCGAAAGATAAGTGGCTGCTAATGCCTTTCTCAGGAATTATGATAGCTAACCGGTGGAATGTGATTTGTCACTTATTAAGCGACATCGGTTGTGCCATGTTTTTTCCCTTGTCGAGAACAGCCGAAGAGAGTCTTCCTCATCAAACCGTTACACTCGTGCATCTATACGAGAACCACTTTATTCACATCAGGTTAGAGGGGGAATATCCAATGCCTACCTCGTCAGGATTCTGGCGACAACCCGCATGGGGTACGCTGGCAGAGAGCTGGGCAAACTTTTACAACGAACATTTAACTCGATATCAGAAAATCGTTGATAAAAACAAGACGCAGGCTTTCATGGATTTAACTTGGATGTAATGACGAAAAGTTTGAGTTAAGGTGAGTGTTAGGGGTTAATTTTTATAACTATGGATCACATATCCTTAGATTGGTCTGGATCACTGATCCTTAAAAAATGGTGCAGGAAGTCTGAGGATCACGGATCCTTTCTAATGTTTATATTAACTAACATTTGTATCCTTGTTTAAAACTTGTATTCGCATGTACATAACGAATTAGACTCAGTTAATGCTAGAATTTCGGGGAATATACTCTCAATTTCACACGAGTTGAAGGCATGTAGCCGTTATGGAGAAGATGGGAGACTTGCACATTTTTCGGATAGTTAGTTAGCTAGATATTTCTAATTATATCAAGGGGTTTTGAGCTTGATTCGAACAGAATGACAATAAGGATAACAACAACTCGTGTGCTTCACCACTCTTGAATATGCTCTCGAACACACACTAGAACTCGATTGTAACAAGCTCAATATTTCTAATTATATAAAGGGGCTTTTCGCTTGATGAGAATGAGTGGTCGTTAATATGAAAGGAGCTTCATGGGGAATGCAACCTGCATGAAGACCTGTTGAAAAGAATAAATTCGGAAGAGTATAAATATGTTCGAAACACCTTCGATTATCACGGTATAGGATTTGCACCGAAAGATAAGTGGCTGCTAATGCCTTTCTCAGGAATTATGATAGCTAACTGGTGGAATGTGATTTGTCACTTATTAAGCGACATCGGTTGTGCCACGTTTTCTCCCTTGTCGAGAACAGCCGAAGAGAGTCTTCCTCATCAAACCGTTACACTCGTGCATCTATACGAGAACCACTTTATTCACATCAGGTTAGAGGGGGAATATCCAATGCCTACCTCGTCAGGATTCTGGCGACAACCCGCATGGGGTACGCTGGCAGAGAGCTGGGCAAACTTTTACAACGAACATTTAACTCGATATCAGAAAATCGTTGATAAAAACAAGACGCAGGCTTTCATGGATTTAACTTGGATGTAATGAAGAAAAGTTTGAGTTAAGGTGAGTGTTAGGGGTTAATTTTTATAACTATGGATCACATATCCTTAGATTGGTCTGGATCACTGATCCTTAACAAATGGTGCAGGAAATCTGAGGATCACGGATCCTTTCTAATGTTTATATTAACTAACATTTGTATCCTTGTTTAAAACTTGTATTCGCATGTACATAACGAATTAGACTCAGTCAATGCTAGAATTTCGGGGAATATACTCTCAATTTCACACGAGTTGAAGGCATGTAGCCGTTATGGAGAAGATGGGAGACTTGCACATTTTTCGGATAGTTAGTTAGCTAGATATTTCTAATTATATCAAGAGGTTTTGAGCTTGATTCGAACAGAATGGCAATAAGGATAACAACTCGTGTGCTTTACCACTCTTGAACATGCTCTCGAACACACACTAGAACTCGATTGTAACAAGCTCAATATCATCCAAAGTTGTACTACATTTTAACTTTCTTGTTGAATACAGTTGGTGATCGGTAGTTTCCATCACTCGAGGTTTTTTGTGCCAGAGATCTATCAAAGATCAAGGGCTTTTTCCTCGTATAAATATCGGTGTTCATTGTCATTTTTGCATTATACTTTGATCACTCAGCTGTTCAACTATTTAACTTTCTTCAAGTTGTTAACTATTAATGGCACTTGAACTCAAGGCTGTTATTACAACCATTCTTCTCTCATTTTTCACAGTATCACATTTCCATATCAGGTAAGAAACAAACTTTAAAGGCCTAAACTTATCTTATAGAATTGAAAATCAAAAGGGTGTTTTGAATTTTTTTTAATGAGTTAATTACTGTTTTCGTCCTTGTGGTTTTTCAAAAATCACTATTTCAGTCCATTAGTTTAAAAATTGTGATTTTAGTCCCTGTAGTTTCACTTTCGTAACCATTTCAGTCCTTGTACTAACAAAATAAATGGATTAAAATGGTTACGAAAGTGAAACCACAGGGACTGAAATGGTTACGAAAGTGAAACCACAGGGACTGAAATCGCAATTTTTAAACTAATGGACTGAAATAGTGATTTTTGACAAACCACAGGGACGAAAACAGTAATTAACTATTTTTTAATCTTTATGTTGATTTTAGCACTCTACCTCAAATTCAAAATTTGGATACATTATCTTTAAACTAATTTTTACCAAAACAGTGACCAGTGATAAGAGTTGTTCGGTTTCTGTAGTCATTGGTTATGATCTTATTTGATGTTCCGACAATTTGTAATGATTAAAAGTTTGAGTTAAGGTGACCATTTGATAAACATCAAGCAAAAGCAACATAAGGTTGATCTTATTTAATGTTCTGACCACATACCGATTGCCTTTTCGTCAAATCCAAACATACTAATTAAAAGAAAAATAAAAAAATGTTGGTTCACTGTATACGGACCATATAATGTTATACGGCCCATATACGATGCATAAAATAGTGCTCGTATACTGAGTATACGAGTCAATTAAAAATTAATAAACATTTCATACGGCCCCGTATAGATTTATACGACCGTATACAATCAAAAACTTATCGTATAATAAAATGATATACAACCACATAACAACCATACCACCTCAAAGTTCACAAAAATTCTCTCAGTTTTCTCTTGGATTGTTCTTGGATATCGTTCTTCGGCGTTTGTGGCGTTTTCTTCTCGTTCTTCTACAATTACGGTACGTTTCTAAGCCTTATTCGTTCATTAAACTTTCGGATTACGTAACTTGTTTGATTATTCGATCGTATAGCATATCGAATATCGTAGATTAACTTAAAGAAATTGATTGTTTTATTGAATTTGAAAAAAAACTGAACATTCAAGTGTATACGAGCCGTATACATTCTATACGATCGTATACAACTAGAATGTTCAAGTTTTATACGATCGTACACATGTATACGTTCGTATAGTTCTTGAATATTCAAGTTGAATGTTCAACATTCAACTTGAATCTTCAAGTATATACGATCGTATACATATATACGGTCGTGTACAACTAAAAATTCAGGATGTATACCAGCATATACATGTATACGATCATATATACTTGAATTTTCAGTTTTTTAACTTCGTTTTTTCGTTGATTGTATTTAGCGTATACGGGACATATAATACATCCGTATACGAAATGTATACTTTTCGTGAACGGATCGTATACGGGATGCATAATACGTACGTTTACGAAACGTATACGCCCATTGTAAGGATCATATACGATGAGTATAATACGGATCGTATACGAGACGTAAAATACGTGCGTATATGAAACGTATATATTGAGTGTTGTACAAATCGTATACACCACGTGTAATACGTGCACGTTAATCGTATAATCCTCGTATAACTTGTTATTGTTATTGTTTACAGACGATATGGCTGAGTCAACATCAGCTGGAGTACGAGGTAGGGGACGCGGACGGGGACGGGGATGAGGTCTGCAGGAGGAGGATGTTGATTATGATTTTCAGGAGACCGCGCTGTTCGTTTTCCAGATCCCCCACAGTACGATTGCCCATAGGTGTTTGGCTAGATTACTACAAATGTAGCTGGATGCGCCCCGGACCATTGATATAGGTTTTTTGACAGACATTGGATCGATCATTTGGGTACGGGAGTTCATGCCAGCTACCTCCCCGTGGGCCCGTTTATTTGAGGCCGGCCGAGAGTGGGCCCATAGGGAGATTACATTAGAGTTTTTGTGTACGTTTGTTTTTACTGAGACCCGGGGTAGAGGTTTACGACATTTTTGGAGACCCCCGCGGTCTCGTTTAGTCTTTGCGGGGTGCCTCACTCAATGACGCTCCCATAGTTTGTGGTTGCCATGGGACTGTACTCACATGATGAGTCAGTATCCCAGGTGTCACACCCCCAAAATACCACCTAGGGAATGTCCCTGTTAGGCGTGTGACGTACCAACAATGAGCCACTAATTACCTTGAACCCATACAAGTTTTTAAATAAATGTCCTCAACTATTAATAAAAATACCGTCATCAAGTTTAAATGAAAACCAACAATGTTCAGCAGAAGTAAATAGTAAACCAAAGTTAAACTGTTCAAAAACCAATATATCGTATCAAGATTTCAATCACATGAATCCCCCAGTCGACCCTTGACCACTCCAGCTACTCCAGACAGCAAGTTCCCAAATCCAAGATACCTAACGACCTGTGAGCATGCAACAAGTGTATCAGACAAAGCTGACGAGTTCATAGTTTGTGAAAATGTTTGTTACCAAGTGTTTAGTTCAGTTCATTGCATGTAATGTAGATAATAACCCGAGTACCGTACAAGATGGCTACCAGATTGTTTTGCCCGTCCCAATTGCCTCCTATCTAAGAAATGGTCATGATTTAAGGTCATTAGTTCACGCCCGTCCTCTCAGGTACGGTGTGAGGTTGCCAAGCCTAATAGCGCTATCAACTAATACCCCGTTACCTCTCAGGTAACTATTCGGTATAAGATGGGACTTAAAGTGATAGGGAAGGTGTATTATCTAACATTCCCATTTTTAACCAAGAGTTGTATTCCTCTCAAGAATACCCAGTGTTTTACCCAAGACCCATTCCTCCAAGGAATGCCCAAAAGACTGTCCCAACCACCGAGACGCATGCTCGAGAGATGAACTCACCTTAGAGTGCTCGGTAGAATATGTTACTTGACCACACTCAGTTAATTAAAGCCTATAAGGTTCATGTGTATATAGCAATCAGTTTGCATCCATGTTAATCACGTTGTCACACAAGAAGTTACGATAAAACATGTACAATGTATCCTTGGTTTATCTACTACTCATCAGTTAAACACACCACGTACCCATGCACACACTATTAATACACGTATTCTTACGGCCCAAAACTCACTATCTGAGAGATGCGGCCCAACAAATGTTCGGCCCAAAAACATGTGCGCACATAAGTGGCTTATCGAAGCCCAAACTCAATTTATAACACAACTAAATGTTTTACACCAGTTTTTAGTACTTCGAGTTATAATAATTCATTAGGTTTCGACCCAAACCAAACTTATACAGCCCACACCTCACATTCGGTCCAAACCGCACCACCCTGCCCAACAACCTGATTCGTAACCCAATAACCTACCCGGCCTAAGACTCGGCCCAAGTGTATGCCAATTAATGGACGGTACGGTCCAAGTAGAACAAAACCGATGTTTATTGTAATTGGGCCTGAGATCCCAACAGAACCCAACCACCACCCCATTTACTTCATAGACCTTTATCCTACGAGTGGCCAAAGAACCCAGCATATTGTCCTCTCGGTTGGTGGCCCAATAGCCAGTACCCAACCAACCGAGCCCAACCCCCATTCAAGCATCACCCGTTTTTATACACCTCTAAACGTTACCCTAATCTTACTTTGTGACTACTCCTAGTTATACATTATCTTGTATCACTATTAACATCAACAGTAAGTTAAGATCAAGCAAATAGTCAATCTAAATCACATAATACCCAATTACATACCATTCGAAATTTCATAACCATTAAACATATAGCAAGGTATCGAGATTATCCATTATCACTTAAACACCAATATCCATCCAACCGTGTACATGAAATTACTAGCATCAGATTATATATACCAACTAAACCAATCGTGTCACAAAGATTAGTCATGTACCACACAAATCATATTAGAACTTATGTCACGAGTAATGCACCAATTCGTATAACACTTTGCAAAACCATTAAATAAGGATGACAACTAACCGAATAATAAATGTGTGACAGTGCCTAGGCCACGAGAAGACAGTTACGAAAGGACTTCTACCGTCGATCAGAGGAACAAGAAAAGAATTAAAGCCTTAGGGTTTGCTACTTTGCAACAATCATGTAACAACACCCCCCCTAATCCTCATAATATACGCATAACATGATGGGCCTCGGCCTGATTCGATTAGTGTGGGCCGAGTGGGTTGGGGTGCATCATTAATCAAAACAGACACAGGACCAAACAGGCCCAAACATTGTGGATTGGGGTCTTGCTTTCACTCGGGTATAGATGTGTATGCGTGGCCCGTTACAAGCTTGGCCCGATTAGACAACCACTAAACACAAAGAACAGCCCAACTAACATACAAACACGTTATTCGCTCTACCACACAACATAACAAAACGTATAACGAAAGTTTAATAACTCAAAGATGTGGAATGTGCCAATCATTGAAAGTTAAAATCACAAGTTAAAACAGTACAAACCTCGAAAGTTCGGGTTGTCACATCATCCCCAACTTGAAAGAAATTTCGTCCCGAAATTTGACAAGTACGCACAACGGAGTGAAGTGATAAATCAAGGTTGTTGCAGGTTTTCCCCAGGTGCCACATCTTCCCCAGTTTGAAGCGGAATTTCGTCCCGAAATTCACCAGTAGTACCAGAATTAGATTGGTCATCAGGAAAAAGTTGAGGATACTTGAGCTTCATTTGGTCCTCACGCTCCCATGTGAACTCCGGTCCACTTCTTGAGTTCCAACGAACTCTCACAATCGGGATATGACTATGTTTACGCACCTTGACCTCTCGGTCCATGATCTCGATAGGTTCCTCGACAAACTGCAAGTTGTCGTCAATCTTCAGCTCTTGAAATGGCACAACTAGTGTCTCATCAGACAGACACTTCTTCAACTACGAAACGTGAAAGACATCATGAACATTACCCAACTCAGCAGGTAACTCGAGCTTGTAAGCCACTTTACCGATCCGCTCCAGGATTTTAAATGGCCCAACGTAACATGGATTAAGCTTTCCACGCTTCCCGAAACACCCTTCCACGGTGAGACTTTCAACATAACACGATCACCCACTGCAAACTCTAACGGTTTCCTACGCTTATCAGCGTAGCTTTTCTGATGGTCACGCGCTGCCGCCATACGATTTCAAATCTAAACAATCTTCTCTGAAGTTTCAAGTACAAGTTCAGGACCTGTGATCTGGCTGTCACCCACCTCAGCCCAACAGAGAGGAGAACGACACTTTCGCCCATATTGTGCCTCGAATGGAGCTGCCTGAATACTTGTGTGGTAGCTGTTGTTGTACGAGAACTCTATCAACGGCAAATGTCTCTCCCAACCCTTGCTAAAGTCAATCACACATGCCCGCAACATGTCTCCAAGTGTCTGAATGGTGCGCTCACTCTGACCATCTGTCTGTGGGTGATAAGCAGTACTCATATCTAGACGTGAACCGAACGACTTATGCATCGACGGCCATAAGTCAAAAATGAAACGTGGTTCCCGATCTGAGATGATAGAAGTTGGCACCATGTGCCTAGAAACCACCTCCTTAAGATAGACTGCTGCAAGCTGAGAGAACTTGTCTGTTTCCTTGATTGCCAGAAAATGCGCTGACTTCGTGAGACGGTCAACAATCACCCAAATAGTATCATTTCCGTCCTGAGTTCTCGGTAGACCTGTGACGAAATCCATAGCAATATGCTCCCATTTCCACGTGGGTATCTTTGGTTGCTGAAGTAGACCCAAAGATTTTGATACTCCACTTTGACTTTAACACAAGTCAAACACTTACTCACGTATGTCGCTATGTGAGCCTTCATCTTTGGCCACCAGTACATAACCCTGAGATCCTGATACATTTTATATAAGCCCTGGTGAACAGAATACCGAGACTTGTGCGCTTCGTCCATCACCAGCTCTCGAAGATTACCATACAGAGGAACCCATACCCGCTCCATAAAGTAATGAATGCCGTCAGATTTCTCCACAAGTCGCTTTTCCATGCCCCGCAAGTACTCAGCCTCGATGTTCTCTTCTTTCAATGCCTCGATCTGAGCGGAATGAATCTGAGTAGGTAAACCAGAGTGAATAGTAAGCTGTAGAATGCGAATACGTTTAGGCTTCGTTTCCTTTCGGCTAAGTGCATCAGCTACAACATTAGCTTTACCCGGATGATACTTGATGGCACACTCATAATCGTTCAAAAGCTTTATCCAACGACATTGCCGCATATTCAATTCCTTCAGGTCGAAGATATGCTGGAGACTCATGTGATCGGTGTAGATAGTGCATTTGGTACCGTACAGATAATGCCTCAAAATCTTCAACGCGAATACCACAGCCCCTAACTCCAAGTCGTGAGTCGTATAGTTCTTCTCATGTACCTTCAACTGACGAGAAGCATAAGCTATCACCTTCTTGCGTTGCATCAACACGCAACCGAGACCCTGAATCGAAGCATCACAATAGACCACAAAATCCTTGGTACCCTCTGGTAAAGACAAGATCGGTGCGCTGCATAGTTTCTGCTTCAAGAGTTGGAAAGCATCCTCCTGTTTCATTCCCCAAGAATAAACAACGTTCTTTTGTGTCAAGGAGGTAAGAGGTTGAGCAATCTTCGAGAAATCCGGAATAAACCGACGATAGTACCCTGCAATACCAAGAAATTGTCGCACCTCTGAAGGATTCTTCGGTGCCGCCCAATTCCTAATAGTATCGATCTTAGCAGGATCTACGTGTATCCCCATCTCGTTAACAATATGCCCAAGAAAGTGTACTTCCCGAATCCAGAAATCACACTTAGGAAACCTTGCGTAAAGCTGCTCCTTCCTCAGGAGCTCCAAGATAAGACGTAAATGTCGCTCGTGGTCTTCTTTGCTCTTGGAGTAGATCAAGACGTCGTCGATGAAAACAATAACAAAGTCGTCAAGATATGGTTTGCACACGCGGTTCATGAGATCCATGAAGACCGCTGGTGCGTTAGTTAACCCAAACGGCATAACCAAAAACTCATAGTGGCCATACCGCATCCGAAAAGCCGTTCTGGGAACATCCTCCTCTCGGACTCGTACCTGATGATAGCCCGACCTTAAGTCGATCTTGGAATAAAAACTTGACCCTTGCAGCTGGTCAAACAAGTCGTCGATACGGGGTAGAGGATAACGATTCTTGACCGTCACCTTGTTGAGCTCGCGGTAATCTATACACATCCGAAAGGACCCATCCTTCTTCTTCACAAACAGTACTGGGGCTCCCCAAGGTGAAGAGCTGGGTCGGATAAAACCTCTATCCAACAGCTCTTGGAGTTGGTTTGACAACTCCTGTAACTCTCCTGGCGCAAGACGATAAGGAGCACGAGCAATCGGGGCTGCTCCTGGTGTGAGGTCAATCTGAAATTCCACCTGACGATGTGGAGGCAAACCAGGGAGTTCTTCAGGAAACACATCAGGAAACTCACGAACAACTGGAAGATCCTCGATCCTCCCCTCATCAGACTGTAGATCAGTAACAAGAGCTAAAATAGCAGGGTAGCCCTTACGCAAACACTTCTGAGCCTTCATCGCCGAGATAAAACTAGCCATAGCACCACTACGATGACCCTGAACCGATAAAGATTCTCCGCTAGGGAGAGGAATACGCACAATCTTCTCCTTGCAGAGAATTTCCGCCTGGTGCTTGGACAACCAATCCATGCCGATAACCACATCAAAACTTCCAAGAGTAATCGGGAGTAGGTCAATGCCGAACACCTGACCCATGAGATCGAGTAGTACATGTGAAGCTTCAATCGATTTACCATCAGCTAGTTCTACTATATGTTTAGTTACAAGTGGTGTATGACTCAATCCTAACTGATGACTGAACCCCAAAGATACATAACTCCAATCGGCACCAGAGTCGAATAAAACATAAGCAAATATATCGTTTATCGAAAACGTACCAGTCACTACATCGCCATCGTTCCTAGCCTCCCCAGCTCCAATAGTAAACATTCGCCCTCGCGCACCGTTTCCCCCATTGTTCCCATTGTTGTTCCCAGCGTTATTATTATTACCCGCGTTCTAATTCAACTGAGGGCACTCCCGCTTGAAATGGCCCTCATCACCACACTGAAAACAACCCTTACGGTTACCCTGATTTTGCTGAGGCTGCTGTCTATCATCCTGTTGTGGCTGCTGCTGCTGTCTCGGAAGTGGGGCCCTGCAATCCTTGGCCACATGACCCACTTTGTTGCACCTGTGACAAACTCGGGTGCACGGCCCACGATGATGATAATTGCACTTGTTACACTTCGGATGCTTCCCCGCATAAGTACTCTGACTAGAAGTGTTGCTCTGGTTCTGATTCACAGAAGACGACTGGCTGAAACTACGATTGCTACCGGTATCTGGTCTCTTCTGTGACTGTATCGAATTGGACGCCTTGTCCACATCACTCCACTTACGCTTGCTGTCAGTGGCGGGAGTGGCAGCTGTAGTAACAGTAGCAGTAGAAGAAACACGTGGTGGAAGTGAATTACGCTCCACCTCCTGATCTGTGATCTTGTGAGCTAAGCGAATGATCTGGTAGATTGTTAAGGTTTGCAGCAGTGACATAACTCTTCACAGCTGTTGCTAGGCCCTTGAGATACAACTCAATTCTTCGAGGTGGCGGTCCAGATAGGTTAGGACATAATGTTCCTAGCTCATGAGACCTCTTCGTGTATGCCTTGATCTCAGATCCCTCCATCTTCAGATTATAGTACTCATTTTCCAGTTTCTGTATCTCATCACGAGGACAGTACTCCTCTCGCATCAGCTCCTTGAAATCATCCCAAGTAGTGGCATTCACCATCTCAATACCCAACATCTGAACCTGGGCATTCCACCAAGTCAAGGCACTGTCCTCGAGCGTGCCTGAAGCATACTTCACCTGGTCCCCCACGGGACAGTTGCACATAGCAAAAACAGATTCGACTTTCTCGAACCAACGCAAGAGTCCCACTGTCACGGCCCAAGACCCGGTTTGACCCGTTTCAGGAGCCGCGGCAGAAATTACTGCGGTATCGATTTAATTGAGTTTAACAGCGGAAACAGGATCGCTTAAAGCTAAAATTTTTCCCCGATTATTTATTTCACAATTAGGGATAAAACCCCGATAATTTACAATAGTAAGTTTTTACTAGAAAAGCGTGATATTACAAAATCATTTATTTAATTTATATTGAGCCACTATCTTTAAGCTTGAAATATTCTCCAGCATTTTTCCTGAATTACAACAGATCACCTGAAACATGTTTGAAAAAGGTTTTGTCAGCGGGAAATACTGAGTGAGTTCATTCATTTTGCTAAAATGACACATTTGTTATAATTTACAGTATTAAGAGCGATTACAATGTTTCTGATATCAATCCAACTACCCACGGTACTTGCCACTCGACCCATTGGCCCATTCCTCCAATGGTGTCTGTGACTATGGTCATATCCCCCATTGGCTGCCCCAATGGTGACGATTATCAAGTAATGTATACAAAACCCCACATACCGGCTGTAACTTGGTGATTACAAAGACTTAATCCCCGTAATTATAACTTTGAAATAAACATGATTTTGTAAATAGATTTGATAAAAAGAGAGAATGACTCACATTGCTGATTTAATATGGTTAGAGTCTAATCTATGGTTTAGCCTTGTTAACCTAATATAGATAATGCACACAAAACTGGGTTAGTAATCAATCCAGCAATTACGATAATTTACGAGATCAAATTATCACAATGAATGATCAAATGCAATACTTTGTCCATCGAATTAACGATGATCCGTTGAATTAACAACGAACGACAAGGTATAATACTTTACCTATCGAATTAACGACAATCCGTTGAATTAACAACGAACGATAAAGTATAATACTTTACCTATCGAATTAACGACAATCCGTCAAATTAATGACGAATGATAAAGTATAACCCTAATGTGGGCGGCATTTAAACATGCATTGGATATCTTGATCGTCGGATAAATGAATCGTAACAGCGATTGTGCTAATACCCTGTTTTGTAGCAGAATTTCGATACCCGGGGGTATAATTGAAGTAAACAGAATGTAAAGCAGTGTATTTGTGAGAATTATTTCGACGTAATATGATCAAAATTCGACTACCAGTGTCTGCTATTTATAGGTAAATTTTGGGATGCCCTGCGCATCGTAGCAAAACATCCCCTACGATGCGTATGGGTCTTTTAAAGGCCTGCGCATCGTAGGCCATATCCTGCTACGGTGCGTATGAGTAAAAAGTAGGCTCATAGACTAGCCACGACTGGGACTAGCCTTGCTGAGTTGCTACACTCGAATTTCAGTAATTTGACAACGTATTTTAGTGGATAATTATCCACTAGGGTTTACCCCCCTTGAGTTTTAGGGGCCCTAATCCTGATTCTGAAAATTATGAAAATTTCAGGGTTTGTTCAGAATCACTTGGGTCTCTCAATTAGGGTTTCCTTTTAGACTAATTAATACATTTAAATAGTACTTTTGATGAGAGTTGTTACATTCTACCTACCTTAAGAAAAATCTCGTCCTCGAGATTTACTGGAATAAGTGTGGATACTTTTTCTTCATTTCTGATTCCAGTTCCCAAGTGTATTCAGCTCCCCTCTTTGAATCCCACTTGACTTTAACTAGAACTAGTCGTTTGTGTTTGAGAAACTTGATCTTTCGATCCTCAATTTGAAGAGGTTTCTCAACAAATTTCAACTTTTCGTTTACCTCTATATCTCGAAGAGGTACTACCAGAGATTCATCTGATAAGCATTTCTTGAGATTGGATACATGAAATACATCATGTACTCCAGCTAATTCTTCTGGTAATCGTAAACGATAAGCTACTGGTCCTATACGTTGGATCACTGGAAATGGTCCTACGTACCTTGGACTTAACTTTCCTTTCTTTCCAAATCTAACTACTCCTTTCCAAGGAGAAACTCTCAACAGTACTCTGTCTCCAACTTGGAATTCTAACGGCTTGCTTCTATTGTCTGCATAACTTTTCTGACGATCTCGAGCAGTCTTCAATCTTTCCTTGATTTGAGTAATCTTATCAGTTGTTTCTTGCACTATTTCAGGTCCTGATAACTGACTTTCTCCTATTTCTGCCCAACAAATTGGGGTTCTGCACTTTCTTCCATACAGTGCCTCGAATGGAGCAGTATCAATGCTTGAATGATAACTATTGTTATAGGAGAATTCAATTAATGGTAAATGATCATCCCAACTTCCACCAAAGTCTATTACACATGCTCGGAGCATGTCTTCTAGAGTTTGGATCGTCCTTTCACTTTGTCCGTCTGTTTGTGGATGATATGCAGTGCTTAAATTTAGTCGAGTTCCCATAGCTTGCTGGAAACTTTTCCAGAAATGGGAAGTGAATCGACTATCTCTATCCGAAACAATGGAGAGTGGAACTCCATGTAAGGATACAATTTCATCTACATACAATTTAGCCAGTCTTTCCATACTAAAGGTTTCTTTCATAGGTAGGAAGTGAGCAGATTTGGTTAATCGATCCACAATTACCCAAATCGCATCATTACCTTTTCTGGTTTTGGGTAACTTAGTAACAAAATCCATTGTTATAAGTTCCCATTTCCATACCGGCATCTCTAATTGTTGTAGTAACCCCGAAGGTTTCTGATGTTCTGCCTTAACTTGTGAACAAGTAAGACATTTAGAAACATAGCTGGCTATGTCTCTTTTCATTCCTATCCACCAGAAATTCTTCCTTAAATCTTGGTACATCTTATTGTTTCCTGGGTGCATAGTGTACCTAGATTTATGAGCTTCTTCTAAAATCTTAGGTCTTAAGTCTCCCTGCTTAGGTACCCAGATTCTATTCTTATGGAATCTCCAAATTCCATCTGTTCCTTGTTCTAATTCCTTGATCCGCCCTTTCATTCCTTCAGCATCATCCTTGATTGCTGTAGTTTGAACATTCTTTAATTGTTCCATTAAATCTATTTGTAGATTTAATCTGAGAGCACGAACCCTTCGTTGTTTCTCATAATACTTACGACTTAAGGCATCTGCAACTACATTCGCCTTTCCTTCGTGATACTGAATATCACAGTCGTAATCACTTAAGATTTCCATCCATCTCCTTTGTCTCATGTTTAACTCTTTTTGCCCAAATATGTATTTTAAACTTTTGTGGTCGGTGTAGACAGTAAATTTACTTCCGTAAAGATAGTGTCTCCAAATCTTAAGGGCAAAAATTACGGCTCCTAATTCTAAATCATGAGTCGTATAATTCTCTTCGTGCTTTTTCAATTGCCTTGATGCGTACGCAATTACCTTTTTGTGTTGCATAAGCACACATCCATATCCTAATTTTGAAGCATCACAATATACTTCAAAATCTTCAGTTCCTTCTGGTAAGGCTAAGATTGGTGCATGGGTTAGTTTCTGTTTCAGGATTCTAAAAGCTTCTTCCTGTTTAGGTCCCCACTCAAACTTAGTGGCTTTACAGGTTAACTTAGTTAATGGTACGGCTATCTTGGAAAAATCCTTAATGAACCGTCTATAATACCCAGCTAAACCTATAAAACTTCTAATTTCCATTGCTGTTTGTGGAACCTTCCATTTGGTAATTGCCTCTATCTTAGCAGGATCTACATGAATACCTTCATGATTCACCATGTGTCCTAAAAATTGCACTTCCTTTAGCCAAAATTCGCATTTCGAGAATTTGGCGTACAACTTTTCTTTTCTTAACAAAGTTAAGAGTGCATGAAGATGTTCACAATGCTCTGTCTGACTTTTGGAATAAATAAGTATATCGTCTATGAAAACAATTACAAATTTATCCAAATACGGTTTACAGATCCTATTCATCATGTCCATGAATGCTGCAGGTGCATTCGTTAACCCGAAGGGCATGACTGTAAACTCGTAATGACCATACCTAGTTCTGAAAGCAGTTTTAGGTATGTCTTCTTCTTGTACCTTCAATTGATGATATCCAGAGCGTAAATCTATCTTAGAAAAATATCTAGCTCCCTGAAGTTGATCAAAAAGATCATCAATCCTAGGTAATGGATATCGATTCTTAATTGTAACCTTATTCAATTCTCTATAATCGATACACATTCTCATTGAACCATCCTTTTTCTTCACAAACAACACTGGCGCTCCCCAAGGGGATGAGCTAGGTTGTATGAATCCTTTACTTAATAATTCATCTAATTGCTTTTTCAATTCTAACATTTCTGTGGGTGCTAACCGATAAGGTGATTTGGCTATCGGTGTAGTTCCTGGAATTAAATGAATCCTAAATTCTACTTCCCTATCTGGAGGTAATCCTGGTAAATCTTCTGGAAATATATCAGAGTATTCCGATACTACTGGTATTTCCTTTAGATCTTTTCCCTTAGTGCTAATGATTACTGAAATCATATACACTATTCCTTGTTTTCGTTCATAATTAGCAACTTTCATTACTGATATGAACTTCATGGGTTTCCGTGGTTTAACTCCTATAATCCTAATCACTTCTCCGGTAGGTGATTGAATTTCTATGGAATTCTGATCACAAAGGATTCTAGCATGGTTGGCTACTAACCAATCCATTCCTAATACAATATCAAATTCAGCTAAATTCATCGGCAATAGTCTTGCAGAGAATTTATGTCCTAAAAGTTCTATGTTTCCTTCTTGCAAAACTTTATCTATTTTAACTGAACTTCCGTCTGCTGTTTCAACTGTAAAAATCTGCCTAGTATTGGTTAAAGGTAAACTAAGAGCTTGACAGAATGAAGTATTTATAAAACTTTGGTTTGCACCAGAGTCAAATAATACTTTTGCATACACGTTGTGAACTAGGAACGTACCCGCTATCACATCTGGAATAAGTTCTGCTTCTTGGGTGGTCAGCTGAAATGCCCTAGCATTCTTCTTAATGGTTCCTTCGGTCGTCTTGGTTTTGTTATCTACTGGTTTGACCAATTTAGGACATTCTGTTTTATAATGCCCCGCTTCTCCACAATTAAAACAGATTACTGTTTTCTTTTTGCAATTCTCTTCACGATGTCCTATAGCTTTGCAAAAATTGCAAGTAATATCGCATCTTCCATAATGCTTCTTTTTGCATTTCCTGCAGAATGACGGACCTGGAGATTGCCCTGTCCCTTTTCTCTTGAAGCTGTTATTATTACCCACACGAAATCCTTGGGTAATTTTCTGAGCTAGTGCCTTCTTCCTATCTTCATCTCTTGTGCGCACCAATTCATCGGTCAGAGTGTTGGCTAATTCTACCGCATCGTTAATAGTGCGAGGTCTCGCAGCTTTAACAATATTGCGGATTTCGCTAATTAGCCCCCAAATATAGCGAGAAATAAGTACCGGTTCTGGCGAAGCCAATGTTGGCACCACTCTTGCATATTCGAAGAATGTCGAGGTATATCCGCGACAGTCCACACTCATCATCCGATGATTTAGAAATTTATTCGCCATTTGTTCTTTCTCATACTCAGGACAGAATTTTCTTTCCACCAAACCCTTAAATTCTTCCCAAGTCATAGCATAAGCTATTGCTCTTCCTTTTGATTGTAACACAGTATTCCACCACTCGAGTGCTCCTTCTTTGAACAGATTGGACGAATACATGACTTGATCATCTTTACCACATTTACTTATTGCAATAACTGCTTCGGTTTTCTCTAACCAACGCAGTGATGCAGTTGCTCCTTCATTGCCTGCAAATTCAGTGGGTTTACAAGCAATGAATTCTTTGAAAGTGCAACCAGGCGTTGCAGTTTTCGTTTTCTTGGTTAATGGAGCTTGATGTGGTTCCTTATTATGATTATCATGCTTATTGCCTCTATTTACACTATTACTGAAGTTATCTTCAGTAATCTGTTTGCTAGGAACAATTTGTTGCGGTTCGGGTGGATTCTTTATAGCAGCGACGAATGTTGGAATAGCATTGGCTATCCCTTGAGCAACAATGGTTTCGATATCTTGCCGAGTCATATATTGATCTCTGGAATGTTGTTCAGAATGATTAACTTCATTAATAGGTTCATTACCACTGTTTGCCATCTGATAATGTATATATATAAATTTTATTAGTAACTGACAAATAATAATTATATACAAACAATCAGAAAATTGCATAATACAGATATAGTCAAAACAATCGATCATTCGATTTTATTTATATATCTATTGTAATATGCATCATTACTCACATATATCATACAGAGTTTTATTGATTATTTACAGACTAACTTTATTAGTACTATTATACAACTACCATTTTTCTCTCGTCACTTGTTGTTAAAAACGCATTTCCCTCTCGTCGTATTTCCAAGCAATCTGTCCACCTATTTCCCTCATTCTATTCCCCATATCATACAACTCTTCGCCAAAGTGGCGAAGTTCGGCCATATTTTCAGTGCTCATGGGTGGATTAGGTAATGGTTCTGGATCGAATTGTGGAAGAAAAGTGTAAGGATCATTGACAATATTTTGAAATTGCCAATCGTTTGTCCACCATTCGTCCATTCCTATGGGTTGGGAGTGGACTATTGGATCGGAAATTGCTGCTGGTTCCCAATTCATAGGGAATTGGTTTTCAATAGGATAATTAAAAATATTATTATTATTATTATTATTATTGACAGGCTGAATGGTTTCACAGCTTGCCAACAGGAAATCTATTTCATCTTGAAAAGTTCTTTCCTGGGTTGGATTGGAACTTTCCCCGATTTCTCTCTGAACTGGTATAGACCCTTGCCCAACTTCCATTATTACTTCTTTAGTAATCTTCTCCATTTGTAATTCTACCTCCTTATCCTTCTTTTTGTTTCCAGTTTCCATTTCCTGTAGTCTAGGACTTTTCCTGGTTACAATTTCCTGTTGTTTGGAACTCTCTCCAGTTAAAATTTCTTTTCCCTTTTTCAAAGGATTATTTATTTTGGGCAGTCTTGGAGCTGGCTTCTTCTTACGGATTTTCCTCCATCCTACATAAGTTCTTTTCTTTTGTTTTGGCTTACTCAGGGGTGGAACCTTGAATTCTACTGGTTGTTCAACATCGGGATAGTAACTAATATATTCTTTGGAAGCTTCGACAGTTACGGGATACAGATTAAGATTTTGAAAATCTTCGGTTATCTCACTCATGCTGATGTAGCATATATGCAAAATGCATAAAATACTAAGTTAAAATTTACAAATAAACTTTGTAATTTATTCCATAAAATGTTCTAGTTAATTACAAAGATAACTGACAAACACACTCAGGTTTCAAGTTTTATTTATCACACAAGGTTTCTAGATTTATGAGAGTAGGGTACTGATCTTTTAAAGATTTATATTTTCTGCTACGGTGGCTAGCATATATAAATTAGCCCATTTCTCATCTAGTTTATCTTCCCAAGGTGATTTATCAATTAATTCCTGAGTTTCCCGTTTAATCCTCTTTTCTCGGATTTTCTCTTTACTTTTCTTAATAATCATTTCCCTCCTTTGAGGAGAAAGTGATTCCTCGTATTGTGCCTTACGCACGAATATTCCTTCTTCAGGAATTTCCGACTGACTTGAGGATTTGGTTCGGGATGAACTTCCTTTTTCATTAGATGATTTATCTAATTTAAGATAGATGCTTGACAGCTTTTTCTTACCCATACTGTAACTAACAAATAATCAAATAATCAGTTAATAATACAAATAATCACATAATAGTAATCAGGAAAAATTAAGTATTTCTAAATACTTAATCAAATTAACCCAGTGGCTGTAATCAGGAAAAATTGAGTATCAGCTTAACCCAGTGGCTCTGATACCACCTTTTTCTGTCACGGCCCAAGACCCGGTTTGACCCGTTTCAGGAGCCGCGGCAGAAATTACTGCGGTATCGATTTAATTGAGTTTAACAGCGGAAACAGGATCGCTTAAAGCTAAAATTTTTCCCCGATTATTTATTTCACAATTAGGGATAAAACCCCGATAATTTACAATAGTAAGTTTTTACTAGAAAAGCGTGATATTACAAAATCATTTATTTAATTTATATTGAGCCACTATCTTTAAGCTTGAAATATTCTCCAGCATTTTTCCTGAATTACAACAGATCACCTGAAACATGTTTGAAAAAGGTTTTGTCAGCGGGAAATACTGAGTGAGTTCATTCATTTTGCTAAAATGACACATTTGTTATAATTTACAGTATTAAGAGCGATTACAATGTTTCTGATATCAATCCAACTACCCACGGTACTTGCCACTCGACCCATTGGCCCATTCCTCCAATGGTGTCTGTGACTATGGTCATATCCCCCATTGGCTGCCCCAATGGTGACGATTATCAAGTAATGTATACAAAACCCCACATACCGGCTGTAACTTGGTGATTACAAAGACTTAATCCCCGTAATTATAACTTTGAAATAAACATGATTTTGTAAATAGATTTGATAAAAAGAGAGAATGACTCACATTGCTGATTTAATATGGTCAGAGTCTAATCTATGGTTTAGCCTTGTTAACCTAATATAGATAATGCACACAAAACTGGGTTAGTAATCAATCCAGCAATTACGATAATTTACGAGATCAAATTATCACAATGAATGATCAAATGCAATACTTTGTCCATCGAATTAACGATGATCCGTTGAATTAACAACGAACGACAAGGTATAATACTTTACCTATCGAATTAACGACAATCCGTTGAATTAACAACGAACGATAAAGTATAATACTTTACCTATCGAATTAACGACAATCCGTCAAATTAATGACGAATGATAAAGTATAACCCTAATGTGGGCGGCATTTAAACATGCATTGGATATCTTGATCGTCGGATAAATGAATCGTAACAGCGATTGTGCTAATACCCTGTTTTGTAGCAGAATTTCGATACCCGGGGGTATAATTGAAGTAAACAGAATGTAAAGCAGTGTATTTGTGAGAATTATTTCGACGTAATATGATCAAAATTCGACTACCAGTGTCTGCTATTTATAGGTAAATTTTGGGATGCCCTGCGCATCGTAGCAAAACATCCCCTACGATGCGTATGGGTCTTTTAAAGGCCTGCGCATCGTAGGCCATATCCTGCTACGGTGCGTATGAGTAAAAAGTAGGCTCATAGACTAGCCACGACTGGGACTAGCCTTGCTGAGTTGCTACACTCGAATTTCAGTAATTTGACAACGTATTTTAGTGGATAATTATCCACTAGGGTTTACCCCCCTTGAGTTTTAGGGGCCCTAATCCTGATTCTGAAAATTATGAAAATTTCAGGGTTTGTTCAGAATCACTTGGGTCTCTCAATTAGGGTTTCCTTTTAGACTAATTAATACATTTAAATAGTACTTTTGATGAGAGTTGTTACACCCACGGCTCCTTCAGTCCCATTGAAGGTCTGTGGCTTACAATACATGAAGGTTTTGAACGTGCAAACAGGTGGATTGTTTTGATTCGCAGGTTGACCTAAAACGAAAGAACGTACAACACACAAGTAAGATTCGAGTATACGACACAAGAATAGAAAGTAATTGGCACATATCGTACCAGCCTGGTAAGCCGCTAGGGCTTCAGCCACACGAGTGTTGATCAAGTTGGTTAACTCGGCCTGAGTCATAGCAATGTGGTCGCGTCCATGGCCTCGTCCGCTCATGTTTCTATACAAGAAGAGAAAAGATTTAAGATGCAAGTTCAAGTAGGAGTCAAGCGTTACTATGATCTCCACAGATTACTGATTTCTAACATAACGTCATTTAACGAAGCGGAACCCTTTTTGCACTTGTCAAGTTTCACTGGGACTCACATGCACCCCACATTATTATGTGTGCACCCATAATAATAATCCAATTTGCATGTTTATCTCAGCTCCTCTCAATTCGTGTTAAAGGTTCCCCGAATTCGAGAAATAAAACAGATGACACCACAACATAGATCGTTAAAGTTCAAGAAGAGTTACACTATTAAAACACGTAACATGGGTTGACAACATATAACTCATACTGTAGTGCCAAGTGTGTATTCACGTGTGATGTTATTCATAAGCAAGGACTAGATATGCTATGCAATAGTAAACAAGAGACGAACCTTGCCATCTGGAGCTGAGTGTCATGGTCGATTTTGGATCTGTTCGGTTATAGTCTGGTTTTAAAAAATCGTTTTAAAACTAAGTTCACTATAACCAGTGGCTCTGATACCAAACTGTCACACCCCCAAAATACCACCTAGGGAATGTCCCTGTTAGGCGTGTGACATACCAACAATGAGCCACTAATTACATTGAACCCATACAAGTTTTTAAATTAAAGTCCTCAATTATTAATAAAAATACCCTCATCAAGTTTAAATGAAAACCAACAATGTTCAGCGGAAGCAAATAGTAAACCAAAGTTAAACTGTTCAAAAACCAATATATGGTATCAAGATTTCAATCACATGAATCCCCCAGTCGACCCATGACCAATCCAGCTACTCCAGACAGCAAGTTCCCAAATCCAAGATACCTAACGACCTGCGAGCATGCAACAAGTGTATCAGACAAAGCTGGCGAGTTCATAGTTTATGAAAATGTTTGTTACCAAATGGTTAGTTCAGTTCATTGCATGTAATGTAGATAATAACCCGAGTACCGTACAAGATGGCTACCAGATTGTTTTGCCCGTCCCCATTGCCTCCTATCTAAGCAATGGTCATGATTTAAGGTCATTAGTTCACGCCCGTCCTCTCAGGTACGGTGTGAGGTTGCCATGCCTAATAGCGCTATCAACTAATACCCCGTTACCTCTCAGGTAACTATTCGGTATAAGAGGGGACTTAAAGTGATAGGAAAGGTGTATTATCTAACATTCCCGTTTTTAACCAAGAGTTGTATTCCTCTCAGGAATACCCAGTGTTTTACCCAAGACCCATTCCTCCCAGGAATGCCCAAAAGACTGTCCCAACCACCGGGACGCATGCTCGAGAGATGAACTCACGTTAGAGTGCTCGGTAGAATATGTTAGTTGACCACACTCAGTTAATCAAAGCCTATAAGGTTCATGTGTATATAGCAATCAGTTTGCATCCATGTTAATCACGTTGTCACACAAGAAGTTACGATAAAACATGTACAATGTATCCTTGGTTTATCTACTACTCATCAGTTAAACATACCACGTACCCATGCACACACTATTAATACACGTATTCTTACGGCCCAAAACTCACTATCTGAGAGATGCGGCCCAACAAATGTTCGGCCCAAAAACATGTGCGCACATAAGTGGCTTATCGAAGCCCAAACTCAATTTATAACGCAACTAAATGTTTTACACCAGTTTTTAGTACTTCGAGTTATAATAATTCATTAGGTTTCGACCCAAACCAAAGTTATACAACCCACACCTCCCATTCAGTCCAAACCGCACCACCCGGCCCAACAACCTGATTCGTAACCCAATAACCTACCTGGCCTAAGACTCGGCCCAAGTGTATGCCAATTAATGGACGGTACGGCCCAAGTAGAACAAAACCGATGTTGATTGTAATTGGGCCCGAGATCCCAATAGAACCCAACCACCACCCCCATTTACTTCGTGGACCTTTATCCTACGTGCAGCCCAAGAACCCAGCATAATGTCCTCTCGGTTGGTGGCCCAATAGCCAGTACCCAACCAACCGAGCCCAACCCCCATTCAAGCATCACCCGTTTTTATACACCTCTAAACGTTACCCTAATCTTACTTTGTGACTACACCTAGTTATACATTATCTTGTATCACTATTAACATCAACAGTAAGTTAAGATCAAGCAAATAGTCAATCTAAATCACATAATACCCAATTACATACCATTCGAAATTTCATAACCATTAAACATATAGCAAGGTATCGAGATTATCCATTATCACTTAAACACCAAGATCCATCCAACCGTGTACATGAAATTACTAGCATCAGATTATATCTACCAACTAAACCAATCGTGTCACAAAGATTAGTCATGTACCACACAAATCATATCAGAACTTATGCCACGAGTAATGCACCAATTCGTCTAACACTTTGCAAAACCATTAAACAAGGATGACAACTAACCGAATAATAATTGTGTGACAGTGCCTAGGCCACGAGAAGACAGCTACGAAAGGACTTATGCCGTCGATCAGAGGAACAAGAAAAGAATTAAAGCCTTAGGGTTTGCTACTTTGCAACAATCACGTAACAACACCCCCCCTAATCCTCATAATATACGCATAACATGATGGGCCTCGGCCTGATTCGATTAGTGTGGGCCGAGTGGGTTGGGGTGCATTATTAATCAAAACAAACACAGGCCCAAACAGGCCCAAACATTGTGGATTGGGGTCATGCTTTCACTCGGGTATAGATGTGCATGCGTGGCCCGTTACAAGCTTGGCCCGATTAGACAACCACTAAACACAAAGGACGGCCCAACTAACATACAAACATGCTATTCGCTCGACCACACAACATAACAAAACGTATAACGAAAGTTTAATAACTCAAAGACGTGGAATAAGCGAATCATTGAAAGTTAAAATCACAAGTTAAAACAGTACAAACCTCGAAAGTTCGGGTTGTTACATTAGGCATTTTTGGATGCTCCGACCACCACGTCCTTTGACGTGTTGTGGCCCTGGTGGAGCACTATTGATGCCGGGGACTTCGCGACACCGCGTTCGCGATCCCCGAAGGCGCGAGTGTCGTACATTTACGACCTGTTGCACCAATAGCTACATCGGTGTATCACGGTGACGATTGCTGGTCGTCATGATAGAAGGGAGTGGGTCACACAAAATGACATGTTCTTCTTGCACGACTTACTTACCGGGGCGGGGGGGGGGACTTGGCATACAGGTTGGCCACATACTTCGCCGAGTACGCTTATAAGCGTACGTCGAGCCACATTAGCTGTGGCGGCTTCGTCACCCATCTGGCGAAGCACTATGGTCACCTCTTTTCCCCGCAGGTGGCTCGGGATATGACCATCACACGTCAGGTTGATCCAGTGGGCAGGGAAACAGCATGCTCGATGGGGATTGCCCACGATGCTAGGCGCCGCATTTTTTGGTCGCTTGACGATGGTTGTACTGAGTGGTACGAGGGCCAGCCACTGCCGGTGGAGTTGGCGGCGGCGGGTCGCAAGGGCCAGGGAGATGAGGGTATTGGTGAGGGTGACGTGGGAGATGAGGAGGGAGGTGATGGAGTTGATGCTGCGATCAACAGATCGCAACTGGATGTGGAGGATACATGGGGTGATCGCCCGTACGAGCGACGGAGCGTGAGACAACGTGTGACTCCTCCACAGGGGGTGGAGGAGAGACTGGCTCTGGTCGAGTCAAATGTAGCTGTTGTACGGGTGGACGTAGCTGTTGTACGGGTGGACGTATCCCGTATGGGTGTGGACAAATCCCGTATGCAAGAGTGACATGTAGTGGGTGGTGGAAACGATTATTGATATGCATTCTGGCGCGCCTCTACCTCCACGAGCTGGCACTGCACCACCACCACCACCGTAGCTGCTTATTTTATTTTGGTTTTGTTGTTTTACATTTGAAACTCTGTAAATATTTATCTTTTGTTGTTTTAGATGTAAAACATTGGAAATGTTAATCTTATGTTTACATTTTATCTTGTTTGTTTAATAATTGTTATCGTATTGTTTATTATCTTGTTTGCATAATAATTGTTATGGAATTGTTTATCATATACACATGTTTTGCTTATCTGATATATATAAAAAATAATACGGCAAATACTATTGTAACATAAACGTTTTACAAACTCGTAACATAATCCGATATATTTAAATAATACGGCCAACGCTATCTAAACAATTACTAAAACTTATTAAACGGTTGTTCGGTTATAAAAAAAACATATATACGGGTCGTATAACGTTATACGACCCGTATACAAACGTTAATAATCCAAAAACCTCAGAAAATCTCACCAAAAAACACCTCAGGCCGTATAACATTATCCTGCTCGTATACAAATGTATACGGCCCGTATAATATTATACGGCCCGTATACAAGTAAAACAAAAAAAACATTCATTACATTTATTTGTGTGCAAATAACATTCTATACGGCCCGGCCCGTATAAGTGTATACGGTCTATATACATGTACAGATGTAAAAATAAGTATGTGAGAATAGAAACACCCAAGAAAAGAGATATTTACTAGATCCCTCTCTCTCATAGACAATGTGATATGACCACAGTGGCGGACATACCCCATGTCAAGGGGTAGCCCGGGTTGCCCCTTGGCTCGGCCGCGATAGTGTAAATTTTTTTTTTTTTTTTTTTGCGTTTTTCGGATTTTGTTACCCCTTGATAAATTTTTTTTTGAAACGTTGCCCCTTAAGTAATTTTCTAGATCCGCCACTGACCATCTGTTTTGAATCCATGGCTCCTCTCCTCTAGTTTAAATACTTAACAAGCTGGGAAATAAGTTTGACACAAACAAAAAAGAAGAGATTAAGATGGCAGGCTCAAGCTCCTATAATTCGGGTGAAGAATATCCATACCCGTCACATGTTTGTGCCCCGAACTTTGTTACAGTGAAGCTGAGTGGGCGGGACATGTATGGTGTGTGGAAAACACAGATGTTATTCCTCTTAAAGAGTCATGATATGATTGGTTTCGTGGATGGAACACTTGAAAGCCAACCTGCAGAAAACATGCTGTGGAGAAGATCCGATGCACTTGCCACTGGTTGGATTCTTGGTACCCTCTCTGAACAAACACTCAAGGGCGTTGTAAATCTGTTCAAGCAAAGGACAGATTTCACTGCAAAAGATGTATGGGATCAACTGCAGACTATCTATGGTCCTCTTCCTCCAGCAGCTGCAGCAACAGCAACACCACAACCACCACCAGGTGAATTCTCTTCTTTAATTTCTAAATTCCAGAAAACCTCTATTTGTCTAGGATGTGGCAGTTCATCAGTTCACATTCTGTTATTAATTTTAGTTTAACAATTTTTAATCAATGGACCAAGAGCTCTATTTTTTGTATGATCTATAACCCGGATAGATCGGACCTAACGACACCCGGACCACACTGACCATGCACGCCCGTTGCGACGTGTTAACGCACAAAAATTAGATCGAAATGTAAAACTTCGAACCGTAAAATCAAATTCTGTAAAAAATGAAAATTATAGGAGACAAAGTTGATTGAAAGTGGAAAAGTGTTGGTGTTAAAATGAAAAATGTTTTATGGTAAATTTGTAATAAGATGAAAAGTATAGGATCAAAAGTACAAAACAAATAAAAAAAGTAAAAAAAAATTAACAAAGTGTAACTTACAACCATTAGAGCATAAGGCTATGTTAAAATGAGCTTATTTTACCTTTTATGACTTCTTGAAAATTATTTCTTGTGAAAATGGTGTTTGGATAATAAAGTGAAAAAAAAAGCTTTTTAGACATTGAAAAAAAGAAATAAAAAAGTCACTTGTTTGTGATTTTTCCAAAAAGAAGATAAAAGGTTAAAAAGTCAAATAAGAAGAAATAGAAAAGTTAATCTAAACATGCCCTAAGTAAGTTGGTAATTAGTATACACATACATAACATGAAATTAAAAAAATTATCTTTTTTTTTTTATAAATTTAAATGCAAATCATAAAGTCTAGAGTTTAGAAAATTAAATTATAAAACTATAACAATCAAAAATAAATTTTCGTGATGAAATTGTGTTGGAATCGGTTGTGGCGTATGCTTCTTGACGAAGTTGTGATGGATTCAGTTGTAGTATTGTCTTGTGACAAAGTTGTGTTGAACTAGGTTATACTTATAGTGTATGTGTCAAGTTGTGTTGGACTCGGTTTTAGCATGTCTGCATATACGCAAAACAATGTTACATGTATGTAAATTTTAGATGCAAGGTGTTTAATTAAATATCTACATATATATGTAAATACTTTAATTACACATATGTTGAGCAACGACATATACGTGAATAGTTGATTTACAAATGCGTATGAACATTTATTAACATATGTTTAAATAGGGGTGAGCAAGTTTAGGTCCGGACCGAAAATAACCGAGAACCGAACCGAAAATATACCTAACCGACCCGAACCGAAGTACCTAGGTATTTAGATCGGTTCCAATTTTTCATATAAAATAGGGTCGGGTCGGGTCGGTTCTCGGTTGTTTCATGGTGAAACCCGACTTGGACCTATGGACCGGAACCGACCCTATATTTAGGGTAGTGAATCGGTTCTGTATTTTATGTTTGATCGGTTCTCGGGTCGGGTCGGGTAATGGTCGGGTAGGGTCGGGTTTTTCCTTTTGCTCACCCCTATGTTTAAATATATATTAGAATTATGTGTCGGTTAATATAAATTTATTACGTATGTCTTTTTGTTATTTACACGTGTAAGCAAACGTGTTTTATAAGCTAATGATTAGATATGTTTGTAGATGAAACATTTGAAGAAAATCATGAGTTTGAAGATACATATTAAAAAATAATTAGTTTAATTTTTATACTATAAACTAGAATTACGACTCGCCGCAATGCGGCGGAGATTCTTTAGTTATAACTAAGTCGATTTAGGAACCGCACGTTATGTTGAACCTGTCAAACGGGAAAAAAGTAGACGATGTAAAAACGTTCACCCACACACGCACGTTGCGTCGTGTTAACTCTGAAAATTTAGGACGAAACGTAAAAACGTTAAACCAAAGACGCACGTTGCGATGTGTTAAGTCACAAAATTTAGAACGAAGCATAAAGCGTAAAATTTGCGAAAAATGAAAACAATAAAGGAACAAAGTTGAAATTAAAAATGTTGTGATGATAGATCGCAAAAGATAAAAAGTTTTGGGTTAAAAGTAAAAAAACAAATAGTTTTGGGTTAAAAGTAATTTATGAAATACTTTTGAGTGAAAAGTAAAAAAGTCATTTTTTTTTAAAAACAGCCAAAGACAAGGTTACAACAACCATATGCATAACCATTTTTTCTGTGAAAAACCCTCAAAGCCAAGATTACAACACTTTGCGAAAGATGAAAAGTATAAGGGACCAAAGTTGCAAAAGATGAAAAGCTTTGGGTTAAAAGTAAAAAAATATCAAAGTGGTTAAATCGCAAATGATGGAAACTTTTGAATTAGAAGTGAAAAATCAAATTAATCAAAGGGGCTAAATTGTATAAGATGGAAACTTTTGAATTAGAAATGAAAAATCAAACTAATCAAAGCGGTTAAATTACCAAAGATTAAAACTTTAAACTTAAATTGTTCAAGATTAAAACTTTAGGGTTAAAAAGGAAAATTCTAATTTTTTTTTGAAAAAACTCCGAAAGCTAAAAGTACAACAACCTTAAGCATAGTTATGTTACTAATTTATAGGTTTTTAATAATTAGTAACATGTTGGTGTTTTATAAAGTTCTACTTTAAACAGAGAATTTTTCAAAAAAAAAGTTAGCTTTTCACTTTTAACCTAAAGGGTAAATTACACTTTTCGTCCTTTATGTTTGTATCAGATTGCAATAGATAGCTTTTAACTTTAATAATTACAGTCACAGTCTTTTTTTTAAACACCATTGCACCTTACGTCCTTTGCCCATAACCTGGTTAAAATTTTCTGTTAATTTTAACATGTGCAAGGCACATGAGGATATTTTTGTAATTCTACACACATATATATTTAAACCAAAAACCCACTTCTTTTCTCTTTCCTTTTTCTCTATCTGTATCATTCTTTCTCTAACTCTCTCTACTTCTTCTTCTTCTTCTTCTTCTTCTTCTTTATCTAGATCAAAATCAAAGAATCTCAACCATTACAACACCACCACTATCCACCTCTTCTCTCTAACCACCATCACCACCGGTGGTTTCTGAGGCCCACTACCATCAGTTTCGTCTTCGTCAAACCCTAGCACCCCTCATCAAACCCTAGCATTCTGAATCTCCGTGTTCCGATCAGATTTTCGTGTTCCGATCAGTTTCCGAGGCCCACTACCATCAGTTTCGTCTCCGTGTTCGGGTCGGATTTCCGTTATCCTGGTTTATTTCTTTGTGTGTAGATCTGATGACGCCAGCTACAATTCTCTCAGATGTCGGCACCAAGATCCTTATCCCGATCTGTGCGGTTGTTGGCATATTGTTCTCGTTGTTCCAGCGGTACCTTGTGTCGCAAGTTAAGCTCATTGTTGAGAAACCGGATGCTAACGAAAAGAACAGGTTTACGGAGGCGTTGATTGAAGAAGAAGGTGTTAATGATCATACAGTTGTTCAGAAATGCACGGAGATTCAGAATGCTATTTCTGAAGGTGTTAATGATCATACAGTTGTACAGAAATCCCGCCGGAGATTGGAAACTTAACAAAGTTGAAATATCTTTACCTCGGGTACTATAATGTTTACATCGGCGGTATACCGCCGGAAATCGGTAACTTATCGCAACTTATTCGGCTCGATGCAGCGGACTGTGGGCTCACCGGAGAAGTTCCGGCGGAAATCGCTAAGCTTCAAAAGTTAGATAGACTTTTTCTATAAATTAGTGGCTTACTGTGTTGTTACCAAAAGAGCTTGGAGCCCTAAAAAGTTTGAAATCTATGGATCTTTCTAATAATATGTTTTTCGGTAAGATATCTGTTGCAATCTATTGCAATCTGATACAAACATAAAGGACGAAAAGTGTAATTTACCCCTATTTATTTTATTGTTTTCCCGCCTCTCTGCCCTCCTTAATTATCTTCTACTTAATTATAATTACTTATTTTTTTATTATTAAAGATATTCATCATCTCCTCCTTAATTATAAATACTTATTTTTTATAAGAGTGAATTACAAGTTTTGTCATTTATATTTATACTAACTTTCAGACGGTGTCCTTTGTCTTTAAAATTGACGAGTTTTGTAGTTAATGTTTCAAAATCTTACACGGTTTGTCCTTTGGCTCTAACCCAGTTAATTTTAATCGTCAAGTAAGGGACAAATTGGTCTTTTTACCTTTTTATTATTAAAAACCATTTTACTAATTAAAACAAAAAGAATATATATATAATATATCTCGTGCCTTTCTCTCCTCTCTCTCTTTACCTCGCTTTCTCTTTCTCTATACCACCATTTGTGGGGGCGGTCACTAGCACACGTTCACCTTGTTCAACAGCTCGAGCAACTATTCCAACAAAAGATCGGTTTTTCCGGTTCCGGGTGGAACCTGTACAACCAATAATGGGTTGGATTTTGTTCAAACCTTATGAAATTGCTCCTTTTTTAGATGAATCAAAGTTTTTTTATGGATTGAGTGTCATGGAGTTGTGATTTACCCCAATTTGTAAAAGAGATATTTTCCAACCATTTAATATCATCTTTGTCCCCAAATAGTGTTGCTACACCGACAATTGAAGGGTTATTCTTGTGCAGACCTTTTTCTGAAGCATCATCAGGGCTTCACAATTGCTCTGAAAAAAAATATTATGTTAAGTTGAATTTAGGATCAGGTGAAAAATAGAGAGGGATTGAGGTGAAATTGTTGTAAATGAGTTAGAGTTTTTAGAGCTGAGTCAACCGGATTTAGGTGATTTTTTTTTTAACCGAGTATGGTGATAGTGAGGTTGTGATGGGTGTAACAGTGATAAAGGGTCCGATGGGTGGTAGTAGAGGTGTCGGGTTTAGGGTGTACGGTGTTGGGTGTTGACCGGTTGTTTTTGTGAACGGATGTGGTGGTGGTGCTAGTTCTAGTGGCAGTAGGTAGTAGTGGTGAGGATGGGGGTTTAACCTAGATTGTGTGTTTAGAAAGATGTATTATATAATAGGTATATTTGTTTTGCGGAAGTTTCAAATAAAAACCACTAGTTATCACGAAAACTCGAAAACTAACTAAAAAAGCCAAAAAAACATACCACATTTTTTTTCATACCAATTTTTGCTAATTAAATTATATAAAAAAAACTTTTTAAAAAAAAAAATTTGTAGTGAACATGTGTAATATTACACATGTGTACTACAAAAAAAAATTAAATTTTTTTTTATATATAAAAACTAGCGATTTTTAATAAAAAAATTGTAAAAACAAAAAAAAAATTGGTGTGTTTTTTAGACTTTTTTTAGTTAGTTTTCGAGTTTTCGCAATAAAAGTGGTTTTCATTTGAAACTTCCCCTATTTGTTTTAAGATTAAAATGGTTTTATTAAATAAATTGGTAAAAGATCAATTTGTCCCTCACTTGAAAATTAAAATTAACTGGGTTAGGGTTAAATGACAAATCTTGTAAGATTTGGAAACATTAAATATAAAACTCATCAATTTTAAAGGGAAAGGACACCGTCTGAAATTTGTTATAAAGATAAAGGACAAAACTTGTAATTCACTCTTTTTTATAATTAAAAATATTCATTATATATAGCCAGGGTTAAATCAAATAAAAAGTTTATTTTATGTAAGTAGGATTAGAATGAATCTTAACCTTTAATTTTTCAAATCAATGGTTAAGATGAAAATGTAGGGAAAAAGAGAAATGTAAGGGTATTTTTGAAAAATCTTATTTATTATCTCTCTCTCCACATGCAAGACACATGCATATTCCATTCTTATTTTTTAAACGTTCATAACTTTTTATACGACATTATTTTTTTATAAAATTTTCAACATAAAACCGTGCATCGTTTTATCTTTAATTTGAGTACCATATTGTTATATAAATTACGACAACTAAAAAACCCAAAAAATGTGTTGTATTTCTATATTGTATAACATTTTTTGTGCTGGATTTTTGTAATACATTTTTGTGCTAAATTTTTTGTACTGGATTTTTTTGTTCTTAATTTTTTTTGCTGTATTTTTTGTACTATATTTTTTTGTACTGGTTTATGCTATATTTTTTGTATTGGATTTTTTGTGCACGATTTTTTGTACTTCTATTTTTTGTTGTACTTTTTAGAAAACAAAAGGGGTGTCACATGTCATTTTCACACTCTTACTTATAAGGACCAAAATACCTTTCATTCCTACTTATAAGGAGTGTTACACGTAATCATCACAATACTTCTTAGTCTACTTAGGCAAAATCTACTTTTTGGTTGATCCTTACGTAAAGTGGTGGCGTCTCCAGGCTCGGTTGAAAATTGGGTTCAGTTGCTTTTGTTGCCGGGTTGTACACTAAGGGTTGTCAGGCCTTCTTCCAGGCAAGAGCGAAGATCAGGAAATAGAAAATCCCTGCAGTGCAGCAGCATCTCGCAGGCGCTTGCATTGTGGAAAGATGGGTCTGGTTTTCCAGATCTGGTCTCTTCTCTCTTGAGCTGTGAGGGGGACTCTGAGGTGCATAGGAGGGTCTCCGGAAAGGGCGAAGACAATAAAAAGGATCCCAATATCAAGCAATGCCTGCGGAAGGTCAGGGATGGGCATTTTACGGCGACGGTCAAAGTTTTATGTTCTTGTGGGGTTGCCCCCTTTGGAGAATCAACCATGAAAGCTCTTATTGATAAACACCCGGTGATGCCACCCCCATCACTGCCTTCCAACCCCATTGTCCAACCCACTATTATTACAGCAGAGGATTGCGTGCTTAAATGTATCCAATCCTTCCCTAGAGGGACATCTTGTGGCAGAGATGGGATGCGGGCCCAATACTTGTTGGACGCTATTGGTTGCGTGGGGTCGGTAAGTTCCTCGGGTCTGCTCACAGCTATTACTGGAGTCGTCAACCTATGGCTTGAAGGGCTTTGCCCTAAAGAGTTGGCAGAGTTTGTGGCCTCAGCCCCCCTCACCCCCTTATTGAAACCTGATAATGGTATTAGGCCTATCGCAGTGGGTGGCATCTGGCGTAGGTTGGTCTCTAAGGTGGCTATGAAGAAGGTTGGGAAGGACATGGCCCAGTATTTGGGGGATTTTCAATTTGGGGTTGGTACACCAAATGGGGCGGAGGCGATGCTTCATAGTGCGAACAGGTTCCTTAACTACTTTCATGAAGATGGGTCCATGGCCTTACTTACGGTAGACTTCACCAATGCTTTCAACATGGTTGACCGTTCAGCGTTCCTCCAGCAGGTCCACCAACGTTGCCCATCTATCTATCGGCGGGTCCAGTTCCTGTACGCCCAACCCACTCGGTTGTATGTTGGCAGCGAGTGTATCGGGGCCACCATTGGAGTGCAACAGGGAGATCCCTTGGGGCCCCTCCTCTTTGCCCTAGCCTTACATCCCCTTATTCTCCGTGTACAGTAGCACTGTAACCTCCCCTTTCATGCTTGGTATTTGGATGATGGTACGATCATAGGTAATGCAATGGAAGTTGCTAAAGCCTTGGACATCATCAACACGGAGGGACCATCCATAGGGCTCCATCTCAATATTAAGAAAACGGAAGTGTACTGGCCATCTTGTGACGGTCTCAAGGTGTAGGACGGCCTTTTCCCGAGAGGGATAGGTAGACCTGTGAGGGGGGTTAAGCTCATGGGGGGGGGGGTTAGCCGAGACTCTGCTTTTATTGGGGAATTAGCAGGGCGGCGGGCATCGACAGCGGTTGACCTTATGAAACTCTTGCCCTGCTTACAGGACCCCCAGTGCGAGCTTCTTCTTTTAAGGTCATGCATGGGGGTAGCTAAGTTACTGTTTGGGTTGCGGACCTGCCAACCTCAGTTGATGGCAAATGCGGTATCCTATTTTGATGATGGTCTCCGAAAGGCTATTGAAGACATTGTTGTTTGTGGGGGGCTCTACTTTGGTGAACTTCAGTGGCGTTTGGCATCTTTGCCGATGCGCCTGGGTGGTTTGGGCCTCCTCTCAGCTCGGGATGTTGGAGTTTATGCTTTTGTGGCGTCTAGAGCTCAGTCGTGTGTATTGCAAGACCACATCCTTCGGAACAGTGGGGTTGATAAGCTTGCCGTAGACTACCAACAGGCCCTCGAGTATTTAAGTGTCTCTCTTCCAGACTTTGGCATTGGCGGTTTCTCTAATACGGACACCGCCCCCCAAAGCCACAAAAAACTTTGGCGAATGCTCTATTTGAGAAAATCACTAGGAATCTGGGAGAAACACTTGATCTGTCTCCCCGCCAGAAGGCGGTGATTGAGTGCTTGAAAGGCCCCCATGCGCAAGACTTTTTTACTACTATCCCGATCGAGGGGCTGGGGCAATGCATGTCGGTTGTTGAGTACAGGGCTATCCTCAAATACCGGCTGATGATCCCTATGTATCCAGAAGACGAAACCTGCCCAATCTGCCGTAAAGCCTGCATAGATAAATACGGGGAGCATGCTGTTCATTGCAAGGAGCTCCCTGGTTTCAAATACCGGCATGACTGGGTGAGGGATGTTTTGGGGGACATCTTGAGGAGAGCGGGGATTTCTGCCAAGAAGGAGGCCCCTGTGAATTTTCTTACAGACCCCATGGAAGGGAGATCTACATTGAGACCAGCGGACCTGCTCGTCTTTAGCTGGGCGGGAGGGAAACATGCTTGTGTAGATCTCACAGGAGTCTCTCCCTTAGATGTGTTAAGGGAAAATGGGTTTGTAGTAGGACAAGCGGTAAAGAAAGCAGAATCTAAAAAGGTGGACAAACACGCTAAAGCATGTGCTGATAACCAACATGCATTTGTCCCCTTCGCCTTTGACACCTTTGGATCCCTGGCTCCAGAAGCTATCCGTTTGCTGACTAGGGTCCAACAGGTTGTCCACAGCAGTGGCTCATCAACAGGGGGGCAGGGGTTTGTTTTTAATAGGCATTTTGTAACGTTTGGAGGTATTTCAGTCCATTATTTTAAAAAATTGTGATTTCAGTCCCTGTGGTTTCACTTTTGTAACCATTTCAGTCCCTATGGTTTAACTTTCGTAACCATTTCAATACATTATTTTATTAAGTACAGGGACTGAAATGGTTACGAGGTGGACTGAAATGGTTACGAAAGTGAAACTACGTGTACTGAAATCGCAATTTTTAAATTAATGCACTGAAATAGTGAATTTTGACAAACCACGGGAACGAAAACAGTAATTAACTCTAAATTAAATTAGATATACGTTGGTATATAATATAGGTAGAGGATCCTGTAAAAAGTGTTCAAAGTGTGAGAAGTGTATTATAACACTATATATAATACTATATAACACCATATAAACACCATATTTGTTATATAATGATATATAGTGTTACATAGTGTTATATGGTATTATATGGTGTTACACATTGTTATACGGTGTTTATATGGTGTTATATAGTATTATATATAGTGTTATAATACACTTCTCACACTTTAGGCCCTTTTTACACTATCCTTACCCATATAATATATTCATATAATAAATACAAATGGATCATTTTGTCAATGAATATATTGTTTAGTATAACGTGTTATTTATTAATATTAATGATTATTGCTATATAATTATTTTATTATCTTTTTTTTTTCTTATCTCTTATATATTTAATATTTCTTTTTATTTTTCTACTTATTAATAACTATTTAATATTAAATTGATTCAACCACGTGTAACACACAAGTTTCTAACCAATTAATAAATAAATAATAATAAATTATGTAATACACAAGTTTCTAACCTAATAATAAATAAAAAAATAAGTAAATTGTTATAAAAAGTATATAATAAATCAACGTTCATTTTTTCAAAAACATATATTAATGACCGTGTGTGTTAATTGATTACATTTGTATTTAAGCCGTGTAATACACGTGTTTATTCAATCTTGCAATGCACAGATGTAACTTTTTTATTACTTAATATACAAAATTATAGTTATACAACCCGTATGATACACAGGTTCTAACATAGTTAATAAATACACAGGTTCTAACATAGTTAATAAATATAATAAACTTTTCATGTTTCCATATGAAAAGCATAGGTGAATAAGGACATTCTTAACTGAACTTTTTTTTTTTAATTTTAACAAGAAAGTATACAACTTTATTTATACGATGTATTTAATATACTCCCTCCGTCTCGTTAAAAGTGTCATATTTTGAATTTTCAAAGTCTTTACTTATAAACTTTGACTTTAATTATCTATTTTTTATGTTATATAAAACTTGATGAAAATTAACCCGATAAAAACACTTGTAAAACACACTCAAATCATATAACTTTAATCAAGTATTATCTAACACAAACAAAATTATTGAAGGTCAAAGTTTATAAATAAAGACTTTGAAAATTCAAAATATGACACTTTTAATGGGACGGAGGTAGTAATATTTACATCCATATTGTTGTATAATTTATTAGAATCGAGTCAAGTTAAAAATCATGCGTCTTCATTTTTATTTTTATGTACGTTTTCGGTTCCTTTACGTTTTGATGTAAATTTAATAAAAAAACAATATTTTCCCATATGCTTATTTTAATGTACGTGTTGGTGTAAATTTACGTTCCAACGTAAACGATATACATTCATGTTTCGACATAATTTTTCTCCTGGGAGTATGGGTGACGCAGTCCGGAATTCAAGCTCACCTAGACAAAGTACAAGCTGTAATTAAAAGGCAACCTCCGAAGACCGTGAAAGAAATTCAGTCGCTAAATGGGAAGTTGGTCCCATTGCATCGTTTCATCTCCAAGGCTACAAACCGAACTCTACTGTTCATGAACGTTTTAAAAAGAAGCACCGGAAAAGGGCAGATCGAATGGAGTTCAGAAGCAGACACGGCTTTTCAAGAGTTGAAAATTTGTTTGGGATCTCTTCCCACTCTAACCGCTTCGATAACGGGTGAAACAGTCACGATTTATCTATCAGCTTCCCACTTCGCTATCAGCGTGGTACTCGTAGTCCATCGGAATATGGCTCAAATTCCGGTGTACTATGTGAGCCGCGTCTTAAAAGATTACGAGACGAGGTACCCTATGATTGAAAAGCTGGCTTTGGCCCTGGTCCACGCCTCTAGAAGGCTCTGAAGGTATTTTCAAGCCTTCAACATTGAAGTACAAACTGATCTCCAGATCTAGCAAGTCTTACGGAAGCCAGAAATCTCCGGCCGACTCACCAAATAGGCCATTGAGCTCAGAGACTTCGACATAACTTACAGAATGAGAGGTCCGGTAAAATGTCAAGCAGTAGCTGATTTTTTAACAGAAGTCCCTATGGGGGAAAGCACGAAAGAAACACCGATCATCGCTAAAGTTTGGAATCTATATATGTAGGGAGCTTCCAGTAAGGAAGGCGCCGGGGATGGATTAATTTTGATTAATCCTGAAGGAATTTAATACACCTATACCTTGCGTTTTGATTTCAAAATATCAAACAATAGGGCCGAATACGAAGCACTTTTGGCTGGCCTTCACACCGCGGCCAAAGCAGGAGCAAAATCCGTCCTGGCTCATGTGGATTTGTTGTTAGTGGCAAATCAAGTCAATGGGGAGTACGAAGCCCGAGAAGAAAACATGACTCGGTACTTGAATAAGGTAAATGACCTAAGAATAACATTTGATGCATGTAAAGTGATTCATATTCCAAGAAATAAAAACAAAAAGGCCGATGCTTTGAGCAAGCTGGCCTCAGTCTCGTTCTGCCATTTATCCAAGGAAGTTCTGGTAGAAACTCTTCAAACATCGGCCATCAGCCAGGAAGAAGCGATCATGGCTATCTCTGTACATAACGATTCTCGGATGACTCCGATCTTAGATTATCTAACAAATGGCAAGCTCCCGGTAGACCGAGGCCCAGCCAGAAAGTTAAAGGTAAAAGCCTTTCAATACAAAGTACACAACGTAAATTTATACAGACAGACTTTCTGGGGCCACTTTTTAGATGTCTCGCACCGGAGGAGGTAAGTTATGTGGTTAGAGAAATTCACTGGGGTATCTGCAGCATCCATTCAGGGCCGAGAATGGTGATTGCGAAAGCCATGAACGCCGGATATTATTGGTCAGGTATGCATCAAAGTGCCATTGCTGAATTGCAAGCTTGCGAAGATTGTCAACGACATGCTTCGATCAGCCACCGTGCCAAAAACCATCTGATTCCGGTGACATCAGCCTGGCCATTTTAAAAGTGGGGAATATATATAGTCGGACCTTTCCCCACTTCGACCGGCGGTGTTAGGTTTTTGGTAGTCGCCACGGATTATTTCAAAAAGTGGATAGAAGCGAAGCCCCTCCGAACAATCACCGGAGATCAAAACCTGCGTTTTTTCTGGGAGAATATAATGTGTCGATACGGAATGCGGTTATGCATGGTAAGTGATAATGGGGAACACTTTTCTGAAAAGCCATTTAAAATGTGGTGTGAAAGGATGCGCATAGAACAAAGTTTTGCGTCCGTCGCGCATCCTCAGGCAAATGAGCAGGTGGAAAGGGCCAATCGAAGCATCGTCAATGGTATTAAAAACACCTGGGAAGAGAAGGAGTTTCCTGGGCCGATGAGCTGCTACACATGCTTTGGGCACATCATACAATGCCGAAGACGAGCACACGAGAAACACCCTTCAGTTTGACCTATGGTACGGAAGCGGTGATTCCGGCCGAGGTTGGCATGCCGACGCGCCGAATGTTACAAAATCAAGACGAAAATGAGCATGAGCTCCGCCTGAATCTTGACCTAGCTGAAGAGAGAAGGGAACTAGTGGCTATCCGGGAGGCCAAATACAAAAGGGAGTTAGAAAAGCGTTATAACTCCAAGGTCAAAGAGATTTTTTCAAAGAAGGCGATTACGTCATGCGGCAGAATGATGCCAACCTAGCTGAAGGCGTGGGCAAGATGGCTCCCAGATGGGAGGGACCGTACATAGTCAAGACAGCATGAAATAATGGAGCTTATACCTTGACCAAGATTGACAGAACTCCCATCCCAAATCCTGGAATGGGATGCATCTGAAGAAATGCTATCTTTGAGCTCGCCGAAACTTTTTTAGTTTCAATAAAGTTTTTTATTTTCCATGTATTACGGATGTTCTATACCCGCACCCCCTTTTACCGATTCATGTAATCCCGGGATGAGCTTGCCCCGGCACTTTTCATATTAATAAAATATGTTCGTATCTCAGAAAAACTGCAGTTTAATTTCTTTATCATAATAAAAATCAGGGATTCAAACCCTAAAAAATAAGGACGTGTAGGATCGTGTTGACGACCTAAATGAGTCGGTTCAGAGGAATTCTAACAAATACAGGTGCGGAAAACAAGTATTTGACTATGAAACAGCTGATTCTTCACTTTAACACTGATTATATTGATATTTGAACACAAATACAATCAGTTCTCACACCGGCAGCACTTCGGTATGGAATCACTCAAATGTTACTTCTTAATTTCGCTTGACCTAGACCTCCTATATATAGAGATTGGGATTTCGCTTCAGCATGACTCAAGCGAAATCTTAACATGTTGATTTCGCTTGAGCTGCTTCAAGCGAAATCCTTTACATACACATTCCTTCAAGCGAAATCTTGCTAACTCTCTCTCATTCTCTCGTTCTACGTGCCCTGATCTATTCTAACTAGTCTAAGACTCGATACAAGACGAAGTCGACAGATGTAGTGCACCAACAGACTCCCCCTCAGATGTTGACGAGTCGACTATCGAGTCACAACAATGTTGTGTCTTCATATCTTCAGTCTTGATCAGTCTCTGGGCTTTTACTCTTTCTATCAGCATCAACAGACTCCCCTTTGCAATGTGCTGGTATTCCTTTAGTTCTTCAGCATCATCTGCTTCAGGATCGTTGTCTGACTTTCACAATTTTGGCTTTTCAGAATCATCACTTCTCAAACTTTAACCTGCATAAACTCTACCTCACAATAAATTTTACAATTTACTCATTTCAAACATATAAACTTTCACTAATTCAGACTCTTCTCTAAAAAATATAATCAAAATGATCTTTCAATCTGATGAACCACTTGAATATTTAACAAAAATAATCAGTTTTAAACACAATCCTCAAATCATACTCATCATGTTTAGCACTCAGAATTTTGAAAATCAGCTTTTCAATACCAGTTGTCGAAAATCTTTTTGTATTTTTCAAAATTTTATGCTAAAACACACTAAAAATCTTTTTGGAATTTTTGAATAGAATGAAATGCAGTAAAGAAATATTTACAGACAATATTTTTTGTGAGTTTGTGTAAGAGGATCATATCAGTTTCTGAGACAAATCACCAACACCGTTAAGCTTCATTTCATTTTAAGTTCTAAACGATTCACCTAGATTGTCAGTATATTTGTCCACTTAAATTTTCACACAAAGTTCAATTGATCCGAGATATGATGTTAATGTTTTAAAAGACTTGAACTTATCCGTGTGTCCCACTACTTGAATATACTCCCGTATCCAGATCCCAATATTCAGTCTTACAGGTGAGTATACCACAGATGATATCTGTCAGGGGAATAAATTATAGTACGAGGGCCGTGAGAGCTCAGGTCGATCTTTCGATACGCAGAGAGATGACGGCTTCGACTTTTGGTGTGTCCCCTTTAGAGGATCTTTTGCATTACAACAGCAGTGACTATCAATTTTATTGTTTCATCAGCTTGCTGAGGGCGATGCTATGTTTCAAGCATTTGCAGAAAGCATTATCCGGGGACTAGGTCAGAAATTTCTTTCAGCAGAAGTCCCGGGATAATACCCCAGATATCACTGAGCATAAAGACCTAGTATCTCAGAATAAGGGACCTTTCAAACAAGATTTCAGGGGTTACCTATATATCCAAGTTTGTGTTAACCCACAGAACAAGCAAGTTTGAAATTTAGGTTTATATCTCGTCACAATCTACTAAATGTGCAAAAACCTACTGGCACATCATTAGTGAGATTGTTTATCACATTTTACTTTCCAATTCTTTAGCATGTTGTGATAGTCCACTGATGTACTATCATTTCCTCTTTTATACAACAAAACTCATTTTTGATTTTATCATGTTTTTGGCTTTTTCAAATTTTCAAAAATGTTTTTGGATTTTCTGAAATTTCTACTCCCCCTAAAATGCAAACACATTTTAGGAAATTTGAAAACAAACTGTACAAGAACATGACAACCGATATCGAATTGCTTCAATTCGCCATCCACTTGGCATAAACAATTAGAACTCCCCCTCACAACAAACTATTTTCTCATTTAGATTTCAAAACACTTAAGTTTGTTTTAATCAAAATGATTTTTCCGGAAAATAAGTTTGTTTTTACCACTTGTAGAGTTAGGGATTTGGTTCATCACATTGTTTTTTAACCACTTGTAGAAAATCAGATACAACTTAATGTCCCTGATTTACCACTTGTACGAAAAAACACAATCAAATACACAGAATGATGCCGATTCCTGATCCACGATTACCAACTTGGGATCTCCGGCAAGTCCACAGACTTACTGTTCGTAGTATGAGCCATCCCAGTCACGAACTAGGGATGGTTCAATTTTCTCCTTCTGCATCTTCTTCTCATAAAATTCTTTAACCCCTTTGACTTTTCGATCAATCATTTTACCAAGAATATGTTTCACAGTGGGGTTAAAGGCTTTTTCAACATCAAAAACCTTGTTATCATCATAAAATTGGTTTGATATCTCAACTTTACCAATTTTCTTCTTAAAATCTTCATCCTTCAATGGTGGAAAATGAACATCATCCATTTGAGGAACTGAAGTTTTCAATTTTAACTCAACCTGTGGCTCCTCTGATTTTATGGAATCAGATTCATCGCCAGAAGATAGCTCCTCTGATTTCAACCTATCAGAATCATCGCTAGAACTATCAACAGACTTCTTAACAACCCATTTCTGGTTGTCAAGATTTCCTCTTTTCTTGTAAAACCTGTTTGAACTTTCACCAATTTCAAAAGTCGAATTTTTGAATAATTTGGTTCGGTCAATTGGCGGTTCAAACTTAACCACTTTTTCTTTTTGTTTACGAAAAACTCCCTGTTTTGATGATATTGCCTTAGAACAATCTCTGGCAATGTGTCCAACAGTGTTGCATTGGAAACAGGTTCTCGTTTCTTTCATCTCTTCTTGCTTCTTTGCAAGAAATTTACTATTCGACTGCCTCCAAAACCTTTCCTTTTCTTCCTCATCTCTTGATGTACCTGAAACAAATGTCATCTTTGCTTTAAAATCACGAACATATGTTTCATTTTTCTGTTTTTCTGTTGGAGTAAAACCAAGACCTTTCTTTTTGAAATTACGGTTAGGGTTTGATTTCTTGTGAAAACCAGAACCAGAACTGTAACCTTTTTTCTTGTTTAATCTTTGTTGTACTCTTGAGGTGTATTTTTTAGGTTTATCAATAAGATTTACATCTTTTAATTCAGAAAAATTGATTTCTGTTAGTTTGAAAATCTTTTTGATCATCTCAGTTTTTACACCTCTTAGTGGAAATTCCTCATCAGAATATAATTTGTCGGAATCATTCAATGTATATGCAACTTTGAATGTTTCGTCACTCAAATTAGATTTTGATAACAGGAATTCTTTGTTGTAAACCCTTTTAACTGAAGAATTTTGACTGTTGACCGTCGAACTCGAACTTTCAGAACCAGACTTTGACTCTGAATCTGACTTTGACTCCTCAGTTTCATCTTTATCCAACACCTGATCGACGACTTTCTTAATTAACTCGGACTCATGATCAGTGTCAGATGATGTAAACACGACATCAATATTTTCTGGCAAATTGACCGACGACTCCGACTCCCACTGTAAATTTGTTGCTTTTTCAACTCTTTCCTGATTTGGATTCCTGGGCAAATATCCATTTTCTAACGGGGGTGGACATTTGTTATAACTGACTTCTTGTTTCTTACCAGAATCCTTCTTGTCAGTCTTTTTCTTTGAGTCACTCTTCTTGTTCTTCTTTTCTGGAGTCTTTTCTTCAATCACTTTTCCATCATCCTTCTTTTCTTCAGTTACTTCATCCTCTTCAAATGCCTTCATGCCTTCAACAGTTGGATAAATCATGTCAATGACATAAGAAGTACATGAGTAACTTTTCAACAATCGATTAACTCTTTCAGTTTCGATCCTTTGCAGTTCCAGTTTCTGTTCAAGAACAACACACTTCTCAATGTAATTGTTCACCACTTTTTGCTTCGTCATAAAAGCTCCTTGAAGTGTTTTCATCGCTGTTGCTTGTTCTTCACTAGTTAAATTGTATTGGTTCATTGCTTTGTTCAGTACATCATAAGATTCCTTCAAACTATTCAAGTTATAGATCAGTGTACTGTTCTGCTTCTTCACAGCTTCACAGTCTTCACACTTCACTGGAATCTTCTTTGCATCAACTTCATCTTCAACTTTGAACTTTGCAACTTCAACTTTTACTTGCCTTTTGATCACTGGAATTTCTTCATCATCACTGCTCACTGGAGTCTTGATCTTTTTCTTCTTCTTTTTAACCTTTTCATCTTCACTGTCACTTTCAGCAAGCAGTTTCATATCAGCTTTGAATTTTCTTGCCCAATACTCACGATCATCATCACTATCTTCTTCAACTTTGGCAACAAAAGCTGTATAAGCTTTGGCTTGATCAGGAATATAGTTATCCCAATTAAAATTCTCCCAGCTAAAACCCTCTGGTAGTTTTTCATCATCTTGATCTATTATCAATGCACTACCATCAGCTCTCTTTGAAGAATTTTGATTAACTGCACAAGCTCTCTTTCCAGAATCTTCAATCACATATCTTCCATGCGCAGTTTGTGCCTGATGTTGTTGTTGTTGAAGTGGTTGTTGAGCAACTTGATGGTAAATGGCCTTTCGATAGTAATCATTGTTGTTGTTGAACGGATTTTGAGTCCCACTTGCTTCGCGATTTTTGCACTCCCTCTTGAAGTGTCCTTTCTCCCTGCAACGAAAACAAGTGACTTTAGATTTATCAAAACCTAAAGTAGAATTACCAGCCTCACGAAGATCATCTCTTCCAGTGATTTGCTTGAATTTCTCAGCTCTCCTCAATACACTGGCCAAGCACCATTTTATGTCCATCAGTTCCATTTCTTCAGCATCGATCTGGTCGTAGTCTTCCTTTGTCAGCATTGGATTTCCGATACGACCTGCAACAAAACTACCATAAGATTCAAGAACAGTTCCCAATAAAGACATATGGCTTTTAGCAATTTCTACAGAATAGTCTTCATCATTCTCCAAATTTAGTACAATGTTGCACTGAATCTTTTTGCCATTCTTTGTTGCTGAAATGTTTAGATCGAAAGACGGAAATGAGGTGAAACTTGTTTTGCTGTTTGATCCTGATGATGAACTTCCAGAAGAATTCTTGACATTGTAAGCAGTTTCTATTTTTGGAGATAAATTTGTAGACTTCTCATTCACCCCTGCTTTGTAATACAATCCAATATCCTGTTCACCATCGAAATCTTTCATTCGAATAATCTTTCGTTGTTCCATCTCTTGAGCTTCCAACTTTTCAATAAACTTGCTAAGTGTCAAATTGCTAAAACCTTTCTTGTTTTTGAGCATCATAAGATATGTTCCCCAAGTCTCATATCGCAAAGCATCAGCAAGCTTTTCGATCAACTCTTCATTGTCTTTCTCAATACTCAATCTCTTCATGTTAGCAAGCAAATTGCAGTATCTTTCAATCATCTCTCTAGTACTTTCATTCTTTAATATGCGAAATAGATCAAATTCTTTCTTTAGAAGCGATTTCTTGCTTTTGATCATTTCTTCACTACCACGAAACTTAGACCGTAAAGCTTTCCAAATTGAATATGAAGTTCCGTTATGTTGTAATAACACCAAGATGTCTTCTTTCACAGCTTGTTGCAATAAACTCAGCATCATTTTCTCATCTTTGTACTTCTTTCTAGCATCAGCAGTCAAATCTTTAATCGGAACCACTTCTTCATCATCATTCATCGGTCGAATATATTTTGTCTCAACACATTCCCATGCATCAAGATAATTTGCTTGTACCCAATTCTCGAAACGACCTTCCCAACCCTTGTATTCCTCAATGTTCATTAGTTTAAGCGGCTTTTGCATCGTGCCCGTTTCGTTTTCCAACATTGTGTTTTGTGCAAGGCTGATTGGGGTAACCGGAGTAGCGAATGCGTTGTAAAAATCTTCGTCCATTTTTCGGAATTCAAAAATTGCACACAACAGTGAGTTCAAGCGAAATCACCAAGTCAATCACAGTTCAAGCGAAATGGTCACTTTGTAGCTTTCAAGCGAACTAGTCAAGTGAACAGTCTTTGAAGCGAAAATGTCAAAGTGGTTGAAGCGAAATCCTTGAAGCGAAATGGTTCAAGCGGAACTTTCAAGTGACAACTTTCTGAAGTGAAATCCTGAAGCAAAAACCTTGAAGCAAATCTAGATAATCTCTGAAGCGAAATACTTGAAGCGACAGCCCTGAAGCGAAATAGAATGCTATTTGAAGCGAAATCTAGGTGTCGCTTGGAATTTCAAGCGAAATCCTTCAAAGAAAAACTGATATGTTCAAGCGAAATCCATTCGGAGGTTTGTTTCTGATAGTTTTTCGTCGAATTTTGCAGTGAAACTTTTCAGGATTTGTTATCTTGTACTTTTAAACAATCCGTGAGAATTTGAACAGGTTTTGACCGTAAAAACTTTCTGAACTGAGAAAAGAAGGTGTAGAAATAAGAGAACGATGTCAAATTCAGCTGAAATCCTGCAGAACTCCTCAACTGGCTCTGATACCAATTGTAGGATCGTGTTGACGACCTAAATGAGTCGGTTCAGAGGAATTCTAACAAATACAGGTGCGGAAAACAAGTATTTGACTATGAAACAGCTGATTCTTCACTTTAACACTGATTATATTGATATTTGAACACAAATACAATCAGTTCTCACACCGGCAGCACTTCGGTATGGAATCACTCAAATGTTACTTCTTAATTTCGCTTGACCTAGACCTCCTATATATAGAGATTGGGATTTCGCTTCAGCATGACTCAAGCGAAATCTTAACATGTTGATTTCGCTTGAGCTGCTTCAAGCGAAATCCTTTACATACACATTCCTTCAAGCGAAATCTTGCTAACTCTCTCTCATTCTCTCGTTCTACGTGCCCTGATCTATTCTAACTAGTCTAAGACTCGATACAAGACGAAGTCGACAGATGTAGTGCACCAACAGGACGGACAGGTGAATGTCCGGCATTATTTTCACAAACAAAGAGATACCAAAATTATCCTAAGTTACAAATAACAAAGACGAAATTTTGCACTAAAATGAATGTTCTTAAAATAAAATAAATGCAATCAGAACAAAGCATGGACGCAAGTTTTCATAAACCAAAGTTACATCAAAAGTCCGGCTCAAAAGACCGGAACATTACATCATTGTCAAAAGGATAATACTATTTGCAATTGGTAATTACAAAAGGAGATATTCTGAAATCATCAAACACAAAGGTGTATACGCTAAAGAACCGGGCATGTCCATCTATACTACTTTCCTTCACCTAAAATCTCTTCCTTAAAGCCCGAGGCTTCTTGGATCCGGGGAAGAGGTTCGTTGACCAAAGCTGCAAGGTCATCCACCAAGGGAAACCGGAGAGAGTCGAAGTTTGATACGGCTGCGTTCAGCTCGGCCTATGCATTCTTGTTCAATAACGACACGACACCGTAGGGAGTCTTCTTCTTTAAGGCGTGAAGATAACCCCCATGTACACCGGCATTTACACCAACAACGCTCATAGCGTTGTTCACAACGGCTACGACCTGGGTTATTTCCGGTCCGTTATGAATGTACTTGGCAAGATTACTAGTACCTTCGGTCAAAAACCAAGTCTTTATCATCTGCAGCTCTTCCATCCTTTTGCTTAAGTTAGCAATCTCCAACTTCAGATCTTCTACCTCAGCAACCTTCGCCTTCAAATCAGCTTCACCTGTTTTGTGCAAATCCCTCTCTATAAAAACATATTAGAAAAAAAAACTCAAACATAAAAGTACGAAGTAATGAAACAAATAAGGTGCCGAACCTTTAACCATCCGATCATAAGCACCGCGGGCTTGAGCCAATGATTCCTCTATCTTTGCCAAGAGGTTTTTATGATCCTGATCATTCTCCTTCATAACGGCTGCAAACCTTGTCAGCTCAGCCGTAGCCTTATATCTCTCTTCTCCGGCCGATGCGGCAGCGGCTTGGGCCGATTGGCTTTGAGCGGATAAAGTTTTTATCTTCTCTTTCTGGGCGGCAAGGTCTTGGTTAAGCTAAGCAATTTTCTTCTCGGTGTCAGGAGTACGTTGCAACTTATCTTTCATCGATAAAATATCACGTTCCAGATTCTCTCTCACCGACTCTGCTTCAACCCACCTACGGTATAGCTAAACCACATAAACACTCGATTGAGCCTGTTTGGCCAAAACCGCAAACCCCAGATCCTGACTCTTCATCCTCCGGGTACGGGTATGATCAACCGGAGTGTTTATCCCGAAAAGAAACATCTTGGCAGTTAAGGCATCCATAACAGAATCCTTGTTTTTTATGTCCCAGTCGGGAACAAATGTATCCTCTGCCATCGCCGAATCAATCTCCATCTCATCCGAAAAAATATTTGCATACCGGAAAAAGGTCTTTACCACAGGTCCGAACCAAGTTGAGGGAAGGGAGGAAACTTGATCCTCCTCGTCCCCCAAAAAACAGTCCGAACCCAAGGAAGAACTTAGAACAGTACCAGAAAAACTCACGGACTTCTTTTCCCCTTTGCTTGAAACTCCAACATCTTCCGTCTCCATTTCATCAACATCATCATTAGGTATGAATCCGAAATAAAGCATTGCCGGACCAGACATAGTTTTGGGAGCTTCATCCCCAGATGATGTAAGACCCTAATTCGTACATGACAAAAGTCGCAGCAGAAACACGAACCATAAAATTTCTTTCATTATAAATACCTCAACTTATTTAAAATTTAACTTTAACATAGCTCTTTCTCATAAATCCGTCATCCTCTTATTTACTAATTAAAAACATAGCTTATGTTTACTACAATATACACATCAACGTTCCCGTACAATCTCTCTAGTGACTCGATCTTCGATCTCTATTCCTTAGTAATCTTCAAGGCTTGTACTACCTGCGCTCACCACATAAAATTCATAACGTTAGTACGTATCATAAGCATATAAGATTCATTCACGTTTACTCTTCATTTCATTAACTCTTTACATCCCAGCTTTCCCTCTGATCATACGATCTGTAGTGAGACTTCTTTGGTATTCCTGCGTTACACTTCATCACCAGGCACACTATTATCATCGTTAGTACTCAATTTCAGTGAATGCATGCTTACATACTTTCATACAAACTTATACATATGCCTACGATCACACGTAACAACTTACATACATACGTACCTACATACATACGTACGTACCCACTTACGTGCATACCTAAATACATCCATTCATACATACATACATACATACATACATACATACATACTTATTACATGCCTTCACACAAACCTACATACGTGCATACATTCGTACATACTCACTTGCGTACATATACATACTACCTACATACACACCTACATACATACACTTAGATTTATAAAACATACATACATATATGCCTACATACTTACTTACATATATATTTATAATCACCTATTGCCATATACTCAACTCATACTTACCTACTCATATACGTCTTCATATATCCGCGTGTACTTGCTCACACACTTATAATCTTACATACGTTTGCACATATATGATCACATACACTCCTACATACGTGTTTAGATACATTCAAACATACATACTTGCCTATCTACATAGATGCATACATTTATGCTCATAAAAACGTAAGTTAAATTAGTCAAACGTAACTTGAAACGCGTTTAAACGAGTTCCCAAGACAAAACTGAGCAAACGAGCAACTTTCTCCAACTAGGGGGGGGGGGGGCTCGCGTGACGCCAAGGGCCTTGGCGTCACGCTAGGCCCCTGTTTTCACAGAACAGGTGCAGCACAATGCTGCACATTCACAGCACGATCCCGTTGTACGGAAACGAGCATAACTCTCTCTTTTTTGATCCGTTTTACCCGATTCTTTTTCCTACGCGTCCGTAATTTCACTCTTCATCTAATGGAGTTAAAATCCAACATCCGACATAATAAAATTTTAGACTTTTAACTCTTCGGCTTATTACCCTCTTACCAAATTTCGACCCGTTCATTCATTCATCAACATAACTTGTTTGCATTACCATAACCTCTTATAAACCTAATAATATCAGTTACGTCTATCATAATTACTAATATCTTGGATGCCTTGCATCCTCTTAACACATTATCGTTCATATGCTTATTTTGACCCGTTAAGGGTATTCGCACATTAATTGGTCTAGGACTAACAAAACCATACTCCCCACTTCCATTCTTGTCTAAATCATTACACTAATCGAATAACTTGTTTCTAAACTACTTTTTAAGATCGTTTGCCCAAAATACCCATCAAGGGCATTTTGGTCAACTTTAAACCCATCCTTTATGCCGAAAGACTACGACACATATTTGACCTCAACCATCATGTTTAGTTAATTAAAACACCATATTACTTAATCGAACTAAGAAGTGATTACAGAAATCACTTAGCTTATGCGTTCGTGCTCGCATCCGATTCCTTGCCTCTTCTTGACCCGTTAAAACCTCATGCTTGAGCCCGTCTCGACGTGATTTCCTATACTTTCATTTCATCGAAATCACGCTCTTATTAACATACTCATTTGTACATGTAACAATCATATCACTCGCGTAATTCACACTTAACTTTCCTTAGTCATTTCTAACAAGCATTAACACATATAATCAACTTCATAACCTTTCCAACACACGTAATTCATCGGGTAATAAAAATTAACACATATTAACATAACATGTATCAAACGACTTCCTATAATCCTGCTTTTACAATAATGAGTCAAATCATGTTTCTTATACTTAGTTGACTTTCAAGAGTCAACTATTAACCATATTTAACCATCGACTTATCATCATATACTCGTAACATCAGAATCGACTATACGGATGACACTATATACATTTTATCATACTCTTGATGCGAGTACTATCTTTTAAGCATAACGTACAACTATTTCATGCTCAAATCTTCTAAACTCATACATAACCCATCAAAACCTACTACTAATCATCATGTATCATTCCCAAACAAACATCAAACATATCATCATTACATTTCTCCTAATTCTTCTAACAAGTATTCATCATAACCACATAATACATCAATCTTTCAACAACACTCGAACATGGGAGGTGATTCTAGTCATCATCTTCACCCTAACTAACGGGTTTCACCTCTAATCATCAAATTAACGCAAACCATACATAACCCATGTTCTATACGAGGATTCTAACCCTTGTACATGATCAATTTCATATTAACTCACGGATTAGAACATAACCCACTTCACCCATGATCACCAATCTTAAATTTAAGACATACCTTATGATCCCCTCATGTTGGTGATCATTAATCCATGCTCGGTTATGGATTTAAGCTTTATCTTGCCTTCCAATTTGAGCATAAAGATGAATTTAGGGTTTGAGGCTCCATGGGAGCCCTCCTGATCTTTCTTGAACACACGTATGTGTGTGTTGGTGTGTGATTAAGTTATTTAATAACTTAACTTTCATTTGTTCAACTTTAGCCCCTCGGGTTTACTTTTAAAACATAACTGACACTACCCTCATCATTTAATACTTTTGACCATACCCTTAACTAGGTTAAATAGCCTAGTTATTTATTTCATGACGGGTCACATAAGAACATACGACAAATATTAATATTCAGATTTTGGGGCGTTACAAGTCTACCACCCTTAAACGAGGTTTCATCCCCGAAACCATATTCAGATTTTGGGGCGTTACAGATGACTTCCCACCAGATAGATGTTCGGACAAATTCGTTAACACGTGATCAAAAGAAATAGAAAGAGCCATCTTGGCTTTCTTGGTCACCTTCGGAAGAGGTTGGCTATCCTTCTCAGGGTTCACTTGATTAGTGCTGGCTTTTCTCTTCCGATAAATAAAACCCCTAACTGCAGAAGCAATACCCTTGCCCTTGACAGGAGAAACCACCACTGGTGAAGACGAATGTTTGACTTCTTGGTCCCGATCACAGATTTCCATATCGTTATCTTCATTAATCTCCGGAACTTCTGCAGTAACATGAATACTTGCGGATCCCACCGCTTCAGCGCTAGACTCGGGTACAACAGGATTTTCTAAGGGAACTTCCGGATCAACATGTGGTCTGATGGCGTAAGCTGCCAGAGTAATCTACTTGATAAACGGTTCTCCATCTCCGGCATTCTCTACAAAGTCGAAATCCAGATCCGCAAAACAGGGAACCTTAAGAGCACCCCTGAGCGACATGGTGTTATTTGTTACCAAAAAAGAAAGAAATATCAGAAAAAGCATAAAAATAAGTGACACCGAAGGGCAGAAAGTAGGCCAGATCACTTACCATCACCCCTCCTGCTTATGACCGGCCACTCCCTATCCCCTCGGTCCCAAATTTGGCTCACTCGGCCCAGTAATAACAAATGCTCTGAAAGGGGGCGGATAGGGCTCCGGTTATCAACCAAATCCCGAGCCAACCCCAGGTCAAAAACAAAATCTTCTTTAAGTTCAAAATCCATAGAGTGGTCTTTGAACCTCCATGCCATATCGGCTGGAAGGAATAGATCGTCCAGCCAGAAAAAATGGTCCTTCCAATTCTTCTTGAGACTCGACTTCTCATCCGAGGAAGGACTAGGGACAGACTTCCTATGTGCAACAGTATACGAGTCCCCGGCCGTAATAAATTCATAAAAGTACCGGAATACGTTTAGGTCCGACTTACGGCCTAAAGCCCTACAGGAAAGTTCAAAATGATTTATTCGGTTTAAGTCCAAAATGGTTGACCTGAGAGAGGTGGATTCGGAAGAACCGGAGGACTTTTATCAAAAATTTTATAAACGGAATGCGGTAGTTTGCAAAATTACAAACTCGTGTATACAAAGGGAACTTTCCGGCTATAAAGGGGTAAATAGGTTTATTTCGTGCCGGAAGTTCTGGATTTAAAAAGGCCAGAATCTGGTAATCTCTAAGGAACTTATCAAAATGTTTCTGCGTTAAAACACTGAAACTCTTGGATAGGTTATCCTTCTTCGGAGCCATAAGTCTAAAGAAGGAGTAAAACAACCCGCACCTTGAATAAAAAAGAAGATCGCTGGAAATCGAGAGTAAAAAGAGGAGAAAAAGCAGCAGAGTCCGATAGTGAGAAAAGTGAAAAAAATGAAAGATTTCTACCCTTATATAAAGGGTGAAAGGGGTGGAAGACAGCTGGACAGTCAAACGTCCAATCAGGTGTCACTTCCGGACGCCGTTCACGATTCCTAACAAGGGAATACTAAGGGAATGTAGCGGTGACTGACCGACACATTCCACCTCACCAATCTCACAGACGCCATGTCATCGGTATGGAAAATACGCCATGTCATCTGTTTCGAACGATAAAAGAAAAACTTTATCATGTCCAGACTAGAACTTGATAAACTGGGGGACTTGTAGATGCATAACCGGGTCTAGACCTTCTTCACAAGGCCGGACCGCAACTAAAAGAACGCATGTCTTTAGGATTCGTCCCCTTGCCACAATAACGGGCGCACATCCCAAAGTGCGTCATGCTTAATGACGTCATCAAAGTTACTAGTATAAATACCTCCACCAAGTACACCACAAGTACCATTTTCTAAATCTTCGTCCATATTTTCTCTCTCTACTTTCTCTCTCTAGCAAATACTTATCCTCACGCCGGGGGTGGTCGTAGAGTGGCCCTCCCACCCCTGCGATGAGCCTAACAGTTTGTTCAGTGTGCAGGTTCAGATTTTCAAGCTATCCCAAGGTCTAATTGTGGTGATGTAGCATGTGTTACGAAAATGAAGATCAAACACGTTGATTCTACGAATACCCGTGTAGTTCTTCCCCAACCCCCAAGATACCACCCAAAGGGCACAGAATTTGAAGTGAAAAATGAGTTAATTCAAAATTCAAGTCTGAACTTTCCAATTACTAGAGAGACATATAAATAGGAACATAAATTCGAAATAGGCCTAAAAAGACAACGGGCCAAACACAAGCCCAAAAACAAAATACCCAAAACACTTCAAAAAACATAAAAACGTAAATAACTTATAGAAATAAACGTTTTTTGGCCCGGACGATGACCCAAACCGCCGTAGGCGTTTGCATCAAGATGGAGCTCGTTCTCACGTTCGTTTCGCCTGGTCACATGCCCAAAACGGACCCCCGTAGCCCAAGTTAGAGCCATTTTAGTGAGGCCCCTTTTGTTACACGATCTTGGGCCTCCAAATATAAGATGGCCCGCTCCTGCACACTTGGACCCGCATCATCGTGGTCAGTCAACATCCGGCCACTTTTTGGATCTTCAACAGTATGATTATTTTAGCGGATTTGGATTGTGATAAAGCCATAAAATATTTTTTATTAAAGACAAATCATATAGAGCATTATGCAACATATTCGAAAGATAATCAAGAACTTATATATTGTGCAAAGTTATATGTACAAATTTTGTGTGTCATAGGTCTTCACATTCCTGCACATTTGGATAAAGAAGAAGAAGAAGGAATAATAGAACCAGACGAAAGATTGATAGAAGAAACCGAAAAAGAAAAAGAGTGGATGAAAGAAGTGGAAGAAACTGAAGAAGAAAAGAAGAAAAAAGAAGAAAAGAAGAAGAAAGAAAGAGCAGCGGAAAGATTGTATGAAGCTACTCTAAGTCAAGACATTGCACGAGTTAAGAGGACTTGTAACGAATTAGTTCAATTGAGAGATAAAATAACCATTAATGGCAACACTGCACTCCACGTAGCAGTGGGTACTTGCACCGAAAGGGAGTTTTTAGAAGAAATGTTGAAATTGGCTACACAAGATAACCAGCAGCCATTGGATATGCGAAATTCAGAAGGAAGCACGCTACTTCATGTTGCTGCTATAGTTGGCAACACTGAAGCTGCTAAGTTGCTAGTTAAAAAAGACTTACAGTTGTTGTATAAAAAGGATCACGAGGGTCAAATGCCACTAGCCAGAGCTCTTTCAAATATGCATAAGGACACGTATTTCTGTTTGTGGGACTCCTATATGTCAGCTCAAGACATGGAGACGGGTGCTTTATTAGATGGCAAAAGTGGTTGTCAGCTTCTGGTTAATATTATTTCTTCTAAAGATTACCGTAAGTAAAACATGCCCACTTAGCTAATCATGAATTCTTATTTCCATCTTTTCATAATTTGTTCTTGATTATATCTGCAGGTCCCGCATATTCTTTGTTTACTCTTCACGAGAAAATGTTTCTGAACCACACGGACCCTGTGCTGATGGCTTTAGCTCAAAACTTCCCACCTAAACTCGACTTTTGGGAAAGAACCGTCTTCCGGTTCGCTCAGTTGGGTCAATATATATACACACGTACTCTACACCTGTCTATAAATGCTTATTTGTTGATAATGTTATCTGGATTCTGCATATTCATTACATTTCAGCTTATTAAAAACTCGAAACTAATTACCATCTTGTGTGTGTGCGTATAAATATAGAAGAAAGAAAAATTATTTATTTGTGTTGCTTTTAATTAGGTGAGATGATTCTTTGTGTCCATGTTGCAGCACTGTGGAAGTTCAAGTTTGTTAAAGCATTAGACAGGAAAGAAGGAGCTTACCGGGTGGCCAAACGGCTATTAAGAAGAATATGTTCATCCATAAAGCATGAAGGCAACTCCAAATCTCACCATGACTCTTACAACAATGCAATTCTCGAAGCTACAAGACAAGATGCATGCAAGTTTGTAAAAATAATCGTGTCAGAATTCCCAAATGCAATCTGGAGCACCAATGAAGACGGCCACAACATTATTCAATATGCTGTGATAAATCGTTCAGAAATGGTTTACAACCTACTATATCAAATGAGCGAACATAGAAATATTTACAAAACAATCAAAGACTCTTACGGAAACAACCTCTTGCATCTGGCTGCATCCTTGGCACCTACCAACAAATTGGATCCTATATCAGGTGCAGCTTTGCAATTACAATTTGAACTGCAATGGTTTAAGGTAAGATTCAAAATTTTAGTAAATTAAGTAATATGAGATTATTTGTTATTCACTCATGTACATTAGTTAAGAGATGTTATATTATTCTTGTAGGAAGTTGAGAGATTTGTATGCCCTCTAAACATCATACAAAAAAATTATTGGGATGATACACCTCAAATGGTATTTAAAGAAGAACACAAGGAGTTGGTGACAGGTGGAGAAAAATGGATGAAGGAGACAGCAGAGTCATACACAATCACAGCCGCATTAATCACCACCATTGTGTTTGCAGCAGCTATTACAGTACCCGGGGGAAACAAACAAGACAATGGGATACCAGTGTTTACTAACACTACTGCCTTCACAGTATTTGCAGTGTCAGATGCCATATCATTGTTCACATCTGTTACATCCTTGTTAATGTTTCTATCAATCCTCACTGCACGTTTTTCTGAGCAAGATTTTCTCTACAAGTTGCCTACAAAGTTGATAATTGGTCTCACCGCCTTGTTCATCTCAACAACTGCCATGCTCGTAGCTTTTGGTGCAACTTTATTCCTTGTGTTTGGCCAGAACAATTCACAGATTCTTGTTCCCATTACTGCATTGACTTGTCTTCCCATAACTGCGTTTGTGACTTTACAGTGTCCACTCATTATAGACCTAATGAGTAGCACATATGGTCGTAGCATTTTTGGTAAGAAAAGTGACAACCCCTTCTATTAATGTTTTTTTTAGTATGTAATGTAACCTCTTCAGTAGTGTTGTTGTACTCGAATGGAATAATGCTCTACTATTGAACCACTATTATTACTATTTTGCTTGATGTGCAATTTGGTAAAGAAAACACTTTGATGGCATCCATGAGGTTATCTGGTCTTCCAAAAGTACGTGCTATTGACATTGGCTCCTGGTTGTAGTAAATAGATCCTAACTAGTGACAACAGAACAACACCAATATAATGATACTAAGAACCAGAAGTTAACACAAGCTTTAGCAATAAACTAAGTGTATAGCTGTAGATTCGTAAGTATTCGGAGTTAGATTCGTAAGTATTCTGAGTCTGCAAATCACAAGTGTGGCTGGTAAATAAAATACCACTTGATAGAAATTACCTTCAATAGCATAGCATAGCACTGAAGAACACATTTGTATGGTCTGAAAGAAAAAGAAAAAAAAAAGATTAAATTGTGATATGATCCGACCCAGGTGTGCAACCCGACCCATCAGGCCTTATGAATACTAGCTACGTTGATGAAATGAAGGCCACGATTTACATTTCTAAATTAGTAGTTAGTTTTGATTTTTATACATGTGGCAGTTAGTGCATGATGTCGATGTTTCACATTTCTTTTTAATTCCTAATCTTTATAGAATCAAATACAAACCACATTTCGCATAAAAATTGAAGAACCAATTAAAATGTGTAACGTCACATCCAACCAATTATAAAGAAATAATAAAATAATATTCTAAATAATATCAATTATATTGAATTCCCTATAAATACGCTAACAAACAATTAATTCTTTATTTGGATCTTTCTTTTGTTTTCAATGTGCTGATTAGGAAAAGTGTTGATATCATTCAAATATGTGCTAAAATCAATTATCTTGATTAATTTTCATGTGCTAATATAATTTAAAAATGCTACTTTTATATATGTATTGTTTTGTTATGTGCTAATTTAACTTTTTCGTAAGCGTTAGGATCTCTTCTTACGGTTAGCAAGAAGTTATTTGTGTTCAAATATATATTTCATGTACGTTGCATTTGCATTTTGAAAAGGGAAGAAATATTGCAGAATACTCTTGTTTTTCGTCTATAGAATTCTTGGAGCTTGACCCTCTCTAAGAGTTATCTATCTTTAGAGCTTGATCCACTCAACGGGTCTCTATCAATTGGTGCTTTCATTCTTGAATTCACCTCCATCATGGCCTCAAAAATCATGTTGTTGCTCGACAAACTCTGGTCTACTATCGAGAAAAAACCAACAACGCCTCATCGAGTTCACCGCTAGCGTCGGTCTACCTTCACCATCTCTAATCACATCCGTTACCTGCTCCACCGCCATGCCAAATTTCACCACCAACACCGACAAACTCTGATTTTTAAACATGTGGCAATTAGTGCATGATTTCCATGTTTCCCATTTCTTTTTAGTTCTAGTCTTTAACAAGAAGTTATTTGTTTTCAAATTTATATTTGGGTAAATTACACTTTTCGTTCTTTATGTTTGTACCATATTGCAACAGATAACCTTTAACTTCAATAATTACAGTCACAATCCTTTATTTGCAAAACTCGTTACACTGTACTTCCTTTAGCACTAACCTGGTTAAATTTTGTTGTTAAGTTTATTCACTTAAGGGTATTATGGTAAATTCATGCTTTTATTTAAATGTTTAATAAATAAAACAAAAAAATGCATATAAACATCATATTCCCTAATTTCCGAACCCTAAAACCCTAACCACCACATCTTACCACCACCACCACATCGAATCCTCTCATCAATCACCATCGTCTTCTTCGCTCGAATCTTTTCTAGGTTTCATGAACATTTGTTTCTGTTAATACTTATTATCCTCTCATCTTTTAATTGTTTGAATTTCGTGTAAGTGATTGTTAATCAAATTGGTAGACCTAATTTTAATCTACCTGCTGCTTTTATTATGATAATACTAGTTTCTAGTTTTGAGGTGAACTGTTTTTTGTTGTCTTGTATGTGATTTTGTTTAATATTTTACTGATTACTCAGCTAATAGTGGTTAATTAGGGTCACAATAGGTCTATATTATGATATGCATGCCCATCTGGTCTCAATGGCTCAGCAAAATAGAATTAAAATTCACTGCAGCAGTTCAGATTTCAGAACTCAGATGGTAAATCTTTGTTCCGATTTCAATTTGGATTTCCTTGTAGCGACATTTCGATTTACAAACAATTGAAATCATTATTTTTTATTTCGATACATAAAAAAGACCCAAAACAAGACATAATTCGATCGAAAACCTAGTTTTGACGAAACTGATTCATTCTTTCAACATGAGCAGATGTTCATATATCATTGAATCTGTTATTTGTTCGATGCCACCAATGGTAAAAGTGCAAACTGCCATAATCCATATCAGAGATTATAGCAGAAGGCATAGGGTAGGGGGGGAGTTGCAGAGTTTGGGGCCAGGACGAGGAGGTGGTGGTGGCGGTGGGATGATGTGGTGGTTAGGCTTTTAGTGTTAGGAAATTAGGGGAGATGATGTTTATAACTTTATATGGATGTTTTTTTGTTTTTTTTATTAGACATTTAAATAAAAGTATGAATTTACCATAATACCCTTAAGTGAATAAACTTAACAAAAAAATTTAACCAGGTTAGTGCTAAAGGACGTACAAGGTAACGAGTTTTGCACATAAAGGATTGTGACTGTAATTATTGAAGTTAAAGGTTATCCGTTGCAATACGGTACAATTATAAAGGACGGAAAGTGTAATTTACCCTTTATATTTCATGTACGTTGCATTTTGAAACGGAAAGAAAAATTGCAAAAAAAAATCTTGTGTTTCCTCTCTAAAATTCTTGGAGCTTGACCACCTCTAAGAATCTGAGCTAAAACCAAACAAAATCCCATAGAGCAAAGAGAGGCAAGACATAAACTAATTAATCTCCTATTCATTTGAAGGCTCTTGTCTCTAATTTGAATGCAAAAACACGCCACCATCCCCCAACTTTAACCAATTATAAGAATGTGCATATTCACACACCTTAACGTCTATTTTCACACCCTTTAAGACGACTCATATAGGCCTAGACGGGGTGTATAGGGCCTTTAAGACGCCTCGTCTAGGCCTATACAAGGCGTCTAGGATTTTTGTCTTCGACCAACCACAGAACATCGTACCAGGTCAAATCAGTCACATCAGACGGGGCGTCTAGGCCTATACGAGAGAGCAATACGATAGAACAAGACGCCTCATCTTGAGGGCTGATTTGACTATGTGTCTGGCATGCAACATAAAGTAATATGAGGCGTCTATATTTGAAATAAATAGTGAGATGCAGAGCATTCTTCAACCATCCATCGTTCTGTGGTCATCAGCTTCTTCTTCAACCATCCTTTTTTTTATCACTTGTGAGGTGCTGAAATGTCATCATACTGGGACGACAACTATGTCTTTGGGCCATATTCTGGCGAGTCATGGGTGCCCAAAAACGCTCTGGTAACAATTATTAGCTTAACTGTTTCAATTACTTGTTGTTTTAATTAATTATTTACTAATGATGATACCGTTTTTTTGGAGGAGTCTGGCGTTCTCGATTCTAACGAGCAAGAGGAGGTTGTGTCTAGTGTATAAAGAAAACAAAACAGACCGTTTCTAAATTTGAACACGCATCCCCTGTTGATGAAACATCCCCTGTAAATGACTCATACCAAGCTGATGAACCAAGTTATCCGGCGCAACAAGGGTATCCAGATTATGGATACGGGTGTGAATATTCTTACGTGCAACAACACTATCCTGATGGATACGGAGGAGACGGTGGTCATCAGAAATTCATTTCCTCGGGCAATCCTTACGTTCAACAAAACTATCCGGACGTTGGAGGATATGGTGGATATGGTGGTGAGGCACCCCCCATCCCGGGCAATCCATACTTCACAAAGCACGTATCAAATTTATTTAGTTACGTTAGACATATTAATTGTTATTATTATTGTTATTGTTAAAATTGTTATTATTATTATTGTTATTATTATTATTAATTGTTATTATTAGTATTCTAATTATTATTAATTGTTATTATTGTTAAAATAAAATTTATACTATTATTATTATTATTGTTGTTGTTGTTGTTGCTGCTGCTGCTGCTGTTGCTGCTGTTATTATTATTGTTTTTTTGTTAAAATTGTTATCATTATTGTTATTGTTATTATTATTATTATTATTATTATTATAAATTTTTATTATTAATATTCTTATTATTATTAACTGTTATTATTAAAATTTGTATTATTATTATTATTATTATTATTATTATTATTGTTGTTGTTGTTGTTATTATTGTTAAAATTGTTATTATTATTGTTATTATTGTTAAAATTGTTATTATTGTTATTATTATTATTATTATTGTTATTATTATTATTATTAATTGTTATTATTATTATTATTATAACTTTTATGATAATAAAGAATAATATTATTTTTAGTATAATATGTTTTATAATAATAATAAATATAAAATCTAACCTAACTCTGTCGATGTTACAGGTTTTCAACTCTTTAGATGAACTAAAGAAATGAGCACAAGAAATGGCAAACGCAGATGGTTTCGTTATTGTGACCCGTCGATCAAAGAAAATCGGGGGAAGGACCGAGAGGATTAGAAACATTGAACTACAACAACAGTTAGAAAGCGGAAGCAAAAAAACCGGTTGCTCGTTTTACCTGCTGGCGGTGCGAGACAATCCTTTTGAAATCTGGGAGATAAAGGGGGAAACATTGAACATAACCACGAACTTTGTGAGGACCTGTTGGCCCACGCAATTGTGCGAAGGTTTACTCCAAACGAATACAAACTGATCGAGCAGCTGATAGCTAAAAACATGGAGCCGCGCAAAATTTTTCAAACGATAAGGAAGCAGGACCCTGACATGTTTCATGTTCAGAAAGACGTTCGAAACGTTGTATAGAAGATTAGAGCTGAACAAAGAGACGGATTGACTCCCATGTAGTCACTAGAAAACATCCAGATAAAAAAGAATTTATTGACGTGATAAGGGAGGAACCTAAAACAGAGGTCATAACAGAGATCTTCTTTGCTCATCCCTACTCGAGTGATATGTGGTGTGCACCCCCCACGTCTTGCTGATCGATTCGACGTATAAGACAAACATATACAATATTCCATTTGTCCAGATTGTTGGTATGACGCCTACCAACCATTCGTTTTGTATCGCGCATGCCATTATCTGTAAAGAACGGAGTGATAACTTTGTGTGGGTGCTTGAGAGGATCAAGTCAATGTTGGATGAATGTACGGAGCAACATGTGATTGTAACGGATAGAGACCTAGCCTTAATGAGCGCGTGTGCTAAAGTATTTTCAGACGCCTCTAGACTTCTCTGCAGGTTTCACATACAACAGAATATTATGAAGCACTGCAAGAGTGCCTTCACAGAAGAAGATTGTCAAAAATTTATGTCATTCTAGGGGTCATTGTGTGAGTCTCCATCAGTAACCATATACGAGAACCACTTGCGCAACCTACAAAAGCGACTTGTGGAGTGTAAATGTTCATGTAAGTTTTTTTCAATAGCACATGACTCACCTATGTAAATTTATAAATTATTTTTACTTTTTAGGGGTCTTCAAGTATGTGTATGATAACTGGCTGAAAGATTATAAGGAAATGTTCGTCTTTGCGTGGACTAATAAGAGTCACAACTTTGGTAAAAGTACCATGTAACATCCAAGATTTTTCTAAACCCGTATCATTTGGCAAGAAACAAAGGAGACTTGTAAGCTACGAGATGGGATTTTATCTTAAACGTATCGGTTTTGATTTGTGCGGAACTTGAAGGGGGTGCAATGTAAATAACTAAAAAAATATTTAAACTTTGGAAATAAGATACTATACGGAGAAACCGTAGGGACTTGAGTGCAATTTATGCATTGTGTATTTGTTTTAAAACCTGTTTCATGCCTAGCCTCCATAAAATGATTTTTTTATTTCAAAACCCTAATGCCGCTAAACCTCCATGTCTCGACTTCATGTGCCCAATCACTCACGCAAACGATTCTTGGTTGCTTCATGATCTCCAACTAGCCTAAGAGACGTTCGGTTCCCATTTCGTTTTGATCTCAGATTAAAGCATCTCAACCAAACGAACCAGGGTTCGTGATCTTGGTCTCCAAACTCGATTAGACGGTGTTGAAGTTTTATTTTAGATAGGGTTAAAGCAATAACACCATCTTAAAATCAATATACATATCTGTTTTGATTAAAATATTCAAGAAAATTCAAAAAAACCCCGTCTAATGCTTACACACCGTCTTATACTATTTTATGCAACCTTCAGACAGTGTTGTCTTGAACACCATCTTATAAACAAGAAATATCAACATTAGGGGCGTGTTTTGGCAACTTAGATGAGAGTCTGGCCCTTGATCAACAAAATGATCCAACGGTCGGTGTTACATCTTGATATATCCCCCCTAACATCACCAAAACCCTTAAGCAGCCTTCGCTTCCCGTTTTCCCCCAAATCGCACAAGAAGACCAGCATCGTTGCCTGCGTTTGAGACGACCACAACCACCTGAGATAGGCACCACCACCGGAGCACTAGGAACCCACCACTCGAATTAAATCTGGAGCATGGCACCTGACCAGAGTGTCGTTTAGTGTTGCTAGGACTGAAGAGGCAGCAGTTGCTAAAATACTACCAGGTATGTTCATTTTAATTTTTCACGCAAGATTATATAAGATGAAATTGTTGACATTCGAAGGTGTTTCATGAAGAAGATCTGATTGAAGCAATAAAGAGGGCAACTGGAGCTAAAAAGGGTTGTTTTTGCTTCATTTAAGTGATGGCTCACAAGGATGATACGAACAAAGAGTTGCTTGAGGGGGGTCCAAGTAAGTAGTCTTCCCATGGTCCCAAATATGAGTATTAGGTGACAAAATGGGGCGGTTGGGTGGGTTTACCAGTAGTCCGGGTTGGGTTAGACATATTAGAAGAGGTTAAACTGTTTAAGTTAGTATTAGTGTTTAACACTATGCATATTATTATGAGAGGTTGTGATGTGTGTAAAATGCAACATATAAATTACATCAAATGAGGCATAAAACTAACCCTTTTTAAGTACTAATATTGGAAAAAGAGTGTTTTTGTCTTCCTTTTGTATTTTCAGGATTAAATGAGCTCAAAAACACAAAAGAAGCAAAAAGACAGCTAAATCCAACATAAATACAAGAAAAGGAACATAAGTGGATTGCCCGACCCCTCAACGGCATCTTCCCAAGCAAAATAGAGAAGGCAGAAGACTGAACACGCCCCGTGCTCAGCCAGCACGGGGCCGTGCCCAAGAAGCAGCAGAAAAGACAAACCTATAGAAGCTTCCATTGTCCACCACGGGCCGTGTCCAGCGAACACGGGGGCGTGTCGAAAATACAGCAGGCGCATTAATTGTAATTGCGAATTACAATTAATGAAGAGAGAGATTGTCAGACAGGCACGGGGCCGTGCCCAGCGGACACGGGGCCGTGCCCAGCCCTCTGTTCAGCCTATAAATAGGAGTGCTTGGTTTCATTTCAACTCATCCCTTGGCACACCACCTCTCTCACACTTCATCCACCACCCACCACCACCATAACACCATCATCCACCACCATCATCCATTGTCCATCGTAGAGTGTGTGAGTCGTCTCGGGATCCAAGATTGATCGTAAGAGTTCTTGACAATCAAGGCCATGTTTGCCTAAGTCTCTTACATCACTTGGTGAAGACAAAGTGTCTAGTATAATACTTTTTATTTCTAATCTTTTGCACTTTTTATTTGGTTTTGTATTAATGACTTTAATAACTAGTTACTTATGTTGAAGGTGATCTTTCCTTATCGTTTGTCCGTGGTGTCTTGGCATTATTTTACTGTCTATATAAAATAAAGGATTTTCACCATTCATATCTCCACGGTCTATATGGAGGTATGTTGGCTACCTGGTCGGGGGTTAAGGGAACGGTTTGGTAAAGGTCTTGCCATTGTTCAGCGTTTAGAGGTCCTGCAATGGACCTGGGTCAAATTTAGTAGGACCTCCTTCAATACTTCACGGTATTGGATGGCGGGGGTCCAAACTCTTTGATCCCCTCATAAGTTAACTACTATTAATACTATAACCTGGCTATTTAGGACTGTATCCCTGCTGACTCAGACTACTTAGTCGAGGGTAACGTCACCGCCAAAAGCGGGGCCTACCACAATACTGCATTAATAACTTAATTCATTATCTTCCAATAATCCACCCTTTTAGGATTGTATCCTTGCTGACTCAAACTACTGGGGTGAGGGTAACGTCACCTTCAAAAGAGGGGCCTACTACAATAACTAAGATAATCTCTTAATTATGTGCAAAAGTGCGGAAATAATCAAAGGTAATACTAGATACGAGTCGGAACCAAGTGATTCATCTTGTCTATCTGTTTTTTATTTTTATTTTATTTTCAGCATTTTAGTTAATTTTTATTTTTCTTAGTTTAAAACATTTTTCTAAACTTTTTATTTTGATTAGACGTTGAGGATAAACCGGTACTAAAAGCTCTTGTGTCCTTGGACGACCTCGGTATCTTACCAACGCTATACTACGCTCACGATGGGTGCACTTGCCCATATGTGTGTTTAGTGTTAGTAAAATATCGTGTTTTATAAATTTAAAACTTGGCTAAATAAGTGTTAAAGGGGCTTAAAATATACACCTAATATATATAACACTTCACACGCATCAAGTTTTTGGCGCCGTTGCCGGGGACACAAGGATTTTAAGAAAGCTTAAAATCGACGGCCTAATCAGTTTTTCAAAATTTTAAAAAAAAAGGCGCGCACATTTTTCTGCATTTTAGTTTAGTTTTGCATTTACAGTAAGCTGTACACGGGGCCGTGTTCACTGAACACGGGGCCGTGCTGCACATTTTCATAAAAACACCCAGTAACAGTAGCTTGAACACGGGCCGTGCTCACTGAACACGCCCCGTGTTCAACGAAATCAGTAAATTTAATTAAAACGCCCAGATACAGATCCTGAACACGGGGCCGTGCTCACTGAACACGGGGCCGTGTCCAGCCTCTGTTTGCGTTTTTATTTTTGTTTTCTGATCTCGAGACTCGGTTGTGGTCTGCTGAGTGATTCTTATGGATCAATGCTCAGGAGGGTACAACTACACCTATGATGAGGATGATTATAGGGGTAATTATTGCACTAATTGTCGTAATGCACGCTCGATTCAAAATAATCACTCATATCAACCATCCAATTCATACACCTACTATGAGGAGCCCAGGTACGAGCCATCAACTTCATACACATCCTATGAAGACCAAAGGTATGAACCTCCTCCCTCATACTCATATTTTGATGAACCAAGGTATGAGCCTTCTTACTCATACTTTGAGGAACCAAGATATGAGCCACCACCTTCATATGCTTATTATGAGGAACCATGGCGTGAACAACCCACCTCATATGAGTATTATGAAGAACAAAATTACGAACCTTATCCATCATATGCTTACAATGAAGAACAATGGTGCGAACCATCGACTTCATATGGGTATTATGAGGAACAAAGGGTCGAACAACCGGATTCAAGCTTAGAAAATTCTGATTCTTTTTCTATAACCGAAGTGACCGATAGGATATTAGAACACATTAGAGTTATCGATCGATGTATAAAAGAAGCTCGCGCAAGGGAAGAGGAGTCCCGCGAAAGAGAAGAATTAAAAAAGGAAGAGATAACTGGAAGTGTAAAAATGGAAGAACAAATAAGTGAAAAACCGACACATGAGTTAAACAACGAAAAAGGTGAGTCCGACAATGTTAAAATTCAAGAAGAGTCTAATTTTGAAGAAATTAATCTCTTGTCACCTTCTTTCGAAAACCATTGTTTAGTATCCACTCATGCTAAGTTTTTAAAAGAGTTAAACACTAACACAAAAATTGACTAAACGGTAAGTGTTAAGTTAACTAATGATCAAACGTCACTAATAAAAGAAGACCCATTTGAAATTAACATTACACCGGTTCCATGTTTCTTTCAAAATTCATTTATTAGCAATGTCACAATCGATAAAGATCTTTGTGTTAACATAATGCCTAACTACATTTTCGAAAAATTAAGTATTAGTGATTTTTCTCCACTTCAAATACCCATTTTTCTATCCAATCGGAAAGTAATAAAATCGATCGGTATAGTTGAAGATGTCTTGGTTCAAACAAATCAAATGGTGATCCCAACCGACTTTGTCATCCTCGATGACGCTCCTCTAGTGTTGGGATGACCATTTGTAAAAACACACGAAGCTTTGAAAAACCAGAAGTTCAACAATCTACCTCTTCAATTAGGGGCATTTAAAAGAAGTGTCGATCTCGAACGGTCAATGAAATATCCTTTCGGCAACAATGACCCCTAATTGAAGATGAACCACCCGATACAAGTGAAGAAATTGACCACTTTGTTGAAGAAGAGGTCGCCATAGAACAAACTTTTAAAGTTCTTGATCGAAATGAGCAACCAAATAAGGAGTCTCCTAAAGACCCACCACTTGAGCTCAAAGAACTTCCAAAAGGTTTGAAATATGCTTTTCTAGACAAGGATGGTAATTTACCTGTAATTATTTCGTCTAAATTAGATAACTTAGAAAAAGAAAAATTAATTAATCTTTTGAAAAAACACAAAGATGCAATAGCTTGGAAACTTGTAGACATAAAAGGAATTAGTCCTTCTATGTGCACACACAAAATTTTGATGAATGATGACTACAAATCGGTCATACAACTACAACGTCGAGTAAATCCAAATGTTCAAGAAGTGGTTAAAAACGAAGTCATCAAGCTACTTGACGCCGAACTTATCTATCCTATCTCCGATAGTCCTTGGGTGAGTCCCGTCCAATTAGTTCCAAAGAAAGGAGGTATGACGGTAATAACTAACGAGAAGAATGAACTAATACCAACAAGAACCGTCACAGGATGGAGAGTATGTATAGATTATAGATGATTAAATGAAGCAACAAGAAAGGATCATTTTCCTTTACCCTTCATTGATCAAATGTTAGAAAGATTATCCGGTCATAAATTTTATTGTTTCTTGGATGGTTTTTCAGGCTACTTTCAAATCCCGATAGCGCCCGAAGACCAAGAAAAGACAACTTTCACATGTCCCTATGGAACTTTTGCTTATCGACGCATGCCGCTTGGTCTATGTAATGCCCCAGAAACATTCCAACGTTGCATGGTAGCTATTTTCCATGACATGATAGAAAAGACAATGGAAGTCTTTATGGATGACTTTTCTATCTTTGGGGATTCATATGACCAATGCCTCGATAACCTTGAACGAATGCTATCCCGGTGTGAGGAAACTAACCTCGCCCTTAATTGGGAAAAATGCCATTTCATGGTAACGGAGGGAATAGTACTCGGTCACAAAATCTCAAGCGAAGGAATGGAGGTGGATCGAGCCAAAATAGATACCATTTCTAGATTACCACCTCCATCCTCCGTAAGAGCTATCAGAAGTTTCCTAGGGCATGCCGGATTTTATAGACGGTTTATCAAAGATTTTTCAAAAATCTCAAGGCCTCTAACAAAATTACTTGAAAAAGATGCTCCTTTCATCTTTGACAATAATTGCAAACAAGCATTTCTAACCCTAAAGGAAATGTTAGTCAATGCACCTATCATGATAGCGCCTGATTGGAAATTTCCTTTCGAAATCATGTGTGATGCTAGTGACTTTGCAGTTGGAGCTGTCTTGGGACAAAGAAAAGAAAAAGCATTTCCACCCAATTTATTATGCTAGTAAAACACTTAATGATGCACAAGAAAATTACACAACAACTGAAAAAGAATTACTAGCTGTGGTATTTGCTTTTGATAAATTTCGTTCTTATCTTGTTCTTTCTAAAACTATAGTTTATACAGACCATGCAGCCATTCGATATCTCTTCAAAAAGCAAGACGCAAAACCACGTTTGATTAGGTGGATTCTACTCCTCCAAGAATTTGACATTGAAATCAAGGACAAAAGAGGAGCAGAAAATACCGCAGCAGATCATCTTTCACGCTTAGAAGACCCAGCTTTGGAAGCAACCAGGGACGAGCAAATCAACGAAAAATTCCCTACTGAGTCCCTGGAAATGGTGGAATACAAGGAAGAACCATGGTACGCCGACTATGCTAACTACCTAGCTAGCGGTATAGTCGCAAAAGGATAGCCACATCATCAAAGAAAAAAATTCTTTGCCAATGTGAAACACTACTTTTGGGAAGATCCATATCTTTTCAAAATGTGTGCCGACCAACTCGTCAGACGATGCGTACATGGTAGTGAAGCACGAAGAATTCTCCGCCATTGTCATGAAGGTCCATACGGAGGACATCATGGTGCTGCTAGTACCGCACGAAAGGTATTCAATTCAGGATTTTATTGGCCAACCATTTACAAAGACGCCCAAAGTCTTGTAAAAACATGTTTATGCTTGCCAAAGAACAGGTAATATTTCTTCAAAAAACGAAATGCCACAAAATGGCATTCTTGTTTGTGAAATTTTTGATGTGTGGGGACTCGACTTTATGGGACCTTTCCCACCATCGAAAGGAAACAAATATATACTTGTGGCAGTAGATTACTTGTCCAAATGGGCCGAGGCCGAGGCACTTCCAACAAATGATGGAAGAGTCGTGGTAAGATTTCTGAAAAAATTGTTCTCTCGTTTTGGCACACCTAAAGCTTTAATAAGTGATAGAGGTACCCATTTTTGCAATCATCAGCTTGAAAAAATATTAACAAGATATGGGGTCTATCACCGGGTTTCAACAGCATATCACCCTCAAACAAACGGACAAGCCGAAGTGACTAATAGAGGCTTAAAACGAATACTCGAAAAAACCGTAGGATTAAATAAAAAGGAATGGGCCGATAAATTAGATGATGCTTTATGGGCTTTTCGAACTGCTTATAAAACAACAATAGGTACAACCCCGTATAAGCTAGTCTATGGAAAAAGTTGTCATTTGCCAGTAGAAATTGCACACAAAGCCTACTGGGCAATCAAAAATGTAAACTTGGATTTAGAATTTGCTGGTAAAAATCGATTTTGTCAATTAAATGAATTAGACGAGCTTAGGAATTATGCATACTCAAACTCTGAAATTTATAAGGAAAGAATGAAAAATTTGCATGACAAACATATTAAACCTAATGAATTTCGGGTAGGGGATCTAGTTCTTTTGTTTAATTCACGACTTCGATTATTTCCTGGTAAATTAAAGTCTAGGTGGTCAGGACCTTTTTCCATCACCCATATTTTTCCACACGGTGCAGTAGAAATTAAATCTCGAAATGGGCTTCCATTTAAAGTCAATGGCCAACGGCTGAAACTCTATCAAGGATTCATTGAGGATGAGGAAGAAGAGATCTCGCTTCAAACGGTGGAAGAATAAAAACATCATGCCTGGTAAGTTACGAACGATTGAGACGACAAAATAAAGCGGTAAGTTTTCTAACCATAGCTTATGGGAAAAAGGGGCACTCACACGTGCACTTAAAAAATAATAATAATAATAATAATAATAATAATAATAATAATTTTTTTTAAACACGCTCGGCACGAGGCCGTGTCCGCGCTGCAGTCGGGATAAATCCCCTTTTTCAAAACTGTTTCTTCATTCCACACGCCCCGTTTCCCCACGAAAGCTCTGGTTCCAGGCGATTTTTCGCAAAATTTCAACGTCTCCTATCAATCTAACAACATCAAGGTATGATTCTATCACTATTAGTAGTTAGATTAGTTACTTGCATGTAGTTTAAACACCAAGAATTTGGGGAAAAATCTAGGGTTCTTGAAGTTCATTCGGATCGAACCTCAAATTTTTGTTTAGATCTGTTTGCATTTAGTTAGATTAGTGTTAAGGACAATAAATACACTTAAATTGTTCATAGATTCACCCGATTTCTTACAAAAACCCCAAACCCTTGTTCTTGAACCGAAAAAAAATATAAAATTAATAGGGTAAACGGGTTATTTTGGGAAAAAGGGCACTTAGGGTTTCATTTTCGGGGGAAACCGCACCTATTGGACCAAAAATTTTCAAGTTTTCGAAACCGGGTCGAAAAATGGGATTTTTGAGTAACAGACCCTTGGACACGGGGCCGTGTACGCTGGGCACGGGGTCGTGCCCAGCTCGCTGTTTGCAGTTTTGTCCGAAAACATTTCTGTTTCGTGCTAACTTTTGGTGTATTCTTGCAGATGGCCAGGAAATTCACAAGATTCAACGCCAATGAGCTAGATGCAAGAGCTCGATACGAGCTTCTTCAAACAAGGCCGGAGGAATACCCGAGGCAAGCTTGCACAGAATTGCTAACCATGGTGAATCAAATTGACCGTTTCAACAACATCGTCACGGGACCACTCAGAGTCGCACTAACAACTCAACTTCGTTCCGTCCATGAATGCACCTTGGAATTCTACAGCACATTTGCATTCACTTCAAGGTGCGATCCGTTCGACAATGACAGGGTGTCATTCCGGTGTGGCGGAATGAGGTATTCGATCTCTATGGCACAATTTGGGTCGATTATCGGGTTGTATGCGGAAGAGGATGCGGGAAACGAAGAAAATACTGGGGGATTGAGAGAGATTGAAGACAACGAACGCCAAGCCATGTGGGCTCAGATTGGGGAAGGGTTCTACAATCCGAGCAGCACTAAGAGTACAAAGCTGAGGGATCCGCTCTACAGATACATCCATAGGCTCCTCGGCTATTCTCTTAGCCAAAGGCATGAAAGTAGTGGCGTCGTTGGGTTAAGAGATTTGCTTGTTCTCCACTGCATCCACAACCGTAGGCCGCTCGATGTTCCATTCCTCATGCTCCGAAACATGCATCACAACTGCCTTGCTAGTGCACCGACTCCTATTTTCTTTGGGGGATGGGTGTACCGTCTCTTCAAGCACTTCGCCCACATACCGAGGTCATTTGAGAGGAGCCCATGGTCAGGTACGGTGGATATTCACATATGCCGCTCAATGAACCTAATTTATGAGGCCGAAGACAGGACGGTAACCTTTCAAAGGATGCAAGGTCATGCATGGAACCCGCAGGAAGCGCTTGTCCTCCCAGCTCCGCAACATCATCAGTACCAGTACCAACCCCACGGTGATCCGGGCCAATCATCCTCCTCGGGAGGCGGTTTTCCTAACTTTCAAAGTTTGCATGATTTGTTGCAGGAAAACCTTATGTGTACTAGGAACACCTACAACATGGCGAGCAACACCTACCACCGGGTCGGAGCTATCGAAAGAAACCTATCCGAGATCCAAGACGATGTTGGATACATACGAGACCACATTGCACGCCATGGAGGAGATGATGACGATGATGATGATGACGATGCTATGGAGTAGGCGAGAGGAGCAGAGGAGGAAGCGGTTGGTTGATAACTTCCCAGGTTAACCCTTTCTTTTTCACTATCGAACAATTGGTGGCCTGCGTGCCAAATGTTGAACAATTTACTTTCCTTGACTCCTTTTATTTTCCGTTTTATTTTTCTTTTTCTACTTTATGCTTGGAACAATTAACTATGGTAATGTAGGATGTTTGTGTTACTTGGTGTGGTAGTAAGTGATGACACAGGTACAAACCGAGGCTTGGAATGCTAAGCCTCAGCACTTATAGGACCAGGATGGAAAAGACGGGGGAAGAAACCTGTTTTTTTTAGGCTTACAGACTGTCCACACGGGGCCGTGTCCAGCCAACACGCCCCCGTGCTCACCTCCCAGACCTGCTGTTGGGTTACTGACCTGCAGATTTTTGTCAGACACGGGGTCGTGTCCACTCAACACGCCCCCGTGTTCACCTTCTGTAAGTTCTCGTTACTGGCACCTGAACACGAGGTCGTGCCCACTCAACACGGGGTCGTGTCCAGGCTGCCAGTAACACAAAATTTTTGCTTTTTACACCTTTTTACACATTCAATCAACCTAAAAATTGTTTTTAGGACACATTGAGGACAATGTGTAATTTAAGTGTGGGGGGGATGCTAAAACCTTGAAATTTTGCAAGTCCTAAATACAAGCCTTACACAAAACTCTATTGGAACCGCTAATCACCCCAAATTTTTTTCAAAAATTTCATTTTTTTTACTTGTCTAGGTTTAACTCGGGAAATTCAAGTTCTCAAAAAGGTTATATTTTTACAAATTTACAACCGATAGCGTAGTGATAAAAAGAACCAACATAAGAAAATTATGAAAAGGCATGGCAAACTTAGTTAAAATTTGATTATATATACTTAATCACATAAAAAAACCCATTCCCACAAAAGTGAGTTTTGAGCCTTTATTGAGCATACAAATTTACATCTTTAGACTAAATGCTCATTTTTCGTTTCTTGTGTGAATAGCCGCTTGGTTCTTACAACTCTAGAACTTGCCATGACGATACATTCCCGGTCCTTATCAACTTAAACCCGAGTAAGTAAATGATGGAGGCATTAGGACTAACTTTTTTTTTCTACACCATTATTTTTCTTTTTCTTTTACCACTTACCCAAAAATCCTCCTAGTTAGCCCCTTTGAGCCTAAACCTTTTCATTTCATCACCCAAACCAAAAACCCTTTTACCACCAAAACCTTTTTATTTTTAACCCTTTGTTTTAATAACAAGTTCGGTTTTTCGTATGAAAAAAAAATGTGTTGATGATGAAGCAAAAAGAAAATAAACAAACAAGATCATCAAAAATAACTTTGTTTGAATAAAAGCTTCATCAAAATAAAAAGACACAAAAAAATAGAAAGTCTTACGAAAACTGACACTTGTTACGCTTTTCGTTTTTTTTATTAACCACTAACCCAAGCCTAACCCTTAACCCACAAAGTCCTCTTGATATTTACAAAGGTATAAAAGTTAAAAAGGAGGAGGATTGATTACTTGGCAAGCTTATGGTAGGAATAAGTTCCATGCCGCTCTCGAGTGATTCACTAAAAATACACCTTCGGCCAAGTGTGAGTGATTTCTCCCGTGAGGTATGTGAACTTGTATATAAATGGAATTTTAAAAAGGCATGTTATGCCCAAATAAGTAATTTCTCCTATGAAACGTTCTAAATAAATCATTACGAATAGGATTGTAAATAGATAAAAATAAAACCCAAAAAGATCTTGGATATCCCGACACTCTACGACAAGCCCAAAACCTTCTCTTCTACCCATTCCATTTGGGAGTGTAAGCCACATATTAAAGAGTTTTGCTTGAGGACAAGCAAAAGTTCAAGTGTGGGGGTATTTGATGTGTGTAAAATGCAACATATAAATTACATCAAATGAGGCATAAAACTAACCCTTTTTAAGTACTAATATTGGAAAAAAAGTGTTTTTGTCTTCCTTTTGTATTTTCAGGATTAAATGAGCTCAAAAACACAAAAGAAGCAAAAAGACAGCTAAATCCAACATAAATACAAGAAAAGGAACATAAGTGGATTGCCCGACCCCTCAACGGCATCTTCCCAAGCAAAATAGAGAAGGCAGAAGACTGAACACTCCCCGTGCTCAGCCAGCACGGGGCCGTGCCCAAGAAGCAGCAGAAAAGACAAACCTATAGAAGCTTCCATTGCCCACCACGGGCCGTGTCCAGCGAACACGGGGGCGTGTCGAAAGTACAGCAGGCGCATTAATTGTAATTGCGAATTACAATTAATGAAGAGAGAGATTGTCAGACAGGCACGGGGCCGTGCCCAGCGGACACGGGGCCGTGCCCAGCCCTCTGTTCAGCCTATAAATAGGAGTGCTTGGTTTCATTTCAACTCATCCCTTGGCACACCACCTCTCTCACACTTCATCCACCACCCACCACCACCATAACACCATCATCCACCACCATCATCCATTGTCCATCGTAGAGTGTGTGAGTCGTCTCGGGATCCAAGATTGATCGTAAGTGTTCTTGACAATCAAGGCCATGTTTGCCTAAGTATCTTACATCACTTGGTGAAGACAAAGTGTCTAGTATAATACTTTTTATTTCTAATCTTTTGCACTTTTTATTTGGTTTTGTATTAATGACTTTAATAACTAGTTACTTATGTTGAAGGTGATCTTTCCTTATCGTTTGTCCGTGGTGTCTTGGCATTATTTTACTGTCTATATAAAATAAAGGATTTTCACCATTCATATCTTCACGGTCTATATGGAGGTATGTTGGCTACCTGGTCGGGGGTTAAGGGAACGGTTTGGTAAAGGTCTTGCCATTGTTCAGCGTTTAGAGGTCCTGCAATGGACCTGGGTCAAATTTAGTAGGACCTCCTTCAATACTTCACGGTATTGGATGGCGGGGCCTACCACAATACTGCATTAATAACTTAATTCATTATCTTTCAATAATCCACCCTTTTAGGATTGTATCCTTGCTGACTCAAACTACTGGGGTGAGGGTAACGTCACCTTCAAAAGAGGGGCCTACTACAATAACTAAGATAATCTCTTAATTATGTGCAAAAGTGCGGAAATAATCAAAGGTTATACTAGATACGTGTCGGAACCAAGTGATTCATCTTGTCTATCTGTTTTTTATTTTTATTTTATTTTCAGCATTTTAGTTAATTTTTATTTTTCTTAGTTTAAAACATTTTTCTAAACTTTTTAATTTGATTAGACGTTGAGGATAAACCGGTACTAAAAGCTCTTGTGTCCTTGGACGACCTCGGTATCTTACCAACGCTATACTACGCTCACGATGGGTGCACTTGCCCATATGTGTGTTTAGTGTTAGTAAAATATCGTGTTTTATAAATTTAAAACTTGGCTAAATAAGTGTTAAAGGGGCTTAAAATATACACCTAATATATATAACACTTCACACGCATTAGGTTGTTAAAAGAGATGTGTGCTAATTGCTGATGAGGTGGAAAAGTTTTATTAGTAAATGTTTTATGTAATTTGTTGATGAAGGTTTACAGAAGGTGAATAACGACATGATTTTGAGGTGTTAGGGTCTATTGAATTAGGGCATAGATTGAATTAGGTTTTTCTCGTTTTAGTCAATCATTTTCATTAAACATTTTTATCACTCTTTCAATTCCTTATTTTAATTTGTAGTCATATATGCATACACAACATTAGCCATGCGTTAGGATCTTATTGTAGATTATTTTTAATTTTTTTTTTTTTGGTGTAACAATGTGGTTAGAGTTGTATTTATACAATTAGTTAATGGGTCATGTCGTGTTTGTACAGATATTGGTGAGTTGTCTGCATCTCTGGTGTAGGGTTGTTCATGAGCCGAGCCAAGCCAGGCCAAGCTCGGGTTTGGCTCGATTATAAACCGAGCTGGCTTGGCTGGGCTCGGATTTGAAACCGAGCTGAAAATCTAAAACTCGGGCTCGACTTGGTTTTAAACCGAGCTGGCTTGGCTCGGCTTCGTTTGGCTCAATTTTAAAAAAAGAAATTATTCAGCTTAATTAAGGATGTTCAAGGCTGGAGCTCAACTTGCATTAATTGAGGGGTCTAGATTCCTTCTTGGCTTCTGATGGCGGTTTGCCACAACTCCTTGGGTGCTTCAGCTTTGTAACATCAGGAAAGTCAAGTCGACCCTTCGTCTAGATCTCTAACAATTGGCTATGGCACCTCCTCTTTGATTTGTTATTGGAGTTCTCTTTTCTGATTCACATAGTTGGCTTCTTTAGAGTAGAAATGTTTGTATCTAGGGTAGCCATTTGGCATCGCATATTAATTAGTCTTTGTTCAAATTTTGAGTGTAAGCTGGTGCAAATGAAAACTGTTGTTTTTGTTGACTTTGTGCTCAACATTTCTCCGCTGCAACGCGCATGTTCCCCACTAGTTATCATATAAGTATAACTAGTTATCACTAGTCTTATGAATCCTATTAACTACTCTTCTAATTAGTCTCGTAAAATTTATAAAAACTAAAGTAAATCAAGTAAATGTTCCTTTTAGAGAGAAAAATGCCCTAATAGTCCATGTGGTTTGCCAATTTTTCACCTTGTCCCTAAGGTACCTCTTTTATATAAAAAATCTTACATGGCACTTTGGTTTCAAGTTGTTAAGGTAGCTGATTTTGGTGTTGCGAGAGTAAAGGCTCAGACTGGTGTCATGACAGCCGAAACGTGGACATATCGATGGATGGCTCCTAAGGTACCTCTTTTATATAAAAAATCTAGAAAAAAGTAATAGTTGTACTAAAATTATGATACGGGCATGTACGCTTGTTTGACCCATTTTACCTGTAAGAGAGTAATTGGATCAAATTGCCACCGACCAACCGTTTAACAAAACTGATTGTATTATGAAGTTCCATTTTTTAAATCAATGTTTATCTTTTGTCTTTGATTTTATTTTAATAACTTACTTTCTTTTGTTTTGAAGGTTATTGAACACAAACCCTATGATCATAAGGCTGATGTTTTCAGTTTTGGGGTGTTATGGGAGTTACTAACTGGGAAGGTATATATATATTTTGGCAATGGATCATTTGTGTGGGTTATTATTATTTATGTTAAAGTAAACGCAGGTTTGTTTTTTGATGCAGTTTTGCACGTTCGCTTTATGTTTGGTAATTGTACATATTTGACAACTATGATTGTATTGGCTTACAATGGGTTCTCATTATGTTATTAAACTTGCAGGAACCTGTGACAACTGTGCTCTGTAATCGATGTACAATGTAAAACAATGTCAATTATCAATGTAACACTGTGTTTTGGTGTTATTATGTGTGTATTTTTGTTTGATGATTTAACGATTTGATTCGAGTTCGATTTCAAGCTTTAAGTCGCTTTCTGGAAAGTTACACGCAAACTGGTGCGTAAACGTAATCAGTTTAACACGACAAACACTCTGGAATAGTGAAATAGGCTTAACATACCTTAAATAACCTTCATATAACATAGAAATAAGTTTTGGATGGTTTGGTGTGTTGAAAACAAGTTTGTTCGATCGCATGGACTATTTGTGTCAAACTGCGAAACTATACCGATTTGTATAGTAATGAACATTCCGGAACTTGATCATAAGTTAAACATACCCTAAATATCCTTTACATAGCTTAGAAATAGGCTTTGAGGGGTTCGGTATGCTAAAATAAACTTATTTGATCAATAGGGACTAAAAGCGTCAAAAAGTGCATAAGTTTGCATTTTCGCTCATATCTTACGTTCTGAATATATCCGGACACCCAAAAATTTATGTAATCATTAAAATATTTTATTTTAGTGATTGGCATGATAAAATTCCATTCGTCGCTTAATTTGTATCGTTTTTGCGTTCGTTACGACTTCCGTTGTAATTAACCGAATAACACAACCGTACGACCAAACGAACCGACATCTGAGATGTTTTTGAGCATGTTTTAAGTTCCCTATACTTTAACATCATTTTAGAGCCTTAAAATGAGGTTAACGGGGCTTAAACGTGTCAAATATGCATCAAAACACAAGTTTTTCAAGTTCAGGGACCATTTATGCAATTCTGCCAAACATGGCTAGGCGGGCCGCGTAAGATAAGGTTGTATCTTACGCGGGGTGCGACAGCCTACCAGTACAGAAACAATGAATCTGGACTTTGAGCTGGGTTTGATGGTTTTTAACACTTGTTTTGGGATACCATCTGCTAGTTTTTGCTAGTAATTCATGTCCCATGGTATTTGAATACCATTTGCCCACATGGATGGCTTAGATTGTTCCCTCTTTAGCAAGAAATGATCCTAACAGTTTACCGAAAACTATATATAGCCATGCCCTCGTTCCATTTTCTACACCCTTGATCATTTAAATGCTCTAAGTTGAAGCCTTTGCTTCATACCTGAGTATTATAGATCAAGTTTTCCCTAGCTTGGACCCTTTATAAGCTTCTTTCGTTCTTTTATTACTTTTCGAGCACGAAAGTCAAACAGTGTTTAACTTTCTGCATTGACCAGTCTTTGGTCAACATAAAGTTCGTTTGAACTTTGCAACGTGAGGGTAATCACGATGGTTATAGTCCCTTGTGACTATACCTACTGATTACCACGTTGACTAGGCATAGTGACGAGTCGTAGTTTCGGTCAAAATACGTATTTATGCGTATTTTGCAACCAAACTAATCTTGGGTATCAAAACACTTTGTTTTGATATCAAAACCTGTTTTCTAACTTAGTTAAACATGTTTTAACATGTTTAACTCGTCACTTTTAGTTTAGTGCTTGTTTAGAGTCGAAAGTCAAGCGGTCTAAACCACCGCTTAGACTTTCGAACTCGACGCGTTTGGTCGATCATTAGGATCCAACCAAGCATGTTTAGTGACCATCATTGTATAGGGAATAACCTTCCGAGGTTATACCTTATGGTCACATAGTTTAAGTAGTTATATGATAGGTAGTTTATATGCCTTAGGAAAATGACCAAAATGCCCTTTTCATGCATAATTGGATTTTAAGCATATGTAGCATAAACTTTTGTCACTTAACTGATTATGCAACATATTTAAACATGTTTAGGCATATAATACTTGTCATAGGACTACTTAGACGTCTCGAACGCGCTTTACGCGAACGACGCGTTAAAGTAGCGTAAGCTACCTTAATGGGTCGTAACGGGTCGAAAGCACTTAGGATAGGTTCCGATCTAGAATGTAGGCTTTGTTAAACCATATCACATGAGTTCCAATACTCATTTGGTTTACAATACCTCATTCTATCCGATCTTCCGATTTAGGTGCCGATTTATTTACTAGTGATTCGATTACTAGGTGCTGCTTGAGTTTCCTTGATTTGCTTAAGCTTGTTGAGTTCTTTAGATTGAGGATACTTTGCACTTCAATGTGAGTACATAGTTCCCCTATTTCACTGTTTTCAATTGTTTTGGGGTGATTCATATGTATTAAAACGATTTCGATATTTTAAACGACGATTTCAAAAACGATTAAATGGTTTATATTAAACTAATAACGATTTCGGTAATGTGAACAAACTTGTTGGACTTAGTTACATAAAGAATAACATTCATTAATTTTGGCCGAACCGACCAGTATTACGTTATGGTACCATAGGATCTGACAAATCCCGTTATCAGACTGCACCCATGGTTATGTGTGGGTTATGTGGGTAATGACCGAATCTGTGATTGTTAACTTACCCTTTGGTGGTTTGTTAATGCGAGTTTCGAGATAGTCGAGCCACGAAGATTTGGATGATATTAGCGAGACGACCAAAGGTAGTTTGACAATTAAAACGAGAACGATTTCGGGACGAGTTAAACGATTTGAAACGATTTTAACGAGTTAAACGAATTTGGATAAATGATTGGTTTTTGGGCAGTGATTAGATAATGGGACGAGTGTGATATGATAAAAGCATGGTAGATACGCCGCTGGTACTTCTTATATATTAGTGCTTTTATCATATTATATTCCATGGCATTATTTAGTTCACTTGGATAAATGATTTCGAAACGATGTCACACAACGAGGTTTTCTAAATGATATAAACCATACGAGTTTTATTAACGAGTTTTTACGAGATGTTTTACGATTTGGTTTACTAAAACAAATGTTTTTGGGTTAAGAATCATGGCTACGAGATTTTATAAACTATAACCATCTTGATTTGAGTTGGTTAATTATGTTGCAATACTATACACTTTTCAAAACAAGGATTTCGAGATATTGCAATATATAAACGAGCCATGAATTCGATACTCTCATAAAACCTATGTGCTCGCCAGCATTTCTTTGCTGACTTTGTTTTCACATATGTTTCAGGTGGTGTTGCATGATGTTGATTGCTAGGATGCATGATTCACATAGGATCTGGACGAGGCCTTAGTGACATAAAAACAATGATAGACGATATGTAACCTGTTTGTTTGGTTTTAAGACAATGTAAATTACTTAATGAATCAATAAAACGAAACTTTTGTTTCCATGGTTATGAAACAATAATTCTGTTGCAACACTCCCCGACGTTTCCGCCGTGGTTTCGTTGTTTTGACGCGGTTGGGGTTTGACAGAAGATTTGGTATCAGAGCCAATGGTTATAGGGAATTAGGTTTTTAGTAACGCTTTGACCTAGACTATAACTTTCTAGGACCCTAACGCCAGAAGACTTGCGTTTAGATTTTAAAACACTACCGTCACCTATCCTTAGGTGATAACCACAACGAGAACACAATAACAAATCCGCTTCAAAACTTAATCATCTATCCTTGGATGATTGATTATAAGGTTTTGAGCCCTCTCAGTTTTCAAAATCTCGTCAAAGTTTGGGTCTAAATAATGTCAACACGTGCAAACTGGAAGGGTGAATGCCTGTACCCTGAGTTTTCTGTCTAAGGCTAGAGTGTTCGTACAAATCCGCAGTATCGGACCAGTCACTCTTACCTGGGAACTTTTGGGTTGAGTGTTCACTTACAGGCGAGCATGTCTTCAGTGATACATTATATTGACCCATTTACTTTGATTAGTCACTGCGTGTCGTTTGTTTGTTCGAGGTAACAAACGAATGATCATCTTCCTTGTGTTTTGTCGATGTTTTCAATACCTCTTTTGTTCTTCCAATTGTCGACCTCACTCGTTTCTCATGTTTCCTTGTTCTTTTTAGACAATGCCTCCTCGACGTGATGCACAACCTCTAACCAACGAAGAAGTCGCAACCCTTGTCACTCAGCAAATGGTTGCTGTGCTTCCGAACATAGTAACCCAGATCCATCAATTATACAACAACAATAATAACAATAATGCTCAGTGTAGTTTCCAGAACTTCAATTTTGCTAAACCGATGAAGTTTTCTGGGTCTCAAGGAGCAACCGCGCTCCTCCAATGGTTCGAAAGTTTGGAAAGCACATTCAGACATGTGCAATGTCCGAATGGGCGTAAGGTTGAGTTTGCATCCAGTGTGTTTGAGAAGCGTGCTCTTACATGGTGGAACGGAGTGATGCGTGATAGAGGTGCCGATGTGGCGTTGGCACAAACATGGGAAGAGCTCTGATCTCTCATGATCAGAGAGTTCTGTCCCCGTCACGAGATTCGAGCTTTGGAATGAGAATTCGATGATTTGAAACAAGATGGGGGAGAACACCGTGCGTATACGGATCGTTATGAGGAGCTCAGTTTGTTGTGTCCTACGATGGTTACCCCGTTGGAGAAAGCGATAGAGAGGTATATCGATGGCTTACCCGATTCTGTGCAAGACATTATGACTGGCAGTAATCCTACTACTGTTCATCAAGCAATCGAACTGGCTGCAACCCTGACTGAGTCTCAGGTCAGAAAGGGTAAATTGACCTGTAAGGGTGATAAGAAGAAGTCAGCTGATTCTGCTCAAGAAAAGGGTAAGGGTAAGAAGAAAGGTGAATCTTCTAAGAAGTCGAGGAAGCGTCCCAGAACTTCACAGTCACTGCATAGAATGCTCAGAACCCACCAGCCCAACCTCCTGCGAAGAAGCAATATGCTAGTACTGCACCTCACTGTGCTCGATGCAACGGTCATCATGTTGCCCAACAGGCCTGTAAGCAGTGCACTACGTGTGGTAAACTTGGGCATCTGGCCAACATTTGTCGTTTGGGCCAGAATCAAGCTGCTCAGGTTCCAGCACAGGTTCAGGGGAATGTTGCGAGATTCCCACCTGGTTCACGTTATAATTGCGGAGAAATGGGTCATTTTCGTAACAACTGCCCGAGGTTGGTAAATGCGAATGTCAACCCGAATGCCAACACGAACGCAAATGTGAATCCCGCTCGTGGACGAGCATTCAATCTGAATGCAAACGAGGCTCGAGCTGACAAAGAGGTTGTTAACGGTACGTTCCTTGTTAACAATCAACTTGCATCTGTTCTTTTCGATTCTGGTGCCGATAGGAGTTTTGTTTCGTTATCTTTTTTGAGCCTTTACTTGCGATACCTAGAACTAAACTGAGGAAACCCTTATCTGTCGAAGTTGCTACTGGTAAACCTCTTGTACTCGATTCTGTTATTCGTGGTTGTCAATTGAATCTTGATAACCATCTTTTTCCTATTGACCTCACGCCGATGCAACTTGGGAGTTTCGACATTATCGTAGGGATGGATTGGTTAGCCAAACACCATGCTGAGGTGGTTTGTTTCGACAAGATCGTTCGTATTCCTCTTTCGACTGGTGAAGTCCTAGAAGTTCGTGGCGAGAAACCATCAGTTGGTTTGAAACTCATGTCGTGTACGAAAGCCCAAAGTTATTTACGAAAAGGATATGTGACTTTTCTGGCACATGTCACCGAGGAGAAAGGCAAGAACAAGAGTATTCAGGATATTCTGATTGTTCGGGATTATCCAGAGGTGTTTCCTGATGAACTGCCTGGTGTATCTCTAGTTCGTCAAGTTGAGTTTCATATTGATCTTGTACCCAATGATAACCCGGTTGCGAAAGCACCTTATCGTCTTGCACCGTCGTAGATGCAAGAATTATCGAAACAGCTTCAAGAGTTGTTTGATAAAGGATTCATCCGTCCGAGCTTTTCACCCTGGGGTGCTCCTGTCCTCTTTGTGAAAAAGAATGATCGATCTTTTCGAATGTGTATCGATTATCGTGAGCTTAACAAGCTTACCATCAAGAATCGATATCCCCTACCTCGAATCGATGATCTCTTTGATCAGCTGCAAGGTGCTACCTGTTTTTCCAAGATCGATCTGCGTTCTGGGTATCATCAACTTCGTGTACTCGAAGAAGATATTCCCAAAACTGCATTCCGCACAAGATATGGGCACTATGAGTTCACCGTCATGCCTTTTAGTTTGATGAATGCCCCAGCTATCTTCATGGACTTAATGAATAGGGTTTGTAAACCTTATTTAGACAAGTTCATCATTGTGTTCATCGACGATATTCTTATTTATTCGAAGTCTCGAGCCGATCACGAGCAACACCTTCGTTTGACATTGGAACTCCTGAAGAAGGAACAACTTTTTGCTAAATTCTCCAAGTATGAATTTTGGCTTAAAGAAGTTCAATTCTTGGGTTATATAGTCAACGAGCAGGGTATCCATGCGGATCCTTGCAAAATTACAGCAATTAAGGATTGGAATATACCAACGACACCTACAGAAATTCGTTATTTTCTTGGTCTTGCTGGTTATTATCGTCGGTTTATTTCGAACTTCTCGAAGATTGCGGTTCCACTCATTGCTTTGACTCAGAAGAATAAGCCTTTTGAGTGGGGACCCAAGCAAGAAGAAGCGTTCCAAACGCTGAAACAGAAGCTCTGTGATGCTCCTGTTCTATCTTTGCCTGAAGGAAACGATGATTTCGTTGTCTACTGTGATGCGTCCAACTTAGGCCTTGGTTGTGTTCTCATGCAACGAGGAAAAGTTATAGCATATGCGTCTAGACAATTGAAAGTTCACGAGAAGAACTACACCACTCATGATCTTGAGTTAGGTGCTGTGGTTTTTGCTCTCAAAATCTGGAGACACTATCTTTATGGCACAAAGTGTGTGGTTTTCACAGACCACAAAAGTCTCCAACACATTCTTAATCAGAAGGAGCTGAACATGAGGCAACGACGTTGGGTTGAGCTCTTAAGCGACTACGATTGCGAAATTCGCTACCATCCAGGTAAGGCGAATGTCGTAGCCGATGCGCTTAGTCGAAAGGAGCGAGTCAAGCTTCATTCTGTTCGAACTCTATCTGATATTCAAACTCGTGTTCTTCAAGCTCAACAATTTTGTGTTTCACAAAATTTGATAGGTAAGGAATTACCACGTCAACTTGAGCTTAAGCTCAAAGCGAAGGACGATAGTTTACTCTATTTCAAGGATTGTTTGTGGATTCCGAAACAAGATGATCTTCGCACTTTGGTAATGGACGAATCTCACAAGTCTCGATATTCTATCCATCCTGGTGCTGATAAAATGTACAAGGATCTTCGTACTCAGTACTGGTGGCCTGGTATGAAGAAAGATATTGCCTTGTATGTATCAAAATGCCTAACTTGTCTCAAAGTCAAGGATGAACATCAACTACCGTCTGGTTTGCTTGTACAACCAGGGATATCGGTTTGGAAGTGGGAGAACATTGCGATGGATCTCATCACTAAATTACCGCGTACATCTAAAGGTCATGATGCTATATGGGTTGTTATCGATCGTTTAACGAAGTCAGCTCATTTTATTCCGATTCGCGAGGATCTATCTGCTGATAAACTTGCAATGATTTATGTTGATGAGATTGTATCTCGACATGGTGTTCCTTTGGATTTCATTTCTGATCGTGATGCTCAATTTTCATCTCATTCTTGGAAGACCATGCAATCTGCTATAGGAACCCAACTAAATCTAAGCACTGCTTATCATCCCCAAACAGATGGACAATCCGAGAGGACGATTTAAACTTTGGAGGATATGCTTAGAGCATGCGTGATAGAATTTGGTGGTAATTGGGACTCTCATCTGCCGTTGATCGAGTTCTCTTACAACAATAGTTATCATGCTAGCATCAATATGGCACCGTTCGAAGCTCTTTACGGTCGAAAATGTTGTTCACCTATCTGCTGGAATGACATCGGTGAAGCTTAGCTTATTGGACCTGAGCTCATTCTGGAAACAACAGACAAAATCAAGAAAAATCGTGATACTCTTGTGACAGCTAGAAGACGTCAAAAGAGTTATGCGGATATGCGACGCAAGCCCTTAGAATTTCAAGTCGAAGACCATGTCCTACTCAAGGTGTCACCTTGGAAGGGAGTGGTGAGATTTGGAAAGAAAGAAAAACTTGCACCTTGATATGTTAGACCATTTAAGATTGTTGAAAGAATTGGAAAGGTTGCCTATCGACTAGAGCTACCTCCAGAGCTTGGAAATATTCATCCGACTTTTCACGTGTCAAATTTGCGAAAGTGTTTAGCTGACGCTAATCTTCACATTCCACTCGACGAAATTCAAGTTGATGAAATGATGCACTTTGTCGAGAAACCTATGGAAATAAAGGACCGTGCAGTTAAACAGTTGAAGAACAAACGGATTCGATTGGTCAAGGTTCCCTGGGAATCCAAACGTGGCCCGGAGTTTACTTGGGAATGTGAGGAGTAAATGAAGGTGAAATATCCGCAATTGTTCTCACAAGTTTCCTCTAATTAAAACTTCAGGACGAAATTTCCTAAAGTAGGGGAGACTGTGACAACTGTGCTCTGTAATCGATGTACAATGTAAAACAATGTCAATTTTCAATGTAACAATGTGTATTGGTGTTATTATGTGTGTATTTGTGTTTGATGATTTACGATTTGATTCGAGTTCGATTTCAAGCTTTAAATCGCTTTCTGGAAAGTTATACGTGTCACACCCCCAAAATCCACAAGCGGAGTATTACCGCAGGAGGCGTGACTGACCAGGATCCAGCCACCAATCATATTGAACTATGTAATTAAATAAATAAAAGTCCAACCACACAATATAATTGGTGTTCAAAACAAGTTGATCAAATTCAAGTTATCAGCGGAAGCATAAAGTTTAAAAATAAAAAAAAACCAAAGTATAAGTTTAAAAGTTCAATGTTTAACATGCAACACAACAGTCCATGTCCCACAACGACTCCTGCTCCCATGCAAGCTCCAGCTAAACATCTAACAACCTGCAAGGCATGTAACAACGAGTCAACAACAAAGTTGAGTGAGTTCACAATTGGTGTTCATTTTAAAGTTGTTTCAAAAACCATAAGTTTATTCGTAAACTATGAGTTAACCAATTCCTTGTTTCCCAAACCATAACCAGTGGGGGCTTCCCCATGTGAACCACTAGACCGTTACCATATCGACAACTGACTGAGAAAGCTGTGCCCTACGTCAATGTCTATCATCATTGACAAAGTGCCCAGATCCATTAGTCCACTTCCGTCCTCTGCGGCACGGTGTGAGGCTTGTCAAACCTAATATCGCTATTTAACTAATGACCCGCTCGCCATTGGCCCGGGGATTAAGTCGATATAAAAATGAGGGACTTCATGATAGAGTTTTGTCTAGTAAGTTATATGTTGTCGTCCTTCATATGGAGGACGGAGGTACGTAATCTACCCAAGGAGAATACGCAGGTTTAATGTTGTCATCCTTCCCAACGAGGATGGAGGTACATATTCTACCCAAAGAGAATATGCAGGTTCCTTTTTAGTTTCTTAACCCATTCCCAAACCACCGGGAATCCCATGCCTTATAGAAAGTGTGAACTCACCCTTTGTTGCTCGGTTGAACTCTTAAAATAGCTAACAATCAGTGTTGGTCAACCACGTCCTAGTATAATTACCACTTAGTTTATTAGTGACTTCAAATAAGCACGAAGTTCCTACATGCATCTACCACATAACATGCACTCACTTTAACAGTTCACGCCCATATAAACATCCCATCTATAACCATTCAAAAGAAAGCATACGATATTGCACATAACACTTTCATTGACATATAACACATTAGATCATCCTCAGATAACATACCCGACACTTAGACACGCAAATTACTACTTATGTCGTTTCAGCTTTAACATCCAAAACTGGGCTGTTTTCGGGCATTTTAATAAAATAGTTAACTTATTCCAAAAATTCCCAAATTGTTACAGAATGTTTTAACTAATCCCAATATTATTGTGTAAAAATATCGGGATCCAATTCATTACCAATTATTTTATAAAAATCATTTACCGGGCTACAATCAGATTCGTTCTGACTGCAGTCCACGGAAAAATTCATTTAAAATTTGTCGTAAGTCCGATTGATGAAATTCTAGTTGGAGAATTACAACGACATCAGTGGCCATCTACAGTACAAATTTCGTGACCTGAACCTATCCAGATTTCAAGTTATGATGAAAAACATAACACACATTTTCTGCAGAAGAAACGCAGCTTTTGCTGCTGTACAATACGGACTTTTAAAATTGCAAACCACCTCGAAAAAATATGATTCCAGTGCCATTTGATGCGTTTTTCGAAAATATATGGTTTAGACTCCAGAAAATCAATCTTTCGATAAAAACAACCCGTTTACAGCCAACTGAAGTTGGCTGTAAATGTTAATCAGCTTCCTGTTTCGTTACCAAATTCCCTAAAATGATTACCTAACAGCTCAAACGACCTGTAAAGCTTAACTACAATAGATTATCACCAAAATACAGGTCATACTACACTTAGTTCATCAAAACCACCAGATTCAACTCAAAATTATCAAAGATATAAAATCCAAACAACCAACCGATCAACCACCCAACTAACATGAACCCTAACAAACCTAATCCATTGATATCATCATATGCATCAAGAACATTTAATTGAAACAGAAAACGCAACAAAGATAGCATAATCAAATCAAGCATAAACACTTATTTATCAAGAACCATGATGGTTTACTTTGAGATCATGCAAAGAAACGTAACCCTAATATCTACCGAACTCACAACCGATCCAAACATTATAAATATGTAATCTTAATGCTTCGAACTACAAGTATCAGCAGGTACACCAAAATATTAACAATCCAAGAATCATAGCTGAGATATACACGCTAACAATCGAGATTTTGAACTTAAAATATATATTAATAAAGACAAGGCATGATACCTAGTGATGAGGGAGTGTGGTCAAGCCTTGAAACCGAAGTGTGGAAGCCCTTGGAGTCATGTTCTTGCGTGACCAGTAGCAAGAGAAGGAGTGGAGGAGTGGTGTCGCAGTTTAGGGTTTAGAAATTTGGGATTTTATGGGTAATGCATGAAGGATACATACGTATATATCTGAGATTATGTTTGGGGCGGTTTGAGGGTTTGTGTGTGGGCCGATGATAACAAAATAAGAACAGAGGGAATTAGGCCGCAAGTCAAAGGGCTGAGATGAGGTTTTGGGCTGCTCACAAGGAACCGTGGAGAAGAATAGAATGGGGGGGATGTGGATGCAGCGATTTGTCTAATAAATGTTATATATTTTGTTTTTTTTAACTAACTAGTTATAAAAATATAACTAATCAATCAACTTCAACTATTATAATGTATAATAATCGACTTATGGTTCAGGCCGCATAAGTTTCGAGTTTACGAGTTATGCCATGGCCCAAACGGTTCGGGTTGGTTCAATCATGATATGGATTTGGTTCGAATACTAATTTGTACATTATGAATTGGATAGGTTTATGATCAATTCTTTGTTTGGGTTTCGAGTCGTAGATAGCAATAAACGAGTTTCGATTCATATTATATAAAACTAGTTTGGGTAATAATTACGTATACTAGGTCGTGTGACGTTAAGTAAAGCGTAACAACGTAAACCAAAACAAGCGAGTGAGACGAACGGTTCTAACCTCGAAATTACAAGTTGTCACATCATCCCCAAGTTGAAAGAAATTTCGTCCCGAAATTTAGTACACATTCGCTGAGGAAGCTAGTTTGGTTGCGTAGTTCCTGGTTTTTCCTGGGGCGTCACATCATACCCCCGTTGGTTGGGAATTTCGTCCTGAAATTCCGCTGTAACTTCAGTAGTGGACTCACTTTTCTTAAACAACTGGGGTTACTTGCATTTCATTTGGTCTTCTCGTTCCCAGGTGAACTCTGGGCCACGGCGGGAGTTCCAACGAACTCGAACAATGGGTATCCTGGGGCGTTTGAGAATCTTGCCCTCCCGGTCCAATATTTCCACTGGTTCCTCGACAAAACTCAACTGGTCGTCGATATTGAGCTCCTTGAGAGGAACTATGAGAGTCTCATCTGACAGACACTTCTTCATATTCGACACATGAAATACGTTGTGAACACCACTGAGTTCTTCGGGTAATTTCAATCTATAGGCCACCTTGCCGATTTTCTCAGTGCTTTCGAAAGGTCCGACATAATGCGGATTAAGCTTGCCACGTTTACCAAAACGAACCACACCTTTTTTACGGTCGCGAGCTGCCGCCATTCGTTGTCGTATTTGGGCAATCTTTTCCGTTGTGTTGACGACAAGTCCTGGGCCAGTGATTCGGCTGTCACCAACTTCTGCCCAACAAAGAGGTGATCGGCATTTCCGTCCATATAACGCATCAAACGGAGCAGCCTGGATGCTGGTGTGATAACTGTTGTTATATGAAATCTCCACTAGAGGTAAGTGCCTTTCCCAGCCGTTACTAAAGTCGATTACACATGCTCGAAGCATGTCTTAGGGAGTCTGGATGGTGCGTTCAGTCTGCCCATCTGTTTGTGGGTGATAAGCTGTGCTCATGTCTAGACGTGAGCCAAAGGATTTGTGCATCGCTTGCCACAAATCGGACACAAAACGCGGGTCACGATCAGAGATGATGGAAGTTGGCACCCCGTGCCTAGCGACCACTTCCTTCAGGTAGATGTCTGCGAGCGTAAAAAAACTTATATGTTTCCTTGATGGCTAGAAAGTGTGTAGACTTGGTCAGTCGATCTACGATCACCCCAAATGGTATCATTTCCTCGTTGCGATCTAGGTAAGTCAGTGACGAAATCCATGGAAATCTGCTCCCATTTCCATGTGGGATCTCTGGTTGTTGGAGTAGGCCTGATGGCTTCTGGTATTCGACCTTGACTCTCGCACAGGTCGAACATTTACTACATAGGTCACTATGTTAGCTTTCATGTGGGGCCACCAGTAAAAAGTTCTGAGATCCTGGTACATCTTGCTAGAACCAGGATACACCGAGTAGCGAGACTTGTGTGCTTCGTCCATCACAAGGTCTCGTAAGTTTCCAAAGAATGGAACTCAGTCACGTTCCCTGAAGTAGTGAGTATCGTCTTCCTTAGGTTCAAGTCGCTTTAACATGCCCAGCATGGATTCAGCAAAAAGGTCCCTTTCTTCCAATGCTTCGACCTGGGTGTTGCGGATTCGGGGTAGGAAGACTGGAGTGGATAGTAAGTTGTAATACCCGTACACGCTTAGGTTTAGTTTCCATACGACTGAGGGCGTCAGTCACAACATTGGCTTTTCCTGGATGGTATTTGATTGCGCATTCGTAGTCGTTAAGGAGTTCGACCCATCGTCGCTGTCGCATGCTCCACTCCTTCTGTTCGAAGATATGCTGGACACTTCTTGTGATCGGTGTAAATGGTGCACTTGGTACCGTCCAAGTAATGTCTCCATATCTTGTGTGCAAATACCACTGCTCCCAATTCCAAGTCGTGAGTAGTGTAGTTCTTTTCGTGGATCTTGAGTTGGTGTGATGCGTAAGCAATGACCTTCTCACGTTGTTTCAACACCACCAAGTCCTTGGATAAACGTATCACAAGAAACAACGAATTCGCCTGAGCCTTCAGGTAACGAGAGAATGGGATCGCTACAGATCTTTGCCTTCAACTATTGAAACGCGGATTCCTGAGCAATCCTTGTAAGGGTTTGAGTATACAATCAAGAAAACGGGCTTCGTGACATCAAAATTCGTACGTTGGAGACTTAACGTGGGGTTGTCTGTGTCGTGGAGCTCCATGGTAAGGTGTGGGTGTCGCTCGGATCCTTACTAGTTCTTCAAGTGGAATCGGGTGTCGTCAAAGAAAACAAGGGACATATCTATCGTGTCTGACGATCCATATTGGACGTATCAAGATCAAGGAAAAGTACCTGGGGTATCAACATGTTTATGGCCCAAGGCTCACTGAGTAACATTCATAGAGCGTAACTTGTCCAAGCGAGTGTCCGCGGGGAACACTTTTAAGATCGTAGGGCTCAAAAGTATAACGTGTATGGGTGGGGATACATGAGAAAAGGGTAGCTGCAATCGATGAATAAGCATTTAATAATCCCTAGCAAGGGTTTACCTGATGTCGAAAGTACAGCTGGTTGTACGCAAGTTGGGTATAGTTAGGATACAGTATGTCGTTGATCGAATATAACTGTCACGGGGTCAAACCAATCAGAATAAGAATTCAACATAGCAGCATGGTTATTGTACAAGTGTGTAGCGTTAAGATTCACTTAGACTTTCATCAAAAGTCGTTGGGCTCGCCCACATGCGAAGGAAGAACAATTCACCTGAATCAACGAACTTAGGTGTCTTAGTGATTCATGTTAGACCCAGTTCAGGCTCAAAACAACTTCTTTTCACGTAATATGGCAAGTGATTTCAGTAGATGTGAAAAAGATGTGCGGAAATGGAAATCAGACTTTCAAGAAACAAGACCTACAGAATTATCAAGTTTATATCACTTTGAAACAAAATGGTTTACAAGGTGATTGTAAGATTATTATCTAATACAAACGAATCTTGAATTCTGTGGGGGGAGAGAGCAATGGAGTTTAGATGTATGTGTGAATGCTAAGCTTCAAACTCACTTTGCTTCTCCTGGTTTAGCCTTCTATTTATAGACGGCTTGGTGTATGAATAAACAATAGTTTATTCATACAATAATTCCTACAAAAAGTAGCCAATTGACATATTCATTGATTCCAACGTTCAAGTTGCCTTTTTCATCATGGTATCATTAAATGTCAACTTGCTTCGGAAGTGTGGCAGGACAGAGCCAATTTCAGACAAGTGGGTTATTTCATCAGAAATTCTGATAAACCACTTCATCAGAAATTCTGATGAACAAATCATCAGAAAATCCTTGATGATCAGAATCGTCAGATACTGATGATATTTCATCAGAAATATCATCAGATCCATCAGAAATGACCTCTTCTGATAATCCAATTCAGCTCTTGATCAACTTGTGATTCTTTGAAGTAGATGCTATGTATTCCGGTTGTCCCATCTGATCTTCTTTTTCTAGTTCGTGATCTTCAGGACTTTGATCTCTTCATAGATCCAGTTGATTGTGTTTTTCTTCAATACTTACAAATAAAGTTTCCTAACAGTTTCCCCCTAAGTATTGTAAGAAAATGAACTACCTCTATATCAAACATAAACAACTTTCTTTGAAAGAGAAATTCAAAAGCAACTAAGTTCAGAAACATTGAACATAGTCAAACCAACTATAAATCAGACATTGATAAAATATTGTTCATAAACAGGAAATTTAATCTTATTAAATCGTTAGTTGATCTTCACTCCACTTCTGTATTTGTCTCCAGGTTTCAACATTTTCTTGTAGTCAATTGCCTTTTGAGTTTCTTTGTACATTTCTTTATACCATCCTCTTGCTTCCATCCAATTTTCAATGCACTCTTCAATTGTTTTTCTCAGCTTTTTATTGTTCTTTCCCTTCTTTTTGAGCTGCTCTTGTTTTTCATTCATGCAGTTTTTTATATATTTCAGAGTTTGATTTGAATACCTGCATATATCACTGATTCTGAACAGAGCTTTCTTGTTATTAGCATCTTTGAAGACTACACTCATTTCTGGTTGATCAAAGACTGCTCTAGTCCTTAATAGTTTAGAAGCAATTTCAGCTGGAATTGAAGTGTTCGGAGGTGGTATTAGCACTTTGTTGCTGTACTCAAAATTGATACATAGATCAAAGTCTACCAGTGCAGCCCTTTTGTATAACTTTGCTCCTGCACTTTTGATACTTTCAAGGGCTCTTCTGATTATAACTGAATTACCTTTCATTTCATCAATTATATTCTTCATTTTGACTATTCCCAATGGATGAATATAATCAGCCAGATCTGCATCAGTAACCTTTTGTTGACTGTTGTCTTTTCTGATCAAGGTATACTTGTTTTGTGCTTCATTGCCTAGAATGCCTCCTCCAGTGGTCATTGTATCAATTCTTTCAATTGATACTATTGGATTGGTCATTTGCTTGTGTAAAATTACCCAACCTCCATTGTTTCTGTTTTCAACAATACCTTTGCTCATTGGAGAGAGTGGTCTCTTTGGGTTGTCTTCTGGACCTTTCCAATAGTAATTCTTTAGATGTTCTTCAGGGTACATAATAGTGTGTAAATCACCTTTTAGCACTTCCATTTCTCTGATGTTCCCTTCTGAATCTTCTATCATTTCTTTTCTTGGCCTTTTTGAGGAAGTCACTTCATGTTCCATTCTTCTCTTTTCTTTTGTATCCATTAGTATGCTCAACTCTGTTTCTCCTGTGATGGTTGTAGAAACTGGTTGTACTGGAACATGATCTTTCTGTTGTACCCTTGATGTGTCTGGCTTTGAGACATTTGGTGGAGGACCCATGAGTATCTTCTGTTTATCTTGAGGTGGACCCATGGGTTGCTTCTGTTTTTGAGCTATTGAGGTTTCCGTTGGTTTGGTTTGATCTTGTTGAACAATTTCTGGTTGTTGTTGAGAAGTTTCTGATCTTCTTGCTTGTCTTTCTTGTGGAATTGGGGCTTTCAGTTTATGAAGATCAATATTTGCTAGTCTGGCAACATTATACTACAATCTCTTAACTAACAGATGAACATTAGTAAGAGCTTGAGTATTTTTTTCCTCTTGTTTCTTCATTTTCTGGAATTCTTGATTTTCTTGATTCTTTTGTGCAGCTAATTCCATCAACAGTTTCTTAAAAGCCTCAGTCATGCTGCTGTTGTTGGCTCTGAGGAACTGTATTTCTTCAAGAAGCTTCCCTGAACTTGAGCTTTCTCCTGCAGTTGCACCCTCAGCCATCTTTTTCTTGATATCATTCAGTTCCTTGATAGCTTTCTCAATTTCTGATGAACTTTCTTTGTTTTCTGATGATTTTTGCAATTTGTTGAGAGTTGCACTATTATCTTCAGTTTGCTTCTGCACAGCTTTGACTCGAAAATTTGATCTCTGACTTTTGATTTCTGATTTCTTCTAGTATTAGATCAAGTTTTTCTTCTGTTTCTGTTTTCACAGTAGCATCTTTATCTTCAGGTTCTTTTTGAAATTGTTTAGGTGACATAGATTGATGTTCTTGGGAAATTGGAAAAACAACAGATGTTTCTCTTCTAACACCAGCAGAAAACACATTCTCTGCTATTTTAAGGTTAAAAGGATTGGACGAATCCAAATTCCCTATATCCTCACCAGAAAATTGAAACAAATTCAAGTTCTGGATTTCCTCATATCCTTGAACTTTTTCAGGTTCTCCATGAGTTGTTGAGAAACTTTTTGTTTTCTCATCCAGGTTTCCTTGATCAGCAGGCTGATCTCCACCTGTTGTTACTACATTTTCCTCCTCAGAATCTGATTCAGAAAATGAGTCTTTTGTTTTACTCACATCTTGTTTTGAAGAGATAGTATCTCTAAGTAAGATTTCATCAGAATCATTCTCAGAATCATAAAATATGTTTATTTTAGACTGTTGTGCACCTGTTTCTCCAATGTGCGAGTCTTCAGCATGATGTTCTTCAGCCACAGGATTCATATTTATATCTTTATCAGCTAGATGAGGATCAGATTCATCCTGTTGTTCCATTCTTGGTGTGCTTGACTCCTGTGCATCATGCTCCATAGGGGACACTTGTTCAAAAACTCCTTTTCTTTCTGACTTTTTGTTCAACATTTTCAGGTATTCTGCTCTGTATGGTGATTCTTCTGGTATCATACTCATCATTTTTTCTGTCAGAGCATGTACATCATAATCTGACTTCCAAGACCCTGCAGCATTCCAAGGTTTCATAATTTCTGTCTTCCACATATTTTCTGATGCTGGTATTGCCATGTTTCTTTTCAGAAAAGCATCAGAAATTATGATAGATAGAAATCTTGGAAAGGGTAGATGTGAATCTATTCTACCATCTTTGGTCAGAATTGATCTTCTTATCAGAATAAATATTTCTGCTCCATAATCAATGTTCAATCCATTAATTAGACTGAACATGATTGTTAGAATGTTCATATTTATCTGATCTGTACCTCCAATCTTTGACGATAGACACTTGTTCAGAATTTCCATTAAGACTTGCCAGAAGGCAGGTAGCTTGTTTCTCTTGAATTTATTGATTGTTGAAATCTTTGTTTTGTATCCCATTACAGCATCAAGTTGTGAAAACATATCTTCTCTTTCTGGTGACTTTTCAAAGTTCTGATGTAAGGGTAGCTCCAAACATTCCCTTATCTTTTCTGGTGAAATTTTAATGAAGATATTTCCCCATACATGTGCTGTTAGCTCAGTTTGACTTGATATTTTGAGAGTTTTTACAACTTGTTGTATGAGTTCTTGTGGTACCTCTCTGGTCTTTGTAAGAGCTTGAGCTAACGGGCATCTTGTTAGAAATTCAATGAGAATTTGACACTTCATATCATATTCTTCGATGTTGTCATTCATTGCTTCATTGTTGCTCTTTAATGGAAGAAATTCATCTTCAGTGATGAAAGGAACTGAGTGTTTAATTTGAGGTATATTGATGTTGACAGCAGCCATTGAGAATTGAGAATTTGGGTTTTGTTTTTGGAAAAGGGTTTTAGGGTTTTGAATTTGAAGGTTGAAGATGAAATACTCTGTTTTTGAATGAGGTATTTATAGGGTGTATCAACAGAGATTTTTGAGTGTTTGTCCTAGGATTTCATCATCAAATCATAAAATACACTAGTGTACTTCATCTTCAAATCCTGGCCATTGATTTACATACATGTATGGCCAGGATTAGTTCGCTCAGTTCGCAAGATACACTAGTGTTCACTCTTTAACCTAATCCTATATATATATATATATATATATATCTTCAAAAAATCTCGTTTATTACACGGGTTGAATAAATGTAATTTTATATATCAAATAATAAAAAAAATATATTTAAAATCTCGTTTATTACATGGGTTGAATAAATGTAATTTTATATATTAAATAATAAAAAAAATGTTGTATTTTTAAGAACCCCGTGTATTGTACGGGTTGAGTAAATTTAAATTTATATATTAAATAATGAAAAAAGTTACATTTTTAAGAACCTCGTGTGTTATACGGGTTGAGCACATGTAATTTTATAAACCAAACAATAAAAAGTTATATCTTTATAAACCCTATGTATTATATGGATTGAATAAATCTAATTTTATATACCAAACAATAAAAAGTTATATATTTATAAACCCTATGTATTATATGGATTGAATAAATCTAATTTTATATAACAAACAATAAAAAGTTATATCTTTATATACCCCTTTACTACATAATAAAAAAGTTATATTTTAAAAAACCCCATGTATTACACTAGTTGAATAAATGTAATTTTGTATAGTTAAAAATAAAAATTTTATATGTTTAAAAAAACCTCGTTTATTACATGGGTCGAATGAATCTAATAAAAATTTATATCTTAAAAAAAACTAACGGATATACTCGATATACGATGGATGGGGTGATTGTGGTGATGGCTCTTATCAATGTCATGTAAACATAGTGATTACCGTATTTGAGTTGAGAGTTGAAGACGAAAATAAAAGTATAGAACCAATAAACATTGATTAATATTTTTGTTTACTCCTTATAATTTTTTTTTAAATAGGTTCTACCCTTAACTACTTTAGTTTAATAAAATAAATAAATCATTTACATTATATTAATTTATATTTAGCATACATCTTTTGTTAATTTTAGGATAAATAATTTTGAACTCTGATAAAAATTTTAAAATATTAAATTATCTCCTATACGAATTGTTTAAATTTATTTTAAATTTAATTTTATAATTATCTTTTAATTGATATTAATTATCTATAAAAAATAGATGACTTCAATGAATGACATGTGTCCTCTCATTGGTTTCTTTTATTATATAGTACTAGCGGTAAGACCCGTGTGTAAACACGGGTGATTTTTAAAAAAAAAATCATGCATACCACATTTCATTAAATGACGAATGATTAAACAGTTTTTAATTGTTATTCAATAAGCAGCTGCTTCTTTGAGGATGTTAACAACACTGCCCCACCCTACACATTCTCTCCCTTTTCATTATTCCTAAATGCTAATGGTAATTTCTTTACTCTCAAGTAATCTAACTCGATTATTTGTCGAACCGATTCTATAGTTTTTGAATCAACGTGCTTTCCATGTGCATCCGTCAAGTAGAATATGTTTTCCGCTTTGCCCTTTGTCGTAGATAATTCATCTCTTGCAACGTTTAGTGCGTTCTCTCTGAATGCTTGTGTCACTTCCGTTAATAGTCCTGGTTTATCGTCCTTTCATAACTCCAGCCTAACACCCCCAGATGTTCTTCTCTTGATGGCGGATTTTAAGTATAGAGTCACACGTTGCTTTTCGGCTTCTTAACTTATTGCGGTCCCATCCGTATATCTAATAAAAAATTCCTGTAACATAAAAAAGATTAAAACTTTAGCAAACTTAACAACAACCCATTAAAAATCAATAAAACTTAAGTATGAAAATGTACCAAAACTGGATATAAGTAGATTGTACTACATTAAAATATTGGATTCGAAACCAACAGTGGTTTCAACCACTGTTTTAACCCAACAGTGATTTAACTCACTGTTTTAACCCAACAATGGTTTCAAGCACTGTTTTTACCAAATGGTGGTTTAACTCACTGTTTTAACCCAAAAGTGGTTTAACTCACTGTTTTAACCCAACAGTAGTTTAACTCACTGTTTTAACCCAACAGTGATTTAACTCACTGTTTTTAACCCAACAGTAATAAAAAATTCCTGTAACATAAAAAAGATTAAAACTTTAGCAAACTTAACAACAACCCATTAAAAATCAATAAAACTTAAGTATGAAAATGTACCAAAACTGGATATAAGTAGATTGTACTGCATTAAAATATTGGATTCGAAACCAACAGTGGTTTCAACCACTGTTTTAACCCAATAGTGGTTTAACTCACTGTTTTAACCCAACAATGGTTTCAAGCACTGTTTTTACCAAATGGTGGTTTAACTCACTGTTTTAACCCAAAAGTGGTTTAACTCACTGTTTTAACCCAACAGTGGTTTAACTCACTGTTTTAACCCAACAGTGATTTAACTCACTGTTTTTAACCCAACAGTGGTTTCAACAATTGAAGGCCAGCAGATAAGATCGAGCATCCTGTTTTAACCCAACAGTGGTTTAACTCACTGTTTTAACCCACAGTGGTTTAACTCACTGTTTGACCCCACGTATATAAAAATAAGCACGTAAAACTCGAGGGTGGTTTAACTCACTGTTTGACCCACGTACATAATAATAAGCATCCAAATTTCCTAGTTTTTGCATTAAACCACTGGAATAAGAAATTAAGAATAAAAATATTTTGCATTAAACCACTTGAATAAGAAATTAAGAGTAAAAATAAGTAGTTAACCTGATGGTAAGAGACAATTTAGGGAATATAAGAGATGTGTAAGAGAATAATGATTGGTTGTAAAAGATTTGAAAGAGGATAAAATGAAATTGTCATTTGTCAAATGACAATTTATAACAAATCGACATTCCAAATGGCAATTTATGACAAATCGCCATTCCAAATGGCAATTTATGACACATAAAGTCAAATCGCCATTTCAAATGGCTATGTACCGATTCTCGCGGGAAATTTTAAAAAATATCCGATTATTTTGTTACTTTGCCTTAAAAAGATTCCCCAAAGTTATATTATATTTGATTATGTGATTCTTCAAAGTTACTGACTTGTTAAGATATCCGATTATGTGGGTGAAGAATCAAAGTTAAATGAATTTTTTTAGAGATGGATATTAAAGATGGGTTCTTAAAAAATTGTTTATATTTAATATATGGATTCAAAAAGAAAAGTCCGAAGAGCACCAGACCTTTTGCAGGGAATTAATTGCTTTTTTGCCGAAAATTGCCATTTCAAATGGCTTTATACAGAAACTGTACCTTGATATCGCCATTTTAAATGGCTAGTTGAAGAAAATTGCCATTCCTAATGGCTATGTCGCAGAAATCGCCATTTGAAATGGCGATTTTCCTTAAATTGTCATTCCTATTGGCGATTTGGCGGAGTTAGTACTTGTTCCAATCATGTAATCCTTACATTCCCTGACTTTTTTCTGTAATACCTATAATATGCACCAAATCGCCATTTTAGATGGAAATGGCAGTATTATCGAAATTCAAGATAGCATTAGTTGTGAAATTGTTTTAAAAAACTAAAGTACATACGCAAAAAAACTCTACTTTTAACTAATCTTAACACTAATCGAAGTGATTATAATATACCTGTAACGGCGATCGTACTGACTGTGGCTGTGGCTACCTTGGCTACCGTCTCGGGACATCTGTTCGAGTTCTTGAGTTCTTGAATCAAACATAACTAATATAAACATAACTATAGCACTGAATGAAACGTAACTAATATTGAATTCTAAAACTTACAGCCATAACTATAGCACTGAATTCTAAATCCCAATAGCACTGAATGTGATAAACAATTTGAATACCTTTGTTACTTGAATCGACAACCCTGATGTGGATTTGCAGGTAGTACCGTCACTTGCAGTTGAAGGATCCATTACTTCATAGAAACAATCACAAATGATCAACATGAACTCCTATTCCTATAAAAATCAAGATGTAAAACTACTTTTTCGATTATAATATACCTGTAACGGCGATCGTACCGACTGTTGCTGTGGCTAACGTCTCGGGACATCTGTTCGAGTTCTTGAGTTCTTGAATCAAACATAACTAATACAAACATAACTATAGCACTGAATCAAACACAACTAATACTGAATTCTAAAACTTACAGCTATAACTATATGTTTCTATCAACCTTACTAAGATTAGGCTGAATCCATTTTTGTTAAAGATGGTCAACAGTTAATGTCAACAGCCAGGTCAAGCTTTTGTCAAGTGGTTTAGTTAGTTGATTAGTTACAACAGTTTTGTGTCAATCTATAAATGGACATATATGTTGCATCATATTTGGATGTTGAGAAAATACAAAGATACTACACATAATTTTCTCTTTTCTGTTTTTTAATCATGCTCGAGCTTAGCCAAAATTTACTTAAGCTGTAGCAGATTCTGTTAATCAAAATCCTATATCAGAAAAGATTCGATTAGCAGATACTGTTAATCATGCTCGAGCTCAACCAAAATTTACTTGAGCTGTAGCAGATTCTGTTAATCAAAATCCTATATAAGAAAAGATTCGATTAGCAGATTCTGTTAATCATGCTCGAGCTCAACCAAAATGTACTTGAGCTGTAGCAGATTCTGTTAATCAAAACCCTATATTAGAAAATATTCGCTTAAAAACTAACCTCTCAACAATTTTTATAACGCGATTAATGTTGGTTGATAAGGTGTTTGGAGGTGAATATTTTTTAATGTCAACATTAATACGCCACTGCTCAGCTTTAGTACATAAATGTTCAATCTTCTCTTTCTTGACAACTTGCAGTGAATCAACACACGAGCGATATTTTGCAATACAACCTTGCAGAGATTTTGTTGCTTTTGCTATAGCATTTTCCTCATTGTATCTATACTCAATTGGTTCTAACAACTACAAAACAGCAACAATGTTACACAAGATAATTATTGATTAACGGCTTAAGAGTAGCATTTTCAGACAACCTTTTTCAGATCTGACATATGTTTTTATCAACCTTACTAAGATTAGGTTGAATCCGTTTTTGTTCCAAACATAACTAATACTGAATTCTAAAACTTACAGCTATAACTATAGCACTGAATTCTAAAACTTACAGCTATAACTATATGTTTCTATCAACCTTACTAAGATTAGGCTGAATCCATTTTTGTTAAAGATGGTCAACAGTTAATGTCAACAGCCAAGTCAAGCTTTTGTTAAGTAGTTTAGTTAGTTGATTAGTTACAACTGTTTTGTGTCAATCTATAAATGGAGATATATATTGCATCACATTTGGATGTTGAGAAAATCAAAGATACTACACATAATTTTCTCTTTTCTGTGTTTTAATCATGCTCGAGCTTAGCAAAAAATTTTCTTGAGCTGTAGCAGATTCTGATAATCAAAATCCTATATCAGAAAAGATTCGATTAGCAGATTCTGTTAATCATGCTAGAGCTCAACCAAAATTTACTTGAGCTGTAGCAGATTCTGTTAATCAAAATCCTATATTAGAAAAGATTCGCTTAAAAACAAACCTCTCAACAATTTCTATAACGCGATTAATGTTCGCTGATAAGGTGTTTGGAGGTGAATATTTTTTAATGTCAACATTAATACGCCACTACTCGGCTTTAGTACATAAATGTTCAATCTTCTCTTTCTTGCCAACTCGCAGTGAATCAGCAAACGAGCGATATTTTGCAATACAACCTTGCAGAGATTTTGTTGCTTTTGCTATTGCATTTTCCTCATTGTATCTATATTCAATTGGTTCTAACAACTACAAAACAACAACAATGTTACACAAGATGATTATTGATTAACTGCTTAAGAGTAGCATTTTCAGACAACCTTTTTCAGATCTGACATATGTTTCTATCAACCTTACTAAGATTAGGCTGAATCCATTTTTGTTCCAAACATAACTAATACTGAATTCTAAAACTTACAGCTATAACTATAGAACTGAATTCTCAATACCAATAGCACTGAATATGGAAAATAAATAATTTGAATACCTTTGTTACTTGAATCGACAACCCTGATGTGGATTTGCAGGTAGTACCGTCACTTATAGTTGAAGGATCCATTACTTCACAGAAACAATCACAGATGATCAACATGAACTCCTATTCCTATACAAATCAATATGTAAACATACTTTTTCGATTATAATATACCTGTAAGATCAGAACACTCTTCCACACGAGCATTAAATTGAGCTTGCAATTCCTCAAATTGCTTTGAATGTCACCGAAGAAAAAGTAAACAAAAGTCCAAAATTAATTGAAGTATTATAAACACAACTGAAATAAACCTGAAATTCAAACGAAAATTGAACAGATGAACTATTGATGAACTGTAATTGTGAATTGAAATCAAACCTAAATAATTGTGAATTGAACAGATGAACTATTGATGAACTGTAATTGTGAATTGATGAACTATTGACGAACTAACCCTAATAATTCCAGTCCATCTCTCTTTCCTCTTCACGGCCTTCCGCCACCGCATTCAAGCCTCTCAGTTTCTCTATCAACTCTTCATCATTCACCACTGGTATGCGATTTCTGATTTTATACTCTTCATCAGTTTCTCACACGCTTCCACCATCATTTCCGCCTTCGCGCCATCGCCTCCTAATCGCATCCTATGTAGATATAGGGTTTTACCTACAAAAAGAGATAGAGAGTTGAGTTGATAGAAAGAAATTGGATGAATTTTGAAATCCTGGATGAATTTTGAAAGATGAGGGCACTTTGGATTTGAGAGAGAGAGAGAGAGAGGGGGGGGGGTTGAATTTTGAAAATGGAGCCAAAACTTATGTATTATTGAATATGGGCAGTGGTTTTGATGGCAGAGGTTTGAATATTCCAAATAGATTGACTGCCAAAATACGGGCAGATGTTTGAATTTTAAATGTATTTTAAATTAAGCTTTATGATGTAATAATGACATAAGAAAAGCATTATTGGACAGTCTCTCTGGCTGCCACATCAACTTTTCTTATGTCACTCAGATTTCTCATTTTATAGAAAGTATAGATAGATTTTATATATATATTAATTAATTAATTAAATTATTATTATTAATTAAATATTAAAAATAGAAGCTAATGAATAGTGTTTTCAATATTATAATAATTTAATTTAAACACTATAAATTAGTAATATGATTGATTATGCAATAAGGGGTTGTAACTCTTGCATTAGAGGTTTTAAGTGCATATGAGATATGTACACTTTGTATTATGTGTTTGTTAGTGCATATTTTGTGTGTCCGTTACTGTGCTAATAGGCTAAATAGAGTGTGTGTTGAATATTGTATAGATGAGAGTTAGAAAAAAGGAATCGTAACGGAAAGTTCTCTTCGCACGAAGAAGCCCTTTGCGTGAAGGGACACTAGCTAGTTCGCACGAATGGATGAGATCCATTCGCACGAATGGATGGAATGCCATTCGTCCCAGTCTCATTCGCATGGAGGGGATAGCGTATATATAGGAGTTGTGATTGAGAGCTGAGTGGAGGTTTTGGTTCTCAGAAGGGAAACGCTGGCGAAATTCACCAGCTTGTAAAAGATGTAAACTCTTTCGGTTTGAATGAAGCATTCAACGTATGGCTAACTATTCTGTTTCTACTACATTCTTAGTAATAATATTCTACCGAATTAGTTCTATTCCGTCCAAACATCAGTCTCAACCTGTCGGATCCTGGACTCTCAATTGGTATTAGAGCTACGGTACCGATTCAATTGATCTAATAGTTGATTGAATCACCTACGCTCATGAATTATGGGTTTTTAGGGGGTTTTAGACGTAATACATCAAATTGAAGGTCAACTCACGGATGGATTTTGAAACTGAAGACATCATTAGATTTCGGAATTGATTTTCGTTCATATTTGTGACGTATCATCATGAAATTCGAAGAAATAATGATTTTGGATAAAAAATGTGATCAGAAGTGTTTAAACAATGGAACCATTCGCGCGAAAGACACCTCATTCGCATGAAAGGCATCCCATTCGCACTAAGGGATATGTTCAGTCGTTCAAAAGGCCACTCGTTCTAAAATCATCTCATTCGCACGAATGAGCCAATTGCCTAAAAAATTTTGGTGGTTGAAATTTTTTTCAAAATTTTACCGACAAATACAAATTGCTCGGGGATACCGTCGGGAGCTTCAGAGAACAGATCTGATGAAGCGATCACAGAATGTTGAAGTTAGTGGGGTAGTCATGATACCTATGCAGAATGTTTATCATCTGGGTTATCTGACTATTAATGGGCCAAATCGAAAAATCCGCAATGATGAAAAACACACTTTTGTGGACCAAAAGGACAAATTTTCCGCATAGTTGAGTTTTTTCAGAGATAAGAGAGGACAGAATTGCCTATTTTGAGGGGGGAAATTCAGTGATGAGATTAGAAAAGTCAGAATTTGAAAAAATTAGAGGGAATAAAAATTTCATAGAATATATTGAAATTCCAGCATTTTTGAAATTCGTGACATGCAACATCATTCGGGTGGTTCAGACTTTAGATTGTCCGGGGATGCATAAGATCTGGATTCGTTAGCTTGTGATCATAGGAAGTTCAGATTCTTCAGATTGTGACCAGATTGATGTCTTAGTGTTTGAGTCTCGGGTCTTCGTCAAGACGGTCAGCAGGATTAGCGCCAGGAGATGCATTAGTATTGTCGATACTTAAAAGATATCACAGTTGTGTGGTAGTCTAAAGTGTCAGAATGGTTAATCTTCAAGCAGAGGAATTGTTTTTCGGACCAACGGAGAAGACTATACATATGTTATCGTGACTGAAGAGGAAGAATGTGAATCTGATAGTGGAAGAATGTTTCTGAGATCTGAATGTGTTACCAGATGATTTGTTATCCGATGAAGATTTGCTAATTATGGAGATTTCCGTTTACACTGATCAATCATTCAGGAGTGTGCTTAAAGATGATTACGGAAAACGGGATTTCGGATTTTCGTGGTATTCATAGACTTGAAGTTTACTAGTGTGGTGATTCGAAGTTTCTATCAATTACCGGTTGGGTTTTTGAAGATTTAGAGATGGAGGCTAAAGTGGTAAATCAAAAACCGAACGCAAATGTGGTTAAAGCCGAAACAGAGATGTTGAATCAATTAGTTTCAAGTTGGTGATTATTCGTGAAAATTGCGGTATAGCAAATCAGAGGAGGTCTAGAACTGTGCATACAAAGACCTGAAGATTCGTTTCAAAGATCAAGCTTTGACAATGATGTACAAGGGGGAAAATTGTTAGTGCATATTCCGTGTGTCCGTCACTGTTCGAATAGGATAGATAGAGCATGTGTTGAATATTGTATAGATGATAGTGGAAAGTTTGGTTTTGTATTGTAAAATGTCCCTTCGCACGAAGGAGCCCTTTGCGCAAAGGGATACATGCCACTCGCACGAGTGGACATTAGTTCATTCGCTCAAAGCCATTCGTCACAGTCTCATTCGCACGGAGGGGATCGCTTATATATAGTAGTTGTGAGTGAGAGATGAGTGGAGGTTTTGGTTTCCAGAGATTTTTGCCAGCCTGTAAAAGATGTAAACTCTTTCGGTATGAATGAAGCATTCAACTTATAGCTAACTATTCTGCTTCTACTCCGTTCTTAGTAATAATATTCTACCCAATTATTTCTATCCGAGCCAAACTTTTGTCTAAACCCGCCGGATCCTGGACTCTCAGTGTTGTAAGTTTTTAAGCAAGTGACAGGTGTAAAGAGTTGGGTTTAAAAACCAACTTATCTTCTCTCTCTTAACATTTTCAAATTCTCATTTCTCTCTATTATCTTCTTTCTCTCTCCACAGTGTTTACGATGGCCATTGCCATCGGATGCGTTGTCATTGTTGATGTGGATACTTTATTTTAGCTTTATAAGCCGTTACCACCGTGGCACTGTGTTTTGATGGTCCTTCTACCGTTAGCGGTGGTTTTGTGGTCATCACCATCACCTCTAGTGGATTTGACGTGGCTACATTATTTTGGACATGATACTTTGTTGGTGCTATGTGCATGTGAGGGTTGTACCCACTACCCACCTTTGGGTTTATAAATCTGCCACATGTAGCTTTGTCGTTACCACCACCGCTGCAGATGTTGGTGGCTTTGCATGTGGCTTTTTGGTCACCAACGCCGGTGGCTGTGGCTACTTTATTTTGGGTTTAATAATCGGTGTCAGTGAAGCACCACCATGGTTACACCGACACCGCTGGTGTCGGTTTTGTGTTTATGGTTTTGGCGCAGTGCTTTGTGATTGATGGTGTTGAGGTATCTAGTTGTGATGAGTTAAAGAATTTAGTTGAACAATCATGAAAGTGGCATGGCATGGATGGTGGATGGTAGGTTCGAACCTGCAACCACCTATTTTTCGACAACTCTAAGCCTAAGTTTTCGGTTTTGATTTTGATTTTCGTTTTACTTCCTATTCGGTCGGTTTTTATTTTTAGTGATTGTCAGTGATGGTGATAATGTGTACGGAGGATGGTGGTTGGTGTTCCAGATCACCTCCGTTGATATCAATCACATAACCTCAGCGGTGCTCATCATTCAACTTTGTAGTTGCTACAATGTCTATTTCATTATTTTACAAAATAAACACATTGTCTATTTCATCATTAGAAGAAAGACAGGAGTTCTCCCTGAAACTCCGGATCTGGAAACATTCTGAGCAACAGAAGCGTCTCGAGGTGTTTGGCCTTCATTTCTCCTTTGGGAAGCTTGAACTTGTGGAGGTGGAGGAGGCAATGAACCAGTCGCAGCAGAGGTTGAAGCAGGCATCGAAGAAGAGCTCAAGTTTGATTGAGAGGCCACTGAAAATAGTTTTGTAAAAAGTTTTGAGAACAAAAAACCGATAAATGATTTTAACAAAGTTTTGAATAAAAATAGCACCACCAGCCCCACGGTGGGCGCCAAATTGTTTTGGTCAAAAATTAGCGAAGCAATTAAGTGATCAAATTTAGTTTTTGAGGTAGTGTGCTATAGAGATTTGTTAAAATATATTAAGTTGATTAATAAAGAGAACAGTTTCAGGTTATAGTTTCAAGATATCAAAGTATATCAAGTATCAAGTAATGAAAAATAAAAGTAAAGATTGATGTAGGATGTACGAGGAAAGCCCTTGATCTATCTAAATCACCGACATAAAACCTCAGGAGCTGACAACTGCCAGCTGCCTTTGTTCTTCTTATTGATTGAAATATCAGGATATAGCTTCAGGATAATACACAAATCAGCTCTAAGTGTTACAATAATTGTGAGATGTGAGTGAATGATTATGAATATAGCAAGTAATCAGTGTGTGTACGAGATTACATGTGTTTCTATAATGATTCGGCATCCCCTTATATAGTTTTTTTTTTTAATTCTAACTGAATATCCTACAAGTTCGGGATACGAAGAATATCCCAATGTGACCGTTGTAGAACTCTTCATCCGCTATCAACGTTCACCTTTCAACCACTTTGAGCGAGTCTTCGGGTAGACCTAGTCGTTGTTAACGCTGGTCCCTTGCAACTGAAGTATACAAACAAACCATTAGTAACTAGCAAGATATTTCTGAAGGATGTTACCAATATCCTGGTCCGGTATCCTGGTCGCAGATTAGAAACATAAAGTCAGGATAATTTATTAGGGTATATGTTCAAAATTCCACCTATAACAATAACCATGTCCATAGGCAACCATGTTTATTGGTTACCAAGTTCATAGTTCCGGTTTCTACTAGATGATCATGTATTACAAAACATGGATAAACCGAGAATGTAACAATTTTAACAAATAACTAGCACAAATACTAAGACGAACTAAAGTGAGTCAAAATCAGAGGTAGGAAATCAACTACCTAGGCATAGGATCCTAATAGTAAACTCGCACACTCTCAGTATTGGATATTTGGTTTTATCCTTTTTCTAAAGGACACGTCTAATAAATGTTTGATAAGACACACTGGATCTCCACCTAGTCTTACTAATGCTACCCAACTATCCCAAACCAGGCATTTAAAAGTCACGGTCTTAATGACTTCTTAATCAATCACACCTCATTCTTTCTTCGGTATATTTAAGGCGGCTTCCTAATTGGTATTTAGCACCCCCCCCTTCCCCTAAAATTTGAATTCGTGTTCAAGTATTGTATTAAGCTTCAAGCTTTTTGTTCATCTTCATTCTTTAGAACAAGCCACTTGCCTTTTTTTAGTTTTATGATTTCATAATGTTAGGTGACAATGATAATTCTTGAATTTCAATTCTTAATCATATTGTCATTGGATATAAACATGTCTAAAACATGTAGTAATACATCAAAGAAACAAGTCTAAAGATCTTCGAACATATCAAATGTGACAACTTGCACTTTTTCATGTAATTCCGTATGATGTGAACAATAATTTGTAATATGTGGTTGTGTATGTTGAACTTATGATATGAATGATTTCATGATTTACTTTTAAAAAGGCTCACAAATACATTGCATGATGCATGCTACTTATCATTGTTAAATGTAACTCGAAACAGTTCAATTAGTGCACAGACGAAACTAGCACACTTATCAGATAAACTAGTAGTAAGGACAGGAGTTCAGTACTCAGACAGACATCATGTTAGGACACAGATTGAGTCCTAGAACCAAGATTTACACTAGAACTCTATGTAGGATAGTAAGGGTTATGAAACTGCCTTCCGAGTGACGAATAAACACTAAAAAGTACCCAAAACACACTCTAAATGCAGGATTCTGCAAAATTCAGCAAAAATCAGCAAATGAACATCAAAATATGATGCAGAAATAAGGTTTAGATGTCCAGAATAACTTGTAAAGTGTCGGGAATGAAAACTGTCATAAAAAGTATTTCATAACTCACTAAATTGCGCAATTTAGCACCTTAACGAACCAACGACCAAACGAATAACCGAACACTACCTGAAACACCAAAATTAAACTAGAAGCATTGTTTCAACATCATAAGACTAGTTGTTAACACTAAACACCATATTACACATCAAAACATATAAACACATTAAACCCCTAACCGAATCACTTAAATCCTAACTAATACCTAACTTATCATTCAAAACCAACTAGTTACCCCCCCCCCCCCCATGAGGCTGGTTACAAGAGGGCCCCACACCTCCACCATTTCTTGAATATTTTATTTGTGTATGTTGCAAAGATATTAAACACTAGGACCATTGTATAAACTTATGTTGGAGAATAAGAGCACAAGACCCTTAAGTCTTCTCCACACTTTCATTTCTCAAGAATTCAAACCAAGAAACCTCCTTCTCCTCCTCTCAAACTCACGGGCAATCACCCCTCTTCTCATCATCATTTTTCTTCAACTTCCCACTTAATCCAAGCATATTCTAAGGTGTATCAATGCTACTTAAGAAGTTTGCAAGCAAGGGAACTTGAAGGACCACCTTGAGGAGCTATTAACCATCACTTTTCTTCTTCATCTTGCTTGTTGTTCATCCCTAGCCTTTGTGCTAGTAGTAAGTCTTCTTGATCTTGTTTTTACACCTTGTTTAAGTGGTTAAAGTATGTAAGTAACTAAAAATCTAAAGATCACACCAAAACAAGAAGATGAACATAAGAATAAAGCTCAAAGCCATAAGGATCTAAGTTGTTTAGTGTATGTGATGAACTTGTTTATTGATTTCTTGAGTGCATGGTGTAGATCACCACATCAAAGCTTGCTAGATGGTGATTTAAAACATGAGCTAGCAAGAATGAGGATGGATCTTGAAAGATCCATGTTGATCATCCTTTATGTTAAGTATGAACTTGAATACAAACTCGATTTTGTGAAGAATGATGATTCCTACAAGTTGTAAGTTGTAAAAGTGAAAGATTTCAAAGATAAAAGTTTCAAGAAAAACAAGTTTACATCAAGATTAACATGATTTGGTTCTTAAAAGAAAATAAACATGTTTTAAGTGTAAAAATGGAACCCTTGATGTATAGAAGACATGAAAAACTCAAGAATATGAATTTTTGTAAAAATGAGTTACAAGTTGTGAAGATGGAAATTTTGTAAAAATGAGTTTTATGAAATAAAAACCATGTTTTTAGTGTTAGTAAATCATGTTAAACATCATGTTAAAATACTACAAGATTTTATAAATCATCAAGTTCATACCTTCATGTATAAATATGTTTATGGCATAAGGTAAGTGTAGGAATGTTGTTGATGATTGTTGATGAGTTTTTGAAAAAGAAAATGATATGCTATAAGCATGAACACCTCCATTTTCAAAGGAAACTATGGCAAAATTTTTGTAAAAATTCAACACGTAGAAAAATATTTTTAAAAAAGTGTTTACAAGTGATTTTGGATCATGTTTTTAAATATAAAAATTTGCCATAATTTTGTTATGAAAATTACAAGTATTGGAGGTTGATTTTTCAAGAATAAAAATGACTAAGTATATATTTAGGAAAATATATATTTAGAAGTCACAAAAAATATGTGCTACATGTATATTACTTGTATTAGTTATACTAAAAATTAGGAACTTGAAAAATAATATAGCACACCAAAATACTAAAAATTGTAGTTTGAAATATTACAAAAATCACAAGAAAATAAATATATAACTTACACACAAATATTGGACGATTCGGACAATGGACACTTTGGACTATATATATATATATTCTAGAAATTTAATTCGTATCTTGACAAATTTGGTAAACGCTATTTTCGAAACCGAACAAACGACAAAGTATGAATTTTTACCATTATTATAAGGATATATCATATTTTGTCAAATTTGAAAATATATTATTTTTGGAGTCGAAGAAAGTATATATTTTCATAAACAACTCAAAAATATATTATTTTGGTGAAAACTAAAAATATATATTTTTATAACTTTGATCTTAAAAATATATTATTTTTAAGATATATGTGGATGTATACATAATTTTATCAAATAAAATTATAGATATTTTTCTATAAAAATTCTCTTAAAATATATATATTTTAAGAATATAAAGTTGGTAATTTTTAAATTATGCACAAACAATATTCTGGAAAATTATACATAAATTAAGTATATAATACTTAATAAATACAAGGAAATATGTATTCCTATACGTATGAATACATACCGACATACATTACCAACACATGGTAAAATACACATATGCAAGTATTATGCACAAATACGGAAATACAAAATAATATACACATAATACAAGTATACCTATACTAGAAAATATGTATGTGAGGACCATATGACAAAACAAGTTAAAAATAAATTATTTTTAACAAGTACAACGAATAATTGTATGGAAATAATTTAAGTTAAAATATACTTATTTTAACTAATATATACAAATTTGGAATTATATAATTACGTATACAACATACATCGAGGGTGTAACTCAAAGTATACCAAAATTCCAAAATAAGTCTTAATAAATGACTAAGGCTAAGAGTCATTACACGACCTAAGTGTCTAATAAAACTTAGCACGTGTGTAGGTAGTAGTACGACTTGAGGACATCCACTTTGAGTACACGAGGCATCGGACGCAAATCAGTTCGTGCTTTCTGGCAGTTCGTGCTTTCTGGCAGTTCGTGTTTTCTGGCAAGTTCGTGCTTTCTGGCCAGTTCGTGCGACTTGGCCAGTTCGTGGGGTCTGGCCAGAAAGCATGAAACAGTTCGTGGGGTCTGGCATTCCTATAAATAGGTGAGTCTAGGTCTTCATTTGTAACTTGATGATTCCGGAGACGAAGTGCTGCCGAAGTGTCGAACGATCTGTAAACACTATCAAATCAATACAATCGACAGTTAAAGTGATTCTAAGTTCATATCAAGCTGCTATAACATCAATACGTCTGATTCCGCCTTTCGTATTGATCGAAAACTCTTCTGAACGACTCGTTTGATCGAATCCCCGATCCTACATTCTCATAACTGTTTTCGGATTTATAACTCTTGGGGGGTGAAATACATGTTTCAATGGTATGGTTTAGCTAAGGAATGAACTGTTGGATCATGTGGAAGGGTAGTATCTCTCCTAAGTGTCATTAATCTAGTTAAGACCAAAGGGCATGAGTGGTAGATCTATCGGGTATAGCGAGCCCCACTCATGGGTCCTTGTGTGGCCGCATATAGTGACTATGTCATTCCAGCCGGATGGATCGGGGGAAATTTGCTAGGTTTGAGCACTTCCTACGCCACCGCACATATTAATGTCCTTGCAATACATTAATGATCTGTTCATAGATGCTTTACATACCTGTTATCAAAGAATCTCTCAAATGTTTACAAGTTTATTTGGAGCTCAGATAAAACGCATGAGCTCGCTCAACTTTTGTTGATTGTTTTCAAATTACATGTATTTCAGGAAACTAAATGGATCTTTCCGGCGTTGGATATGTTTTCAATAAGTGAATTACAATATTAGATGTCATCCATTTTTGAAGGGTTTGATTTGTATATCTTATCCTGGATAAGATAGATGAAGCAAAGCCTTGGTTAAACTAGCTTTTGTCAAAAGTCCATGTATGGAACTTAATCTCTTTTGATGGGTTGTAATTTAACTTGAAGTTATGTTGGTTGAAACTTAAACAACTTATGTTTGTAATATTTCTAAAACTTATGAATGGATGAACATCATTTTAGTCATATAGTTGTTTATTATAGTCGAATGCAATGAGAACTAATCAAGTCACACGTACACGCTTCCGCAAAAGTCAGGGTGTGACATCAAAGGTCACCACAATCATAATCAACATGATTATACGGATTGGGAAAGAGAACAACTAGCAACATAATGCACATAATCTTCTTTAGAAGTGATGGAGCACCAGATAGCATACCAATGATGTAAGACTGCAATGATAATCGTACCACCCTCATTCTTCGTTGTTTCACAAATTGATTAAACGCTTCCTCAAGTTTACGTACCATTATCATACTCCCACTTTCAACACTATTCAAATCTAGTTGAGCTATTGTTCTAGCCAACACAACTGCATCTTCTATCCCTGCTGCACCACCTTGAGCAAAAAACGGGCCCATGATATGCATAGCGTCACCAGAAACCATCACTGTTCCTTTACAAAATGAGCTAGTTAACAAGTCCCATGGTGCACGATATCTCAAATGTGTAATAGATAATGACTTCATGTCTGCGTTCACAATCATTTCTTGAATCTCCTGGGGATGATTGCTTAGAAGCTCTAGGGTCAATTGCCGTATTACCTCAGGATCTTCCCAAACTTTTCCATCTGTTCATCAAAGTTTAAAAAGGAATTAAGTTGTGTAACTAATAAAGAAATATCTACACAAACATGATGATAAACAACCTTTAGGGATGTAGGGAAACAAACAAAACCAGTAAACCAAGTTATCATCAATTGGAACTCTTCCCACACTAATGTTGTCTTTGTTGATCTTAGCAAATTCATAGTCATGTGAATGGCCACTTGGGTAGTATGTTAAACCTCTAATCGCGCATAAAGGAAATATCTTTGTACGCTTGAGGCCAAGGAATTCGGCAACTATTGACTTGCCACCATCACAACCAATTACTGCCTACAAGCAACAATAAGTATCATTATTCTATTGGAATCATGTACTGTACTATTGTACTCAAATCAAGTTGATACCTTAGCTATGATGGAGCTTCCATCAATGAACCGAAGAACTGGTTTGCTAGAATGCGGGTCAAGTTTTATTGATTCAAGTTGGCAGCCAAATTTTACAGTACCAGGAGGAAGCTCAGCATAAAGAGTGTCTATAAGATCCTTTCTTCTTAACCAACGTGTTTCACCATCCATTGGGTTCCTCAACGAAGAAAATAAAAGAATCAGTCTCTAACATGTTAATATGTTTCCTTCTTATAAAATATCTGCCACTAATTTTCTTTTGGTATTTATATTTTTAAATCTACTTTTTATTCATGTTTATAAATCCAATTGTTTCTTATTCATGATCTATATAAAATGACTAGATTTTATGAATACGTAAAAATTGATAAATTAAAATTTAAAATTTCACCACTTTTATATATGTTTAAAGAATATTAAAGGAACTTTTTTCTACATTTCCACTAGATATATCTGTTTTTCAAGAAAATTAAAAGCATTTAATTGATCGATGTTATAAAAAATGGAGTAAGGTGCTATCTATCAAGTTAAATAGCAGAGATGACAAGTAAGTAGCCATTTTCATTCAAAGTGGGAGTTAAATAAAGAAAAGGATGTCCTTACATTATGTAATTATATTTAAGTGAAAGCTTAAAGATAGAAATACAAAGCAATTTTGTACTGATTTCACATAATAAATATAAGTAAGTAATTTAGATTTATTTAGTGTAAAGTAAAGTAGGAATAACAAATTGTCGTTCAAAGAAAGACTTATAACTAAACAATCAACATTAAAGAGGTAACACGATCTCTAATATACCCTGGGGCGGACCTACCCTTTGGCCAGGGTGGGCGGCCGCACCCCTTGAAAAAAAAAATTAGTGTATATTCTAGGCAAAAAAACCCGACCGCACCCCTTGAAAACATGGTTGAACACCTCATCCGCACCCCAAACAAATAATTTCTGGGTCCACCATTGATACCCTCTCAATCGAAATAAAACTAGTAACAACCCTTAGGTCTATAAATCAGCCAGTTGACCTAAACTGGGCACATAGCGAATGCTGAAACTCTGATTCATAACCAAGTATCATATGCAATGCAAGTCATTCTCAGTGTGTTATGTGTGTTGATGAAACACAAGAAATATAAAAAATTGTCTCGTGGAAGATAACATGTTAAGATGTCTAGGTCCGAAGAGTTTGAGGATGATATCATTGGGCTCTATGACTCTAAGCAAAACTGAGAAAGATACATAGAAAATCTTGAGAATATCCTCTTAGGCAGGGCCGGCCTAAGCATTTTAGGGGCCCAAAGCAAAGCACTAATTCGAGGCCCTTCCTCAAAATTTTGGGTTCTTAATTTCCATTTCTATTTGACGTGACGAAACTTCTATAGCTCCTAACCAATTTATAAGCTAGGTGTTTTTTAGTTCGGAAACAAAGTTGGTTATCTACAACCTAACCAAAAGGTCTATATCCTAGCGATATCAACCAGTATAGTAAAGATGTTCATTCTCAAGTGGTTGATGTTAGGAGTAGATTTATAACATGTTCAAATGGTTGATAGTTCTAGTCCAACGGTGGATCTTGATATGGAGTTAGGAGTAGATTTATAAGGTGTGCAAGATCATTAACTTTTAACATTACTATCATAGTAATGAAAATATATATAATCTATATGCTATATATAACCTTCTTTCTGCAAAATAGAGGCCCAAAAATTTAGAGGCCTTAAGCGACCACCAAGTTACACATAAAGGAAGGACCGGCCTTGCTTTTACGATGGGCAGCGTGGTCACCACATCCTCAGGCGTAAGCTGATGTGGCGTCATGGCTACTTCTGAAACACCACGTCTCCTACGCGTACTTCACGTTGATGAAGGGTTGGCATGAAGCTATGCACGGGGTGAAAAGATTTAGGGTAAATTACACTTTTCATCCTCTATGTTTGTATCGGATTGCAATGGATAGCCTTTAACTTCAACAATTATAGTCACAATCCTTTATTTGTGAAACTCGTTACACTGTACGTCCATTTACACTAACCAGGTTAAATTTTTCAGTTAAATACAGTCATGTGCATCGCACATAAGGGTAATTTCTTTTTTTACTGTGTTAAGGACTATTTGTGCAATAAAGTTTTGCCCTTTGTTCCATCTCTCCCTCTCTCTCTCTCTCTCTATAATAAATAAATATCTCTTCCCCCTCTCTCTGAATCATCACTTCCCTTAATCTTAATTTTTCAAAGACCTCATAACCTTATATCAGCAAATCTTTGTGTTTAAAGAATGTTATCAAGTCGCAAGATTTTTTTTCCACCCAAGCTTCATGAATCCGAATCATCAATTTATATGGGAAATTATAAGAGCTGTGCGGCATCTTTAAAAGGAAAGATGAAGATCCAAGATCCATTTCATAGAACACAGGATCTTCATGAGATCGAAAGGCAAAAACCAACCATTTATTCACCTAGGATATCTCATGAAAATAGTGAAACATATGAAACAAATCGTTCATGTAAGAAAAGCAGCACCTTTGAAGTAAAAAGACAATCGTTTTCTTTCAAAAATTTAGAGGCCTTAAGCGACCACCAAGTTACACATAAAGGAAGGACCGGCCATGCTTTTACGATGGGCAGCGTGGTCACCACATCCTCAGGCGTAAGTTGATGTGGCGTCGTGGCTACTTCTGAAACACCACGTCTCCTATGCGTATTTCACGTTGAAGGGTTGGCATGAAGCTATGCAAGGGGTGAAAATATTTAGGGTAAATTACACTTTTCGTCCTTTATGTTTGTATCGGATTGCAATGAATAGCCTTTAACTTCAACAATTATAGTCATAATCCTTTATTTGTGAAACTCGTTACACTATACATCCATTTGCACTAACCAGGTTAAATTTTTCAATTAAATACAGTCATGTACATCGCGCACATGAGGGGTCAATTCATCTTTTTACTGTCTTAAAGACTATTTGTGCAATAAAGTTTTGCTCTTTGTTCCATCTTTCTCTCTCTCTAATAAATAAATATCTATGTCCCTTCTCTCTAAATCATCACTTCCCTTAATCTTATTTTTCAAAGACCTCGTAATCTTATATCAGCAAATCTTTGTGTTTTAAAGAATGTTATCAAGTCGCAAGATTTTTTTTCCACCCAAGCTTCATGAATCCGAATCATCAATTTATATGGGAAATTATAAGAGCTGTGCGGCATCTTTAAAAGGAAAGATGAAGATCCGAGATCCATTTCATAGAACACGGGATCTTGATAAGATCGAAAGGCAAAAACCAATCATTTATTCACCTAGGGATATCTCATGAAAATAGTGAAACATATGAAACAAATCGTTAATGTAAGAAAAGCAGCACCTTTGAAGTAAAAAGACAATTGTTTTCTTCCAAAAATTTGGATCTTAATATGGGTAATCTTACTGCTAGTAAACTGAGAAGTATGTTAATTTGGATCTTAAAATGGGTAAAAAGACCAACTTTTTATCCACCCGTCTGCAGCCTTAACCACCATCCTCCTCATCCTCCTCCGGCGCACCTCTTCCGCCATCAGCAAAACCCTAGTCTAAAAGAATGCTAGATTCAAAAGTCGAGAAAAAAGCTAGATTTGTTACAGATCTATGGCAAAACCTTTGAAAATTTTGAACGACGGTGGCTAGGGTTCCATTACATTCTAAATCGGTTGATTCTGAAGAACCAAAGAATCGAGTTAAGGCCGGAGCCTGTAATCGAGGGTTTGGATCTTGTGAGAGAGCCTGGAGAATAGTCCTTCAAAACAGAAAACCGTTAGGCTCGCCGCAGAGATGGGAGGGCCCCTCTGCGACCACCCTCCGGCGTGAGGATAAGTATTGGTAGAGAGAGAGTAGAGAGAGAAAATAAGGACGAAGGTTCAGAAAATCGTACTTGGCCTTGTACTTGATGGGGTATTTATAGTGGTCAACTGAGATTACGTCATTCATCCGGACGCACTTGAATGGGGGTTCGTCCTCGGAGTTATGGGAGAACGGGCGTATCTGAGATATCCGTTCAGGTGAGTCCGGCTCGTGCCTAGTGATCATGTCCGGCCTCGGATATGCATCTTCAGATTCAAATCTGCATCATCATCGTAGTTCGTCTTAGCCGTTTGAACGGCCAAAAGTAGGTGAGGAGGGAGAACGGTGGTCGTGGGTGGTGGGAGATATGTGGTAGCCGACGGTAGGGTCTCTGAGTCCATTTGGACTGCGGCGGCGCCAGAAATCTCGCCCGAAAGGGAATCTGGTCTTCCTTTTCTCCTGCACACACACTATCTAATGTGGTTAAGTATGTAAGTGTTTAAAATAAGGATTAGAAGGTGGTGACATGTCAGATCTGGTGGTGGGTTGGTGGTGGTAGTGGGTTTTTGGTGGTGAGTGGTAGTGAAAGTGGGGTTTATAATGGGAAGAATCAAGGGGTAAAAAGACATAAATACCCTCACTTGATATGACTTAATAGTTAAAGGCTATCCATTGCAATCCGATACAAACATAAAGGACGAAAAGTGTAATTTACCCAAAAATTTATTTATCTAACTTATGCTTGGTAACTTTAAAAAACAAATCTATACACACGGTGTTGTTTAAGATTTTATGAGCATTCCTAGTATATATTTTATTGAAAAATGAGTTGGTTTTAGCATAAAGTACCTTTTTGGTTTCCTAAGCGACTTTGACATGTGTTAGGATAAGGATGGAGGGTGTGGGGGCGTCACCCAACCCAGCTGGTCACCTATAGCGCCACGCGGCGCTATCGTTTCACACCCCCGGCGCTATGCTGGGGCGCCATTGAGTCATCGCGAGCATGGTAACGAGCTTCATTGCGCTTGAACCGAGGAACCGAGGAACATTAAAAGCTTTGACCGTTGAAAACGGTCATAATTTAAAAAAAATTACTTTTTATTTAATTTATAAATTAACACTATAAATACCCACTATTCTTTAACTTTTTCACATCATTCCACTTACTTTCTCCCTCACTTTTTTATACAATTCTCTTCATATTTTTAAAAACTCATCAACAACCCCAACAACCCATGGGACCCGACCAATCCGTTTTGGCAAAATATGCAAAACAACGAGCAAGAGGACCGCTATCGCTGAGACCCGCGTACGGGTGAGGTTAGATATTATCCAATGTCACCAACTTCTCCTCATCCCACCACTCAACCGATGCCCCCATATTTCGGGTATTATTCTCAACCCCCATTTTTTTCGTCAAACATGCCACCACCAAACATACCCGTTACCCAAGACACAAGCGAAACCGAATACGTTCCCGAAACCCAAGTCGAATCATCTTCTATAAAAAAAGAAGTCATAAAAAGAAGGATGAGACCGAAAAACGTACCCCTAAGAAGGTAGAATTTTGGTCGCCTAAGGAAGAGTTCGAGTTGGCAAAAGCATGGCTCGACGTGTCGGAGGACGAGATTGTTAGTAATATTTTTTATGCTTTTTGTAAATAATATTTTTTATGCTTTTGTAAATAATATTTTTTATGCTTTTGTAAATAAATTTTTTATGCTTTTGTAAATAATACTTTTTATGCTTTTGTAAATAATTTTTTTAGGAGACGACCAAGACATAAAGGTATTTTGGGGTCGTATACGCGAGAAGTTTTTCGCCGCAATGGGTCGTGGCGTGTATGAACCGCCGACTCTTTTTCGGGAAAGTGGGGTGCTATGAGGACGAAGGTTAGCAACTTCAACAACATATACAATAACCTCGTCAATAACACTCGAAGGAGAAGTGGTGCGAGTGACGTCGATGTCTTGACAGAAGCCCACAACAAGTATAGAATGAACCATGGGCATATGTTTATGTTGGTAACCACATGGGAGCTTCTTCGCAAATCTCCAAAGTGGCATCTTGTGCCACCGTTCGACCCAACCCGCCCTAGATCCAAACGGTCCAAATCAACATCCACCACGAACCATCTGGGTCCGATGCTCGTACAGTAATTAATCTAAACGAGGATGCTGACGAGTTTGAAGAACCACAACCACAAGAGCTGCCTCGTCCAACTGGTAGGGATAAAAGTAAGGCCAAGGCACGTGGAAAGTCTATTAAATCAGATGGTCCATCAAAGATGAGCGAGTTCGAGGCAGGTCTCAAGCAAATAATCTCCATTAGGGAAAAAAGACTAAGAAATGAGAATGGAGAAACAAATCCAAAGAGACATGGACTTTCTCGCAAGGGATGTCTCACATCTACCAGAGGAGGACCGAGTCATTTTGGAGGCTCGTAAAGCACAAATTCGGGCCAAATATATGTAAATTTTTTTATTAAGTATGTTGTCTTTTTTTTTTTTCTAGTATGTTGTCTTTTTTTTTTTTCTAGTATGTTATGTTTTTTTTATGACTTTGTAGTGTTTTTTTTTAATGAAATTATGTAGTGTTTTTTTAATGTTTTTTTTATGACTTTGTAGTGTTCTTTTTTAAATAAATATTTAAATAAATAAATAATTAGTTAATCATGACACGGGGCTCCATCCACACCCTCCAAATTAAAGGGGGGCATGATAAAGCACCCATGCTGACATGGTGATGACGTGGATCCTAGTTGGCATGATAAAGCCCAAGAGGACAAGATGGCTCCAACCACACCTCATAGCCTAAGTGAATTTGGTTGAGCATATTGACGCACTTTGACTGCCCAATGACAATAAAGACATTTATATAGTATATTACGTCTGTTGTCTTTAATTTTAGATGGTTTATCTGTTTTTATTTAGTTATTATTTTTAATTAATATACACTTTTTTACAATAATTTAAGTTTCATGTTTTAATTTCATAATTGTTAAAACGTTAAATTATTATTTACTTTTAAACAATAAAAATGATAAGGATATTAAAACCGAAAATCATTTCCTCAACCAAGTGATGGAAATTTGGGAAGTAAAAATTGATGTGGTATGTAAAATATTAAAAAGAATCAATTGCTGGAGAACAATGAGATAATGAGTACATGTACATACATGTAAACCAACTAAAGTCATCATGATGAAGTAGCAATATCTGGACTGAGTAACAGTTGGAGCATCTCCCCAAATGTCATATGGTGAGAGTGTGAAAAGATAATGTAACAAATGTATGACCAATATGAGTAATAGCAAGTATAGTATGATTACTGACGACCACTATTTCCGAACCAAGGTGGTGAATGACATTGTGAACCAACAAATCACTTATGAGCCCATAACTCAAGAGTTGGGCTACGGAAGAACCCATGTGGTAAAATACTTGGGCCTAAAAGAGGCATAAATGATAGGGGTGCAAATGAGCCGAGTGGCTCGCGAGTTGCTCAAGAAAAAGCTTGAAACAAGTCGAGCCTTATCGAGCCAGAGCTAGAGCCGAGCTTGAGCCTCAAATAAAGCTCGTTTATTTATCGAGCTCGAGCTCGAGTCTGACATATAAAGCTCGCCAGACTCGTCAAGTATTGCTGAGCCTTAGTGTAGTATTTGTTTTTATTAATATTTAATAACGCTTACCCCTTATTTTAAGTTGTCTAGTAAACAAGCCGAGCTTATTTAAACTTGTTTACGAGCCAAGCCAGAACCTAAAAATAAGCTTATTTAGTAAATGAGCCTGATTTTGTGCTTCACTTCTCGAGCTTGCAAGACTAAACGAGTCTATAATATTATTGTAATTTTAATATATTAATTAATAGATAACTAGTATTAAGGGCCCCCGCGTTGCGGGGGCGCCGAGGGGGGGGGGGGGGGGGGTACACCGTGCCAAGTAGCACTGATGCTACACAACTACCAGCGATCAACAACACCAGAAAAAGCTCGTTAAAATAAAATAAATAAAAAGAAAAAATAACACCGAACGAAAAGCATACGTAAAATCGTTGAGCCACGTATGCCAGTCGCGACATGTTAATGCGAAGAGATAAGACTGGTATGTAAAAATAGAAAAGAATAACTAAGTCGATCTAATACCACACGTGTTGCGACGAACCTGTCAAACAGGAAAATAGACGCATTGTGAGGGTCCTGTCAAACAGAAAAAAATAGTCGGAAAAACTTTGAAACCCACACGTACGTTACGGCGTGTTTACTCGGAAAAGTATAACAAAACGTAAAACGAAAAAATTGGAAAAGATGAAAAATACATGGATCAAAGTTGAAAATAAAAAATGTGTTTGGGTTAAATTGCAAGAGATGAAAACTTTTGGGTTAAAAATAAAAAAAAAAACAAAAAGGTTAAAATGCTAAAAATAAAACCTTTGGGTTACAAATGAAAAATCAACAAATTTTTTTGAAAGACTCCCCATGCTTAAGGTACAAGCCTTAATGCACAAACATTTTGTTAATTTATAGTATGGTAATAAGCCGAGTTCGAGCTTGAGAAATTACCAATGAGCCGAGCTCGAGTCTGATCGAGCTCCGGCTACCCAAATGTAAAAAATTAGAGTAAACTGCAATTTTACACCCTGAGGTTATGGGTCATTGGCATGTCTACCCCCCCCCCCCCCCCAAAGGAAATAATTGCAATTTTACCCCCCACTGTTCACTGTTATGTCGCATGTTTACCCCCTGCCGTCAGTTGACTGTTATAGGCAGGAGTATTTTGGTAATTTTACCCTATTATTATTATTATTATTATTATTATTATTATATATTCAGACACCATCATCACCTCCCATTCAGATCTCATCTTCACCTCCCACCTCAAACACCATCAACCAATCATCACCACCATTAACCCACCTGCCATCGCCACCACCATCAACCCGCCACCACTCGCAACCCAGCTACCATCAACACACCTAGCACCACCATCACCAACAACACCCACCGTCCCCCACCCACACCATCTGCCACCGTCCTCCACCCCACCACCACCACCACCGTCCACCCAACAGCCCAAAAACCTTTTTCCAGAATCAACCCAAAAACCCCAAAAGCAAAACCAACTTCATTCAAATGACAATAACAGTTAAGAAACAATGTTTAGGGTTATCAAATTAGGGGAAATGGGGAGATGGGTGTTGAGGGATTTGTAAGAGAACGGTGGTGGGGTTGAAATGGCCATGTTGATTTGCAGTCTTAAATTCGTCTCCAGTTGGATCACATTTGTTCTTCCCTGTAAGCATTTTTTTTTCGATTTTAGGTTTCAGTGAAGCAACCAAGTGCAGGTTTCTGTTTTTTTATGTGTGTTGATTAAGCAACCAATTTCCAGTTTGTTTTATTTATTTGTCTATTTTAGTGGCAAATATTGGAATTGAATAGGCAGACATTAGGCAGTTTATAGTTCAAAATTTTACTTTAGGAATAAAAATTCTAACAAATTGTTCAACACTTCACGCAAAAAAGCTATATTAACATGTAATTTTGCTGCAAGTTTATGACTTTATTCACATTTTTCAATTTCCTAAAGATTTAATGAAATCACCACGGTCTAGTCAGAAATTTTTAATGCCATATCTATTTTGGAGTAAGAACGGAGCTGAAACGTAGCATTGATGATGCAGAAAGTTTTGTACTCTCGTTCTTATTAGATTTACTTTGCTTATGTTATATAGACTTGGAATTTACTGATATATACACACTTACAAACAGTTGTGATTTATTCACCTCTTTTCTTCGCAGAAAAGATTCATATGCCCAACAAAACGGGTCCCACACCAGCGGGTCCGAAGATATCAAGCATTTTGTTCTTTAGATGTTGCAGTTCCTAACATTGATTTATGAGTAGGGATGAAGAAGGAGTTGCTCTGTTTTAGAGAGAGAGAGTTTAAAGGGAGAGAGAGTGTAAAGTATTTTTCTTCAGCGTGACTAAAGGAAAAAGAAAGAGGAAGGGCTATGAATATGATGGGTTAGACCTTCACAGTATATATTGTATAATCCGATTATTGTATTTACCTCTTCAATTAATGGAGATTTTGTCACATTTATTGTTAATGTTGGAAGAATCCCCTTTCAGGTTAGTAATTTTTTTTGAACGGCCAACAAACTCAATCCCGAGCACTCTCGGGGCACCCACTGGACAAACGGAGTACTCCGAGAGTAACCCGAGTCCACCACCAATTCCGGGGAAAACCCGGTAACCCACCCGCCAGTAGGCACGACGGTGAAATTACCGGTAAAACCCGTTTGGCTCAAGGATCCAACCCAGGTTTCCCTGGGTCTCCTATCATTGCCCACCAGTGCCTCACTCTGCACCAAGTGGGAGTCGAACCTGCATCTTTCAGGTTAGTAATTAGTTGCATTTTTTCAGAAATTTGTTCCTTAATCTGTATGAGTTTATGCTTTGTTGATGACAAGATGAATTGAACTGAGGTGGTTGAGGGTTGGGTGTGATTTGAGTTAAATGGACAGCAGCGAGAGAGAGAAGTGGTTGAGAGTGTTGGAGGGTGGTGGCTGGAGGTGGTTGAGGGTGGTGGTTGTGGTGGTGAATGGCGGTGGCAGTGGTTGCAGGGGTAATGTTGTGTCTTAACACAAAGTACAAGGGGTAATAACAAAGGACAAATTAGTAATTTACCAGTGGGGGGTAATTGTGCGACTTAACACGAATGTTGGGGGGTAAAATGGAAGGGTAATATAGTCATTTCAACTTAGAATTAACAGATCTGTTATTGACTTTGACGCCAGGGGGTAAACATGCGACATAACAGTGAACAGTGGGGGGTAAAATTGCAATTATTTCCTTAGGGGGGGGGGGGGGGGTAGACATGCCAATGACCCCTAACCTCAGGGTGTAAAATTGCAGTTTACTCAAAAAATTAAGTTGTTGGGCCTGTGAAAAAGAATTTAGGTGATCAATAAAGTTGGGAAATAAAACATTTGGACCACTTGTGCCAAAACAATGTGTGGCCAACCAATTTGTGGAAAATTCATCTACAAACAACAACAACAACAACCATACTATAATCCCATCTATAGCGAAGCTATTGATAGGGTCTGGGGAGGGTAGGATGTAGGCAAGCCTTACCTCTATCCCAGGGGATAGAGAGACTGCTTCTAGTGAGACCCCCGGCTCCAAAAAACCAAAACCAAAACCAAAACATAAGCTTCTGGAAAAACATATATAAGCACACAATTACTAAAAAAATGTGGAAAAGAAAAATAATAAAAATAAACACATAAATAAATAAGTAGTTGTTAGTAAAACTACGACGCCGGGGATAAGTGACAATTATAAAAAGCTATATCACACCTCAAAAAAAACGAAAAAATTTAAACTCAAAAGACAAGAACCTAAACCAAAAACCAGGCCAGACTCCTAAAAGTCCTTAACCTTAATCCTACATCTCCACGAAGTTCTATCCTCAACCATGTAATTACAATGGAATTTAGCAATTGTAGACTTAGTATTAGCTCTTCCATTGCAATCAAAATTAGAGCTAATGATAATGGTCCAATTAAAAGAATAAACCAATCTCACATCCACACTTGTTAATCAGATGTTGTCGTTGTTAACATTGGCGAAGCTTGGGGGTCGAAGCTTGGGTTGGGGGGGGATCCTGCCCCAAGGAAGCTGCGCCCCTGGTTGTTAAACAAGTCCGGAAACTGAATCGAAGATGATGAAGACCACCTCCACAACCAAAAATTACAAACTCTACGAATCCGCATTTGGTTAGAAAAAAAAGAGCAATGTATTGAAACGGTAAACCGTAGTCATCATATGAACATCTCAACCAATATCGTATAGAACAACTATGAGGATGAAGAAAGCCAGAGTATCAACATTGTTGCTAGTTCTTTTAACAACATGTTGCTGAATTTGCTGAGATATTGCAGGAAAATACATTGTTGGATAAGTAAACGAGCTTTATGGACTTACAAGGAAAAATGTGAGAGAGGAAGTAAACAAAATAATGTTCTATCATAAAGAGAAAAATAAAAAAAAACTGAGAGAGAAAGTGGTTTTGTTTTATTTTTACAATAGAGCATTTTATTATAAGGAATATTGGATTTTAATAATCTCAATTATTCGTCGTTGGCCGCCAACAATCCTAACTTCAAAAATAACCATAGGTAGTCCCAACTATTAACATAATGGCCTCCAATGCACCCTGACTAACAGAACACTAACGCTGTTAGTCTCCGGTCGCCGGAAAAACGTGTTTGGCCGGAAAACTCAACATTTTCGTCTCAAACCTCTTTGTAACCTTACTACGGACCTTTAGGAACCTTTTTATAGTAAAAGCCTCAATTATTGAAGTCGCCAGAAAACTCTTTTTTTCCGCCGGAAAACTTCTTTTTGGCCTGAAAAACTAAATTTTGTGGCCGGAAAACTTAACATCTTCGTCCCAAACCATTTTGTCACCTTAGATCGGACCTTTAGAATCATTTTTCTGGCTAAAATTGTTTTTCCGGCGACCGGAGACTAACGGCGTTAGGGTTCTGTTAGTCAGGGTCCATTGGTGGCCAACATCTCAATAGTTGTCAATAGTTGAGACTGGCAATGGTTATTTTTGAAGTTGTGACTGTTGGCGGCCAACAACGAATAGTTGTGATTATGAGAATCCAATATTCATTATTAGACCACCCGTAGTGGGGCGGTATTTTAAAAAAAAATTGAAAAAAAAACGCCTAAAAACGCCCCACCCATTACACCGGGCGTTTTCCGGCGTTATATTTGAAAAAAAAAACACACCGGCGTTTTTAAGAAAACGCTGAAGTTTAGTTTCATTTTCTGGCATAGTTTTGTATGTGGCCAATGGGAGCAGACATAGTTCTGACACAGTTTCATTTTCTTTTTTTGTTTAATCCTTTTCTCTATAAAAATAATAATTATTTATTGATTGGAGGGGCGTTATTGGAATAATGCCCCACTACGCCACTTTTGCAATAATGTCACATGCTGACTGGGATGACACGTGTCGAATAATGCCCCATGGTGGGGGCATTATTTTGTTCCACCACTACACATGGTCTTACAGTATGTATAGTTGGAGAAAAGAGAAAAACTAAATAGTCAACATTGAATGAATAAAGTGGGGAACCAGAGAACTCTCTTAAAAATTCAACTTAACATTAAAAAAATTTAATTTTTTCTAAATTTTTTTCGACGTTTTTCCTTATAAATACATGTAGAAATATTTTTAATTAAAAAAAATCAAAAAATAAAAATATAAAAAAATGTTTAAAACCCGTTAAAAATATATCTTATAAAATTAATTTAATATGTTAAAAATCACTTTTTTTAATTTTTTTTCATCGTTTTTCCTTATAAAAATAGGTAGAAACTATTTGAATAAAAAAATCATTTTTGTAAAAAAATACCCTTTTTTAACTGTTTTTTTTTAATATTTTATGTTTTTAATTTATTTATTAAAAAATGCTTCTACAGGTACTTACAAGGAAAAGCGTCTAAAAATTAAAAAAAATGATTTTTAACATGTTAAATTAAATTTTTAAGTGTGTTCCCTAGTTCCCCACTTTTTTAATGTTATATACACGTGCGCGCGCACATATACATATATATATATCAACTTACAATGCTATTTCTTTTTGCTTCCCTCGAGATATGTCTAGTTCCCTATACCTGTAAAAAATATCATTTAGTGAATTTTCACTTTCATCTCCTGTAATTTACTTACTTTACTTTTTACACACTAAACTTCAATAAAGTTATCAAACAACCCCTAAATTTCAATAAACTTTGCTTTCGAGCTGCAACGGCAAGTAATTTTGTGAGATAAAGTTTATATGTTTGACTGTTGACTTTCTGGAAAGTCAACAACGTATGAATAACGTGGTTAGCCTTCCTAACATGATTGTGAGATAAAGGAGATTATGTGATACATGAATTGCTTGAATTATGAACAATGAGGTAATGGACCTATGTCTTACATATGTTAGTCGTTGACCAATGCACATCAATGTGGCTTAGGAGTTGGAATGATTGATGATATGAATAAGCATATGTGCTAATAATGATGTGAATGTAAAGATATGAAATAACAGGGGATCATGTCAAGATGTATGAAAGCATGGAAAGCTAATAGGTCAAGAAAAGGCAAGAAAGCAAGTACCAACATGGAAGTTCAAGATAAGTGATTGCTAAACTTAATTTATGTTTATGTATATGAATTGAAATGTGCAAGAAGATTGGGAGTCGCTAAAGTATGGATCATTTGCGGCAGTTTCAAGGTAAGGAATGTGGCAATGGGTCGTACGTAGTTAATTATGCTTGAACGCACATGATGAGTGCAAACGGGTCATGATTAAGAAAGTAGCACAGTAATATGTAGAACATGGATGTGGGGGTGGGGGGGGGGGGGGGTAAGGAAATTAGTGTTGAAATGGTTTAGGGGCTTGGAATAGTTCTAAGTTATGTTTTGAGAATGGGACACCTTATCGGGGATCGCAAATGGCGAAAGTACAAAATCCGATGATCGGACCAGTAAAGACCATTGTCGACAGCCAAACATGGCGTCAACGACGCCTTAATCTGCCGGCGCCCAGAATCACTGCCGATGGGCTCCTTGGCTATCGACGATGACAAGGGACCCCGTTTTTCCCTAGTTTCTTCGACCCCGAACCCTATAGACCCGTTAAGCTTCCGAAATGCACCGTAAGCCTACCAAAGGGTTTTGTGAGGAGCGGGTAAGGGTGGAACTAGTTTGTGAGCATGTTTGGAGTTGAAATGTGTATGTGGGTATGGGTTTTAATTTTGTGTAAGTAGATAGGACTTGTATGCGTGCAAGTATGTATGGAAATTAAATGTGTACGTGGCTAGGTTTTTGACTATATGAATGTGTTTGGATGTAAAATACACGTGGGTGGATGAAACTTGTGTATATGTATGTATGTATGTATGTATGTATATGGATGTAAATTTGTATAGATAGAAAGGTATGTATACACGTATTGGGATTTAGTATATGTGTGGATAAATGGAATTTGAAATATATGTATACATTGGTTTTAAATATACAAGTGCAATCTAACGATGATAATCTTGATGTTATTGAGAAGTGAATGAAGGTGTGGGAAACTTAATATTGGGCTTTCGAAGGTTCGACACTAGAATCCAATGATTGAATCCGAGAAAAAAACCGGATGTATCAGTATACATAGGAAGAATGTAATGTGGTCGTTTACTTATAGAAATTTAATTTATGGATGATGTCACCACTTACTAATGATATGGATATGTACAGTGACTACAGGTTACACGGGTCGTCCTCATGGAGTGCAAGGCGGTTGAAAATCGAGTCAGGACACAGATTGTATGGGAGTGAGGTCACATAGTTTTATAAACACATGACAGATTTAATATGATAAGCAAGAATGAAGGATGTATTCCTCTTGAATGAATTCTTTAAATGGTTTTCAAGCATGTTACAACGTCTATAAAGTAAGAAATTTTATGGTTCACTTTTTCGTTGCGGATCTTCTGGTTAAAAGAGTTTAGGACATTACATACTCTCTATTAAAAATTCAAAACTCAGTGGTTCCTATAAACCTGTAGTTCACTATGTAAATCCACCCGTGTTACTTGATATGTTGGGTATATGTTTTAATTCATTTTTTCAAAACTTTATTATTAATATTGTGCTATCTACAATTAATTTTGAAAAAAGCTTTGTTTTTATACGTATCTATACTATATAATAAAAGAAACCACTTTAGGGACACTTGTCATTATATTAGGCCATCTTTTATAAATAATCATTATTTTAGTTTAATTTCTTCTAATTAATTATATATAACCCTCCTACTAAATATTATTTAATTTAATAATATATATTATATAAAATGTTAACGGAATAAAAAAAGATAGGATAACATCACATGTATTCAAATATAGGATCACAGATTACTTGAATGACTACATGTAAATCGATTACTTTTTATAAATTTTCGATAATTATTATTTAATTTAAATTATTAAATTTAATATATGTTTCAAAAATTTAAGAAATAACGGATAAAGTTCCATAAAATATCTTATTATTTATTTATATTAATTACTAGGTTAAAAATTATATCTTAATAATTGAAACAAATATCGAGCATTTTCATAATGAGAGTGGAGGGAACAAATATCTTATTATTTGTTTCTTCTAGGGTTTGATCTCATTTAGTATTCAATCTGAATTGTAAGTACATTTGACATGGATTTGCTTTGATTTGTTAAGTACTTGACATTTTCTTTGTGATTTCATGTGTTTATCATGTTTCAATGTTGAACAATTTACTATTTTGAACACTTCACAACATTGTTTCTTCTATTTGGTGTTTATCATTAGACAAACATAAACTATTTGATTTTTTATTTACTTAACCCGTGTAATACACGGGGTTATAACCTAGTAACTTTTAAGAAAAACATTATATAAATTTTTGAATGTCTTTGTTACATGCTTATTTTTATATATGTTTCAACATAAATTTTGTTCAAAATCAAAATCATGTTGTGAAGAGTAATGCATAAGTTATCAAAGTATAAACACATGCCATTAGATGTACCCAATATTTTTTTTTCTATAAAGTAACCACGTTTACTCTTTTCATCATTCGAATAATATAACATGTTAGAATTACGAATATACCATTGCTAGTATTTATTTTTATTTACGTTTCGATATAAGTTTTGTTTAAAATCGAACAGGTCAAATATAAATGATTCTTTTCTTGACCTTTCGGTATAAACTTCGTTAAAAACAAAGTTAGATTTGCAATAGAGCTTCTTTTGTATCGTAAGCTATATAAAGTGTTGGTATGATAACAAACCTAACCAACACCGTTCGAACAACATATATTGCTACCTGTACCGATATTCATTTTTTTTCCGATCAATGTAAAACACTAGTCGATTGTTATACTAGGTGACAGTATCACACCGGTAGTGTAACAAACCAAAGCGCCTACCGACTAAAAAACTTTATGAACATTAGCAAAAAGAGGGAAAGATACAAATACCTCCGAAGACGGATAGCAGTGTGGCGGAGGTTTTCACTTACGCCGAGTTGATCAAGAGCTCGCCACCCGTTTGGCTGGATTCCTATTGCTGCTCCGGTGACGTTCCTCAGACTTTCAGATCTCTCCATTACTACGCTTTTTATTCCCTTCCTATGAAGAGCAAGGGCCGTCGCTAACCCACAAATCCCGGCCCCGATAATCACTACTTCATCATCATCCATTGCTCTACTTATTTTAGAGAGAGGGACTCAATCCGTGGGTAGGAGTGGATGTATGTTTGTCTATGCATGTATTTATATAGGAAGGTGCTACATTAAAAACGGATGGGTACAGAACAAGGTCCAGATTGATAAACGCAATAATAAAATTACTAGTAGATAGATATAACTTTAGCTATGCATAAATTATTGATAAACGCAATAATAACAATTTATGATTCTTATAATTTTTTTAAACAAATATTTGTTGAGTATAGGTTGTCACGTGTCAGTGTCACACGTAATTTTAATGATTTTAATTTATATATACTTAGGGTATGGGGCTGTTTGGCTAAGCTTATTATTTTTACTTATTTACTTATTTGCTTATTTGAAAAGCAAATAAGTCATAATGGAATGACTTATTTACTTATTCATCTCACATAATAAGCTAACCCAAACACCTTTTAACTTTTCAAAAAGCAAATAAGTAAATAAGTAAAAAAAAATAAGCTTAGCCAAACAGCCCCTATGTTTGGCAAAAGTAGCTGTTGGCTGGTAGCTGAAAGCTGGAAGCTGGTAGCTGGTGGCTGGTGGCTGGAAGCTGGTAGCTGTAGCTTTTTAGATATATTTGGTGTTTGGTAGAGTAGCTGGAGCTTTTAATAAAATGTATAAAATTACCAAAATGAACATAACTAAAAATTTAGAAAGTTGGTGCATTAAAATTTTCCTTATTTTTAGTGGTTAAAATAGTCATTTTTTCCTAAAAGCTTGTAGCTCCTTCTAAACGCTACTAGTAGTAGCGTTCAACCAAAAGCTTCAAGCTTCTAACCTAAAAGCTTAAAGCTCCTTCAACCAAACAAGGCTTTTTATTGAGTAGGAGCTTTTTCTTAAAAGCTTAAAGCTAGAAGCTCCTAAAAGCTCCATCCAACACATACCCTTAGGGTATGTTTGGCAAAAGTAGCTGGTGGCTAGTAGCTGAAAGCTGGCAGCTGGTGGCTGGAAGCTGTTAGCTGTAGCTGTAGCTGGTAGCTAGTAGCTGTAGCTTTTATCTTTTTTGGTAATCAAGTGTAGTTTTAGACGGGTGTTATTGGTTCGGACATCGGTTTATTCGATATCTGAATATTTTTTTGGGTCAAAACCAAAAAGCTAACAGAACAAAATTCAAGTAGTTCAAAATCGAACCGAAAACTGAATTCGAATATAGTTAGGTTTTAGTTTTTTCAACCAGATAAAGCTAATAAATTTCTTTTGTTTTTCTGAAATTACAAAACCTTTTTTTTACCATTGTTTGTTATTGGATTGGTTGGGATAAATAAGATTGGGTTAAATAACAAATTTTAAATTACTATTATTTGTTATTAGGTTGGGCGAAGCGGAGTCCTAGTCCGGCCTGAGTGGGGTCATCCGGACCACCGCCCCGGGTGTCTCAAGCCGAGAAGTTTTTCCCATGCATACTTCCCGAGCGGGGTGAACCAATTTAGCTGAGGGAAGAGAAATATTTGTTATGAAAGATAGTTTTATCGGTTTGATAGAGTTCTTGTGTGTGCTTAGGCTAAACGGTATGGAACCGTCGCCAGCTTCGTCCTCCCTCGGCGCCGCTCCAGCCTCCATGCCGCCCCCCTCCGTCTTCATGACATGGCGTCGTCTCCGTCGGTATTCCGACGTCCAGGACGGAGCAAAACAATGGGCCCCCCCTCGGCGACGCCCGTCCTCCCACGCCGCCCCCTCCGTCTTCATCCCGTTGCCGGCTTCATCTCCGTCACCATACCCACAAGCCTTATTGAGAACATTCAATGTGGGCAAGTGCCATTATTAACTTAATATGTTATTAACTCAATCATTAAATCGACGCTGGAGAATTTAGACTTATTGCCAATAAGGTTGTAAATTATAGCATATTAAGTTAATACGTATTAAGTTAATGCCACATGCATAAATTAAATGCTTTTTGCACGAGGAAAAACTTCTCGGCCCGAGAAACTCATGGGGGTGTTCCCTAAGGCTGCGAGGTATGGGATCGTCCCCGGTTCGTTCTGGTCTGGCACCGACCCAAACACCGTGCCCGTGCCCCCCCCCCCCCGGTCCTCGTCCTCCCCGTCGCGTACAAGACTTTGGAGACGGGCCGCTAGAAGACAAAAAAGCTCCCCTTTTCAAGCCCTTTTTGACCGTTTGAATTTAAAAAAAAAATAATATTTTTTTTTTATAAACGGCTATAAAACTTAAAACCCACCCAAAACCCTCCAATTAAAATATAAACTTCCCATTTTTATACCATTTTTTACCCACTATCACCCCATCTCTCTTTCAAAATTAATCATGTCTTCACCTTCTTCACTTTCTTCATCTTCTTCGTCGACGTGGTATTCGTCATCTTCGGGCGAGAATAACGCATTTTTCGAAAACATGATTATGTACGCGGCTCAAGTTTTCATGTCGGAGGATGAAAACTCTGAAGCATCGTCCCAACGGCAAACTAGGAGAGCAAAATTAAACCGAGACAAAGAAGGTACTTTAATTTTTTGTTTAGCATATGTTTATTTGAATTTTATAATGAATTTTATTTATTTTTCGTTTTAAATATATAGCCGCCCACGATAAACTAGTGGCCGATTATTTTGCCGACGAACCCGTGTACACGGACGAGATGTTTCGGCGTCGGTTCCGAATGAGTCGTCGACTTTTTTTACGTATCGCAGACGACATGGCCCAGTCTGATCCGTTTTTCACACTGCGATACAACGCTAGGGGGCAAAGGAGTTTCCCTACTTTACAAAAATGTATGTCGGCCAGTCGCCAACTAGCATATGGGTACGCACCCGATGCATTGGACGAGTATTAAGGTTGTCCGAAAGAACCGCACGTCTATGTTTGCACAGGTGTTGCGAATGGGTCATCAAATTATATAGCAAGAGATACCTGCGGAAACCAAACGCAAACGACGTTCAAAAAATATATCAAGCACATGAACAAAGACATGGTTTTCCAGGAATGCTCGAGAGCATTTACTGCATGCACTGGCCGTGGCAGAACTGCCCTACTTCCTGGCAAGGTCGGTATACTCGGGGAGATCATGGTCATCCCACTATTATTCTAGAGGTTGTTGCGTCACAGGATCTCTGGATTTGGCATGCTTTTTTTTGGTCTACCTGGTTCCCTTAATGACCTTAACATCATATACCAGTCACAGATATTTGACGATGTCGTGGCGGGAACAGGTCCAGACACAAGTTTTACGGTTTCGGGAGTGGAATACAGGCGGGGTTACTACCTTGCAGATGGAATATACCCAACATACTCGACAATCGTTAAAACTATTCCGCACTCGACAGACGATAAAAGAAAAAAATTGCGAAGCATCAAGAGGGTGCGAGAAAAGATATTGAACGGTGTTTTGGGGTTCTACAAAAAAATGGCATAGCATTGAACATCCAACATGTTCGGCTACACCAAAGAGGTTACGACACATTATGTACGCTTGTATCATCCTTCATAACATGGTCATTGAAGACGAAGGTAGAGCGATATGCGAGTACGATGAAAGCGCGTCTAACGGGAATTCTGTTCCAGTTAGTTTGGAACAACAAGATTTGAACATGTTCTTTCTACGTAACGAGTACACACATCATAACCTACAAGCAGACTTGGTGGAGTACATTTGGAACAACGCTCAAAACGAACCAGACGACCACATGCAGGATGAAGACTAGTAGGTTTTTTAATATATTTTTTTAATGCTTAGGATTTTTTTTAAGTTTATGTTTTTTTTAAGTTGTTAGGATTTTTTTAAGTTTATGTTTTTTTTTTAAGTTTATGTAATGTTGTTTAATATTAATGAAAATATTTTCTTATTTTATTTGTTAAATGTAAAAAAAAGAGGATGTTAAAAAAAACAACTAAAATGGTGGGGTAGGATCATACTCCCATTTCCATTGTTTTTGTGAGATGGACCATCCTCAAGAGTACTATGATCTGGTGCCTAGGTGGCGGATCATCATCCAAGGGAAGATAGTCACCATACCATGTAGCCTAATACCCCGTTCGGGCCTGATATGCTCAGGACTTCCACTTTGTCCAGTCTAACAGAGCTTAAAATGAGGTGTGACAGACTGTGATTGGCAGTAGATTAGAGAAGGCGGAGGGAGTTGAAAGATGAACTCCCATCACCCGTATGTTTATTCCAGTTATTCCAAGTTTTTTATTTTTTATTTATTTATTTATTTATTTTTGCCTTTTCTTGCTTTTGTTTTAATACTAGGTGATTCCTCGTCCGCATTGCGGGTCGATGGCCGAATAATTCTCAACCAAATAATAAAATTAGTACTATAGTTTTGCTATAAAGAAAAAGTAAAAAGTGTGTTAGGCAGCTCCTTGACACGATTTTTAGCTGAGGGCAAAGTCATATTTTTATTTTTACTTGGGGGAAAAATCAAATTTTTTTCCCGATGGTTAAATCCTAATTTTTAGCTAGGGGAAAACCATATTTTTTTATTTTGCACTGCGGGAAAAAACGTAATTTTGATTTGAGGGTGATATCGTAATTTTGAACAGAGTGGAAATTCGTAAATTTTAGCTGAGGGCAAAAACA